>OW285240.1:16773658-18220847 GCA_935421215.2 Melolontha melolontha | reverse complement strand
CTTGGTTTGTTGAAGAGTTCCTCTAATTCCTTATTTGTTCTTCTTCCGTTCTCCTATCACTATCCAGATAGTGATAGGACATAGGGATAGGTGGTTGAGACGCACAGTCCGGATGTCGCAAAATAGAGGAGTAAAGACAGTTCTATTTGAAAGAGAAAGAGATGGGAAAGGAAGAAGACACCCGGGATAGAGGTTAATAAGGATCTCCAGCAGGTAGGGATAACGGACTGGAAACAAGGAGCTAAAATTGGGCGATTTTATTTCACGAGTAAAAGTTTGCGACACGAGCGTTAGCGAGTGTTAGCTTATTTAGTTTAAAATGAAAAACTTTTTAATAACATAAAAATATTATATAAATATCGGGGTGTGGAGGATACAAGTCCATATTTGTGTGAAAGTATCTCCCCAGATATGCGGATATGTGTTTCATGTTACTACAGAATCATCAGTGTGCACCACTGGAAAGATACTTTTACAAAAAAACACCTCTGCCGTATTAAGACAGAGAGTAGAAGAACATTCAGCTGCACTCATTGAATAATATTAACATCACGAACGCTAAATCAACCATTACTGTCTTTATAACAAACTAAGCCATCTGACCATCTTACGGATAAAACAGAAACTTGCAGAAACTGAATTAACGTGCCTCGACTCTACAGGGGATTTAGCGCATCGTTTGCCAAATTGGCAAATTAAATTTGTCAATAGAATGGGTCATTTGCTGTCCCTTGAGGTTCAATAACTCAATATTAGTCCCACTAGTTTTTTTTTCGACTTTTTAATTTGTATTTCGCAAAATCCCAACATTCAGCATTTAAACTTAAATTTCAAAAAATTACAAGTACAGCCTCTAAATTTAAGTTTAATTTTAATGTGTACTGTTGTGTGATTCAAAAAATTCAAAATTACTTGCAAAAGCATGTAGTTTTCAAAATTTGTGATCATGTCATCATGTGACCCGATATACAAATTTAACGAATTAGTAAAGTTGTAATGAAGGTTTTTATGGCATATTGCATAGCGTTGGAAAAGGAATAGACTATAGATGTTGTTAAAAGAATTAGAAGATCACCATCGCTTTTAATTATTTCTTTATTGCAATGTAAACTTGAGTTTAAAGTTTATTTTTACCTATTCCAAAAACTTTGTGAGTTAATAAAATGAAAACTAAATGTTATTTAAAATTTTATTTCCAACTAATTTTGAATTTAGTTGAACCACACAACAGTACACATTAAAATTAAACTTAAATTTGGAGGCTGTACCTAAAATATTTTTTTTAAATTTAAGTTTAAATACTGAATTTTGGGATTTTGGAAAATAAAAATTAAAAAATCGAAAAGAAAACCCGTGGGACTAATAAGGCGTTATTAGGCCTTAACAGACAGTAAATGACCCCTTCTAGCGGCCAATTGAATTTGACAAACGATGCACCAAACACCCTGTATATCGAACATAACCGATAGTGTATATGACAAAGTAATTTTGAGCACACTTGAGTAGGTAAAACCTCACCAAATTCTGTATAAAACAAAACCTTTTTAATAATAAAAAATATTATCAAAAATCAGGTGTGGAGGACACAATACAAGTTCCATATTTATGTGAAAGTATGTCTTCGAATACGCTGGGTATTATTAAAAAGGTTTTTGTTTTATACAAAATTTGGCGCGGTTTTACCTACTCAAGTATGTTTCAAATTTCTTTGCTATATTTAGTTATTTAATATTTTAATTTTTTAAGATCATTTACTTGTTTACTTGCCACCTAATATAAATAAAAATATATAATTTCTAAACTCAAAGGTGTTGAAAGATCTTGAATTTCTAGTACGCAGTTTTCTTCTCTAAGCTGTTCAATTTTGTATAAGTTTTCTATATGATAAATGCTGAAGATGTTTTATCTTATACGTAATGTTCTTTTTTCTAAGAGTTCTAGTTTCTATACTGCAAAATTCTTTTACAAACTTTATCAAATATAATTTGTACATACAACATTACATCAAAATATCTAGAATAAAAGGTTCAATAAGAAATTGTTAAGATACTCTTTGTTGTCAGCAAAGCTAAGTGATTATAAAGATAATAATTGAGTATTATTAATAAGTAATTATTGACTACAAACACGACAGCTAATTTAAAAATCCACATACCTTTCTCAAAACACCACGCTTGAATTTAATTAAATCTTTTGTTTCTGAATACTGAACACCAACAACTTGTTATTGTGTCTCACCTACAATGTCTACTGTAATACTGACTATTGAAAAATCCAACCAATGTGATTTATACTTATTGGCGAATCCACTGTTTTTATCGTCTTGTATCTTCTGCAGAAACACACACAAAAAAAGGAAACGTAACTCTTTTAATAATATTCCTTGACATAATTAATTTACTACGTGTAGATATAAGCAGAAGAATCTGCAAAATCAAGTTTCCAAAACAAAACTAATGACGTGATTGAACGATCGATAATACAATATGTTAAACAAATTATAACATCATATGGAATATACATCAACGTTAAAATACAACCGGTTACTTAATATTCACTTTTCAATATTCAGTGTTTTTAAAGAAACAAAATGCTAATTTATGTATATAGCCCCAGGGTTAACATAATAACAACAATTGTTGTTTAGACAAAGATAGGTAATTTTGTGTAGTTTCAATAAAGATAGTAAAAGTCCGAGTATATATGTAAATAATACAACATTGTCGTGAACATACATAAATTGTGTCCAGACAATTCTAGAATAATTTGATGGTAAATAAGAATGACTCCATTTACATGTTTTTTTCATGTCATTATATCGTGATGTGCGTCATGCGACGTTACGTTACCCGGTGACCTCACACGAGGTGCACGTCATGGGACTTCGCGGTTTCTCTAGAAAGTGAACAATCCAGAAATTCCTGATGACTATAGAAAAACACTCAATCAAACGATGATTCATTCGACTAGTGATCACCGTGAAATAAACATCGTGTATATAAATATAAACATTGTTATTTATAGTTAATTATTTTTAGTGGTACTTATTTTTATTAATATAATTATTTTTTAATTACAAACCGTGTATTTTATTAATCGAATCCGAACTGAAGATTTATCACAGTGGTGTCATGTGCTTGAGTTAATAAAAACGGATTAAGTGGACAATTAAGAATTTATTGAACATTCGTTTAAAACAATACACAATGCGGAAAGAAGATATTTTGAATGGCGCGATGGCTACTAAAGTAAAACTCTCCGATTTAAAAGATGCTGACCTGAAACATGAACTAGAGGAAAGAGACGATGATACATTCGGTAAGAAAGCAACGCTCAGGCAATTAGTTCGAGATGTGTTGGCCAAGGAAGGGTAAAATCCAGAAAATTATTTGTTCCATGTTCCGGCTGAGAACTCTGACGTGAATTCGCTGTCAATAAGAAAGAGCCAGCGACTAATAGATCCACAAGCTCAAATGGAGCAGAAGAATCTTTACAGTGTGAAAACCTTGAAACAGCGACTAATAGAGAATTTGAAAATTTTCGAACAGTGACTAATAGATTCGCAAACTGAAATAGAACAAATGGAACAGAGAAGCTTGGAAACTTCAAGAATCTCAGAGAGAAATCTAGAAAAACAACTACTGGACGCTTCCAGAACCTTAGAGAGAAATCTGGAAAAACAACTACTAGAGATTTGTGAAATCTTAGAGAAGAATCTGGAAAAACAACTAATGGATAAATTCTAGAACTTTCGAGAAAACTCTGGAACAAATGGAGTAGATTCTAGAACAAATGGAACACAAAAATTCTGAAAATTCACTGGCTTTGGAGAAAATTCTAGAAGAGCAACTAATAGAAAACTCGAAATCATTAAAAGAAGAAGCTTTATTGATGTGGAGGAAAAATTGGAGAAAATTCTAAACTTTTAGAAGAACCGGTGACCAGGAGTCATTTTAATCTCAGCAAGTCAGCAAGGAAGCTCTACCTCGGCCCATTGAAATAAAAGAAGAAGCTGTAGCTATCTTAAAGATCGGAATCAAGCCACCAAACTTCGATGAAAAAATGTCAGGGGCGACTTATCTAATGCAATTCGTAGCAGTGGCAGAAGCAAGCATATGGTCATCTGTCGAGAAGGCTACCGCTTTCATTATAGCGTTAAGGAGTGATGCTAGTGATATTTTGCAGACATTACATCCTGAAGAACCCATAAATTATTCCCAACTTATTAAACGGTTAGAGATAAGATACGGCCATGCGCATTTGGAGCAGGTATACCATATCCAACTGAAGAATCGATCACAGAAAAATCTTGCCTAACGGATCGAGGTTTAAAGTGAAATACAGCATTATCGATGATAGTTACACTCTAGCTAAATACTGTCGATATGTAATTGTACGAAATTTCAAAACAGTATAAATGTAGCGCCGCGAATATTTAAAATGACAGTACTTGTTTGGTAGCACCAATAAAAAAAATTCTGGTTGTACTAATAGTTGTAGTAGTGGTTCGAATACCATAACCGCACCGCTATCATTGCATTGTAAGAAATAGAAGAAACCGGACGATAGATTTTATTTAGTCACTTAATTAATTAACGTTCCGTAAACCGTACCATTGTTCGTTTTTAAAACACTGATAATATGGTTGATCGTTCGCTCATCACTCTTCTGTGTCCTGCGCGTACGTGGCAGCTATTCGTGCAATAATCTCTCGAAATCCACTCTCGAAGCCAACAATCTTGTCCCGTGAAGCAAGACTGCATCCAAAACAATCTCTTGCATCATTGTGGATTTGACATAAATATTTTATCACCAGTCTTAAAAGTTTTAAAACCTAAAGAACGAAAACTGTTTAGTTGTTAGGGCACAAGGAGGTATCACAAAATCTTATTCCCGAACGAGAAAATCTTTACTATTGAGGAATAAGTTCTTCAGCGTGTCTTAGAAATGGGTTGCTGGGGGGGCATCTCTGTTATTCATTTTGCGAGATTGGGTTGAAAACGTCGGCCTTAATATACCAATAAACTATGTTGGAAACTGTGGTAAAATCTCCGACAAACTCTATATTTAGAAGAAAGGAATGGGTTTCAATAGGGCTTAGTCACAAAACGAAAAACACCCAAACATAAATGAAAAACAACGCACTTAAATTTATTAAGGCATCCGATTGGCCTTCTGGTCTCGATTATTGAGTGTTCTCGAAGTAACGGGTTGCAAGAAATATCAAAATTTGAAGTCTCTAATGCGAAATATCTGTGAAGCTAAAACAAAAATATATCTAGAAACAGTGGATGAATTGATAGAGGTTCGTTCTTTCCTCTATGAATGCAGGAAGCGAACGATTCGAATAAATTATACATCGTTTAAAACAATATTTTCTGTACTTGACGAGTACATATATTTCAGTTTTGTATAATGAGTAGGGACTAGACATGAGAGGCCCATGACTCATCGCCCACGTGCGTACTATCGAAAATTTGTATTTTTAAAGAGCTTTTAAATGTATTTATATAATTGGAAAACAAACGTGAAAAGAAACCGTGGCGGACCTACACATTATCAAATACCATTGATATTTTTTAATATTTTGGTTTGAAAATGTAATCATTCCCAAAGTTTGATTAAATAAACATTATGTATAAATTTTATTAATGTTGATCAACTCCTGTTGGGTATTCGGATTTTATTGAAAGTCAATATATCAAGCGAGCCACAAAATTTGTATCCTATGTAGGCCGTGAAGTCAAATTGACAAGTTACTATTTAACCTATTACTAACAGTACTACGAAATGTAGGTTAAATCACTTAATCAATCTAAGACATAATTGATTTAATCCATGGCATACTCCGAAAACTTTTCTTGTGGCTCACGGCCCACTCCTTATATGACAACTAAAAAATACATAAAATTATTAATAACACAGGTCTACAGTGATTTTTATGTTTGAAAGATGTTTGCTAATTATGGTATATGGTTGGGGGCCCTTATTCCAAAAGACACCATATTTTTGCTCTATCACGTAAATTTTTTTTTAGCGCTCTATATCTTAAAAATGTTAATTTATTAATATACATACCTATGACAAGAATATGTTTGTTCCATATTAGGCATGATTTTTAAATGAATTGATTTTTATGAAATTAAATGTGATTTGGCAACACTGGTTAATATTAGATTTCTCAGCAAAGCAACAGAGTCGGCGCAGAAGCGTCAATACAACGTTGAAACCTGCTTATGTGCAGTTTGGTTGTGTTAGTCGTCGTGTCACTGTGTCCGCGCGCTTGTTGTCTTCGTTGTTGCGTATTTTAAGTGTTCTAGAACGTATAAATATGGAAAGAAGACATTGTGTGAACAATCCGAATAACTTTTGTTATATCTGTGGTAGTTATGTCGTAGTAAAGCAGAGGCAAACTATAACTTCGTTTGTGAAGAATGTATACCACGCTTACTTTGGTGTAAAAATTGGCGACCAAGACAAGTCCTGGGCTCCTCATACTGTTTGTTCCGTTTGCGTTGAAGCATTAAGAAACTGGCAAAAAGGTAGGAAGAAATGTTTAAGCTTTGGTGTTCCTATGGTATGGCGAGAGCCTAGAAATCACAGTGATGATTGTTATTTTTGTTCGTGTAATGTTCAAGGATTCAACAGAAAAAATAAGAAACAAATTGTGTATCCCAATCTTGACTCTGCTATTCGACCAGTTCCTCATGGACCAGATGTACCGATACCTACCGCCCCAAAAGCACTAGAAAACGTCATATCGTCAGAATCAGATGAATCTAATTGCGACCCAGATGACTCAGATTTCACACCAGATTTCAGAGAGCCCGAAGTGTTTAACCAGAGCGAACTAAATGATTTAATTAGAGATTTGCACCTTCCAAAGGATGCATCCGAATTGTTAGCCTCCCGACTTCGTGAGAAACATTTACTGCCACCTGGCGTCACATCAAGCTTTTACCGTGATCGCGAAAAAGAGTTATGTCAATATTTTACTCAAGGCTAGTGTATTGCAACAATATTTCTGAATTAATTTCAAAATTAGGAAATGTGCCGTATGTAAAAGAAGAATGGCGCCTGTTTATTGACTCAAGTAAGCGTAGTTTAAAAGGCGTTTTATTGCACAATGGTAACGAGCTGGCCTCGGTTCCCGTTGCCCATTCGGTACATTTAATGGAAACGTATGAAAATTTTGAACTTCTTTTAAAGAAAATAAACTACCAAGAACATCAGTGGATGCTTTGTGGTGACTTAAAGTGCTGTGCATGCTACTAGGACAACAAGGAGGTTATACAAAATTTCCATGCTTTATTTGTGAGTGGGATAGTCGAGCAAGGGATAGACATTGGACTCAAATAGAATGGCCCTCTAGAACAAGCCTTACACCTGGTAGCAAAAATGTATTAAGAGATAGCTTGGTTGACCCCAAAAAAGTTTTACTGCCTCCTCTCCATATCAAACTTGGCTTGATGAAGCAGTTTGTTTAAGCCCTAGACAAAAATGGACAGTGTTTTAAATATTTGTACGAGACATTTCCAGCCTTATCCGATGCCAAGTTAAAAGAAGGTATTTTTGTTGGGCCGCAGATAAGAACATTATGCAAAGACAAGGATTTTCAAAACACAATGACCAATGTCGAGAAAAACGCCTGGGTTTCATTTAAGGAAGTAATTGATAAGTTTCTTGGGAACTCTAAGGACCAAAACTACGAAAATATTGTTCAAAATATGTTACAACACTTTCATCGTCTAGGTTGTAATATGAGTTTGGAAGTGCATTTCCTGTTTTCCCACTTGAACTATTTTCCTGAAAATCTTGGAGCTGTTGGCGAAGAAAAGGGAGAGAGGCTTCACCAAGACATTAAGGAAATGGAACGGCGATACCAAGGCAGATGGAGCATAACGATGATGGCGGACTACTGCTGGATGTTAAAACGGGATATGCCCTTAACAACATACAACCGAATGTCCGGACAACGCAGCTTTCTGGCAAAAAGACAAAGAGATCCAGCAGGTCATTCGATAAGACCTCTTCTACCAATCCACCTGCCAAGAAACACCTCATTTAAGTACTCTCTTACTACTGCTCCATAATGAGGTGGAGCACCATCCTGTTGAAATCATATGTGCTAGATTTATACCAATTACACAAGTCTACAAAATTAAACTTTTTGACAGATGTTTTTATTTTGAAAACTGATTTTATATAATTTTGGTAGGCTGATTTAAAAAATTCTATGCATTTTTTTGTATCACGTAAGGTTTTTTTGCAAATATTAAATGAAAAAAAACTATATTTCTAAAAAAAATTATTTGTTTATTGAGTAAAAAGGTGGAATACAAGTTAAAAAAGTGGAAAAAAAATACTTTACTCAGTCTTTCTTAAGTGAAATCTTTGTCTTTTTGCCAGAAAGCTGCGTTGTCCGGACATTCGGTTGTATGTTTTTAAGGGCATATCCCGTTTTAACATCCAGCAGTAGTCCGCCATCATCGTTATGCTCCATCTGCTTTGGTATCGCCGTTCCATTTCCTTAATGTCTTGGTGAAACCTCTCTCCCTGTTCTTCGCTAACTGCTCCAAGATTTTCAGGAAAATAGTTCAAGTGTGAAAACAGGAAATGCACTTTCAAACTCATATTACAACCTAGACGATGAAAGTGTTGTAACATACACTTTCATCGTCTAGGTTGTAATATGAGTTTGAAAGTGCATTTCCTGTTTTCACACTTGAACTATTTTCCTGAAAATCTTGGAGCAGTTAGCGAAGAACAGGGAGAGAGGTTTCACGAAGACATTAAGGAAATGGAACGGCGATACCAAGGCAGATGGAGCATAACGATGATGGCTACTGCTGGATGTTAAAACGGGATATGCCCTTAAAAACATACAACCGAATGTCCGGACAACGCAGCTTTCTGGCAAAAAGACAAAGATTTCACTTAAAAAAGACTGAGTAAAGTATTTTTTTCCACTTTTTTAACTTGTATTCCACCTTTTTACTCAATAAACAAATAAATTTTTTTAGAAATATCGTTTTTTTTCATTTAATATTTGCAAAAAAACCTTACGTGATACAAAAAAATGCATAGAATTTTTGAAATCAGCCTACCAAAATTATATAAAATCCGTTTTCAAAATAAAAACATCTGTCAAAAAGTTTAATTTTATAGACCTGCGTAATTGGTATAAATCTAGCACATATGGTTTCAACAGGATGGTGCTCCACCTCATTATGGAGCAGTAGTAAGAGAGTACTTAAATGAGGTGTTTCTTGGCAGGTGGATTGGTAGAAGAGGTCTTATCGAATGACCTGCTGGATCTCCAAATTTAAATCCTTTGTTTTTTATATTTTGGACCATTTTCTTGTAAATTTCATCTTATTATATTCACGAAAAAAATGTCTTTTAAATATTAAAAAAAAATACATAACGCTATTTAAGAAAAAAAAATAGTTGGCCTTGCATTAAAATAGTGAACTTAAAAATACTAATGCTACCAAGTCATGCCAAATATTATATGAACCATCTTTTGTGTAAGAAATGTTTTAATTAAATTACTCATTCAAAAGTTGCAAGCGATATACAGTCCTTTTTTCCCACTCTGTATGTAAAAATCAACGGTACAAACCGGAAACTTGTTCGTATAGATAAAAACTAATAACTGTAACCGCGTAAGCGAGCCCTAGCCCTCTAAAGTCTGAAAAAATCGGTTTATTCCCTTTGACAATTTAAATTATGTCGAATATACGAGGGATGTTTCCAAAGTTCTGGGAATTGTGTTCTAATTAAATTACGTAGAACTTATAGACAATGCTATTGGTGATAGGCAAGTCTTGACATGTTTATGCAGCTATCCAGTGCAATATCGTTCGCATTTTCGTAGTACTGTTTGTGTAACCATGGAAAACGCGGCTGAATCTCAAAGAACAATAATTTTCTTTTTGTGGAAAGAGAGTGTGAAAACTTAAAAAATTATTCAAGTCTGCAAGGAGTGTGTGGTGAGTCTGCAGAATCTAAAAGTACTGTATATCGGTGGATCGATCGTTTTAAAAGTGATAAAACATCATTAGAAGACGATCCACGCAGTGGTTGCCCGAGCATGTCGGTAAATGAAAAAACATTATTGCCGCGGAGAATCTACTGCAAGAGGATAGACGAATGACTATTTCTCAAATTAGTGTACGCCTAGAAATAAGTACACGACAAGTTCATGAGATCTTACGTAATTGTTTGAGGGTAAGCAAGGTTTCAGCACGCTGGGTGCCAAAGCTGTTAGAACCGGAACAGAAACTCAATAGGTTTGACACTTGTCGTCAATTTTAAGAGCTGTCAGAACCCATTACGGTGATGAATTTTGGCAACGGATAATAATCACTGACGAAACGTGGATTCATTATTTCAATCCTGAAATGGCGTAAATGCGAAGAAGGGCCTCCACTTAAGGCGCGTGCAGTTCCGTCTGTTGGAAAGGTAATGCTTACTGTATTCTGAAATTGTGAAGGGATTATTTTTATGATTATCTGGCGAAAGGTACTACAATTAACGCAGAATATTATTCGAACTTATTATCCGGACCACTGCGGCAGGTACTTATCAGAAAACGGCCTGGGAAGTTGCATAAACGTCCGTTATTGCAACAGGATAATGTAAAACCGCACACCGCAAGAAAAACGAACGATGCTACAATTTACGATGGAAATTGCTTCTGCATCCACCTTGTTAACAGGATCTCGGGCCAAGTGATTTTCAACTGTTTTTTTCAGCCAAATTTGAAAAAGATTTCTTCGTTTTGAGAGTTTAACTGACGTAAAACGTGCCATAAATAGCTGAATTGAAGAGACGCCGAAAAAGTTCTTTGAGGACGGTTTAAAAAAATAATCTATTGTTGGGATAAATGTATTGAATTAAATGGCGATTATGCTGAAAAACTACATTGTAATATTGATGAAAATTAACAAAATAAAAAATTATAGCTTAATTCTCAGAACTTTGGAAACAGCCCTCGTACATCGTAAATGGAAAAGTTAAATTGGTTGCATACTCATACCACCGGAGAAACACTTCATACCATAAACTAGTACAGAGTCACCTTTAGTTTTTAATTTGCGCCGTTAAAAGAATCTTTAGATTGTCGAAAACATTCCGACTGTACAGGAAGTGTAAGCAGACTATTTCGTAATATTGTCATTTTATTGTTATAATATTGAAATAACTTTTTTTGTGAATAAAATGCTGGTTAAATTTGAATTTTTGTGAAAATAGTGATTTTATATTATTTAATTATTTAAATATATACGAGGTAAGTCCAGAAAATAAGTTCCGCTTGATAATGATAAGAAATCGAGTAGAGATACAGAAAAACTATTTATTACAAAACAATCTACAAACCTTAAGCTATTTTTCTACATAGTTCCCACCATTTTGTAGACATTTGTCATGCCACGCTATGACAAATGTCTACAAAATGGTGTACAAAATAAGTGTTTGTATGCATTCTCCATAAAAAATTACAGCTTGTGTTGTCAACCATGTGGTAACATGTTCTTTTAGCTCATTTTTCGAGGTGTCAAGATTTGCTTGGCTTTAGTCCTTGCTGGCGAGGGAGTATGCCTCCATTCAATTGATTGTCGTTTAGTTTCCATTGTGTCATAAGCAATCCAAGTCTCAGTATCTGCCTCAGAAAGTCATCGCCGCCATTGTAACGTGTCAAAAAGTCAAATGCACTGCGCAGATGTTTTTTATGTTGCTCTGTAAGTGTAAGTGTTAAGTGTAATAACTTCATGAGTTGTTCTTGAAATTTGCGGAAAGTCCATAGAAAGAGCAGAAATTATAAACTTACGGTTTCCCTTAATCACTCATTACATTTTTTCCATAAAACTCGCAGATTTGTCGATGAATGTCGATTGATTTAATGTTTTTGGCATTTAGAAGACGAATTACAGTGACCAGCGCAACGAGAAGATCCTCAAGAAAAAGATGAAGGTGATGTCACCGAAACGTCTGGAAGAAAGTTGTCCTTCTCAGGACGAAATCATCCAAAACGCGGCGAAATATCCTCCTCGTTGGACCGTCAAAATAAAGTGAATTAGAATTATCAAAAGGAAATAATAATAATAAAAATTCCAAATTATTTAGTTGAATAAATTTTAATTTGAAAATTTGATTCACCACTTAGAACTTATGTGGTGTATATTAACGTTGTCTATTTATATAATCGTTAAATTCGTTCTATTTATCTCTCTAATGTCTATTAAAGAAAGTTTTAAAGGTAAAACGTTTAACTTGAAGATATAAAATGAATTTAAATTCGAATTTATGCGCGCATTAATACATATATTTCTGCGCAGAATCAATAATAGATGGAAAACGTTCGAAGTTAACGATTACAAAACTTGTAGAACCTAAATAGTATCTTGTTTTAATTAATAATTAATAGCTGGTGATTAATGAATTTAATAGAAATTATAAACATGAGCTCTCTAAATACACTGCTCAAAATCGTACAGGGATATTTTTAAAATTAAGATGTAGAAACATAATATCGTATAGTATATAAAGTAGTATATATGAGTAAAAATAATATGCGCAAAGGTTTTATCATATTATATTGCTAACAATGGAGCGATTGTGTTTTGTTTGCAACATCTACTTATTGGTTGTCATAACGGCGTTATTTGTCACTTTCCCTTTAACTACATTGTAGCGTCATTTCTTGCTGCATAGTTTAACCCTAGATTACGGGTCATTCGTAAATTTTACGATGCTCGTAAGACATCGTACTTTTTCGCTTACTTACGGTCAATGCATCGAATTTCCTTACTGAGTACCTTCTAGTCTAGTATTTAGCTAGACAGTGTGGTGTGTGGTCGTTCTGGTTTCCGACCCTAAAGCGATTTTTCGGCGATAGGTTCGTAAATTTTACGAAAGTCCCGTATTTACGTCATTTTATAAATTAAACTGGTTCTTATTTTTCGTACCGAATTTAATTGTTTTAGTAATAGAAATTTGAGGTAAGATATTTCTTCATTATTATTATTTAAATACATTATAATAAATATAGTGATTTTTTTATTAAGATGTCAAATCGAAAGTTTTTGACCGAGTAACAACTGGAGGAGGAAGCGGCACGTGTCATGAATGGAGAAGAGAGTGATCCAGAATCATTTGACGACAGTGATGGTAGTGACATTGAAGAAGACATTTTGGAGGTTGAATCATCTGCCTCCGACAGTGAGGTTGATGAAGATAATAATTCGGTTGTTTGTCTCATCCAACAAAGCTTTAGCCCAATTCAATCTGAAGAAGAAATAGAACCTAGTTTAGATTAAGATGATATTCCTTTATTACAAGTACGTACACGTTCAAAATATGTAATCAACTTGAAAAACAAACGTTTAAAAGGCAAGAATGGTCACAAATGGTCATCTGAGCTGCCTCAACAATCCAAAAGAACGGCTGCTAGGAACATTATACATTTTATAGCTGGTCCTAAAGGGGCTGCAAAAGATTGTTCTAACCTGGATGAATATTTTTTACATTTTTTTTCTGACAATATATTTGATATTATTTTGCAACATACAAATGCAGAAATCGCCAGACAGGCCCAAAAATACAGCGGCCACCAGAATGTTTCCCCAACGACAAAAGACGAACTGAAAGCCTTTTTTGGTGTTTTAATCCTTTCTGCCGCAAAAAAAGATAATCATTTGTCAGCAAGGCATATGTTTGATAGCACTATTTCCGGCACGTTTTATAGATCATGTATGAATTGTGATCGTTTTTTGTACCTGCTGAACTGTATTAGATGCGATAATAGAGAAACAAGAGGAGAGAGAAAGGTAAATGATCCTTTTACACACATTCGAGAAATTTGGGAAATTTTTATTGACACATGTAGAAATTCATATACTCCAACTTCATACGTCACCATTGATGAACAGCTTTTGGCATTCCGAGGACGCTGTCCTTTTAGGATGTATATTCCTAACAAGCCCGCGAAGTATGGGATAAAAATTGTTATGGTATGCGATTCCGCCACCAAGTATATGTCAGACGCAAGTCCTTACTTGTGAAAAAAAACAGAGAGCAATGGTTTGCCTCTAGCCGAATTTTATGTAAAAGAGTTAACGAAATCAATTCATGGTACAAATCGCAACGTTACCATGGACAATTGGTTCACCTCGGTTTCCCTTGCTGACCAGTTGCTACAAAATCCTTACAAATTAACTATGATAGGAACTATACGCAAAAATAAAAAAGAGATACCCAAGGAGTTCTTGGATGGAAATAGTCGAAACGCAAATACGTCAATGTTTTGTTTCGATCAACAAAAGACATTATTATCTTACATGCCAAAGAAAAACAAATTAGTTTTGCTACTTTCAACTATGCATGAGAAGGCAGAGATCGTAGAAGAAACCGGTAAGCCAACAATAAATCATAACTATAATGAGACCAAATCAGGTATGGACACCTTTGACCAAATGTGTTCAAATATGAGTTCGAGCAGAAAACCACAGAGATGGCCATTATGCGTGTTGTATGGAATTATAAATATGGCCAGCATAAACTCTTATGTTATTTACACTTTTAATACGTTAAAAAAAGGCGAGAAACTTATTTCAAGATATCAATACATGATTGATTTAAGTCTTTGCCTTGCCAAACCATGGATGCAGTATAGATATAACAGCAAAACTTTACGTCGATATCTTCGGCAAGACATAGCTCAAATCCTCGGTATATCAAAAGAAAACGTTGTGAACACACCCAAGACAAGAAGAGGAAGACCTGTTTCTACTGTCCAAGCAAAAAAAGGCGCATGACCACTAATTATTGTATGGAGTGCAAAAATTCAATTTGCGGCGAACACCGCGGAGATATTTGCACCGTATGTTGTGAAAAATAATAAAATATGTTGGTTTTATAATTTTAAACGTTTGTTCTGATAATGAAGAACGTTATCTTTTTATTTGTATTTTTTTAAAATAAAGTTTGATAAGGCAATTTTGTTTTTTTTTATTGAGTTGTAAAATTTACGATAGTCCCGTAATTACGTTTGGCAAACACAGTCCCGTATTCTATGGTTAAAAACATTAAGTTTGGTGTATAATTTAAGTAGTTTTTTTAATAATATAAAATATTAAATGGGGGTGTGAAGAACACAATACAAGTTCATATATTTGTATCTTCTCCAAAGACGCAGATACGTATTTCACATTTCTACATGATCGTCGGTGCGCCCCTGTTGGAGAAGAGACACATTCAACAAAACATAACTACCTTACTCTCTACCAGAAATTATTAAGACAGAGCGTGAAAGAATATTCAGCGCTGTCTATATAATAGCCACAGACCTAGCAAGGTGTTTTTATAGTCGGTAACATACCTATCTATAAAAACTGTATTCTCGTGTCTTCACTACTTGTTCGGCGTGAACCGACTGTATATAACAACATAATTTGAAACATACTTGAGTGGGTACAACCCACCAATTTTGTATAATACAAAAGTATTTTTAATAATATAAAATATTATTAAAAATGGACCATTTTTAATAATATTTTATATTATATTATTATATATTATTAAAAATACTTTTGTATTATACAAAATTGGTGGGTTGTACCCACTCAAGTATGTTTCAAATTATGTTGTTAAGTAGTTTTATCAATGGAAAGGCGTTATT
The DNA here is from genome assembly GCA_935421215.2 of Melolontha melolontha. NCBI lineage: Eukaryota > Metazoa > Arthropoda > Insecta > Coleoptera > Scarabaeidae > Melolontha > Melolontha melolontha. The sequence continues at coordinate 18,205,162 of OW285240.1, read as the reverse complement.
TACCGCGCGTAAAAATGTTACGTGCTATTGCCATGTTGCAAGCTGGGCGGCGTCAAGCTGAAGTTGCAGCTGAATTTCAGTTTACACAAAGCGTCATAAGTCGCTTATGACACCGCTATAAGGATACTGGTGAAGTGCGTAATCAACATCGTGGTAACGGTCGGATTACAACGGCAGCACAAGACCGTTACATCCAAATTATTGCCCGACGTAATCAAACCTGCACTGTTCGGCAGATACAAAATCAGTTTAACCAAACATATGGCGTACTGATTAGCGACCAAATTATTCCCAATAGGTTACATGAGGTATACTTAAGGTCTAGACGACCCTTAAGAGTTCCACCTCTAACAAGAGGTAATCGCGGAGAACGTCTTTCATGGGCACAGAATCACCGAATTCGAACAAACGAACAATGCTTATATGTAATGTTCTCTGATGAGTCTAGATTTGGCATGTTCAATGATTCAAGAAGAAATCGAGTTTGGAGGCATCCAGCACGCGTAAATCGTTTGAATGCAGTCCAAGAAGTCTATTCTTTCAGAGGTGGTACAATCATAGTATGGGCCGGCATAAGTATTGGTGGAAGAACAGATCTCATTTTGATTAAACGTAATATGACAGCTCAAGTTTATGTGGAACAGGTCATTTTACCTGTCGTTGTGCCATATGCAGGAGAAGTAGGAGAAAATTTCAATTTCATGCAAGATAATGCACGTCCACATGAAGCTCGAATTGTAATGAATGTGCTAAAACAGAAACACATTTGAATCCGTTAGAGCATCTGTGAGATAAGTTACAAAGAAGGGTTACAAATTCAAATGATCACACTAATGATCTTCGAGACCTTTTTAGAGTTCTTCAAAGAGACTCGAGAGCAATATCATAGGAAGAGATTGACAATTTAATTTTAGCAATACGTAACTGTATTAGGGCAGTAATAAACAATCGTGGAGGTCATACTGATTACTAGAAGTTGCCTTTGATGACATGTTTAGGATCGCTTTTCAAATTTGAACATCTTTAAGATTTAAGATTACATCATTGTTAACAAAATTCGTATTTGCAAACTTAAGTTTATTAGAACTTTTTGAATTTACTTTTAATTTTGGACTTTTTTAGTTGAATTACGCTATAAATATACAAATCTGGTCAATAAAGTTGGTTAACAATATATAATAATCCTTTTTATTTTAATTATGTAAATATCCCTGTACGATTTTGAGCAGTGTATCTCAAGGGTCGTGAAAAATTCTTGTTCGGCAAGAAAAGTATATATCGTGACTAATGTACGTTAGTATCGTTATATCTTATTAACTTATCGTACACACAAACAACTTGTTTTAGTATCTTAAACTCTGTTTATTAAGTAAATCTTATCTATTTGATTTCAATATTTAGCTTGATAATAAATTATTAAGTACAATTAATGGGTGAACTATTCTTATTGAAACATAATTTATAATGTTTAGAGGTTATATGTAAATTTCTTTGTATAGGTGGGGAATTAAATGAATCAGCTGATATGTAACAAATATTTGGATATTTAAACTAAATAGGCTCTGGTAAATTAAACCACGCTTAAAATTGGTATATAACTTCCCTATTTACATATTTTAAAATGATTATTGTTGGAATTTTAATCTACTTTCGGTAAGTTTATATAAATCTGTTTATTCCTTAAGTTAAATATTGGAAGTGAATCAAATAATGCAAACTTAGCTCAACATTTCCTTTCTAACTTCATGATTTTCATCTAAAGACACCTAATCGCCGCGATCAATCTTGGTTCACCTGATGTACAGCTTGAATATTGTCCGAAACAGGAAAAACTGGTGACGAACCTAACAAATCCTTCAGGCGTTGATCCCTCCAGAAAAGCAAGGTAAAGTGTCGCATTTTTAATCATGGATAATTTTCATTTTAGATAATATAGCTTCTAGAGATTGTCCCATTTAAACCTATGTTGATCCAGGGTGATCCGATACCATTAGATTAGGTACGGGTAAATGTTTTCACTTAATATAAAAATGTGAAATTATAACTTTAACACCACAGAATATGTGAACACAAATAATAGATGGCAAAAAGGATTATAACGACCTTCTTTAAGAGTTACCTTCTGAGATTCTCCCCGTACAAGTGATGATATATTCTTCAATATCCCTAATACTTGTTATATTACTATTTTTCCAGTTAATTATATGATTCTATATGGAAGTAAGTAGTTTTTACCATTTGTAACTTTAATTTTTCAGATTTTAAACGTTTTAAAAAAAAATTCTCTTTCAAAACTAAACTTTTTAACAAATGAAACAGACATGCAATATACACATCTGTAACTGTAAAAATATTGCATGTCTATTTCATTTGTAACAAATGCGTAATACGTGCTTAACGTATTGATATACTTAAACCTTTTTTGTATAAACTTTTTAAATACAAAAATTATTCTCCCCAATTTTATAAATAAGAAACCATAGCGATCCAACAGCTTTTCCTCTTTTGAAGCTCATTGGTAGCTTTAGTTACACAAAATTTCCAAAATATTTGACATTTCAAATATAATTTTGATCTTTGATTAATATTATAACTTATTGATTTACAAATAATTTTCCCTTCTCATATAACCTTTTACATTAGCAAATATTAGCAAATGTATCTAAAATTAAATAAATTTACATTGTCCAATTATTTTGGAAAATACATAGAAAGGTCATAGGAATACATTCTTTTAAAATTTAATAATAGACTTGACACTCCATGTTAGTAAATATTCAATATTAATATGATCATAGTCTTCCACCTTCTAACAAATCTCATACCTATATATAGTAATAATAGAAATGTAACTAATTAAAATGAGTGCTTTCCATAAGCTAATTAACATTTTATTATTATATATATGTATATGGTAAATTCAATTTGTTGGCAATTTAAGGTCTGGTTTTACTTCAAGATGTATATATTTAAAACAATTCTACATGTTAAATGACAGTATATTAACGTCATACTTATACATTTGTAGTTGCCATGGATAAAATTATTCAAAGATACATTCCAGTTTGATAATAATAAATCATGCCTTAGTATTCTAAAATAGATAGACAACAAAAACAGGGAAAAGCAAGACATTATTATTATGTATGCACCCGTGGAGCGACTTAGGATGTTAATCTGTCGGCATTCGCCTTAAACGAGAAGGAAAACCACGATAACTTACTCGGACAGCCAGTCAGGGATCCAAACACGGAACTGTCAACATGATAAGCACATGTACAGATATTTAAATAACATAAGATATATAATTATATAACAGCAAGATATATTATGATGGTAAATTACAGATCGTTACATAATTAAGTTATAGTACATAATGCTTAAATTTTTTATATCACTTCTGTTGTTAATTGAATTTTTTTCCTGTTTAATACTAATCATTTTTTTAATTTCCCTTTTCATTGTGTGTTGTTCTTTTTCAATTATCTGTGTGTTTTCAAAATCGAAATGGTGATCGCGTTGTAATTTGTGTATAGATAAAGAAGTTTTGTCTGTTTTAGAGTATTTGAGAGCTTGTATTCTTTTGTATAAATATTGTTTAGTTTGGCCTATGTAGTAACTATCGCAATCGCGACATGGTATTTTATAGATGACATGTGTTTCTTGATTTTTTTCTATTTTAGGTTTAAGTTTTGGAAATAGATGTTTTTTAGTATTACTAAGTTTATATGTTGTAGCTATATCATATTTTTTTAAAGTGTATTTAATTTTTTCTGATAGATGTGGAACATATGGGATCGTGATATATGTTGTGTCATTGTTTAAATTGTTATTGGTGTCTGCAGTGTTGTATATTTAGTGGATTCTTTTTTTAATTGTTTGGTCTATAAGTTGTGGTGCATAATTATTATCTGTTAGATTGTTTTAATTTTCTTGATGTTATCATTTCTGTATTGAGTATGTGATAGTTTTACTGCTCTATCAGTCAGATTATTTATAATTATTTTATTGAATACAGTAGGTGCATTTGAGTGGTAATTCATACATCGAAAAGAAGCTGCGGGTTTATTATACCAATTTGTACAAATAGTACCCTGTCTATCATAGCTTAAAGAAATATCAAGAAAATTAATACTGTTATTAATTTCTTCTTCAATAGCGAATTTTAATTTGTTGTGAAAATTGTTGAATTTATTTAAAAGATAGTTAATTTTATTAGTCGGAATACATGTTATGATGTCATCCACATATCTTTTGAAGAAAATGGGGTGGAAGTCTAATATTGATAACGTTTTGTTCCATTACCAGATTTGCAATAGGTGCAGCTAAATAAAGGAGAGCCCATGGCAACACCAAATGTTTAACTATACAAAGACTTTTTGTATTGAAAATATGTGTTGTCGAGAGAGAAGTGTATACCTCTAATAAATTAGTTTTTATTTAGTGATGTGTGTGGACTAATTTCATCCCATTTGGATTCTATTATAGATCTGTAGGAATGTTAGGATATAAAGATTCTACATCAAGTGATATAATTTTGTGATTAGTTGGTACTTTTCATTCCTTGATGAAATTTTGAAATTGCCATGAGTCTTTGGTATGATATACCGTTTTTCCTAACACCTTAGATATGCTATCACCTAGGAATTTTGCTATATTATAAGTAGGGGCTTGTGTGTTTGACACTATTGGTCTTAAAGGGATATTATTTTTGTGTATTTTTGGTAAACCATATATTGATGGAGGGTGGGAATTAAAAATGCGAAGTTTGTTTTTAGTATTGAAATCTATTAGGTTTTGTCTATGCCATTTATTTATCAAGTTATTATTTTCTTTTTATAATAACTTGATAAATAAATGGCATAGACAAAACCTAATAGATTTCAACACTAAAAACAAACTTCGCATTTCTAATTCCCACCCTCCATCAATATATGGTTTACCAAAAATACCCAAAAATAATATCCCTTTAAGACCAATAGTGTCAAACATACAAGCCCCTACTTATAATATAGCAAAATTCCTAGGTGATAGCATATCGAAGATGTTAGGAAAAACGGAATAACATACAAAAGACTCATGGCAATTTCAAAATTTCATAACATTCCTATTGATCTAGCTATAAACATAATAGAATCCAAGTGGGATGAAATTAGTCCACACACATCACTAAATAAAAACGAATTTATTATGTATATACAATAACTTAATTATGTAACGATCGGCAATTTACCATCATGATATATCTTGTTGGTATATAATTATAGATATATCATATGTTATTTAAATATCATGTGCTTCTCATGTTGACAGTTCCGTGTTTGATCCCTGACTGGCTGTCCGAGTAAGTTTTCGTTGTTTTCCTTCTCGTTTAAGGCGAATTCCGACAGCTTAACATCCTAAGTCGCTCCGCGGGTGCATACATAATAATAATGTCTTGCTTTTCCCTGCTTTTATTGTCTATCTATTTTAGAATACTAAGGCATGATTTATTATTATTAAACTGGAATGTATCTTTGAATAACTTTATCCATGACAACTACATATTGCTATGAACTTTTCCCCACAAATATTTTGAAAAGTTTAATTATTTTTGAGTGTATTATTATTTTGAATATTTGTAGATATGACTTGCGCAGTTTGAGAATGCCGTTTCATCTGCTGTGGACGATTATAATACTGTATTTTTTTTATGCGAAGCCTACGTGCTTCATGTAGTATCCAGAAACAAGTGTTCAGTGAAGTAAGAAAGGTGTGTTTATTTAAAGATAAATCTTTATCTTTGTTTGAGTAATTTCGGTTTTTGTATTTTGATTTAATTGTGTTTTTGTGCTTGCTTATATCATGACCGATTTATTTACGAGTTTGTGAATCTTGTAATTGATTTTTAACACTTTCTTACTCATGTGTCTCGAGTATATAAAAATATATTTTTTACGTAAGTAATATATTTTATAAAAGTTATCTTATTTTTATATTGAACGAATTGAATATTGTAATTTTTCTATTGTATTATTATTATCGTTTGGAAATTTAATCTTAGTTATTTGATATAAATGACAAAGAAGGTTTTTTAAAATTTCTAGTATAAAAAACATTTCTGTAAATGTAAAATTTTAGTACGCTTGGGATATAAAGGGCATTTTTTTACATGTGGTTGCACATGCGTTAGAATTTGTTTCGGTCTGTCAAATAGTTTATTTTGATTTTGTTTCTTGTGGGAGAAATTAAAAAGCCTGTTTGTAATTTATTAGTTTCAATTTTGATCGGAAGTCACAAAGGTTTTTGATCGCATGCTGCGGTCACTTCCATGCGTTATTTTAACCTTAATAATATTGTTAAATGAGGCAATATTAATCTTTATACTTTATAAAGATAAATTTTTTTTTTATATATTTGTATTAAAGTTTCATTTAAATTTTATTGTGTTTATTATTATTTAACCTTATTTCAAGAAGTTTACAAGTAACTTAAAGAAATATAATTATAACATTTGTCAATACTCTTTTACTGGCGCATTATAAATTTTGTAGAAGAGACAACCACTTTTCCAATTGGAACCCTGAGAGGAAAGCAATCCCATTTTTTAAATTAAACCGACTGAGTATCCTAGCTGGATAGATTTGTCGTGAATTGTGAATAAGAAAATTTCAAAATCACAATTCATAGCAATATGTATAAGTATGATATTAATATACTGTAATTTATATTTTATATTCCCTGAAAAAGGCATCATTTGCCGAAACATGTAGGATTGTTTTAAATATATACATTTTGAAGTTAAACCAGACCTTAAATCGCCAACAAATTTAATTTACCATAACATACAAAGGTCACGAAATAATTATCGCTTTACATATATATATATATATATATATATATATATATATATATATATATATAAGTGTTTAGAGCCCGGATAGCTGTAGACTTGGGTTCGAGTCCCAACGTAGGCCATATTTTTCAAATAAAAAAATTCCGTATGATTTGCTTTGTAATTTGTAGACAGCAATGTTTACATCCCCACTTACTCTGCAATTACATACATTCTAGTTTAATATTTGTAAATATTTCATATAATAAAGCCGAAAAACTCCAATAATTTATCAAATGTTATATATATATATATATAATAACTTCGTGACCTTGGTATGATATGGTAAACCTAATCAGTAGGCGATTAAAGGTCTGTATATTACTTCAAAATATATGTATTTAAAAAACTCTACATGTTTCGGCTGTATACGCCTTTATCAAGGCGTATACAGCCGAAACATGTAGAGTTTTTTAAATACATATATTTTGAAGTAATATACAGACCTTTAATCGCCTACTGATTAGGTTTACTATATATATATATATATATATATATATATATATATATATATATATATATATATATATTATATAAATAACTATAGTTATTCTCATACACCACTGATCGAACGGTGTAAATTTTAAGGAGGATAAGAATTCACTAAAAATTTAACCCATCCAGAACATGCTTGTTTTCCAGCATCAGATAAAACTGTTCGTTACATTATTGATAGTCTTGGTTATCACAAAACTGCTGATTATTGATAATCGTAAGCATTTGCTCTCGACGTTGTCACTACAGCATTCAATGCTGTATCAAAAGGTCGAACTTGATGAATCTTAGTAATATCACTACAAACTTGAATCCAAACTTCAGAGTCTGCAGAGAAAGAAATAGTGAACATATTTTTTATTATCAAGACATATGGCTGTTAAATTTGAAACCCTAGTTTCAACATCAATGCTGGGAACTTCACATTACCTCACCACATGATAATGCTCATTTTCATGTGGCCCGTATATTTCAAGACTGCTTTATCGTAAGCAGTAGGAAGTCTCAGAATAGTCACTTTATAGTTTCGACTTGTCCTTGCGCGATTGCCATTAAAGCAATTGCCAAAATTACATTGAGGTTACTTTTCGCTGTTAGAGAAAGGTTCGCAAGCAATAATGGGAATTTGACCAAGAGAATATATAGTCACAAGTCAAGTGTGACTCATGTCTTAATATGAATGTATTGGATTGCCAAGTCGAAGTATTATCTACTTTACGTTTATCTACTTACGTTTAAATTTTGTTATGGGTTAAAAATAGCTGAAAATAAGGAGCGTTTTCGACATATTACTAAACCTGGACAAGCCAAAGAATATACGGCACGACATTATTGTGTACCTATAGTGCATTCAGAATTATAAGAAACTAACTTTTAATGTGTTTACAACTGTTGTTGCACCTCCAATTACGATAATTCTCTCATTGTTATTGAATGGATGCGGTTCACCTAATACGAATTCATTGGCCATATTGACTACAAATTAGGGCCCTATATTTAATTACCGTAGGTAACCTGTATATCTGACTAATTGTAGGTATGTTAAGTAATTAATGCAAAAAGAACAAATACGAGTTTAATTATTTATAATTTTGCAAATGGTGTTATTGTATTACTCTGCACTGTAAGTATTGCGGACCGCTTAAGAGAATTATCTGTTTCGTAATAAGTAAAAACTTAGGTAATAAACATACCTATTAGGTCCCTAATTGTAACAATTAATACAATTGATGTAAGTAGTGGGGTATAATACATACAGGGACGGCAAAATAACCTCCCTATTTTCGATGCACGGTAGTAAGTAACTGGAGACACTTAGAGTAGTGGGGATAGCAGCAGTCGACGCAGGAGAGTGGGAAGTTTACGTTGCATTCGGCACGTAGGCACCAGTCGCCATCATGGCGTGGATGAACGAGCACAGAGCTTATGCGGTCGAGGCGTTCATTCGCAACAATGAGTCGGTTGTCACGGCACAGCGTGCTTTTCGAACGCGATTTCAAATTCCTCCGCGTGAGTCGGTACCGGACAGAAAGTCTATTTTGTTGTGGGTAAAAAACTTTAGAGAGACTGGTTCTATTGTTAAAAAACGGGGTGGAAGACCTCGTAGTGCCCGTACACCTGAAAACATCAATGCGGTTAGACAATCAGTTTTGCAGTCTCCTAAAAGATCAGCTCGTAAACATGCAGCCGCCCTTCGAATGTCTGACCGTAGTGTTCGTCGAATCCTCTCACAAGGATCTTCATTTCCATCCTTACAAGATGGTTGTTGTGCAAGAACTGTCACAACGTGATTGCCAGAGTCGCACGGAAGCATGTCAACACATCTTGGAAAGTCTTCCACCAGACAGCATTGTTCAAACATAGTCCCGGAAGCCTGCTAGACTTGAAAGAAGCAATTCGCGAGGAAATTCATCGCATACCTCAAGCGATGCTTGAGAGAGCCCACGAGAGCTTCAATGTTCGCTTGCAGCAGTGTATCAACAGCCACGGCCACCATTTGTCAGATATTATTTTCAAAACCAAGTAAAAAAAAATTCCCGTGTTAAAGAATAAGTTGGTAAAAATAAAATTGTTTTATCTGGAAAAATGCTTTTTTTATTTACGTAAAAAAATAGGGAGGTTATTTTGCCGCACCCTGTATAATATTTAGTGCATTAATCATTTATTGTTAGTATTTATTGCTGCATACATATTTGAAGACTACAGTTTACCATTTCTCTCTTATTTTCATTACCACGTGGCGACCTTTTAGTGATAGTTATAGTGAAAGCAATGTTAATAATGGTGGTGATATTGGAAGACAGTAGAGAAAACATTTATCACAAGACGTAAAACTGATCATTCTCAATATCTATCGTAGAAAAGTTAATGATTATGACATCAATACTGGTAGCCGTAACTTTGTGGTAATTCATTTTGAAAATAATAAAATAAAATAAAACAATAACTTTGTTATACCACTTTATTCACATGTAATAGTGACTGCGGTTTCGACATACAATGTCATTATCAAACTGCAAAAGTTACAGGCCTACATAAATCTTATAAATGACACAAAAATATATGGGGGTGGTTTATGATGTTATTTAAAATTACTACTATATACTTAACTATTATATACAACATTGGAAAAGAGGTGTATATATAAGATCCAACTGGTCGTTAAGAACAATATCTATAGTGTTGTATGTCGAAACCGCGGTCACTATTACATGTGAATAAAGTGGTATAACAAAGTTATTGTTTTATTTGATTATGACATCGATACTATTAGGAAGCAAATATACTCCATATACATATAAAATATTGTACCTACTCTTGAATGCTTGCATAAAAGAATTAATGATCATTCTATCAATATTCACTGGCACTGTAGACAAACGTTGCACAATTATGGAAAGCCGAGGTTGCAAAAACTTCGATACGACTACTTAATGGCAGTTAAAGATATAGAGAGGAAAGACGATTAATATTCTATTTAGACGAATGATACTGTTAGCAAAGGCTGGGTGGACAGTTCAATTATGTGTCAGATAGACGTGTCTGTTTCGAGAGGGAAGAGAATTATTATTTGTCATGCTGGGTCAGAGAAAGGATGGACTGGACAGTGTCTATTACTTGAAAAAAATGTAAAATCATCAAATTTAAATTTACCATGAATATATGACCTCATCTTCATTTAAAGAACGCTTTTGTGATTCTTTGTTACCAAGTTTACCAAAAGGTAGTGTGATAGTGATGGACAACGCACCATATCATTCGTGACAACAAAGTAAGGTTTGTACAAAATGTACTAAGAAAATTATTTAATAATTTTTAGAAGCCAATGATTAATATTATGAAGATCATTATACGAAAAACCACTTATTGAAGGTGAAGAACACAAAAGAAAATGTGCAGGTTTTTTATGTAGTTAATATAGCAAAAGACAGGACATACAGTTTTACGTTTACCGCCGTATCATTGCGTTTTCAACCCAATAGAATTGATCTGGGCCCAACTTAAAAATACCATAGGGCGAACTAATAAAATACCGAAATTTAGTGAAACTACTAACATACCTACATTAACGATGCTATGGAACACATAAGTGCTGAAAATTGGAAAAATAACGTTAAACACGTAATTACAAAAGAGAATGAGGACTTAAACATGTATAATATTGTAGCACCTTTAATTCTAAATTTGCAATACGATTCAGACACAGACACTAATTTACCAGACAACTCAAGCAGAGACAATGATTAATGAAAGAAGGTTCTACCCAGTGACAATGTTCGTTTGTTAACTTAATGTTACTTTACGTTTAATACTTATGTATATACGGAACATTACTTATTTACAATTATGCACCTATGTGTTTGATATATCTATATTACCACACGTCTTGTAATATTTTTTTACAGATAAAGTTGACGAATAGTATTTCTTTTTTTATATTATATTTTTCTATTTTGTTACGTGCGAAAAATCATTTTGAGTTCATGCAGGAATTTTTAATCCATTTACTTCTTTATTAACCTCGTCAAGTCATTTTAGTCCTCTTATTTTTCCACATATTCGTTTAATTCTATTTTATTTTAATATATTGTTAATTATCGTTCAATTTATGTTATCCCAAACTTTAATTCCTTCAAATTTTATTCATGTTCTAATACTTTGGCTGACCCTATATATTCTCGATTTATGTATCATTCACGTCGAGGTGTCCGACATCTGTTATTTTAATGCATAGTCTCGATTGCAGTAATATCTGTTGTATCCAGATTTTGTTCCTTTAATTCGTCACTTAAATCGTAGAAATTCTTTTAGAATTGCATGCATCTATTTTAGAGCCTTTACGTCTATTAATCTCATTTAATTTAATTATTATTACGTTATTATTTTCTCTCGCGCGGAGCGCTATCTCTCAACATTTGTTTTACACTAACTTATGGCGTATCCTAGTTTATCGTTCGGTCAATTTTATGGATCTTAAATCTTTAATTTTGGAGATTTAATTAACCCCCTGATGTTTTTGGCTTTGCTGTTCACTTCTGCATCTGTTTTGTGTTTTATTGTAAATTAATTTCCTTTCTTTTCAAAAAATTACCGATTACCGATCATACTGATGACGTAGATCGATAATGTATCGATTCATCTCCTTTGTGTCGCCGGACACTTTTCTTTAAGTCATTGAAGCGCTAACTTGTGTTCTATTTTAGTGTGATCTAAATATCTGCGGTAAGAAATATATTTTCCTATTGTACTTTTACTTATTTCGAATCTTCTTTCTTAGGATTTATTATTTTAAATATTGTTGGAGATTTTGCTTCAAATTCAAAGTGCTTTTACCGCACATATTGTCGAGGGATACTACCTTTTCAAAATTTTAAATTTAAGTTAGATTAAATTAAATTTGTAGTCACAAGAGAAGCTAAACCATTCTCTGTGCAACCTTTTTTCTGGTTGTCTGGCATCACCAGCGTCCAGTCGTTAGTATAGATATTGATCGAGGCTTAGTACTCTCTGTCGGGCCTTCGATAAGATTTCAAACTGCTTGTGATTACATCGTAGCTCAAGTATTCTCTTGTTATACTCTGTTATCTTATGTTAAGGACCATCACTATGTATACATAGTCCGTGTTCTGATTGACTTATGACTTGTACTTAGAACGTAAATAACTTATTCTTTCACCGTAATATCTCCTGTGTATACAGGGTGTTAATCATTTAATTGTTCAGCTTCTATTACATTGAAACCTTGTAAGCGACTATTGCTGCTTTGTTAAAACTTATCAAATGAACGCCTAGACTAGTCAGCTCACATATTAGACATATTTGGCAACTTGTGTGCTTTTTTTTAGATTGTTTTGTAATTTTATAATATAGAAACCTAAATTACGATTTATCACTGTAGAATTAGATCTTGAATCAATTACTTATCACTTGCTAATTTAACTGATCTTATTACCTTAATTATCTAAATTCTTCACCTTTTAGTAATTTAATCCTTATGATCATAAATTTATTCAGAGATTTTTGAACTTTACGTTTTATAGATATCTATTTTGAATTTGACTTTGGCAAGCTTAGTACTGATTGGGTAAATACCTGATTATTTGAGTACTAAGACTTCTGTTTGTAAATTTCTGTTATTTTGAACCTACTTGGTAATAAATTTTGTTTTGTTGACAACTTGAGTTATGACTGATACCCTTCCTACAAGTGTTGAGTAAGGCAAAGTTTCGTTATATTTATTTGGTACTAGCAGAGGAGGGGGCAATCTCTCTTGCTTTGGTGCTACCGAAGACCTACCCGCAACCGTATATACGGGGGGGGTCCCTGCAGGTATATTTTTATACGGTGGCGTCATCCATCATCCAGCGACCTAAGGGACTTCGCGCACTCTCCGAAACTTTGAGCTGGCCGGCAGGGTTATAACTGTGGGTCGACCGCTAACGGGTAGGACTGGGCAGGAGAGGTTGGCCTTGCTGACCATTTCGCAACCTCTTGCTGTTGGTTTAACTTCTATTTGGTCGCTTTGGTGTAGCAATTTTACATTTTTTATTTAATTAGAAGGCCCTAATTTGTAGTCGATACGGCCAATAGATTCGTATACTGCAGGTAGGGGAACAGTATCCATTCAATAACAATGAGATAATTATCGCCACAGGGGATGCAACAACAGTCGTAAACACATTAAAAGTTAGTTTCTTATCATTATGAATGCAGTACCTATACATGTGGCAATTTGCAAAAATGTACTTTCTTACAAATGGAACTTCTGTAAGACAAGGCTCTATTGTGTTGTATTTCAACTCGTAATCTAGAACACAGAAGATTACAATTCAGATTACGTGTCCGAATATTGATATATCACATCGCAATAGAAGCATTCAATTTAAAAGCGGTATTTCACAGAAATTTTGTTTGTGAGAAAATATATATTTTCTTGAATTGTTACATGTACAACAGATAATAAACAAGGTACGTAATGTCGTTTTCTCTTTGTTTTGTCGAGGTTTAGACATTGTTTTTTTTAAGGCAAGAATGATTCGCAGGACCAAAGGAAGCTGCGTACAATGAAGATTCAACATGCCATAATTGCTTCAGACAATTTCGTGAAAACAATTTCAATATAAGCAGCCTACCATGTTCTTCATGAACGCCTAAAGTTGAGACAAACCTTGGTGCTAGTTGAAAACGATCGGCATAGAATTCGAAAAATCGGAGAAATTCTTGGAATTAACCAATCAACAGTGTCAAGGCGATTATGAATTAGAACTTGGAATGGTTAGCAAAACCTATATATGGGTCACATGAGTTAACGGAGAAAAATTTGATACACCAAATTTATGTTTAAAATTACTATTGAACCTTAAATCGATCCATTTTTGAAGAGGGTGGTAATGGGCAATGAAAAATTTATTATACAGGGTTAGTTAAAAGTATGGAGACGACGATTTATGGTCGTTAATATTCATTTTAGGGATTTATGTTCAATATAAAAGTTTGTTAGGATATTTTGATCTACATTTGAGAATATTTGAATTTTTTTTTTCTTCAATTGTTTTTTTAGTTACGCCTGTCCGCGCATTTTTTTTTAAATGAGAACTAGTAAATTTTACTCTACCATTCGATAGAGATTTTTTTCTCTTTACAATAATATTTTTGTTTTTTTAAATTCATTTTAATAACTTTTTTACAAGAAAAATTAAACAAATTAATAACAAAGTAAATTAAAGGAAGTGTTCAAATTGTCGTCCATTAGTAATTTGACAATGACCCAATCGATTTACAAAACCCCGAACAGAGTTCTGTAAAAAATCTCGGGGAATTTCTTGTATCGTTCTGGTAATTCGAATTTGTAAATCTTCGACGTTATCGGGCTTTTCTTTGTAAACTTTGTTTTTTACGTATCCCCAAAGAAAAAATCTAAAGGACTTAAATCTGGCGAACGGGCCGGCCATTCAATGGTTCCTCGTCTTCAAATCCATCTGTGGGGAAAAACGTTGACCAGATATTGACGAACATTTACACCATAATGTGGTGGGGCGCCATCTTGCTGGAACCAGATACTGTCATTGGGCAGGTGTTCATTGTTTTCATGAGGATAGAGCGTAGCACTAGCAGGTATTATTTCATTTTGCAATAACTGCAAATACAGAGCCGAAGTTAAATTGCCATTGATGAAAAAGGGACCGATAATATGACCGCCTAGAATGCCAACCCAATCATTAACCTTTTGGGGGTACTGCGTATGGTGCTCCAAAAACCAATAGGGATTTTCCGATGACCAGTATCTGCAGTTATGTCTGTTTACTTCACCTGTAAGGCAAAAAGTAGCTTCGTCTGAGAAAAGAATATTGTTGACAAAATCTTCATTATTATTGCAAATATTTAACATTTCTTCAGAAAATTGTAATCTCCTATCAAAATCATCTTCCGTTAACTCGTGTACAAGGTGTACCTTATAAGGTTTATACTTTTCACTTTTTAAAAACGACACGATCGATGACTGTGAAATATTGAAATTGGCCGCTAATTGATTGGTTGATAAATGGGGATATTCAGATACAGCCAATAAAATATCCAGTTTGTTATCATCGCTTTTTACTGTTCTAGGTCTACCACTCCTTGGCAAATCTTTAACGCTACCCGTTTGTTCAAAGCGTCTTAAAGTTTTACCAACAACGGATTTAGAAATTGGATTTCTATTTGGATGCGTATCATTAAATAAATTACTAACGTCTTGTAAACTTCTGCGTCTATCTCCATAACCCAACATCATAAGTATTTCAATTCGTTCATGTTCACTTAAACTCGCCACTGTTAATATTAACAGCAACAAATTGCACAAATGAATTATTTCTGTCAAAGATTTGACGTACACAATAACCACTGATAAAATTATGTCGCTCAAGTTTGTTTATCGCCACGCTTCTGTCTATCTGCGATGTACCGAACATCTGTTAAACACATAAACCGGCTTTTTCTTATAAAAAAGTTATTAAAATGAATTTAAAAAAACAAAAATATTATTGTAAAGAGAAAAAAAACTCTATCGAATGGTAGAGTAAAATTTACTAGTTCCCATTAAAAAAAAATGCGCGGACAGGCGTAACTAAAAAACAATTGAAGAAAAAAAAAATTCAAATATTCTCAAATGTAGATCAAAATATCCTAACAAACTTTTATATTGAACATAAATCGCTAAAATGAATATTAACGACAATAAATCGCCGTCTCCATACTTTTAACTAACCCTGTATATGATAACATTGATAACGTTAAGCGTAGACATCATACTCTAAGCCCAGTGATATCCCTTCAACTAGACCAAGAATCACTCTACATCCGACGAAAATTATACTATCGATTTACTGGGACTTGAATAGAATTGTTTATTATGAACTGTTATTTGCAATCCATTAATTCTGAGTAATAATATTCACAACTAACTGAATTAAAACGAGCTATCAACCAATGGACTTAATCAGCCAGCAAAAATGGTATTGTGTTTCACTGCGCACACATGTCATTAATTACCCGACACAAAAATTTACAACTTGACGGAAATATTTTGAGCCATTCAGTATTTTTAA
Organism: Melolontha melolontha; assembly: GCA_935421215.2. Classification (NCBI taxonomy): domain Eukaryota; kingdom Metazoa; phylum Arthropoda; class Insecta; order Coleoptera; family Scarabaeidae; genus Melolontha; species Melolontha melolontha. The sequence goes on along the minus strand of OW285240.1, from coordinate 18,188,707 downwards.
TAATATAAAAAATATTATTAAAAATGGGGTGTGAAGAACACAATACAAGTTCATTTATGTATTTTTGAATGTATCTTCTCCAAAGACGTAGATACGTATTTCACATTTCTACATGATTCTCAATACGCCCCTGTTGGAGAAGACACATTCAAACAAACATAACTACGTTACTATCTAGCCGAAATTATTCAGACAGAGCGTGAAGGAATATTCAGCGCTGTCTACATAATATTAGCCGAAGCAGACGTGTTTTCTATAGTCGGTAACCACCGTATCTATACAAAACTGTATTCTCGTGTCTTCACTATTTATCGGCGTGAGCCGAATATGTATATGACAACATAATTTGAAACATACTTGAGTGGGTAAAACCTCACTACATTTGTATAATACCAAAGTATTTTTAATAATATAAAAAATATTATTAAAAATGGGGTGTGAAGAACACAATACAAGTTCATTTATGTATTTTTGAATGTAGACATTGTGTATATTGACATTTATATCCTGTCATTCATATTTTGTATTCTCTTGATAAAGGCGTACACAGCCGAAACATGTAGAGTTTTATAAATACATATATTTTGAAGTAATATACAGACCTTTAATCGCCTACTGATTAGGTTTACCATATCATACCAAGGTCACGAAGTTATTATATATATATATATATATATATATTAAAATAATAGAGAATATATATACATATTGCAGTGGAATTTGCTTTGAAATTGCTTATTAATTTTTATTCACACTACAGCTTATATTGCCGGCTATTCAGTCTAGTAGAATCCACGAACTCCCATCTCATGAATCGTTCCTCGCGGATCGGGTCCAAGTTTTAATTTGAAAATAAAACAATAAACATACATAAAAGATCTTATTTGTTAATTTCGCAGTTTATTTAAAAAAAAAAATCAAAAAATGTATAGGGTGCTAAAGCATCATCAAACAGTAGCAATGGGGAAACACTCTTTGTGAATAATGACTCGCACACAGAGAAAAACCCCTTGTGACACTCGATCAAACATAAAACTAATAAATACTAGTGAAATTTGTCAAGTTTAACCTCTACTTTAACCCCTACAAACAAATGTCAAAAACAACTAAGTTTTCGAAACCCGCGAAAATTGAATTTTTGTCGTGCGCAAAAATAACACAACAAGGTCAATCCACACTAAAGAAAACTCCAACCTTGAATTCAAAATGTTCTCGAATATTAATTTAAAAAAAAAAACTTCCCTTACAAAAAACATGACAAGTTTCTCTAATACCCATATACTACTTTCAAATATAAATTATTACAAAATACATAAAATTATAATAATGAAAATAATCGTGATATCAAATATATAAACAAAATATTTTATCAAACTTACATAGATCTATGCACCATTAACCAAATGCTTGAGAGATATCTTATTCATAAGAACATTTTATAAACATCAAAACACTCGCAAAAATCGAATTAAGATTTACATGCACTTCACACAAATGCATAAACAATATTCAACCCGATTTTATAAAACAAAGAATAAAATTGAGTACTTTATTCTTTAATAATCCGATCACTTCAACTGTCAAGATATCTCTAACTCAAAATGAAATCTTTAACATCCGCCTGGATATCCCTACCCACTATAAAATCAAAAATATATACAGACAACACATTTTAATAAATACAATATCCGGAAAAGCGGCAAGTTCAATCCTCTGGTCAACCTAAATATACGAGGGTTAATCATAATTTCAAACATTATAAAAATTTTCACTTATAAATTAAAATATATATATAACGATCCCCGTCTGAAATAAATAAACATACAATTGAAATAGATAATTTTTTATAAATGTACTACATAACAGAGTTCAATATGGTTCAATCATTTTTTCTTTCTTGTCCAAGGAAAAATCTATAGCAATATGTATATATATGATAAATTCAATCAGTTGGCGATTTAAGGTCTGGCTTTACTTTAATGTATATATATTTAAAACAACCCTACATGTTTCGGCAATGATGCCTTTATCTAGGATAAAAATATAAATGACAGTATACAAATGGATAAAATTTTATCCATAGCAACTCAATTATATGACATTTGTATACTGTCATTTATATTTTATATCTTTGATAAAGGCATCATTGCCGAAACATGTAGAGTTGTTTTAAATATATATACTTTAAAGTAAAGCCAGACCTTGAATCGCCAACTGATTGAATTTACCATATCATACCAAGGTCACGAAATAATTATATATATATATATATATATATATATATATATATATATATATATATAATTATTTCGTGACCTTTGTATGTTATTATAAATTCAATTTGTTGGCGATTTAGGGTCTTAAGGTAATGACAGTATATTAATCATTAATATACTGTCATTTATATTTTATATTCCATGAAAAAGGCATCATTTGCCGAAACGTGTAGGACTGTTTTAATACATATATTTTGAAGTAAAACCAGACCCTAAATCGCGCCAACAAATTGAATTTACTATATATATACTCGTATATAACAAGTGTTCATTTGAAAAATCAATCTAGTAGCATGTGATTTACTGAGAACATTTTGAAGTATGTCGTAAATTAAAATTTACTACTTAACCTACGAAGTCGTATATTTTGACAGTTTCATACATACAATATCCACATACAAATAAATAACAAACAATAGGTATTTATTTAAAACTATAACAAATGTTGAAAATGTTGTCCTTCCTTTCTGATGATATTCTGCAACATTACTGGATTGTTATTAATTTCCATGCATTTCTGTTCAATATAGGTGTTCGAAATATGTTATTTTTTAGATAAGGCCACAAAAAGAAGTCGCAAGGTGTTAAATCGCAGGAACGTGCAGGCCAGGCAATTTCAGTATTTCGACTAATTATACGCTCATCAAAGATTCTCTTAAATAATCCAAAGATTCTGCAGTACAGTGACAAGGTGCTCCGTCTTGTTGGAAATATGCATTTTGAAGTTCATCATCATGCAACTGATTGACAAATGGTTGTAAAATATCCGTACGGTACCTTTGAGCAGTTAACGTTCCCTGAAAAATATTGGTCAAATGATTCACCTTTGGCTTATCGCTGCGCAAACACCAATTTTCTCTGGATGTAGCGATTCTTCATTAATTACATGTGGATTTTCACTACTTCAAATTCTTGTATTTTGTGAATTTAGGTATCCCGTTTTATAAAACCATGCTTCATCAGTAAAGATGACTCTTTGCGAAAGTTCTCCATTATTGTTCATATTTACAAACCAATTACAAAACTGTTGTCTACATGGGTAATCAATTTCTAACAATTCTTGTACTGCTGTGACACGGTATGGATAAAGTTGCAAATCTTTTTTTTAATAACTTGTGAGTTGTACCAACGGAAAGGTTTATTTGTTGACTCAAATGTCGAACAGATGTTTATGGTTCATTTTCCATTATTTCTTCAACACGATTGACAACTTGAGGTGTACGTTTCTTAACTGCTCCGCTGCCTGATTTTCTTAAGAGACTACTAGTTTCAGAAAAAAGTTTTAAAGTTCTATCCAAAGTATTCTTAAATTGCATATAATCTATTACAAAATGTGGAAACTGAACTTGAAATTCTACCATGCAATCTTGAACTGAATAAACCCATAGACCATCAATTTTATTGCCACTTCGAAAATAAGCTTGGAATAAAAACATTTTCTGTTCTAAAGTGAAAGCTATTTTAAAACTGAGAAGCAATTTATTTAAACCAGAATCGACGCACGATTATTTTATGCACTAACTGATATTTGTGATTGACATTATCAAATGTCATTTGGATTTACGTTTACGGAACAACAAATACATACTAATATATTTGCGTCTTATTCTATCAAAATTTCAAAGTAACCTGGATTGACTTTTCAAATGAACACACGTTATTTCTATATCTATATACAGGCTGATTCATTTTCGGCCCTCACCATGGGGATCTCTCTTGTTATTGGAGATAGAGTGTAGGTTTAAATTTGGCAAAGTTGTTAAATTTTGTGTTTGTTATAAATCCGTAAAGAAAATAGACCTGTGACAAATGACCTTCGTTATTAAAAAAAAAACGCGAAAACCCCATTTTCTTCTTTTAGCTGTAGCACCGACATTTGGCCTTGTAGAGAAAATATAAAAACACATCCTTGTGGCCATTTCTAAACCTCTATCCAGTGGTGTACTCTAAATTTTTATACGACGTTTCGTTTTTTTCTGGTCATCATCAACTATCTAATTTCTTATAGGCGCCATATTGGATTTAGACATCTTCAGAAATAGTTTTTTTTCTGATTTCAACCATGTACCACATGTTGACTATAGTTTTTGACATTAGGTTTTATTTGAAAGAATAAATTATAAGATTAAATAAGGTAGCCTTTGGAATTTCAATCTGTCAAACATTTCATTTATTGTTCATTAATAATACAAAAATGTCATACACTAACGAAGAGAAACGATATATGATAAGTATTTTTTATTCTTCGAAACGAAATTCAACAGTTGCGAGTACAAGATAACAAAAACATTAATAAAAATACATAGAAAAGTAAACAATAAACCATTACAGTAAATGTTCAATTATCTGGCCATCTTCGGTAATGCACAATTGGGCGCGCCTTCTGGCATTTTGTACTGCCCTTTGTATAGTTCTTCTAGGAACTGCATCGAAGGCATTCTGAAGACTATCTCGTAATTCTTCAATGTTTTGTGGCGCATCTAATTTAGAAATATTATTTTTAACATAAGAAGGAAGCACCGATATTGAAGCCCAAATTGGGTCCATATCGTGCAGTAGTAATAAAAAAAAGAGTGAAAAGCAGTAGGAGAAAAAGTGAGTAGCGAGAAGAACAAATAGGTATTAAAATAAGAACAACGAACGGTGAGTGTTCATAATATTAGTAAAATAATATTAGTAAAATAGGAGGTTAAGAGATGTCAAAATAAGGTCGAAAATTGCGGGAAGGTTAATTTGTTAAGGAAAGAAAATATTGAACAAACACGCGTGTGAACACTTGAAGGTAGGCAACACAACGAACATCTCGAATCGGAGTGCAACTTAAAATCAGGCCAACAAATGAATAATAATTAACGTTGTTAAATTAAAACGATAGAATAGGCGAGGGAAAATTAAAATTAAAATAATAGCAAGTGTAAGAAGGTACGCACGGATAGAAGTAAGGGTCCGACAGGTTGACTGGCCCGAACTTCTTACGCAGTGAAGTAGACAATAAAACCAGTACAATGACGGACAGAGATAGTGAGGAATATACGACGGACGAGGGGAAAAGAAAAAAAAGAGTGGGAAATCTTGAGCAGTTTCTCGGACGGTCTGCAAAAACAAAAAGGTCTCCAAATAGAAAAACAAAAGAGGAAGCCGAAGAAAAATTAGATAAGATACTAGGGATTATGGAGGAAATACGCAAAGATCAAAAAGATATGAAGATAGAACAGAAGGAAATTATTAAGGAAGTTAAAGAAATAAAAAAGCAACAGGGAGGGTTTAACAAAGAACTCCTAAAACTAAACCAGGAAAATGAACGCTTGAAAAAAGAAAATCAAGAAATAAGAAAAGAAAATGAGAAAGTACGAGATAAATTAGAAAGAGTGGAGAAGACATTGGAAGTCATAGAAAAGGAACGAAGAAGATATAATGTGGTAATACATGGATTAGTGACAGGAACAAATGAAACTCTGGAGCTGAAAAAACAAATTAAAACCTTCATAGGTGAACAGCTAGAAATAGAGATCACCCCGAAATCTATCAAAAAAGTAGGAGCTAAGACATGTGTTGTCGAACTGGGTAGTGAAATGGAAAAGAATGAAATTATGAGGAATAAATCGAAATTAAAAAATAAAGGAGGGGACAGGATATATATTGATGATGACTTAACGCCAAAGGAACTAGAGAAACAATCGCAACTAAGAAAATTTGCCAAAGTCGAAAGGGAAAAAGGAAAGACAACAAAAATTGGGTATAACAAAGTGATGGTAAACGAGGAAGAATGGAGATGGAACAAAAGTACTGGGAAAATTGAAAAGCAACAATCAAAAAACTAAGGAAGAATAAACAGAATGGGAAAAATGAAAACGACATTGGCAAACAAATGGATGTGATTATGGAGAAAAATAAAAGTGCGAACGGACATAAAGTAGGTAAATATATAATAGCAAGAAACACCGCTGGAAAAGTTGGTGGAATAGTAAGAACACGTACGACAAGCAAAGAAGATGAAAATAGAGCAGTGGATAAGAGAACACATGTTGGAAGAAAGGAAAATAAATAAAATAAATAAAATAACAAAGAAAGAAAAACTTTGGAAAATAGGAACGTGGAATGTCAGAAGCTTAACAGGAAAGGAAGAGGAATAAGTAGAAGAATTGGAAAAAGAAAACGCAGATATTGTTGGCATCACCGAAACAAAAAAGAAAGGTAATGGAGAAAAGATCATAGAAGGAGGATACCTATTAATATACAATGGAGTTAATGAAAGAAACAGAGCTAGTGAGGGGGTGGGATGCTTTATTAAGAAAGAAAATATAAAATACATACAGAAATGGACCGGAATATCAGAAAGGATATTGAAACTAGAAATGAAAATAGATGAAGAAGTAAAAACAACCATCATAGTAGTGTACGGCCCTAACGAAGATGAAAAAACCAGTGCAAAGGATTAATTTTGGGATCAACTAACAGAGGTGGCAGAAGAAAGTGAAGGAAGATTATTAATAATAGGAGACCTAAATGGAAGAGTAGGCAAGAAAGATGATGAAACAGGAAATGTAATAGGTATAAACGGAGAAAATGTCAGAAACAATAATGGACGAAGATTAATAGAATTCTGCATTCTGAACAATTTAATAGTTACAAACACCTTCTTCACACACAAGAATATACATAAATATACTAGAGAAATAGTAAGTAGGAAGGAAAGATCAATAATAGATTATGTCATAATTAACAAACCATATAGAAGAGAAATAATGGATACAAAAGTAAGAAGAGGCTGTGAAATATATTCCGACCACTACATAGTGCTATCAAAAATAAAAATAGAAATAAAAGACCAGAAACAAACAGAAATGTACAAGACAAATAGTAAATCTAAAAGTAACACAGTAAAAGAAGTAATAAGAACATATAAACTCAGAGAAGAGGTGATAGCCAATATATATAAAGAAAAAATAGAGGCAGAAATGATAAAAAGCAAAGAGAGTTTAAACAACGTGGAGGTGGAAGACATGTGGAAAATAATTAAAGATACAATAATGAAAATAGCTAAAGAAACGTGTGGAAGCAGCAAAACAGACAAAAACAAAAATGGAATGAGGAAATTAAAAGGGAAGTAAAGATGAAGAAAGACAAATGGAAAAATTATCTTAGTGAAAAGAACAAAGATAATTACGACAAGTACAAGGAACAAAGGTTAAAAGTGAAGGGGATGGTGAAAGAAGCGAAACAACAAGCGTGGGAAGAATTTGGGGAAAAGATGGAACAAGACAGTAAAGGTAACCAAAAGTTATTCTATAAAATATTGAATACACTAAGAAAAGGTAAACAAAACAAAATTAGATACATAAAAGCAGAAAACGGGAGAATTTTAGAAGACGAAGATAATATAATGAAAAGATGGAAAGAATATTTCGAGGGAATGCTTAACACAGAACGAATAAACTTAATATACGAAATAGAGGTGAGCGAAGAAAACATAGAAAGTGGGGAGAGTGGAGGTGAGGAACCTATCAGGAAGGAAGAAATAATGGAAGCTATAAGGAAGTTAAAACGAGGCAAGGCGGCAGGACATGACGGTATAACAGCGGAAATGATAACAAATATGAAGGAAAACGGCATAGAAGTTCTAGAGAAATTGTTTAATAGGATTTGGAATGAACAAAATATACCAAAGGACTGGGAAGTAGGCATAATACTACCCATCCACAAAAAAGGTGACAATAAAGAGTGTAGCAATTATAGAGGAATTACACTACTCAGTGTAATGCTAAAAATATATGAGAGAATCCTAGAAAAGAGATTAAAAATATTAATTGATCACCAACTAGAAGAACCGCAAAGCGTATTTCGGAAAGGCAGAGGAGTGCACGATCACATTTTCACTATGAAACAACTGATAGAAAAAAACCGAAATAAGACTATATATGCGGCCTTCATAGACATAGAAAAAGCTTTTGATAGTATTCCAAGAGAAGAAGTTTGGAAAAGCCTTAAAAAAAGAGGAATAGGCAAAAAACTCATAAAAGCTATAAGAACCATATACCAGAAAACTAGAAATTATGTGAGAACTGAAAATAGGAAGTCCGAAGAGTTCATAACCAAAGAAGGACTGAGACAAGGAGGGGTGCTCAGCCCCGTACTATTTAACATAATATTAGATGATGTACTAAAAGAAATAAGGGGAATAACAAAGAAACTACAAGTAGGGTATAAGAATATGGAGAGGGTTGAAATAGCAGAATGTGTCTTCGCTGATGACATAATAATATACGCAAAGAACGAAAGAGACTTACAAGAAAACCTAAACACATGGAATATAGCACTAAAAAAGAGGAATCTAAAAATAAACATTGATAAAACAAAAGTGATGACAATAGGGAGAAATGATTTAAAAGTAAAAATTGAAATAGAAGGAAGAAACATAGAACAAACAGACACATTCAAGTACCTCGGAATAAACATACATAAAGACGGAAAAGAAGATATGGAAATAAACAGCAGAATAGAAAATGCAACAAAACTATATTGTGCACTAAACAACACATTTATAAGAAAGATGGAAATAACGAAGAAAACAAAAATCACAGTATATAATGCATTGTTCAAACCAATAACGACGTACGGATGCGAAAGCTGGATACTTAATAAGCATATGAAGAGCAGACTACAAGCCGTAGAAATGAAATACCTAAGAGCGGTGAAAGGAGTTAGTAGAAGGGACAAAATAAGAAATGAAGTAATAAGACGAGAATTAAATGTACAACCCCATAATGGAAGAAATCGCAAAACAACAACTAAGGTGGTTCGGTCATGTAGTAAGAATGGAAGAAGAAAGACAGACTAAAAGAGTATGGCTAGCAAGAACAACGCGGAAGAAAACAAGAGGAAGACCACAAAAAACGTGGGACAATGTCATAGTGGAAAATTTAAAGAAAACAGGAGTAACATTGTACGAAGGGAAGAGAATAGCGAGAAACAAAAAGGAATGGACAAGATTTATATATAAGGAATAGTTATATAAGCAAAATGTAATTAGCTTGACACCCTAGGGGTAAACAAGCTTATAGATAATAATAATAATAATAATAATTTTTAACAGCGGACTTAAATCAGGTGATCTCGCAGGCCATTCAACAACTCCCCAATTTCCAATCCAACGGTTTGCAAACTCTTGATTTAAGAAATTTCTAACAACAGCTGCATTGTGTGCTGGTGCGCTATCTTGTTGCCACCATTAATATTGTAAATGATTTAATGGGATATTGTCGTCAAGATAGTCAGATACGTATGTACGTAAAATGTTTAAATATCTTTTCTCCATTTAAATGTTCTTCATACATAACTGGTCCTAAGAGACGATTTGCCAAAATACCCATCCAAACGTTTATTCCAAAACGATGTTGTGGTCTTCTAGCCCTGTTTTGTCGGGGATTTTGTACTGTCCAATAGTGCTCCGTATTTCTGTTGAACATTCCAGAATTTGTAAATTTTGTTTCATCTGACCAGATGATTTTGCTTAAAAAATTTTCGTCATTTTCTATCCTTCCCATTTACCATTTAAAATATTCTAGCCTTCTCAAATTATCTCCAGGCAGTAAAGAGTGACTAACATGGATCCTGTATGGTTGAAACCTACTTTTATGTAAAGTTCTCCAAACTCTGGACTGGCACAAATTTAATTCTGACGCTACTTTACATGAAATTTGAAAACACGCTATTAATTTACCATTTGTAAAATATCTTGTCGATTTTCATTTAAATTCCTGTTGTCTTGACCATTACGCGGCTTAGTAAACGATCCATTCTCGACCAAATTTCTGTCGAGATCTAGAAAAATGGTACGATGAGGCTGTTGTCGTTCTGGATATAATTGTAGATATCTTGTACTCGCTACTGTTGAATTTCGGTTCGAAGAATAAAAAATACTTATCATATCTCGTTTCTCTTCGTTAGTGTATGACATTTTTGTATTATTAATGAATAATAAATGAAATGTTTGACAGATTGAAATTCCATGGCTACCTTATTTAATCTTATAATTTATTCTTTCAAATAAAACCTAATGTCAAAAACTATAGTCAGCATATGGTACATGGTTGAAATCAGAAAAAAAAACTCTTTCTGAAGATATCTAAATCCAATATGGCGCCTATAAGCAATTAGATAGTTGATGATGGCCAGAAAGAAACGAAACGTCGTATAAAAATTTAGAGTACACCACTGGATAGAGGTTTAGAAATGGCCACAAGTATGTGTTTTTATTTTTCTCTACAAGGTCAAATGTCGGTGCCACAGGTAAAAGAAGAAAATGGGGTTTTCGCGTTTTTTTTTAATAACGAAGGTCATTTGTCACAGGTCTATTTTCTTTACGGATTTATAACAAACACAAAATTTAACAACTTTGCCGAATTTAAACCTATACTCTATCTCCAATAATAAGCGAGATCCCCATGGTGAGGGCCGAAAATGAATCAGCCTGTATATAGATAATTATTTCGTGACCTTTGTATGTTATGGTAAATTCAATTTGTTGACGATTTAAGGTCTGGTTTTACTTCAAAATGTATACCTATATTTAAAACAATCCTACATGTTTCGGCAAAAGTTAATTGGCTGTCGAAAATGCTACCTAAATATTTAGTGGCGAAACAACATTATAGATATGCTCCTATTAGTGTAAAAAGCCAACTCAAGATTTAATCTTCTGGTAAATGAAAAATATTACCCTTACCTATATTTAAATTTAAACAATTAACAATTTGATTCAAACACTTTTGTAGAAGCTACATTTGCCAATATGGAACAAGAAGCAGATGTGAGTAAATCATTAATAAACATGATAAAAAGGAAGTCAAAAATTTGAGCAAGAAATTTAAATTTTTTTAAAGACAGTGTTACGTAAATTTTCCGCTTTTGGATTTTATTTTGAAATTTAATAATATCGCTCTTTGCCGTAACTTTCATTTTCATATGGTCATTCTGTTTCGTTACGTTGAATTAGGTATTTTCGCACTTTTCGGTCTTTCGCATATTGGCTGGCCTATTTTGGAGCTATATAGTTCGTTTTCCCGTCACTGAACGTGGCGCGATTGATATCGAGCGAATTCATCTGGATCCTGTTAGCGGGAACACGTGTTTTGAGACTGCTTATTTGTGTGTCTTTTAGGAATCCTGTGTCTTTTAGGAATCCTGTGTCTTTTAGGAATCCTGTGTCTTTTAGGAATCCTGTGTCTTTTAGGAATCCTGTGTCTTTTAGGAATCCTGTGTCTTTTAGGAATCCTGTGTCTTTTAGGAATCCTGTGTCTTTTAGGAATCCTGTGTCTTTTAGGAATCCTGTGTCTCTTTAGTATCGTCGTCTTTTAAGAGCCTGTCTTTTATCGTGGATTCCCGTATAATTTGGACATTTCGGACATCTTGCTTGGGTGTGGCCGTTCGGGCTAGAGTTTCGTAAGCAGACCGACACATTTACTGGAATGTATTCGAGCCAATTGAGGTCTAATTAAATTTGGATGGGCAAATTGCATCTTTATTAGTGAAATTAGCAACAGGTTTTTTTAACTTATTTACGGCGTGCTCGAGATTACTCTGCCACCTAGTTTGAACGACGAAACTTCAGCCTCGATGTCGTTGATGAATAGATCAAGATTTTGTGCGTGATCAAGTTACCTTCTTTACCGACATTTATAGCGATTTTTGAACTTGTGTTACTTGATGCGTAGATGTCGCTTTAATTTTATATTTTCAAGTCTTAACTGTCAACATTTATGGGTATTAATTCTTGCCGTTTACGTTTAATTAATTTATATTATAATTGCTAGTTCTTATTAATTTATGTATCGCATCGTGTAACGATCTGCCGCTTCACGGCAATTATTATTATTAACTTGAACATTTTGATTTTTGTCATTTTAAGATTTTGAGTTTCGATCGGCCAAGTTATTTAGTAAATTGGATCTGTGTGTAATAAATTTAAATCTTTAGTAAGATCTTTAGAAGTTAATCTGTACATAGTTTGTAATTTTGTAGAGATCTCGACAAAAAAATATCGATTTATTGGTATGTACTATTATAGTATTTCTTGGTTAATTATCGATTCTTACTAGGTCGATTTGTTGTTACTTTTGAGAATCCTTAGCTTCTCTGAGGAAGTGTTAGATTCATTAATTTTGTAGTTTCTTAAGAATCTCCAGTCTCACTAGTTCTCGATTTTGTAGCCTTGTTATTATAATTTAGTCAATACTTTTATTTTGCATTTAATTCATGTCAATATACCGTTTGATATCAGCTGATGCTGTTATCTTTTGAGTCGTTTATAGTTTTGATTATACTTTTATTTGAATTAGTCATTTCAGCAGTAGTTGTAATTTTGATGAAAACTCTTATCGTGTATTATAGCTATTTTTGACGTATTTATTCACTTAATAAATTTTGTTGTTATTGTTATATATCGTTGTTTGTGTTTTATTTGTATATGTCCTTATGAGCAAAAGAGTTTTAAGATCTTTTAGTGACGCTGTTAACCAGGTAATACGAACACCTTTATTTTATTTTTAAGCCCTCATGGCCCAAAGGTGATTCTGCGTGGACCTGTAAACTTACCAGACCTAATGTAGTGGTGCCCTTCTATGCACCATCTATGCGTTGTTTTGGCCCACGACGCTTCCGCAATTATTTTCTGAGCTGGCCGGTGAGTTTTTCGGGGACCTTTATAGACCAGGGTCGTAATTAGGGCTTCACCCTAATTCCCACTGTGTTATTTTTGTTACCTATACAGTTTCGGGTCTAACAACAGATTGAATATTAATGCCAATGGTTTATCAAACACGTATGCACAACTCTAATTAAGAAACTCGGTATGTTATCGTCTCCCGCAATCGACTTGTTTTTAATCCTGGTTCATAGATTTATGTAGCCATTTGGCAACATTGAATTCAAAGGTATGAAACTCAAAGACTGAATAAATTTACAGTTTTTAAGTAGTGTTTCCATTTAGCTACAACCTATAGAAATCTTTATATATAAAGCTTTATAGGTGAAAAATTGTGGACAATGTGTTACATAAGGTATGTTTGACCACACGTTATCGTTACTTGCATAGAATAATACATGGGCTACCTTGCCCCATGAAGGTACCATTACGTGTGCGTTCATTTATTTGCAGAAAATATGGTAATTATTACGGAATCTATAAGTGTAGTGCCATTTTGTGGCAAATCGCGTAAAGAAATTGTTGTTGCGGATCCTAACGTGTCGGATTCTTCTGACGGCGATTCTTCAGATGTAGAATTATTGGATATTACTAAACTGGATCTGGGGAGAACTTTGTGTATGGAGTCCGAGGAGGAAAATGATGTAATAAATCAAGATTTGGATTTAGTTATCGAGGCTTCAGGGAGTGAAGAAGGAGAAGAGGACGAAGGAAACGGTGGGAGAATTTTGACGAATAACGCAAGAAGGAATGAGACTAAGACATCATTGAGGTATAATTGGACAGAGAATGATTTACTGCAACAGCCATTTGTTAATGAAGCTCCTTAGGAATCTGATGAACTACTTACTCTTATAGAATACTTTACAAAAATTTTGGCTTTCAATATAATGCATGACATCGTAGAACAAACAGATTCGTACACTACCAAAAAAACAGGCATCCCTATACATCTAACTAATTCTGAGTTCACTGATTTTCTGTCAATAGTTTTGACAATGGGAGTAATATCCTTGCCAGCTTATACAGACCACTGGTCTAATTCTTCTCGTATTGACCAAATAGCAACAATGTCTTTCAAACGTTTTAGAAAAATTAGAAGTAGCCTACACTTAAATGAATTCAAAAATTACAGCTAAAACTAAAGTTAGGTTGTATAAAGTAAGACCGCTCATAGACGGCATTCGTATAAATTATCAAAAATTCAACACAATACCAATATTCTCTTTTGTTAGGCCTGGAATCTCGGGAATAATAGCTGATTTCATTCTATATCAGGGTGTATCAGGGATAAGTTGAAAGGCAGTTCTAATGAACTAACTGACGAAGAAAGAACTTTTGGTTTCGGCGCTGGAATTGTAATAGCCCTGTGCCAAACACTACACAAACCACAAAATTCAGTGGTCTACTTCGACAATTTCAGTGGTTTAGTTTTGCTCATATATCTGAAAAATAAATTTGGTATCCTCAGTGTAGATATATTCAGATAAAATAGGACTGGAGGATTTCCATTAGGCTCTGATAAAGTATTAGCGAAACGATCAAGAGGGTCGTATGTATATAAATCGACTAGACTGGTAGTGGTAAAATGGTTGGATAATAAATGCGTATTCTTCAGAAGTACTTTCTGTGGTATTGCACCAGTATCTTTCCTGAAAAGATACTCGAAAATTGAAAAAACCGGTAGATGTACCATGTCCGGCAATTATCCAACAATACGACAAGCATATGTGGACAAGGTCAATTCTCTTTTGGGAGAGTACAGGAGTCGAAGAAGATCCAAACGCTAGTACTTCCCTATTTTCACTTATTTATTGGACATGTGCGCAGTCAATGCCTGGTTGCTGTATAAAAAAGACTGTGGAGCTTTGCATCAAAAACCAATTCCATTGAAAACCTTTAGAATGGAACTGACAGCGTTGTTACGAAAAATCAGCAAGTTTAAAAAAACGGGAAAGACCTTCGAAAGACGGAAATATTCCAATCTAACAGGCTCCTGTCAAAAGAAGACCTGATGAGTCTCGCAGAAGTTACAGTTGGGCACTGGCCGACGCATGCGGAAAAAGGTAAGTGCCGTATTGCTCAAAAGGCTTTACTACAATTATGTGCCAAAGGTTTGCATGTCGACTATGGTTGACAGCAAAAAAATTGTTTTTAATTTTCACGTTTGAATTTTGTTATGAAAATTATGTTTACGTTGTGCAATATTGCCAAAGAATGTTATATTTTAGTTTGAATTATTTATTATTGTAACTTTGGAAAATAAAATATATTTTGAATATACACATTTTACATTTATTGCATGGTACAATTCTATGTTACAAACGTACAGTGTTGCTTTTTGGCAAGAGTCTAGAATTACTACTATGGGACAATGTTATTATTTAGTTACATTATCAAACTTACACTTCCAATACATGTAGTATATTATTATGTAGTTATAATATTCATTTTAATAAAAATACGAATGCACTAATTTAAAAAAATATTTATTATAAATAAATACAAATACAACATTCGAGTAATTAATTAATAGAAATCGAATTGTATCCAGCAACCGGATCTCATAATTCGAAACATAATACAACGCAATTGATTTAAAAGCGAACATTGTTTTAGTATACAAAAGACAAATATAAAACTATATAAGCGTAATTTTAACTTTCGTGGCGTTTATAAATACTACTGGCCCAAAACAGTTGCATAATCACACATAATAAATATGTCCTAGCCACACATAAATTGCGCACATTGAGGGCCGCACCGATTGATGTCCACATTCGAGAAAAAAACATGAAGAAATGAATGTCATTAACATTCAACTTTCCACATTTTATATCTTCACTTAAACGTGAATATATCACCGGAAAACGAATTCTTCTGGGTCGAAAACTTTTTTGGGTCTAATCCAGGCGATCTTCATAGAAATTTAAGGCCATTCTAGTTGCTTCTTTTGCGAAGTCACTATCGCAAGGACTTCTGTCCCAGAAAGGACCAGGGCATCCAAAGCGTGCGAAACAGTTATTACTTATGCTGGAGGAACTTGCTGAACAACAATTTATGATAGCCCAAACGCACGGATTCGCTGCAGTGGGACTAGGTGCTGAAGGACTTGGAACTGTTGGTCTGGGTGTTGAAGCAACGGGTACAGGAACAGGAGCTGCTGGACGCCCTGGTCGGAAACTATTAAAATCATTTGAAAAAAGTTCATCAACAGGGGCTAATTCTACAAAAGCGGGTTGACGAGTTGTCGTCAATAACTCTGCTCCCGATTCCGGATTTATATTGTGAATTAGTGGTGGAAAAGTTGAGGTAGTAGTTGTGCCGCTTGGTCTCGCGGTCGCGCTTGATTCTGCCGGACGCATTCCCCATACAGGTTCCTCCCCTCCAAAACGGGAACTTAGAGTAATTGATGGCTCAGTCGTTGTTGTGGGCTGTGTTGGAGGTGGAACGTATCCCTTCTTTGGAGGATTATCCAATGGAAATCCAGGATTTACATATACCGGCTGTGGTGGAAAATAGATGGGAATGCGTCCTTGCGATCCCCAAATCGGTATAAAATAAGGTCTCCCTGTTTTGTACTGCTGCGATTTCCAAATAGAATAACTAACAGACGAGGGAGAGTATATTGTATAGGAGAAGTAATCTCTCGGTTTTCTTTCGTTCGTTTCTCGTTTCCGACGCTCTTTCCTAGCGAAAACTTTTTTGTATTCAGGAATAGCCGGTTTCGGAGTAGTCGTTTCAACAAGCAGTCCATCACCGCAACCAACTTGTAGATCGGGTACTATATCATTGTTTAAGGGGTATTCGTTTTGGGATTTCTTCTGTTTTAAATCGAAGCGGTGACGCGATTCCAGTACTTTAAGCGCTTCGTCTAAAGGACGAAACGGATGGGACTGATCGTGACGAGCCAGGTATTGATCTGTAGCGAATTTGGGGTCCGAAGCCAGGCAAGTTAATGCCACCAGTGACAGCGCCACCAGCGCGAATCTTAGCGTTTCCGTTGTCATCCTGAAACAATGACGGAGAGCGTTATTAGAGAGAATGACTGGGAAGTATGTAGGAATGTTAGACATCGTTGATGTATTGGAAAATCTGTCGTTCGTGTCGTATTAGAGTTATTTGTATGTCGAATTCATAAATTTTAATTTAAATACCAACACACGAGCATATTTTCCAATAATAAACGATTTTTACAATAAAATATTGTGACTAAAATTATCCCTACCAAATATGAAATTTATAAATTAAATTATGGTAAATTACTAATACATAAACTGGTTTAAAAACATTCATATGCAGAAAACAGATTCAGTTGTAGTTTTAGCAAATGATAGTAATTAAAACACACGCACTATTTCCATTATAACACCTAAATAAAAATAAAATACATACGTTACTTTTGTGTTTTCAAGGTAATTTCTTTAACTGTATAGCAACAATACAATTTTATAATAAAATTAAATTTAGCATGAAACCATGTCTTTAGGTAATCATTAAAAGAAACTAAAAATTTGGTTTAAGGCTGCCGCAAATTACTATCATTAGCTAAAGAATTTTAAATTGAAGTAAATTATAGGAAAAAATTCCAACCGATAAACATGAAAAATGTAGCTGCGTAAAACTATGCTGGTGGAATGCAGTGCATCGAATATTGAAGGAAAAACCCGTTGCTGATAATAAAACCATACCCACAATTAAGAATACAAAAATATACAATGTCGGATAAAAAATACAATGTAAATTATTTAGATGTTCCTAATAAAAATGCTTGATACGCAAAAACGTAAATTCAATAACCAGTCTGGATGTAAGAAAATCTATACCACAACTAAGACAATGTGATCCTCACTAATGAATCATTCTTTTCCGCTTTTGTTCCCGAAAGGAAACAAGTCTAATTCGTGATAAACTACACAGCTGTTACAAAATACATCAAACATCCAAATACAATTAAGTGGCATTCTTAGATATTTAAAAACATATATGCCAAGTATCATTTACGAAGCTAACGATGTCAAAATGATTATATCAAATCTATCACTTCAATCTGTTAAAAATAGAACAATTATATTCTCAACAATACACAACTAAAAAGGTTTATGTTAAACATTTTAATTTGAGGAAGTAATTAAAAAAATTAAACCTCTTGATAAAACATATGGTTTTAAAATCTTTAATCGCATACTTTGAATTTAACAACTCTGAAAGAATGCCATAAATATTATTTTTCTATTTTGCGTTCGAAATGAACTCATTATGAAGCCCAAAACAGTATCGAAATGAGCTTCATTTCGATACACTTTTTTTCATTTTTCAATGTTGGCGTTGTTCGAATACAGAAATAAATATCATTGCTGTCATATGATTTTAAGAATTTATGTACATTTGACAGATATGATATATGTTCGTATTTTACACAAACAACGTATGTTGTATACAATTGACAACAACATATATATGTTTCTATGTCACTCATGTTTATATTTTTAAATGAAATATCAAGTAATGTTAACGAAAATTAATAAATAATATGTAATATAATATACTTCGCGGATAGCAAGATTTAAATTTGAAAATATCAAGTATCAATGTGACCAACTACATGCTTTATATAAAAATTAAACTCTGAACTTTCAAATTAAATAATTCCAATTTAAGCAATTTATTAATGTAAAAAACAAAAATAGAAAAAATAGTATAAAAAACTCGTTTCATAAGGCCTTTTGCCGCACTCGCTCTTTAGAAAACTCGCCGCTATCGCGGCTCGTTTTCTAAACTGATCTCGTGCGGCAAAATGGTGCCTTATGAAACTCGTTTTTTAATATACTATTTTCACCAAATTTCATTCTTTAAAATTCATATGTATACCGTAATAACATATTTTTATATTTCAAAATGACAGATTTATTAATATACTGTCGTTACTGTTCCATTTCGATTTTGTATAGCAATTCCAGCATCTATATTTTTCAAGTAGTGCAATTTCTTATGCAAATAATAATAACTTTCCTCATCAGAGGCGGCCATGCTTTTTGATAATGGTTGGTGACAGTGCACGTAATCTGTCACAAGCGTATAATTTTGAATGAGCATGGCCGTTTTTATTGAGGAAAGATTTTGAAGGCGCATTACATCCTATTTAAGAAATGTATAAAACCCATTACCACAATTAATACTTGTATCCTAAATACATATTTCGACAACTAAGTTATAATCTTCAGTAGGTAAAAATTAATAATCACAATGTTGAACATGGGGCACAGTAACACTAACACACTGACAGTGTATACGTGGACGCCTTAGTTAGTTTTACTGTGCCTCATGTTCGACTCTGTACTTAGTAATCTTATATATTTAGGATGACAACTTAGTTGTCGAAAACATATTTGCGATACAAGTATTAATTGTCGGTTGTAAAGGTTTCTATACCATTTTTTAATTTTCACTTAACCACGATCTCCAAAGAAAGACTTTATATATGCTATTATCTGATTAAGTTCTTTTTTAAATTATTTTCCAAGACCCATTTTTCAATAAAAGGAATTGTTACATTTTGGTATCAAAAATCCATTACGATTACTTGTACTAAAAGTTGTAGAGAACTGTTTTTTATCTTCGTTTATGAATAAGCATATTGCAATAAAAATTAAATGTTTATATAGTACAAAATAATATGAAACATACTTGAGTAAGTAAAACCTCACCAATTTTGTATAAAACAAAAGTATCTTTAAAAATATAAAATATTAAAAATCGAGTGAAGAACACAATACAAGTTTATAATTTTTTTAAAAACAAATATGTCATATTTGTTTTAAAAAAGTTGACGTGAAACCAATATCTTGTTAATTTTAATGTGTAATGTAGACAATCGATTTTAACATATTTGGTGGCGTCTTTACTAAATTTTAACTCTGTAATTGAACTCCTGAAGAAGTAACGAATGGTTATGAAATATAGAGTGAAGTAAATGAGTTTTTTTATTAGACGGACCGCTTACCCGTTCAATTAATTATTTACTAATATAGAACGGTCGATAATACTTACAATCCTATATATATATATATATATATATATATATATATATATATATATAGTAAATTAAATTTGTTGGCAATATAAGGTCTGGTTTTACTTCAAAATGTATATATTTAAAACAATCCTACATATTTCGGCAAATGATGCCTTTTCCAAGGAATATAAAATATAAATGACAGTATATTAATTATATTAGATTATTTATATTTTATATTCCTTGAAAAAGGCATCATTTGCCGAAACATGTAGGATTGTTTTAAATATATACATTTTGAAGTAAAACCAGACCTTAAATCGCCAACAAATTGAATTTGCCATAACATACAAATGTCACGAAAAAATTATATACCTAATAATTATTATAATTATTAGATATATATATATATATATCTTATATATATATATATATTATTTGATAAATTCTTGGAGTTTTCGGCTTTTATATTAAATATTTTCAAATTAGTATGTTATTTTACGAGGTAAATGTGAATGTAAACATTGCTGTATACAAATTACAACGCATATCATAAGGAATTTATTTGAAAAATCTCGTCTACGTTGGGACTTGAACCCAAGTCTACGATTTGCCGGGCCGTCGCTTTAACCAATTAAGCTACGATACACCTTGGTTCAAGTTTATTGGAAACGCCTTATAAGGCGACGATATTAATAATTCAGATGTCAGTTTTGAAAGTTTGAAATTGATAATTTTTACTCCTTAGCTATTAATATATGTAGATAATTTCTTAGTCATTCATTTAATATATCAAAAATAACATACCCATTTGAAAATATTTAATATAAAAGCCGAAAACTCCAAGAATTTATCAAATGATATATTAAATGGACGGCTAAGAAATTATCTACATATATTAATAGCTAAGGAGTAAAAATTAGCAATTTCAAACTTTCAAAGCTGACATCTACTTTCAAAACCGACATCTGAATTATTAACATCGTCGCCTTATTATGCGTTTCTAATTAGTTTGAACCAAGGTTTATTGTTGCTTAATTGTTGAAAGCGACGGTCCGGCTAACCGTAAACTTGGGTTCAAATCCCAACGTAGACAAAATTTTTCAATTAAATTTCGTATGTCTTGTGTTGTAATTTGTAGACAGTAATGTTTACATTCACATTTACTTCACAATTACATACTAATTTGATAATATTTACAAATATTTCATTTAAATGCCGAAAAACTCCAAGAATTTATCAATTTATATATTAAATGAACGGTTAAGAAATTATTTAAATATATATAGTAGAATCAATTAGTTGGCGATTTAAGGTCTGGTTTTACTTCAATATGTATTTATTTAAAACAAACTTACATGCTTCGGCATATGATGCCTTTTTCAAAGAAAAAGGTATATAAAGGCATATTGAAGTAAAACCAGACCTTAAGTCGCCAACTAATTGAATCTATCATAAGTTATGATAGATGTTATGATTCATAACATACTAAGATCAAAAAATAATTATCTTTATATATATATATATATATATATATATATATATATATATATATATATATGAAGATAATTATTTCGTGACCTTTGTATGTTATGGTAAATTCAATTTGTTGGCGATTTAAGGTCTGTTTTTACTTCAAAATATATATATTTAAAACAATCCTACACGTTTCGGCAAATGATGCCTTTTTTTTATCTTAGTATGTTATGATATATTCGATTAGTTGACGACTTAAGGTCTGGTTTTACTTCAATATGCCTTTATCTACCTTTTTCTTTTAAAAAGGCATCATTTGCCGAAACATGTAGGATTGTTTTAAATATATATATATTTTGAAGTAAAACCAGACCTTAAATCGCCAACAAATTGAATTTACTATATATATATACATATATATATATATATATATATATATATATATATATATTAAAAGGGAAGAAAACGGTCAGAGGTTGAATAGGTGTAACAAGAATATTACGGCGTAATTCAGAAATAGATGACATAGTGAATGAATTAGTCAAAGATGATAGGATATGCAAAGAAATTTTCATTTATTAACGAAGAAAGGGAAAATGACGTTATGCAAAAACTATAGTTGTTTACTGGTAGTAAATATAACATCATATAATATTCTAATAATGCCGATATTATAAAATTAAAACATAGCCAGAGAAAGTAACAGTTATTATCAAAAAAAGATTGAAACAGATTCAGTCGACAACCAACGCGATAAATATGATTAAGAAATGCAGTAGTAATTTTAATTTTAATGAATTTGTAATACTGTGGAGTTTTCTCAACATTATATACACTCGGGAGCAAAAAAATCGACTCAGACTGCACACTCGCATTCAATTACCTCTGGCACAAAAACTAACACTTAAATTCCACTTTTGCTTTCAAAATCTTTAAGTTCAGGATATTAGCTTTAAAATGAGTGTATATTCTTTTAACTTGCGCTTCTTATACACTTAGACTACCCTACAATTTGTTGTGATCGATAATCACAAGATTTTGTATAAGTTGACATCATTTTTCTTTGCAGGCCAGTAGGTCGTTTAAAAGGCTTTCTACCTTATCAACCCGTATTAGTTGGCTGTCAAACGTCAACCGGTATATATTTCCGCAAGAACTTGAAATACGAGTTATGGACTGGCCGGCGCGCAGCCCGGACTTGAATCCTATTGAACACCTGTGGGATGAACTCAAAAGGAAAATTCTGGCTAGAAATCCTGCACCAGTTACGAGAGCTGAACTTCAAGCAGCACTTACCGAAGAATGGGACGCTATCCCGCAAGACAGCGCGATTAAACTTATTCATTCCATGAAGAACCGTTTACAAGCGGTAATTAGGGCTAGGGGCGGTAACACTAAATATTGATAATGTTTTTTGAAAATTAAAATAAAAATGTACTTGATATTACCTAGTCTATTCTTTTAAGTTTTCTGCGTCTGTTTTGAAGTTTTAGCATCCTAAAACATAACTTTATTTTTTCAAAAAAAAAGAAATGTAACTTAGAAGAATATGCACTCATTTTTATGTTAAGATATTGAACTTAAAGGTTTGAAAAGCAGAACTGGAATTTATGTTATATTTTTTGTGCCGGGGACATTTTACTGCGAGAGTGCGGTCTGAATCGATTTTTTTGCTCCCGAGTGGATATATATATATATATATATATATATATATATATATATATATATATATATATATATATATATATATATATATGAGTTTGATCAGTAGATAACAATTTTAATAAGAATTATTGTCTCTAGTTCGTATTATATTCATTAAAATAGAGAGAATTCAATTTTAAATATTTAAGACAACGAACGAATAATAGGTCAATTACTGTAGTCGTTAATAAGACAACAACAATAGATTCTAAGCCACTCTAAATACTTTGAATTCCAAAGGTACTTCTTTATTTCTTAGCGACGTAGTTAAGCAAAAAATACTGTTAATCAGTAATCAATTCTCTTAAAAATGCTCATTAAATGAAAGCGAAAGATCATTGACATAAAAATAAATGAAACAAAATTCTATTCATAGCTTAATTATGATGAAGATGATGATGAAGGAAAGCAGCACTAATATTTTAATGAATTTGTAATAATGTGAAATTTTCTCATCGTTAAAAACGTAAAATTTACAATAATTATATATTGTCCAAGTGTAGACATAAGTTTGAACATTAGCCAATAATTTTAGTAAGTGTTATACTCCTTACTTCGTATATATAATTAATACATAGAGAATTGTGTTTTAAATATTTAAGACAATGATCGAATAATAGAGCAGTTACTGAAGAAGTTAACAAGATGACAACAGATTCTAAGCCAGCCTAAATACTTGGAATTCCTAAGATACTTCTTTATTTTTTGGCGACGTAGTCAAGCAAAAAATACTGTTAATCAGTAATTAATTGTCTTAAAAAATACTCATTAAATGAAAGCGAAAGATCATGGACATAAAAATAAATGAAACAATATTCTATTCATAGATTAATTATCCCACTACACCGTTCCTTATAAAAGACTTTATTTAAAAGACATTAGCATGTCTTCTTCATTACAAAAATTCAACGATACTTTTCATAATATTTAAATATGATATAGAAAACACAAGTAATTTAAAACTGAAGAGACAAAATAATGAATTGAATTAAACTTAAGAGTAATCATAGAAAACACTAAGAAACGCGTAATCATAAAAAAATGAGATAAGCATTACTTACGTTCGTTTTTAAATAATAATGTTAGCTCACTTTATAATATAGAGATCGCTAGCACTTAATGCAATCGATTTTACAAGTTCTAAAGCACTGCAAGTACTATTGCAATTGGTGTGTGAACCACAACTGTCTACCACTAACTAGTACACGAGCTAATATATACATATTATCGGTTGTCGTTTTCTTTCTCCGTAATTTGACTCAAATTTCCCAGACGTTGTCGGTCAATCAGCTGGTCATTCGTTCATCGTCGTCACTTATAAGGTTATGACTAGCTATGAGTGATAAATAGTGATAAGCTTAAGAGGATGATCTATACATTTTAATTTCCGTACACCCACACATGCATTTCTAAGGAAATTGAAAATTATTCATTTGAATTGAATTAAATTTTATTTATTTCTGTAGCTTTTAGTTTCAGAGATATCATCTACATTTAAAATATTAATTAAACCAGCTAGACTTTATTAGTTTTAATTTTTGTTCTACAAACATTTTTAGTAATTTTTAATTCTACGTATTTAGAATAAAAAAGTCATATTTTTTTAATCCACTTTAACGAAAGCATTTTTCAATAACAAAATTTCAAAAGCCCGAATATGTCATATATCAAAAAACACTTTTCTATGATAATCAAACTTTATACAGTTATAAACTGCTTGTCAACAGTTAGGGATATTGCTAGTACTGAAATAAAACATTTGAAATTTGCTGTTGAGTTTTAGACAAAGTGGAAGTAAAAAACCTAGAATATGCATTTTTTATTAACAAAAAATTGTCTGTAAGTTTTGTCACTATAAATTTGCAACGCAGGCATTGGCAAGTGTTCAGTCTGTCTATTAACATCGCAGAACGTACAACGAATCTTTATCTTTTTAATAGTGATGCAAAGAAAGAAGTTAAATGTAGTGGAGGCCAATATGGCCTTTGATATGATTCAGGCCGGACCTAGACAGGCGGATGTGGGAGAACGTTTTGGTGTTTCCCAAAGTGTAGTTTCTCGGATAGTTAAACGTTACAACGACACTGGAACTGTTGCAGAACGGCTTAGAACTGGAAGGCCGAAAGTTACTACTCCCATCCATGATCGCTATATTACTCTGTTAGCTCGCCACTCGATGTTGAATCGAAGGTTTTTTAATGCGATAGGAGTTGCAATTGCAATCTCAACTGTACGTCGGAGGCTTTCAGAGTTGAATTTGAAGTCAAGGCGTCTCTTAAGAAGGGTTCCACTCACAGCAGAGAACAAACGTGCGAGATTGACTTGGGTACAAAAACATCAAAACCGGTAGGAAGAACGAAAATCTGTACTCTTCACCGACGAGTCTCGTTTTGGAAGATATTCTGATTGATAGTCGACGTGTACGAGTTTGGACCAATCCGTTAATGACCAAAAATCGACAACCTATTCAGGCAATCCATCCATTTCCAAGAGGTTCGATTACAGTGTGGGGGAGGGGATGTGTTTTAATGGATGTATAGACTTGTTAGTTTTGGATAGGAATATGAACGATGATATTTATACAAGAGCAAGTTATCAACAATGTGATTTCATATTTTCACGCCGCTATCGGTCAATATTTCGTTTTTCTTGACGATAATGCAACACCGCATGGATGTGTCAGAGCAGAGCAGAGCATTAGATGCACACGAACCACATTTTGAAACTCTTCGGGAGTTTAAGAATTTACTGCCTCAACTTCGCATGCAAATCAGAGAACATGTGCTGAACAATTTAGTGACAAGTAAGCAGAAACGTTGCCATCCAATTATAGGAGCTCGTGGTGGTCATATTACCTATTAAACGCGTTATCGTTTCATTTTTAAAATGATTTACATACAAGAAGAAATTATGTCCCTTTCAATCTATCTTTTATATACAGTGAGGTCCTAAAGTAACGGATAAATTCATTTTCTACGTAATTATTAATACAAAAGGAAAATCCTGAAACAGGTCAATTTTTATATATGAAACTACACTTTTTGAATAAAATTATCTATGTGCCCCTTCAACCCCCTCGAAGTAATAACTACCCCTTTAAAAAAATTAAATGAAAAGGAGTAGCGTGTGTTACTGCGTTTAAAAGGGATTTTAATTCTCTATTCAGCAGTATATGCCTTTTTGATTTTTGGACGTCGATAATCAAGAAAAGAGTAATTTTATGACATACAAACAAGTAGGCGTAGAACCAAATACCTGTCACGAGTGAATGGTCTATTAGTTACCTTTATGTCAAAAAAGTAAATTTGTTTCCCTTTATGACATTTACTTCTCAAATTTGTTTTAGTTCGTTAGACGTCGTTAACAATTGTTAGGTATTAAACGTTTTTTTAGAGATTTCTAAGCGTTAATTTAAATTGTTCAACAATGAGCCTTTCCGAGACCCAAAGAATTGACGTATTAATATTAATTGGAGTGGGTGATAAAACACGAACGCATTCTGAAGTATGCAGAATATTTAATGATAAGTATTCTGACCGTCACATTTCCCAGTCTACGGTGAGTAAAGTCGAACAAAAATTCCGTCAATTAGGGACTGTCAAAGATCTTCCAAAATCTGGTAGATCAAAACTGAATGACGAAAAAAAATTAGATGTATTATTACATGTTGAGGAAAACCCACATAAACCTATAAGAGAAGTAGCCGGTGATTGCGATGTAAGTAAATCGTCTGTCTTGCGTGTTTTGAAAAAAGAAAAATACCATCCGTATAAAATTCAAATGGTGCAGGAATTAAATGACGATGATCCTGATCGTCGATTAGAAATTTTGTGAAATTGTTACAAATAGATGTCAACAGGATCCGATGTTTCCCAAAAAGCATGCTTTTTTCTGATGAGGCAACGTTTACCCTACATGGAACAGTCAACAAGCAAAATTGTCGGTATTGAAGTAAACAAAATCCGCACTGGATGAGGGAAGGTCATACTCAGTATCCTATTAAAGTGAACGTTTGGGCTGGCATAATAAATAACAGAATTATTGGACCATATTTTTTTGAGGGGACATTAACTGGGGCGATTTACTTGGAGTTTTTACAAACATTTTTAATACCTGAATTAAGAAGACTTTTTCCTGATACTGTTAACCCCACAGAAATTAATAGAAACATATGGTTTCAACAAGATGGAGCTACACCACATTATGCAGCAGTAGTACGAGCTTACCTTAATCAAGTTTTTCCGCATCGGTGGATCGGTAGACGTGGTGAAATTGAATGGCCAGCCCGTTCTCCCGATATGACTCCACTGGATTATTTTTTGTGGGGTTATTTAAAATCAAAAATTTACTCCAACAACAACATTAATGATTTAAAAAACCGAATAATGCATGAAATTAATCAAATCAGCGCTGAAATGTCGCAAAACGTTTTGGAAGAATTCCAACATCGTCTATTTGTTTGTCAAGAAATGAACGGACTCCAGTTTGAGCATATGATTTAAACTATTTTTAGTTATTGTAAATAATGTTAAATATTTTAAAATTTATTTCGTTCTGCGACATAATTAATTATACAATTTAAACAATTTAACATTGATTTTTCCTATTATCGACGTCCAAAAATCAAAAAGGCATATACTGCTGAATAGAGAATTAAAATCCCGTTTAAACGCAGTAACACACGCTGCCCCTTTTCATTTAAATTTTTTAAAGGGGTAGTTATTACTTCGAGGGGGTTGAAGGGGCACATAGATAATTTTATTCAAAAAGTGTAGTTTCATATATAAAAATTGACCTGTTTCAGGATTTTCCTTCTGTATTAATAATTACGTAGAAAATGAATTTATCCGTTACTTTAGGACCTCACTGTATATAAATACATTTAATTAGTCGGCGATTTAATGTCTGTTTTACTTTACTAAATAATATTTAAAATAAAATGACAGATATTAATGTCATATTTATATATGTGAAAATGCCATGAATAAGGATGACATTATTCAAAAATACGTTCCAATTTAATAATAATAATTCATGCCCTAGCATTCCCCAACAGCTTGACACTAATTACAGGAGGCATTGGCAAGCCATGAGTTATTATTATGTCTGCGCGTGGAGCGACTTAAGATGTTCACCTGCCGGCGTTCGCCCAGAACGAGAAGGAAAACCACGAAAACCTACTCGGACAGCCTAGTCCCGAAGCTAAACTCGGGATAAGCCAGTGTGCAGATATTTAAATAACATGATAGATATTTATATAACAATTGTATATATTCATGGTGGTAAATTGCAGATCCTTACATTTTTAAATTATAGTATAAACTGCTTAGATTTTTGTCACTTCTGTTGAATTTTTTTCTTTAACTTCCCTTTTCATTGTGTGTTGTTCTTTATCGATTATCTGTGTGTTTTCAAAATCGAAATGGTGATCGCGCTGCAGTTTGTGTGTTTGTCTGTTTTGAAGTATTGTGGGCTTGTCTTCTTTTGTATTGTCTGGTTGGTCTATGTAGTAACTATCGCAATCGCGACATGGTATTTTATAGATGACATGTGTTTCTCGATTTCTTTCTATATATATATCACTATTTTTTTATATCACTTCTGTTGTTAATTGAATTTTTTTCCTGTTTAATACTGATAATTTCTTTAATTTCCCTTTTCATTGTATGTTGTTCTTTATCAATTATTTGTGTGTTTTTAAAATCGAAATGGTGATCGCGTTGTAGTCTAAGTATAGATAAAGCAGTTTTGTCTGTTTAGAGTATTTGTGAGCTTGTATTCTTTTATATAAATATTGTTTAGTTTGGCCTATGTAGTAACTATCGCAATCGCGACATGGTATTTTATAGATGACATGTATTTCTCGATTTCTTTCTATTTTAGGTTTTAATTTGGAAAACAGATGTTTATTAGAATTGCTAAGTTTATATGTTGTAGCTATATCTTATTGTTTTAAAGTATCTTTTATTTTTTCTGATAACTGTGGAACATATGGAATCGATATATATGTTGTTCCATTGTTTAAATTGTTATTGGTGTCTGTAGTGTTGTATATTTGGTGGATAACTGCGTGTTTTACTTATCGATATTATAGATTATTTATATGGTTCATCGTAATTTCGGCCTTTTGTTTCTGGTCTCTAGTTATAATATAGAAAACAAAAATTAATGATAATATCTTAAAGAAAAAAAAATGTATATGAAAATATGCATTTTGCAAAAGTGTAATGTCAAATTATTGTATGGTTATTAAAACTGAACAAATTTCAACTTTTTTCGTATACCGGCTGTCCTTAAAATAAAAGACAGCGTATGAAAAATGGAAAGATTAAATTATATAGAATAAATACCCAAAATATTTTTTCAAAATTCCTTCTCAGAAGAAAGAAAAATGACAAAGATATTTAGAAAATTTTTGTCACAAAAGACGATACCCTAAAGTTGAACGACAATATCAAAAAAATAATTTTTTCTATTTTGCGTTCGAAATGAACTCATTACGAAACCCAAAACAGTATCGAAATGAGCTTCATTTCGATACGCTTTTTTTCATTTTTCAGTGTTGGCGTTGTTCGAATACAGAAATAAATATCATTGCTGTCATTTGATTTTAAGAATTTATGTACATTTGACATATATGATATATGTCCGTATTTTACACAAACAACGTATGTTGTATACAATTGACAACAACATATATATGTTTCTATGTCACTCATGTTTATATTTTTAAATGAAGTATCAAGTAATGTTAACGAAAATTAGTAAATAATATGTAATATAATATACTTCGCGGATAGCAAGATTTAAATTTGAAAATGTCAAGTATCAATGTGACCAACTTGCTTTATATAAAAATTAAACTCTGAACTTTCAAATTAAATAATTCCAATTTAAGCAATTTATTAATGTAAAAAACGTAAAATAGAAAAAAATAGTTTAAAAAACTCGTTTCATAAGGCCTTTTGCCGCACTCGCTCTTTAGAAAACTCGCCGCTATCGCGGCTCGTTTTCTAAACTGATCTCGTGCGGCAAAATGGTGCCTTATGAAACTTGTTTTTAATATACTATTGTCATTATCCCTTTCGCTTTAGGTTTCCTTCATTTAAGATAATTAAAAATTCGTGAAAAATCACGTCTATTCCTGGAACGCACAGACGCATTTCGCTTTTATTGGAGCTTGTCAATACACGGTATTATGGAGACAGATATGTCTTTCACTTCTATACCTGGTGCATATATAGTTAACATTCTGAACTTACTGCAAATGAGAACTAACGACTATTAAATCTCATTTTTACATGCAAATGTCGCCTTATGTGATGCGTTAATTACTACAATTTGACAAAGTTTGTAGCAGTATGTGTAACGTAAATATGAGATTTAATAGTAATTACTTCCTATTTCCAGTAAGTTCAGAATGCTAACTATATATACACAAAGTATAGAAGTGAAAAGTTATATCTATCTCCAGGATACCGTATTTTGACAAGTTCCAATAAGAGCGAAATGTATCTATGGGTTCCAATGGTAGAAACACAAACAGAAAGGTCAACGTCGTGGCTTGTTGCGTTCTACATACTGGCACTAACTTAGATTGTAATAATTTGTAGTAATTAACGCATCACATAAGGCGATATTTGCATGTAAAAATGAGATTTAATAGTTATTGATTCTCATTTGCAATAAGTTCAGAATTTCGTTCTGCTGTCGATCGTTACATATTGCTATGAATAGTGGTTTGAAAATTTAGCACACCACCATCCACAACTAGTTTTCCAAACTAGGTTTCTCAGCCGGTGAATTTTCAAATATGAGACTTCTAACTTCTCGGGTTCCACTCAGGAAAAGCGTGTCTACAGTCTAAATTTAGCGCCAGTGAAATGTTCACAAAAATTTAGTTACTTATATAAGTTAAGTTTAAACAGCAATATAGGCATGAGTACAATAAATCAAACGCAGGATAAAATTAGAATGAATATTTAATACAAAATAAAAAAAATCTATCTTTACAAAGTATAAAGATGCTGTATTATACAAAAATATATGAGGTTAAAACATTCATTGAAAATTGACAGCTAAATGAATGGAAAACATCCTCTTTATGAATCCGAACAAACTTATCTAAAAATAATCCAGTTTACTATTCATTTCTCCCCAGAGAACCACACTGTATACTCAGATACTGAAACACGAACAAAATTTACGCATGTGCAAACACCAAGCACAAAAAAACAACCCTGATTCCCGTCGAACAAACTTTTCAATAATAATTTTAACAACGAAATGTTAATAGTAAGCTTTATTATCTATATTTCTAATAATTAAATCTCTTAATTACAAGCTTCCATACAATGAAACTATTATAATTTTAATTCTACTTACAAAAAAATATGTGGAGACGAAGAACAAATAAGGTGCATAATCAATTTAAACATCAAATAACATACGAGAGTAACTCTATAACTCTCTAATACATCTATAAAACACTTATCAATCAATTAACCGAATTAATTAAATATATTTAATTATATCTCACAAAACATCCTTCTAGTTCAAACTATAATTTTGGTCTCCGTTAATTTACCTCGGCCTCTCTATGAGATAGACCTCGAATAACCAGTTTTTTGCCTTTTTAAATTTAAATACATTTTCAATATACAAATGATCTCACAAAATTTGTACATTTTTAAATTATTCAAATATAAAAATATTTTTTAATATATAAAAATCCATAGGGATATGTTCGAAACAATTTTTCGAATAAAGATAACCTGTTACAAATAAGAGGTTAAATGTTCGTAAAGCGAACATCTTGTTCATGTTCTTTTAATATATCAGACACAATATTATCGTTTTTATAAACATAAACATTACCGCCTTTAACTAGAATAGCGGCACCCTGAATCGATATTATATTTTATATTTCTTACTTCTCGTAACAATAAAAAAAACGTTCAAAAAATAATTTGCGGACTTTTGGAACTGACATCATTTCATGCGAATGTTTAAAGGCTGTCCTTGTACGAGTTTATTGATCTTAGTATACAGTTTTTATAACATCGATAGGTGTTAACATACGCTGTAGCGTGTGTAAATTCAAAATAAGTTATATTTTGAATTTATAGGCGGAACATGATACAATTTTCAGGCGGTTTTTAATTTTGGGGTTCGCGTCGTAATTGACAATATTTTGAATTCAGATTCTATATAATTACATCTTTCCATTTTTCATACGTTGTCTTTTTATTTCAAGAACACCCTGTATATAAGAAGCGCAAATATTATTAGCTTAAAATTCTAGGATTTTGTGATGCATTGTATATCAGACACGTTTTTTACGTATGGACAACACAAATTGCAAGCTCGTAGCAAGATAAGCTCTCATATTTAGTAAGAAGGGACATACCATTTAATTCGATAGTAGAAGGGCGTAGGACTTAGCTTGCTACAGGTCTGAAATTTTTGTTGTCTACACGTAAATAATTACTTCTACTTCATTGGGTTGCTGCATATGTGTATAAATATGCATAAAGTTGGTTCGGTTCGTGTATGTTCCAAGACGTTTAAGCTATAAAAATAACGTAAACCTTGTACAACAACATTTTCCGCAAAACTTCAGGTGTTATGTTGTTGATTTCGTCGCGTATATTATTTTATAATTGCTGTATGGTTCGAGGCTTATTAATATAGACTTTTCCTTTCAAATAACCCCAAAGGAAACAGTCTGAAGCGGTTAAATCCGGTGAACGCGGAGGCCAATTAAAATCGCTTGTATGGGAAATAATTCGTTCACCAAAGATGTCGCGTAAGAGAGCCATTGTGTCCCTCGCAGTGTGCGCTGTGGCTCCATCCTGTTGGAACCATACTTGCGGATGGTTTTCCACGGCTGGCCTTAAAAAATTCTCCAACATTGTCCGATATCTAACACCAGTGATGGAACGGCGACACCGTGTTCATTTTCAAAAAAATATGGGCCAATTATCCTTTCCGACGAAACACCGCACCAAACGGTACACTTAAGTGGGTGTAATTCTCGTTGTTGAACTACTCTTGGATTTTCCATAGCCCATATCCTGCAGTTTTGCCTATTAACGAACCCATTTAATTGGAAATGGGCTTCGTCGCCCATAATTAAATTATGAATAAAATCATGATTTTCTTCTGCTTTTTGACGAAAATAAATTGCATAATCAAGTCGTTGCTGGTAATCTGTCGGCTTCAATTGTTGGACAAGCTGAATTTTGTATGGAAACATTCTTATTGTATGCAAAATTCTCTGCAGCGACCCTCTTGAGAAGCCAAGTTGTGTCGAACGTCTACTGGTTGATGTTTCTCCATCTTCCCGAATACTATCCTGTACCCGTTCAATATTGTCATCCGTGTGCACCGTTCGTCGTCTGCCGGCACCAGGAAGGTTCCTTACTGCCCCTTGTTCTCGAAAATTTGCAACCAGACGGTTTATTGTTGACTCTGAGGGTCCAACCCGCACATTAAAATAACGACTATATGCACGCTGAGTCGAAACAATGGATCGTTGATTTGAGAAATAAAGTTCAACGATTTTGGCACGTTGTTCAATTGTGTACTGTTCCATTTTAAATTCCCCAAGTCTTCTTTACAAAATAATGAAAACAAAAAAAAAGTTATAAGGAATTAAAACCCCTTCGGTCATTTTGGGCCAGCCTGTATTTATTTAAGTAAAATGTATCAATAGCAAATTAAACTAAATATATATGAGTATTGTGAATTATGCTAACATTTTTCCTTTTGTAAAAAGTCGTCAAGAGTTAGGTATAACAGAGTTAAACCAATCTCCAATTTTCTTACAATTTTACAATGAATAAATACATATGAACGCGATAATTTTGTACAGTTAAACTCGCCAGTACTTAGTAAACAGGGAGAGAAGAAATTTAGACTTTATTTGTAATACTTATAATTTCTTATAAATATTTCCCAGATACACTCCTCGTAAATATACGAGGAGTGTCTTGTTATATACGTGCAATAGCACGTATATAACAAGAAATAAATATTATCCTTGCCTCTGGTATCAAAAATTATTTAATAACATGATATGATATCAAAAAATTCATAAACATGAGAAAAATGCAGCATTTTTATGAGTGAGCAAACACCTTGATATGACTAATGAAAACATGTACTTTGTATTCAGTTTAACAATTACGTAAGTGAATATGATAAAGAATTTCTTATCACCAAAAATATTTGGTTAACACTATTCTGGATACTATAAAAATTGCATAGTAAAGGTTCGTAGAATAATTAATTTATACATGAGCTGACACTTCCGTTTACGGAAGTAGACACAGGATTTTCCAGTACAAAGGTCTACGATACTAGCCCCAAAACAAATGAATGACATCACCTTTATGGGTACGTCATTATCTTGATCTTCGCTCCTTGTACTTGACCTCTATCAGCTGTTTGAATAGGTAGAGTGGAATGTAATTATTCGATAACTTTGATGAATGCATTGTATGTGTGGGAAATTCGTGTGGAGTTGTAATATAGTTTCTGTGAAATAGTGATGTGAGAAAATATGAATGAAATTACATAAGTTGATCGATTGAATAATTCATAAATTTATTAATTTTGGCATTATTTTTCCAGGTGATTATTGTGTCTCGTACATCCTTGGTTCTTATATGTTTAACTGAAAATACTAAAAGTGTCTCAAAATTAACATAATACATATACACAATAACATTACATATACTGCAGCTGTCATTTCCATGCGTTATTTTTACCTTTATAATATTGTTTAATGAGGCAATATTAATCTTTATACTTTATAAAGATTTTTTTTTCTTTTTTTTTTATTTTTGTATTAAAGTTTCATTTAAATTTTATTGTGTTTATTATTATTTAACCTTATTTCAAGAAGTTTACAAGTAACTTAAAGAAATATAATTATAACATTTGTCAATACTCTTTTACTGGCGCATTATAAATTTATAGAAGAGAAAAACCACGTTTTCCAATTGGAACCCTGGGAGGAAAGCAATCCCATTTTGAAAGTAAACCGACTGAATATCCTAGCTGGATAGATTTGTCGTGAATGGTGGTAAATTAATTATCAAAACCACAGTTCATAGCAATATGTCGCAAAACTTATGTGAAGATTATTTTAAATTATCATGTCATTTCCAAGAAAAATAGTTCAATAACTTATATTAACAATTAGATCGTTGTTTACAATGATGTTTTCGTTGTATGTTCTCAGCACAATATTTAGATATGTCATTCATGATATCATCAATAGCATGAACTAAAAAGTAACACAGTAAAAATAGATCAAACTAAAAGATAACAATTTCTATATATATATATATATATATATATATATATATATATATATATATATATATATATAAGGTAAACTTAATAAGTCGGCGATTAAAGGTCTGGTTTACTTCAGAGTATATATATTTAAAACAACCCTACATGTTTCGGCAATACGCCTTGTCAAGAGAATACAGAATATAAATGACAGAATATAAATGTCAAATAATTAAGTTGCTATGGTTTAAATTATTCAAAGATACATTCCAATAATAATAATAAATCATGCCTTAGTATTCCAAAAAATAGATAGCAAGGTGTGAAAATATGTGTTGTTCGCTGCTAGAAGCTTGTGTCTCTTTCTGGGTATGAACCTGTGTGTTGGTTGCTGCTGGCAGCAGATTTTGTATTTGTGTGACCGCGTAAGTGTATGGTTTTGTATGTTAGTGCGCTCGTGTGTGTGTTTAGTGACCGGTCGCGTAAATTTAGAGAGATCGGATAACCAGCCGTTGCGTAGGGCCGCCAACCCTTTCCCGGCAACTTCTTTACTTTTCCGAGCAGTACTTCGACGGCCCGACCCCCGCCCCAACGAGGCAAGGCGCAGACCAGCGAAGCGAACCCTGCACGAGGTTGCTCATCGCCAACCGAGGGAACACTCTTAGTGGCTACCTCAGTCGACGATGGTCACACTTTGTGCCATCTTAACGATTTCCGCAGAAGCGGGGCCAATGCACACACGTCGAACGTGTGTGTGCTGTTAACAGCAGCCTAGCCAGGTTGCCGCCCAGGACCGGTCCTAGTAGTGTGTGCATTGCGCGGCGCCGTGATTTGCGCCGCGTAGCATGGTTCCTCACTCCTGCTGGAAAGGCGGAATGGCACCTGACTGCCCAACGGGCAGACCCCCGTAGAGTTTGGTAGCGCATATGCTAGGCTACAACCCAGTAGAGGACCACATCAGCACAAAACAGAAAACAGGGAAAAGCAGGGAAAAGCAGGACATGAGTTATTATTACGTATGCGCCCGTGGAGCGACTTAAGATGCAAAGTTGTCGGCATTCGCTCAAAACGAGAAGGAAAACCACGAAAACCTGCTCGGACAACTAGACAGGAATCAAAATACGGAACAGTCAGCATGATAAGCAAAAGTATATGATATTTAAATGTAATTGATATTTAAATAACATAAGGTATATAACAAAAATATATATATATATATATATATATTATGATGGTAAATTGTAGATCGTTACAAAATAAAATCATAGTATATACTGCTTAAATTTTTTATATCATTTCTGTTGTTAATTGAATTTTTTTCCTGTTTAATACTAATCATTTCTTTAATTTGTCTTTTCATTGTGTGTTGTTCTTTATCAATTATCTGTGTGTTCTCAAAATCGAAATGGTGATCGCGTTGTAGTTTGTGTGTAGACAAAGCAGTTTTGTCTGTTCTAGAGTATTTGTAGGCTTGTATTCTTTTGTATAAATATTGTTTCGTTTGGCCTATGTAGTAACTATCGCAATCGCGACATGGTATTTTATATATGACATGTGTTTCTCGATTTTTTTCTATTTTAGGTTTAAGTTTTGAAAATAAATGTTTATTAGTATTACTAAGTTTATATGTTGTAGCTATATCATATTTTTTTAAAGTGTATTTAATTTTTTCCGATAGTTGTGGAACATATGGAATTGTGATATATGTTGTGTCATTGTTCAAATTTTTATTGGTGTCTGCAGTGTTGTATATTTGGTGCACTCTTTTTTTAATAGTTTGGTCTATAAGTTGTGGTGGATAATTATTATCAGTTAAGATTGTTTTAATTTTTTTTGATGTTATCTTTTCTGTATTGGGTATGTGATAGTTTTACTGCCCTATCAGTCAGATTATTTATAATTATTTTATTGAATACTGTAGGAGCATTTGAGTGGTAATTCATATATCGAAAAGAAGCTGTGGGTTTATTATACCAATTTGTATAAATAGTACCTTGTCTATCATAGCTCAAAGAAATATCAAGAAAATTAATACTTTTATTAAATTCTTCTTCAATAGTGAATTTTAATTTTAATTATATATATATATATATATATATATATATATATATATATATAAATATAATATTTTCGTAACCTTGGTATGATATGGTAAATTCAAATCAGTCGGCGATTAAAGGTCTGGTTTACTTCAAAGTATATATATTTAAAATAAGATTTATGTTTTATATCCTTGATAAAGGCATCATTGCCGAAACATGTAGGGTTATTTTAAATATATATACTTTGAAGTAAACCAGACCTTTAATCGCCGACTGATTGAATTTACTATATATATATATATACTATATATATATATATACATATATATATATATATATATATATATATACAGGCTGATTCATTTTCGGCCCTCACCTTGGGGATCTCGCTTATTATTGGAGATAGAGTATAGGTTTAAATTTGGCAAAGTTGTTAAATTTTGTGTTTGTTATAAATCCGTAAAGAAAATAGACCTGTGACAAATGACCTTCGTTATTAAAAAAAAAACGCGAAAACCCCATTTTCTTCTTTTACCTGTAGCACCGACATTTGGCCTTGTAGAGAAAAAATAAAAACATATCCTTGTGGCCATTTCTAAACCTCTATCCAGTGGTGTACTCAAAATTTTTATACGACGTTTCGTTTCTTTCTGGGCATCATCAACTATCTAATTTCTTATAGGCGCCATATTGGATTTAGACATCTTCAGAAAGAGTTTTTATTCTGATTTCAACCATGTACCACATGCTGACTATAGTTTTTGATATTGGGTTTTATTTGAAAGAATAAATTATAAGATTAAATAAGGTAGCCTTTGGAATTTCAATCTGTCAAACATTTCATTTATTGTTCATTAATAATACAAAAATGTCATACACTAACGAAGAGAAACGAGATATGATAAGTATTTTTTATTCTTCGAACCGAAATTCAACAGTAGCGAGTACAAGATATCTACAATTATATCCAGAACGACAACAGCCTCATCGTACCATTTTTCTAGATCTCGACAGAAATTTGGTCGAGAATGGATCATTTACTAAGCCGCGTAATGGTCAAGACAACAGGAATTTAAATGAAAATCGACAAGATATTTTACAAATGGTAAATTAAAAGCGTGTTTTCAAATTTCATGTTAATCTTGTATTTTTATAGATAAATAATAATCCATCAATTTCTACACGCGAAGTAGCATCAGAATTAAATTTATGCCAGTCCAGAGTTTGGAGAACTTTACATAAAAGTTGGTTTAAACCATACAGGATCCATGTTAGTCACTCTTTGCTGCCTGAAGATAATTAGAAAAAGTCTAGAATGTTGAAATCGGTTAATGGGAAGGATGATCGAAAATGACGAAAATTTTTTAAGCAAAATCATTTGGTCAGGTGAAACAAAATTTACAAATTCTGGAATGTTCAACAGAAATACGGAGCACTATTGGGCAGTACAAAATTCCCGACAAAACAGGGCTAGAAGACCACAACATCATTTTGGAATAAACGTTTGGATGGGTATTTTGGCAAATCGTCTCTTAGGACCAGTTATGTATGAAGAACATTTAAATGGAGAAAGATATTTAAACATTTTACGTACATACGTATCTGACTATCTTGACGACAATATCCCATTAAATCAATTACAATATTTATGGTGGCAACAAGATGGCACACCAGCACACAATGCAGCTGTTGTTAGAAGTTTCTTAAATCAAGAGTTTGCAAACCGTTGGATTGGAAATAGGGGAGTTGTTGAATGGCCTGCGAGATCACCTGATTTAAGTCCGCTAGATTTTTTTTTATGGGTATATGTTAAAAATAATATTTATAAAGTAGATGCGCCACAAAACATTGAAGAATTACGAGACAGACTTCAGAATGCCTTCGATGCAGTTCCTAGAAGAACTATACAAATGGCAGTACAAAATGCCAGAAGGCGTGCCCAATTGTGCATTACCGAAGATGGCCAGATAATTGAACATTTACTGCAATTGTTTATTGTTTACTTTTCTATGTATTTTTATTAATGTTTTTGTTATCTTGTACTCGCTACTGTTGAATTTCGTTTCGAAGAATAAAAAATACTTATCATATCTCGTTTCTCTTCGTTAGTGTATGATATTTTTGTATTATTAATGAACAATAAATGAAATGTTTGACAGATTGAAATTCCAAAGGCTACCTTATTTAATCTTATAATTTATTCTTTCAAATAAAACCTAATGTCAAAAACTTTAGTCAGCATGTGGTATATGGTTGAAATCAGAAAGAAAAACTCTTTCTGATGATGTCTAAATCCAATATGGCGCCTATAAGAAATTAGATAGTTGATGATAGCCAGAAAGAAACGAAGCGTCGTATAAAAATTTATAGTACACCACTGGATAGGGGTTTAGAAATGGCAACAAGGATGTGTCTTTATTTTCTCTCTACAAGGCCAAATGTCGGTGCTACAGGTAAAAGAAGAAAATGGGGTTTTCACGTTTTTTTTTAAATAACGAAGGTCATTTGTCACAGGTCTATTTTCTTTACGGATTTATAACAAACACAAAATTTAACAACTTTTCCAAATTTAAACCTATACTCTATCTCCAATAATAAGAGAGATCCGCATGGTGAGGGCCGAAAATGAATCAGCCTGTATATATATCGGAAAATGAATCATTATTAGCCGATTAGTGACATATATATATATATATGAAAAATTTTGTGAAAAACTTATCTGCGCGGAATGTGCATATATCGATATTTCACTGTTTTTTACAGATCATCAGTGCACCTTACCGAAGACAGACATGATATTCACTTCTATACTACGTGTATATATACGAACTGTAATGAACTTCATGTGTATGAGAATTAATAATTATTAAATCCCATTTTACATGCGATTGTCGCTATAATTTTTTGCATTTAATTCTACAATTCGGCAAATCACTTTTGCCCTTGATTGTAGACGCAACAAGCTGCGACATCAACTGTACAAGTTGTCAGTACAAATGAAAAATTTTGTGAAAAACTTATCTGCGCGGAATGTGCATATATCGATATTTCACTGTTTTTTACAGATCATCAGTGCAGCTTACCGAAGACAGACATGATATTCACTTCTATACTACGTGTATATATACGAACTGTAATGAACTTCATGTGTATGAGAATTAATAATTATTAAATCTCATTTTACATGCGATTGTCGCTATAATTTGTTTGTTGCATTTAATTCTACAATTCGGCAAATCACTTTTGCCCTAGATTGTAGACGCAACAAGCCGCGACATCAACTGTACAAGTTGTCAGTACAAATGAAAAATTTTGTGAAAAACTTATCTGCGCGGAATGTGCATATATCGATATTTCACTGTTTTTTACAGATCATCAGTGCACCTTACCGAAGACAGACATGATATTCACTTCTATACTACGTGTATATATACGAACTGTAATGAACTTCATGTGTATGAGAATTAATAATTATTAAATCTCATTTTACATGCGATTGTCGCTATAATTTGTTGCATTTAATTCTACAATTCGGCAAATCACTTTTGCCCTAGATTGTAGACGCAACAAGCCGCGACATCAACTGTACAAGTTGTCAGTACAAATGAAAAATTTTGTGAAAAACTTATCGGCGCGGAATGTGCATATATCGATATTTCACTGTTTTTTACAGATCATCAGTGCACCTTACCGAAGACAGACATGATATTCACTTCTATACAACGTGTATATATACGAACTGTAATGAACTTCATGTGTATGAGAATTAATAATTATTAAATCTCATTTTACATGCGATTGTCGCTATATGCGCTATGTCGCTATATGAAATATCGATATATGCACATTCCGCGCAGATAAGTTTTTCACAAAATTTTTCATTTGTACTGACAACTTGTACAGTTGATGTCGCGGCTTGTTGCGTCTACAATCTAGGGCAAAAGTGATTTGCCGAATTGTAGAATTAAATGCAACAAATTATAGCGACAATCGCATGTAAAATGAGATTTAATAATTATTAATTCTCATACACATGAAGTTCATTACAGTTCGTATATATACACGTAGTATAGAAGTGAATATCATGTCTGTCTTCGGTAAGGTGCACTGATGATCTGTAAAAAACAGTGAAATATCGATATATGCACATTCCGCGCAGATAAGTTTTTCACAAAAAATTTTTCGTTTGTACTGACAACTTGTACAGTTGATGTCGCGGCTTGTTGCGTCTACAATCTAGGGCAAAAGTGATTTGCCGAATTGTAGAATTAAATGCAACAAATTATAGCGACAATCGCATGTAAAATGAGATTTAATAATTATTAATTCTCATACACATGAAGTTCATTACAGTTCGTATATATACACGTAGTATAGAAGTGAATATCATGTCTGTCTTCGGTAAGGTGCACTGATGATCTGTAAAAAACAGTGAAATATCGATATATGCACATTCCGCGCAGATAAGTTTTTCACAAAATTTTTCATTTGTACTGACAACTTGTACAGTTGATGTCGCGGCTTTTTGCGTCTACAATCTAGGGCAAAAGTGATTTGCCGAATTGTAGAATTAAATGCAACAAATTATAGCGACAATCGCATGTAAAATGAGATTTAATAATTATTAATTCTCATACACATGAAGTTCATTACAGTTCGTATATATACACGTAGTATAGAAGTGAATATCATGTCTGTCTTCGGTAAGGTGCACTGATGATCTGTAAAAAACAGTGAAATATCGATATATGCACATTCCGCGCAGATAAGTTTTTCACAAAATTTTTCATTTGTACTGACAACTTGTACAGTTGATGTCGCGGCTTGTTGCGTCTACAATCTAGGGCAAAAGTGATTTGCCGAATTGTAGAATTAAATGCAACAAATTATAGCGACAATCGCATGTAAAATGAGATTTAATAATTATTAATTCTCATACACATGAAGTTCATTACAGTTCGTATATATACACGTAGTATAGAAGTGAATATCATGTCTGTCTTCGGTAAGGTGCACTGATGATCTGTAAAAAACAGTGAAATATCGATATATGCACATTCCGCGCAGATAAGTTTTTCACAAAATTTTTCATTTGTACTGACAACTTGTACAGTTGATGTCGCGGCTTGTTGCGTCTACAATCTAGGGCAAAAGTGATTTGCCGAAGTGTAGAATTAAATGCAACAAATTATAGCGACAATCGCATGTAAAATGAGATTTAATAATTATTAATTCTCATACACATGAAGTTCATTATATATATATATATATATATATATATATATATATATATATATATATATATATATATATAATGCATTTGTATATATATGAAATCACTATTGTTGCGTTATCAATTGAATTTCAATTATTCTTCAGTTTTACTGGTTTTCCCTTGTTTACAATTAATTTTGCACGCGAAAGTTGCATCATAAATTATAGTTGGTTTTTATATCTTGTTATTTATATCAATTATGTCAAATTTCTTCCGATTTTCAAGATCGAAATTTATTATAGGATTGAACATATTCAACTCCCTGAACTAATCTTTATAATTGTTAAATTTCGTCAACTTGTACCCCCAATTTGAGCAATAGATCATTTTCAGTCTGAATGTTGTCTATTCAATTTCTTTTAACTAATTAACATTAAGACATTTCGAATTTTTTTTTTCTGGTGTTGATAATCTCAGCGCCCTCTATCGAAAAATCACGGTACCTTAAAATGGATCACGTATGTGCATTTGAATTTCAATAATTTAGAATAAAATTAATAATCAAATACACGAGGTGTGGCTACAAAATAACGAGACAGATGCTACCACAGACGAACTACGCCTGCGCCAAAGTCGTACGATTGATAGTTGTGTAGCGTGAATCCTTATGTTTTGATTGCCGCCGCTCCCGTGTATATAAATATAATGGTCTACCTTCATTTTATTTTTTGTTTTGCCGGAAAAAATTGTAAGTATTTTAATAAAGCAACGAATTGTCGTAAAATTTCATATGAAACTTGGAAAAACCGCTGTTGGGAGTTATCTTTTATTAAAAGAAATACACTGGGCCAAAAAATTATCGCAACACTTACTTTTTTCTGTTCTATTTGCAAATGCTTCATGATTTAGACAAAAAATGCTTAAATAAGATATTACACACATTTAAACTAAAAAACTGCCACAACTGCATTACCATGGATGCATTATTCTCTTTTTTTTCAACAATTTAAAAACAAATTCTGACAGATTGTGTCGTTTTGTTAAATTTTGGAAAGTGTTGTGAAATTTTCTTCCACTTTCTTAATTTTATTTAAAATTAAGCGTCAGGAAATACAAACTCGCCATTTGAGCAGTGAATAAGCAGCTCAAGTAGTCGCTTGAATCAACAGTGGTCAAAGTGTAAGGAATGTTGCCAGAACTCTAAATGTCCATCCTTCAACCATCAGTAGGTACAATTAAAAGTTTAATTAAACGCATAGTTATAAAAAGAGATCTGGATAAGGTAGAAAACGGTCAACAAATATCGTGGAAGATCATTTTTTGAGATTGTGTAACTTGTGACAGCGGTTTGTTACTGCACGGAAACTCCAGATTGAGTTAGCCAACATACATAACTGACACATTTACATTAAGGCTGTGAAGAGTAGGTATAAAGAATAGAATATCAATTAACGCAACAAGTGCCAGCCAAAGGTCCTCTCCTTTCCAGGGGCCACCGTAGAGCACCTTTAGAATTTGCCGAACAACATATTCATTGAGGACTAATGAATGCGGCAAAATTCTTTTTACAGATGAATCCAAATTTGGTTTATTTTCATCTGAAAATCGTGTAGAGGTTTATAGAAGACCAGGAGAACGTTATGCTCAGTGTAACATTCAATCTAGAGTAAATTTTGGCGGTGATTCGGTTATGGTATGAGGGGCTTAAACTTAGGGGCACGCACAGATTTGCGTGGAATGGTTAGATAAGCGGTAAATGCGGATAGGCATATAAGAAACATTTTGGAACCTCATGTTGTTCCTTTTGCCCCATTTATAGAAGATTTTTTATTAATGTATTGTTACGCCTAGCGTATAGAAGTTTAATTCACTTAATTAATACATATATTTCGTTTTTAAATATCTCATATTAATTATATTTAAACTTAAGACATTTTTCTTTATTTGTACAAACTTTCATTTTCGTTACAAAGAGAAAGTATTTCTATTTCTTTTGCAACCTTCTTAACCGCC
Organism: Melolontha melolontha; assembly: GCA_935421215.2. NCBI lineage: Eukaryota > Metazoa > Arthropoda > Insecta > Coleoptera > Scarabaeidae > Melolontha > Melolontha melolontha. Next base: position 18,143,958 of record OW285240.1, on the reverse strand, counting down.
GACGACCCTTCTTTCTACCTGACTCAGAACCCTAACGTTAATGTCGAATTTCTTCTAGAACATTCCAATTTTTAAATTCTTTTAATTAATATTATTTACATCTTCTTTTATATGTCTTGTTTGATATCGTTAGGAAGCTTATGTCACAAGGGTTACTCTAAGAATATTTATGACATTGACAGACGACGTCTTCAGGTCGCGCGTTTAATTCACTATAATTCAAGATATCGACCCCCTCTTCGATAGATCATAAACCAACCGTTCTAGACTTCTCTAGTGACACGAAAACTAATAGTTCCTTCTTCTCTTGCGAACCTTTCGTGAGAAAACACACATCGCTCATCGTGCTGTTCAAGCACACAATGGAACTCACCACGCTGTCCAGCCTCTTTCGCTTCTAAGGTAATTCTGTATTGTTCTATATATATTATTCTTTTAAGCGAATCCATATTAATTTAACTAATTTCTTATTCCTCCGGTAAAACATCGCTCTGCATATACTTGACCAAGGTATATCTTCGAAGACCACGTGACTATCATCGCCGCAAATCAAAAGGTAAGCTCTGTATTCTTCGATACAGAGGTTATTTTATATACATATTAATTAACCCTTAATTTACTACCCCATTTAACGTTCGTTTCAGAGTATTTTTTGTGTTAATTTTAATCTACTTATCCACCACTCCACGTGTACATATTACATTGTTTTAATTGCTTTTAAATATACGAGTTTCAATTTCTTGTTATGTAAATATAAATACAAAATTTAAGGACGCCGCTGTGTTTTATTTTATGTATTAAGTTGTTGTATATTTATTTTAATTAACCAATACCACGCACGTCCTGGACCTTTGAAGGAACTTCACCAGCATCCGTAATTATTTTATTATCTATCAAATAATTTTATTATTATAAATAGCCGAGCCTTCTATTTGTAATAGTATGATAACGTAAAACCACACATAGCTAATGTGGTTAGGAATGATTAATGAAGTGAACATTTAACACTTTGAACTGACCTGCAAAAAGTCCCAACCTCAATTCCATTGAGCATGTATGGGACAGGTTGGAATAGCCTGTTCGTTCATTTTTACGGCGAACTCAGACTTTAGAAGAATTATCAGAAGTTTTGGTAGAAGATTATGATCGTGTATTAAGAAATTGAATTTCAAGCATGCCAAGCCGTTGTCAAGCTTTTATTGCAGCCAGAGGAGGCAACATGCATTATTAATTCTTGTTATTTTTTTTGTTTTTCGTCATTGATTATTTTCGCAATTTTTGTTAAATTTGGAAAAAAAAGTTTTCAAATGAGATTTTTTGAGTAATTTTTGAAGAGTTTTTGTCCGAGTAAAATTTTCTTCCGCGTTAAATATGAGGCATTTGCTAAATTTCAAGTGCTTCGATAATTTTTTGATGGAATGTATATGACAATGAATATTTATCACGTGCGCTGATATTTTAGTGGTTTAAGCATTTACAAGATGACCGAGAAGACGTCGAAGATGGCACACGCTTGGGACGCCCTTTCTTGTCAAATACGCATGAAAATATTGAAAAAATCGGTAATCCGATCCGATCTGACCGTCGGTTCTATTCTTGCGATTGCCGAAACTGTAGGAATTGATAAAGAATAAGGAAAGGAGCCTAATATTGGATACATTTTTGTTAAATGTTAACTTTTTATTAAAAAAGAGCTCTACATTTGTGCTAGTTTAGTGAAGTTATAGCATAACCATGTATTATCACTTGAGGTGTGCAGCAAAAGAATAAAAGTCTTATTTGAGAAATTATTAATTTTTTTTTAAATTGTCAATTTTGTCAATTCAGATTAGTAGTAATTGGATATTATATATATCTATACTAGGAAACCATGTTTTTAAACAAACACTACTCATAATTTTAATATCTATTTTACTGACTAAAATACAAAATGAAAAAGATCAATTAACAGACTAATATAGGAAACGCAAGATCATCCATCCACACAAAAATCCCAGATAAATTTTTTTTTGTCTTCAGCACCGGCACATGCTTCATGAATCCATCTGTAGCATTTACAACACTTTACCCATTTTTCCCCTGCTTAATCTGAAGAAAATGATTCTAAGCAGAAGAGGCATTCAACATCTGCTTCTTCGCTATCCATATCATTTTCCGAATTTACATCGGATTCTGACAAATCCGAGGAAACAACTTTTTGCTTTTTCTTTTTAGATGTGTTGTTTTTCTTAATCTTATCGGGTGGTTTTGGTTGAATGTTTAAATTTTTCTTAAACTTTTTTGTGGTTTTTAGATTTTGTGATTCTTCAAGGGCTGTAGGGAGAACCACTAACTAAGGCAGCGGCACCAGAATTTTTTCTCTTTACTCCTGAAGAACCAGGTAACACTGGTAATGGATGGATGTCAACTGGTTATAAAATTTGTTTTTGATTTTCTTTATTAATGGCAGGTTTTACAGAGAATTTCACATTAGGTTTTAAAGAAATATTTTGCAAAATAAGAACTTTAGGTCCAGGTGTTGGAGCAAGAGGTTCTGTTTCCATTGTTGCTTTGTCCATATTATTTGCAGGACTTCCTCCTTGGATAATATTTTCAATCTCAAGGGATGTTTCTAAGTTATTATGAATTGAAGAATCATGGTCTCGGAATTTATTCCTATCAAAAGGCATAATGCCACATTTCCGAAATCCGTTTATGGATATTTCCAGTGATGCAGTCCTTAAATAAACTTTTCCCAACAAACCTGCAATCTGGTAGGGTGAAACTATTCTTCCTTTCTTTCTTGAGAATAATATGTTTTTAAGGGTCCCATTAAAGCTACATCCAATGGTTGAAACTTATGGGTTGAGTGTGGAGGGAGACATATTAAGATTATATGATTTTCTCGAGCTTTGTTAATGACATCCAAATTGCGCGTGTGTGTATAATGCCCGTCCAGTATTAAAATAACAGGATCTGCGCGGGATGGCTTGGCATGCATAATGAAGTGATCCATCCATTGCGTAAATAAATATTACTGAATCCAGCCGGAAGGGTGGCATTTCCCAACTGATCCCGGAAGTGCTCCATCCATAAGTTCAGCTTTAAAATTTTTTCGTGGGAAAATCATCATAGGAGGTATAAAATGTCCATTAGCATTCATACATAACACAACAGTGACAAGCGAACCTCGTTCTGATGTTGTCAAAGACCCTACCTGTTTCTTTCCCTTTAGGCTTATAACTTTAGCGTGCTTGTGTTGAACTGCACTTATCCCCGTCTCGTCTACATTATAAATTTTACTTGGATTAAATTTAATTTTGTCTAGTTCTGGTTCCAAAATATCATAGAATTTTCTATGATTTTCTTTAGTAAATCCTTTGATTCTAGCTGCCGAAACACCTTGAGGAGTTCTAAATGAAATATTTTTGTTTCGTCTTAAGAAATTTCGTAGCCATTTTTTCCCAGCAATAGCCTTCGTTAGTGAAAATGGATGTGGCAAATTATTAGCTAGAGCCAACTGATAAGCTAAACGACGAACATCTGACGACGTTAAACCATAGAACCTTTTCTCTAATTCCAGACAGTGTAGCGTCAACTCTTTTTCTAAAGCTTCAGGTAGCACTGGTTTACGACCAAGCGTCGATATCTCTACATGTTCTAGGGGATTCTGTAATTTACAATAATACTCCAAAGTAGCTTTCGCAACATTGTACGACTTGGCAGCTTTCAAATATCCCATCTCTTTATTTAATATTACATGAATAGCACTGGTCATGTCTGCTTTATCCCACTGTTTTCTCTTTTTAGTAGCAATGACTGTAAAAAAAATATATTATCTCAATTAACCTTAAACTGTGAAGTAAAATTGGATATCCAATATTGGGAACCTATAGCTGTCCGATATTAGGTACCTCATAAAAATTTTAGATTAGCAATATTTTAGTAAATAAAAACAAATCTTTGGGTATAAAAAATCTCTAGGATATTTACTTTATAACATGCACTACGCATTACATTCAAAAATATTTAAAATTTTTAACTTGTAACCAATAAATCACCAGTTTAAAGACGGACCAAAATACACTCGGACGCACACATTTCAGTTAAAAATTATTTATGTCGTCAAAGTCAGTTGTAGAACCCTGCAATCTTATTAATGGCGTATTAAGATATAATCCAGTATATGGTTAATAGATGACGCACATATATAGTTTTCTCTTAAAAATACATAGGTATCCAATATTAGGCATTATCCTAATATTAGGCGCCTTTCCTCTACGTAAGGCAAATTTTATATAAGAATTTAAACATGCAAAAGTGTGTGCGAAAATGGTACCGAAAATTCTCGCAATCGAACAAAAAAAACATCTCAAATCTGCATTAAAAGGAACAAGATTTCGGACCACTGAAACTGTGAAAGAAAAAACGGCACGTGTCATAAACGAGCTTACAGAAGACTTCCAGTACTGTTTTGCTCAATTGAAAATTCGAATGGAGAGCGCTCCATTTAATTATTACACTGGCCTACAACAATTTTGGTGCTGGAGATTTTAGACCCGATTTTAAGTATGTCTTACATGGCGATATCAAAAATGTTACCCGCTTTCTTCTGTCAGCTCTAGTTCCCGAGAAAAAAAAAACACAATTCACGAAAAAATATATATTTGATTGACATTAAACATCAAGAAATTGTCTTTTGAGTGATTTTCTAGAATGAAACTGACTCGGGCAATCTCGCATGATTCCCCAGCAATAGTCAGCCATCATATGACTGTCCCACCTTCCTTGGTATCTATTCTCCATTGTTTTTAGGTCTTGGTGGAAACGTTTCCCTTGTTCTTCGCTTAGATCTCCTAAATTGTGTTGGAAATGATGTAGATGACTATTGAGATAGTGTAATTTTATACTCATATTACAGCCTAAATCTTTGAATCGCAACAGCATTTCCTCTACTAGTTCTACATAGTTGTCACCCTTATGATTTCCGAGGAAATTTTGTGCAACTGCTATAAAAGATTGCCAGGCAAGCCTCTCCACATCGTTCATACAAGTCTCAAAATTAGTTGTGTCTTTCATCAATTTACGTATTTTAGGTCCATCAAAGATACCTGCTTTTAGTTTTTCAGTACTTAAACCAGGAAATTTGTGAGAAATAAACTGGAAACATTGACCATTTCTATCGAGAGCCTTAACAAATTGAGATACGCCATTCATTGGGCTGATAGATCGTTAAACCCATGAAAGCCAGCAAACCACTCACATTACAGCAATACACAAAATTTTCATCAGATGAAAAAAACTTCAATAACATTCCCTCTCTCGTGCGATATGTAGACACTCGAACATCTGAGGAAAGACAATTTTTTTCTTTTAATCTTGACGCTAGTAACTCAGCACGTTCCTTCGAAAGATCTAAGTCTCTGATGAGGTCACTAAGCTCATTCTGCGAAAATGGCTTAGGATCTGATGTTATTCCGCAGTATTGAAAGTCATCATCTACTTGGGAAGAAATAGGTATTTCAGCTTCATCCTCCTGAGATTGCTGCACTACCTGGTGAAAAGTTGGTATTGGAACATTTTCTGAATGAGGAACATGTCTTTGTACTGAAGAAATATTGGGGTATTTCCATTTATGGCGATTGTTTTTGTTGATGCCCACTATATTAATCATACAAAAGTAACAGTCGTCATAATGATTTTTTTGTTCTCGCCATATCATAGGCACTCCAAACTTCAAAGACTTACGTTTCCCTCTCTCCCATTGTCGCAAATGTTCAACGCATATTTTACAAACACTATGAGGCACCAACACTTTATCTTGGTGTAGAATTTCAATACCGAAGTAAGCAGAATACAAACGACGCACTGTGTTTGTAATCGATTTACGCTGATTTTTCAGTATGTATTCACCACAGACATAACAAAATATATCAGGATCGTTAACACAACGTCTGGACGTACTAGACATAATGAAATAGTAACACAAACTTTATCGATGATATTGTAATAATGACTAGTTACGAATAAGACCATAACAAGACCGACAACAATTCACAATGAGGGTAGTAGGTAAACTAGAGCTGATGAGTTAAAATGACGTATGTCAATATACTGTACATTACCTACTTTATCGACTATTCAAACAAACAGAGATGCACCAACAAAAAATTTTTTTTTTTGTAGGCCTGTGTTATTATTCCCTTCAATATACCTTATCCCTACCGCTGTAGGGATAGAGTATATTTTTAATTATTATCCCCTTCAATGTACTCTATCCCTACAGCGGTAGGGATAGAGTATATTGAAGGGGATAATAATTAAATATGTACCTATAAATTTAAAATAAAAGATTTTACAGTATCAGTCTCATTATTTTATAGACACACCTCGTATCAGACTGGTTTTATTGTGTCAGATATAAAAGAAAACAGCAATCAAAGTGAACAAAGGCGGTAATGTATACTCTATAATAACATCTTCGGCATTATCTAGCTTATCGAAAATCAATATGCATAGAAACTTTTTAGAACCTTTAAATCGTTCTTCGCATTTTTAAAGATTAAAATTGATATTGGATTCCATTTAGCTAGTGAAAATTTTAACGACTACTAAAAGCAAAGAGTAGTAATTCTCAAGAAACATTGATAAGTAATTATTTTTTGTGACATTTTCGTTTCTTTTATTTGCACACTGTTTCCTCTCCTCGGTCATTATTTATTTCTTCTTGAATTCTCTTGATCATTAAGGCTGCTTAATTGGACGGAAAAACGTTGATTGCTAACGAAAATTTTCTAAGAAAATACTTGAATGATTCCTTCTCATGTTTCTATTATTAAAAAAAATAAATAAAAATAAAAACACTTATAACAAATTAAGTATTAATGTCCTCCTGCTTCGAAACGATATAATAATAATTACAAAAATATTTAAACTAAAGTATGATTTAGACGTATACGTATGAATTATACATGCATTTGTTGTAAATATAATTCCCCGTAAATCAAGAACGACAAGCTATATTATCGGCATATCTAGATTAGAGCTTTTTTAGAAGTTACTTTAATAAGACATTATTATTTTCATGAATATAATGTGTTGATAAAGTGTTGATTGTCTTATAGTTAATGGCTGTTTGAAATTGTATGAATAAAATTAACCACACTTGATTTGAATTCGAAACAATTTCGTAATTGATTTCGTCAGAAACAGCGTATTGACTTTGTTTTATTTTTAACAATTAATTCTAACATCATAATTCCATTAAACCATACTCTTTAGAGTGTATTTTGCGGATTAAATTTAGAGTACATTGCATATCGCCTGGTACATTATCTAAAAGATTTTTATATTTCGTGAAAGGTCAGTTCTATAGCCTTTGGAGTAAAAAAAGCCCCTGAATATCAATCAAGTAAGTTGATTAATAAAAACAGAAAAAACTTCGACAAACACGGGATTACCAGACGGTTTATTTTTTTCAACCCTCGTATAAAATACGAATTGAAGCAAACAGAAAACCTGAACATCCGTTGTCACAAAAAAACAGGATTGAATGCATAAATACAAATTAGGTTTTATGTTGACACAAGAAACGAAGACGAAATGCAAGGACTTTTTAGTGGAAAAATGTAGGAATAGATATATTTGTGAAAATTCGAATACGTACATGTATACCTATGTAGTACATCAATTTTAATATTAACTTTTAATATTTTGAAATATACAATGTGTTCCCTGAGGTAACCGACAAACTTACACAATATGTTCTAGAGGTGATTCTGAACAAAAAAGTTCATATACACTTTGCTTAATTTCTTTTTAGTTCTTTAGAGTTCAACAAAAGAAGAAAACTGTTTCAGTAATGTATTTAATCATGAAATGACATAACAAGCTAATAAACTAATATTATAATAGTTGTTCGAAATGTTCGCATCTTCTTCCTGAACATGTTGCTAGTCTTTGGGCCATATTCTGTTGCCAGTTCTGCAAGTTCATTTCGTAGGGAATATACTCCTGCAATTATTCTTTCGATCAATTCTTCCCGCGTATTTGGCTTACCGTTATGGTAAACACGATTTTTTTGACAACCCCAAAAGAAAAAGTCCAATAGCTAAAGGCCAGGAGAACGTGCAGGCCAGAGTACAGGGCCCCTCTGCCTATCCACCGTCCAGGAAAATTTTGATTTAGAAAGTCAATAACTTGACTACTAAAATGCGGTGGAGCGCCACCATGTTGATAAAATATGCCGAGTCGAGTTTCCAGTGGAACATTTTCCAATAATCCCGGCAAAGTATCCTCTAAGAAATTCTTATAATAATTTGCCGTAAGATTTCCTTGTATAAAATGTGGCCCAATAATGTCATTGTTTAAAAATCCAAACCATACATTTACAGAAAAACGATGTCTTCTAATTTTAACAGTGATTAAAATCGTAATTTTGTACGGGTTTCCTAGTTAATTAAATCTTTTCCATTTACTTTGTAGGTTTCTTTACACATTTAAATAATACTGCTTTGATATTTAAGTACATACGCCGTACATGCGATTTAGATTTACGCGTACAAGCGAATATGCATATGGGTACGTTCAGATATAGGAATTATGCAAGTCATCGAAGCCGTATTTTTATATTGTAATTAAACAATGCTGCTTAATGTAAATATATAGCAAATAATGGAAACTCTATTATTTATCGAACTTTTTGAAGATACAATTTAATTCTTGTAATTTGTATTTGATTATGGTAATTCGTTTTGATATTTCGATATGGAAAGCTAATTGAAGTAGGCATACGGCGACATCTATGCGTATTCATTTTGAGTTATAGGAAGATGACTTAATTAGCGATTCGTGGGGATCATTAATGATAATTAAAAAGGGATTTGTTGTAGATTGGTATGGCGTTATCTTTGGTTCCGACTTACTTCATGGAAATAATTAAATATAGGGTAATTTAAATATTCTTCAAATATAATTTTTTTTTTCGTATGACGTCGAAATGGTCGGTTATAAAAGTAAGCGTCGAGAGATGCTCTCATTTTTCTCTCGTTCCAGTCAAGTGTTAAGCTTCATCGTCAGAGTTGTAAAATTATCTGATTAAGTAAAATTTGTATTAAAACATGTTAAGTGTTCGCTGTAGCAGTTCAGATTTTTACTTAATAAATGAGTAAATCAACGCGGAAGTGTTTCTGTATTTGTTGATTTCCGAGGATGATCCCGGATTAAAGAGATAAATTTTAAGACCACGTGGTGCTGGCTACATTTTGTAGACTGTTACTTATTAAACGAGAGAAGTTGTAAAGGGCCCTAACATCCCCAAAAAATTGAGCAAAACGGACGTAATCGGCTTCCGCCCGAAAAACTACATTATTTGGGTTTTCAGTAGAACAAGTGTGAGAATTCCGAGTGTTGTTTATACCTTCTCGAGTAAATTGAGACTCGTCTGCAAAAAGGATACGCGGAATAAGTTCTAAATTGTTCTGTAACCATTGACAATAATGTACGCGATTCACGAAATCTCTTGGTAGCATATGATGAGATTTCTGTAGATGATAGGGAAAAAGTTCATTGTAATGTAAAATTCGCCACACCTGGGTTTAACAAACACCGGTCATGGTAGATATCCTGCGTATACTCGTGGATGGGTCTTGTTCAACTTCATTTAGGACAACATTAGCTTGCTGATGAAAATCTAACTCTCTTTCGACAAGTGAATTTGGAGAAGATGCCGTCTCGCTCCAACACTGAAAGACATTAGAAAATGTATGGTTAACGATATTCTTGTACTGCAGCATCATAATACCCATACACAAACACAATGCCAGCGTATTCTGTATTAGTGTATGTTCTAGGCATGGTTACTGATAATTTTTGACAGTTATCACTTATCGATAAATGACATAAGTAACTATAGGTTGTCATTTTATAAAATGACTAGCAACATGTTCAGAAAGAAGAGCGAACATTTCGAGCAATTGTTATAATATTAGATTATTAGTTTGTTATGTAATTTCATAATTAAATACATTACTGAAACAGTTTTTTTGTTATGTTGAAATCTAAAGAACGAAAAAGAAATTAAGCAAAGTGTATATGAACTTTTTTTTGTTTAAAATCACCTCTGGAATACACTGCGTAAGTTTGTCGGTTACCTCAGGAAACACCCTGTATATGTCGGTACCAGTATGTAATTTAAATATCTTTTGATATTATTTTTATTGCTATTAGAGTTTAAAATTGTATTCTTATTCCTTCATTATTTCTTCCATTTTATATAGTATAAATATATTTTCGCTGAATTTTCACCTTGAATTTTATCACGACTATAGTAAATATATTTAGCTTACTGCAAATGAGAAGTAATGAGTATTAAATCTCACTTTACATGCAAATGTCGCCTAATGTGTTGCGTTAATTTCTACAAATCGACAAACTAAGTTTAAGTGGTAGTCATGTCTGTCTCCAGGATACCGTGTGTTGACGACCTCCAATAAGAGCGAAGCGCATCCACACGTTCCGGGATAGATGTGACTTTTCATAAATTTTTCATTAACGACTTATATATATATATATAACGACAATTTAAGATTGACCGGTCAAGCAGCAATGTCGTTTTGAATGGTACAATCCGAGTAAAAAAATTAAGGCGTCAAATATATTTGTACTAAATGATTACTTTCTAATTGTAGATTTTAGTACATATTTTTGCTTATGTAGTTTAGATATTGCTACATTCAATATGGTTGCATTATAATTGAGATATAATTGAGGAAAGGTTTTTCCTAAAATTACATTTTAAGTCAATTTCAATGTTTGTCTGAATCGTCCAGTCTTATTGTAATGGTTTGTAGATCATCGTCCAGGAGTTGGTCTTTTTTATGTATATTTCTTCAATGTTTATAACATGCATGGTGGTATTTGATTCATTGCTTCTCTAATAAAATTTTCTATACTGGCCTGTCTTAAATTGTGCGAAGCAATTTTTCTCTTCACCATGCGCCATACCAACTCAATGAGATTTAAATCACAATGATACGGTGAAAGTCTTAGCACATAGTGCGACAGAGGCTTATGTGGTTTTACTATTTGTAGTAATTCTATCATAATTCATCTCGTCATGATAGTCCCACTTCTAATTTTTGATTTAAACAACAAGGGGCCATTTTCGATTAATCCCACGGAAACTCCACAATGAGCTATTATAGCACAATCCTTCTTTAAAACTCTTTGCTCCTCAGAGCTTTGCCAACATTTTTTAACTGTATAATTCTTATGTACATAACTCTTGTCCGTACGACCGACCTTTTATTTTCTCGAAGGTTGTCATTATCCTTCAGAAAACGTAGATAACGAGCTCTCTATGTTACAATATCAAAACGCTCCATGAATAATTTTCTGTTAGATTTAGTTTGCATATATAAAACCCATATCTATCATACACTTTCGTAGTATTTCTTTGCAGCCATTAAACTATGTTTCTTGTACCATAAATCCATGCAAAATATCTATTCATGAAAATATGGGTACAGTTTTATCGCCTGTATATTGAGAATGTATGTCACAAACATTTGTCGAACATTGAGGTTCTAGTTGTCGAAATTGTTGTGGTTTATCAACTCTAGGTATCTTTAGTTTAATACGTTGAATTTAATTTAATGACATTCTGTAATAAAGTGAAGACTTCACTTTTCTCTGATTTCCTTTTAGCCATTCCGCGTATTTGGGAGAGGTACTGAATTAAAATCAACTTTTTGAGGAAGTCAATATTTTAATAACCTATTAACAACTGAAAAGAGAAAATAAGTGGAACAACGAAGAGAAGAGTAGTGAAGATCTGGTGTCTTGTGTTCCAAGTTAGCTTGTAAAAGTTATCTGAGTTTATGTTGAGTCTCTCTGGCACAAGTAACACTATTAAACGATTATCTTCCATGATTAATAATAATGGTTTTAGAGTTGTCTTAAATGAGTGTTTCCACTGTACACAAATTTCGATGAAACTTGTAACGAAATGTTTTATTTCTTTAGGGTACACCATTAAATCAATATTGCATTCTGAAAAATAACATAGGTATATAATTTCAAGAGCTGAAAGAGATATTGCATATCCAAGTACATCAGCGGAAAATTCTGAATGGAATTTAAATGAATTATTCGTTACTGTTTTTTTTCAAGAAGTTTGAAAAATGTTTTATATTTGATATTTTAACATGTGGTGCATGTTCTTTTTCTTTGAATAACACTTGTGTGAATTGTGATTCAATTACTTCAATATTACAGCAAAATTCCTATCTTCATGGGCGTAGATAGAAGCGTGAGGCGTTTTTGTAATTTATTTTATTTATTAGTTTATATTTCGTAAGATAAAAAAGAACGGTGAGTTAGCTTCTTTTTTTCATTGTTTTAACTTTAAGTGTAGAGTGAAGTTTCAGTAACTAACGTATACATTTTAATTTTTATTTATTTAGATCTAGAACATTGTTTAAGTTACTTTTTAAGATATGATATGGAACAAGTTTCAGAATGACATCGTGAAACAATAACGAGTTGGATTAAGGGTCAAACTGATTGTATGTCCATTGCCAGTGATTCCGAAATTTATTGCAAAGTCTGTAAAACATCGTTAAAAAATTAAGAAATCACACGTAAAACGTCACTTAGCACCACAAAGACATACACAGAAATTAGACCCGTTGGAATCTGACAATTTTAACGAAGAACTCTGAGAAACTTTAATGGCAGCAAATATTCCATTAAATAAACTTAACAATCCCACCCTCAAAACATTTCTCCAAAAATATACTGCTCGAAATGTTCCTAATGAATCCACCTTACGCAAATATTATGTTTATAAGTGCTACACGAAAGCAGTAGAATGCATTAGAAGCCATCTTTCAAATCAGTACCTATGGATAAGTGCCGACGAAATTGTCGATATATTAGGAAGCTGTGTGGTAAATGTTGTAGCTGGTGTACTACATCCAACTATTCCATATAACGCATATGTAATAGCAACAAAAGTTATAAATACAGTTGATGCGGAAACAGTAGCTAAAACCATTTACGATAATATGGACTAAATGTTTCATTCGGACGACAGGTACAAAGAAAAAAATACTTTTATTTGTCACTGACAGTGCTGCATATATGTTAAAAACAGGCAGACTATTAAAGTAAACATATCCTAATATGCTGCAGAGACACCTTTCCGGAAGTTGATAGACTTGTATTCGCTTTTAAAAAAGTTTTCAAGAAAGCACGATTGAGAGTAGCTCTTTACACGGAAAAACTTTCATTTGTCATTGCCTCCTTCTCCAGCAATAACTAAATGGGGAACATGGTTGGAAGCTACTGGTTTTTATGCAGAGAATTTCGATAGTTTACAAATTTCATTACAAGTTTAAATGGCGATGCTCGAAGTATTTCTGAGTGCAAGGAACTAATACAAATTCCAAATTTAAAAAATCAGTTGTACTTTCTTTATGAACACTTTGGAAATTTGCCAAAACTAATCACTTATTTCTCATAATCTCAAATTAAATAATGGATTAACCACATTAGATGTGGCTATTAATAATTTGAAAAATATACCAAGTGATTTCTAATGTGGGCTTCGGCAAAAGTTAGACGCAGTTTTAATAGAAATCCAATCTACTTTTCGAGACCGGATTACAAAGACCATGACTCAGAAACGTTAAAATTTTTCCAATGTATTTAAAACTAACTCTGAAATTATTTTGGCAGTATATTGTTGTACTCTTTTGCAAGTTTGTGAAAATTGAAGGTGGCGATTGTTGTAGTTCTATTGCACGTACCATAACGTTAACAACCGATTTTTTTACAATCTGTTGTTTCGTCCACAGATTACCACAGTTTCTTATTTTTCGATTCAAATTTAATCATACGTTCAATATGTTCACGGGAGGATGGGAGAAAATTTAGTAATCCTTTCCGGCTAGGTAATGTTCCTTTACCGTAGTGCTTCCAAAATGAACGAAATAATTCGTTGTTTACTAATTTAAACGGTACATTACACAAAATGAAAGTTACACATAAATGAAATAAAAATGAACACATTAGTGGTATATCACACACTTTACACTTTATTATACTGCCATTGTACATTAAATCCGGAAATCGCTTTATCAATTTATGAGCTATATCGTTAAATAGTGTCTTTCTTGCTATTTGTAACAATATAAAATTGTTATTTATCACTGCAAATCAGCGAAGTGCACTCAGCGGTATTCGGACGACGACTTACAAAATATATATGCGCGCTAGGACGAGCCGCCAGTGCGATGTTACTCGAATGAACCTATCTATTCATTATGCATGTAGTTGTAGAAACTATAACAGTTTCCTATTTTATTAAATTTTTTTAATGTTTAATAAAAAAAATATTATTAAGACCTAAACGACCAAAGAAACTAGAGTAGCAATTTAGAAGTATTTATTATAATTAAGCGTAAAATTTGAAATAAATTTTGAAAAAATGCAAACATACTTCAAGTTATAAAGTTAATTCGTTATTTCCTATAATGATTTTAATAAACTAACACTATAGCAATCTCGATTTATTAAAATATGCATTTTTTACACTCATGAACGATGTCGTTTCAAATTTCAATCTAAGGACGATTCGTTAGAATTTTAATTGGACTACTTAATAAACGTTAAATACTCTTTAAAAAGATTCCTACTAAGAATCAAGTGTAACATTACTCCCGATAAAATTTACTAATTTTACTCTTAAAATGTCACATCGCTTAAGGTCAATTAATACATAGCTGATATATTTGACATTGAGAAATAATCTGCTTCATACATACAATCACTTACAATAATAATTGCAACTCTTAATATGTTTATTACAAAACCGGTGAAATAAAAATCGTTTTAATTATAAGCTAAGAAATCGTATTTAACATACTAGATAATTTCATATTTACTAATAAAACATAAATGTTAAGTAGGTACAGTAATATAAAAATGTTAAAAAACATATCTGTATATGTACACATAGATATACACAACGCATACTTCACGGCAGGTTGAATTAATCTGGCCCGCGTAACAATTTTTAATTCTTATGAAACCTGACCCTTAGAAACCTAAACAGGAAATTAATTTTGTATTGATTATTATTTTATATTTTTTACTAAACATATAAAGGGAATAATTTTTATTCAACATTATATATATATATATATATATATATACATATATATGTATATATATATATATATATATAATATATATATACATAAATATATATATGAAAAAAAAATTTGTGAAAGACGTATCCGCCCGCAATATGCAAATATCGACATTTCACCGCTTTTACGGATCATCAGTGCACATTATCCTGAGACAGACATGACTTTCGCTTCTATACTACGTGTATATATACGAACTATGATGGACTTGTGTATGAGAATTAATAATTATTAAATCTAATTTTACACGCGATTGTCGCTATAATTTGTTTCATTAAATTATACAACCCGAAAAATCACTTTTGCCCTAGATTGTAGACGCAACAATCCGCGACATCAACTGTATAAGTTGTCAGTACAAATGAAAATTAATAATTTCTGAAAGACATCCGCCCGGAATATGCAAATACCGACAATCGCATGTAAAATAATGTCGTCTCTGTCCCCGGTTACATTATTGGGTTATAGTATATACTGCTTAAATTTTTTATATCACTTCTGTTGTTAATTGAGTTTTTTTCCTATTTAATATTAATCATTACTGAGGTTTTCCTTCTCATTGTGTGTTGTTCTTTATGGATTATTCGTGTGTTTTCAAAATCTAAATGGTGATCGCGTTGCCATTTGTGTATAAATAAAGCAGTTTTGTCTGTTTTGCAGTATTTGTGGGCTTGTATTCTTTTGTATAAATATTGTTTAGTTTGACCTATGTAGTAACTATCGCAATCGCGACATGGTATTTTATAGATAACATGAATTTTTCTTTTTAAAAATACCATTAATCGCCGACTAATTGAATCTACTATATATATATATATATATATATATATATATATATATATATATATATATATGGTAAACTTAATAAGTCGGCGATTAAAGGTCTGGTTCATTACTTCAAAGTATATATATTTAAAACAACCCTACATGTTTCGGCAATGATGCCTTTATCAAGGATATAAAATATAAATGACAGTATACAAATTTGTATACTGTCATTTATATTTTATATCCTTGATAAAGGCATCATTGCCGAAACATGTAGGGTTGTTTTAAATATTTTTAATCATTTATTTATAATATAATATAAAATTATTGTTAATATGGCATCAGAGAAGAGAAGACAAGTTGATGCTAAATGTCGTGTTTTTCAAAGATGATTACTTTTTTATTATGCAACAAGAAAAACTTGTTCGTTTAATTTGTCTTGAAACTATATCCGTGTTAAAAGAATATAAATTAAAATGTCATTATACATCGAACATACTAATTACAGTAACCTCACAAGTCAACAAAGAAAAGATAAAATAATAAGTTAAAAAAAAATGTTTAGATGCACAACATAAACAAAATGATATAACTGATAACATCGTCCGAGCAAGTTTTATGGTCAGTGAGAAAATTGTAAAGCATTAAAGAGCGTCTCTCTTAGTGCTCTCGTTAAAGTAATGTGTCCAGAATAAAGCAACGAGATAAAACACATAAGTCTTTCACACTGGACTATAACACAACGTATCCATGAAATGCCCAGTAACATAAAATCAAGCCTTAACACAATTTGAAATATTTTCAATTGCACTCGATGAGAGCACAGATACTACCGATACCGCTTAATTGACTATTTTATTCGTGGAATTGACGCTAAATTTAATTGTATGAAGAAATCACTTGCTCTTCATGCTATAAAAGATACTACAAGAGGGGAAAGCATTTTCAAGGAAGTGAGAACTATTTTTAATTAGTTTGAGCTTAGGTGGAAGAAGATAATTGGAATTGCTTCCGATGATGCTCCAGTTATGGTTGGTAGGTGTTAGTAAAATCAAATTGGAACTGTGCAGTAAGAATATAGGTACATAAGATTTAGGTGCATTCCA
The DNA here is from genome assembly GCA_935421215.2 of Melolontha melolontha. Lineage (NCBI taxonomy): Eukaryota > Metazoa > Arthropoda > Insecta > Coleoptera > Scarabaeidae > Melolontha > Melolontha melolontha. The sequence continues at coordinate 18,126,890 of OW285240.1, read as the reverse complement.
TTATATATCACATATCTACATCAACAAACCTTGTGCGTAAAATCAATCAAATTTACGCATGAACACCGTAGTTTCTTGTACAAATTTTATTAAGTTAAGAGCATTCCGAAATAAGTTACGGCTCTAGGAGAATCAAATAAGGACAGGCAATACCGACCATTTTCCTACTCTTGCTAATCACAAAAATTATAGTAACTTCAAAACATTTGCTAACGAATTAAAATCTATAATGGAGGAATTTACAACCGGATTTCGAGATTTTCGCTGCCAAGAAGCAAGTTTGAAATTTTTTCCTCCTCTTTGGTGGTGAACAAGCTCCACTTTCTTTACAAATGGAACTAATTGAATTGTAAGAAATGTCCGAACTCAAAGCGATATTTAGAGACGTGCCATTAACTAACTTTTATAGGAAATATTTTCCAACCGATAAATTTACTAATATTCTCGGCTGTTGTTGCAGATACTTCTTGGTGAAACATTATAACTTCATACAGTAAATAATAAAAATAAATTAAAACACTTGGCTTGTTTCACTATGAGATTTATTTAAATTCTCTAACAATTGTTTCGGCTGTTATGCCATTCTCAAAGAGATCTATAAATCTTAAACTTAAAGACTATCGCACTTGTTCTTATATGTTGTCTGTTCTTGTGTGTAGTGGGGGTGGTATTATATTGTGTATTACGGTGTCTATAAAGGGTGTATTGGCATATTCTATCTGTGTGTTGGTGATTAATAGATTTTGTTTTTTCGCTATTTTTATTTCTAATATTTCTAGGAGGTCCAATCTCTTGCTTTTTGTGATATTGTGTATTAAGTCGCAGTTATCTATATCGGGGAAGTGGTTGAGTTCTATACAGTGTTCGGCAAAGCCTGTGTTTTTCTCACTATATAAAATTGACTTTTTGTGTTCTTTAACTCTGTTTTTAATGGCTCGTCCACTTTGGCCGATATAGATAGCTTCACAGTCTTTACATTTTAATTTATAAACACCTGATTGGTTCATTTTATCTCTTTTATCTTTGTTGTTGCTAATCATTGTTCCTAAATTTGTTTTATTTACCCAGCTTATTTTGATATCTAATCCTTTTACTATTCTGTTTATTTTATTAGTGAGTTGTGGTATGTATGTAATTTTGTGCCATCTTTGTATATTTTCTGTTATTTTCGGGTATAGGTATTTGTTCTTATTATTTTGTATTTCTTTACGTTTTAACAGTTTATCTACGATTTTAGGGTCATATCCATTATTTCTTGCGATTAATTTAATTGTGTTTATTTCTGTATTAAAATCTGTCTTGCTTAATGGTGTGTTTGTGGCTCTATGTATATAACTATTGAATGTTGACATTTTTATTTTCATCGATTGTTTCGCGTTTGCATGTAATATGTTTACAAAAGAAACAGAAAAAGACAAGAAAATAAACTTTCTAGACATTACAATAAACAGACATAATAATAAGCTTACATTCGAAATCTACAGAAAACCCACTTTTACAGACAACATATTACATGCAAACGCGAAACAATCGATGAAAATAAAAATGTCAACATTCAATAGTTATATACATAGAGCCACAAACACACCATTAAGCAAGACATATTTTAATACAGAAATAAACACAATTAAATTAATCGCAAGAAATAATGGATATGACCCTAAAATCGTAGATAAACTGTTAAAACGTAAAGAAATACAAAATAATAAGAACAAATACCTATACCCGAAAATAACAGAAAATATACAAAGATGGCACAAAATTACATACATACCACAACTCACTAATAAAATAAACAGAATAGTAAAAGGATTAGATATCAAAATAAGCTGGGTAAATAAAACAAATTTAGGAACAATGATTAGCAACAACAAAGATAAAAGAGATAAAATGGACCAATCAGGTGTTTATAAATTAAAATGTAAAGACTGTGAAGCTATCTATATCGGCCAAAGTGGACGAGCCATTAAAAACAGAGTTAAAGAACACAAAAAGTCAATTTTATATAGTGAGAAAAACACAGGCTTTGCCGAACACTGTATAGAACTCAACCACTTCCCCGATATAGATAACTGCGACTTAATACACAATATCACAAAAAGCAAGAGATTGGACCTCCTAGAAATATTAGAAATAAAAATAGCGAAAAAACAAAATCTATTAATCACCAACACACAGATAGAATATGCCAATACACCCTTTATAGACACCGTAATACACAATATAATACCACCCCCACTACACACAAGAACAGACAACATATAAGAACAAGTGCGATAGTCTTTAAGTTAGATTTATAGATCTCTTTGAGAATGGCATAACAGCCGAAACAATTGTTAGAGAATTTAAATAAATCTCATAGTGAAACAAGCCAAGTGTTTTAATTTATTTTTATTATTTACTGTATGAAATTTACTAAGCTTGCATTCTTTGTTCCGAAGAAAATGACGTTATCTGGCAGTAGTTATAAATGCGAGTAGCTATTTTCGAGAATGTTAAATGTATGTTAAATCAAAAACGCATACAAGAATAATTAATTCATATTTGGAGAATACATTACGTATAGCGACATGTAATATTTTTGTATTTGTACATATATTAATATTTCTTTTCTAAAAGCCTGTTATAATTTTTAGTATGTTAACTATAAATAAATATATATATATATATATATATATATATATATATATATATTAAAAATAATAATTAAAAATATATAGTAAAACATACCTTAAATCGCCGACTAATTTAATCTACTATATATATATAGTAGATTAAATTAGTCGGCGATTTAAGGTCTGTTTTACTTTGATATGTATATATTTAAAACAACATATAAGTTTGACATTGATATACTGTCATTTATATTTCAAATTTCTTTGAAAAAGGCACTATGTGTCGAAGCACGTAAGATTGTTTTAAATATACACATACCAAAGTAAAACAGACCCTAAATCGCCGACTAAATTTATCTGCTATAACATACAAAGGTCAAGAAATAGTTGTCTTGATATATATATATATATATATATATATATATATATATATATATATATATATACATCATTATTTCGTGACCTTGGTATGATATGGTAAATTCAATCAGTTGGCGATTTAAGGTCTGGCTTTACTTTAAAGTATATATATTTAAAACAATCCTACATGTTTCGGCAATGATGCCTTTATCAAGGATATAAAATATAAATGGCAGTATACAAATGTCATATAATTGAGTTGCTATGGATAAAATTATTCAAAGATACATTCCAATTGAATAATAATAAATCATGCCTTAGTATTCCAAAAACAGATAGACAATAAAAACAGGGAAAAGAAGACATGAGTTATTATTATGTATGCGCCCGTGGAGCGTCTTAAGATGCAAAGTTGTCGGCATTCGCCTTAAACGAGAAGGAAAACCACGAAAACCTACTCGGACAACCAGACAGGAATCAAAACACGGAACAGTCAGCATGCAGCATAAGCATGCATAAGCAAATGTATATGATATTTAAATGTAATTGATATTTAAATAACTTAAGATATATAATTATATAACAAAAAAAAATATATTATGATGGTAAATTGCAGATCGTTACACAATTAAGTTATAGTATATACTGCTTAAATTGTTTATATCATTTCTGTTGTTAATTGAATTCTTTTCCTGTTTAATACTAATCATTTCTTTAATTTCTCTTTTCATTGTGTGTTGTTCTTTATCAATTATCTCTGTGTTTTCAAAAACGAAATGGTGATCGCGTTGTAGTTTGTGTGTAGATAAAGCAGTTTTGTCTGTTTTAGAGTATTTGTGGGCTTGTATTCTTTTGCATAAATATTGTTTATTTTCAAAACTTAAACCTAAAATAGAAAAAAATCGAGAAACACATGTCATATATAAAATACCATGTCGCGATTGCGATAGTTACTACATAGGCCAAACGAAACAATATTTATACAAAAGAATACAAGCCCACAAATACTCTAAAACAGACAAAACTGCTTTATCTACACACAAACTACAACACGATCACCATTTCGATCTTGAAAACACCCAGATAATTGATAAAGAACAACACACAATGAAAAGAGAAATTAAAGAAATGATTAGTATTAAACAGGAAAAGAATTCAATTAACAACAGAAATGATATAAAAAATTTAAGCAGTATATACTATAACTTAATTGTGTAACGATCTGCAATTTACCATCATAATATATTTTTTTTGTTATATAATTATATATCTTAAGTTATTTAAATATCAATTACATTTAAATATCATATACATTTGCTTATCATGCTGACTGGTCCGTGTTTTGATTCCTGTCTGGTTGTCCGAGTAGGTTTTCGTAGTTTTCCTTCTCGTTTAAGGCGAATGCCGACAATTTTGCATCATAAGACGCTCCACGGGCGCATACATAATAATAACTCATGTCTTGCTTTTCCCTGATTTTGTTGTCTATCTGTTTTTGAAATACTAAGGCATGATTTATTATTATTCAATTGGAATGTATCTTTGAATAATTTTATCCATAGCAACTCAATTACATGACATTTGTATACTGTCATTTATATTTTATATCCTTGATAAAGGCATCATTATACTTTAAAGTAAAGCCAGACCTTAAATCGCCAACTGATTGAATTTACTATATATATATATATATATATATATATATATATATATATATATATATATATATAGTAGATTAAATTAGTCGGCGATTTAAGGTCTGTTTTACTTTGATATGTATATATTTAAAACGACATATAAGTTTGACATTGATATACTGTCATTTATATTTCAAATTTCTTTGAAAAAGGCACGTAAGATTGTTTTAAATATACACATACCAAAGTAAAACAGACCCTAAATCGCCGACTAAATTGATCTGCTATAACATACGAAGGTCAAGAAATAGTTATCTTTATATATATATATATATATATATATATATATATATATATATATATATATATATATATATATATATATATATCATTTGATAAATTCTTAGAGTTTTCGGCTTTTATATTATTTTAAAATTAGTATGTTATTTTGCGAGGTAAATGTCAATGTAAACATTGCTTTCTACAAATTACAACGCAAATCATACGAAATTTATTTGAAAAATTGTGTCTACGTTGGGACTTGAACCCAAGTCTACGGCTTGCCGGACCGTCGCTCTAACCAATTAGGCTACGATAGACCTTGGTTCAAACCTATTAGAAACTATTATCGCCGCGACGATGTTAATAATTCATATGTCAGTTTTGAAAGTTTGAAATTGCTAATTTTTACTCCTTAGCTACTAATATATGTAGATAAATTCTTAACCGTTCATTTAATATATCATTTGATAAATTCTTGGAGTTTTCGGCTTTTATGTTAAATATTTTTAAATTAGTATGATATTTTGGGACTACAGGCGAAATATTAACATCCGCTTCCTTAGAGTAATTAGGGCTTCCAAGTGTATTTAAATCCTTGATAACTCAAGTGATAGAGTGGTGGTCCGGCTAGCCATGGACGTGAGTTTTAATCCTGCTTAAGGGCGATTTTTTTTCAATTAAAAGTTCGAATAATTAACGCTGTAAAATGTATAAAATTATATTTACATATATATATATATATATATATATATATATATATATATAAATATAATAACTTCGTGAATTCATATTTTGTATTCTCTTGAAAAAGGCGTATACAGCCGAAACATGTAGAGTTTTTTAAATACATATATTTTGAAGTAATATACAGACCTTTAATCGCCTACTGATTAGGTTTAATATATATATATATATATATATATATATATATATATATATGTATATAGAATAAAATAAATTAAAAGCGGGCAAGCGGTCTGTCAATTAAAAAACTCATTTATTAAGTATCCCTATATTTCGTAACAACCGCTTGCTCGCTTTTAATTTATTTTATTCAATATATTACGGTCGATAATTTCGTTTAAATTATATGTATATATATATATATATATATATATAACATTTGATCAATTATTGGAGTTTTTCGGCATTTTTTTATATGAAATATTTACAAATATTAAATTAGAATGTATGTAATTGCAGAGTATATATATATATATATATATATATATATATATATATATATATATATATATAGCAAGCGCCAATTAAGTTGGCGCGAGGAGCGGGTGCGCAGAAGCCGTTTTTAAAAACGTCCACCCCCACTACTCAAGTAATTGTCAGAATACATTTGTCATTGACGTTTGACAGAACATAATATCTTTGCTAGGGGATCCTAAAGTGATACACGCTCAGAGGTTAGAATTATCTGACATTTGATGTAAAACCAAATACAAATCTCCCCACTACTTTTAATCTTGCGCGAACTTACCCCTCCTCGCGCCTACTTACTTGGCGTTTGCTATATATATAAAAGGAATTTCTTATTTTCTTGGCCGTGGTCATATTTATATGTTTGTAGTTGTCATGGATAAAATTAAAATATTCAAAGATACATTCAAGTTTAATAACAATAGTTCATGCCTCAGCACTCTCAATAGCTAGACGTCAATTACGGGGGATACGCAAGCCATGAGTTATTATTATGTCTGCGCCCGTGGAGCGACTTAAAATGTTAGGCTGTTGGCATTCGCCTGGAACGAGAAGAAAAACCGCGAAAACCTACTCAGACAGCCTAGTCAGAGATCTAAACACGGAACTGCTAGCATCATAAGCCAGTGTACAGATATTTAAATAACATATGATAGATATTTATATAATAACATATATTCATAATGGTAAATTGCAGATTGTTATTAGATTATAGTATGCACTGCTTAGACCTTTTATATTACTTCTGCTGTTAATTGAATTTTTTTCTTGTTTAATATTAATAGTTTCTTTAGATTTCCTTTTCATTGTATGTTGTTCTTTATGGATTATCTGTGTGCTTTCAAAATCGAAATGGTGATCGCGCAGTTTGTGTGTAAATAAAGCAGTTTTGTCTGTTTTGGAGTACTATCGCAATAGCGACATCGTATTTTATAGATGACATGTGCTTCTCTATTTTTTCTATTTTAGGCTTTAGTTTTGAAAATAGATCGTTATTAATATTGCATATATAATGTAAGTACATTTAATTTAACAATGCAATGACTCCGGTTTCTGGCAGTGATGCTTCAACGTCAGTTACTAGAATCACAACCCCGATATCGCCATGCACATATTGTAAGGCTATATACACTTTACTATTTAAATCCTCCGTGACTGTTAAATGAATAAATGTACTTTCATCTAAATATATTTATTTACACTATATACATTTATTTTGGATCTACAACGACCTACACTAACATAAAACTGCTGTTGAGACTGGTGTCTCTTGTTAAAATATGATTGTTTGATATGCATGTGATGAAGAGAATATTGTATTAAGACTGCGTGTCTTGTTGTGATGTTGAGTTGATACTGTGTTTTAGCCCATACTGTTTGATATGAATGTTATGTTAAGACAGTATATCTTGTAATGATGTTTAGCTTGTACTGTGTTTTGTTTTGTACTGTTATACGAGTAGTTAAAAATATACCGTACCCCTAACTATTACAGATTAAAAGCGTATTTATTGAACAGTGTATTGTTTGACGTCATACTCAGGAATTTTTGTGTTATTGCATTCGTGTAAATTATAACTACGAGCACATTCATCCAGAATTGTCGCGGCAAAGTTGCATGAACTGCACTACGAATTGCTGCCGCACCCACCGTACTCGCCTGACTTGGCTCCCTGCGATTCTGTTCCCCAACATGAAAACGTGGCTCGGGGGAAAAAGATTTAGCTCAAACGAGGAGGTTATCGTCGAGACAGAAGCGTATTTTGCAGAGTTTGACAAATCGTATCTTTTGGAGGGGTTAAAGAAATGGCAGAAACGTTGGGAAAAGTGTATTGTACTAAAAGGTGATTATGTTGAAAAATAAATAAAAAATTTGTGAAAAACTTGCGTCTTCTTTCCTAACACGGGTATTTATTGATCCACCCTCGTACAAGCAATAATACCCAAGGTTTATGATAGCGTCAGGTAAATTCCTTTATACAGTAATGGAACCCTATTATACATATTTAGTTAACCATGAGTGATATATCAAATATCGTCTTTGAATATGTTCACTAATAATCCTAGGCAACAAAAAACGCGGTCTGATTTATATAGCTATAAATAAATTAGGAAAAAGATGCCGATTATTTATAACTCTAGGTAATAAACGAGTGGTATTAATTATAAAGTAGATAATATATAGATTTGCAGATGCAAAGAATTCTGAGAAAAAGAAGAGTTTTAGCAATTTGAATGTGCTAATAAAAGTGATCTTAAACGGTGGTTTAAACTCTGTTTATGTTTGATTCTATGTCCTAGATCTACTTATATTTAACAATAAAAAATATTTGAAATTAAAATATTACGAAAAGATATTTAATGTATCCTCAACAGACGATCGACGATTGTTTTGCGTTGGGGTTTGCTGAAGATGTCCCCGAACATAAAGGCCTCCGAAACTTCTACGATTATTTAATAGAAATTTAAGTAGATGAAGAATCAGCTGTTTTCTCACCTGATATTTGGACTGAAAAGACTGCTAATTGTTTTAGACCAACAAACGCTTATGAATCTTTCCATTTAAGATTCGATTCAAGTTTTTATTGCCATCGCCAATCTTTGTGTCAATTTGGAAGTGTTTTTAATGATTTTCAATTTGAAACGTATATAAAGATACAAAATGCTGCGGAAAATGTGTGAGTGAAGCTGAAGTTAGTGTGTAAAGAAGAACACATAAATAATTTAATGGGACACTTAAAAACTGGTGTTATATCTCGTTTAATATAAAAGTATTTTTAATAATATAAAATATTATTAAAAATGGGGTGTGAAGAACACAATACAAGTTATATATTTGTAAATGTATCTCCTCTCCAGAGACCCAGATACGTATTTCACCTTTCTACAGGGTCGTCGGTACGCCCCTGCTGGAAAAGAGATACATTCAACCAAACATAACTACCTTGCTATCAACCAGAACCAGAAGAGAGGAGATACATTCACAAATATATAACTTGTATTGTGTTCTTCACACCCCATTTTTAATAATATTTTATATTATTAAAAATACTTTTGTATTATACCAATTGGTGTGGTTTTTACCCACTCATGTATGTTTCAAATTATTTTGTGATATATCTCGTTTATTTTTCGTAAAATGCGTTTCTTATTATTGTAAAGTAGAAGGGTTATTTTCAATATGTTACTAAAACTTTTCTATTTTTGTAAAATGTGTTTCTCATAATTGTTAAATTGTTTTGAATATATTACTGAAAAATTTTCGGTGTCTGTTTTCCAAAGCTAACTTTAATATATAATTTTAGATAAGCCTTACAAGAACACCCGTGTCTGTTTTTGGCGGTAGTTCAAAATTTATCTGTGTAAGTCATGGTGGCTTTAGTATATGATTTTATGACATGTACTTGCGGTGGCTGTTTTTGTGTCGACCCTGTTACAAATAAATGTGTCATTGGAAATACGTTGGATGGACAAGAAAATGAAAGAACTCATCCGATAATATATCAATAAAAAAGACATCACAAATATTTTATTATACTCGTGGTAACAATTGTAGTGGCTTCTTATGACTAATATGTATAACCAAACATGAAAACGTGTGAGAACGTCCCACAATTATGTTTCGTATTTAATTTTACTATGGAATTCATCAAGTAAAGGCCCCATCAGTTAATAAAAGACACTTCTTTATATAATAATAAACAGCTTACACCCAATAAGCAGAAATGAAGAATTAGGGTAATTTAAGATATCTTTGCAATCAAAGAGAACAAAATACCTAAAAATAACAATAAGAAACGTATTAGATTATCAAATGGAAAAAGAATTAGAATAAATATCAAAAACAGATCAAAACAAGAACGAAAATGAATCATAATGGCAAAAACTTATACAAACCATTTCTATAACGTTATATTTTAAAAACAAAAGTTCTAAAAAGTTGTTTACAAAAGTATTGGTTAGGTTAAGCAATGGTTAAGAATTAAAGCAAGATTGATTTCGAATCAATAAGAAAAATATGAATGTCGTTTTAAAACATAGAAAAATGAAAGTGAAATGAAAAAATTACAGAAAACCAAAATTCAAACAATTCGAGCTATAAAAAGATAGATTTGGAATGATCGGGCAAAATAGCAAGGACCGAATGTAGATTATATAAGCGGAAATCCAAAGCAATCAAGAAATTTTTAATCTACGTTTAAAAATGATCAGAAGTACATACTCAAATAATAAAAAGATATAGGCGATGAATTTTAAATTTACAGTCATAGTACCACTACATAATAAATTATTTTATCTATCACAATTAGATTATTTGGAAGTAACTTCGATCATATAAATTAATTTGAATTTGGGTATATATTCTATATACATAATTTAATTTTTCATATGTTGTCGCTTTTTATTTCAAGGACACAAGGTATAACTACTTCAAAAATATATGTTTAATCAAAATAATTAAGTAGAAAAAACCGCATATAAAGTTTTATAAAGTTATAGTTTATTTAGTTAATTGACGAAGGAGATACTTGTTGAAACTTCATTATAACGCTAAGAAATAAGTAATTAAACTTCTAGTTTCAAAAATTCTTTTATTGTAAATATTGTAAATATTATAAAAGATAGACAATTAAAAACTTTACATAATTATATCAACACTATTCACCCCAAAATAAATTTTACTATAGAAACAGAAATAAATAAAAGCATTAATTTTCTAGATTTAATCATATCACAAAACTAGTAAACACGAGTTCGCTATATACCATAAACCAACACATACAGATACCACAATACACGCTAATTCTTTTCATCTTATAACACACAAATTATCAGCATACCAATCAATGGTATATAGATTAATTCATGTACCTATGAGTAAAAGTAATTTCGACCTTGAACTAAATAGAATATACACAATAGCATTAAACAATGGTTACTCTATAAATATTGTCAATAACATCCTAAATAGCCAACAAAAATCTAAAACCCTTTCCTTAGTTTATCCAAAATTAAAACACAAGATAATTAATTCCTATAATTCAATCACTTACTTAGGAAAAATTTCGGAAAAAATTGGTACTTTCATTAATAAACTTAATAACGAACATATATCATTTAAAAAAGACAATACTATACAGAACATTATTAAAAACAACAAAGATAAAATAGACAAAGAATCAAGCTCTGGTGTATATAAGTTAACATGCGAAGATTGTAATAAGGTATACATAGGACAAACGGCGAGGACATTCAAAATTAGGATGAAAGAACACGAGAGAAGTCATAAAGAAAAGAAAACAGATTCAACTTTCGCAAGTCACTGTATAGATATCAATCATAGATTTAATATAGATTTCAAAATTTTACACATTCAAGAAAAAAGTAAAAAACCTAACCTGTTAGAAAACTTAGAAATTAATAGATACAATAGTTTAGGATTAGCTTTAAATGACCAACTAGATTTAAACAACTTCCCTTTATTAAATTTAAGATTGTAAAAATTTTTCCACCACCATTTCCCCAATAATTTTCACATAAATATTCAAACTTGTATTATACATATTCAGTATTTCATCCACCTGATGAAGCCATTGTATGGCGAAACAATATTGTAGTGGTATTTACAATAAAAGAATTTTTGAAACTAGAAGTTTAATTACTTATTTCTTAGCGTTATAGTTTATTAGTTACATTTTTAAATTCATAGAGTTTATCATTAATAGTGTACAAATTAAACAAATACACACACCGCCAAATTTAAAGGAACAGATTGTAAATTTAGTATATTTGTTACTTTTACTATTTTATAGCCTATATCTAGATAGCTTTGAATGCTCCAGTAAACAATTGAAGTTTTTAATGTTAAAACGTCAAACGCGTGTGCTGTGTATGATCGGTAGATAACAATTAAGTTGAGTAATCAGTTTAATTGTTCGGGTTGTAATTTGCTTTTTTTAATTTGTTGTCGTTAGTTTATTTGTATTGTAAAAAACAGATAATAATTTGTGACTTAGTATCGACTGATATTGCTAGGGCCGTAGCAATGGTCGAACATTGTCTAACATACCGTGAAGTTGCCCGAAGGTTCGGTAAATCAGAATCAAACATCCATCGTAATGCAAGTCGTTGGAAGAAAGCCTGGAAGAGTATGTGGGAAGAAAATAGCACGGCAGAAAACGTTCACTCACGATTACAGGTTGTTTTACAACGTTGCAGACACTGCGAAACAGACGTCAAACTGCAGTTCAAACAAAAGGCATACTACTGGAAGATGTTCAACGACTTCATCGTGTAACACGACTAGAACAGGGAAATTGGAACGATGACCAGTGGGGTCAAATTTTATTCACGGACGAGAGCCGCTTCTATGTAAATTCAATTGGCGGTGCGAAAAGATTGTATCCACGCCAAGGAGAAGAAAATGCACTATTTAATTTTACTACCACTCTGTTTTTTTTTGCTCCACCAAAAAATGCAGTAGTAGTAAAACTAAATAATGCATTTTGTTCTCCTTAATGGGGCGACATATGTTTGGGGGCACACACGGAGTTAGTGGTGATTGATGGCGGAGCGTTAACTGCAAATAGGTATATCAGAGATATTCTTCAAGACCACGTGGTACGTTTTGCCCCATATATCGAAGAAAATTTTACCTTAATGCAGGCTTTAATTGGGTATAACCACAATGAATTGGCCAGCGTTCTCCCCTGACCTGTATGGGATATAGACTAGGCAGAAGACTTAGGTCAATAATTTCTGCGGTTCAAAATACAGAAGAAGTGCGAGTTGCATTGTTGAGGAATTGGAAAGGTTGCTTCAAGAACTGATCGATGGTCGCATAAGAAGTATGGGAAGACGAATGACTGCAGTTGTAAGAGCTCATGAGGACAACACACGCTGCTGAAGCAAAAGAAAAGACACATTAAATGATTAATCATTGTCAAAATGTATTGTTTTTAAAACCATATTTTGTTCGAATCTGATATCATCTAGTTCTTCAACTTCTTCTAGTCTTCTTCAACAGGTGTGACATAAATTTTTGTAAAACAAATTTAAATTACTCCACCTAACTTCGTATTAGGAGATTTACCTTTGCTTTAACTTTTACAGTGTGTGTAGTTAAGTTCACGTTTAAAAATTGATTAGAATTAATGCACAAGGTAGATTGTTCATAGAATAAGATATTGTTAAATAAGTCAAAATTTTAACAAATGAATTTTTAATAAGTATTTACAAATTGGATGCAGAACCTAATAAAATAGAGCCAAATTTAGACCTGAGATGTATAAGCAATTTTTAAAAGAGTCTAGGTAGGTATACACTACTTTGTGCATGAAAGCGCAAAGAACGAAAACATATTGCATTTAAATTATACTGAACAATAGTACCCAATAATATGTATACTTAATGGTAGCAAACACGTCATTTTAGCAAAATCTGTTGGCCAGTTTTTTGCATCGAAAACGTTTTATCAATTGCAGTAGATTTCAGAATGAATGAAGAAAAAAATGCTCTTGCGTTATTAAATTTCACAAACTTGCTCTTTAAATTAGCGACTATAATTTATTAGATTTAAGACAAATTAGTAAAATAAAGTACATCTTATGAAAAAAGAAAATATCGTTTCTAAAACGTTTCTCAAGTAAGGATTATGTAAATTAAGTATGTAATTATTAAAGTAAATATATACGTAAATACCTTCACGAAAACTAAGTGCACTTTAGTTAATTTCTTGATTCAAACTCGGATTAAAGTTTTAACAAGTTTGAAAACTAATAAACCGAACTATTTCTATTATTACGAAATTGCAAATGAAACCAACCACTTCTCTATCTCGATTTTATACTAGTCCGTTTTACAATAGGATCAATTATTTTCCTAGTTGAATTATTCTCTTCTCTGCCTGATGTGCTGGCAAACGGGTCTAGCCTTTGTGGAGACTGAGTCTGATGTCATCTCATCAATTAAACTGTTAAGTGCGTCGTTATTTTTAGTAACTTTTTCTCCAACATAAGGCATATCTTCTTTTGTAAATACATAGTTTCTTTCATTCCCATATTATGCAACAGGTTGGCCTCCAGTTACAATTTTAGGTAGATGGTTCATAAATACTCATAATAGATATCAATGTAAGTTGCATTAATGCCAGTCGACTGGATGCATAATAAATATTCTATATAATTATTAATTAGTGTAGTACTAGACAAAAATCCTACTGTATTTAAATAAAGACGAATGTTTGTATTCATTTAATATTAAGTAGATACAGGCAAAAAAAACAAATTCTAAATAAACAAAATTTAATACTTAAAATACTCCGTAAATCTAAAACTAATAATAAAATATAATCTTATTGGATCTTTTGGGTACCTGCGTCTTATACAGGTCCCAGAACTCGCGCCCCAGAAAAAAACTGACAAATGCCGACGACAATCTAGAACCCAAAAATGTAAACGAAGAAAAATTAATTGCTTGCATAACAGAATTGTGAGATGTTTAAGATCCACCAATTCCAGAAAGGGCATTCCAGGTGTTAATGTGAATAAAATCGGTTGCTAAACTTATATTATTATTACACTGTCAGAATGATATGCCTAAAATATTAACATCAATATACAAGGTGAGGCATAATAACGAGCGATTTTAAAAAGCGCGCGAATTAAGCTGCGTCGGAGGGACGTGGAGGGGATACTGTCAGTTACGTTCGGCGCGAAATAGCATTTAGTCACAATGGAACGTTGGACCCCACAGCATCGTGCGTACGCTGTGAAAGCATTTTATCGAAACCGTAGTTCGTACCAGCTAGCACGTCGTGCATTTCGCAACCACTTCAACATTATCGAAATCGGCCAGTGCCATCTGCCTGTGCGATTAAAAAGTGGGTTGAGAACTTTGAAGAGACGTCGTCAACGACAAGGAAGAAAACTGGGAGACCAATATCTGTGCGCACACCTGAAAACATTGAACGTGTAAGAGTCGCCATTGACGAAAACCCTCGTCGCTCAGCTCGCCGACACAGCGTTACACTTGGGATTTCAAACAGAACAGTAAGAAGAATTTTACACAAAGATTTGCACTTTCATCCTTACAAGATCCAAATGGTTCAGGCCCATAAGGAAACAGATTATGTGAGCCGACGCCGGTTCAGCTTAGAATTATTGGACTTGATTAATCGAGACGAGGACATTGTAAACCGTTTGTGGATGAGTGATGAAGCGCACTTCCATCTCTCCGGTTACGTGAACAAGCAGAACTTTCGATTTTGGAGTGACGTTAATCCTAGAGAACTGCATCAGCAACCATTGCACTCCGCAAAAGTTACTGTGTGGTGCGCCATGTCTTCATTAGGGATAATAGGGCCATACTTTTTTGAAGATGGCCTTGGCAATGTTGTAACAGTGACGTCGCAGAGATACGCAAAAATGTTGGAAAACTTTTTTACTCCACAACTTGCACACTACGACGTGAACGATGAGACGTTTTTCCAGCAGGACGGAGCAACATCCCACACTGCTCGAGTAAGCATGAATATTGTCAATCGTTTGTTTCCAAATCATGTGATCTCCCGAAATGTGGATATTGCATGGACCTCTCGTTCACCGGACCTCACAACATGTGACTTTTTCTTATGGGGTTATCTGAAAAGTAAAGTTTACCAAGATAACCCTCCTCGAACAATTGGAGGCCTGAAAGAGCGGATCCGACAAGAAGTTGTTCAAATCCCACTGGCAATGCTACGCAGTGTGATGGGTCACTTCAAGGTCCGGCTGGAGGAATGTGTGCGTCTAAGCGGAAGGCATCTTACCGGAGTTATCTTCAAAAAATAACCGACGTTTTACTATTGCAGAAAATGCTTTTTCATGTATTTTAATATTATGAAATCAGAAATTTTCTTAAACGAAGTATTTTTATTTAACAGCCTTTTAAAAATCGCTCGTTATTATGCCTCACCTTGTATTAGGTTAAGGCAGATATTATTCAAGATGTAACACTCGCTAACATACTCATCTAATTTTATTTTTTTAAATAAAACAGCGAATGGCGGTTCTGAAAAGAACTTTCTTTATTCTAATACACGTGAATTTATCATAAGAACCAGGAGAAAAGGTATAACATAATAATAATAATAACAGAAACATCATAGCTAAAAGGGATTATGAAACGAAAAATAAATTCAATCAGGGCAAGTGTTCAAAGCAGGGACTGAAACCATGAAAAAAATGGGTTCAGGTTCGAGTTCTGGTTAATCAAAATAAAAAGTTCAGGTTCGGGTTCGGTTCAGGGTTCGGGTTCAAAGTTTAAAAAAACTACATGTGTTTAATTAGTAGAAAATTTATTTTTCAAAGAAATTTTACAATTAATATATTTTTCAAGTTTTCTTCTTTTAAATTTGTTCTTAGTGGGGATAAAATGAATTTCAAGGCTGAAAAGGCCCTCTCGACGCTTACTTGCGTAGCAGGTACTGCGAATATAATCTGAGCCGCTTGATACAATAATGGCGTTTCCGTTTTATGTTGCTCCCAAAATAGTAAAATGTTTTTTTCTTTTCCCAGTCTTGGATATTTTTCATATACATATATCAAATTCATTTTTAACTAAATTATTTATCAATCGAAGCGGTGACATTTACATTTGAAGAATTTGATTTATAAAACCTTTCCTTCTTTTTTAGAACTTGTTCGAGCATATCTTCATCATCATCTGAAGAAAAAGATATTGATTCTCTCACAAAATTCTCTTTTTCTCTTTCCATTTGTAAATTTTTAAAAATTTTTATTGTTTTCAAAATATGTTTTTTAGCATTGTCAACATCTTCGGGACTTAGAATGACCTTAAATCTGCTATCTAGATATACCGCTGCAATTAAAAGTGGATTGTTAATAAAGTTGTTTTCTCTTTTTATAATATTTAAATATAATTCTTTTGAAAATGATTTTGTTTTGTCATCTTTTGTTAGCTCCAATTTAAAAGTAAGCCAGATTCTATAAAAATCGCCTAAATTCATCTGTTCTTCTTGTAGTTTCAGCGTTATTTTTTTAACAGGTGCAAAAGCTTCTACGAATTCTTCACAAATATTCCAAGTACTATCAGTCATAGTTAATTCAGCATCCAGCAATTCCGAACAAAAACTTCTGTATTCCAATAAGGCTTGAACCATGTCATAACTGGAATTCCATCTAGTTTGACAGTCTAGTACGGCTTTTTTCAAGTTTAGCTTCTTAGCTAAAGAAGAAATATTTGGTGTTCGCAATTTTTTGGAAATGGCTCTGCATTGATCAAGAATTTTCTTAAAAGGATGACTAGATATTGTGTCGAGCACTGCCAACTGAAAACTATGAGCAACACATCTGAAATGAATAATATTTGGGTGTGAATGTGCTAATATTTCTGCTCCTTCCAGTTCAAAATAAGAAAGCGCATTTGCTTCAGCTGCATCAAATTCATCTTCCATGTCAAAGTTTTCATACTCGTCTTTTAATAATTCAGCAGCTTTGATCATATTTTTTCCGTTATCTGATGTAATTGAATATACTTGCTGCAGTTTTATGTCGTAACAATCAAGAACGCTGATGATAAGATTTGTTATGTAGGCTCCTGTCTGACGATTTTGAGACTCATGCATGTCCAAAGTTCGTAGTTTTATTTTTCCGTCAAAAATATATTGAATATTTATCCCTACAATACATCTACCAAGACGAAGAAGCAGAATCAATTTTAATTGAAATAATTTTGTTTGATATTTCCAATTTAATTTTGTTTTTTATTTCCGTTGCTTTGTTGTTAACAAGATCACTTATATGACTATTTACTGATACTTTTAGTACATTAATAATCGGATCGATTATTTCTTTCATGCCAGAATCTTCGAAGATTGTGAAAGGACGGCCATTAACGGTAACTAATTTTACGCATGAATCAATGAAACTTTGTTTGCAGGTTTTTATCTTGATAATATTTAGATACTGTTCAAGGATATTTTCCTCCACTTTTGCTCTTTTATTGGTGATCTGACTCAATTTAGATGTTGACGATTCATTTTGAGTTTTCTTGAATAGTTCAGGATGCTTCCGTTGTATATGCCGCCCAAGATTTGCCGTATGTTTACCTTTCATTTCATATTTGCATTCTGAGCATATAGATACATTTTTCCTGCATCATAAATAAATAAATTTTTCGTAAATTTCGTAGACATCTCTGGGTCAAAAAATTTATATAAATTTTTAAATTTGAATGTGAGCACTCACTTTACTAAAAACAATTTAAGAGTTGATTTTAACAACCCACGTTTACTTTAAGAAAGTTAAAATATACTAATACACGGTTTGCGTCGCTACTATTTGCATTGGTTACAAGAAAATGTTTGCCTACTGATTTGTTTAACACAAATATTATGTTTGTACATAGCTCAAACAGAAAAAGGGGATTTCCCATTTTAGTCCAGTTTGTGTGAAGGTTACTGGTTACTTGTTCGCTACAAATAGTCGTTATTTTATTTTTATTTTGTTTTTAATTTTTTTTTTTTGCATGCAAGAAATGTAATGTTTTTTATTATTCTTCTATTAAATATTTCTCTATTTTTTTATATTTTTGAACCCGAACCTTGCTGAATTTTTGAGTTCAACGGGTGCGGGTTCAAAGTCTTTATAAACAGCGAACCTGAACCCGTTTGGGTTCAGGTTCGGGTTCGGTTTCAGTTCCTGGTTCAATGTGGCCATTCATTTGCAAACATAACCGTGCCCGCAAAAGACTCAGTTTAGAATTCGTAACCATTTCAGGAGTAATTGTAGAAAAGGTTTCCTGAACGCGACCCCTGAGTTGTTCTTCTATAGCAATAAAGTTCCTATATACAATATTTTTAACGTGGCCCCAATGAAAGAAATCCAGAGGATTTAAATCTGGGGATCGTGCAGGCCAGTGTCGTGGATCGCCACGACCTATCCATCTATCAGAATACTATTGATCTAAAATTTCTCGAACTTCTCGACTGAAGTGTGCTAGTGCACCATAGTGTTGAAAGCAGTTGTTAACACGAAAAAGAACAAATTGTGAAGTTCTGCGTTCAAAGATTCTGAATAAATGTGTCCTGTTAATCGTGCAGGGAATTCAAAAGATCCTACCTAAAGAGAGAAGTTAGACATGTTAACATGTAATTTCTATTGAAGACGTAACGCACGATTCTCTAATAGACTAGCCCACAAATTCATGAAAAATCGTTTTTGAAATGTTCCTGAAAATAGACCACGTGGATTTTCTTATGCCCAGATGTGCCAATTATGCACATCGTAGCATCTTTGTCCGCCGAAAATTGATTCATCAGTAAACAAAATCCGAGATACATACAAAATTAATATTGTTTTCTTATTTATTAAGAAGCCATGTACAGAATTCCTGTCTAGCAGAGTAATTTTCTGGCTGCAAATGCTGCACACGCGTATAATGACACGGGTGTCGTCGTTCAGCCTTCATCACTCGATGTGCAGAAGTTTTAGACATATTCAATTCCTGTGCAACTTCAGTACCTTCATCAAAGGAACCTGAAATAGCCACTTCGTTTTCAACTTGATTGTTCGTGCGATGTCCTGAGGATCACTTTATGATCGGGATGACTCCTATTAGAAAAGCGTTAAGCATTAACGTTTGCTGCCTCACTAGCATTCCGTCCACATTGTCCGTAAATTATAAACATTTCCACTTAATCCTCGACAGTATACATAATAAAAGAGCACGGTTGAGCACAACGGTGGTACTAAAGCAATTTGATAGGATTCGAACGAAACTTTGATACCGACGTTTCTCAAAAGTTCCGTAGTCGACCAGTTTATTGATAACGTAATAAAATCTGTAACTTAGCAACAATTATGAAAAATCCTACTGGATGGTTTACAACGCTCTGATTTGTTGAATTAAAATGTTCTTTTCTTGAATACCGTTCAAGAGACAACATTTTATAGTGCCTTATCTGTTTTTCTCTGGGGCGCAAGTTCTTGGAAGCTCTGTATATAATTGTGTAAATAAGCAATTGTTCCGAGAATTTATCCCTTCCTTAAATAGAGCCATAAGCATCGAAAGCAATAACTTAAAGACTTTACACAAAATGTAATTTACGCGATACCAGGCTATGTTAACTCAGCAAATTAGTGAAAGACTAAACTATTTCAGAATCTATTGAGAATAATACTATTTGTCTGCATTAAGAAACAGGGGTGTCGAATATCGTGCATGAGCATATCCATCTCGACTTATCATGGAAACGGATGATGGCCGAATATAACTAATTAGCAAAAGGAATCGCGGGAAGACAGCAGCAGAAAGAGTAACAGGAATTCAATCGCGGAGTTACACGCGGCAGATAGGATAATTTACATGAACGAACTGGACGTAAATCATTTTTAAATCTGGAGAATCGACAGAAAATATTAGAAAGGGCACGATAGCATCTTAACTGGACAGTAGAACAATGGAAAAATGTCTTCTGGACAGACGAATCGAAGTTCGAAATATTTGGTGTCAAGTTAGAACACCCCGAACCGAAGATAGGGTTGTTTTTCATTCCAAAGACCTCGAAAATAGGAATTTATAATTTACTAGATTTAGGACAAATGAGTAAAATAGGAATCACTTTAAGAAAAAGGGAAATACGGTTCCTAAAACGTTCTTCAAATAAAAATTATCCAAATTAAGTATGTAACAATATAAGAAAATACCGGGTGGCGCAAAACTACCGTTATGGTTTGAATGTTTAATAACTTTTTTAATAAATTTATATTTTTTATTTTTATTTCAGAATTTTGTGAAGAAAACTTGGGGAATTAGAAATGGAACGATACACCACAGAACAGCGATCAAAACTTGTTGAATTTTATTTTGAAAATCATCGGTCAATTGTATTGACGCAGCGTGCTTATCGTGGTTTTTTTAATGTGCGTACTGGACCTTCAGCACCAACAATAAACCGCCTGGTTGAAAATTTTCGACAACATGGTACAGTAAGACACCTTCCATGTACCGGAAGACCACGTACGGTCCACACGGAAGAAAATATCCAACGTGTTGTGGATAGTGTACAGGACAGTTCAGAAACATCAACAAGAAGACGTTCGGCACAACTGGGGCTATCGCGGAGGTCCGTTCAGAGGATTATGGCCGCATTGCACATGTTCCCGTATAAGGTCCAGCTTGTGCAAGAATTGAAGCCGTTAGACTACCAACAACGGCTAGATTATGCCATTTCATTCCGACAAAAAGCAGAAGAAAATCGCGATTTCATTAACAATTTGATAATGAGCGATGAAGCCCATTTCCATTTGAA
Source organism: Melolontha melolontha (assembly GCA_935421215.2). NCBI lineage: Eukaryota > Metazoa > Arthropoda > Insecta > Coleoptera > Scarabaeidae > Melolontha > Melolontha melolontha. The sequence goes on along the minus strand of OW285240.1, from coordinate 18,105,471 downwards.
TGGTTTCGTAAACAAGCAAAATTCCAGAATATGGGCTACGGAAAATCCGAGAACAGTTCATCAGCAACAATTACACCCAGTTAAGTGTACTGTCTGGTGCGGTGTATCGTCCGAAAGGATCATTGGTCCATATTTCTTTGAAAATGCACATGGCGCCTCAGTTACGGTTAATGGTGCTGAATATCGAACGATGCTGGACAATTTCTTGAGGCCAGCTGTAGAAAACCATCCACAGTTGTGGTTCCAACAAGATGGAGCCACAGCCCACACTGCAAGGGATACAATGGCTATGTTACGGGACCTCTTTGGCGAACGCATTATTTCGCGCAGAAGCGATTTCAAATGGCCCCCACGTTCACCGGATTTAACAGCGCCAGACTGTTTTCTTTGGGGTTATTTGAAAGAAAGGGTATACGTAAATAAGCTAGCGACCATACCATAGCTAAAACAAAACATTCGCAATGAAATTCAAGCCATAACACTGGAAATTTTACGAAAAGTTATGCAAAGTGTACTGGAAAGAGCACGAATGTGCGAAGCCGAAAATGGCCACCACTTGCGGGATATAATTTTTCATACTTAAGCCAAAAATATTCCCCATTAATATACTTTATAACAAAAAATAATAATAATAATTAACCATTAAATAAAAAAGTTATTAAACATTCAAACCATAACGGTAGTTTTGCGCCTCCCTGTATATCCAAAATTAGCAAATTAATTGAAATCAAAAATCTGTAGAAAATTCTGCAGCTTCATTTGATTTACCATTACTTGGTCAAAACTTTACATTTATGGACTGTAATGATCCAAACCACATTGCCAAAATATGTAAGGCTTATTTAACATAGATAAACAGATAAAACCATTTTACTAATTATAATTTGACTGCCTCAAAGCCTGTATTTAAATTCTATCGAGTTGTTACATACCGAGGTATATAGGCACTTTACCGGCTAGGTAATGTCATTTTAGTATTTATGAAACGTTAGTGTCATTTAAATAAATAAATCAAATTATAATAAAACTATTCACAAATCTTTATTAAGTAAATAACAAGACAACGTTCTAGTACAAAATTTATTCTATTTTGGAATTAATATTAATTACTACATTATAATTTCCATGACTGTTTACTGTTAGAGAAAGACCATGTTTAAAATCGGAGGATAATAATATAGTAATCTATCAGAAAATATCACAATTAATTGTTAGTTACCTAGCAACAGTACCTATCAAAAGCACTTATCAAAATGCCATGAAATTTAATACTACTATATTTTTGAAATCTAGTGCTTTAATAGTTTATATAATAATTAATTACTAACCGATCGTGAGTAAAATAGTATACAAACCTCGGCGAAAATATGCATTCCTGTCTTGAGATTAACTTCGACTTGCTAATCTCTTGACGGTAACGAACCACTTTCCGCCTCAGTATGTAGTATACTATAACCAGTTCAGTGCTGCAAGAGTTGCCTTGCTCAGCCAGTGGATGTCACCAGGGAAACATACATTTCCGCAGAAGCTATTATCTGCTTGTTTTCGTTTGTACAGCATTGAGTTTTACCTTCCGTGACTTCTACGGAACCTATATAATTGAGGCCAATGCCTATGTGGAAGGGTTACGCCCGGCAGAGGTTCTGAAGGATTAGGAATTAAATCTCTGTTCCTCAATTCAGGGTTGTTCGAAGATGGCTATCCAGCAATCATTCACATTGATAGGGTGCTGAAATTCCGTATCCGGCCAAATTGGTCTTCTCGAGTTCAGTCGGGTCCTGGGAATGCTCTCCAAATCATCGTGTATGAGAAGATCAACGTTGTTGATACTTAGTCCATTCATTCTTTGTTGCAGCGATATGTCTGATAACCGGCGGGGCAATGTTAGAAAGAATCGGTAACCAGAGACTAAGAGTAGATCAGACAGTACCAATGGCGATTCTCTTTGCATCGTTTAGTTGAATAAATATCTATTAGCTTGGTGTGAGAGCTTCGGTACCAGACAGGAGCGCAGTAATCAGCAGGAGAATAAGCCAGTGCAATGGCTGCCGTTCGCAAGCTCTCCCCATTCGCTCCCCATAAATTGCTGGCAAGTGTATGTAATATATTTTTGCTAGTCTACATATAGAGATAAAAATAGTTGTTTTAGTCTTCTCATAAACATTTAATATATGTATTGTTGCAATAAATTTATTTTAATCAAATAGTGAGTGTAAAATTTAATAAAATGGTTAATAAGAATACTTAGTGTGTTCTTAAGTCTATTTATAGTTTATGATTTTATTTCTGTATCATTGCCTATATAATATTGTAATACAATTCTTATCGCGGTCAGAATTAAATGACTATGTCGATAACCATTTAATAGATTTATCAATCTTTTGATTAAATAGTCACTTTAGTAATCGACTTTAATTAGTAAGTTACATCAGTACAAGTTCGAGGTCCAATTTATGATTTGAGGTTTTAGGTTGCGGCATTTATAAATTATTTTTAATGATGTGTATATGACGCACATATTATGAGAAATTAATATGTCATTTATCTAATTATGTATTCAAAATGTTTATCTACAATTACATCAACTTTTATTTGTAGATAGAGATTGATGATAGATAACGTTATAAAATGCCAATTTTTCAAAGGATTTTTTTTCATAATGTGAAATACAGTAGTAGCCATCTAAATAATACATGTAAAAAATGTAAGAGTATACTCATTAATTTAGAATTTCTAATAGCTAATATATTTTATTTATCTATCTATTTAAGTCTGAGATCTCTACTCTTAATTAGTTTCTTTCTGGGTCCATCTTTCAGAATTCTTGTCATCTTTTACAATTCTGTATTGTTGGAAAGAATTTTTATAAACTTTCCCTACGTTCCACTACTTGACATGACTTCTTGCTAAATTTTTCTTAGTCTCCAACTTCTTTTTTTTCCTTTATAGATTTTGCTTCATGTATTCCACGCATTATTCTTTCATGTTGCATCGTTTTAAAACAGGTCAGTTGCTTTTTCTCTATAATTTGTTCCTTTTCAATAAAATGCTGGTTGATTTCATTTCTAATGAAGCGTAGCATTTTCTTTCTATGCCTCAGCAGCCGATAAATTTTGTATATATATATATATATATATATATATATATATATATATATATATATGTGTGTGTACTGTTATTAAATCATAATTATAAAAAGGGATTGAGTTTGATTTAATCTAGAATGAATTGTCTTCTATGTAAAGAATAAGTAATGTAGATATTTTAAATATAAAAGTTGTAAAAATTATGATATTGTCTAATATGAAGCGTAGAGTTATTAATGAAATTGATGCTTAAAAAATAAGTAGTTGGAAATTTGAAAGAAAAAAAGAGAGATGATTTATTTATTGATTTTAGATAGCAACAAAAAAAATCGAAATAGAAAGACATAAAATTTTGTAAAAGGATAAATTTATTATCTTTACTGTTTGATAGTATTTAATGACGATAATAATTAAATCTCATTATTAATGTTACGTATATTGACGCAAAATGTATTAGTCAATATATTGTCAAGAATAAATATATATGAGTTGAATGTATAATATTTTGGTAAAAGAATTCAGCAATAAGTGAATGGTTAAAAGAGATTTATAAGAAACAAAAAGAAAATTCCAATCAAAGTAAGTTAAAAATAAAGGTTATTAAAGTTTAAAATAAAGACCAAGTCAACAAACAAATTATTAAAAAAGATATTACATAATTAAATGTACTTACATTATGTAATGTTATATATATTTGATGGATTATTTTTTTAATTGTTTGTTCTATAAGTTGTGGTGTGCAGTTATTGTCTGTTAAAATCATTTTAATTTTCTTGATATTATCTTTTCAGTATTGAGTATGTGATAGTTTTACTGCTCCATCAGTCAGATTATTTATAATCATTTTATTGAATACTGTAGGAGCATTTGAGTGGTAATTCATACATCGAAAAGAAGCATTACATATTATTTTATTAGTCGGAATACATAACATGTATTCCGACTAATAAAATAAACTATCTTTTAAATAAATTCAACAATTTTCACAGCAAATTAAAATTCACTATTGAAGAAGAAATTAATAACAGTATTAATTTTCTGGATATATATTTAAGCTATGATAAACAGGGTACTATTTATACAAATTGGTATAATAAACCCACAGCTTCTTTTCGATATATCAATTACCACTCAAATGCTCCTACAGTATTCAATAAAATGATTATAAATAATCTGACTGATAGAGCAGCAAAACTAGCACATACTCAATACAGAAAAGATAACATCAAGAAAATTAAAACAATCTTAACAGATAATAATTATCCACCGTAACTTATAGACCAAACAATTAAAAAAAGAATACACCAAATATACAACACTGCAGACACCAATAACAATTTAAACAATGACACAACATATATCACAATTCCATATGTTCCACAATTATCAGAAAAAATTAAATACAGTTTAAAAATATGATATAGATACAACATATAAACTTAGTAATACTAATAAACATTTATTTTCAAAACTTAAACCTAAAATAGAAAAAAATCGAGAAACACATGTCATTTATAAAATACCATGTCGCGATTGCGATAGTTACTACATATGCCAAACTAAACAATATTTATACAAAAGAATACAAGCCCACAAATACTCTAAAACAGACAAAACCGCTTCATCTACACACAAACTACAAGGCGATCACCATTTCGATTTTGAAACCACACAGATAATTGTAAAGAAAAACACACAATGAAAAGGGAAATTAAAGAAATGATTAGTATTAAACAGGAAAAAATTCAATTAACAACAGAAGTGATATAAAAAATTTAAACAGTATATACTATAACTTAATTATGTGACGATCTGCAATTTACCATCATAATATATGTTGCTGTTATATAATTATATATCTTGAGTTATCTAAATATCTATACATTTGCTTATTATGCCGACAGTGTTTTGATTCCTGTCTGGCTGTCCGAGTAGGTTTTCGTGGTTTTCCTTCTCGTTTAAAGCGAATGCCGACAGTTTTACATCTTAAGTCGCTCCATGGGCGCATACATAATAATAATTCATGTCTTGCGTTTCCCTGTTTTTGTTGTCTATCTATTTTAGAATACTAAGGCATGATTTATTATTATTCAATTGGAATGTATCTTTGAATAATTTTATCCATAGCAACTACAAATGTATCACATTAATATACTGTCATTTATATTTTATATTCCTTGAAAACGGCATCATTTGCCGAAACATGTAGGATTGTTTTAAATATATGTATTTTGAAGTAAAACCAGACCTTAAATCGCCAACAAATTGAATTTACTATATACATATATATATATATATATATATATATATATATATATATATATATATATATATAGGTAATGATTTCTTGACTATTGCATATTATAGTAGATTTAGTTGGTCGAGGATTTAAGGTCTGTTTTACTTTAATATGTATATATTTAAAATAATCTTACATGTTTCGGAAATTTCTGCCTTTTTAAAAGAATTTTAAATTATATTAAATTATCTATAAGTGACAATATATGAATGTCATATTTATATATGTAAAGTTGTCATGGATAAAATTACATTATTGAAAAATACATTCAAGTTTAATAATAATAATTCATGCCTTAGCATTCCCCAAGAGCTTGACGCCAATTACAGAGGGCATTGACAAGCCATGAGTTATTATTATGTCTGCGCCCGTGGAGCGACTTAAGATCTTCAGCTGTCGGCATTCGCCTAGAAAGAGAAGGAAAACCACGAAGTCTAAGTCTAAGTCCGAGATGCAAATGCTAATGGAATTTATTGAGAAGGATAAAGAAGACCAAAATGTTAAATTAAAAAGATTATTCGTTAGAAGACAAGAACAGAAGCAAATTAGGAAAGGTTAAGACAAGAAGAAAAACAGGAACAAGATAATAAATTCATAAAAATATTTGAGAAGATACAGGAACAAAGGCAGAAAGAAAAGCTAGGAGAAGAGGATAAATTAATGAAAGTATTAGAGAAAATTCAAGAAGGTAGACAACAAGATAAAGAAGAACAGGATTGCAAGATGCAAGATGATTTTATTAAAATGGAGGAAAGGTGTGAACGTATAATAAAAAATATAATTACAGATATAAAAAAAGATATGTTCATAAACAGAAAATAGAACAGTTAGGAGAAAAAATTGAGAATATTAATCAAAATATAGAGACAATAGAAACTATATTGTGGAAAACAATGATATATGGAAGAATTATTATAACTCCTGAACAATTTGACCAATTAAGCACGTTTTAATTGCATTGCGTCTGATATCTTGATTTAAATATTGCACGGTATCTTTGTCACATACATTATGGAAAGAGTTCCTTGTTTGTTGTTCCGTCGGTCAGTATATAGAGTGTTACTTTTAATTTTAACAAGGTGGCGCGCTTAGTTTTTGATAACCAACATTACCGTTTGCGGCTGGGCAGGCTAGCAATCATATTCTGTTTGAATAGCCGTATGGATAATTTAGCACAATGTAATTTTATTTGTTTTGGATAGTATTATAATAATTGAAACATACATGAGTAGGTAAACCCCACCAGTTTTGTATAATACAAAGGTATTTTTAATAATATAAAATATTATTATACCAGATTTTTAATAATATTTTATATTATTAAAAATATCTTTGTATTATTGGATAGTATTGTTTTTGCGAAGCTTCGTTTCAAATAAACGTATCAAATGACATGTAACAACCCTTACTAAATTCTCTTCTATAAGTTTCGTCTTGAATTAAATGAGATTTCAGGCTGTGTCTTACGTATTATTCGCCAAATCTAGCCCCAAGTGACTTCCATTTATTCTCCAGACTCTAACTTTTTCTTGCTAGAAAGAAGTTATCGAAAGCACTGCAGAAATAGACTAGTATTTTGAGTATCTTGAGGAAGATCGTTACAAAAATGTTATGATGACACTTCAGAACTGTTGATTCAAGTCCGTTGAAGTTGAAGGGGCTATACAAAAAGGTTGTGTTTATGTATAACAATACGTTATGCACGTATAAAGCATTTGCTACAATATGAAACAGACATGTAAAAAATTTACATATCTGTAACTGTACACATGGACAATACACCTTGTATTTTCAGCATTTACTTCTGCTTAATACATATGTTTCTGCCATCTAGGCGTCATCAGTCAAGCTAGTGAAGCAATGTAATACAAATGAAACAAATCTTTATGAATAGATTTGTATCTGTATATACATTTCATTGAAATCGCCTACCAGATAAAGCAAATTTCATCCTATAAGGTGGCACTTATTTCATAAGTGACATCTGACGGACGAAAGAGACTTTGCCGTCATGTCTGTTTCATATTGTAACAAATGCTTTATACGTGCATAACGTATTGTCATACATAAACACAAACACAAACATAAACACAACCTTTTTGTATATTTACCGCCATCTGGCTCGTGTTAATGGACTACACCTATACGTATTTTTTCGCTTATGTAATAGCTTAGCTATTCAAGCGAAAGGTCGCCTTTTTCGGTAAAGTCTCTTTCGCCCGTCAGATGTCACTTATAAATAAGTGCCACCTTATAGGATGAAATTTGCTTTATCTGGTAGGCGATTTCAATGAAATGTATATACAGATACAAATCTATTCATAAAGATTTGTTTCATTTGTATTACATTGATTCACTAGCTTGACTGATGACGCCTAGATGGCAGAAACATATGTATTAAGCAGAAGTAAATGCTGAAAATACGAGGTGTATTGTCCATGTGTACAGTTACAGATATGTAAATTTTTTACATGTCTGTTTCATATTGTAATTGAAGGGGACTCTTGAAAAATAATTGAAAAAAATTAATTCCTAACTCCAAACCTCCCTCATTTCAGTTTATACTTAGTAAACCGACAAAAAAAGACATCTATAAGGAATGTTTTACATTCACTTCGATTCATTTAAAGTAATAGCGACTAATGTTAGTATAGAATAGATTAGTATATATTAATTTATTTAGTATATTGTACTTTTCTACCGTATTTTCTCTAATGAAGGTGCTGATGTTCGCATTCAATGTATAGTTTATTCAAATTATAAGAATATAGCTTTGAACGGCTCTAATGCTTTAATTGCACCACCTTCTGTGATGATAATTATTATACCTGGTCTCCTTATTGAACGGGTACGGTTTACCTATTGGCAACGTATGAATCTAGGGGCCGTATTGACTATAAATTAGGGCCCTAGGGTCAAGTATATAATAAAAAATATCTGTACATTGGGTTTATATACAAAGAAAAAATTACAAATCGTGTGGCAACATGTGTAGTGGATACATATAGATATATAAAGCTAATTTATTTGTAATACACAATAAAATTTTTATGTGTCACCGCATTTCATAAATCATCTGTGTTTGAGTCGTCTTGCAAATCAGTGTCTGTGTCTGAATCGTATTGCAAATTTATAATCAAAGGTGCTACTATTTTGTACATGTGCATATATTCGTCCTCTTTTGCTATTGCGTGTTTAACAGCATTTTTCCAATTTATAGCAGTTATATGTTCCATAGCATTTTTTACGAGTGTTACACTCACTGCTTTCACTAAATTTCGGTGTTTGATTTGTTCGTCTTATGGTATTTTTCAGTTGGGCCCATATCAATTCAATGGGATTGAAAATGCAATGGTATGGTGGTAAACGCAAAATTGTATGTCCTGCTTCTTTGGCTCTGTTATCCACATAATAATCCCTTAAATATTCTTTTGTCTTCATCACCTCTATTAATTGGTTTTTTGAATAATGATCCTCAAAATATAAATCATTTGCTTCTAAAAATGTTTTAATGTCTTTCTTATTATTACATTTTGTAGGAACTTTGGTTTTCTGTCGAGAATGATACGGAGCGTTGTCCATCACTATCACACTATCTTTTGGTAAAATGGTAATCTAAACTTGTGGATTTAACATTTTTAGCAGATAATAGCGGCTGTCCGATCTATCCTTTTTCTGACCCAGCATGAAGAATGATTATTCTCTTCCCTCTCAAAACCGGCGCGTCCAACTGACACATACTTGGACCTATGCAAATTGTCTCATGGGTGTAATACCACGTCTCGTCTAAATAACATATTAATCGTCCTTCCTGTCTATACCATCTAATTGCTGTTAAGTATTCATATCGAAGTTCGTAAGTAAATTCGTTCGAGGTGTGGTAGTATGGAACGTAGTATAGAATCTTAACGCTGTGAGCACAGAATAGAAATTCACAGTCAAGGGACTTCAGATCATCAATAAATACAAGAAACAGTAAGGACCCAGATTAGACACCTGTAGAATTCCCGACGTTGCAATAACACTGCTAGAACTACGAGTATATGCATTATATGCCACAAAAGGTTTTCTGTTGTACAGACGAGACCGCAACAACTTTACCAGCGAATCACTAATGTCGATTCTAGATAATTTATATAGCAAACGATCATGATCGATTCGAACAAATAATGTAACATTCACAATATTCATGATGTCAGTTACAAATTGGGCGAAACACGCCAAATTAGACACTGTAGACCATTTTGGTCTAAATGCAAGATGAAAATCAGAAATAGTTGCTGTGAGCAAAATTCTAATATAATAATCTAATCTTAATATAATTCTTCCAGGGTTCGCCGTATAGTCGTTGTAGTAATCATCGTTTCGCTGTTATTACTATCATCTTCTTCATGATGTGATATTAGATTACAGGAGTAGTATTTATTAAAGTCTGTTAGCACACCTTGAAGTAATCGATAGTATAAACAACGAAACATTTATTTTTGTACTGGGCGTGGAAGCTTGGGGGAAAAATCCAAACCATTCCGAAATACTATGCTTTCAAAACAGATATATAAAATATTAAATGTTGAAGTTACGTATGAACAAAATCTTAATAAGTTTATAAATGGAAAATTTTAAGAAAATTATCGCAGACATCATATACGATATTAATTAATTAAATTACTTTTCAAGAATATCTTACAACGGTTATATTAGATCCAGATGCTCAAGTTGTTATCAAGTATTATGTAAGCTCCCGCAGTATCCTTGCTGACAAGTTGAAATTAGTTTAATGGAAACTTCACATTAATACGTCCGTCAACTACAAGTTTATTTTCACATCTCGGCCGCCTTGTAAATAAATCACATCGCCGACATCGAATACTTGAACAAATTCAGCAAGTAGGAAATTATAACGGCTTTTCGCGGATGACATTTGCGTATTTTGCAGTGTCTGCCGTTTTATAAATTAAATTTTTTGAATCAACTCCATAATCGATTTAGTATTTTACTTTTTTTTTGTTGATGTTATTCATTAACGCGATGATGTCACGTTGGAAACATAGGGAATGTATCACATTAAAATTTAATCGTGATCAGTTGAGTCGTTGAAAACAAGAAGGATTTGATTATGGAAATGGGAAAATCAACAAGTGACTATTGAAGCGGGTGCAAAAGCACGATTAAATGGTGGGATTTATGCTTTCTGAGTCACGATCGTGAATAATAAATCTGCATATACCACTCATTGTTCTTTAAAGTGTTTCCAGAAGGAAATATTTTATTTCGTTTGTCAAATTAAAAACCGAAATGTGGGTTAAAGAAATGCTTCTTACTCATGACATATTAAATATATTAACATCATTCTTGAGATTTAAATACAATATTTCTTTCATCGATTGTATCGCATTACTATACAATATATTTATAGTTTATTTCAAATTATAAGAATATATCTTTGAACGGCTCTAATGCTTTTATTTCACCACCTGCGGCAATAACTACCTGGCCGCTCAATACGATTGTCTTTTACGCAAACAAACTGCTGAGGTCCGTAATGACTAAATTTAAGTAAATTGTAATTACTGCAATTTAGATGAAGTCAAATTTAATAATAATATAAGTACCAACAGCTGTTAATTTGAATATATAGTTGTTATATATAGTTAAATAATCATTAAATTACAATTTAAATTAAATAAGTGCTTACATTTATTAAACAAAATTTAAGTAAATATAGTTAGGAGAGTTGGTATATATTACATCTAATATGAGTCTATTTATGATTTATTGTTAATCTTTACTACTGTATACATATTTAATTTTTCTCTTTTTACTTAACGAACATATGGCGATCTTTCGCTAAAAGTGTTAGTGATTATGATGTGGATAGTGATAATATTGTTGGAGCACGACAGAGAAAGCATATATCAGAAGATGCAAAACAGATCATTTTCAATGTGTATCATACACTGATGGAAGAAAATAACGAACTACAAACCCAGAACATTCAACGAACGTCGTAATTAACCAAGGTGCATTTTGGAACAATATATAAAATAATTAAGAATAACGCAGGGCCTCGAAAGCAAAGAAGTGACAAAGGAGTAGGTACCGAGAAAAATTGAAGAGTATGAAATTGATACTATTAGGCAGCAAGTATACTCCTTCTACAGAGGAAATGTTGTATCTACACTTGACTGCTTATAATAGAATAAAAGAATCAGTGATGAGCCTATAAATATTCAGTGTTCTAAAGCAACCTTGTGTCGGACGCTAAAGAAAGCTGGTTTTAAGTTTGGCACTATAGACAAACGTCGAACAATTATGGAAAGCCTGAGGTTACAGAAACTTCGATATGAATACTTAACGGCAATTAGAAGGTATAGACAGGAAGGACGATTAATATGTTATTTAGACGAGACGTGGTGTGACACCCATGAGACAATTTGCAATGGTTCAAGTATGTGTCAGTTGGACGCGCCGGTTTCGAGAGGGAAGAGAATAATCATTCTTCATGCTGGGTCAGAAAAAGGATGGATCGGACAGCCGCTATTATCTGCTAAAAATGTTAAATCCTCAAGTTTAGATTACCATTTTACCAAAAGATAGTGTGATAGTGATGGACAACGCTCCGTATCATTCTCGACAGCAAACCTAAGTTCCTACAAAATGTAATAATAAGAAAGATATTAAATTATTTGCTTCTAAAAATGTTTTAATACTCTATATTTACTCTATATTGTAAAATGTAGGAATTTTTTATAGAGTTTTTTAAAAAATTTTTAAATTAATTATGACGGTTTGTTTGTGTTACGTGGGACAATTGGCAAATTTATCGACCAGTTATGCTTTTTGTAATGTATAATTTTCTCATAACAAATGGTTCACTTTTTGACCCCCGAAGAAGCTCTAAACCTCAGAGCGAAATATAGGGTAAAAAAATAAAGAACTCTCATTAACTAATTAATGGTTTTTTACTGCACTCATTGTTTTACATATATATATATATATATATATATATATATATATATATATATATATTGTTATGGTTCAACCAGCACACTTATTCCAGCTCTACAAAAAGAAATGCAGATTATTACATATCATAAACACATGTATAAATATCGAATTAGTGGACGTAATTTGTGAAATTAGTTTCGAGATGTGTATAAATTAATACGACGATTACTTTAAAATTGATATTTAACTTATTTTGATTTTTAAACTTACTTTTTATATTTATATTTTTCCAATTTTCAAATTTAAATCATACGCGCCATATTACAGGTATTTAATTTATCCACATCAAGATTTATATCGAAGCGAGTTAACCACGCCCACCAATTTAAAATTGTCTCGAACCCCGCGAATGCGATTTTTACGATGCATATTTGAACTAATCTAACATTGAAAACCACATTATAAGTATTTGTAAATTCTTTAATAATTAATTTTTCTATTATTTTAAAATTATAACATTATGAAAGTTCATATTATATTAGATGCAAATAAAGCATAAACTTAGAGGCTTTTGCCGACATTTAACATAGGCTTTTGGGAAAAACAAAAGCCGAAGAAAGCGTCTGATACTAAAAGTAGTTACAACGAATGGCCGCATTTTTGCTATCACACAAAGTTTAATTAAAATTACTATTTAAAAATCAAGAAAATCCTACGAAAACCATATACATTTAATACCTTGAAATCAGGCCGAACTTTTGATAGAAGAATTGGACCCGCATCACGTCGAATACAATAAATATTGAACGAAGCATATTTTCGGAACTAGAACTACATCGTACCGACAACTCCAACATTGAACCGCTTCCGAGGCTGGGACTTCCATTGGAGCAGACGAACTCTGATCTATTCCTACAATTGCGAGCCCAGAAATTACATCCAAGCCTAGACACCGGAAAAATACCAGGTTCTTTCCAATTATTTCCCATAAAACCTAGAACATCATTTAAAAGTTAATATTAAATTTATATCACATCACAATATCAAACATTGTTTGCATCAAAATACAATACATGAATTTTAACATTTCTAAACATATATTTAAATATATATAATAATTCATTCATTCTTAATCTTTTATAAAACTTGTATATGTAACTTACCTTTGTGTGTTTATCTTTAAGTAACTTTTAATATCTATTTGCACTGTTGCAGTATACATAACCTTAACTATTGTTATTAAACACATGTGCAAAAGTGCATAATACCATTTTTTACCGTATAGTCCAGATAATACGAGCATATGTACAGATTTCTTATTCGCACGTAATAATTGTTACAGTTATCTGTTTTTAATTCTAATAAATTTTATTACTTTGATTTAGATTCGATCTTTTATTTGATTTGTTTGAATGTTGAGTTTGTGTTAATTAATATACCATTTACATTGCATTTACGGGATATACAAACGACCGACTTTGAAACCTGAGATAGATAAATAAAGCATAAGTACTCAAGCTCTCCCGAAAGCTAGTGGGGTATTTAACAGATTGCGTTGGATCAACTAAGTACGTTAAAACTTGGCGCCCAATTTTTAAATTCGAATCTTTTAAGTTTTTCTTACATCATTCATTTTTTAGTTTTAACGCTCACATTATTCTTATATTTATTTTATACTCAGTACAATCCTTCGTATCGCTTCAATATATATATATATATATATATATATATATATATATATATATATATATATATATAAAATTAGGTTTTTTCTAGGAAACAGAAAATCCAACAATTATATAACACCTGTTAATGCACTTCTTAGAAGTTACCATAAATTGGGCTGTAACATCAGCCTTAAAATGCACTTTTTGCACTCACATCTGTATTCCTTTCCACCGAACCACGGTGACGTGAGTGATGAACGCGGCGAAAGATTTCATCAAGACATTTCTGTTATTGAGAAATTTTATCAGGGCAAGTGGAAATGTAGAAAGAAAAACTTTTAAAACAGAACGATAACATTCAGCCCCATATAATGTAGGGGAGAGTGGGGAGGTTTGGGACACTTTCATATTTTAAGACTTCCTGAAACGCTTACCGTAAAGCTTTTGTCACAGAAATGAAGCATATCTGCTAGGCTGCTCGCAAAATTAACATGAATTTCCTAGTGTTCTTTTCAAATATGAAAAAAATAAGAATTAGCAGCTTATTACAAATCGTCCCATTCCTGCTACTGGTGGGTGTAATGGAACAACTTGCAGGACGTGTGGAAAAATAATGCAAAAATATTATAGCAATTATTGCAATAACAATATAAAATAACATATAATAGGGAATGACAACCATAACTAAAGTTTTATACATTTTAGTTAAGTTTTCAACGAATTTTAGGAAACTTAGAGAACAAATCAATTTCAATATTAAACATAGCATGCATTCGTTCTGTACTCTCACATTTTTTAGGTTCGGGAAGCTTCATAACTATGTTTTCTTTCTCAACAGAAGCAATGCCTTCCACCAAAAGCCAAACAAAATTTATCTGCTGACGATGATTTTTTCTGAGAAAATTTATTTCACGGCATCCTTCAGTGTTCACATCACTCATAACCTGACCCACATATTGTACAAGAGTCTTTTTTTTTGATAGCGAATTTCAGCACGACGAAATCACCACTTTTAACAGTTTCAACATCAATATCAAATTGTTCGTTTTGATTATCATCGAAATCATCAGGAGATTCTTGTAAGACTTCCAAACAATCAGATTCTATCAATGTCTCTATGACAATCTTCTTTGAAACTCTGGCCTTCTTCGAAGTTGAGACTTGTGTTTTTTGTGCTTCTGCTAACAATCACCTTGATTATTTGAAGACACACTAGGGTTGGGACGGTTTGTTACTGCCCACATTAAAAAATCGATATTTGCAAATGTGTTGGGTTCAAATGGCCAAATTACAGATGTCTGAAGAGCTTTCCGAATGTTACTTCTAGTGAAAGATAAATTACAGGCTTTGTTAGAAAACTCAGCAGCATTATAAATTGATACCGCCTTCCCTGCATTTGAGGTCACCCATTAATTGCAAGGCTGACTATAATAAGCTTTAAAAGGATTGTATACAGACACATCAAGTGGCCGAAGATGATAGCTGCAGTGGTTATTTGATGTAATCTCTGTCTTTTCTCCTCTCCAATTACATCCAGGTTTATATAACTGTTGTGGTTATCAAAAAATAACACTACAGGATCATCTTGGGAGCACTTGATATGGGATGTAAAATGTTTCAGAATTACTATGAAATTTTCCTTTGTCATCCAACCACTCACATGTGCTAATCTAAGACTTCATTGGCGCCCGTTAGTCAACATGTGATCTTTAAAGAATTTCTGTGGAAATATATATGCTAGTTGAATCGTATTACCAGCCGCATTAATAAAACACAGCATGGTTTCAAGATGAACTCTTTCTACACTTGTTATTTACCCAACTTGCTTAAGACCCTTCTGGCAAATTATTTTTGTAGGGTTGTGTATCGTTGGCATGTTAGTTTCATCCGGATTCCATATTTTATCTGAAGCAAAAGATGTCGCTGGTAAACTTCAGCTGTATTGGCATAAAACTTATCAACATTGAATTTATTGAGGCTGGTTCATCGACTTAGGCTTGTGGTCTTCGGTGTCCTAATCGATAGGTCAGAGTTCCGGGACATGCGCCCATGTAGCTATTCTTTACCGCAGTTTCGTTTTCTTCCTGATTTGTGGAATGTTATAGGATACAGCAACTGCAAATTGATACGCCAACTTACAATTTTGACTTGTAGTTAATCCGTAGTGCATCTTCGACGTCAGTTTCAAATAGTCACCCAACCGATCTTCTCGATGTTTCATAAATACTTGATTAACAGCTGTGTTAGGTTTATAGAAATAAGGCTCGTCGGTATTTACTCTAGCTCGTTGCACATGACGAGAGAAGGCCGATTTCGAAATATTAATTGTTTTGCTATTTGACGAACAGAGCCTCCGTGTTGTAATGTCTCTGTGATTGCATTCCTCAGAACCTCTTCGGTTAGTCTCACTCTATCAGTTTTATTTTTCCAAATACGAGACATTTTTTGGGTTAAAACGGTAAAAAATGTTTGGTTCTATCATTTTTCCAATTTGAACATAAAATAGCAATAATCGACCAAGTAGTAGACCATACAGCACATTATCAAATATAATATGTAAAGTAAGCAGGAGGTTTGGGACAGTCACCCTGCGCCTTGTCCTATTCCTCCTGCAAGTAGTACTATTCTATGCAGATGTAAACAAAATAAGGTTAATCAGATTGTACTGATTTAGTCAGTAGTTAAAATACACTTAATAATAGGTTATTTAGTAGGTATTATTTTATTCGATAATCTTAAAGCCAATTAACTCGATATATCTAAGAAATACTTACTTTCACAATCCAAAAACACCAACCAAGTGTACCAACTCTGATTTTTACAACCCGCAAATATGGCGGAAAATATAAAATTTCACAACTGCCCCATGCCTCCTGCGTCCCAACCTCCACATTCTCCCCTACATACCTAACTATTTCTTTTACTTCAATATTTTTTTCTAAAACGTGACCCATCAGTTTTTGGAAAAATTCTGGCACGTCAGGACGTGCTAGAATAATTTTGTTTGTTATTACTATTGTTAGACCTATAAAAGAAACGAAAATTGGGCATAGTTGCTACAAAATTTTAAAAATTTTAAATTTATTGACAAGTGGATTATTACTTTCAAATACATATACAGGGTTAGTTATAAGTATGGAGACGGCGATTTATTGTCGTTAATATTCATTTTAGGGATTTATGTTCAATATAAAAGTTTGTTGGGATACTTTGATCTACATTTGAAAATATTTAATTTTTTTTTTCTTCAATTGTTTTTTAGTTACGCCTGTCCGCGCATTTTTTTTAAATGGGAACTAGTAAATTTTACTCTACCATTCGATAGAGATTTTTTTCTCTTTACAAAATTTTTTTGGTTTGTTTAAAATTCATTTTAAAATCTTTTTTATAAGAAAAAGCCGGTTCATGTGTTTAACAGATATTCGGTACATCGCAGATAGACAGAAGCGTAGCGATAAACAAACTTGAGCGACATAATTTTATCAGTGGTTATTGTGTACGTCAATTCTTTGACAGAAATAATTCATTTGTGCAATTTGTTGCTGTTAATATTAACAATGGCGAGTTTAAGTGAACATGAACGAATTGAAATACTTATGTTGTTTGGTTATGGAGATAGACGCAGAAGTTTACAAGACGTTAGTAATTTATTTAATGATACGCATCCAAATAGAAATCCAATTTCTAAATCCATTGTTGGTAAAACTTTAAGACGCTTTGAACAAACGGGTAGCGTTAAAGATTTGCCAAGGAGTGGTAGACCTAGAACAGCAAAAAGCGATGATAACAAACTGGATATTTTATTGGCTCTATCTGAATATCCCCATTTATCAACCAATCAATTAGCGGCCAATTTCAATATTTCACAGACATCGATCGTGTCGTTTTTAGAAAGTGAAAAGTATAAACCTTATAAGTTACACCTTGTACACGAGTTAACGGAAGATTATTTTGATAGGAGATTACAATTTTCTGAAGAAATGTTGAATATTTGCAATAATAATGAAAATTTTGTCAACAATATTCTTTTCTCAGACGAAGCAACTTTTTGCCTTACCGGTGAAGTAAACAGACATAACTGCAGATACTAGTCATCGGAAAATCCCTCTTGGTTTTTGGAGCATCATACGCAGTATCCCCAAAAGGTTAATGTTTGGGTTGGCATTCTAGGCGATCATATTATCGGTCCCTTTTTCATCAATGGCAATTTAACTTCGACTTTGTATTTGCAGTTATTGCAAAATGAAATAATACCTGCTAGTGCTACGTTCTATCCTCATGAAAACAATGAACACCTGCCCAATGACAGTATCTGGTTCCAGAAAGATGGCGCCCCACCACCTTATGATGTAAATGTTCGTCAATATCTGGACAACGTTTTTCCCCACAGATCGATTGGAAGACGAGGAACCATTGAATGGCCAGCCCATTCGCCAGATTTAAGTACTTTAGATTTTTTTCTTTGGGGATACGTAAAAAAACAAAGTTTACAAAGAAAAGCCCGATAACGTCGAAGATTTACAAATCCGAATTACCAGAACGATACAAGAAATTCCCCGAGATTTTTTACAGAACTCTGTTCGGGGCTTTGTAAATCGATTGGGTCATTGTCAAATTACTAATGGACGACAATTTGAACACTTACTTTAATTTACTTTGTTATTAATTTGTTTAATTTTTCTTGTAAAAAAGTTATTAAAATGAATTTAAAAAAAACAAAAATATTATTGTAAAGAGAAAAAAAACCTCTATCGAATGGAAGACAATTGAAGAAAAAAAAACAAATAATCACAAATGTAGATCAAAATATCTTAACAAACTTTTATATTGAACATAATTCCCTAAAATGAATATTAACGACAATAAATCGCCGTTTCCATACTTTTAACTAACCCTGTATGTATTATGAACAGATTTTGGAATTTCTTCCAAACAAATTACAGAATGGCATTTGCTTTCGAACAAAAGAAGTTTATAAGCAACTACAAACATTTGCAAAGCCATGTCAACTGATTAAAAGACAGATTTTGGAATTTCTTCCAAACAAATTACAGAATGGCATTTGCTTTTAAACAAAAGAAGTTTATAAGAAACTATAAACATTTGCCAAGCCATGTCAACTAATTAAAGAACAGTTCTTAATCAATGTGCAAATAAGCCAAAATCTAAATACCATAAAATAACCTACTCTAAACTTGTATCTAATATTGTACCATGTTTTAAGGTTATTATAAATTTCTACTAATTTTACCAAGACACATAATATATGTACATGGCAAGCGCCATATGTTTTCAGCCTGACAGACTTATACATGTTCAACAAAAGTGTGCGAAGTGTGTTGTGTCATAGTTATACATGCGCTAAACCTACGCTTTAAATAGTAAATTACTACCAACAGTAGTTATCAATCTGCAATCAGGTAACTTCACTAATGTATGAACATAGCTGAATTAACAAAATATGAATATCTTGCAGTCATTAAATTTTTAACAAAGAAGGGTGTGCACGCCTAATCAAATTGATTAATACTTTTCATATTTTACTGTACAAAGAGGCAACATTTTTCTGTTTGGGGCAAAAATCTATTGAAGATGATGAGCCAACCAAGACAGCCAACTGAAGTGGTAACACCACAAAAGATTTCATTTATTGAAGAACTGGTATTAAAACATCGCCGTTTGAAGGTGAAGGAATTATCAGCAATGTCTAACGCTTCTGAAACTATTGTTCGCCGAATTCTGCATGACCATTTGGATATGAATAAGATTAGTGCAAGATGGGTACCAGAACTTCTTCTTGCTCCTCGAGATCGTCGTGTTGAACGTGGTCGATCTTTTTTTAACATTTGTGGAGACGATCCAAAATCGATTTTGCAGTCCATTATCACAGGAAATGAAACGAATACTATGGGATTGTAAGGCCATTTTACGGACTGACTTTAAAAATATGACACTACCTCGTATGTACATAGATAAACGTTTATATACTTTTTGGTTTGACTCTCACAATTGCATAGCTTAATGCTAATATTTTGACACATATAGTTTCCGTACTCAAGCTATACATATATTTAAATTATTATATACATCCGATTAATCCTGGTATTAAAAAATTCCATCTACTAAGTATTGCTTTATTCATTCTTTTGTACAATACACAGACACACGACAAATGCATGCAATAATTGTTCGTTGCTCTACTAAAACTACCGTAATTATTTCCGCTGCCTTTGAAATGCTCGGCCATCCTGTTTATATAAATGCGTAAAGCCAAAGGCGAAAGCAAATGACATTGTCACAGTTAGTTTGTGACTTTTTCAGAGCCGAGAAGAGCCGCGTTCGCATTTTCAAAGTTAATAATTATGTATTTCTATTTTTAGTAATTCCATTGCATTGTATTCAAACGATACATTTTATGTATTCTTATTTAATATACTCTAGTATGTGGTATTCTAGTATTTTACTTTAAAGAAAATGTGATATTTAATTAAGAAATATTTATATTTCATTTGTGCATATAAGTATGTTATATAAGAAACGGAATACTGTTTTCTTTATTATTATTATTTGCAGTTTGATATTTTTAAATATATTCAGTGACATTTAAAATTAATGAACTCAAAATGGGAAATACAGATCACAACGTCTGATTATTTTTTTTGGAAATAATGTCTAAATTATAAATCTGTTTTCATTTAAAATTACACCGACTTATAAATAATATTTTATGCAAGTTAAATATTGTGTGATATGATGCGCAGTTTGGCATATACCTTTCGCACACGGCGGTCAACGGGGCATCCAAATTCTATAATCCCCGGCCCAAAAAATTACATACCATTTACGAGCGGCGGTCCTTTCCAGAACATGCTACGAAATAAAACGGAAATACCTGCAAGACGTTTCCCCTTTCTATAGAAGTAAGCATCTATAAATAGTTTATTTTACGAGTATAATAATTATGATGAATAGCTACATAACCAGCGAGAGGAAAAAGAAGGAAATAAATTTTAATTTATTATACAACGTGTTTCAAAAAGAATTACATCTAGTTGTCCAAGAATTTCTCCTATGAATTATGATGTTCTGCATTCTTGAAATGCGGACATAGATTAAATGGAATGAAGGTTATCTACCTGTCACTGCTAAAATTTATCATCGAGAGATATGGTGATGAAATTAATAACAAGCACAATTAGATTATTAATTTATTTAATAAGAAAACTTTAAAGATGGGATATCAATCAAACAACCAAGGTAATTTGAAGAAATTTTAATTATTATAATTTATAACAAGTCAATGGTCACCATTCTGTTGAATGCATAATGCAATTCCACGTTTCATGTTGTGAAAAATATTCTGCAGTACATTTAGTGTTACTTCATTACATTTAATTGTAATTGTATTCAAGTCATGTAGGTTATGAATTGTTGTCTTAGATACTTCATTCTTTAGCAATCTAAAAATGGAAAAATCTAACGGATTAAGATCTGGTAACCGCGTTGGCCAAACACCTCTGCTTACTACTCGATGAGGGAATTAATATTCTAAAACTGCTAAATTTTCACGAATTGTATGTGCAGTAGCCCCATTTGCTGGAAGTAGCCTCCGTTGAATTCGTCTCGTTGCGCTTGAGTTAAAAATTATGTTAATAACTAGAGAACGGATGCAATTTCCATAAAACGCAATCGGCAATTGGAATTGTGTATAACGTCGCTCAGTACATCCCGGCGTAATTCAATGAAGTATTTGTTTGACTTACTCGGCCACCTGGTCTTGCAGCGATAACAATGGACAACCCAGCTATTGTATTCGGAGAATATAGTGTTTTTACAGTGGTGTCGTTTACGTAGATAAAATAAATAAGTTTATCGTATTTCGTAAGAGAAATAGCAGGTACATTCCTTTTCACGAAAAAAAATTGAACCCCTTGGAATCTGACAATTTTAACGAAGAACTCTGTGAAACTTTTATGGCAGCTAATATTCCATTATTTAAATTGAACAATCCAATTTTGAAGACATTTCTGAAAAAATATACTTGTCGAAATGTTCCTGATGAATCAACTTTACGCAAATATTATGTTTCTAGGTGCTATACGAGAACAGTAGAACGCATTAGAAGCTATCTTTTAAATCAATACATATGGATAAGCGCCGACGAAACGGTGGATATGTTAGGACGCTGTGTGGTAAATGTTGTAGCTGGTATACTACATCCAACTATTCCCTATAACTCATATGTAATAGCAACAAGTGTTATAAATAGAGTTGATGCGGAAACAGTTGCTGAAACCATTAAGGAGAATATGCAAAAAATGCTTCATTCGGACGCCACGTACAAAGAAAAAATACTTTTATTTGTCAGTGATAGTGCTGCGTATATGTTAAAAACAGGCAGACTATTGAAGAAAACATATCCTAATATGCTGCATATTACTTGTGTGGCACATGCTCTCCACAGAATCTGTGAATATGTCAGAGACACTTTTCCGGAAGTTGATAGACTTGTATCAGCTTTTAAAAAAGTTTTCAGAAAAGCACCATTGAGAGTAGCTCTTTTCAGGGAAAAATTTCCATCTCTGTCACTGCCTCCCACTCCAGTAATAACTAGATGGGGAACATGGCTGGAAGTTACTAGTTATTATGCTGAGAATTTCGATAGTCTAAAACATTTCGTAACACTGCTAAAGGAGGATGCTAGAAGTATTGGTGAGTGCAAGGAGCTCACACAAATCCCAAATTTAAATAATCAGTTGTACTTTCTTCACGAATACTTTGGAAAATTGCCAAAACTAATCACTTATTTTGAAAATCGAAATCTCAAATTAAATGACGGATTAACCACATTAGATGTGGCTGTTAATAATTTGAAAAGTATTCCAAGTGACTTCGAATGTGGCCTTCGGCAAAAGTTTGAAGAAATTCTTAATAGAAATCCAGATTTAATTACATTGCAGCAATTATGTATGGAGACAATTCCACAAAATCTAACGGCTAAATATGAAGAAATAAAAGAATATTTCCAGTATGCACCTATAACCAGTTGCGATGTAGAAAGGACGTTTTCTATTTATAAGGATGTACTTAATTCAAAGAGAACAAAATTCACAGAAGAAAACCTTGAGAAACTATTGCTAGTCAATATTAATACTCCTTTACTCAACTTAAACGACAAAATGAACAAATAAAAATGTTCCAATTATAGAAATAAAATTAAAAACTTTAAAAATACAACTTTTCAACAAATGCATATTGCCGTGGAAAGTGGGTTTGCTTAAAAATATAGTCCACTGTTCCACCACAATATGTCCGATCTAGCTCCAATCGATATGCTCCTTACTTGAGACAGCTTGCTCCTGGGCTTTCCCTCTTTTTCTCGAGTGATAATGTGGACAAATTGAAGAGTCAAAAAAAAAGTCACACTTATACTTAACTATTTTATTAAAAAAATAAAAAAGAAAAAAAAACTCTTTTCAAAGTGTAAAGAGGGCTAATGCAATATTGAACAAAAGCTTGGAGGAAAAAGTTTGTGTGATAAAAGACACGCACACAAAGAAAAGCCTCCTGTGAATCGCGAGCAAAATATAAATCTAATAGATTGTTAAGAAAATTCTCAAATTCAAAATCTAAATTATTAACCCCAAAATTCAAACGTAAATAGACTAAACGTCAAAACTCGTAAATGACTTCACTCGTGCACTAACACAAGTATCAAAACTCCCACAAACCTGATTTTCAAAATTGTTCTAGAAGAACGTGACAAAAACTCCCTCATAAAAATATGGTAATTTTCTTAATCATCTTTATTTTAAAACTAATGACATTAATAATAATACAAAATTACAAATAACCACAATTATAGAATTACAGTGAAAAGAATATTTAAATAAATTAATGTGAAAAGTACTTACGTACGCAAACTTTTTTCGCACACAAAAAAAAACTAATGCGAGAGATATCAAGTATAATCGATATTAGTTATAAAATACGAGATAACCACCACTCGTAATAGAACGAAAATGATATTTAAATACACATCAGATCAAATAAGCAAAATACCGAAGTTAAATCAAATAAAATCTAGAAATAAAAAATGATGTTTTTTACTTCGAACTATATCATGCAAATAACCAGATATCTCTGACCTCAGCCGGACACATTATCGGGCATCAGGTGCATATAATTCAAAATAATACCGCAAGTCGGACTCTTTCCTGTTTACAAAATACATGTACAGTCACGGTCATTACAATAAATCCAAATAAACATTTAAATATAATTCAATATAAAAACAAATGTGCATGTTAAATAAATGTAATAAAATCACTAATTGTTCAAAATTATTCTTCGGGGAAAAAATCATAACAATATGTATTTCGTAATTTTATAGATCACCACCCGTTTGTTTTCCAATTATATAAATAAAATTAATTAATAAATATGTATTTCGTAATTTTAGATAGATAGATCTTCCGTATGTTCTCCA
This sequence comes from Melolontha melolontha, assembly GCA_935421215.2. Classification (NCBI taxonomy): domain Eukaryota; kingdom Metazoa; phylum Arthropoda; class Insecta; order Coleoptera; family Scarabaeidae; genus Melolontha; species Melolontha melolontha. Next base: position 18,080,982 of record OW285240.1, on the reverse strand, counting down.
ATTATATAAATAAAATTAAAAACTTTATAAATACAACTTTTCAACAAATAAATATGTACAATACAAAAGTATTTTTAATAATATAAAATATTATTAAAAATGGGGTGTGAAGAACACAATACAAGTTATATATTTGTGAACGTATCTCCTCTCCAGAGACGCAGATACGTATTTCACCTTTCTACAGGATCGTCGGTACGCCCCTGCTGGAGAAGAGATACATTCAACCAAATATAACTACCTTGCTATCAACCAGAAATTATTAAGACAGAGCGTGAAAGAATATTCAGCGCTGTCTAGATAACAACTGCCGAACTAAGCAACGTGTTTCTCTAGACGGTAACATACCATATCTATAGAAAACTGTATTATCGTGTCTTCACTACTTGTCGGGCGAACCGAATGCGTATATAACAAAATAATTTGAAACATACATGAGTGGATAAAAACCACACCAATTTGTATAATACAAAAGTATTTTTAATAATATAAAATATTATTAAAAATGGGGTGTGAAGAACACAATACAAGTTATATATTTGTGAACGTATCTCCTCTCCAGAGACGCAGATACGTATTTCACCTTTCTACAGGATCGTCGGTACGCCCCTGCTGGAGAAGAGATACATTCAACCAAATATAACTACCTGGTTGATAGCAAGGTAGTTATATTTGGTTGAATGTATCTCTTCTCCAGCAGGGGCGTACCGACGATCCTGTAGAAAGGTGAAATACGTATCTGCGTCTCTGGAGAGGAGATACGTTCACAAATATATAACTTGTATTGTGTTCTTCACACCCCATTTTTAATAATATTTTATATTATTAAAAATACTTTTGTATTATACAAATTGGTGTGGTTTTTACCCACTCATGTATGTTTCAAATTATTTTGTTAAATAAATATGTATTTCGTAATTTTATAAATCACCACCCATTCGTTTTCCAATTATATAAATAAAATTAAATATTTTAGAAATACAGCCTTTCGCCAGTACTGCACTGGGCTTTGCGTCATGTGGTAAGCGTGTCCGTTCTCTATTAATAACTGTTACCGGTATCGTTGTTATTAATGTAATTGAGAAAAAATATTGGTCCTATTCTTCTACGACGAAATACCAACACACTCCAACTTTAAGAGGGTGTAAAGGAACTTCAATGTGATTGTTTTGATTGTTTATAGACCATGTTCTGTCATTTTGTTTATTTATAAACCCGCTTAAATGAAACCATGCTTCATCAGTAAAAAAATACATCATGAATTTCGTCATTATTTAAATTTTCTTGAAAAAAGTTCCAATAATTAAGCCTACTAGCGTGATCTCTAAGTAAGATTTGTTGAACAATCGGTACTTTGTATGAATACATAATATGTGAACGACGCTTCAAAATTCCATGAACGGTACTAGAAGATACGTTCGCTTGAACTGATAAACGACGAACTGATGTATATGGGTTTTCTCCAACGAGGTTTTCTACGTGTATAACAATATTTTGCTGTTTAGAACTGTTGCCCTTTAACATAAGATCCTTTAGCCCGAAACTTACGATATTATTCACAACTCTATCAGGAAACTGCAAGTGATACAGTCGCCTACATTCTGCGTAGGAATATTGCTATTTTCCGTTAAGAAATTGTGCACTTAGGAAATATGCTTCAACAATAAAAATATTTTCTTGCAATGTGTACATTATTTAGTAGCATTTGTAAGAAAAAATTATATTGCTAGTCACAAAATGACATTAGTTACATAGTTAGTTATAAATAAAAGGCAAGTGGCTTATAATAATTTCTAAGTACTAGTTACTCAGTGCCTACTGAGATGAAGTTCTTTTTGAAACACGTTGTCCTTACTTATTTACAGAAAATTATATTAGTTTTTACTGAATTTCTTTTATAAAATTGAAGTCGTCAATTTTATAAGTTTGATACAACATAAGTAAATTTTCAAGGTACATATAGCGCTTTTTTTAAGCAGTACTTAAATTACTGTTGAAAACGCTATGAAAAATTCGCACGCATTTGCGCTCGTTGTGTTATACGCTTCGCTTCGTTCCCTTACAGAACAAGTTGCCCATAAAAATGGTGGAAATTTTGAATTTTCTGAAATATAATAGTCTACTAAATAAGAACAATATTGAGTAACTCAGGGGTCATCAGCTGCACAAGATGGAGGATACGGAGGATAAGGTCTTCAACAAAAGATTCTGCAACTTCTTGTGGGTTTAGAAACAAAGCCAAAACAAACCAAAATCTCAGTGCAACAAATTTCCTATTTTTGAATTTTTATTTTTATACTGAGCAACTAATCCTAAGTTTTGAATTTTTCTGTACCACGCTTGTGTAATTTGAAATCTACAACATGTCACGTCAATGTAAGGCCAAACTTGTTTCGCCCCGCTGTGGAATGCTACTTCAAAGTCGCATACAATGTCATTAGTGTTAAAGTCCAAATTTTTGTTTTTTAGAACGCGTAAGATGAACTTAAATATGTAAAAATACGAGGGTGTGTCAAGATGTACCTGAAAATTAGAACAGATGGCGCTGCGACTTCAAATCCAACATTGTGCTTGTTAATAAGCATCTTCTCAAAGAACGCACCCTAATTTTCAGACTGATCTGTCGTATAGTTTTGTTATGACAGCTATTTGAAGTAGACGTCTACGAGCATTTTGCTAAAAATGGAAAAAGTAAATTTCGTGTTCTCATTAAATACTATTTTTAGCGCGAAAACACACCAAGCAAACCAAAAAGAGCTTAAAAATTATTATGGGTAGTCTTCGCCATCGATTGGAACCATCCGCCACTGGTTTACTCAATTTCGGTGCGGTCGTACCAACGCATGTGACGGCGAATGTTCTGGTCGCCCAACTAGTGTCACCACACCACAAACTTGAAGAGGCTACAGGGATATCACATAGATCAGTGATGTCAATTTTGCATAAGTATTTGGATATGAAAAAGCTATCCGCAAGATAGATGCCGCGTTTGCTCACAATTGACAACAAACGCAATCGTTGAGCAACTTCAAAGGAGTGTTTGGCGATGTTCAATCGCAATCCGAACAAGTTTCTGCGATGTTTCGTAACCGTGGACGAACCATGGATTCATCACAACACACCGAAAACCAAGGAACATTTGAGACAGTGGACTTCACGTGATGAAGCCAAAGAAAGTCAAGATGAATCTGTCGGCCAACAAGGTCATGACAACAATTTTTTGGGATGCGCGCAGTGTCATTCACATCGATTCCTTTGAAAAGGGTAAAACAATCAGTTGTTAGATCGATTCGACGCCGATTTAAAGCAAAACTACCGTATTTGGCAAGGAAAAACGTTCTCTTCCACCAGGACAATGCACCGGTGCATAAGTCCGCAACCGCAATGGCAAAATTGCATGAATTGGATTAAGAATTACTCTCTCATCCGGCATATTCTTAGTCCCCTGCGCATATTCCCTGATTCCAAATATGAAGAAATGGCTCGGCAGTAAGAGGTTTGGGTTGAATGAAGAGGTCGTCGATGAAACAAACGCCTATTTTGACGGGTTTCAAGAAATCGTATTATATGGAGGGCATCAAAAAATTTGAGAAACATTAGATGAAGTGTATCGAGCTGAAAGGAGATTATGTTGAAAAGTAAAGGTGTTTTTGCCGAATAGAGTGTTCCTTATCTCAATTTTCAGAGACTTATTGATCCACCCTCGTATATATCAGCCCGTTTATTCGAAAATAATCCAAAAACTAATGGTATGTAATGACTAGAGAACGGACGCAAAGTGTTTTCATGAGCGTAGATAGAAGCGGGGTTTTTATAATGTATTTTATTTATTAGTTTATATTTCGTAAGATAAATAAAGTGCTGTGAGTAAGTTTCTTGTTTTCATAGTTTTAACTGTTAATTACATTGTAATTTTTTGCGATAGATCCTGTTTAATATCGTTTGATTGAATCTATTTCTACCAATTATTTCGACGTAAGAGTGTGCATTGAATTTCGTTCAGTTTCAATAACTTACGCACACATTTTTAGTTTTCATTTATTTAGATCTAGAGCATTGTTTAAGTTACTTTTTCAGACATGATATGGAAGAATGTCGAGAACGGCATTGTAAAATAATGGCGAGTTGGATTGACGGTCATACTGATTGTATGTCCATTGTCAGTGATTCCAAAATTTATTACAAAATCCGTAAAATATCGTCAAAAATTCGTCACTTAGGATCGCAAACACATCTGAACTCTGTAAAACTTTTGTGGCGGCTAAGATTCCATTAAATAAACTTAGCACTCCCACTTTAAAAATATTTCTGAAAAAATATACTGGTCGAAATGTTCCTGATGAATCAACTTTACGCAAATATTATGTTTCTACATAGGTGCTATACGAGAACAGTAGAACGCATTAGAAGCCATCTTTTGAATCAATACATATGGATAAGCGCCGACGAAACGGTGGATATGTTAGGACGCTGTGTGGTAAATGTTGTAGCTGGTGTACTACACCCAACTATTCCTATAACTCTTATGTAATAGCAACAAGTGTTATAAATAGAGTTGATGCGAAAACAGTTGCTGAAACCATTAAGGAGAATATGCAAAAAATGCTTCATTCGGACGCCACGTACAAAGAAAAAATACTTTTATTTGTCAGTGACAGTGCTGCGTATATGTTAAAAACAGGCAGACTATTGAAGAAAACATATCCTAATATGCTGCATATTACTAGGTTATTACCAATAACTAGGTGGGGAACATGGCTGGAAGCTACTAGTTATTATGCTGAGAATTCGATAGTCTAAAACATTTCGTAACACTGCTAAAGGAGGATGCTAGAAGTATTGGTGAGTGCAAGGAGCTCACACAAATCCCAAATTTAAAAAATCAGTTGTACTTTCTTCACGAACACTTTGGAAAATTGCCAAAACTAATCACTTACTTTGAAAATCGAAATCTCAAATTAAATGACGGATTAACCACATTAGATGTGGCTGTTAATAATTTGAAAAGTATCTCAAGTGACTTCGGATGTGGCCTTCGGCAAAAGTTTGAAGCAATTCTTAATAGAAATCCAGATTTAATTACATTGCAGCAATTATGTATGGAGACAATTCCACAAAACCTAGCGGCTAAATATGAAGAAATAAAAGAATATTTCCAGTATGCACCTATAACCAGTTGCGATGTAGAAAGGACGTTTTCTATTTATGAGGATGTACTTAATTCAATGAGAACAAAATTGACAGAAGAAAACCTTGAGAAATTATTGCTAGTCAATATTAATACTCCTTTACTCAACTTGAACGACAAAATGAACAAATAAAAATGTTCCAATTATAGAAATAAAATTAAAAACTTTAAAAATACAACTTTTCAACAAATACATATGTATTTCGTAATTTTATAGATCACCACCCGTTTGTTTTCCAATTATATAAATAAAATTAAAAACTTTATAAATACAACTTTTCAACAAATAAATATGTATTTCGTAATTTTATAGATCACCACCCGTTCGTTTTCCAGTTATATAAATAAAATTAAATATTTTAGAAATACAGCCTTTCGCCAGTACTGCACTGGGTGGTAAGCGTGTCCGTTCTCTAGTAATGACCATTTTATACAACACGAGTATATAACGCAAACATTTGCAGAAAAAATTTTGGACTGTAATTGAAGGTGCCATCAATATATTTTTTTTATGTTTATTCAAAATTTCTAAATATAATGTTGTATTTTCTGATTGGAAAAAAATACAACAACATTATATTCGCTGTTGACTAGAAGAACAAATTGTTTAACTCAAGGAAGTAAAAGTATTTTTCTTCAAAGTAATTAGCATTTCGTAATGCAATTAATTTTTTATTAGAATATTAAAGTAAACATTGTAAATGTGATTTCTTGGTAGAAATATTTATACTAATAATTTGTTTAAAAATAATATTAGCTTCAATCAATGTTTATTTTTAAAAAGTCATCTAAAACATGAAACTAAAAAGGGCACAACATAGAACAAACAATAATTTTTAAATAAATGTGTAAAGAACATAAATACATATTTCTGGAATTAAATGTATATTGTAATTGCAAATTTAGTACACTATTATTCTAATACGTAATATGAATATGTCCTTTAATATGACCTTTAAAATATTTATGCGATCATGGATTAAAACTGTTTTTTTATAAATACTTAAATAATTTGGAAATTAATTCCGAACACATGTTACAAATATAGTCCTGGAATTTTGACGAAAATATGTTTACCAATCCACGATTTGTTTATTAGAACAATTAACAGTAAGCAATTATAAGCTATGTCAATTTTTCTATCCTTTATTACGTAAACTTATCCTTCTCTGCTGTACATTATCGAGGAAAAACACATCTCTTTATAATTTCTAAATAATAAATAAAAATGAAAAGTTATATTTATACTTAGATTTTATTTTAACTAGAGTTACTTACGAGGTCTGTTTCACGGCATCGTCATTTTTCTATAGAGGGCGTTAGGATCATCAAGATTAATACGTTTTTGACATTTGATAATTCTAACCAAGTTACATACAAAACTTCAAGAAAATAGGAAATATATCGTGAATCTAATGGCTAAGGAAACTCCATTATATAAACATCACTAATAAAATATAAACGTTAAAGTTATATATATATATATATATATATATATATATATATATATATATATATATATATAATATTTTCGTGACCTTGGTATGATAAGGTAAACTTAATAAGTCGGCGATTAAAGGTCTGGTTCATTACTTCAAAGTATATATATTTAAAACAACCCATGCTAGGGGTGTTTTAAATATATATACTTTGAAGTAATGAACCAGACCTTTAATCGCCGACTTATTAAGTTTACCTTATATATATATATATATATATATATATATATATATATATATATATATATCAATTGATAAATTATTGGAGTTTTTCGGCTTTTATATGAAATATTTACAAATATCAAATTAGTATGTATGTAATTGCAAAGTAAGTGGGGATGTAAACATTACTGTCTACAAATTACAAAGCAAATCATACGAAATTTTTAATTGAAAAATGTTGTCTACGTTGGGACTTGAACCCAAGTCTACAGTTTGCCGGACTGTCACTTTTACCACTTAAGCCACGATAGACCTTGGTTCAAGCTATTTAGAAATGCATTATAAAGTAACAGTGTTAATGAATCAGATGTCAGTTAATGAATGTAGATGTCAAGTTCAAAGCAGAAGTCAGTTTTGAAAGCTGATGTCAGTTTTGATAGCAGATGTCAGTTATTGAAAGCAAATGTCAGGTATTGAAAGCAGATGTCTGTTTTGAAAGCAGATGTCAGTTATTGAAAGCAAATGTCAGTTATTGAAAGCAGATGTCTGTTTTGAAAGCAAGCGTCAGATTCGAAAGCAGATGTCAGTTATTGAAAGCAGATTTCAGTATTTTGAGAGCAGATGTCAATTTTTAAAGTTTGAAATTGCTAATTATTACTCCATAGCTATATGAGTGTTTAGATAATTTCTTAGCCGTTTATTAAATATATCAATTGATAAATTATTGGAGATTTTCGGCTTTTATATGAAATATTTACAAATATAAAATTAGTATGTATGTAATTGCAAAGTAAGTGGGGATGTAAACATTGCTGTCTACAAATTACAAAGCGAATCATACGAAATTTTTAATTGAAAAATATTGTCTACGTTGGGATTGCTATCAAAACTGACATCAGTTTTCAAAACTGACTTCTGCCTTCAACTTGACATCTACATTCAATAACTGACATCTGATTCATTAACACTGTTACTTTATAATGCATTTCTAAATAGCTTGAACCAAGGTCGTGGCTTACGTGGTAAAAGCGACAGTCCGGCAAACTGTAGGTTTGGGTTCAAGTCCCAACGTAGACAATATTTTTCAATTAAAAATTTTGTATGATTTGCTTTGTAGTTTGTAGACAGCAATGTTTACATCCCCACTTACTTTGCAATTACATACATACTAATTTTATATTTGTAAATATTTCAAATAAAAGCCGAAAAACTCCAATAATTTATCAACTGATATATTTAATAAACGGCTAAGAAATTATCTAAACACTTATATATATATATATATATATATATATATATATATATATATGTATGTATATATATACATATATATATAAAGATAATTATTTCGTGACCTTTGTATGTTATGATAAATTCAATTCAAGTTTTACTTTAAAATATATATATTTCAAACAACCCTACATGTTTCGGAAAATGATGCCTTTTTTAAGGAATATAAAATATAAATGACAGTATATTAATGTCATACATTTGCAGTTGCTATGGATAAAATTATTCAAAGATACATTCCAATTGAATAATAATAAATCATGCCTTAGTATTCTAAAATAGATAGACAACAAATACAGGGAAACGCAACACATGATTTATTATTATGTATGCGCCCGTGGAGCATCTTAAGATGTAAAGCTGTCGGCATTCGCCCTAAACGAGAAGGAAAACCACGAAAACCTACTCGGACAGCCAGACAGGAATCAAAACACGGAACTGTCAGCATGATAAGCAAATGTACAGATATTTAAAAAACTTAAGATATATAATTATATAACAGCAACATATATTATGATGATAAATTGTAGATCGTTACATAATTAAGTTATAGTATATACTGCTTAAATTTTTTATATCACTTCTGTTGCTAATTGAATTTTTTCCTGTTTAATACTAATCATTTCTTTAATTTCCCGTTTAATTGTGTGTTGTTCTTTATCAATTATCTGTATGTTTTCAAAATCGAAATGGTGATCACGTTGTAGTTTGTATGTAGATAAAGCAGTTTTGTCAGTTTAGAGTATTTGTGGGCTTGTATTCTACATAGGCCAAACTAAACAATATTTTTGAACAATTTTTGAAAACACACAGATAATTGATAAAGAACAACACACAATGAAAAGGGAAATTAAAGAAATGATTAGTATTAAACAGGAAAAAAATTCAATTAACAACAGAAGTGATATAAAAAATTTAAACTGTGTATACTATAACTTAATTATGTACGATCTGCAATTTACCATCATTTACCAAAAACAATACACTACAAATTTAACAATACGAAAATCAATTAACAACAATTTTTAGATGGTCAACTAACCGCCAAACCGCGTATATTTAAATAAATTATACTTAGTCCCTATAATTAACTTTATTTTTGTCTCTGTTAATATAGACAATTTCTAAAAAGGCTCTGATACTAAATATAACAAATTCCTATTTTTTATTATTAAATGTCTCAAATGAACTGTTTTGTGTTAAATAATAGTTAAATATAACATAAATTCTTAAAAACCTGTTTATAAATAATATAAATAAAGTTCCTTTCCTAATTCCTGTCACCTTCCTATCAAAAATGTAGGTATGTCACATATTCTATAATTTTGCCTTCCTTCACTTCCAAATATAATATATGCCTTTTCCACTCCAATGTTCTTGTCCTTAAATTATATGTTACGTAAGTTTAACAGCTGTTGTTGTTATAAAAATTATAACATCCTGTATGCTAAGTGAATTATTAAAGGTTAAGATATGTGTGACAATAATCTACAAACCTATTTTAAAAATCGTACTAAAAATAGTTTGTAGACTTTTAGTACTGACATCATTTCATGTCTATTACGAGAATGTCTTTTTCTTAGGAGAAGTAAGAAACATAAAATATAAATATTGATTCAGAATGCGCCTATTGTATTTAAAGGCAGCAATAAAACGTTAACATTATGTCTAAGTTTTGTTATGGTAAGAGTTCAATAACTTAGTGCCGAAAGTTTTAAATGGTATATTAAAATAACATGTAAAATGTGTACTTTACGGGCATTTAACGTGCAATCTATTATCTTTAATCGAAAGATTGTGTCAAACGTACGTGAAGATCGACAACAGAAGGAAACTCAGAGCAAGACAAAGTTATTCATTTTGCTATTGTCGGTTTTAAGATATCGTTTCCGTTGGTACTTATGTTATATTCAGTCGCACAGTGGACATAACAAAATTTATTTAAATATTTTACTCATTTTTTTCTGAAATTTTGGAAAAGTATTTTGGGTATATATTCTATATAATTTAATTTTTCCATTTTTCATACGTTGTCTTTCTATTTGAAGGACACCCGGTATATATATATATATATATATATATATATATATATATATATATATATATATATATATATATATATATGTGTTGTATGTATGAAAATGTTTAACCTTAAAAATTATTTATTGTAACAATTCCTAAGCATTATGATCAATTTAGAAAATGCATACACATATGTGTGGGAAAATTTTCTTAGAGTCCTGAACTTGGCCCGTACAATCTTTCCCATTCCTTTGCCTATTAAGAGTCGTCGGTTCAATTCAAACTATTTTTTGCTAGAAAATAGCTCCACAAAGAGCAACCAACAGAGAATTTATTGTTTAGTGTACTAATAGTAGTCATCACGTAAACATATTTCTATTGAATAATTGTCGTACTCGTATTACAGTAATAATACTGGTAACAAATCGAGAAATACACAGTAGTACCTATTTTTAACAATTGTATTTTACTTATTTTTGTTATCATCATCATACTACATATTTCACTTTTCTGTTATTTATTTTTATTGTTCTTCAAGCAATTCTTTTAAATAATTATATCTATGATAATCTCATAATGTTTTACATATTTGAACCGTAACTAAAAACTGTGACCTAGACGACTTACACGAAAGTGTATTTCCTAACATAAAGACGATGGCGGTCATTACCACATTAAGTGGGCCAATTTCGTTGGCTAGGGTTGTCCTTTACGACACCGAATTGACCTGATATAGGCTATATGGATCGCTGCAATTACTACTACTGGCACTGTCCCAAATTTAAAAACACCATATCTTCCTTCTTGCTCGTATTCAAGACCCTTTATTAAAATACTGGTTAAAAGGTGAATAGAATCAATAAATAGGTTGGCACTTAAGAATTTTTGTTATGTATAATAGTATAGTTTATTTCAAATTATAAGAATATAACTTTAAACGGCTCTAATGCTTTTATTGTACCACCTTCTGTTATGATAATTATTATACCTGGTCTCCTTATTGAACGGGTACGGTTTACCTATTTGCAATGTATGAATCTAGGGGCCGTATTGACTATAAATTACGGCCCTATAATATAATAATAAAACGCTGTTAATTTCAAGTATATAATAAAAAATATCTGTCCATTGGGTTTAAATACAAAGAAAAAATTACAAATCGTGTGGCAACATGTGTAGTGGATACATATAGATATATAAAGCTAATTTATTTGTAATACACAATAAAATTTTTATGTATCACCGCATTTCATAAATCATCTGTGATTGAGTCGTCTTGCAAATCGGTGTCTGTGTCTGAATGGTATTGCAAATTTATAATCAAAGGTGCTACTATTTTGTACATGCGCATATATTCATCCTCCTTTGCTATTGCGTGTTTAACAGCACTTTGCAATTTACAGCAGTTATATGTTCCATAGCATATTTTATGCGTGTTACACTGCTTTCACTAAATTTCGGTGTTTGATTTGTTCGTCTTATGGCATTTTTCAGTTGGGCCCATATCAATTCAATGGGATTGAAAATGCAATGGTATGGTGGTAAATGCAAAATTGTATGTCCTGCTTCTTTGGCTCTGTTATCCACATAATAATCCTTTAAATATTCTTTTGTCTTCATCACCTCTCTTAATTGGTTTTTTGTATAATGATCCTCAAAATATAAATAATTTGCTTCTAAAAATGCTTTTAATATCTTTCTTATTATTACATTTTGTAGGAACTTTGGTTAGCTGTCGAGAATGATACGGAGCGTTGTCCATCACTATCACACTATCTTTTGGTAAATTTGGCAGCAAAGTGTCACAAAACCATTCTTCAAATAAAGATGAGGTCATATCTTCATGGTAATCTAAACTTGAGAATTTAACATTTTTAGCAGATAATAGCGGCTGTCCGATCCATACATTTACTGACCCAGCATGAAGAATGATTATTCTCTTCCCTCTCGAAACCGGCGCGTCCAACTGACACATACTTGAACTATCCACCCAACCTTTGCAAATTGTGTCATGGGTGTCATACCACGTCTCGTCTAAATAACATATGAATCGTCCTTCCTGTCTATACCTTTTAATTGCCGTTAAGTATTCATATCGACGTTTCTGTAACCTCGGGCTTTCCATAATTGTGCGACGTTTGTCTATAGTGCCAAACTTAAAACCAGCTTTCTTTAGCGTCTGCCACAAGGTTGCTTTAGAACAATGAATATTTATAGGCTCATCACTGATTCTTTTATGGAATCAGTCAAGTGGAGATACAACATTTCCTCTGTAGAAGGAGTATACTTGCTGCCTAATAGTATCAATTTCATACTCTTCAATTTTTCTCGGTGCTCCTTTGTCACTTCTTTGCTTTCGAGGCCCTGCGTTATTCTTAATTATTTTATATATTGTTCCAAAAGGCACCTTGGTTAATTGCGACGTTCGTTGAATGTTCTGGGTTTGTAGTTCGTTATTTTCTTCCATCAAGGTATGATAGACATTGAAAATTATCTGTTTTGCATCTTCTGATATATGCTTTCTCTGGCGTGCTCCAACAGTATTATCACTATCCATATCATAATCACTAACACTTTCGGCAAAAGGTCGCCACATGTTCGTTAAGTAAAGAGAGAAAAATCAAATATGTATACAGCAGTAAAGATTGACAATAAATGATAAATAGACTCAATATTAGATGTAATATATACCAACTCTCCTAACTATATTTACTTAAATTTTGTTCAATAAATATAAGCACTTATTTCATCTAAAATGTAATTTAATGACTATTTAACTATATATAATAACTATATATTCAAATTAACAACTGTTGGTACTTATATTATTATTAAATTTTATTTCATCTAAATTGCAGTAATTACAATTTACTTAAATTTTGTCATTACGGACCTCAGCAGTTTGTTTGCGTAAAAGATAATCGTATTGAGCGGCCAGATAGTTATTGCCGCAGGTGGTGAAATAAAAGCATTAGAGCCGTTCAAAGTTATATTCTTATAATTTGAAATAAACTATACTATTGTATATTAAGCACCTCAATTTCTTTTCTTAAATTTTACATTAACTTTTAAAAATATTATAATTAATAGTTAAATTTTAAAATATCTCAAATTGTTTTAAAGGGTAAATGAAATTTTTTATAAATATTGCATAAAATACCTATGGCAAATGCGATAAAATATAATGAAATAGTAAATCTATTATTTTTAAATTTAGCTGTAACACTTTTAATTATATTCTTGCATATTTAATAAAACATAATCATCATTATGATCTTTTCTTCCATTACTCTAAGGTGTTAAGGTTTCCTCCAAAGCTTGTAATTCGTTCTTCCCTCTTTTTTATAAATTTTCACCATTTTTGCCTATCTTCTGCCACTTCTTTGCATGAGTTCCAACATTCCTCTATCACTTTTAGAATATCTATTATGTTCCAATCTTTTTTATCTTATAATATTTTCTTTGCTGATTTCACTCCCAGTTCTTTTTTATTTCATAATTTCCTATCTTTTTAGTTCTTTTGACTCCTAATACCTTCGTATGATATTTTATTTCGGTTGCTTGTAGCCTTTCTCCTTTTTCTTTGTGAGGACCCAGTTTTCTCCTCTATATAATAATAACACCGGAAGGTACGTTGTATACTGTTATTTGTTTTCATTGAAATCTGTTTGTATATATTATTTGCTGATTGAATTCTTTTATTTAATTCTTCTTCTATACTTCCTTTACTGTCAAGTATTGATCATAAATATTTACAGCCACTGTTTTATGTTTTCACTGTCAACTATTATGTTCATTTCTATCTTTTCATTACTCATCGCCATACATTTCCTTTTCTTTATATTTAAAAACAGATTTTCCTGTAAATAATGTTTTCTTTTTGTCGGTATTCTGCTATTAATCTAGCTTCCATTAAACGTCTTCTAATTGTTGGAGTCGATATTGCAAGATTTGTAACAGTTGCAAGCTCATTTTTTAGCATATTGCTAGTGACTTTCCCTCCTGGTTCTTACAGCGGATTGTCTAAGAAATCGTCCGTCCCTTGGATTCGTACAGCGTTTTCGTCCTTGTCCTAGTCTTCGAAAGTGAGAATCTGTCTCGTTAAATCGTTTAATCATGCGACTTGCGCTGGAGTGACTTCTTCCTATCAAATTATTCCGTACGTCTCATCCAATAAAGTAGATAGAATACTGTTACTACCTACTTCAACGATAAATTACCTGAAGGATTCATTCTTCAAGTTTAAAATACTCGTCACAAATAAACTCGATAACAAAAAAAAAACTTTTTAGTGAAGGATAACTTGTCTTAATAACCAGTTTTCGAATAGATTATAAATAAGTTTTTATTAAAAATTCGCTTAATTTACAAAATAGATTTTAAAACAAAATATTTTTTGCACTATTTGCTTGAAATCTCAATGGAAGTTAACTTACAATATAATTAGTAAACTAAAAGTTATCGTTATTTTAGAATTAACAAAACACATGGTGTTTCGTTAATTTTATATATATATATATATATATATATATATATATATATATTATAGATTGTATATATACAGGATGTCCTTGAAATAAAAAGGCAACGTATGATAAATAGAAAGATGTAATTACATAGAACATAAATTTAAAATATGAGTCAATTACAATGGGAACACCGAAATTACGAATACCCTGAAAATTGTATTATGTGAAGCCTATAAATTCAAAATATTCAGAACGTGTATAAGTCATAAATACCATGCAACCACATACGCCACAGTGTATGTTTACATACGTTACAGCTGAATGATATGTACAATAACAAAATAATGCTTTTTGTTATTGTCAGTCAACTTTAATATTTCGTCTTTTATAACACAAGATGATCACACAGTGGCGTGACAAAATTTTTTTAATTAATTTTGTCGTTTTTTTTCACATTTTGGCATTTTGGGAAAATATTTCGGATTTATATTCTATATAATTATATCTTACTATTTTTCATATGTTGTATTTTTATTTCAAGGACACCCGGTGTATATATATATATATATATATATATATATATATACACGAGGTGTGATAAAAAAAAACGGGGAATAGTTTTATTACGAATAAAGTATATCAAATTTGAATTAACCTCCCTTCAAAGTACTCTCCTCCGCTACCGATCCTCGAAGTATTTCTGAAAGGCTCCTTTCGGAAGAGTCTTCAGCTGCTCTGCTCTGTTAAGGCTTCCTAAATATCGGGAACGGTGTCATAACGTTTTTCTTTTATGACGGTTTTTATTTTTGCGAAGAGCCAGAAGTCGCATAGTGCTAAATCCGGAGAGTAAGGAGGATGTGCACAGACAGGAACCTTTTTTCGACCAAAATCTCGCAAATCAGAACTGTGTTATGGCATGGCGCGTTATCGGGACGAAAAAGGAAGCCATTGGCCCATTTCTCTGGGCTCTTTCTCTGTACAGCGTTTTCGTTGCTATACGCCCTTATAATATTCAAAGTTGACAGTTGTTCCCCTTGGGAATAGACCTCGAGATAATTGTGGAACATATATCACGATTCCATATTTACTACAATTAACAGAAGAAATAAACTATACATTAAAAAAATACGATATAGCTACAACATATAAGTTTAGCAATACTAATAAACATCTATTTTCGAAACTAAAACCCAAAAATAGAAAAAATCGAGAAACATATGTAATCTATAAAATAACATATCATTTATAATTTAAAATTCTTTGAAAAAGGCAGTAATTGCCGAAACATGTAAAAGATTATATTAAATATATACATATTAAAGTAAAACAGACATTACATCGCCGACTATCTAAATCTGCTATAATATACAAAGGTCAAGAAATAATTAATTATCTATATATTTATATATATATATATATATATATATATATATATATATATATATATACAAGGTGAGATCAATGCATAGTACCACGCGATGGAAAACCCTAAAATACTAAAAAAGTTCTTATACACTACTGTCCAATCGCCTTTTGTTTTCAAGATACAGGATCTTAAAAGTTTGTTAGAAATTTTATTATTATTGAACATTTTTGATCCAAAATTACTGTATTGTAGTTTCGCATATTATTAGAATATTATCAAAGTTGGCTATGTAATTATGGCACCTGTCAAATTATTA
The DNA here is from genome assembly GCA_935421215.2 of Melolontha melolontha. Taxonomy (NCBI): domain Eukaryota; kingdom Metazoa; phylum Arthropoda; class Insecta; order Coleoptera; family Scarabaeidae; genus Melolontha; species Melolontha melolontha. The sequence continues at coordinate 18,064,670 of OW285240.1, read as the reverse complement.
TTACATTAATTTATTCAAGTTCCTGATTACGTTTGTGTTTGGTTTTGCTGTTTGTCATTTTCTAAAATTAATTTTGAAAATGGTTCTCTTTACTTTTGAAGAATAACAAGGCCATGATTGTGTTATGGTCAAGCTAGATCAAATTCTTCCGAAGTTCGATACGTTGAACTTCGGAAGAGATATCCATTAAGACATGTTCCTAACGTTATAATATTTATTGACGTGGATAGACGTTTGATAGAAGATGGCTGTTTCAAAAAATTAAAAGTTAATAGTGGGGTCACCAGAACTCATTGTACTGTTAAAAATGAAGAAGCTGTTTTGCAAATAGTAGAAAATAATCCGAAAATAAGCACCAGAAAAATAAGTTAGCTGTACGGAATGTTAACCGTGCATCAGTTAGACAAGTACTCAAAGAACAGCTTCTTCACCCGTTTCATTTCCAAAAAGGCCTTTAGAGCTAGGTACCTTAAACTTATTTTTTAAATTTAGTTGGTGTTTTGCTTGTTATGTTATGTTGTTGTTTTTAAGGCTCATGTCGACCAAGTAGCGATTTTTTTAGTTGGGAGTTATTGAAGGGAAATACATTTTCTAATGAAGTATGGTCAGATTTTTTTTTTAATCAGCAGTACGTAAAGTTTTTATAAATTATTGGAATAATTAGGTAAACATATCTTTCATGGGAAGAAATTAATAACATGATTTTCCGACAAACTTTTAAGATCCTGTATCTTGAAAACAAAAGGCGATCGGACTTTAGTGTATAAGAACTTTTTAGTATTTTATGGTCTTTTATCGCGTGGCCCTATGCATTGTAGTTTTTTCCATGTCACCCTGTACATATATATATATATATATATAAGGTAAACTTAATTAGTCGGCGATTAAAGGTCTGGTTATTACTTCAAAGTGTATATATTTAAAATAATCCTACATGTTTCGGCAATGATTTCTTTGTAAAGGATATAAAAAATATAAATGACAGAATATAAATGTCAAGAATTACTTGACATTTATATTCTGTCATTTATATTTTTTATATCCTTGACAAAGGCATCATTGCCGAAACATGTAGGATTATTTTAAATATATACACTTTGAAGTAATAACCAGACCTTTAATCGCCGACTAATTAAGTTTACCTTATCATACCAAGGTCACGAAAATACTATATATATATATATATATATATATATATATATATATATATATATATATATATATATGGTAAATTCAATCAGTTGGCGATTAAAGGTCTGGCTTTACTTCAAAGTATATATATTTAAAACAACCCTACATGTTTCGGCAATGATGCCTTTATCAAGGATATAAAATATATTTTATATCCTTGATAAAGGCATCATTGCCGAAACATGTAGGGTTGTTTTAAATATATATATACTTTGAAGTAAAGCCAGACCTTTAATCGCCAACTGATTGAATTTACCATATCATACCAAGGTCACGAAAATATTATATATATATATATATATATATATATATACACACGAGATAAAGGTAATATTTTTTGGGAGTAACGACCGGGTAATTAAATATTGTTTTAATTACACGGCCGCTACTCCCAAAAAATTTTACTTTTCTCTCGTATTATAATTACGGCCAAGAAAATAAGAAATTCCTTCTAATACTGTACATATACAGTGTGGTCATAAAGTTTGGAACCAAGCTTATAACCGCATTATTTTACATTGTTTGGAAAAACGCCCGGAAAGGTAAATTCTCTCTATGACGTCATTGGTTTTCGAGTGATGACGTTATCAACACTTTCTTTAAATGGCAACCATATTATTTTTTTCTCGTTTTTGGTAGATCTCTATATCCACCAAATAGTGATATAAAACAATTGGTATGTTGCATCACAATTTTTTGGAAAAAAATGATATAAATTTAGAAAAAAATACGAAAATTTTATTTTTGTATAAAATTAAAATTAAATAAAAAAAAATCTGAACTTAAATTTATTTTAACAGTTAACGTACATTTTCAAAATGGACCCCACCAACCAACTGACACTGTCCCAGCCGAGTGTAAATGCTTTGCGATCAATAGTAATCTGCGTTATTCGCTCCAGGTCAAAAGAAATTCGTCTTCCCAATCGGCCAATTACTTATTAAAAAATCTTATTTAACATTAAATAGTTTCACAAAAAAGGGCCAAAGAAGTTTAATTTATTTAAAAAATTGACATGATGTGGCAGACCATTTCTTAATTAAAATTATCGCACAAAAATTGAAGATTTCAAAAACTAATTAAGCTTACAAAATTTACTGAAATATGTAAGTAAGTTTTTTTCACACTTCTGTCTTGTGTGAGGACTTAAATATTCTTCTTGAATCGTCAAAAGCACATGTACTCATGTTACTATGCCAAAAAAGTACAAAAACATAAACACGCACTTTTTTGCAAGATATTTCTTTATGACATTCTTGCTTCTTTTTATACAATTTATGTACAAAAATTTTAGTTTGAAATTGTTTCTATGGCGACAACATTGTTGAATTATTTACTTCTATTTTTGACGTTAAATTTTTGAGATATTCCGTAAAAATTGTTCATTTTTGCTAATATAAAAAATGGCACATTTATCTGAGCGAGAAAGAATCGAAATTTTAATTATGGTTGGGTATGGGGACAGACAAAGAACGCATGCAGAAGCATGCGATTTGTTTAACCATGAACACCCTGATAGACCTCCAATTACCAGGTCTACGGTGACAAAACTAGTTGGAAAGTTTACCGAAACTGGATCCGTAAAAGATCGACCACGGCAAGGTAGACCTCAAGTAGGAGAAGATGTGAAATTAAATGTGCTTCTAGAAGCAGAAGAAAGGCATCATGTTTCCACCAGACAACTTGCGTTAGCCAATCAGGTGGCTCACTCATTTGTCGTCAACTTATTTAAAAAAGAACACTATCGTCCTTACAAAGTTCAACTTGTACAGGAATTACATGAGGATGACGAAGATCGTCGACTGCAGTTCTGTGAAGACGTAATGTTACGTTGTGACCAAAATCCAAATTTCTTGGAAAACATCGTCTTCTCAGATGAAGCTACGTTCTGCCTAAATGGATCTGTTCACCGCCATAATTGCAGATATTGGTCGCAGAACAATCCGCATTGGACTCAAGCGTGTCATACTCAGCGCAGAGGAAAAGTTAACGTATTGGTTGGAATGATTGGACGAAGCATTTCAGGACCATATTTTTTTGAAGGAAATTTGACTGCTGTGCAATATTTAGAATTTTTAAGATTTGAACTGGTTCCAGCGCCCGCTGTTATTTACCCAAATCACGAGGATGGTGATGTACCCCATCCAAATATTTGGTTTCAACAAGATGGGGCGCCTCCCCATTATGGTGCAGAGGTTCGCCACTATCTTGACGAAATATTTCCCAATAAATGGATTGGACGGAGAGGCGCCATAGAATGGCCACCTCGTTCTCCTGACCTGACTCCGTTAGACTTTTTTTTGTGGGGTTATTTGAAATCGAAAGTGTATTTTAACAAACCGAACAATTTAGAAGATTTAAAAGAACGAATTCGCGTAGAACTTACACAAATATCCTCAGACATAATTGAGGCGAGTATACGAAGTGTTTACACTCGGCTGGGACAGTGTCAGTTGGTTGGTGGGGTCCATTTTGAAAATTTACGTTAACTGTTACAATAAATTTAAGTTCAGATGTATTTTTTTTAATTTAATTTTAATTTTGTACAAAAATAAAATTTTCGTATTTTTTTCTAAATTTACATCATTTTTTCAAAAAAATTGTGATGCAACATACCAATTGTTTTATATCACTATTTGGTGGATATAAAGATCTACCAAAAACGAGAAAAAAATAATATGGTTGCCATTTAAAGAAAGCGTTGATAACGTCATCACTCGAAAACCAATGACGTCATAGAAAAAAATTGTATGTCAAATGATGGCGTTTTAAAAAAGAAAATTTAACTGTCCGAGCGTTTTTCCTAAAAATGTAAAATAATGCGGTTATAAGCTTGGTTCCAAACTTTATGACCACACTGTATATATATATATATATATATATATATATATATATAATGTTTCCGTTATTTAAACTTTTGCTTATCGTATTAGATAAGCTAGTTTCCGTTTCTATTGAAATTCCGTATCCATTTTTGGAACAGCTAGTAGCTGTTTACTTCGAAACGACAAGTCTGAACGGTAGCTGTTTGTTTGATTATTTTTGTGCAATTTGTATTTTGTTTCAAGTATTAAACGCGAAAACCTAGAAATATATGTAAATTAATCTAAACAAGTACTTTAATATGCAACACTGCAGGATAATTTCCCTGGATACTACCGTAATACATCTGAAGATGATTTTCACAATGACATAAAATTTGTCTATTTTAAGAAAAATAATAAATATTTTATTAGATACGAAGGAAGTTTTTATGTTATCTACCTAGCTATGAAAACGATTTGCTATCGTGACAATTTTCTTACGTCAAATTTCTGTGACATTTTGTAGTGTCATCTCAAGTTTGATTCGAATCGCTTAACATTTGTTACTTTTACTTTTCATTTAAAGAAAAGAAAATGAGTGATTTGAAACTTAACCACAGAAACATCATGAAATTTTTATCAAAAGAAGGCAGTAGCCCGAAGAATAATCATGAGAGAATGGTGATATAGTATTTTTACGATAACAGATCAGTCACATCATAACCAGTAATATCACGTACCAGAACCTAAGAAATTCAATTTACTTACGTAGTACATATAATTTCTCCGACATTTTATAAAATTTGTATTTTCAGTATTACCTATTCCCCGCATTGTTGTCACGTATGATCATCATATGATATGCGCTTGTCATCTGTAGTCGTCGTTTCATATTACTATTGCTCATTTTATTTTGATCGTTTTAAGGATAAACCGACTGTTAATATTGACGTTTTTACTCAATGATATATAAAGAAATAGTAGGTATTATTCTATAAAACTTACCTATTCTTTAACAATCGCAGTACAACATATTACTTTGGGTACATTGAACAGTATTTTTCGAGAACGAGAAATATTCACTGGTAGCACTACTTCTTTGTGGAAAACATTGCAAAATATTGATTTCCATTTTATGACAGACGACCCTAAACGAGCATTAATGGAATTGCCTCATACTGCTTTGATAAGAATAACGTTTTTGCAATAATATATACGTTTTAAAAGTGAAAATACATTCCAGATCGTTGTTCTTGATGAAACCTGGATTTTTCGAGCTCTCAAAAATCATGACAAGATGAGAATATTAAATCTGTAAAAGTAAAACAAATAGATGGCAAAAAGTATTAATTATTTAAAAAGTATTGATATGGGCAATATATAACTGACTTTTGTTCTGTAGATACATAGTTACATTATGGTTTCGTTCCTGGAGCAGAAAAAATCTTTGCAACAAATAGTAAAAGCACGGATTACCACGGTGACACGAATCGACAAAATTTTCTAGAATGGTTCGAAAATCAGCTGCTTAAAAATTTAGTGAGCCCGTCGTTATTATTATGGATAATGTGAGCTATCATATGAAAATAATAAATAAATCTCTTGCTTCATCTTCAACAAAATACCAAATTCAGGAATGGTTAACAATAAAATAACTTTGACAAGACAGCTTTAAAAATACAGTTACTGAAGTTGATTAAACACTGTTAGCACATCAACTAATTACTAAACTAAGTTAAAATAGATAATTTTTATTTAAAGGTATAAACCGTCATCTATTTATGAAGCCGATGAATTACCTAAGCAATATGGCCACAGTTTTCCGACTTCCTCCATATCATTTTTTAACCCTATAGAATTAATTTGGGGAATTACAAGAAGATATTATTCTAGTAATTTAGGTGAATATGGTAGGACTAATGAAGGCTGTAAAAGGTTGTGGAAAGAAGCACCAAGTCAAGTAATGCTGAACCATGGGCTAACAGTGTGACACACACTGAAGCTGAGGTTAAAAAATGATGGGGTAAGGAAGTGGAATTTGCTCAAAATGATATCACATCTATCATAATTAGTTTAGAAGAAGAGGAAGATAATGTTTTAAGTTCAAGCGATTGACCCTTTTGGTCTCTTTGAATTTTGTTGACAAATTAGAGCAACACAGAGCTTTTTGACATTTACTCATATGAAATAATTATTTTTCGTGTAAACAAGAATAAAAATAAAATCTAGAAGAAGATATATTTCATTAATGTATTTAAGGGTAACTAACTATTTTGGTCGATATTGAAAATTAATAACATACGAATAGTGGCTTTGGATCTATAAGTTACGATTGCACTTTTAACTTTTTATCATAGATTTATGTATGAATTCTCTTATTAATACAAAGGTATTTTTAATAATATAAAATATAATTAAAAATCTGGTGTGAAGAACACAAATACAGGTTCACTGTTAATATTTTTTGTGAACGTGTCCGAACATATCCCTCCCCAGAGACGTAGATACGTATTTCTCCTTTCTACAGGCTCGTCGGTAAGCCCCTGCTAGAGAAAGGATATTCTCAGACACATTCACAAAAAAGAATCACATCACCACATCACCGAAATTATCCAGACCGGGCGTAGAAGTAAATTCCGCGCTGTCTGTTGTCAGACAGCCGAAGTACCTCGCCCCGTCCACATAACCAATGTGAAGTAACGACGCCCTTCCAAAAATGGCACAGCCAATCTCTCTAGAAACTGCATTTGTTTGTGTCTTCACTCATACTACGGACTAACCGCATGTGTAATGTATCAGAACAATTGAAACATACATGAGTAGGTAAAACCCACCAGTTTTGTATAATACAAAGGTATTTTTAATAATATAAAATATTATTAAAAATCTGGTGTGAAGAACACAAATACAGGTTCACTATTAATATTTTTTGTGAACGTGTCCGAACATATCCTCCTTTGTAAATGTGTCTGAGAATATCCTTTCTCCAGCAGGGGCGTACCGACGAGCCTGTAGAAAGGCTAAATACGTATGTACGTCTCTGGGGAGGGATATGTTCGGACACGTTCACAAAAAATATTAATAGTGAACCTGTATTTGTGTTCTTCACACCAGATTTTTAATAATATTTTATATTATTAAAAATACTTGTATCATACAAAACTGGTGGGGTTCACCTACTCATGTATGTTTCAATTATTCTGATACATTACACATGCGGTTAGTCCGTAGTAACAGTGAAGACACAAACAAAATGCAGTTTCTAGAGAGATTGGCTGTGCCACCTTTGGAGGGGCGTCGTTACTTCACATTGGTTATGTGGACGGGGCGAGGTACTTCGGCTGTCTGACAACAGGCAGCGCGGAATTTACTTCTACGCCCGGTCTGGATAATGTCGGTGATGTGGTGATGTGGTTCTTTTTTGTGAATGTGTCTGAGAATATCCTTTCTCCTGCAGGGGCGTACCGACGAGCTTGTAGGAATGCGAAATACGTATCTACGTCTCTGGGGAGGGATATGTTCGGACACTTTCACAAAAAATATTAATAGTGAACCTGTATTTGTGTTCTTCACACCAGATTTTTAATAATGTTTTATATTATTAAAAATACCTTTGTATTATACAAAACTGGTGGGGTTTACCTACTCATGTATGTTTCAATTATTCTAATTCTTTTATGCCAGTGACAATATAAGTGAAATTAAGAACCAATATAATGTTTTGATTTGAATATCTATTTGACCTTATATTACACCATATTTATATGCTTTAGAGGCACAGTGCTGATCTATTTCGAATGCAGCACCAATTATTACTTATGCCTAAGAAAAACTCATGAGTGTAACGTGATAAAAGCTAAAAAATATATTTTACCGTTTAATTTAACGTATGTACCGCTATATCATTATTATTATTATTGACTGTAATAAACTATTTCCATTCCTTCCGTTTTTTTTATTCTAAAACGTGGATATTTATTAATTTTTCAAGATAAAAGTACTAATACAATTGCCTTTATTAATTAACATAAACTATGCATTTTTCTAAATATAGAGTGATAAGTATACAATATTAACATTCTAGACAGTTTAATGTGCAACCTAAATGCCATCTCTAAAAAAGAAGATTTTTGAAGGTTTTAAATGTACTATAATCTATAAACCAAGTGACAAGATTTATTTGCAAGAGGTAAACAATAGATTTGTTAATGTTGTGTGGCGCACATTGATGACGTGACTGATCTCTTATCGTAAAAATACTATAGTGTATGGAGAAAATAGCCTGTCCTATTGCCAAGTCAAATTTTGGTGTAAGCAGTTCAAATGGGGCAGAGAATTCAACCATGATGACCCAACGTGTGGAAGACCTCTGAAAGCACGAACTGAAGAAATCATCAACAAAGTTGAAGCTTTCGTGTTGACTAACGGTCGAGTAATAGTTCCAATTATTGCTAGACAAATGAAGCTAAACAAGTCCTTCAATATTATAGCAACACTGCAGGATAGTTTCCCAATATACAGGGTGATAAAAGAATTGGAGCTTTATTTTTAACTGAAAATAGCACACCCAAAATAATGACAAATGAAAGAAATGTGATAAAAGTTGTAAAGTAACAGAAATATTCACACTTACAGTTTGAGAGACTCAAGAACACTTGCTATTAACTTATGGGCGCGAATTGTTAATGGTACTCTCCTCGGACCATTTAAGATGCTGCAGACAAAATAAGCAGGCAAGATATCCGAGCTTGTTATAACTCGTGGATACGGCGAGCACAAGCTTGGCTTCAAGCAGGAAGCGATAACTTCGAACATTTGCTGTACAAGGTGTTCCTGTGTTGCTCGCATAAGTGTGAATATCTCTGTTACTTTACAACTTTTATCACATTTTTTTCATTTGATACTATTTTGTTTGTACTATTTTGAATTAAAAATAAAGTTCCAATTTTCTATCACCCTGTATATCAGAAACGAGTGCTTTTTAAAATTCTACGCGAATATTTGGGAATGAGCAAAGTTTCGGCGCAATGGATTTCCAGGATGCTCAGTTACGAACAAAAATTGTGAAGACGACAAATTTGTGAAGAGAATTTGACTGTTTTATCTCGAGATGAAGACTTCTTAAATAGAATTTTAACTGGGGATGAAACATTGGTACACCACTGGGACCCTCCTACGAAACAAGGGATTCATAAGGACTCTTCAACGCCCAAGAAGGCAAAAACGCAATTTTCTGCGGGAAAAGTAATGGTCACAGTTTTTTGGGACGCGGAGGGGATTCTCTTAATTGAGTATATGCCAAAAGGGACTACAAGAACTAGAAATGTCTACAAAGATACAATTAAGAACTTTAACACGGCTATACGTGAAAAAAGACTCCACAATTTTGGTCAGAATCCTTTGCTTCTTCACGACTACTGCAGGGTGCATAAGGCACGAATTATTCAAGCAGTAATCAATGAATGCGGCTTTGAGGAATTATAACATCCACACTATAGTCCCGACCTCGCCCCCTGTGACTATTATTTCTTTTCAAAACGTGACGCGGAAGACGCTCTGGGGTTGTATTTTCGCAGAATAACCAAAAGAACACATAGCGTTATTAAAGAAACGTTGAGATAAGTATGTTAGGAATAGAAATAAAACTACGGTTTTAATCTTCACTTTTAATCATTACTCGTAAAACGACAATTGCTTCGCCAACACAGTGGCTTCCTCAGGTGTTTACATCTAAACAGTACGTTACAAACTAAATAAAAAATAAATAATATATCTATAAAATCAAGAAGGATGGTATTTAAAATATTTTAAAGAAATCTATGAATTACAAGTATTGTCGGTAGTGAAAGAATGTGGCGCATCTGGTCGGCCCTAACTGTATATTATAGGGTACTAAACGTGTTTACGCATAAATTTGTTTAATAACCTACATATACATTTGTATTATCGTCTAAACAGATTTTAAGTAAATAAATTTAATAAAGGCGAGTTATTTAAATCTAATTTATCATTTAATAAAATTTGTGACTGTTTTAATTTATTGATTTCTAAACTTTCCAGTAAATTTAATTTCTTGCCTTTATTTTCTAAATGCAGAATTTGAAAATCTTTATCGAAAGTGTGGTTTTCTTCTAATAGAAAATTCATTTTAAGTATTATGAAAATTAGTCGATGCTTCTAATTTATTTTTGTTGTGAAAAGCTATATTCTCGTATGTGCATAGAGGCTAATCATTTTATTTCAACAAAAGGCATTCGCAGTAAAATAAATTATAAAATATACATCATTAATCATAATTTACCTGTATCGAAAAATAACTAATTTAAAACACCTCGACTAGCAATAGCATCGTAAATCAGATTTTAGATTACATGTATGTGCATAAGTGAATTTTCTCCGAAAAGTTATTAATGGAAGTGGGGAAAGCGAGCTATGTAGAAGAACTCGTACATCATAGAAACAACCTTATGAATAATGCAATCTTCTTCTTCCATTAACAAGAGAAAAACCAAATCGATCGTTATTTGATAAATCTTCACTTCAGTATAGAAAATCTGTAAAAGCGGTAAGGTACATGTTGCTTGTCGCAAAAAAACAATTTTTACGCAACATTTTCTAAATGTTAACCACTTAACAATCATTAAACTATTTTAGTTATTCATAGTTCTAATGAAATTTAAAAAAATTGGAGGTTTCTCATACAGGTAAAGTACAATAGAATCATGTCGAGAGTATCGGAATGTATTTTCTGATGAAATGGTAATGATTAAAAAAATCTAGTAAACGAAGCTTATCTCTATATTATCTACTTCCTTTTAAATAACGTACATTAAGATTGATATTATCTGAATTTTGTGGTGAAATGTGGTTTTTCATGTTTAATTAATGGAAGTGAATTGTAGTCTTTTCCGAAGAACCTAAATATTCGATGTTTATAAAATATATTTATTAGGATATCCTATACATTCACTAATTTGATTCTGTGTTAAATACATTTCATTCCTTGACGTAATCTCCTGACTAGCACGAGGTATAAGCATTCACAAGCTTCCAGAAATAAGATAATGACTAATTAATTACACCAATAAGTACATGTTTTAGACTATGTACAGGTTAATCAAAATGTAATTCATATAGCCTTTGACGGTTTCTTGATTTTTCGATAGACGGTTGTCATTATCAACATTAACACATTTTTGACATTTGATAATTCTAGCAAAGTTTGAAACAAAATTTTTAGTACTGTTTCGTAGTTCGTATATGTTCGTAGTTTATTGTGGATTTGGACAAAAAGGATTGTATATATATATATACACAGTGTGTCCACAGATTCATTCTCAAGATGGGGATCTCACTTATTATGAGAGACAGAGATTTGGTTAAATGGGATCAAATACTCCAGAGGTAAAGTTGTACCAAGCTCTATACACTAGCTTTGAATATTTAAGATACTTCGGGCGCTATTGCAAAAAAAGTGAATTTTGTTTTTTCGATTTTCTTTAATAACTCTTTTACCTTTAAAGTAAGGCAAATTTAGTTTGCACTTCTTTAAGGCACTTTTCTAATAGTAATCTGGTGATGTATTTAGATTTTTTAATACTGCTATAGTAGTTGAGCTACAATGGTCAAGTTTCATTTTTCTTATGGGGGTTATAGTTGGTTATGACATCATCGAACACAATTTTTCTTTCCCTTTTCAAAAATGTATAATTTGTTATAGATGATACCAAAACTAATTTCAAAAATTTAAAAAAATTACATGTTGTTACATTAGCAGGTTAGAGCGCTTTTGAAATTTGGCACTAGGAAACCTTGGAAACATAAAACAATCTAAGATTCAACTGTCATTGTTAGTGTTTGTTTATAGTTGACATTCAGTTTATGTTCTGTGAAATTTACAAATCGAATAGCAAAATAAATACCTAGCATAATAAAATATAAAGTACCATTTAAATACTAAATTTAGTGATTATTATTAAACAATTTTGCTGTGATTGATCCGTTTAGTAAAAGTGACAAATTGTATATGTTGTCCTGTTACAAAATTTCGACGAGAGCTGCCGAAATGTACATAAACTTTCTACTTACAGAAATTTAACGATAAATTTATCATGGATACATCATTCAGTAAGCCATATACAAAGCCGCAGCGCATAAGTAATGAAACTAAAATTAGTGTTTTACAGCAGTTGTTGAAAATCTAAACACGTCAGTTCGGGAAATTCAACATAACAAATCTACTGCTAATAAGATTTTGACCTCCCACAAATATCATCCATATAAATACAATGTATGTCAATCTTTAAGACCAGGGGATAATGAAAGACAAAGAGAATTTTGTGAATGGTACATTAGGCAATGCGATGATAGTGTCAATTTTTCTTCTCAAATATTATGGTGCGATGAAGCTAGATTCACAAGCAATGGTTTATTCAATAGACAAAATTTACGATTTTGATCTGCAGAAAATGCTCATGTAATCAGACCTGCTCGACATCAAGTGCGATTTGGATTTAATATCTGATGTATACTAGGATCACGATTAATTGGGCCAATAATTTTTAATGGAAACACTAACGTCCGACATTTATTTGTATTTACTGCAAATTAATATTGAAGACTTGCTGGGTGAATTACCTCTACAAGAGGCTCATAATTGTTGGTTTCATCAGGACGATGTTCCAGCACATAATTCCAGAATTGTAACCAATTTCCTCAATCAGCGGTTTGGTAACAGGTGGATCGGAACTCGTTAACCAGTTGCATGGCCACCAAGATCTCCTGATCTGACGCAGCTCGACTTCTATTTGTAGGATTACATTAAAGATAAAGTGTATGCCCGCAGTTACAATAATTCACGAATGTCGAGCTGTTCCAAGGCGTATTTTACATAAAGTTGTTAAATCTACTATTCGTAGATCCTATTTATGCTTGAAAAATGATGGTCAACTGTTTGAATATTTTTTATAATTTCTTATTATAATTTTGTTTTAAATAATATCTAAGTATTTTTTGAGCTGCCTATATTTTTAATTTAATAAATAATTGGTGCAAAATAAAGTTTTCTTCCTTCTTTGCTTTGTTTGCAAAACCTTCTATTATCAAATGCCACAACCACTCTAACCTGCTAATGTAACAAAATGTTTTTTTTAATTTTTGAAATCAGGTATAACAAATTATACATTTTTGAAAAGGGAAAGAAAAATTGTTTTCGATGGTGTCATAGCCAACTATGACCCCCATAATAAAAATGAAACTTGACCATTGTAACGCAACTACTATAGCAGTATTCAATAATCTAAATACACCACCAGATTCCTATTATAAAAGTGCCTTAAGTAAGTGCAAACTAAATTTGTTTTACTTTAAAAATAAATGAGTTATTAAAGGAAATCGAAAAAACAAGAATTCACTTTTTTTTGTAATAGCGCCCGAAGTACGATAAATATTCAAAGCTAGTGTATAGAGTTTGGTACAACTTTACCTCTGGAGTATTTTATCCCATTTAACCAAATCTCTATCTCTCATAATAAGCGAGATCCCCATGTTGAGAATGAATCTGTAGACGCAATGTATATATATATATATATATATATATATATATGAACTTCATGTGTATGAGAATTAATAATTATTAAATCTCATTTTACATGCGATTGTCGCTATAATTTGTTGCATTTAATTCTACAATTCGGCAAATCACTTTTGCCCTAGATTGTAGACGCAACAAGCCGCGACATCATGATGTCGCGGCTTGTTGCGTCTACAATCTAGGGCAAAAGTGATTTGCCGAATTGTAGAATTAAATGCAACAAATTATAGCGACAATCGCATGTAAAATGAGATTTAATAATTATTAATTCTCATACACATGAAGTTCATTACAGTTCGTATATATACACGTAGTATAGAAGTGAATAACATGTCTGTCTTCGGTAAGGTGCACTGATGATCTGTAAAAAACAGTGAAATATCGATATATGCACATTCCGCGCAGATAAGTTTTTCACAAAATTTTTCATATATATATATATAATAGAATCCCTGTTGTATCCATAGGGTACCGTTTCTCACCTTGGGGTTCGCGAAATAGCCTAAACAATAATGCAAAATCATTTTATGAGAGAAATCTTTAATTATAAACATTTTACATACAATTAGTACACATGTAAATAAAACAAATTAGTGTGATGATTGCATTTGTTTTCCATTTGAACGTTTTTCCATACGTTGATCTACGTTAGAAACACACAAAAGAGACGATTCCTGTATTTAGTTTTCAGCGCAATCATAGACGAAAAACCCTGTTAATATTTTCAATGCTTCTGTGACTAAATTTCCATTAAACATATTTAAATCTTCAGATGTAAATTGCAGTGATAGCTTCTGTCGTCAGACATTTCGATGAGCTGGTCGTGAATCTCAACTGGTAAATTGGCAGCGGCAACAACGTTTTCACTAAACGGATTCAGCACTCACCTCTTCTAGAAACCATTTTTATCTTCCGGAAAATACTCCGCCAACTAAGTATTTACCTCACACAAATGCATCTTTATGCAATCCAGACTGTGGTGAGCAATAGTATACCTGTTCATTCTCAATATAATCCAAAGTGATTGGGAATACATCAAAATTTTTGCTTTGAAGTCGAATAATCCAGATATCAAGCTTCTAATGAAAGCATGAACTTTGTCTGTCATTACTAAAATGTTTTAATCACGTTCTTGTAAATTCACACTCAAGTCGTTTAAATGCGAAAATACATCAGCTAAGTGGGCCAATAACGACATATACTGATTATTCTGTAAAAACAATAAGAATGGCGTTTGTTTATTCTGAAACAATATTATTAATTCATCTCGCAATTCCAATACCCGTGTTTTTCTCTCGAGATAACCATCTAGCTTCTGTATGGAAAAGAAGAGATTTTTATTTTCGCCCATTCGCCATTCGCGCATAGTTTAGTAAACAGCATGTTCTACAACGGTCGGCTTTTAATAAAATTTACCATTTTTACAGTTTCACAAAGAATTTGATTGATATTTTCTGGCATGTTTCTTGCGACAAAAGCATGTCTGTGAAGGAAGCAGTGCGTCCATTCCGCTATTGGTTTAAAACGATCTTTTAATATTTTCATTAATCCGCTGTTCTTTCCTGCTTTTGTCTTTGCAACATCACTGCATACTGCAATACATTTTGTCCAATCTACGTTGGTATAGTTTCTAGTAGCTTTATAAAAAACATGAACAAGACATTTTCCGCAGCATGACCCGGTACTGTTTTATTAAACAACATATTTTCTTTGATTGATGTGTCCCTATCCCATTCACACCTCACAAAACATAAGAACTGAGACATGTTTACTACATTTGTTGATTCATCAAATTGAATACCAAAAAATTCACGCGATCGCGAACATAGGCAGACATGTCATCTATTCATCGATCAGTCAGTCATTGATCAATTTTTTTCAATTTTGTTTTACTTATTCCACGCCTATTAAAACACTAACCATATCAATTGCAGACAATATGAGGTCTTAAGCGATTATATGGGCTTTGGATATCTTAGCTACTCTTAGTGCTACGAGATAAGATGCTTCAAGTACCCTTTTATCAGTATGGCTTGACTTACAAATAGAAGTTTGTTGATTTTTCAAACTATATAATTTTCCTTGGAAAAATTCCAAGGGTTTGTTTTCATGAGCCGGTTGCTTAGTTTCCAAGTGTCGAACTAATTTTGATGGCTTCATGCTTTCATCGTAAGGAACTTGAAAGCAAACAACGCACTGTGGCTTTCCATCCAATGAGTTAAAACCATAATTTAAATAACTGTCATTGTACAACCTTGTCTTTTTACCAGCCGATTCAATGGAAGTAGATGACAATAATAAAGTACAATATCAAAAATTAAACAATAATCCATAAGAAGAAAAGCTAAATAAAATTTAAATAATCAATTCAAATAAAAGAAAATTATAAGAAATACCTAAACTAAAATTTATAGATTGCCAATAAGTGCAAGCGTGAGTAATTTACCGAGCCTATGTTAAATGACAAGCAGAGGTACACATACTGATACACAGAAGACTGGAAAATTCCATAGAAGCAGTCAAATACATAAACCAAAATATCACGCAAGTAACGCTTCAAGTAAAAAAAGACTGTAAGATTTGTAAGTGTCTATACGCCGGATATTTAAAAGCCGATAGAAGTGAGAAAGGATTTCTTTAACACCATGCAGGATACATTAGACGAACTCATAAACAAAAACAAAACATTCATAATGGATGACCTTAACGCAAGAATTGGCAACATAACCACCCCCGGAATCATGCAGAATACAATGAAGAAACATCGAACGAAAGAGGCGACATCCTGATATCTATATGTGCCCACAACGAACTACAAACAACATCTTTGAACATAAAACACAACATAAATACACATTTTCTAATACAAGAAGCCAAAAATCAATAATCGACTATGTGATCACAAACAGAAAAGAGCACCCCCGCTATATATATATATATATATATATATATATATATATATATATACACTGGACGTAAGCACATTGACGTACGCAAATGTTGGAATACAACATAGCCTGGTAATATGCAAATACAGTGCCTCTCAAATAATAGAACACAAGAAACCTCCTAATTATGTCTATAAATTTAATATCGAATCTTTGAATGACGAAAGCACAAGAAACCTTTACCAAAAAATACTTCGCGATAGAATTGCATAGTACACTCTATCGCAGAAGCAGACGACGTAGAAACAGCATGAAAAAAAGTAAAGAACAATATAATTAATAGCTCTAGATAGGTGAAAGAACTATCGACAAAAACGCATTAAAAAGTAGCAAGCCATGGTTTACACAGGTGGTTAAGAATTTAGCGAAGAAGAAGAAGGACCCGTAGATCACACACCAACAACTGGACTAAAGAAGGATACGAGATTATAAATAAATTAGTAATATTGTAGGCAATGAAATCTAACAGATTAAAAAGACATATTGGGAAAGATTTTCAGTAGAAATGGTGTATCATCTGCAAGGAGATCAGAAAAAAGTATTGAACATGATATGAGGAAGAAAAAAGCCCATCAATGAAGAAGTAAATGTAAACTCTATAGAACTAGAAACGTGGGTAACACAGTTTAAAGATCTATATCGTAACATCAACACCAACGACGAAAAGCAAAAGGAACTAACAGCTGGAGATACCAACAATGACTATACCACACAAGAAGAAGTACGAATGACAATATCCAAACTCAAGAACCGAAAATCGCCAGACATCGACAACATTCGAAATGAGCTGATTAAATACGGAGGCACAGATCTTGAAAACAAAATAGCGACATTACTCCAAAAAAATGAAAGCTGCGAGGCAATACTAGAAGAATGGAGGTCAAGTATAACCATACCAATCAATAAAAAGGCCTAAAAAGTGACTCTGCAAACTACGGAGACATAACACTGTTGAGCTCCATTTCGGAAATATTCACAAAGAAATGCCAACAAAGGAAACATATCCAAGGAACAAGAAGGTTTTCGATCAAATAGATCTACAACCGATGCAATATTCATCCTAAGATAAATGATAGAGGAATCAATAAAATATGATAAACATATGTTCATATGCGTCGTAGATCTGAAACTGGTCTTCTTAAACGATGTAATCATTCTCCTACAGCAAGAGAATGTGACTAAAAAATATATAAACATTGTTGAAGACCTTGTGTTGCGCCTGTCAACACAACGAGAAAAAAATTGAACGTGGGATGACAGAAGAAATAAATATTTCAGCGGGAATTAGGCAAGGAGCCCATGTCTGTTTAACATGATCATGGGTAAAATAATCGAAACAGTAAATGAAGTTAATGCAGGATACAAGATGGGTAACCGCTCATTGAGAATTTTATGCTAAGCTAACGATTCTGTACTTACAGCCAAGAGCGAGGGCAACCTACAACCTACAAATAGCAGCCGAAAAACTTAATATGACAATATCGTACGAAAAAACCTACTCCATTGTTATTGCGAAGAACCCCATCATATGTAAGTTAATTGTCAACGAGCACATAATAAAACAGGTGATGGACCTCAGATATCTAGGCGGCAGACATCTACAGCAAGAAGCGAAACAACAAACAAATAAAGCAGCTAGAATATCAGGATACTTACGATAAATAATATGACGAAACAAATTTATGAGTAAAGAAAGTAAAATCAGAATATATAAAGCCTACATCAGACCCGTGCTAACCTACGCCGCTGAAACAAGGGCCGAAACATCACAAATAAAAAGAACAATGAGAGCAACAGAAACGAAAATACTTAGGACTATAAATGGCAACGTGCTTAGAGACAGAATAAAGAACGAAGACATACTAATAGAAATCGGAGTGCAAGACGTTGTAAGATGGACAAGAACCCGACGCCGTTTCTGGAGAGATCATGTTGATAGGATGGGCCCAGAAAGACTGGGGACTTTGGCAAAAACACAGAAACCGAACATCAAACGACCGATAGGAAGACCACCTAAGCGCTGGGTGGAGAGTTGGACATCGCAAGAGGGAAAATAAGAGAAAACAACAAGACTAGGTCCAAATAGACGATGAAGAAAAAGAAGATGTTAAATGGTTAATTTTAGCGGAAGAGTAAAAAGGAACAGGAAAAGTTTTGTTAACGTTTTGAATCATACGCGTAATAGATGTTTTGGCAAAGAGGTTTGTTCCAAGTTCTGGCTTCGGTGAATGTTTCACTTAATCTTGTTCTATATTTTCGCACCATGATGTAAATAGCAGAGAGTAAGTTCGCAGTGTCGATGCCACTGTTGACTAACTTAATCATAAAGTTACCACTCGCTATCCCTTCCTGATTAGAAAGAGAGGTAAAATTGTGTTCTCCTAGTAATTCTTGATAGTTAAAACCCCTGACAGGAAAGCTATGAAATAATTTGTAGGTTAAATATTTCGAAAACCTCTGAGGAACGCGCGAAGAAACACTGAAAGTGGAGTAATGCAACCCACTATAGCAGACGTAACAAGAGCGATTATAAAGAAAGGAAATTATCAGGATTATAATGTTATAATGGATGAAGTAAAGACAAATAAACTTAGTTTAAATAATAATATGGTACGGCCAATAAATTCGAAAGCTTTCGCGAAATCGGTATAAAGAACAACGACTTGATCATTTGAGTTAATACTGGAAGTTGTATAGTGAATAATTTTAGACAAGTTCGTGGAGATAAAACATCGAATAGAGTTATATAGTTTGTCATAAATCAAGTGCTCAAAAATCTGAACCAGCCTAACAAAATACCAATTAGTTAGAAATGTGTAGTTAGAAATATCATATTTTCTTCCTTTTCTATATATAAGTATAATCTTGGATATCTTCCAAATATTTGGAAACATAGACGTGCAAAGAACAAGATTAAATCTAGATCATTCTATGACAAGATTCCAATGTAAAGAGTGTTTTGAGAGTTAACTAGGTAAGGCTTGAACTAGTTCTTCATCTGGATTCGTCAGCTCATTGTCAGTTTATGTATAAAAATAAAACGTAAAATAAAACGTTTTTTGTACCAATAATAATTTTTCATTTAAACGTCACATTCCTGTTAAATTTTCCGCGTTCGTACACCACAACAGTATTTATACATAATGCTGTGTATGGCAAATGTAAAAGTAATTATTTATTGAAAATTACACGACTATATATTTTGCTTAGACACTGTCATGTAAATTATCTCAGTGTATATTAGAGAGTATTCATATAATTATATCATGTGACCAGTAATTAAATATATATTAATAATTTCAAAAGTAATAAAGCATTTAATATAATAATTTTTTTGATAACGAGATTTTGTAATCTTCTATGCTTTAATTTTGCACTTTTTCCCTAAATTAAATTTAAAGTCTACAAACAATTCCCTGCTCCTTGAATCGAATTATGGCAATACGGTGATATTATTTTATCCCTTCTCTATGCAATTCCCTCTTCTATGCAATTATATTATCTATTGAATTTTTAATAGTTTAGACAAACTTTAAATAAAAATTTTTCTAGACGTCTTAAAAAAATTGTGATAATTTTTCTTAGTGTTTAAGGGTATATTCAGTTCACTTACGACTTCCTACGTAATTATATTACTCATAAAAATATTTAAAGATTCCTTTAGGAAAAAAGCGTCTAATATCACTTAAAATCTTTAACATTATCACTTCAGACTCAAAAATGTAATTTAAATATATGTATAAGAACTTCTCTTTGAACACTTTCTCGAACATAGTTTTTAACAAATTGATTATTATTACATGATTGACGAGTTGATTGATGTTATGTATAAATAAAATAATGAAAATATTCACAAAATTTCAATAAATTTAATTGAACACAATGAAAATCTAAAATTACAAGTCCGTTCCAAGTATTATACCGTATGTGTTAAATATCATTGGGCATAGAGAATCAACGTATGAGTACCTACAATGTATACGTACATGAGAAAGCCAGTCCAATGCCAGCGAAGACAGCGACGACTGACGATTGTCTCCGATACCATTTGACTTGAAATTTTGCATTCAGTCTAGCTGCGGCCGTTACAGTTACAAAACGAACAATATAATTAATGTATAATGGCTCTTTATACACCCACTGAAAAGCTTCAGTTAGTAAAATGATTTTATGCTGGCAACTCTGCAATGGAGTGCATGAATTTGTTTGCGCTGACTTTTGCAGACCGTTCTGTAACTTGCAGACAAACAATTTATAATATTATAAATAAATTTGAAACTTGTTTCTGTCTCAATAACTGTACGAAATGCAAACCAAGAGAGGTATCACCACAAAAAATTGAGGAAAGAGAACGGCGGGATGTATTAATTTGTAGTATTGTGGAAATTGATAACACGAGATCTACTAGAAGTGCTGCCGAGGAATAGGGTACAAGTAACACAACTATTTCACGTATTTGGAAACGTAATGGTTTAAAATGTTTCAAATATTCGAAAACTCAAGAAATATTTGCCGAGGACAATTTCCGGAGAATGGAGTTTTGTCAAGGCGTTATGCAAAAGATACATCAAGATGAAAATTTCGTTAAAAATATTCTCTTCACCGATGAATCAACTTTTCCATTACATGAAGCACAATCCCTTCCTCTGTTCTTCGATATTGGGCTTCGGAAAATCAACACCGACATTTTGCAAATCGCACACAGTATCCTCAAAAACTAAACGTTTGAGCAGGTATTTTAGGTGACCATTCTATAGGCCCCTATTTTATTGATGGTATATTAAATGCCGACAAGTATCTCGAATTACTGAAAAATCAAATACTTCCCGCCATTTAAAACATTGGAATAAATCAGGATATCGTTTGGTTTCAACATGATGGCTGTCGAGCACATAATGCAGTGAGGGCAAAGGAATTTCTAGGAAATAATTTTCCTGACCGTCTTATTACTGGAGCAGGAAACATTAAATGGCCCCCGCGATCTTCTGATCTATCTCCAAATGATTTCTTTTTTGTGGGGATATCTAAAAAATATTGTTTATACTCATGAAGCGGTAGAGCAGAAAATCTAGTTGCCTTGAGAGAAAAAATAACTGAGGCTGCGAATTCATTAACTGCCGACATGTTAGCAAATGTAAGAGCTAATTTCTACGACCGCCTAGGACAATGTCTTGCTGTACAAGGATGAATTTTTTAACCTCTTGTATATTTTATTATAATTTTTAGAATCCTTTTTTATTTATTTTATTAGGATTATTCTTTAATTTTATTAGAATTATTTTATTTTATTTATTATTAGAATTTTATTAGAATAAAAATTTCCTGCATCTACTGAAAGAAATAAGAAAAGCAAATCCCTTGCAATTCGTAAATGTTATTTTAGAACGCATTACAAGTACCTAGGTCGATGGTCAAATGATTACTGCTAACTTGTATTTGCGAAACAATCGGAGACAATCGTTGCCGGCCGTCGCGGTCTTCGCCGGCATTGGATCGGCTTTTCCATATACATCGTATGTACTCATACGTATTCCCTATGCCTAATGATATTTGACACATGCGGTACCTATATTAACTATTTAAGAAGGCGCCATCATCAGATTCGTGCAGATTTAGCTAATGTCAAAATCTGATCTACCCCTATTCTCGTAAGTGCTTTACGGCTATCCGTTTTTTGAAATTGATTTAAATAAAAAATAGTAATATGTCTTATCTATACGAAGAAAATATTGATACTGACTGTACGGGGAAATGGCTTAGAAAATCGCTCTTACGCCAGTGATGCTAGATCAGGTAATTTTTCTTTAGTTATAGATTTTTTTTTGTCAAATCGGGAAAAATGGAATTTTTGGAATTATCTAGGAAATTTTTGAGAAAGACTTTAAAAAAATCCAAATGCACTACAAAAGACAAGAAACGAATTACCATACTGTAGTAATTTACTACATTACTTTTTTAATTGTTTGGGTGTGATAAATTCTTTCTTTTTATATTTAATACTATATAATATTTAGTGCCATCTACTGGCTATTTATATATATATATATATATATATATATATATATATATATATATATATAATTTTCGTGACCTTGGTATGATATGGTAAACTCAATAAGTCGGCGATTAAAGGTCTGGTTTA
Source organism: Melolontha melolontha (assembly GCA_935421215.2). Classification (NCBI taxonomy): domain Eukaryota; kingdom Metazoa; phylum Arthropoda; class Insecta; order Coleoptera; family Scarabaeidae; genus Melolontha; species Melolontha melolontha. Next base: position 18,041,993 of record OW285240.1, on the reverse strand, counting down.
TTACTTCAAAGTATATATATTTAAAACAACCCTACATGTTTCGGCAATAATGCCTTTATCAAGGATATAAAATATAAATGACAGTATACAAATGTCATATAATTGAGTTGCTATGGATATAAAAAATATATTTTTTATATCCTTGACAAAGGCATCATTGCCGAAACATGTAGGGTTGTTTTTAAATATACAAAGAATTCAAATAAATTTTACCTCAAAGTAGCCCTTGGAAATTATGATTATGTCTTAGCTTGTTACTAATTTTAATAGGAATTTTGTTGGTTATGAGATGAGATATTTGATTGAAATGACAAATGTCAAAATAATAAAACGAACATTTTTTAAGTGAATGAAATATGTTTATTTCCAACAAACAAGCAAAATTTTATAAAAATTGTTCAAAGTGTCCACCACCTTGTTCGAAACATTTCTCACATCTTCTTCTAATGGAGGAAAAAGTGTTTTGTAGTATCGCATTGTCAATTCCATTAATTCTTTCAGCAATTCTGATTAGAAGGCCTGCAAGATCAGGTATCTGTACTTGATAAATTGAGTTCTTTAAGAATGGCCATAAAAAGAAATCACATGGGGTAATGTCACAAGATCTTGGTGGAAATTCATGTTCAGTGTTTAAACTTATCAACCGATTTTGAAAAAATTGCTGCAGAATATTAATTGTTTCACCTGCTGTGTGTGCTCTAGCTCCGTCTTGTTGAAAGTAACCCTGTGTTATTTCTTCGTCGTCAAGCTGTTCGATAAATGGCATAATAATTTCTTGTCGATACCTTTCATTGGAAATAAATGTAAGTCCTTTTTCAAAATTGTATGACATGTGCCAATTGACACACCCACTTGTTGTGATAATGCTCGTACGGAAGTTCTTGGTGCATTATTTATAATTTCTCTTACATTATTAACTAGCTCTTCTGTACGCTTTTTCGCCCGACCCGCGCCTTCTTTCTGTTTAACACTCCCTGTTTCTCTGAAAACCATAACGGAATGTGTCACTGTGTGCCGAAAACTGTCATAATCAAAGATGACGTTAGGGAACTCATTTCTAAATTCTTCTAAACAATCTTGAAGAGAATACTGCCATTGTCCGTCAATCGTACGTGCGTTTCGAAAATAAGATTCTAGCATGAATGATTTGTGTTGTATAGTAAAAACCATGTTAAATCAATTTTAAATTACAAAGCAATTTTTGTCAACTATGCATCTGTCTAATTGACAACTAATGCAAATTTAAATTATTAATAATCATACGTTTTTAAAGGAATGGCCTACTAGAGGCAAAGCTTATTTGAACGCTTTTTATATTCTTTGAAGTAATAAACCAGACCTTTAATCGCCGACTTATTGAGTTTACCATATATATATATATATATATATATATATATATATATATATATATATATATATATATATATTATCAAAAACCCTTTGACCCTAAAGGGTGTCGGGTATGTACAGTCTAATCTAAATTATGCACAAAATTTCTCCATAATGTTCGGTTACTGGCCAGTGATTTTGCTTCTTTCCAGTTCTTTCTCCTCTGCTGGATGCTATTTCCAATGACATCATCCCATACTTGTCGCGGTCTTCCTTCCTTTTTTTCCTTTTATAGTGGACTTTGGCTTCATATATTCGCTTTACTGGTCTAGGGTCGCCCATTCGTTGTAAATGCCCCCACCAATGTAGTTGCCGTTGTTCAATAAAATCCATTATCGATTGTATCTCCACTTCCTCTCGTATTTGTGTATTTCTCATTTTATCCTTTCTAGTTACGCCTCTCACTCTCCTAAGATATCTCATTTCTGCAGCCTGGATTTTGCTTTTTTGGCTATTATTAAGTATCCATGATTCACATCCGTATGTCAGAACTGCTCTGTAGACTGCTTTGAATACTTTTGTCTTGGTGTTTCGTGATATTTATTTTTTCACAATGAAGTTCTTATTCATTGCGTAATATAATTTGGTTACCTTTTCAATTCTTTCATTAATTTCTGACTCATTTTTCCCAGTGTTTTCTATCAGGACACCTAAATAATGAAACTAATTTACTTGTTGAATAGTTATTCCTTCAATCTGCATATTTAGTAGTTCTTCACATGTGGTCATTACTTTTGTTTTATTTTTATTTATACTCATTCCTTTTTTGTTAAATGTTTCGTTCCATATATCTATACTTTCTTGCAGGTTATTTCCATTTTCAGCTGCTAGTACTATGTCATCTGCGAATGCTACCTCAGCTACTTGTATCCTCTCTTGATTCCTGTACCCAATTTGAATTTTTTTCGTCTGCATAATATTTATATAATATATAAACAAAGAACTGGTAAAAATGGGTGCAACAAGGAGTTAAAAAAGTCGTGAAACTTTTGTTCAAAAAGGGGGACATCAAAAAAAAAATCTTAATGATTTTGTTTTAATTTTTGAAGCAAAATTATCAAAAACACGTATATAAACATGGTGATTCGCCCATATATTATATATATTTTCATGAAATACTTGCTCTGTTTTCAACTAATTATATAATTTCCTTAATATTATAATATCAACTATTCTAAATAACAAACGACAATGAAAAAATGTTTCCCTCAGGACACACAGAATTGTTTCATTTGGTTGGCGGTTTTGTAAGAAAGACCAAAATATGATGGGAATTTTTTTAATAAAATCATGGGGAAAGCACATAATACCATTCAGAATAGACGTCGAAGCACGAACAGATTTTATTTACAGAAAATTATGTATGTCAAAAAAAATTCTACAGGAAACACCCAGACAACAAGTATACGCCCAGAAATTCAAGATGGAATGTCATCCTAAAGATAAGTTCCTCTGCAAGTGCCAGGCATGTAATGTTGAGCTGCAGTGCGAAAAATCAGATTTAGAAAAGCATGCAGCAACCGCAAAACGTACGTGGCATATTGGTAAAATACAGGGTTTGCCATTAAAACATAAAAATTTTCAAGACCCATAAAAATTTTTAAATATTGCACATCTAGCAAGTTTATGTATGTCTTTACCGCATAGCAATGTAGAAACCGAGAGAGTATTATCAGTTCTCACTGATGTTAAATCTAAAAAGGGGGAAAAATTAGGAAATAAGGCACTAAATGCTATTCCAATTATTAGATTTTACGATACTGGAAATTGTTGTGAATCATTTAACATTAGTGATGACCATTTAAAATTGTTGCAATCGAAGCAATTGTATAAGTGAATAAAAATGTATATTATAGTTAGTTCTTTTTGCTGTAATACTCATCATTTTAAAAATGTATGTTTGTACATATTTAATACATAATATTTTAATATACTTTCCTTGCTTGAATGTTTTTTTCTATATAAATTCATAGAAAAATATTTAGGGAATTATAGGGAATTTTCGAGGGAAAACTAAAGATTTTTGACTCTGGTCGTCTGATATCACTGTTTTACGTCCAATATTTCTAAACAAAATCCGAGATATATCGATTACTTCCGAACCACTAAGTCAAAAACGCATGTGTCGTATAAAGAGATTTAAATTTTATAATATGATGAATATACCTAATATGTATATTATAATTCATTTAAAAATACATTAATGTATTAATTAATTAATAATTCATTTAATAATTCATCTAAAAATACATTAATGTTTCTATCAATTACTATTCATTATATTACTTTCATCATATGACTTTCACTAGGAAAAACCGCCCATACTTGTCCTCCTATTCAGTTTATGGATGTTGCACTTACCAGCATGAGTGAAATTAAGAATCTTGGTGTGACATATGATTCATCTTTATCGTTTAATAGTCACATTCAAAAAATTTGTCGTCGTGCCTCAAGAATGTTGGGATTTACTATCAGAACTTGTAAATATTTCAATGTTGTTGCGCTTTGGGCATATGGGTCTGTCGTTTGGTTCCCTCATTATGTATCGCAGCAACTTCCTATTGACCGACGCTTTTTGAAATTCTTGATTTTCAAAAATACTGTAATGTACCCAGATAGAAATGTTTCCTATGATGAACTAAATCTGCGTTTTGGGTTCCAGACACTCACTGATCGAAGGAATGAACAAAGTGCTCGTTACTTATTTAAACTTGTCACCATTAGTGTTGACTGCGCTTGGATATTAGCTGTTGTTCGATTTAATGTACCTTCAGTTAATACTCGCTATACGAGTACATTCAACTTGAGCACCCCGAGGACGAACTTACTAATGAAATCACCTGTTTACCATATGATGCGGAATGCTGATGCAATTTACACCGATATATTTACTGGTGAAATCATTACATGAGTTTACGTATGTGTTCCTAAGTATTGCATGACTGTCACATAATTTATTAATGTACACTTTTTGTTTATTTATGTCTATCTGTAAATTAACTTTTACCATATTTTTTTTTTTTCTGTTTTGTCATATGTATGTATGTATTACACAGTTTTTGCCGTATTACTGGGTATGAACCTGTTGGGCAAATAAACAATTATTATTATTATTATTATTATTACTATTATTATTATTATATTACACATAGATAAAGTAGATTAAATATCATTTTGGTAATAAGAATAACGTCATAATTATTTCAAACATATTTGTATGAAGAAATTTAAAAATGTAAATGTTATTTACATTACATAGCAACAAGATACAAATGTGACATACAAATGGATATATATATATATATATATATATATATATATATATATATATATATATATATACAGAGAATTTCATGTAACTTGCAATATATGAATGTAGTAACCATAGATTCGAAAATACTATGCGCTTGCACTGTCCCACATAAAATGCAATATGTAATAGTTATGATCGATATGATATCCATCTTTCATGGTTGTTTTGTCAAATTATTGACAGTAAAGCCTATTTAATTCAATGTAGTGTTTTAGGATTAAAACTACATTTCCGACAAATATCGTTTATTGAATTGAATCCCGAAAGATACCATGTCACTAACTGAGTTCTCTCTTCCTTTTATCATTTAAGATTGATACTAAGCTAATATCGAAATAGAAATACTGCTACTTTTGACTTAACTAATGTCAAATTATATTGATATGTTGCATTTTACGTGGGACAATGTAAGAATGTATTACCTAGTTTCCATGGAAATAAAAAACCTATACATGTTTGTATATTGCATCTTAAGTGAAATTCTCTGTATGTATATATATATATATATATATATATATATATATATATATATATGGGTGTTTGCATTTTCGTCACCAAGGTAAGAAAAGTGATAATCGGACATGCATTTTCGTCACCGTCCTGAAAAGCAGACGTTACTTACACATGCATTTTCGTCACCGACCATTTTCTTATCTCATTAAGTAGGTACATAGCAATTGAAAATGAAACGAAACAATTTATATAGAACAAGGTTGTTTATTCAAATATACGAGGGTATATCAGATATAAACGAGACTGATTTTTTTAAACTATTAATGCTTTATTGAACAAGGTTAATACAAATGTACTATTTTTCTACATAATCTCCCACCCGCGCAATACATTTTTCCCAACGGATTGGAAGCTTTTTAATCCCGTTATCGTAAAAACTTTTAGGCCGGTCACACAGCCACTGGAGCACAAATGTCTCTACCGCTTGGTCGCTGTCGAAACGCTGGCCTCCAAGAGCTTCTATTAGAGGTCCAAACAAATGGCAGTCACAGGGTGACAAGTCTGGACTGTAAGCAGGATGTTCCAAGATTCCCCAGCCGAATTGTTCCACTTTTTGCCTCGTAATGTTTGCCGAATGTGGTCTGGCGTTGTCGTGAAGGAGAATGACATTTTTAACGGATTGCGTCTTTCTTTTTCGTCGTAAAGACAATTTTGCGGCATCCAAAACGTCGCAATAATATTGGGCATTAATTGTGCGGCGATCATGAAGAAAATCAAGCCTCAATGTTGGCTTCGGCAACGCTCGTCCGTGGGCGTCGAACGTGGCTCTGGTTTTCAACTTTCTCCCGGCCTCCAGAAAATTGTTTATGCCATGCAAACACGCGAGGTCGTGAAAGGGTGTTCTCCCCGAACTGTGTGTGCAATCTGCGTAAAATGTCTGTTGGATTCACCCCCTTATTTGTCAAAAAGTTAATAATTATCCGCTGCTCCACGGAAACGTGCACTGCTTGCTCACTCATGGTCACTGCACTACTGAACGGTCTCGACGGAATTTCAGACGTTGCTCTCCCCACCCTAAGTGCTTTGTCTACATAGCCACCTACTTCGCCGATTCAAAAAACTTTTGTACGAGTCATTAAAAAATCAGTCTCTTTTATATCTGATATACCCTCGTATATACATAGGTACAGAGCTATATAAAAAATATGTAAAACATCATTTTATGTAAAATAACAATGATATGAGAGACATTTAACTAGATGTAACCTGCTTATTTCATTGTTTTGGTATTGTGTAAGCATAGACTCAATAAATTGCTGCCTTTTTTTAACTTTACGATTGTGAATTTTTGTAGGCATATGCAAACTTTGTATTTTAATATAGGTATCTATTTGAAATTCCTTCAATTTTTCTATAAAAACAAATAAATTTGGATGATCCTTGTATAACGTAATTAAGCACTTTGGTGACGAAAATGCATGTGTCATAAATGCCCCAACTATTGCTCAAGGTTTATCTACCTCGTCGGTGACGAAAATGCATGTACCCATATATATATACATGGTAAAATATAATAAAAATAAACGAACTTCGTTTATGGAAGTTGTAAGTTTGGAAACGCAAAGTTTCTTTTTAAAAAGCAATTTCTATTACCGATCAAAATAAAGGGGTTACATACGAGTAACACGACTGACAAATTAAATGAATATATTTCACAAGTAACTTTACAAGACAAATTCTCTCTATTCGTCTCTCTTCTCTTCATTGTGATAAGGCACGTACGTTATTCTTGGTACTGTGTTCTATAATGTCTATATTATTTGGAACTTATAACGGAGAATAGACACTTGGATTATTTAAAAATCAAAGTATTATGGAAACTGCATAATGGTGTTCCAAAAGTTGGAATATCAGCTTTCATTACTAGACAGATTCATGGATATAATAAACAAACTGGAATAGAACAATATTTCTATATATAAAATGATTTAAGTCAGAAAATTATTAGTGCGTTATGTTTTAAGACATGTATATGGGTCAAGTTCAATTTTATAACAAAAATAAGTGTGCATATTGTGGCATACACTAATAACGAGCCATCGAAAAAATTCATAATTGGAGTAGACTGTGAAATTGGGTTGGTATTTTAGCCACTTCCACATAATGACATTTATTATTTGACATTGAAACTATAAGTTCGTGTCAAATTTTTCAAAACTCTTATTAAGAAAATTAAATTTATTTAAAAAATGGTATTCAACATAGAACAAAAAGCAAAAATTACCGAATGTTACTTCCATGCAGGTATGAAAGTAAATGGCGAGTGGCAGTATGTATTCAATTACGGAATGCATGGCTGATTTTAGTGAAGAACATCCTAAATTAGTGTTTGACTACAATGATTTTTACAATGTTCTTGACAAATTGTGTAAAGTTATTCAGAGGGACTGGTAGCGTCGGTCGGAAGTGGACGGCCATCTAAACGTACAGCTGATAATATTGAAGCCCTTCAGCATATCATTGATGAAAATCCAAAAACTTCCATTTCAGTAGTGACCCAACAAACAAATTTATCTTATGGTACGTGCCAATTCATTCTTAAAAAAGTCTTACATTATCATCCATACAAGCTGCAATGTTTTCATGAACTTTATCCAGTGGATTATTTAAGACGAGTGGAATTTTGTCAATGGCTTCAAAATAATCTACACAAGGACATCCTTAACACAGTTTTTTCACGGATGAGGCCTGGTTTTATCTTTCTGGATATGTTAATTCACAGAATATGAGGTGTTGGTCCTCCGAAAATCCTCATTTTTTGTTGAAAAAACATTGCATCCCCTAAAAGTTGGTGTTTGGGTTGGAATATGTCGAAGAAGATTGGTGGGTCCCATTTTTTTGGAAGGTACACTTACTGCTGCACGATATTACAATGAGATTCTCGGCTCATTCATAAATCTACTGGATGATGAGGAATTACAAAATGGGTATTTCCAACAAGATGGTGCAACAGCACATACGACCAGAGAAACACTTCAATATCTCAGAGAATTTTTTGATAACAGAATAATAAGCAGGAACACTGAAATCCCATATCCAACTAGGTCTTGCGATTTAAACATATGTGATTTTTTCGTATGGCCATACATAAAAAATTCGATTTATTCAACGCCAATTCATAATCTGGAACAACTGAGAATTCGCATAACAGAAAAGTGTGAAGAGATCACCAACTCACCGCAAATGCTGCATAAAGTTTTTGCTGGATTGCGGAGAAGAGTTGGTTTGTGTTTAGATGTATAATGGCAACATTTTCAACAACTTCTGTAGCTATATGTAAATTTTGATTATGATTTCGATATTAAATAAATTATTTGTTTTCTCTTTTGTTGTAGTATCATTTCAATGCCATAACCTTTTTTACAATAAAACCAAATGAAACTGTCAAGCATCAAGTATGTGTCATTATGTGGAAGTGGCTAAAGTACCAACCCAATTTCACAGTCTACTCCAATTATGAATTTTTTCGATGGCTCGTTATATACCATGCCTTCAATTAAATTTTCATTAAAGTAGCCTATGATTTCAATATAAATTTGGGAACACTGTGGTACAGTAAGGACTCGAAAGTCAAATTTTGACAACTGTCATCTGACAGATTACAATTTAGTTGTGTTACAACTTAGTCTTATTTCTTGTGAAATGTTTTAAATAAGACATTTATTTACAGAAATGCGTTTATTATAAAAATACTACGTTAAAGAAGATGCTCTAAATATTACCCTCTTGTCTCGACACGCACAGGGACTCTGCATTTCATGTTTTCAAATGCGTTTAATAAACGAGGGATTATATCTTCACAAACTTTTCTAATACTATTGCGAAATTCTTCAATTGTATATTGTGGCGTAAAAATCGTGTGCTTCATGTGCGGAAAAATTAATTAATCCAGAATCCAGATTGTGAGATCTGGAGACCTTGGAGGAAAATTCGCTATTCGATTATCAAAGAACTCTTCCAAAGGAGCAGGTGTTTCTTGAGCCGTATATGGTGGAACATTGTCTTGTTGGAAGAATCTTGTAATCCAGTAATTGCATCGTCATGTAACTGATTAATAAAGGGTTCGAATAAGTCATTTCGGTATCTTTAAGCATTTATTGTTTCATTAAAATATAATGGTCAAATGATTCGCCTCCTTAACACCGCCAACCAAACACCCATTTTATGCGTATGTAATGGTATTTCCACAAATTCATGAGGATTCTCTGCCGACCATATTCTCATATTTTGTTTGTTTAAATATACCGAAGTATAAAACAAAGCCTCATCAGTAAATAAACATTTATTCAGAACATCGTCATTATTCAAATGATTCAAGAACCATTGGCAGTACTCGGTTCTTCTATCGTAACCAACGGGACCGAGTTCATGAACAGCTTGAAATTTATAAGGATATAATTTTAAATCTTTTTTAAGTGTGGCATGTTCCAACTGGTAAGTAACTGAACTCCTTGCAACAGTTTCGCAATGAATTTCTTTGGTGAGTTTTCCATTCGATGTCGAACATATTCAATGCAATTGGCAGTTCTTTTTTTAGGTGCTCAGTTTGCGGATGGTGTGAAGACAATCATGAATTAGACTAGCCAGTTGTTCATACGTGATTGCAAGATTAGGGAACTGTTCGAAAATCCTGTGTACATTAATTATTTGCATAAACACATTGTCCATCTACTAATCTACCAGTTCTAAAATAACTTTCAACAATAAAATCTTTGTGTTGTATTTCTAACATGTTAATAAATAATCCAATTAACAACTTTTTAATAAATTGACTTAACTATGACAATTGTCAAAATTTGACTTTCGAAAACGTTATTGTTCCACTGTGTTCCCAAATTGATATTGAAATCATAAGATTACTCTAAATAAAAATATAACACTAGTTTACACCGAAAATGTACATTTGATGAGAGATAGATTTCCTTATGTATTTTCTTCCGCTGAATTCGAAAATCAAGGTTAAATTTTTTTTTATGGAACAGTTTTTGAGATATTGTAATTTTTTCATTTTTTCGGCCTTTTTTCACAAATCATATATCGAACTAGAAATGCCCGATTGGGTCGTTCTTGGTACCCAAATGCAAGGTATTGAGATGACGAACAAATATGTATAATCGGATCTTTGATTGGTAAAGCGGTTCAAAATATATCGATGAAAATAGGGCACATTTTCCAAAAAATCATATTTTACAGTGATTCTGTGCCGACAGAAAAGTACAAATCGTTAAAAAAAACGTCTGGTTTCTGTTCATGTACGTAAAGATGATACTTTTACGTAAGAACTAAGACCAACCAGCAGAAAATCGACTGAAAAATGACAAAGTTATAAGAGTGGAAACGAAGTACATACAAACAATCGAAGAACTTAAACTTAATAAGGACATGAAAATAAAAGTGAAGAAGACAAGAGAAGTGACAAAGGATATAGACGGAAATATGGGCATCCGGCTGGGAGATAGCCTAAGCCCAATATTATTCAATTTAATCAATAATAAAATAACACAGGCTGTCAAAACCAAAGGAGTTGGATATTGTAAAGTTTGTATTTTCGGGTTTCTAAATAAAACTAATGATAACTTTAGACACACACTATATTAATAATAAGACGAATAACAATATAAAAACTAATTACTAACAATAAGCACATTTATGTATTTATATTTATGTTCACTCCGCGAGATTCTGGTATCGAATGCTTCAATCCCTTCCTCGACGGCTTATATATCGCGGTGAATACTTTTCACGAGCGTTCTGCATGCATCGAGAAAACGCCAGAGGTATGACGCGCGACGCATCGTTGGATGAGTCATCACATTGCCCCCTTCTTAAAAATGAAGTTTCGTCCCGAAACATGTCATGCTTTGGTTCCCTTAAACGATGGCGAAATCGACAGGTAGGGCCTTTGTTACATTGTGACGTCATATCGAAATAACAGTCCACGGTCTTATCTTGCCTGCATGTATAGGAATATTCAAGCCGGTAACTGCATACCAGAATTTCCATACCCGCATGTTGGAATATTACTTCTAACATGCTCATTTCAATTCTCCAGGGCCAGGCGGTCCAATCCACAACCCAATTTTGGAACTGCTAATTTCAGAATGTCTTGTTGTAACATTTGTTCGCGTAAGTGGGCCTGGTCCTCCCATAAGGCACGATAGGTTGGCTTTAGGCTTAACAGTTCTTTCGTGACCAAATAAAGTATGGGCTGTTCTTCATTTGCTATTTGGAGACTCTTACCAATTGCTGGTCCCTGCTACCTTAATTTTTCGATTCTGCCAAATCTCTCTTTAAATTCCCTGGCAATTCCTTTGGCTATTCGCAGGTCTCGGGCTACGCAATAAGCAAGCGTGTAGTCTGGCGGCACCGTAAACAAATCTTGCTGCTTCTCGATGGTCACCCCAAATCGAGCTTTTCTCGAACCAGAATACTCTCCCATAAAGTCTTCGAAGGTTAGTGCCTGGTATTGGCTATCCAATCGGCGCAAGTCAGCGGCTTCGTCATTATTGTCTCCAGAGTATGGGGCTAACCGATTAAAATGTACGACTCTTGGCTTAGTGTGAGGTGTTCGCCTGATGCGGTATATTACATCGTTAATCCGCTTCAACACCTCGTATGGCCCCTCCCAATTCTTTTGAAGTTTTGGAGATAGGCCCCGTTTATATAACCAAACCCGGTCGCCTTCATGGTAACCATTCCTCTCGGCGTTGATGTCGTAGCTCTCCTTCATTCTGTCACTAGCATCTTCGATATTATGTCTGACTTGTTCATGGATATTATCTAGTCGTCGTCTGAGCATGCTAAAATAATCTTCTCCGGCAAGATCTTCTCCAGGCTTGCCCCCAAACTTTAAATCACAGGGCAATCGGAGTTCCCTCCCGAACAAGACGTTTGCTGGTGATTGGCCAGTTGTCTCTTGAACAGAGGCCAGATACGCCATTTGGAATAACGGTAAATGTTCATCCCAATCTCATTGCAAGCAATTGAGTGAATAAATCCAAATCCCATATTTTCCGAATATTTTATGTTTTTCGACAATTTATTGGGTTTAAACGCTTGCAATACATTCTTGACATTTTTGTGTGTTAAGAAATAGTTGTGACTCTTGCTTTGTCTTCGGTTGCTTTTGGGATCCGTTTCTCTAGTGAGAAACCATATATAGTCTCCCAACATTGCTTCATCCCAAAATCCTTGATAGCGCCGCTCAATGGTCTTAATTTGTTGGTGAAATCTCTCGCCGTGTTCGTCACTTACGTCACCAAGATGGTCCGGAAATAAATTCAAATGCGAATGCAAGAAATGGATTTTTAGAGACATATTTACACCTCTAAGAAATAAATAAAATGGTAAAAACAATACAATAGAAAACAACTAGGAATGAAATTAAATAATGGCATTCCGTACCCATCTTGTTGTAGTTCTTCAGCAAATCGGTAATAATTCCCTCGTAGTTAGGGCTTTTATTGTTCCCAAGAAAATTGGTAACAACCCGCTGAAATGAATTCCAGGCCTCGTTTTCAACGGGTGTTAAATATTTTGGAAAATCTGTGCTTTTAACCTATTTCTTTATGTGTGTTCTTGATTTTTGCTAAAGAAAGCTGCGGGAAAAGGGTTTTCAAATAGGAAAATACTTGGCCTTCCTTGTCTAAGGCCTTCACAAAATTTTTAATGAGGCCAAGTTTAATATACAACGCTGGAAGGATTATATTTTCTTTTTTGACAAGAGGCACGTATTTAATATTGTCTTTGCCCACTGTGACGTTCTCCCTTTCTGGCCAGTCTTTTCTTCTATAATGATGTTCATGAGCACGACTATCCCAGAGGCAAAGAAAGCAGCAATATTTTGTATATCTACCCTGCATTCCACACAACATGCCGACGACTTTGAAATCGGAACATATTTTCCAGTTGTGATGCTCATATTGTATGTATTTTAGCAAACTGGCCATTGTGGCGTATGATTCTTTAGTGTTGATGGCATGAGCGATTGGGATAGAAGGTTTTTCATTTCCAATATGCAGTAGGACTGCTTTCAAACTCTCCTTACTACCGTCAATGGCTCTCCGAGTTGCTCAAACAATGCAGGAATATCGTTGCAGTAGCATATATCGTTTTCCTTCTTAAAATGTTGTGCGTAAGGTTTATCACGGTTTCAGTAAAATGTTCCATTTACTCCCGGAGCCAAACAGTTGCGTTGCTTCATGCGAAATGCAAGTAACTCCGCTTTTTCCTTTGACAGCTCGAGATCTCTCACCAAATCATTCAGTTCAGGCTGCGTAAAATGTTGCAATTGCGACTCCTGTTGAAATTCATTATCACTGCTTGTGTCTGTCTGTAGTGATGATTCGAAAAATTCAGTCGTTGAATCGGGGCACTTAGGATGAGGAAATTCACTTGAATGTGGAACTGGAAGCGAAACAAATGCTACTGTCGCATAAACCCATTTGGCACTCTTTCCAAAACCAGTGGATTTGCTCAGGCAAAAGTAACAATCAACCGAATGGCAGAGCGGCTCTCTCCATATCATCGGTACACCGAATTTCATGTATCGTCTAATTTGGAATAAAAATTCACCTTATTATTAATTCATTTGTATATATAAATTTAATCTTATTGTGATGAACCAGAAGCCCACGCGGCAAGAGTTATATGGCACGATAAACAAACATTATTTGGTGTCCATTGCTCATGAAAAGTTGCAGGTGCTATTCCAAAATATTGCAGATAATTATGTTGTAATGAATCGGTGAATCTACGTCTATTTGGTTGGGGGACAAAATTGCCACACACGTAACAGAAATTATTTGGATTGTTTACGCACTTAAATTCTCGTTTTCTTTTAGGCATTTTGGTGAACACAATTAAATATAATTTCAATAAAATTTGTGAGTTCCTATAATATACAAACAACCGACACTACGTTTTATAGAAGATGTCAAAACAAATGTCAGGGTTCTAAGGTTCCTAAATGTGATGTGTTGTTGTTTTGTTTGGAATAAAATCTAAGAACTCTAGCGTCAACATGAGAACTAATATACGTTGCCAATATACCAACAGGCTATCGATATAAAATCATGTTCCTATACCAAAGACACATAAATATCAAGATATAGCAAGAGTCAGCTGTATATTGGTACGAATAATAATTATTATTATAATAGTAATAAGAAAGTCAAAATACATAAAAATAATAAATAATAAATTTAATATATTTGCGTGTGAGTAACCGAACTCATAAATTGTCGAAAAAAATAAAATATTCGGAAAATATGGGATTTGGATATATTCACTCAATTGCTTATAACTTTGTCATTTTTCGGTCGATTTTCTTCTGGTTGGTCTTAGTTCTTACGTAAAAGTATCATATTTACGTACATGAACAGAAACCAGACGTTTTTTTTAACGAATTGTACTTTTCTGTCGGCACAGAATCACTGTAAAATATGATTTTTTTGAAAATGTGCCCTATTTTCATCGATATATTTTCAACCGCTTTACCAATCAAAGATCCGATTATACATATTTGTTCGTCATCTCAATACCTTGCATTTTGGTACCAAGAACGACCCAATCGGACATTTCTAGCTCGAGATATGATTTGTCAAGTGAAAAAAGGCTGAAAAAATGAAAAAATTACAATATCTCAAAAACTGTTCCATAAAAAAAATTTAACCTTGATTTTCGAATTCAGCGGAAGAAAATACATAAGGAAATCTATCTCTCATCAAATGTACATGAAAAAATTTCATTTTGTAAACTAGTGTAATTGAAGGCATGGTATTTTTACTTTGGTTGGAGAATTTTACAGCAATATGTATATTTTCGAAGAAGTTTTTTGCAAGTCGTTTAAATGCAAGCGTGAGACCACAATTGCCAAAAAGGAACTAATAATTAACTTAAAAAAGAACAAAATTATTCACAACATTTTTACGTCAGTAAAAGACAAAAAAATATTTAATTGTATAATTTAACTAAAACGGGAAATCCAGTATCTTACAAAAAAAAAATAGAACACGTTTATAAGAAGTTAATAAAAATCCGATGTGAATGTTGTTAAATTAATATCGCAAATGCAACATAAAGAATAAAAACAGAGATAGAACCCAGATTATTAAAAAGATCCGAGTATAATATTTGTTAAAATTCTGTCTTGTTATTTTTTTTTAGTAATGTATTTTATAACTTTTCTTATAACGGGTTACAACTAGAAATCTGGATTGAGTATAACATACGACTTAACAAGCAAAGACGCATTATTTTTAAACGTTGTACTTCCTACACTTTGTCATAATGCGTACTAGCTTACTTATTACCTTGGAAAATTGTATCAATCTGTGATGTCTTAGTGTCGTTAAACAAGTCTACAATAAAAGTTTCTTTGCGAAAATGCCTTGTAAATTTTGATGAAAAAATACAAACCCCAAAGAAATATTGTGTTAGTCAGTTTTTGTAAGAAAGTGATGCTAGAAATACAATGTACTGTATCCTTCGATCAAGAAGAATATGAGACTGAACGAAAAAACGTGATAACATTAAAAAATGAGAGGTATTACAATCACAAAGAAGCAGAAGTCACTTGCGTACGCGGAGAAGCAAATTGCTATAGTGAAATCAAACTGTCGTTGAATGGTGTAAAAATAACAAAATTAGTTTTTCATTTAAACATAATCATCTAAATTAAATGTTCAAATTGAGCACCCTTAACAATCAGACAATAGCCAAGGCGATTAAGAAATTCTTTTTGAATGTTGTTGATGACATCTGCGGTAAAGTTTCTAATTTCTTGGCGCATTCGTGCTTTTAGATTTTCTAAATTCGCTGGCCGAGTCACATACACTTTAGTTTTTAAATATCCCCACAAGAAATAATCGAGAGGAAATCAATCTAGTGATCTGGGTGGCCACTCTATTGTCCGTTTCCTACCTATCCAATGATTTAGAAAAACTTCATCCAAATAAGCGCGAACAGGTAAAGCATAGTGTGGCGGCGCTTCATCTTTAGAAAATTAAAAAAAATATATAGTAATATTACTACAGACTCCACTAGTTTAGATATCTTTGAAATAATATTTACTCCCACATTAGTAGAGCAAATAGTAATTGAAAGTGGAGGGGTAAGTTCGCGCAGGATTAAAAGTAATGGGGTGTATTTGGTTTTACATCAAATGTCAGATAATTCTAACCTCTGAGCGTGTATCACTTTATGATCCCCTAGCAAAGACATTATGTTCCGTTAAACGTCAATGACAAATGTATTCTGACAATTACTTGAGTAGTGGGGGTGGACGTTTTTAAAATCGGCTTCTGCGCACCCCCTCCTCGCGCCAACTCAATTAGCGCTAGCTATAATTAATTTGGTCAAGCCGTTTATCTCGCAAAATCTAAGTGGCTTGACTCAATGAATCCTAATTTACAAGTGGATTGAAATTAATATTTAAAGTCGCTAGAACTAGTGGTTTTAAGCTTCAGGAGACTTGATCAGAATAAACACAGTTCAAGATAATAGATTGGTAAATCTATTTAGAAAATAGTTTATCAGATGGCATATATGACAATGACAATCTATTTTATTTATGGTTATGTTGTTTTTAATATCGGTTAGTGCTTACACTAATTTGGAAGGTAAAGTTCACCCTAATGAACAATCTTGGCTATTTTAAATAAGTGGCTGAAAATTAGTGAAAGCAATCTACATTGTGTGCTGCAAATCACTTTTCCGTTTTTAAAAATCTTTATTAGAAGCTAAAAGAACTTTCAATTTGTGCATGGTCTAATGGTTATCACGTTTGGCTGTGGACTACATGATCTGAGTTCAAGCCCATTAACGCGCAATTTTTTTAATTTTTTTTTATGTTTAATTATGTAAAGTGAGTTAGAGATTTCGAATTTTAACTTTATTTTGCTCTCCAACTAAGTTTTTGTTAGATAAAAATTAATTAACCAGTTGTAATTATCAATTTATTTGAAACCTGCAAAAATCCATAAATTTGTGCATCGTGGAGCTGCTCTTTATAAATTACGATTAAATATCGTTCAATTTTTAAATAATTAACACTACAAGTTAATGTAAACTAGATAAAGGTAATTATCAATTTTCTTAAGTTTCGAATGTTTGTTATTCGGCTCTTTAAATAAAATTTCGTTATCGCCGATTTTTACTGAATTTTTGCTTTAGTCTTTCATAGCATTTTATTATTAATATTTCACTATTTAAAAACCCAACAATTTGGTGTTATAGTATCCCCTTTTTTGTTTTTCTATAAAAATTTTACAGTAACAGTGAGTGTTGTAAAGCAAAGTTATAAGAATGAATTTAGTAATTAATTTCATATTTGTGAAAGGGAAAACAAGAGTTTTGAGGTAATTAATTCAACTTCAAAGTTACAGTAAAATTTTCCCAGAAAAGTGAAAAAAATTATGATCAAATGGTTATTTGTGATGTGAACAAGGATTGGATTTACCTTTCACCAACCATGTGTCTACATGAATTTAATAGCTATAGCTTTGAAACTAGTAACATTTCTTTGTCGAAGTGCAATATATTCCCAAAAAAGTTGTGGACTAGTTTATTGCCTCGATTGGAAAGATACAAGGCAAATACTCTTCATGTACTTGAGTCTTTATGCAAGAATGTGGCAAGCTAATTAAAGTTGTGGGTTCCAGAGCCAAAAATGTATTACAAATGATGCCAAAAGAAGTATATTTGACAGCTGAGCTGAGCAATAAAAAAAATTCAATATACTCGTTAGTAAATAAATACCTGTAAGTAAAATCAGGACAATTTATCAGTTTCGTGGTAGTCTTCACTTTCAGCTTCTTGGTCATCTTCATGGATTATCGCGAAAAGCCAAAAAGTGTTAGTAGTACCTAAGGCATAAATAGACATACAAGATACAAAGGTGTAGTAGATTCTATGTATTTAAAAGATTAAGAAATACTGACTGCAATAGGTTAACTAGCGAAGCGCACCTGTGAAATATAGTTTCTTTTGGCATCATTTATAAGATTTTTTGGGACTTATTTGGAGTCTGGAAACCACAACTTTTATCAGCTTGCCACGTTCTTGCTTATTTGCTTAAAGACTCAAATACGAGAAGTATATAAGTATTTACCTTACTTCTGTCCCATCTGGGCATTTTGCAATAAACTAGTTATTATATAATTTGCAACCCATATAATAGCATCATTTTAGATAAATGCAAAGTGTGTGGACACTAGATAATAAATATAGTTTCTTTTCGCATCATTTATAAAATTTCTTGGGACTTTTTGGAGTCTGGAATTCACAACTTTTATCAGCTTGCCACCTTCTTACTTATTTGCTTAAAGACTCAAATACGAGAAGTATATTTACCTTACTACTGTCCCATCTGGGCATTTTGCAATGAACTTGTTATTATATAATTTACAATCTATTTTAGATAAATGCAAAGTGTGTGGACATTAGATAATAAGTCATTTGTTGTATACATATTGCTGTGTATATTTGTGTTTGGTATATTTACAATTTACGACGGCGATTCATAAAGTAAATTCAGTTTTCGCCTAGTGAGTAGAGGAGTGGGGATATCGGCCCGGTGTAGTTTGGTTCAGTGTGAGTCTGGCAGTGCTAGTGAGCAAATCGTTCCGATATTTCTGAACAAAATAGCACGAATCTTTCGAGCTATTTTGGTGGCTTAAAATGGTTGTTGCAACTGAACACCCCGCCGACTGTGAATTGTGTGCTGTTATCTGATTTCTGTATGCAACGAACATGAAGGCTGCCGAGATTCATCGTGAACTTTGTTCTGTTTAATATTATTAAACATATTAATATTCTTAATGAAGAACAGAGTGTAAGACTAACTGTTGTGACGAACGAACTTGTGGGTAATGTCGAAGAAAATATTCGTGAAAATCGGCGATTCATATCATATTAAAATGATTTAATTATTTTGGAAATATAATTGATGGACATTAATTTGTAAAGCTTTATGCATTTTCTCTGCTTATTTTGTTAAACTTATATCTTTGAAGTCGTCATATGATTCGTACTGAATCATTTCAAAACTAAAACGAAGAATTTCTCACTTAATCTAGGGAATATTTAAACCTCTGGGATTAAGTAATCGTCCTAACGATAAAATTCTGACTATTGCAATAAAATATTTTGTATAGACATACATTTGAATTTAAAGATTGGTGTATACAAAAATCAAAAACGTGTTAATCTATGAATGCCTTGTAGATATAGAGCCTATGCAGTATATCAAATATTTCCAAGCTATATATTTTTCAAATAAAATGACGTAGTATGTCCAGATATCTTTCATATATGATTTTTCAAAAAGAATCGAACTTACAAAACAAATCGTCTGTATACTTCTTTAAGAAAGTTTAATTTTTATGACTTTAGAAAGGGTGACACGTTTAAATGTGCTACTACTTTGATTCATGGATTGTTCCAAATTCCTTTTGGTACATATTTTTCCGTATTTTCATAATAATAATAAAAAAAAATATATTTAGTCAAATAAAATAATTATATTTAAATTAAATTGTTTAAATGTATTCCTAAATTAATTAAAGAAACTTAATAATTAATAACTTTTCTCCGTACCGGTAATAATTTCGTACTGTATATGTTCGAAATATATTAACTGCGTAAATTATTGGCGGAGACGTCTACGCCTGATTACTTTTAAACGAAGATTAGAAGTCCCTTGTTTTTCATGAGTTTCCGCTTATATATCCATTTCGTCACTCGCTCTTGTCCGATTTTTATTTTTCACTTCTTCGTTTCCCGGACATCCCGAATTTTGTTCTTACGCAGTTTTTAATTTGAAATTTAACTTATTGCATTTATAAATGATATGGAAAAGTTTACTAAAATTTATATTTTCGATTTTACATCAATTTTGTTTTATTTTTTATGCTTTACGCTTTTGCTTTCAATTTATATATTTCAAAATAGGATATGACAGAATCCTACCTTAATCTTGGTGTGTATCTAAAACGCCCATTGAATGATATTTGGAACAGAGCCAATATTTTTGATAAACAACTTTCAAAACTTTCATTTTCAATATATAACGTTATACAAATGGTATGTACCGTTTTTACCACCGTAAATTTTTGATTTTGTATTGTGTGTGTAAGCATCACATGAGCACGTGCCTTATACATCCACCTTCATTATGATGTTTAACATTTGATTCTTTACTTTTAAAACTTTTATAAACTTAATCTAAAGTAAAATTCAAGACAGTCATGAAGGATATTGTTGACAGAAAAGTTTGGCAAGTGCTTATAAACGAAGAAAAATGTTTTGAGTATTGAGGAGAAATTCAGATGCGAGTGCGAAAAATGTATTTTAAAGCCCAATTTATGGTAGCTTCTAAGAAGTTCATTACCCTTAACAATCAGACAATAGCCAAGGCGATTAAGAAATTCTTTTTGAATGTTGTTGATGACATCTGCGGTAAAGTTTCTAATTTCTTGGCGTATTCGTGCTTTTAAATCTTCTAAATTCGCTGGCCGAGTCACATACACTTTAGTTTTTAAATATCCCCACAAGAAATAATCGAGAGGAAATCAATCTAGTGATCTGGGTGGCCACTCTATTGTCCGTTTCCTACCTATCCAATGATTTAGAAAAACTTCATCCAAATAAGCGCGAACAGGTAAAGCATAGTGTGGCGGCGCTTCATCTTTAGAAAATTAAAAAAAGTATATAGTAATATTACTACAGACTCCACTAGTTTAGATATCTTTGAAATAATATTTACTCCCACATTAGTAGAGCAAATAGTAATTGAAAGTAACAAGTTTTGGATATAACAACATTAGGACATATAAACATATAGATTCTCATGAATTGATGTATTTTTTGGGCATTACCTTACTTATGACAAGAGGTAAAATTAAAAGTTAACGAGTACTGGAACACTAGCCCTCTTATTGAAACTCCGTTATTGGAGTAGGTTATGACATGTGATCGACCCAATTTTATAATAGGAATATTACATTTTTGTGACAACACTTTGTCTCCAAATAACGGTCCATTATATAAACTTCGTTTAGTGATTGATCCAATGCTAGACTAATTTCAGAATACTTTTATTCCTTATGAAAATATATGTATAGACGAGAGTTTAGTTTTATTCGAGTTCAAACATCGAGTGTACAAACAGTACAATCTTCACAATGAAGTATATTTGGAGTAAAGCTGTTTGTAATGTGTCTTGAAGTTTGTAGTATATTGTGGAGCTTCAGAAGAACTTCCTACAAATAATTTAGTTATGGGAAAAAGCAGTGATTTTATATTAACCTTTATGAATAAATATATGAACAAAGGACACACTATGTTTATGGATAATTGGTGCAGTAGTCCTAGACTATTTTGGTATCTACATAAAAATAAAGTAAATGCTTGTGAAACCGTAAAAGGGAATGAAAAATGTATATCACGTTTCCCCGAAAAACTAAAAAAAAGAGCAGTAGTGTTCCTCTGATATATTGTTGGTAATAAATTGGTGCGATAAAACTGGCAAAAAGGATAGACAATCGGAACCAAGAATAGTAAAACCAGAGGCAGTTATTGAATATAACAAGCACATGGGTGCTGTGGATAGGTCTGATATGATATTGAATAGCTTAAAGTCTGTGAGGGCAGTGAAATGGTATAAGAAGCATTTCTTCCACCTTTTGAATTTAAGTCTTTTAAATTCTTATACACTGTATAACATGATTTCTAAAAAGAAAACTAAAAGAAAAACGGAAATATTTGAGAAATACGACAAAGAAGATAAACGTTCGCTTGTTGGTAAGCCCCATAAAGAAAATTCCATTAGATTAACAGCTAGACATTTTATTGAAAAGATACCAAATGAAGATGGTAGACGTCTGAGTGTCAGGAAGTGCGAGGTTTGTACTAAAAGCAAAAAAAGGAAAGAAACATGGTGCCACAGATTAGAATGTAATACTCCATTATGTGCCGTCCCATGCTTTGAACATTATCACACTTGAAAGACTTTAGCTATAAAACAATCAGTGTTCGTATATTTTTTGTTTCATATTTCAATGTTTGATATTGTGTAAACATGTAAACGATAAGAATAATGTTATAATATTAATACAAATTTTAATGCGGAAAAGTATTTTATTATGAAAAGAAATACTTGCTTGTTGTTGCTTGTTGTTTCTATAATACTAATACAGGTAACCCCCGAATAACACGGCACTTCTACAGCACGGTTTCACTCTAACAAAGTTCGAAAATTATGTGAGACCCTCGTACAACACGAAATTTAATAAAAACTTTTAAAGGCGAACGTTATCTAATTTGAAATTAGGGAAAATTACTTAAAACAGAAAAATTTACATTTTAAAGTTTTACTTATATTGGATAATACATCCAGCCATTCCCAATTTAAATAACCCAAATGTCAAAATAATTGTTTACCTTAAATACTTCAACCGTTAGATCAAAGAATTATAACTACATAATTACGTAATAAGATCGTTACAATGGGTTTTGAACAAGTCTATGATGAATCTATGAACGTGAGGAAGGCGAAACTTTTCACAATTTTTACTTCATTACTATAATAAATTCACCTATCACAGAAATAAAACTGACGACATTAATGGTTGTTGGAGTCAATTGAAAGTGAAAATCTGATCGATCCAGTAGAAAATAGAATGCAGTAGTGTAGAAGATGCTAATAAGGGGAAGGTTTTGATAATATGACTGTTCAAGATATCCAAGAATTACTGGTGGAAGAAGAAATTGATGGAGCAAATTTGGTGGAAATGATATCTGGAATATAGCACTATAACTCAGAAGACGATAGCATAGGTGAAGTCGAAGAAGTTAAACAGTTTACTCTGCAAAGCGTAAAGAAAAGCTTAGGCTTAGCCGAACAGTTAGAGTCACATGTCTTAAAGGAAAATCCTTCAAATGAAAGGATTTTCCTTTAAGACATATGACTCTAACCGCTCTGCTACATAATTACGTAATCAGATCGTTACAATGGGTTTTGAACAAGTCTATGATAAATCTATGGACGTCAGGGAGGCGAAACTTTTCACAATTTTGGACTTGCTATACTATAATAAATTCACCTATCAGAGAAACAAAACTGACGACATTAATAGTTGTTGGAGTCAATTGAAAGTGAAAATCTGATCGAGCCAGTAGAAAATAGAATGAAATAATGTAGAAGAAGGGGAAGGTTTTGATGATACGGCTCTTCAAGATATCCAAGAATTACTGGTGGAAGAAGAAATCGATGGAGCAGATTTGGTGGAAATGATATCTGGAATATAGCACTATAACTCAGAAAACGATAGCATAGGTGAAGTCGAAGAAGTTAAACAGTTTACTCTGCAAAGCGTAAAGAAAAGCTTAGGCTTAGCCGAACAGTTAGAGTCACATGTCTTAAAGGAAAATCCTTCAAATGAAAGGATTTTCCTTTAAGACATATGACTCTAACCGCTCTGCTACATAGTTACGTAATCAGATCGTTACAATGGGTTTTGAACAAGTCTATGATGGATCTATGGACGTCAGGGAGGCGAAACTTTTCACAATTTTGGACTGGCTATACTATAATAAATTCACCTATCAGAGAAACAAAACTGACGACATTAATGGTTGTTGGAGTCAATTGAAGGTGAAAATCTGATCGTGCCAGTAGAAAATAGAATGAAGTAATGTAGAAGAAGGGAAGGTTTTGATGATACGGCTGTTCAAGATATCCAAGAATTACTGGTGGAAGAAGTAATTGATGGAGCAGATTTGGTGGAAATAATATCTGGAATATAGCACTATAACTCAGAAGACGATAGCATAGGTGAAGTCGAAGAAGTTAAACAGTTTACTCTGCAAAGCGTAAAGAAAGGCTTAGCTCTAGCCGAACAGTTAGAGTCACGTGTCTTAAAAGAAAATCCTTCAAATGAAAGGAGCATACAGTTCACAAAAAAATTTCCTAGCAAAACTGCTTAGCATAAGGAAATTTATAAAGACCTTTTAACTAAAAGCAAGCAAATTAATATAACAGATTTCTTGCAAAAGGCAGAAGATGAATCAATAGAAAAATGCTCAGAGAATCTGGCTATCTTGTCAAAACGAAAACGCGTTCGCTTAATGGCGATTAGTGATGATGAAGAAATAGTTTAATGCATGTTAATATGTATTACTTTTTAAGAAAATTGCTTTAATAAAGATGTTTATCTTAATTATGAAAATATAAAATATTTGGAGCCTAACGCCCTTTTTCGTTGTTTTGTATAACACGGATTCGCCTAACGGGAGTTACCTATAATTATAAACCGTAACAAGAATATCGAAGAACGTATATTTCTATTCGTATTTGGTTAAACAGCGAAGCCCGTACTAACACGCACATTACAATTTATTCTGTACCGGTATACTAACTTACCACACTTTGGTTCCAAAGCGAAAGGATTAAATAATATAAAAAACTGTTGAATTTATGTCTTTTTAATATTTTTCATAAATATGTGTATATTGAAAAGAAATTGAATGCTTTGTTTCATACAATAGAATATTCAGTTATTTTACATTTTTGCAATATGAATATTTTCATATCTTATATATAAATGTATGCAAACATGCTCTTGCAAATAGAACGCTGACTATTTGAATTTTGTTGTATATGAACGTGATATGCAGAACCGGATGCACATTATAAACAAATATGCGAGATATAACATGCAATTTACAACATAGTCTAGTCAACACATTTTTAATCTGTAGTTACCGCTTTAAATGCCTTTGTTCAAGCATATATTGTTTTTAGAGCCGTCGAAACTAGATAAGGCAATTGTATTCCTGACAATAAATGAAGTTTAACTAGAACACTGAAGTTGTGAACCACAGTAACCACCAAACAGCACAAAATTTATGTAGCGCGTACATAGCAATTTATTGGCTTCATTTTCATACATTAATATGTTCTATTAAACTAGAACGAGAAACAGATTTTAGGTATACACGTTTGGCCCGTTTTTACCTTAAATGCGAGCTACAAGTCCATGTATATAAACGAACGTAGTTGCCAAGTTAAATACACAAGTGCGCAAGTACTGTTCGAGAAAAGTAGTGGGAACCCTTAAAGACAGGTCGATACGATCATTTCGATCATAAGAGACCAATATTGTGCATGTTGGTGGTTGTTTTCTTCATTTTTATATTATTATTCACGTTCGTGATATTCTTAATAAGTATCTGAAGTTAATATTATAAGAATTACCTACTTCACATTTATTAATTTTATTGTTGAATTTAATTTGTTTCTAATTGGCAGTTATATTTTGTATTATTTGATTTTGGCCTGTTTTTATAGTTTTTATTCAATATGTTGGTTTATACAAACGAGGAAAGGATACAAATTATTAAGTGGTACTACTCTGGTAGTACTGCTCAAGAGGTAGTAGGGCGATTTATTTTTTCTTTCCAAAATAGACCAGTGCCTACAATACCAACAATAATGAGTATTGTTCATAAGTTTGAAGCTACTGGGTGTGTGCAAAATTGTCGAAAATGTATAAATAAGGTACCTAGAATGCGCGTATTGAATAAAGGAAGAGAAGAACGGGAAGTTTTAGTATGTAGCGCGGTTGAACATAATGAACCATGCTCATCGCGCCAAATTGCCGAACAAGTCAATATACCAGCGAGAACTGTAAGAACTGTAACTGTAACTGTAAAATTCAAAAACGTCAAGAAATATTTGCTCACGATGAATCAAAACGCGTTGCATTTTGCGAACAGGTTATGGAGAGGGTCATTGCCAATAACAATTTTATTGAAAATATTTTGTTTACTGACGAATCATCCTGTTATTTACATGGGCGTCATAATCCAATGGCTACAAGATATTGGTCTAAAGCAAATTGTCATATCTATCTACCTCTGCGTACCCAGTATCCCCAAAAATTGAATGTGTGGACCGGCATTTTGGGGGATCAATCATTGGTCCTTTTATTATTGACGGCACCTTAACAGCAACTAAATATTTGCAAATGCTGCAAAATGAAATTATACCAGCTCTTCATGCCCTTGAGGTTAATTTTGACGATATCTGGCTCCAGCAGGATAACTGTCCTGCCCATACTGCTCGTCTGGTTCAAGCATTTTTAAGGGAAACATTTCATGAACGTCTAATAAGTTGCGTTGGTACAATTGTTTGACCGCCACGATCCCCCGACCTAACGCCCCTGGATTTCTTTTTTTAGGGGTATGTAAAACAAACCCTGTATAGTCATCAGCACAATCGAACACGTAATCTTGGGGAACTACAACAAAAAATTGTTGATTGTGCAAATACGATAACCCCGGAAATGTTTTCGAATGTACGAAATAATTTTTATCATAGACATTATTCGAACATTTGATTAATTGAGAAGTTTTAATTTGGTTTTTCAAGAATTCCGTTTATTTTAGAAGTATATTTTAATTTCCATTATTTAGAATTATTCTTTTAGTTTATCGTACTCTTCCTGTTTCCCCAGAAATTATATTTATTGAATTTTTTCATTTTGTTTTCCAAGAATTTTCTTTATTTTTTTTATCTATTTTATTTTAAAATTTATTGCCTTTAGAAGAGCATTTTTTTCCCTTACTTCAATACGTCTACTTTGGTAGTGTTATACATTTACTATTTTTTACAGCTTGTATTTAATGACTATTTACCTAAAAGATTCTCAAATTATGTTTTTTGCGCTCGTTGTTAACAATATTGTACATGTGCATAGCTGTATAGTATATCACTATTACGGAATACATTCATATTCATTTGTCAATTCTCAAACAAAAGTACTGGTAAAATTAAAGTACGTTGTCTATCACATCTGCTTCGGCAAACCACTAATCTAGAAGAACATTTTTATTTCTCTAAAGGTCTACTTGCCGGCTCTCGTATATATATATTTGTTAGGTAGGTACGGTTTGGCAACTTCTCACGCCTTATGTATGGGAAGCCGCATGCAAGATGATTGTAGACCGAACCTGTATGTAACAAACAACGAGTACCACAATAATTAATGTATGCCACTGACTTTTCTTTATATAAAAATTTATGCACATATATACAACGAAGAAGAACATTTTAAGGGCAGCACATATTTTTAATATTTTTATTGATTCTTCAAAAATAAATACTATTGCAGTTGATATTATAAATTTAAATATGAGTAATAATGATATATACGAGGTGCTACCCAGAAATTCCCGGAATTTTGATGTGACGCGCAAAGGAATGGTAGTACAGCTCCATAGCGCTAGATGGTGTAAGCTGCGCCTATATTGAGTCAGTTTGTCAAACAGTACTTTGTTGCTAAATGGTGAGAGACAGTTTTTATGTATATATTTGCTGAGTTGTGTTTAAGTTATTCTGCGACATTACAATATCTGAGTAAAAGAGGAAAGATCGGCCAACAAATTCTGGTTCAAGCTTGGCAAAACAGCAGCGGATACTCTTAAAATGCTTAAACAAGCTTTTGGTGAGGATGCTTTAGGCCAGACGCAAACTTATGAGTCATCGTAGTGGAAGACGCCATCATCACCACGACCTAAAAAACCACGGAAAGTTCGAAGCAACATCAAGTCGATATTTATTTGCTTCTTTGACGCTAATGGAATCGTGCACCAAGAGTTTCTTTTACCAAATGAAGCAGTTAATTCACGATTTGATTGATGTTTTTCGACGAGTCAGAGAAAACATTCGATGCAAGGAGCCTACCAAATGGCGCAACAATTCGTGGATCCTACACCACGACAATGCACCAACCCACACGTCACTTGTAGCGCGTCAGTCTCAAGCCACAACAAAGATAGTAGCATTTCCCCACCCTCCCTACTTCTCAAATCTTACCCCATGTGACTTCTTTCTGTTTCCGAAGTTGAGCGGAAGCTCAATTGATGCCGTTTTGAGACGATTTAGGAGATCTAAACTGAATCGCAGACAGTGTTGAACACTTCCAGCACTGCTTCCAGTCATGGACAGGTCGCTGGGATCGGTATATTCATACAGAAGGGGAGTACTTTGAAGGCGATGTCAATTTATTGTGTTTTTTCAAAATTTTGGAAATTTCTGAGTAGCACCTCGTATATATAGTATTGAATATATAAAAACGAGTAAATACTTTACAGATTCTCAATTATTCGAGGAAGAAAATAACTACTTCGAAAATTACATTTCGTTTTATTGCAGCATGAATATTAATAAAAGGATTCATATTTCATTAAAAACCAAAATTAAAATAAAACTTTTATTGTAACTAATTTCTCTAATGGACTATAATCATACTTCACATTTATTACAGGAATAACCAATTCAAAAAACCTACGACTTTAAAATGTCTCAGTGGGTTATTCCTTCATTCTTGTATGTAATTATTCCTGCTGAAACCGAAAGGAAATAATTATAAAAACAGAATCTTTATTATTTACAGTAGTCCACTATATTTGATGTCGTCACTATTGTTAATTAATTTAAATAATCTGAGTTTATTAGTAGTGGAAAGTAATACATTAGGTTGATACGAGGGGAGTCTAGAAAGTAGTAGGTACACGTTTACATATAATTAAAGGAAAAATGAAGAAAAGTAAATAATAAGTTTATTAAATGAAAGTAATACATTCATTCATCTTTCTATGTAGTCGCCGCCGTTATTGAGACATTTGTCATATCTTGAAACCAGTTTGTTTATGCCTTCCTCGTAAACCTCTACCGCCAAATTATCCAACCAATATTGTACACCTTCTTTTAAGTCATTATCACTTTGCAAACGTTCTCCTGGCTAGAAATCCTTGAGTTTGGCGAACAATTGAAAGTCACTTGGAGCCAAGTCGGGACTATACGGAGGGTAATCAGAAACCTCTCCTACTTGAATTTCCAAAGAAAGTTATTGGTCTTTCGAGCCATGTGAGGACGAGCATTGTCACGTAGAAGAACAATGCCACGTGTCAGCATTCCCCGCTTCTTGTTTTGGATGGCCCTACGCAGCTTCTGAAGTGTTTCACATATACGTCCGCATTAATGGTCGTCCCTATGGGCATGAAATCAACAAACAACAGACCTTTCCGCGCTCAGAACACTAAGGCCATAACATTTTTCGTGGAAAACGATTGCTTAAACTTACACTGCCTTGTTGGTGATCCTGAATGATGCCACTCCGTCCACTGCGTCTAGTCTCAAGTGTGAAATGGAATACCCAGGTTTCATCCCCAGTCACGATTTGGTCAAGGAATGCATCGCCCTATTGCTGGTAACGAGTCAGAAACGACAACGCTGAACCCACGCGATTGCTCTTGTGCTCGTTGGTAAGCCGTCTGGGCCCCCATCTTGAGCAAATTTTTCGGTAATTCAGTGCTCCGTCACTATTTAATGAGCAATGATCGTGAAATTTGAGGAAATTACTTACTCATTTCATTAAGTTTTACACGCCGATCTTCCCTGATGAAATCATCGACACATTAGTGCGATTTTCTAACATATGAGCCATTGTAAACAGTCACAAAACTCACACCATGTACCGGAGGAACTCTAACTCTTTCACTCCGCAAAGCTACGGACATCTGCATCGCTTTACTTTTAATTGGATCAGTATCGGCATCTGTATAAGTAAACGGGTACTACTTTCTGAATTTCGTATATAAGGTAGTGGTGCTTGTGGCGTTCTTTTGCGCTCTAGGATGAATACCTTAAAAAAGCTATTGATAGACTCATGTCAAAGTTATTTTAATGTCGCATTATTGTTCGATTGAATAGTTTTTGAATTTATAACTATGTACAAAGATTATATTAATTGTTCAAAAGAGGAAATGGAATATTAAATTAAAAAACAAGCATTTCCAATATATTCTTTTATTTGAGTTCATCAAAGGAGTTAATGCATAGGAAGCTGCTAGAATAATTTATACCGTTCACAGAGAAAACGTAATTGGGGAGAGTACAGAATGGAAATTGCTCTCTCGATTTAAAGAGAGCAATTTTTCAACATGTATACCATATTTGCATTCCATGAGCAAAGTTCAAAAACTGGATGTTTAGTTGCGGCATGGTTTAAGCGTAAACAACGAGAACCAACGTTTCGCAACACTTGTGGTTCTTTGCTACCTCGTCATTGTTTGGCTTGTCAACAACAAAAACCGCTTTCGTCCCACATTGTTACTGACAACTAAGAATGGTTCCGTCATGTTCGCCGCCATCTACTATGAATTTCTTTCGAGGAATGTAATCATCAGTACTGAGATTTATTTTAAGCAATTCGATCGGCGTGAGATCACAATTCAAGAAAAAAGACCGGAAACCCATATTGTTATTAAAAAAAATCACTAATATATTAAGAGGTTTTTAGAGCTACTACTTTCAACTATTTTTCTACATAGTTGCCATTAAGAACTACCGCCTGTGAATTAAGCCATGCTGTAAGACTATTTCACAGTAGACTTCAGTGTTTATTTTGATCCTTCGTTCCATAAAGTTTACAAGAAGGACTCTTTTCTTTTCCCAAAAGACAGTGACAATGACTTTTCTCGCAGAAAAAGTTTGATGGCACCTTAAATATTTCCTCGTAGGCGAGTTAGGGCGATCCCACTACATTGACTATATTTTCGTCAACATTGACATAGGCGATCCAATATATACCTGAAGAAATTTTCACCTTCTACATCGTAATGGGTCAGAAAAATTAGCGCCAATTCCATTCTCTTTACTTTATAGTCTTCGGTACGAAGTTTGTGGTAAAGTAAATGTTCAGTAACAACCTCGTATAAAACTGTTCATGAAATTTAAGGGAAAAAGGCACCCAGGTCTGTGATTTTGAATCGTCGATTGTCACGAATTTTTTCTTCGTCATTATCCACAAGTTTGTTCATCACAACAGCTGGTTTTCCGCTCCGTTCTTCTTCATGGCCATTGGATCATCTCCAAAGATACAACACCATCTTCTAACCATACTGTCACCCATGACATTTTTAGCATAAACAGAACAAAGTTCGCGATGAATCTCAACAACATTTATGTTCTTTGCACATAGAAATCTAATAATGCAATTTACAGTCGACGGGATTTTCAATTGCAGCAGCCATACGACCAAAATAGCACGAAAGAAGGTCCTAACGATTTTCTCACTAGCACTACCAGACTAACACTGAATCAGACTATACTCTGGCGCTGCGATCGCGCCGATATCTCCAATTCTCTGCTCACTAGGTGGAGACGGAACTTACTTTACGAATCGCCCTCACATATTCTTGATTAGCTCATGAACTTTATTGTTAAAAATAATATATTAATTTGATTTAGAACGCTACGAACTTATCAACCTAATACTTCTAATATTTTAAATTCTTTTATCTCCTCTTTTAATTTATTTACTCTCGAAAATTATTATTAATTACTATAAACCTCTTTTATAAATCTACGATGCAATTTACTCTTACGCAAAGCAGGAATTATGAGCAGATGCGTTATCTTGTCGGAACATCCAATCCCGGCCCACTGAAACCTTTGCAAAATTTTGCAGTGCATCAAATCATAGTTGGAGGAAGAACTATGGTTTGATACACTGGAAAATTTTGCAAAGGTTTCAGTGAGCCAATGTTTCAATGTAATTTTATTTAACGTTTTATTCATAAACTTGGCCAATAATAATGTTGCCCAATGAAACCATCTAAATTATTTTGTTCAATTGTTAAAAAATATTATTTTCCTGAACAAAATTTTGGTGCTTTTTCCTTAAGCACTGTAGTTAAGATTAGTTTCTTCAAAGCTTTACGCAATTTAAATGCAGAATTTGTCTAACTCGTCATATAAATATCAGCAATTCCTTACTTTTTATTTGTCATGCAGTTAAATATTTTCTAGTTGCTTCGTGAATAATACGCCATTTATCTTTAATCGTTAATTTAAATAATCATCGCAAATCACAACAAAGTATCTGTTTAGTTTCTAAGTAATTTTATTAAAATACTCAAAATATTAATTGTGCTTATCTCAGAGCTATTTATTTTCTTTCCGGTTAACATTTTTCATAAATATGTAATTATATTAAAGGCAATTAAAGTTAAATCATGTCATAGTTACTTATCAATTTTTTTTTAATTAAACAATTAAAAGTCATATAAAACGATTTCAAACAAACTAATAATAATTATATTTCACTACTGCCTTTATATTAATATCTCATGTGACACTAATCGATACACTGAAAAGGCGACCTAACGTTCTTTTAGATATACAGCAAACACATTCGTATTTTTAAGATACGATCTTCGTAAGCGTTTTCTGTGTCTGCACAATGTACGACAGGGGTTACTACAACTAATATTTAGATTTACACTCTGTTCGTTTTCAGTTTGCAGTCACATGATCAATTTTCATTTATTTTTAGTAGTATGAATCTAGTCGGTACTTTTGAGTCAAAAGAGGTTTAAGTATTTTATAAATATAAAATTGTTATTTCAATACATAATGTTTTCTATTTATTTTCTAAATGTTTTTCCTGTTTAATCAATCGATGTTATTGACCAATGTAATGGTAATGAAATTGGAACGATGCCGTATGACATAACCTAAAATTTTTGAAGTATAAACACAGTAACTTTGGAAGTTTTAAATCTCAAATACGCATATAAAATAATATTCTTTAAAGAAGACAAAGGTACATGTAGAAAATGCAGCTTTTCATGTATTGTAAACAGATGCTTCACTTCTAGCATTAATCGCATTAAATAAATTTGGAATAAGAAATAATCTGGAAATTGCAGAAATCATACGAGAAGAAATTCACTAACATAAATGAATTACAAAGCAATTCAATATAACCAAAAAGTAGAACAGAAAGGTTGGGAAATAAGAAAATAGGAAGCTAAATTTTGATTGTTTCATATGTATAATCAAATTTTTTGCATTAGAAATTAAATAAATAAAAGCTCACCTTGATTATATTGGTATTATTATTTCCAAGAAAATGGTTAATAATAATTACACGAATAATTCATTTGTTTACAAAAACTATAGAGAATTATTAGTATTATGTATAAATTAATTATACAGTTCAATTATTACATTGCTACGCTAAGTAAAACCATTGAAGATATAACTTCATTTGGAATCAGTATGTTAAAAAATTATCATAACTGTTTGTTAAACTTGCTCATATAAAAACTATTCAACTTAATAAAATGCAGATACTTTAATCAATACAATAAATACAAAATAGCGAAATTGTATTATTCTATTCTAGTGTTAACAGATATGGATGTGACTGCACAAGTGAGCGCTGATATTTTTTAATGTTATTCTGCATAAGACTTAAAACCTGATTTTAAAATGCCATACAGCATACTAAACTCAATGAACAACAGTAGTGCAGTATGTGACAAAAGCTATTTTCTTTATCTTCGCAATTTATGTTGGTTGTATCTGCAAACTCTTGAGTTGTTCATATATTAACTGAGCATATTAGAAAATAGAAGTATGTAGAAATAGCAAATAATTCATCTAATTCATAATCGGTCTAATAAGAAATATTTATTTGAATAAAACATATTTACATGGAAGCTTAAATATATAATCTTTCTAATACAATCATAAAAACACTATCATAGACAGAAAATAATGTTGTCTTGTACTAACATAAAATATGACACCTTTAGTTGCAATTACATATATTAATCTGAATCAGAGTCTGATTCTGTACTTGATTCTGTAACATTGATTATTACTGGATCTATATCCAAGTCTACCAAGCAGTTTTCTCTTTCATACCATTGTTTTATTAAATTATCAGTATGCCTTATGCAGTTACTCCATGTATTACTATCACATGTATGTAATGCCTCCTTCCACATTTCTTTCACCTTTTCGTCGGTGTAACCAGCCCTACCGATGTGCACATTGTTATATGTTTTTGCTTTTGCCCAAATTAGCTCAATAGCATTGAAGTCACAGTGGTATGGTGGCAGTCTAAGGATTTCATGTCCTGCATTTCTTAACAGTTCATCAATTTCATAAACTTTCTCTTTACGGTTTCGATCCTTTGGAAAATATCCATGTTTCATCTAAAAAGACAACTTGACGCAAACCAGAATTTGTATTCTCAATGTACTTCCTTAAAAATACGCTTCGCATTACACTAACATCAAGTTTTTCCATTAATGCTCTTCTATTATCATCTTTTTTATATTTGAAACCGATATGTTTGAGTAAAATGGAAAGAGATGCTTTCCTATTTGCACCATTTCTTTAGTTTCCAGTTCAGTCTTCAATGTTTTCAATGTAACATGTTTTTCTAAAAAAGTATATCGTTAAAAAATAAATCATTTATGAAAATAAAATTGCTTAGAATACTTTGATGAAACATGTCGTATAAAGTATTTCGGACTTCCATTTTCAAGCTTTCTGGCAAATCTTTGGTTTACGTCGGGGTATTTGTTTTCCAGGTGATGATGTCCCACTTTTCTTGATATTGTAAACGGTTCGGACAGAGATCTTAAGAGCACTTGCTACTCTCTAAAAATATTTTTCCTCATTAATCTAAAGATATTAATTTGGTGTTATCTTACCTCATAAACTGATCAACAGACAATAATGGACCTCTATTATATTTCTCTTCTTCAAAATAATGAAGAAGGTTGGCAACTAGATTTTGTGCCTGTGAATCTAGACGTTTAGCTGGCATATTCTACAACAAAAAGAACACAAACATGAAATTTTATATCACTTCATATTATGAAAATTACATTTTGCGATATGCATATCAATTTATCAAAAAATGTAATTTGTCAGTGTCAAAGTAAAATAATTTAATTAAGAAATATTACGTTAAATACTTACGATTAATTACTCGAAACTGACTATTATTGTTGCAAGAAGAACAGATAAATAAGAAATCTTAAAATATCAACGGAAAAATACAAACAAGCACTAAACATAACCTGTATATGTCGATAAATACGTATTTTCTCTTTTGACTAAAACAGTTGTCGGTATCTCATATTATACAAGACATGCTAATATTATTTTTCTTTGTCTTTGCTACGAAGAAATTTCAAAGACGTATGTCTTGTATCAAATGACATACGTTTCAATTCTGAATATTTGTAGCTCAATATATCTGAAAAACAAAGTATATAGATTCTGTGTCTGAGATAGTATGACATAGTTAGTCATGTGACTGCAAACTGAAAACGGACAAAGTATAGGTGTTTGCATTTGTAGTTATTTCCTTCACTGCATTTTAAAATTTCAGAAATCAGTTGGTGTTTGGTTTTTATGGAGTGATACGAAAATTTGTTTCTCCGCATTGGAGAAGAATAAAAACTTTGATGTTTTGTAAACTAAATAAAAATGAATGAAACATACTGAAAATAAAAACATGGAAAATAGATCGGGCAAAGTTATGTTACAGTATGTGTTATAATATAACCTATCGAGAATTGATACAGCATTTTAGTCTAGTCATAGTGGGTAGTCTAGTAAATCTTACAATAGATAGTTCATGTTCTTTAAGAAAGCTAAACTAAAAACAGTTGTCTGATATATTTTCAATAATTTCCTTATTTCGCTTTTAAACAGTTTTACTGTATATACCTTCTAAGAAAATGAGGTAAACCCAAGGAATGGATGAATTTAAAGTACCGAGAATTACAAATGAAACAGACATGCAATATACACATCTGTAACTGTACATTTCTGCCATTTACTATTAGGCGTCATCAGTTAAGCTAGTGAAGTAATTAAAGCTATATGAGTCCTTTTGATTTTGTTTGGTGGTCGAAGTTGCC
This sequence comes from Melolontha melolontha, assembly GCA_935421215.2. NCBI lineage: Eukaryota > Metazoa > Arthropoda > Insecta > Coleoptera > Scarabaeidae > Melolontha > Melolontha melolontha. The sequence continues at coordinate 18,005,977 of OW285240.1, read as the reverse complement.
TCCATTTCCACTCCAATTTCATTACCCGGGGTTGTGAATGTTTTGTGTTATTGTGTGTAAGTGTATGTTTGTGTGTTACGTTTGTTTTGCCTATTAGGAATGCTGCGTGTTTTGCTACATTTTTGTGTATTTGTGTTGACCTTTGTTTATCTGTTAATTTTTGATTTTTTTCGCGGCTAATTGGATATCGTTATCCTCTGCGCGTCTTTTAATTTGTTTGAGTCCGTCTTTTTTAATTAGCCTTCGTTTTGGGTTTATTATTTTCCTTATTGTGGGGTTTTCGTGTGACTTTATTGTTTCTATTGTTTTTAATGTTCGTTTGCATATTATTGTTTCCAGTGTTTCTAGTTTCATCTCTTTATGTATTTGCTCGTTTGTCATATATCGCGGTGCATTTATCGCGAGTCTAATAACCTTGTTTATTTTCCCTTGTGCCGATTGTCTTTGCCTTTCGCTGGCTTGATGCCATATTTCTCCGGCGTATGCCGCGCCCGCGAGTATTATCGTTTTTATTATTAATATTTTATTTTCCAGTGTTAGTTTGCTTGTGCCGTTTAGTATCGGGTACAGTGCGTGTGTTGTGAACCCTATTTTTCGTTTTATTTCTTTAATATGTGCCGTGTATGTTAGTTGTGAGTCCATTGTGACCCCGAGATATTTAACTTTTTCCTGCCAGTGTATTGTGTGACCTTCGAGTTTGATTTCGTCCGGCCTTTTATGTCGTTTTCTGTGTAGGAAGTAAATTGCCGCGGTTTTTAATGGGTTAATTTTAATTTTCCATTTGTCGTACCAGTCCTTTAGGAGGACTAGATTGTTTTGTAACTGCTTGTGTATGTACGATGTTCGTCTGCTGCTTATGTATATAGCGGTGTCGTCTGCGTATTGTGCGATATTACATTTTTCTATTGTGGGAATATCCGAAGTGTATATGTTACACAGAAGCGGTCCGAGAACGGATCCTTGTGGTACTCCTGCTGCTATGTGTTCGATTGTCGATTTTTCGTTTCCGATTGTGACATTAAATGTACGGTTCTTTAGATAGTTGTCGGTTATTTTTATTAATGTGTTTGATATTTTGTGACGTTTCATTTTGTGTATGAGGCCGGCGTGCCAAACCCGGTCGAAGGCCTTTTCAATGTCAAGAAAGATTGCGCCCGTTGATGTCGATATGTTCATTTTTTCGGTTATGTGTTCTGTCAGTCTTAGTGCCTGTTGTGTAGTTGAGTGGTTTTTCCGGAAACCGTATTGAAAATTTGGGATTATGTTTTTGTTTTCGACTTCATTTTCAAGTCTTGTCTGTATTACGCGTTCTGCCAGCTTACTTATTGACCGAAGTAAGCTGATTGGCCGGTAATCTGCGGTTGTTTTTCCAGGTTTGTGGATCATTATTATCTGCTCGTGTTTCCAAATCGCGGGATAGTGTCCGTGTTTTATTATTCCGTTTATTATGTCGGTTATAATTTGTATACCGGTTTTAGGTAGGTTTTTTTATTGCATAGTTAGTTATCCCGTCCGCTCCCGTCCGCTCCCGGGGCTTTTCGGTTTTTAAGGTTTTTAATTATTTTTTCCACTTCGTCGGTATTTGTGGCGTCGATTTCTCCATCTGTTATATCGATTTTTGTATTTCGTTGCCGTTCAATATGGTTTGTAAATGTGTTATGCTTCGGTATTGTTGGGTTCGTTTCGAATTGTCTCTTTAACGCGTTCGCGAATTCGTCTGCTTTTTCTTTATCAGTTATTGCCGGTCCGTTTGCGGTTTTTAGCGGTGGAATTTTGTTTTTTTTGTTTGTTAGGGCTTTTGTCATCTGCCAGAGTGTTTGATCTTGCGTATTAAGGGATTCAATTTTGTTATTCCAGTTTTTATTAAAGTGTTCGATCATGTCAGATTTTATTTCATTAGTTATCGCGTTTAATTTTGTTTTTATTACCGGATTTAGCGTTCTTTTATATTCTTTAAGTATGTTTTTTTTGTGTCGTATTTTTTTTTTAGTTCAGTCGAGATGTTAAGTTTTGTGTCGATGTTTTAGTTTTTGTCGTTTGTGCGATTGCGTTTTTTATGTCATCTTCCAGTTTGATCACTGCTTGATCGATGTCTTTCGTGTTGTGAATTTTTACTGTTCTGAGTACTAGGGATTCTTTGAATTTTCCCCAGTCTGTCTCTGTCTTATTAAATGTATTTTTCGTTCTAGTTGTGTCCATGTCATAATTAAAGCTTAAATCGCATATAAGGTATAGCAAATTTTGTCCTATCAGGTAGCACCATATAATATAGTGACATCTAACGGACAAAAGAGACTATGCCGAAAATGGCAACCCTTCCCTTGACCGGCTATGCCGGTACAGAAGGGAAGAAAATACGTATATAGGTGTAAGTCCATTAACACGATGCCAGATGGCTGTAAATATACAAAAAAGGTTTAAGTATATCAATACGTTAAGCACATATTACGCATTTGTTACAAATGAAACAGACATGCAATATACACATCTGTAACTGTACACATGGACAATACACCTCGTATTTTCCAGCATTTACTTCTGCTTAAGACACGTGTTTCTGCCATTTACTATTAGGCGTCATCAGTTAAGCTAGTGAAGTAATTAAAGCTTAAATCGCCTATAAGGTTTAGCAAATTTTGTCCTATCAGGTAGCACCATATAATATAGTGACATCTAACGGACGAAAGAGACTATGCCGAAAGTTAGATATCACTATATTATATGGTGCTACCTGATAGGACAAAATTTGCTATACCTTATAGGCGATTTAAGCTTTAATTACTTCACTAGCTTAACTGATGACGCCTAATAGTAAATGCAGAAGTAAATGCTGGAAAATACGAGGTGTATTGTCCATGTGTACAGTTACAGACGTGTATATTGCATGTCTGTTTCATTTGTAACAAATGCGTAATACGTGCTTAACGTATTGATATACTTAAAACTTTTTTGTATACCGAGAATTGTTTAGCCGAAAGGAGATGCGGTATTTAACGTTCCCCTGAGAACACGTCAATGATTATGCATCACACTTCCGGCTCTAATAGCTAGTATAAGAGTACGAGACATATCGCCTTCGAGAAACAAGAGCTATGCCCAAACAAAAGGTGAAGTTAACGTGCCGATAGTTGAAAGTGCGGTTCTTAACGTTCCCCAAGGGACGAGAGGAAAACGCCTCATATTTAGCCTTTTAACTTGGCGTAATCAAGCGGATCTCTAATTGGTGGGCTAGTATTTCCCTTGGTGCTCTGGGGACGGTATGAATAAAATACAAAGCAAAAATTTCTGAAGTTGCAAATCAGAAAATCTCCTTCCGTAAATCAAGCCAAAAAGGCAGAACTGACGAACTAAGTTATTTGGAATTTCCAAGGCTATAGTACAAGAGCTGGGAGCCCGGTCGAGGCAACGAATTATATGCAAGGTAGCAAAGTAACTACAGAGAAAAAAGTCAAACGTTGAAGAGATTCTTCTCTCGTAGCTGTTAGCTTCACTTAAAAAATGAAGCTATAGACCATAGTAGATCTGAAATGGTTGCAGTGGAATAGGCTCTATAGTCACCTCAATTAGGCTCTACATACTATGAGTTATAATTTTAAAATTTATAGTGTGAAATTTATTGTTTAACGTAATACAATAGGAAGTAATCACTTGTCGCTAGGTCAGAGCTGAGTGAATGACTGAAAATTTATTAACTAAGTCATTAAACCGAATATTTCCGTGCGAAAACTAAATTTCGCTAGGCAGCAATCTATATAGTTTATTTCAATTGTTCTCTTAGGTCTCTCTAACGTTCCGAATCCTTGTTGCCAATTGCGATAGTTTCGACAACTAGCATGCCTTTTTTGACGCAAAAGACTACGATCATCAATATCTTTGCTGAAGATTTTCTCTTGAACTGACGATGATGAATGCTGTCATTGTATTCTTTGCTATTTTGCGTCGACGTTCTGATATGAAGTTTATATGCAATCTTCAGTAATAATGATTTCTGCAGCGGCACAAAAATTCTCGAGTGGCGGCAATACATTACTACTTCCATTCGCCATTGAATTTTGGACACTTTCCTGATTCACAAAATTATCTAGCCCAATTTTACAGATGAAACGCCATAAATAACTGACAAATTATTGAGAAATTGTAAAGCGATGATTTCTAGTTCTTTTTCTACTTGTCGATACTCACTAACAAACTTCCACTACGATCACTAACACAAATATTATTATTTTAGGATCACTCATAATACTGAGTTTGTCAAAATTGACTCATTTAAAACGAGCAGTCCCACTCGTATGTATGTACGAAGTCACATTGCCTATGAAGAGCGAAATGAAATATCTAGACATTCATTTAAACCGGAGAAAACATATCTGGACCAAGAGAATATCACTAGGAATGATTTATAAGAAGATGTATTCTAAACTAAACCTTAATAATAAATTACTAGTCTACAAGTCTATATGGAAATTCTATTGGTCCTATGGAAATAAAATCTGGGGAACTATTACGATTCAAACATTTTCAATCCGCCAAACTTGCAACGTTCAATGGAATGTAGAAATCCACGTTATTCTTTGAAACCTATAAGTACCGTTCATTAATATACGATATCGAATCTGCGTCACAATTACATTGTTAGACTGCACAACCACCCCCACATGAGCTATTAGTACTCCTTCTTGCTCCAAGCGATAGAAGATTGAAAAGACGTGATCCATTAAACGTCCTTATATTAGCAAATGCCTAAGCTCAATAGACTTATATGGGGGATATTTCTAAGTTTCAACAAATACTTAGTTACCATGAAACGCGGCGCTTATGTAGTTCTGTAATAATATATCTACCAGTACCTCCTAACCGACTTGGGCAATATGTATTGTAGTATGTGAGCGGTCGCTTATCATGACTACTACGTCAAATGCAAGATTTGTTCTAGAATCCGTTTTCTCCTAGCTTAAGGCAACAATGGGGCAGAAATTCATCGAATATTGTGTTATGTATGGGAAAAACATTACGAGCGATAGTGCAGTACGAAAATGATGTAAGATTTCGGGAAAAACGTACTCATGTCCATGATTAAATAAACAACGTGACGAGAATGCCGCTGGTCGATAATTTCTGAACTGCCGGCTGATTTTCCTCAAATTTCTCAGTCAGCCTTTATGACATTGTACAACTCGGCTACCACAAATTTTGCGCACATTGGATTCCCTAGCAAGTTCTGCTCTAGAAGGGGAAACTTTTTTGGGAAAGATTGCGGCAGGAGACGTAACGAGAATGCAGTTTATGAATACCGAGACAAAAAATCAATGCATACGAACTCCCCCAACAAGCGACAAAAGGTCAAACAAACCCTGTCCAACAGAAAATTGCTACTGTGTTTTGAAAGTGTAGAAGAATTTTGCTAGTGGAGTGTATTCTATACACTGGCGCCCAATTCAAAGTATTGTACTTATTCTATTCAATTAACTTTGCTTATTCCAAATAATATTATCTTTTATTATTATAATTATTATTACATCATATAGTGATCAGAGAATTTCTTCAATATATATATTCGAAAACATACAAAGGTAAATGCCAAACATATGATAAATGTCGGATATCTGTTAGATACAAAGTCCAATATAAAACGTTAAGTTTAATTATTAATCACTAATTAATTATTATTTATTTTGTATATTAAAACAATACAAAGAAAAAACTATTGACTACGGATGTGAAACCGAAAAGCGGCAACCAAAGTTAGGGGTGCCTTAGTAGCTATTATTAATTAATTAAATGTAATCCAAGGGAAAATATTGATTATCACCTGTCTTACGACTGTGAAAGTTCTATTCCGCGCTGCGCCACGCGACAAATTATCAAGCGAAGAATCCGACCAGGTGGGCGATCATCTACTGCGTAACCTCAGTAGATCTTAAATACTCCAACATCCAGGGCAGCTCCAAATTTATTTTAGCTCCGGTCTGGTTAACGGTAGGTTAGTAACTTTAACTGTAGCTTAATGCCCGACTTAGATGATAACGGGCTTAAATAATTAAAGTCTCTATGTGAATCAACTACAAGTTGTCGTCAAAAGATTCAGTGTTATATTTATGACCAATATCAATCTCAGAAGGTGATTTTCAATTGCAACAAGCACGACACACGGTACAGCATATAAAATAGTCTCAATCTTACACATGCCTAGCCTATTCGTTATCTCAGACGGAAGTAAAATTAAAAACGGACACCATTTTGTTCTTAATTCTTTGTTTGGTCCCCGAAAATTACAATTCGCAGGCTCCTAGCATCATTATCGGTGAAATACGACATTAAGATAGAGAAATACCAATTTATATGAGGGTAGTTAATAAAATAACGTAACAATATTAAAATAATAACTTTTCTTATTACATTTATTATTATTACTACTTAACATTATTTAAAATTTATAAAATATTTTATCATAATCCAGAATTAGTTTGTAGCTTTCATGCACACCACTGGGTCTTGCTCGTTGTATATTAATTACACAGGTCTACAAAATTAAACTTTTTGACAGATGTTTTTATTTTGAAAACTGATTTTATATAATTTTGGTAGGCTGATTTCAAAAATTCTATGCATTTATTTGTATCACGTAAGGTTTTTTTGCAAATATTAAATGAAAAAAACGATATTTCTAAAAAAATTAATTTGTTTATTGAGTAAAAAGGTGGAATACAAGTTAAAAAAGTGGAAAAAAATACTTTACTCAGTCTTTTTTAAGTGAAATCTTTGTCTTTTTGCCAGAAAGCTGCGTTGTCCGGACATTCGGTTGTATGTTTTTAAGGGCATATCCCGTTTTAACATCCAGCAGTAGTCCGCCATCATCGTTATGCTCCATCTGCCTTGGTATCGCCGTTCCATTTCCTTAATATCTTGGTGAAACCTCTCTCCCTGTTCTTCGCTAACTGCTCCAAAATTTTCAGGAAAATAGTTCAAGTGTGAAAACAGGAAATGCACTTTCAAACTCATATTACAACCTAGATGATGAAAGTGTTGTAACATATTTTGAACAATATTTTCGCAGTTTTCGTACTTAGAGTTCCCAAGAAACTTATCAATTACTTCTTTAAATGAAACCCAGGCGTTTTTCTCGACATTGGTCATTGTGTTTTGAAAATCCTTGTCTTTGCATAATGTTCTTATCTGCGGCCCAACAAAAATACCTTCTTTTAACTTGGCATCGGATAAGGCTGGAAATGTCTCTCACAAATATTTAAAACACTGTCCATTTTTGTCTAGGGCTTTAACAAACTGCTTCATCAAGCCAAGTTTGATATGGAGACGAGGCAGTAAAACTTTTTTGGGGTCAACCAAGCTATCTCTTAATACATTTTTGCTACCAGGTGTAAGGCTTGTTCTAGAGGGCCATTCTATTTGAGTCCAATGTCTATCCCTTGCTCGACTATCCCACTCACAAATAAAGCATGGAAATTTTGTATAACCTCCTTGTTGTCCTAGTACCATGCACAGCACTTTAAGGTCACCACAAAGCATCCACTGATGTTCTTGGTAGTTTATTTTCTTTAAAAGAAGTTCAAAATTTTCATACGTTTCCATTAAATGTACCGAATGGGCAACGGGAACCGAGGCCAGCTCGTTACCATTGTGCAATAAAACGCCTTTTAAACTACGCTTACTTGAGTCAATAAACAGGCGCCATTCTTCTTTTACATACGGCACATTTCCTAATTTTGAAATTAAGTCAGGAATATTGTTGCAATACACTAGCGGTCCGTCTTAAGTAAAATATTGACATAACTCTTTTTCGCGATCCCGGTAAAAGCTTGATGTGACGCCAGGTGCCAGTAAATGTTTCTCACGAAGTCGGGAGGCTAACAATTCGGATGCATCCTTTGGAAGGTGCAACTCTCTAATCAAATAATTTAATTCGCTCTGGTTAAACACTTCGGGTTCTCTGAAATCTGGTGTGAAATCTGAGTCATCTGGGTCGCAATTAGATTCCTCTGATTCTGACGATATGACGTTTTCTAGTGCTTTTGGGGCGGTAGGTATCGGTACATCTGGTCCATGAGGAACTGGTCGAATAGCAGAGTCAAGATTGGGATACACAATTTGTTTCTTATTTTTTCTGTTGAATCCTTGAACATTACACGAACAAAAATAACAATCATAACTGTGATTTCTAGGCTCTCGCCATACCATAGGAACACCAAAGCTTAAACATTTCTTCCTACCTTTTTACCAGTTTCTTAATACTTCAACGCAAACGGAACAAACAGTATGGGGAGCCCAGGACTTGTCTTGGTCGCCAATTTTTACACCAAAGCAAGCGTGGTATACATTTTTCACAAACGAAGTTATAGTTTGCCTCTGCTTTACTACGACATAACTACCACAGATATAACAAAAGTTATTCGGATTGTTCACACAATGTCTTCTTTGCATATTTATACGTTCTAGAACACTTAAAATACGCAACAACGAAGACGACAAGCGCGCGGACACAGTAGCACGACGACTAACACAACCAAACTGCACATAAGCAGGTTTCAACGTTGTATTGACGCTTCTGCGCCGACTCTGTTGCTTTGCTGAGAAATCTAATATTAACCAGTGTTGCCAAATCACATTTAATTTCATAAAAATCAATTCATTTAAAAATCATGCCTAACATGGAACAAACATATTCTTGTCATAGGTATGTATATCAATAAATTAACATTTTTAAGATATAGAGCGCTATAAAAAAAATTTACGTGATAGAGCAAAAATATGGCGTTTTTTGGAATAAGGGCCCCCAAACATATACAAATTAGCAAACAGCTTTCAAACATCAAAATCACTGTAGACCTGTGTTATATTCATAAAATAGTATTTCTAATTATTTTGTATTAAACGAATTACAATAAACAAAAGATATTAAAAAATATTAACGAATTGCTGACGATAACAAACATTAAATTGCCTGAAATATTGTTCAGAACTATGTAAATACTATATGTTTCCAAAAACCTGTTTGTCAGGATTTTATTTAAAAACATGTCAGTACGTTACTTTGATGGAGTTAAATTGTTGTAGGTAGTATGATACATTTAGTTTTTCACTCTTCATAGGAAACCTATGACTAATGTCCGCTTTTTTTCCATAAAATAAGAGCAATATATTAAAGAATTACAATTTCTAAATTTATTATGTAAATATGTATAAATTCCCAAGAAATCAAAGAATTACGACACATTTTAATACGCCTAAATAACGTGTATACTGGACTTGCTATAAGAGAATAATCCGTCAGCAAAGCGACGGAACATTTTTCCGAACATTAATTACGTCGCGACTACCACCCGCTGTGCACTTCGACTGTCTCTTTTCCTCTTACGATCTCCCTTAATAGCGTCAAAATTGATCGGAAATTAGAAAACACGCCTAACGATTTTCCTGGAACGTCAAACCAAATTCGTATTTGTTCACATGAAAAGAAATCGTTCGAATGCAAATTAAGCTAATCCTAAACTAAATATGTACACGAAATTTTAATTATACATTTGTTGATGTAGCGTTCCAAGAAAAGATTAAAAATCTCACGGAAATCTGTGCAACAAATACAGAATTAGTAAACAAGAAATAATCACCCGAGGGTCTCGTTTAACTGAAGCTCTTTTCCAGCGTGAGAAATAAACGTTTCTCGTAAGTTTCTTTTGTATATTTTCTCAGGAGATTGCGCTTAAAACGTTTATAAATTCAAATTCACAAATAAGTGCTTTCTAAATATAATTCGAAATATAATTTTGTCATCTCCTTTAATTTATTTCAAATTTTATAAATTATGATAAACGAAGCAATAAACAAAATTAAAGTAATTCGTCCTACATAATTGATATGTAAATTACGTATTATAAACTTTTGTGGTGATTGAAATTATCGATAATTTTGTATCTGATTACATTAGACGTACACCAGATGTCACTCTTACTAGGTAAACTTTTCTTCGGACGTTATCCATTTAGGCTTTCCATTTCCCAAAAGTCTTGCAAGGTTACTCCCTACCCCATAAATATTTATTACATCAATTAGCAAACCGGCGCCAATCCTATACTGTATTAATGTACAAATGCAGCATTGTTTTACATAAATTATTATAATTATTATTAATTTTAATTAGAATAAAATTACAGCTTACACAAGTTAGGCACTATGTATTTGCAATAGTTGATGAATTTTGAACCCATGTAAAATATTTACAATACTCCTACAAAACTTATCATCGTAGCTCAAGTGGTTATAATATCTTTGTTAATAATATCCACACGACATCTATTAGGAAATTAAGGTATGGAATGATAGCATTACTTAAATTAATTTCTTGATGAAAAGTAGTTTTATCGATTGACGTATAGTTGTCCTACTCTACACATGATTGTTCAATTACTTTCACACCTCATATTATACTTTAGATTTTAGTGTATAATATATATACGATATATATATATATATATATATATATATATATATATATATGTATATAATAATTTAAACGAAATTATCGACCGTAATATATTGAATAAAATAAATTAAAAGCGGGCAAGCGGTCTGTCAATTAAAAAAGTCATTTATTAAGTATCCCTATATTTCGCAACAACTTTTAATTTATTTTATTATATATATATATATATAGTAAATTCAATCACTTGGCGATTTAAGGTCTGGCTTTACTTTAAAGTGTATATATTTAAAACAACCCTACATGTTTCGGCAATAATGCCCTTATCAAGGATATAAAATATAAATGACAGTATACAAATGTCATATAATTGAGTTGCTATGGATAAAATTATTCAAGGATACATTCCAATTGAATAATAATAAATCATGCCTTAGTATTCCAAAAACAGATAGACAATAAAAACAGGGAAAAGAAGACATGAGTTATTATTATGTATGCGCCCGTGGAGCGTCTTAAGATGCAAAGTTGTCGGCATTCGCCTTAAACGAGAAGGAAAACCACGAAAACCTACTCGGACAACCAGACAGGAATCAAAACACGGAACAGTCAGCATGCAGCATAAGCATGCATAAGCAAATGTATATGATATTTAAATGTAATTGATATTTAAATAACTTAAGATATATAATTATATAACAAAAAAAAAATATTATGATGGTAAATTGCAGATCGTTACACAATTAAGTTATAGTATATACTGCTTAAATTTTTTATATAATTTCTGTTGTTAATTGAATTTTTTTCCTGTTTAATACTAATCACTTCTTTAATTTGTCTTTTCATTGTGTGTTGTTCTTTATCAATTATCTGTGTGTTTTCAAAATCGAAATGGTGATCGCGTTGTAGTATGTGTGTAGATAAAGCAGTTTTGTCTGTTTTAGAGTATTTGTGGGCTTGTATTCTTTTGTATAAATATTGTTTCGTTTGGTCTATGTAGTAACTATCGCAATCGCGACCTGGTATTTTATATATGACATGTGTTTCTCGATTTTTTACTATTTTAGGTTTAAGTTTTGAAAATAAATGTTTATTAGTATTACTAAGTTTATATGTTGTAGCTATATCATATTTTTTTAAAGTGTATTTAATTTTTTCTGATAGTTGTGGAACATATGGAATCGTGATATATGTTGTGTCATTGTTCAAATTTTTATTGGTGTCTGCAGTGTTGTATATTTGGTGTACTCTTTTTTTAATAGTTTGGTCTATAAGTTGTGGTGGATAATTATTATCTGTTAAGATTGTTTTAATTTTCTTGATGTTATCTTTTCTGTATTGAGTATGTGATAGTTTTACTGCCCTATCAGTCAGATTATTTATAATCATTTTATTGAATACCGTAGGAGCATTTGAGTGTTAATTCATATATCGAAAAGAAGCTGTGGGTTTATTATACCAATTTGTATAAATAGTACCCTGCCGATCATAGCTCAAAGAAATATCAAGAAAATTAATACTGTTATTAATTTCTTCTTCAATAGTGAATTTTAATTTGTTGTGAAAATTGTTGAATTTATTTAAAAGATAATTTATTTTGTTAGTCGGAATACATGTTATGATATCATCAACATATCTTTTGAAAAAATGGGGTGGAAGTCTAATGAATTGATAACGTTTTGTTCTAAATGTTCCATTACTAGATTTGCAATAGGAGCAGCTAAAGGAGAGCCCATGGCAATACCAAATGTTTGACTATAAAAAGAATTTTTGTATTGAAAATATGTGTTATCGAGGCAGAAGTGTATACCTCTAATAAATTCGTTTTTATTTAGTGATGTGTGTGGACTAATTTCATCCCATTTGGATTCTATTATGTTTATAGCTAGATCTGTAGGAATGTCAGGACATAAAGATTCTACATCAAGTGGTATAATTTTGTGATTAGTTGGTACTTTTTGTTCCTTGATGAAATTTTGAAATTGCCATGAGTTTTTGGTATGTCTTTGGCTTAGATATGCTATCACCTAGGAATTTTGCTATATTATAAGTAGGGGCTTGTATGTTAGATACGATTGGTCTTAAAGGGATATTATTTTTGTGAATTTTAGGTAAACCATATATTGATGGAGGGTGGGAATTAAAAATGCGAAGTTTGTTTTTAGTGTTGAAATCTATTAGGTTTAGTCTATGCCATTTATTTATTAAGTTATTATTTTCTTTTTGAGTTTTCTCTGTTGGATTATTTCTTTCTTTTTTATAGGTGAATTTATCGTCTAATAATTTTTCTATTTTTTTTTTGGATTTGGAAGAGGTACATATAGTTAATTAGCTTCTAGTTATTGTGATTTTAATACAATTTTGGCTTTTTGTTGTATTTGTGGAACTTAAACGATACCTTCAATCATAAGTTAAGTACTATTGGGTTTCTATTACTTTCTTTTGGAACGATCAGAATACAGCAACGGTCTAGACCAAAAATTTGGTTTGGTAACTGGAACTGCGATTTTTCGAAAACTATGCGTTTTAAGAAATATTATGTTCTCAAGCTCATTATGTACCCAAACCACTTTTGAAGCATTCCACACGAATGGGCAGAATCCCCGTAATACTTTTTTAGCTTTTCTTTGACTTTTTCATTTTTCCGCCCAAAAGTAGTGTATTATTTACACACGAAATTCCTTTTTCCGTATTAAATTATAAAACAATAACTATTTGATATTCAAATTTATGTTGATGTTAATTATCCTAGTGCCTTCTATCGAAATTTCACAACGGTATCACCAAACAGACCTCGTACAAGTAATATAATATCTGTTTTGTTTTGATTCGCTACGCACAAAACACAGATAACGCGGGGGGGGGGGCGCTTGGCGGGCTTGTTTATTAGTTTAGTAACTACGGATCGTTTCACGGGGCCGCAGCGCGCATATTATGTCTGAGCATTTGATAAAAATAACGATTCTTACATTGTTGTTCGACGTTTTTACCGGACACATTTTAATTTAAGGATCATGAGAAATGAGAACCATTAGGTGCGCAAGCTTGAAGAGACTGGAAACACAACGCCGAATAAATTAACAAAAAAAGACTTTAAGGACGACCATGAATGTCGATCTCGTTCGTCTGTCTATTATGGACGATCCGCAACAGTCACTACCATTGCGCGCAGTTTCTCTAAATTTAAACGAATCCACCGTTCATCGTATTATTTGCAAAGATCAATATTTCCACCCCTACAGTATTGTTGTTGTGCAAGAGATGACCCCGATGATCCCGCTAACCGAGTAGAATTCTGCAGGACAATGAAAAATTGCCTCAGGAGCTTCAATAACCAATGGTTCTCTGATTGATCCAATTTTCACATCAACGGACACGTGAATAAACAAAATTTTAGATATTGGGCTTCCGATAATAATCCGCTGGAACTCCATCAGAACCCATTACACTCGCCTAAGGTTATGGTTTGGGCTGCCATATCAAGTTAAGGAATTATCGAGTCATACTTTTTTGAGGATAACCGTGGACGCACTCAGACTGTTAATTCCGATCGATATTGCCATATGATCTGGACTTTTTTGGTTCCAGAACTACAAACCAAATTGCCTACAACCGCAACACATTTTCGCAGCAAGATTGAGCCACTTCCCAAGTCACAAATGACACGTTAGCTGCTCTTCACGATTTATTCCCTGAAAGAGTAATTAGTCGCGGAGGAAACATCAACTGGCCACCGAGGAGTCCAGATTTATCGCCTGCTGCCTTTTTTCTATGGGGTTACTTAAAAAGTCAAATTTACAACCCATTACCATCTAACTTAAATGTTTCAAAGCAAAGAATCACAGACGAAATCAACGCAATTTCAAGAGCAATGCTCCATCTAGTGATTGAAAATTTTGGTTCCAGACTAAATGAGTGTAAGGAAGCGGATGGTGCGCATCTACAAATGGCTGTTTTTCATAAATAAAAATTCAAAAACTACTCTTTAATTTACCATTCATTAAAACGAGTTTAAACTAATTGTAGTGTTTTATTTTTAAGTATCAAAAACGAAAACCATTCTGAAACACATTTATTTTAAATAGAAGATTTGGAAACTTACTGATCATTTAATTATAAATTATTGCTTAATTTGTAGTAAATATTATATATTTGTATAAATAATAGTTCATGTAACTAGAACAAAAATAGTTCCAATAATGTAAATATAACAAATATGATATTTTCAAAAGATAAATAATAGCATGTTCTAAAATAAATACAAATAAATTCGTTCAAAATCGATACTCTAATTTATAACAATTCGTATGCAACGGCGCTTATGAAATATTTTGCTCGCAAATTGTTCCGGATGTATGATTTAATTCAGCATTAACGATCATTTACATAGTCGTTTCTCCATCCAGTCGTAAACTAATCAGCTTTTAGAGCTTTTGTTAGAAAAGCGGCAGTAAAAATTCAGGTAAATTTCATTTCTTTAATGGTAGAACGTGATACTGGAAGTTATAAAACGAGACAGAATTAAAAAAGTAGATCGAAAGAAAAATCTAATAATCTATTAACACGTGGTATACGAGGATTGTTCGGAAACTACGTGGCCTAACACAAAGATGGCGCGAATTCGCAGGAATCGCCTTTATCAGTCTGTAAAATAATACTTTAGTAGGTTAAATATGGCAGTACAGAGCGATCTGTCAATTAATCTGTTTTTGACAGTACGCCAGAGTGAATGTCTCGTGTGATTGCAATGGCGAAAATTCATGAATTCGGATTTGAGTTAGTGGCTCATTCGCCTATTTCCCAGATTTGGCTCCTAGTGATTACCATCTCTTTTCAAACCTGAAAAATAGCAACGCGGTAGGAGATTTTCATCTAATTTCGAGGTAATCGCTGCTGTAAATAGCTATTTCGAGGACTTGGGTTTATCCACCTACAATGAAGACAATGCCAATTTGGAATATCGTTGGAATAAGTGTGTTCAGCAAGCAGGAGACGATATTGAAAAATAAAATATTTTTTGTCAAAATACCGTTTTCTTTGTTAGGCCACGTAGTTTCCGAACCACCCTCGTGTATACGAAAAGTGACCATTTGATTCTAGGAATGGCCGCATGTCCATAACATAATTGTATCGAAATCACATGAGTATTCGTGTTTCGATTTATTTTCACACCTGCGTAAAATTCAAGCTAATTCGGATAGCTATTTTGAAGGTAAGAGCTAGCATATTAGTGTGCGGAAATCAGAAAATTCGTTACTTTCAACTATTGAGGTGGTAAACGTAAAACTGTACGGCCACTTTCTCTAGCTATTTCATCGACCACGTATGAAACTGGATGACAAGATGTGTAATTTTTTACAAGCTCAAACAATTCAATCTTTAGCATGGAATTATCAGCTAAAATTCCTTTGGTTAAAAGCCATTCAATGAGTGCCTCCTTTTTCCATGATAAAGTAGGTGACTTTTTTGTTTTAATAGAATGATAAGGCATATTATCCATTACTGTAACACTATTGGGCTCAAGAGAAGGTAATATATTTTGCAACCATGCGATGAACACCTCACTATTCATATCTTCATGGTAATCTGCAGTTTTCTTGGATTCAAATAATAACAAACCCCCATTCATAAAACCAGTTTCGCTGCCAATGTGAAGCACAATTAGTTGCTTTCTTTTTCCATATGGATCTTTTAAACCAGTAGAAAGACCTTCAACAAATTCTTGCCTTGGATAAAGTACCGTTGTATCTTTCCATATTTTTGCTTTTGTGTAACCTGCATTCAACCATGTTTCATCTAAATAATAGATTTTTCTCCCTTCTGCACGAAACTTTCTTATACTTGTCAAATAACGACGTCTCCATAAGATAATATCATTTCGTTCAATTAATATGTTATTTCGTGTGCGTTTTTCCCACTTGAATCCTAGTTTCTTTAGAATTCTCCAAAGTGATGTTCGTTTTAAAGGAGGTAAACTGGCATCCGCTTTAATAGGTTCACGTATTTTCGTGCAAGTTGGTAACTCATTTTTAAAGAAAAATTAATGCGCGTGCCTTCTAATCGTACTTTTTGATACTTCATCTAATTTATTGTAAGCATCTCGGCAACTTCGTTTTCTTAATGGAGACTGTGTAACTCCAGACATTTCAATTTCCTTAATAATGTCAAACATAGTATTTCTACCAATCCCTACTTCCCTTGAAGTTTGACGAACAGCAGCTGTTTTGGACATTTTAACTTTGTTCTTAAAATACACATTGCAAGCCATCTGCCTCTGTCCACTTTTTACATATTTTCCTTTACGATTTTTTGATGAACCTGGTAAAGCTGCGTCATCCATGCTCTAAAACGATTGCGATTAAATAAATGAAATAAATTAATTAGTGATAAAATATTTTCGAAAATGATGTTTTCACTTTATAATCTTTATAAAGAACTATCTTTAACGAATATTAATAATAAATAGCACAATAAAAAACTAGTAAAACATGTAATTGACTAATATAGAACAAATATAAATACCGGTCAATACTGACAGCAAAACGCTAATTTGACAGAACAAAATAAATATAAATTTTACCTGTATAAAAGCGGCTTCTATTTTAGTCAATCACAAGCTCTTATTTTAAGCCCTATCTTTCCCAACGGTTTATTCTTATTTGGAATAGACAATAGGCACTTATGAAGTATATTCTTTTGACCAGGAATATACTAAGCCCTGATTGGTCAGTTTAACAATGTAATGGGAATTTCTTGACAGCTTTCAAACTAGATTTCGAGGGATCGGAAAGAGACACCATTCTTTAGGATGGGGTTGGTGACCTAATCTCAACATCAAATCGTCGACATTATTTCAGTATAAAAGACCCTCTTCGGTTGAAAAATACTGTAATAGTTTTTTCTGGAACTAACGGTTTGCATCCTTGGAGTCTAGATCCGAGTATTTCTGCTTTAGTTTTTGGCAAATTCAGGTCTCGAATAAGATCATTTAATTCTTACTTATTTATTACGTGTGGACCACCTCTTCAGATAGCAAATAGTCATCATCGCTAATCGATAAATTCTTGCTTCTTCTGGTTCTGTAACATTATGTTCTTCAATCGAACACCTATGAATTCTGGTACTGGCAAGGCCTCCGAATGAGGTACTGGACATGTAGCAGAGGACAGACTAGCATAACCAATATTTTTCTTATTTTATTATTGGAAAACCCGAAACTTTTCGTGAAGCAAAGGTAGCAATCAATGGAATAGTCCATTTATTCACGCCAAATCATAGGTCTTGCAAATGGCATAGCGCTTTTCTTATTGTTTTATTAGTCATTCAGAGTAACAGAACAGGATGTGCAACAAATGCTGGGAGCCCATGGCTTTTCTTGATCATCAATGGTTAAGCCAAAATAGTGAAAATGTAACTTTTCTATTAAAGGTGCGATATTCCGCTTAGGCTGGTGGGTAGTGAATTCTCCACATACATAACAGAAACAGAAACAGAACAGAACAGAAACTGGATTATTTCCACGTACGCGACATTATGGAATAAAAAAACGTTCAACTATCACAAACCGACTTACGTTGAATTGAAAGAGCTATATATGAGTCCTTTTAATTTTGTTTTGTGGTCGAAGTTGCCTCCATTTCCACTCCACGGTTTCGTATCTCCCAGGGTTGTGACGTGTTTGTGTCTGATTAGTAAATAATCGTGTGTTTTTGTGCGGTCCCGTGTTGCGTGTGTTTAGTCTGTGTGTTTCTCGCTTTTTTGCGTTTAAGTCACTGGTCATCCGTCTTTTGCGTTTCAGTCATGTGTGTGTTTACTGTTTGTTGTTGTAAAGAGTAATTATTTTCTGTGTTTGCGTTACAAAGTATTGTATCTGTTGTGTTGGTGCATTTGTAGAGTGTAATGTTATTAGAATATTGCCTAAGGCAAGTGCTAATTCGTCAACTGTGTTAAGTGTTGTGTTTTTTTGTGTTTGTGTCCAGGGATTAGTTGTTGGGGGTGGTGCTGGTATGTATTTAGGTTTGGGTGTGGTTTTGTTTGCAGGGTTGTTTGGGTTGTTAGGACAGTTTACGAATGTGGATAGGTGAGGACCACCGCAGTTTGCACACTTTGGTGGGGTTGTTTTCGTCTTTGTACATAGGTGTGTCGAGTGTCCGTCTCCGCATTTCATGCATTTGTAGTTTACATTACAGTTTCTTTGGTGGTGTCCAAAAGTCTGGCATTTGTGGAATTGTATTATGTCTGTCCGTTTGTTTAATGGTTCTATTTTAATTGTGAGTCCGCAGCAGTCGTGTATGTTATAGATTGATTTGTATTGTCTCGTTAGTTCGATTAATACTAGTGGTGCAGGTATGCCGTGTTTGCCGTTCATACGCTTAATTTTTTATGTCGGGTAGCCTTGGCCAGTCAAGTCGTTTGTAATGTCTATATCAGTGATAAAGGTAGGAATGCCTCGCATAACTACCTTTAGTGTTTTTTCGCTTCTTAATTGAAACGTGTAAAATTGAATGTGTTCTGTGTCGAGTATGCGTTTAAGTGTACGGTAGTCTTCGTCGGTTTTCAGTTCGATGTGAATACCAGGTTTCACAAGTTTGTTTTGTACAGTGTTAATGTTATGTGTCTTAATTATTTGTCGTATATGTGCCCATTTGTCTTTTTCTGTTATTATTATTGGTGCGATTTTGTGTTGTGTATTGCGTGTTTCGGTGTTTGTGTTTTGTGTGGTGTTTGTTTTGTCACTTACCCTGGGTGTGCTGTCTGATGTTGATGGCTGTGGGGTGAATTCGGTTGTTTCTTCTTCCATTTTTTCCTCGGTTTTGGTTTCGAGGGCGTCGTATGAATTTTTTGTTTCGATCGGTATAGTTGTTTCGTCTGTTTTCGGCTTCTTTGTAAATTTCGGGTATATAAAGTCATCAGTTTTGTTTTCAGGTTGTTTCTTGTTCTGTGTTCGGCGGTGTTTTTTTTCTTCTTTGGGCGGTTCGGTATTGTTTTCTGTTATCCTGACTTGTATTTTCGGTTGATCCGGGTCTACTACGAAGAAACTCGGTGATGTCTGTAGAAGTTGTTGTACGCCACTTTCGCTATGCGTTTCATCAATTATTGACTGTGTTTGTTCAAGCATTCCAGGTGGCCAGCGTTCAACCATATTGGGATTCACTATTAATTTTGTTAATGTAACAATTCGCCCGGCCATTGCTTCCGGCTTCGCTTGACGATATTTCGTCGTAAGTTATCTCAACTGGAAAACTGCTCGAACAGAGGACGCAGTGAGAAATTATTGAAAGAGCCGTGTGTAGCTCTTTATATACCCACATAGCCAGATATCTACCAATTCTTAATTTGATTGGTTCCAGAGCAAAAAATGGCGTGGTTTAAGTGCTCTGACGTAAGAAACATGCAAGGATGTGTTCAGACATGTCCACTCCATATTCGACAGAACAATATTTCTAGTCGTATCTTTCTTATATAAAAGTAACTTTACTAATACGTTTTTTAAAAGAACTATTTAAGAAAATATCTCAAGATTTTGACGTGATGGAGCAAATTTTAAATCAAATTCAGAATTACCATGACAAAAGACATAAGTATTGGTACGTAGTGGTGCATAATAAAACAAACTGTATTGACCAGTGTTCTTCTAACATTGTGTTTTAAAAAGTAACTATATTAAAGTTTATTTGTTTCTCTGGATACATTTCGATAAATTGATCTAAGTCCACTGCTTGGAATATATCCAATTACCATCTTCATTTTTAAAGCCAGTTCGAAAATATTACAGTTAATGTATTTTGCTCGACAGTAAAAACTATTTTAAAAGTAAAAACAACAAATTGTTTTATTTATTTGCTTGTTTAACGTTTACTTTATCAAATATTTTTGACAAATTTGAATTTAAAAATCATTCATGTCAACATAAATTTATACAATTGTTGCTATCTTAATAACAAAGGTTTCAATAATTTATAGTCACCAGTTATTATGCTTGCATATATGAATCTGAAATGAAATCAGTTCTTCCTCATAAGCATTGTTTTCCTGTGAAACCAAAGGGTAGTTTGTGATACTCTCTGTATTGTCACTTATTGCTGCAAATTATACGGTCCATGTATTAGTATGAACTCTATGCCTCGTATACAGATATTTAAATTAAGGAAATTTGACTGTATTTCGCACAAGGTCCCAGAAATAGCTTGATTAAACATGAAGAGAGACCAACTCTACGAATGACCTATTTGTTTTACAAAATTATTATGTACAAGCAGTTTATATACTTGTTGATGTGCATAACCTTAATTTAACTATTTAAAGGTACTTTAACACCACCCATACATCAAACAGCATAATATGATCGCTCTTACTCATTTCAAATAGCTAGGCTATATAATACCGTTCCTAGTGATCTGAAGTACTTGTCTCTAAAGAAATTTAGAGTATTATATGGAAAGATAATATTAAATTTTCAAGGATGTACCCTTCTTATATTGCTTTCAGTCGTTATTAATGCAATATTCGTTTAACGCTGTCTTTGTATACATTTTCTGCACACTTAGCGGAATTTAGGTTAAGTTAGTTTTTAGGCTTTCTTTTCATTTCCATTTTTTTTTACTTCTTTTTTTTTACTAAGTTTTCTGAAGGGAAAAAAATATGTTTTTTATATTCGGTCTGATGTTATATCTCCTTCTCTTTTGGAAATAAATTATTATTATTACAAAAATGACAGCAGTTATTGACAACTACATAATTCTTCAAAATATATAATTGTTTCAGCCTTATGTTATATGTCTGATGAAGCTCAGGTTGGAGCGAAACGACCGTTACAGTCTTAATTAAAAAGTGAAATTCATTAAAATTTGTTTTATTTTATCCTGATAATAGACATAATTCTTCTGTTAACTGTTACTGCGAATTATTAAAATTCAAATTTCACAAAAATCATGACGTGAACTATATGACGGACGCATTCATATGAAATCTTTAGTGCCTCAGTTATATGTTTCAGCTCAATTCGACGATCTGATAATATCATGTCATGAACTGCGTCAATATTTTCGTGGGTGGACACCGAAATCAGTCTTCCTGGTCGCTTCTCATATTCAACGGACAGTTTTCCTCTTTTGAATGACGCACTCCAATTTTTGACAGTAGCATATGATGGACATTGATCGCCAAGTGTGTTAAGTATATCTTCGTAAATTTCCTTACCTCTTAACCTCTTCAAATAAAAGAATTTTATGATCCCTCGATACTCCAATTTTTCCATTTGCATTCGACATGTTATCTTTCAAAATTTACTGCACGTTTACAATGACACTTTTAACCCTTGTCCGGGCAAGACATTTTACTAACGTAACCGGGCAGTTCGGGCCTGGTAGGCCAGGTGCTTTTAGTATATGTTTTTACTTACAGAATTAATGAAACAAAGAGTTTATGGGAATTATATATTTAATACCATTTATAAATAACATTAATTACTTACTGATCTTAAATTTTATTCATTTCTTGCAATTATAACACAAAACTTTTGATGAAGAATGTTCGTTACAAATGTTTTGTTTGCACTCATCACAACATTGTCTTTGTTTCCTGTCTTTTGTTTTAGGACACATGTAGCATCTTCTTCTAGAATTTGCTTTAGTTTCAGTTCTTGCTCTCTTTGCCGGCGTTGCTTCTTTACCTACAAACTCGCTGACACAGTGTTGAATGGTACGAGGAAGTCCATTCGCCTTCCTTCTTTGAATGTGCGGAAGAACTAGGTTTTCAGATACATCTACTAGAAACAATCTCCTTTTTTGGTGTTTAGCTTTATTCCAATTTGGGTTCAAATTCCTCCAAGTAACATATGCTGCAATGCCGCTTACGTCGAGAAGGTTCATAAAAAATGTAAATGACCAACGATTTGTTCTGCGTTTACATGTGTATTTATGAGCCAATTGGTCTAACGTGTCCACGCCACATTTTGTGCTGTTATAATACAGAATTATTTCTGGCTTTTTTTTATCGTCATCGTTTCAGTTATTAGTATGATGCATCGTTGACAGAGCCAAAACACTTTTGTTTTTCTTTAGAACGTAGGACACTAAAGACGCTTTTTCTGTAAATCCGAAAATGGACGTTTGTTCTTCACTTTTTCTATTGGGCAAAAATTCGGTTGGGATGAAGCGTTTATTTTTCCTTACGGTACCAACGCTCGTCAACCCATTTGTCAATAATGTTTTTGCTAATGATAAGTCCGTAAAATAATTGTCGAATGTGACATTTCTGTTTGTATTATAATACGGTTGTACGAGCTGCTCCACTACCTGTGTTGCGAGGCCCTTGGCGATTTGATTTCCTTCCTTTCCAATATAGGGAATACCATTTAGAGGATAGTAGGTTTCAGAGTCACACGCCCACCAGATCTTCATTCCATATTTGTCTGGCTTGGAAGTCATATATTGTCTAAATGGACATCTTCCTCGAAAGGGTACAAGTTGTTCGTTCACTGTGATGTTTTCTCCGGGGAGGTAGTGCTTTTTCAGATTGTTATTTACTTTTTCCCAAATAACTCGAATAGGTGCAAGTTTATCGTTCTTCCTTCTTTCGGAACGTGTACCTTTGTCATCAAATCGTATAAATCGCAACAAGCTTTTGAATCGTTTCAATCACATCGTTGCTGGAAAAATTGAAGGGCCATATAATCGACTCCATAGCACATCGTAGCTAGTATCATTAGCACTTAGGTGACCGGTAGTTAGAAGCAAACCAAGAAAAGCGCGAATTTCGATATTATTACATGGTTTTCAGGGAATATCTATCAGTACCCTCTCTGCCTCCTTGTTTGTATGTGAAGCAATTTCGGTAAGTACAGCTTCATCAATAAATAAGAGAAATGCATCAATTGGATCTTCAACAATTTTTCCCGGCGGTAAGATAACTTTATGCATTTGCGATTTTATTATATTGCACGAACGAACCCGTCCTGTCGAAGGAGGCTGGCTGCTCCACACTGAATCATCTTTAGCAACAAATTTGGAAATACTGACAACAGGAGTGTCACACAGTCCCTCACTGCCTTCTTGCACATCTTCCGTTTCACTAGCATTAGAAAGGTGGTCCTCTTCGTCCTCATCTTCGACATCCGACTCAAAATTTAGAGGCGCTTGGTCATCGTCCGATAGGTTTTCCAGTATATCTGCGAGTTCGGCGTCCGATAAAAATTTTCTCGACATTGCTGAATGATTATAACACTTTCACTATAATGCATAAACTAAAAGCAATGAACAAAAAATGCTCGTATATATACAATTAGACAGGGAACCCCTACTTTACCTAATATTACTTTCCTCGAAAAATAACGACCTATATACGTCATCAAATGTATTTGCTGCACAAATGACACAAAAATGATCGGAAACACTAATTACGTAAAGAGGATTAGAAAACAAAAACGGAAAATAAAGTTACCATAATTGCCTAAAGTATGGGCCTGCTAAGCCCGGCTTGCCCGTTAATGGGATTTTAAGTACAATCCGTCAATTAACTAACGATTATTCATAATTTAACAAATATTACTTAACAAGAAAACAGTAATTAACATTTCTGAGGAATTCTAAAGAGCATTAAGTCGTACTAAAATTACTCATTACTCGAATTTTTTATCGTCGCTCGGGCCTGGCAGGCCCCCCTTGCCCGGATAAGGGTTAAATGTCATTATTTCTTGCCATTACAACAAGATTTTGTTTTGTTAAAGGAAAATAGCCTCGGCTTACTAGATATCAATGTGTCCTCGTAATTACAAAAGTATTCTATAAAACTTTTGCATATCATTTCTACTTTTTAGAACCAATTTGCGCCCTTTTTCCACAATGATTTTATCAGAACCGCGATTGACAAAGACAATTTCATTATATTTCAAAGTCCACTAGTTTCGGTAGTTAGTTAGTAATAAATTAATTTCGATCACTTTTAAATCCGTTGATGGGAATAGTTTAAGTGGAAGCAATGGACACAAATTGATCTCCAGTAAAAATAATCTCATATACATTCCGTAAACGTAACTCTACACGTTATCAATTGATTATTTCCACAAAATATAACCTTTAGTGTATTAAAGTAGAAATGCTGATGATGTAATTTTCTTGTAATAGAAAAGAATTTTTGAGATTAAAAATGTTTAATAATTCAAAAAACCTTCCTACCGCAAACATTAGTTTTGTACTAATTTCTCCCCTCAAGTCATTTTTAGCATATGCTAAACTCGACGTATTATGTATATACGTAAATGCGTAAATACACGAGCACAGTTCACATCTAACCCTCCAAATTATCGCAGTCGCAAACCCTGTTCAAAGACCCAAAACCCAACATTGTTCTCGTCACGGACTTGTCATCACTCACGTTAGCACGTGTGTCAAAGTGGGACGGACAGTATAAACATAACATGATTACGTGTCGACAATTAAATTTGCTCGTACTCTGTAACTAGAATGAAGTTGCGGCATACATTGCCCTAGTCCGCATTTAATGCAGGACGATCTCGAATAACGTACGTATAACGACCTCCTGAATAAATACATAACGCTAACAACGTACACAGACCTTCCTGCATACATACACAGCACGTCTCGTAATATAGCCTCGTCTTGCTAAAAGAAGCGCAGATGCCAATGTGCACATTTCATAAATGTGCACACACTGGAAAATAGACTATTAATACATAGTAATCGTTACTTTGCCGTAAAACAATAATTTAAATATGCAAATTTAGTTCAGATACGTATTTCTTGAAAACATTTAATATCATTGATGCTCTCTTAATGTTAAGCCTAATACTATAAAACGCAATATGTTTTGTGATGCATGGCATTGTAACATTAAAACTATTCTTAAGAGCTTAAGATTAATGTTCATCTAATACATAAACTTAACATCCTTTAGTGTACAATAGATTTCTCTATTTATTGTTACGCAACACAATACTTTGCATTTAGTCACTCAGTTTTCTTGCAATGCCTCGATTATCAAAAAGTCTCGGAGTCTCAGTTTTGGGATAGTTACAAAAACAGCCTTGTGGTATCTACCTCATAGTAACGTTCAGTTTTAAGTCAAGATGTACATACAAATAAATACATAGAATACATACAATAAATACATTGCTTCACTAGCTTGACTGATGACGCCTAGATGACAGAAACATATGTATTAAGCAGAAGTAAATGCTGAAAATACGAGGTGTATTGTCCATGTGTACAGTTACAGATATGTAAATTATTTACATGTCTGTTTCATATTGTTACAAATGCTTTATACGTGCATAACGTATTGTTATACATAAACACAATCTTTTTGTGAATGCACTGTTAAAAATGAACAAAGAAAAAGTGATTTCGTAAAGAAAGTGTATTTTGCTTACTTCAAGTTGAAACTTAGGGATCAAGTGTACAGATCTTCCTCGCACCTTCTTAAACTAAAAACGAAGAACTTCGCTTTTAGTTTAAGGATAAAAAGCACTCAGTTCGTTTTGGCATTCCTATGATGTGGCGTGAAGAGCAAAACCACACTACCGACTGCTATTTCTGTTCGGTAAATGTGAAAGGCTCAATACCAAAAATAAAAAGAAAATATCTTACCCAAACCTTAATTCAGCTGTCCATCCGGTGCCTCAGAACTCATAAATATAAGTTCTACAGCCACCTTCCAGTTTTGATAGTAGCCTGAATGATTCTTAGGATGGAAACACATTACCTGTGCAGGGCGAATCTAGTTCAATTTTTTTTGTTGATGAGGACCCGCACTTTTTTCTCTTTGATCTGGTTCGAAATTTAAGCTTTTCAAAAGATGCTGCCGAATTTCTGAGGCCAAGACAACAAAATAAAAACCTGCTGTCACCCGGAACCTCATTTTAGTGGTACAGGAAACGAGAGAAAGAATTCATTAAATTTTTCGCTACAAAAGGAAAATCTTGTTTTTTGTATTGATGTTCAATAGCCAATAAAGTGTTTTGAAATAGAATATGATTCATCTGAGTGGTGCCTATTCCTTGATTCGCAAAAAGCAAGTCTCAATGCAGTCTTGCTTCATAATGGGAATAAATTTGCATTTGTATTTTGCAAAAAAATGTCCGTGATGGAGGAAAATGGAGATTTTTTGAGTCAATAGAGAACATAAGATTTACCAAAAACATCCCACGACGCTGAAAAAAATATTTCTTTTTGCATATCTGTATTATTAATGGTGCGTAATTTGCGGGTTTCCACGTGTTTGTTCAATTCACAACTTGTATTCTTTGTATTATATGTTGCTTTTTGTATTTTTTATCTTGCTTCTTCCACATTTTTATCAACTGCAAATGTGGCAGTATCATCTGTAGAAAATTGCTGTAATAGCATTCTCTATTTATAGAATATCTTAAGTCTAGTAGGTCCCAGGATGCTACTTCGTGGTACTCCAAATTAAGTTCTTTTATGTCTGAGTATTCGACTTTCTGCTTATTTCTAAACATCCAGTTAGATATGTACGACTGCAACAGTTTAACATATTGTAGAAGTATAAGTTTTATGACCGAATTCTTCATGCCAGACCTTATCGAAGGCCTGAGCTACATTCGAATTAAAACTTTTTTAATAATATTTCTAATTCTATACCAATCGTCAAGTATCTTCAATGCGAAACTGAGGACTATTTGGTTGTTTACGGCTTCAGCAACATCGCTATTTCTGTATATTTAGTACGTGTTTCAGCCAAAATTATAATTTAATCACCATAAGGATGCCCTTTCTTAATAGATGTTTTAGAATTTCACCAGTTATCAGAAGAAATCTTGGCACTTTTTTGGGTTTATATTTGTTTTTACTTCATTGTTCCGTTAATGTAACTGATTATATTTGCATGCAAATTTTCAAATTTTTATTTTTTGCCCGAGGGATAATTTTCTAATGCTGGTCGCTAAATTTGACTCAACAATTTTGAATAAGGCCTTATTAATTGTTATTGCTCGCCCAAACTGTAACCTTCTCTTTGAAGCATTACTTCCAATAGTGACGTAAAAATACAGGCATTTACAAAATTCCCATTCATGTTCAAAGTCACTCTAACAGGAATATGCAATATATACCTACAATACAATACTATATTACTATTGGAATTAAAAACTCCATGTGCTGAAACTGACGCATCACATTAAGTAATTCCTTTCAAAAGTTGGTATAAAACTGATAAGATGAACAGAAAGGCTCCGCAAGCACATCATAGTACATATAGCGTTATATCAGAATTGATCCTGCTATTATTGCCTAGGGCAATTATTGTAGTAAGCACAATAATACCGAAGAAATTAATGACCATTTAGTTTTAACTTCTTTAGAAGAAATTTTTCTTAGAGAAGACTTATCTAGAAGGGCTCCGACAGCCGATTTCAGCTTTTTTCGGAGTCGTATGAATAGACCCAAATTCCGTCGCCTATTACAACGTTATAGTCTAAGTAAAAGAATGCACGAACAAAATGTGCGAAAGCGGCTTTACAACACAAATCAATGAAGTCTGCCCAACGACTATCTAAGTTCCAGGCAAATATGTAAATGATTATGCGAGGTAACCATTAATCACTTTCGACATAATCCTCAGTGTTACTTGAAGCGAACGATAGTAAACCTGATCGTTCTTTATCATGTTGCGTATAATCACATTGTTTTTATCAGTGACAGACATCGCGAAGCTAATTCTTAAAACACCAAACGAAATTAATTATACTAGAGCTTAATGGTAGCTAATTAACATAATACATTCTTCACTTTATTGGAATATTCTTACCAGCTTAGCGTATGTTAAAAGTTAGAAAAAATTACCACTCGATAATTCTCGTTTTTTAAAATTCATGATTTTGCTTTGTCTGTTTCATACAGTGATGGGCAAATATGTGGAACAATGTAAATATCTGTTTAATTAAAAAATGTATTGTAAAAAAATTTTAGACACGAAAATAAGGATAATTAAAAATTACTGAAAAGCCACTTCCATCAACGGGAACGTACGGACGCGTTTCGCTCTAATTGAAGCTTATCAATGTACGGTATCTAGAAGACAGACATGGCTTTTCAATTCTCTACTTTGTGTATATATAGTTAACATTCTGAACTTACTGCAAATGAGAATTAATGAATATTAAATCCCATTTTTACATGTCAATGTCGCCTTATGTGATGCATTAATAACTACAATCCGACAAACCAAGTTTGTACTAGCATGTATAACACACCTCGTCGCGACTACGATCTTACTGGTTGTTAGGATAATTAAAAATTACTGAAAAGCCACTTCCATCAACGGGAACGTACAGACGCGTTTCGCTCTAATTGAAGCTTATCAATGTACGGAATCTCGAAGAGTCTTCTCATTTGCAGTAAGTTCAGAATGTTAACTATATATACACAAAGTAGAGAATTGAAAAACCATGTCTATCTTCGAGATACCGTACATTCATAAGCTTCAATTAGAGCGAAACGCGTCTGTACGTTCCCGTTGATGGAAGTGGCTTTTCAGTAATTTTTAATTATCCTAACAACCAGTAAGATTGTAGTCGCGACGAGGTGTGTTATACATGCTAGTACAAACTTGGTTTGTCGGATTGTAGTTATTAATGCATCAGATAAGGCGACATTGACATGTAAAAATGGGATCTAATATTCATTAATTCTCATTTGCAGTAAGTTCAGAATGTTAACGAAAATTAGGGATAAAGAGTCATCATTTGAAGTAATTTTTAAATATAAAGAGTGACATGTAACGTAGTAAAGTTAAATTTTTTTAAAATGAACGCCGCCCTGTATTTTTTCATATTTTGAGATTCTCTTCGATAACACCATTTCAACAAACTATAACGCTTGTGCGAATTACTGTGGTCTAAACTGGTCCTACAAACAAAATGAAACTTAATTTATCAGATTTTCAAAATGGGTGTCACCTACTTCCTGACAGTAAGCCAATCTGTCTGTAAATGCTCTTATAATATGATGTTTGGTGAAATGCTTCGTATCTCTTCATTAATTCTTTTAGCCAAATCTTACAAATTTCTAAGTCGGGTAAAATGCACTTTCTATTTTAGATAGCCCCACACGAAGTAACCTAGTGGATTGAGATCGAGAGAACGCACTGACCATTCAATTTCATCTCTCCTTCCAATACATCTGTGGGCAAAAGTTCGATCTAATCGATCTCGAAAGATAACTAAATCTATAACAAAAAAACACTATTATTCTGTTTCTACAAATACCAGTCCAAACGCTAAGCTTTCTAGGTTGTTGCGTATGCACCTCTTGTATCCAGTGAGGATTACTCCATGCCAATACCGGCAGTTTGTCTATGAATAGTACCGTTCAAAACTATTTCTTAAAACATCAAACGAAATTAATTATTCTAGCGCTTAATGGTAGCTAATGAACACAATACTTTCTTCACATTATTAGAATATTCTTACTAGTTTAGCCTGCGTTCAAAGTTGACTCATCCGAAAATACTATATTATTTACAAAATTGTTATCACGTTTACAAATGTTCATCACTGAATCACAAAATTCTTGCCTTCTGTCTAAATCGCCATCAGAGAGTTCTTGAACGAGGCGAATTTTAAAAGGATGGTATTTCTCTTTTTCATCATTTCTTCCTACTCAACGACGACTAATTTCATGCATTTGAGACAGCTCATTGAACATAAATGTGGATTTTCCTCTACAGATGTGGCAATATCTTGCGCTTTAGAATCATTTGTAGCAGAATTTGTACGATAAATTCTTTGCAAATTGCGAATACCACCATTTATGTTGTATTCTTAAGGTTTTGGTAACAAAAGAACGCGCAACTGGCTGCTGATTGAGATGTATAGTATTAAGAAGGTTACATACTTCCTGATGAGTTCTTATCCAATATCATTTAATTAAACCATTATTGACAAACAACAATTATTTAATAACACTTTTAAATGCCACAAACTACTAGACCTTGTGATAAAATTTAAAGATTGTAATATTCACGTTAACTTTTTGTTGGACAAAGAAAACTATTTTTTTACTCGCCACAACAAAAGATGAAGTAAAAGGAATTGTAGTACTTACATTTCGAATTGTAAAGGTTTTTATTTAAACGATCATACCTAAGTTTTAAGCAGTACTTCTGATTTTGAAAATACCCAAAAATAAAAATTCTAAAAATTATGATTTTCGTTTGCATGTAAATCTCAAGCGAAATACTTTAAGAAATGCTCTTATAAAAGGTTAATTACGACATTTGTAAGAATAAAACAATACCTATTATTGTTTATTTAAAAACTAGGAGGAGTGATTCATAAAGTCTAAGTTATACAGTTAAATGCGTCAAGAAAAGTTGCCAGATTATTTGTTGCGATAAATTCAAAATGTAAAACGATGTTAATTAGAGTTTTATCACTTCCAAAGTTTCATAATAACAATAATTCGTGCATTATATTAATCCATTGTTTCTCTTATTCCGGAAAATAGATCACACAAATAAAAATGTTTTAGACATTTATACACATTTTTATTATATTTGTTTGCGTTTTTTTAGAGACGAGTTAAGGACAACATTGATACTCGGAATGGACGAATCCATAAGAAATACTGTAAATTTTGTATTACAAGTTAATTAGTTATCGAAGAAATTTTCTTTTAGATGAACATAAACTTAAAGAGCTACAAAAGACACAAAATAACTAAAACTGACATCGCCAAACATCAATTTCAGGTTCAGTGATAGACCAAAAGCTGTATAAATCTTGCTGCAGTCGAATCAATAATATTGCAGCGATTTATCACGTAAATTTAAATTGCTCCTTCAGTTTTATAACTTATAGTTACTAATTAGGCACAACATGTGTAGCATTAGATCATTACTAACCTGTTCCTCACAAAATGTATCTAAAATTTTAGGTAAATGGTAACGAACAAACATTGTATGCCTGATAAAAGAGGGCAGCACTAAAAAAACTTATTCGTTTTTCCTGTAGTAGATATATAGTTGATAATGCTCCAAAACATAACTGCCAAATTTGCGATCAATTCGATCGTAAGGATGCTGTTACTTGAGCAGAAAATCAATTATTTTAGCTTGTTTTGAGGCAGAGAAAAAGAAGAGTTCCAATCAATGATGAAGTTCTTGATATTAAAGACTAAAACGAACTATCAATTCAACGCCGAGCTAAAGTCTGTTTACGAAGACCAATCGTCATCGACTATATCCATAAAACTATTAACATCTGAGTTTGAACGTATCCGAACCAGTGTATTTGATAAATAAAGCAGTGGACACCCATAAGGCGAGTGTACAGATATATTTAAAAAGTATATGAAATTTTACTAGGTTTCGGTCAAATATAAGCGTGCGAAATAGAATAGGCTTCCACATTTCATCTGTATCAATTATTTTAGTTTTGCATAATAAATTAAGTATAATGTGCAAGGTAGGTGCGTCATTTGTTACTGTGGGCCACAAACACGAACGAGAGACTTTTGGCATCGAATAATAACGGTTGATACACCATTATACATCCTAAATAAAGCAACAATCGAAACAATGGACTGAGACTGACACAAGTGCTCCAAAGAAGGCAAAGAACATTCCTCGCCGGAAAGTTTATGGCTACTATCTTTCAAGATTGCAGTGGGATTCTTGTTATCGATTATATTCAAGATATAAAACGACAACAAGCGAATACCTAGATCAACTAGACAATACAATATAATGCAAAAGGCCCCACCACCTAAATATGAAGCGTCCATTATTATGAAGAAAAAGCACTCGCTTTTTCTTCACGATAATGCGCGTGCTCATACTTCGGCTGTTTCAATGATAAAAATTCTTAAACTACATTTTTAACCTCATCCAGCTTATTTGCCAGATTTGAACCACTCAGACTTTCTTCTTTTTATCAACCTGAATATTTTGCTCAGTAACAAGAGATTTAAGTCGAATGATGAGATAGATAATCACTGAAACACATATTTCGAATAGTTTGATAAAGCTTACTTTTCTGAAGGAATGGAAAAACTCGAATATCACTGGACTAAAAGTAATGAGCTACAATGAGAAGAATATGTTGCAAAATAAAATATTTTTGGCCAGAATGTTGGTTTTCTGGTCTAGGCTCACTAACTATTGAACCTCCCTCATATATTTCCAGAAAATATTTAACCAAGTTGATTTTGCTGAATAATTTAGAATCGATAGAATATGCACCAATTTCCCTTTTAAGCAAATATTATGGCATTTACTTGGATGTACGTTATTAAAATTGTTCGTTAAACTCGTCACTAAAACATTGATGTTGGTACTCACTCGGATAATACCAGAATAACATAGAGATTATATCAACTGTTAAAACTTTGACCACTGTCAACATGAATTGACTTAATGAAGACAATACGTTTAAATTTAGTTTAATAGTTTCTTTGAAATTTCTTGCGCTCTTTAGATTACTTTGGTTATACATAAGTGTGAATTAAAACCAGATTCAATGTTTACATCTCGCCAGATGCAAATAACTTTATATTCTAAGGATAGCACTGAGCATGTACCACTTGATCATAAACAACAGATTTTTTTGTTGAACTTTAGAGGTCATCCAAACACATTATCTAATTTAAAAGCAAATTAATCACGCAAATTAATCACATGTTCTACCCATACCTTCCGTCATTTTCAAGAAAAACCCAAAATGATGGGCATTTCCCATTCATCTATATTTACTACTCTCGACATATTAGATTCTTAAATTACGTAAGATCCTTATTAGCAAGGCCACGATAATTGCCTTAATTAACTTCATTCTCAAAAAAACCGATCATAATTGATTGACAAATTTTCCCCATAGTATTTTCACACATACCGAAGATTCACATATTTTTAAATGTACGAGGCGTGGAAATTTAACTTCAGGAATCGCTCTGTTTCAACATATCCGAACTAATTCCTGCCTAAATTTCATACAGATGGAGCCAATTTTTACCGATGCATCAATATACAATAGTAGTTGTGTATAGTGACCAAGAAAAGAAGGTGAAAGATATATATGAGTAATATTTTTATACAAAAAGTCGCGGTCCAATGTTCACGTAGTAACGAAAAAATGATGTTCCTTTATCGAATCCAGCCCTGCCGCAGGTAAATATACGGGTGGTAATACGGGTTTTCGCCTTCAATTCATCAGTAATTCTCTCTTACCAATGAATTATATTGTTTTATCGGTATTTATCAGCACCACTACAAAGTTAAAGATAAAAAAAGTATGTGTAAATAATGCCATACAAATAATTAAAAACCAGGTATTTATCCTATTAGGCACACAACATAAAGCTTTTTGTTTTATGACGATTTTTGTTTTATTATAAACATAATAATTTTACTTTTAAAAGAAGTCTAACATTCAAAGTATTTAGTTTTAATCGCATTTTAATTAATGCGGCCCAGGTTTGTCGAGATATGCGACGTCAAGGCTATTATTGATAGGATAATTAAGAATTAGTGAAAAGCTATTTCCATCAACGAGAACGTAAACACGCGTTTCGCTTTAATTGAAGCTTATCAATGTACGATATCTCAAAGACAGTCACAGCTTTTCACTTCTCTACTTTGTGTATATATAGTTAACATTCTGAACTTACTGCAAATGAGAATTAATGAATATTAAATCTCATTTTTACATGTCAATGTCGCCTTATGTGATGCATTAATAACTACAATCCGACAAACCAAGTTTGTACTAGCATGTATAACACACCCCGTCGCGACTACGATCTTACAAGTTGTTAGGATAATTAAAAATTATTGAAAAGCTATTTCCATCAACGAGAACGTACAGACGCGTTTCGCTTTAATTGAAGCTTATCAATGTACGATATCTCAAAGACAGTCACAGCTTTTCACTTCTCTACTTTGTGTATATATAGTTAACATTCTGAACTTACTGCAAATGAGAATTAATGAATAACGAGCGATCATTAAAATTTTCACTCATAGCTGGCCGTGTACATAAAAATTATGTCGTAGCTTTAGTCATTAAGATGTTATTTCAAACATCTGTCAGTGTCAAATATATATTTTAAAGTTTCATCAAAAGAAAAAGTAATGGCCTTTAATGATATGCATAAAGCGTTTATGGTAGAATGTTACTTCCTGACATCTCATTAATGCATCACATAAGGCGACATTGACATGTAAAAATGAGATTTAATATTCATTAATTCTCATTTGCAGTAAGTTCAGAATGTTAACTATATATACACAAAGTAGAGAAGTGAAAAGCTGTGACTGTCTTTGAGATACCGTACATTGATAAGCTTCAAATAAAACGAAACGCGTCTGTATGTTCTCGTTGATGGAAATAGCTTTTCACTAATTTTTAATTATCCTAACAACCTGTAAGATCGTAGTCGTGACGAGGTGTGTTATACATGCTAGTACAAACTTGGTTTGTCGGATTGTAGTTATTAATGCATCACATAAGACGACATTGACATGTAAAAATGAGATTTAATATTCATTAATTCTCATTTGCAGTAAGTTCAGAATGTTAACTATATATACACAACAAACTTAGTATAAAAAAACACACTTGGCTATTTCACAATTTTTCAAAATTTCAAAATTGTGAAATAGCCAAGTGTGTTTTTTTATACTAAGTTTGTTAATTACAAAATGTTTCACCAAGAAGTGTCTGCTACGTCAATTAATGAAAATATATATACACAAAGTAGAGAAGTGAAAAGCTGTGACTGTCTTTGAGATACCGTACATTGATAAGCTTCAAGTAAAGCGAAACGCGTCTGTACGTTCTCGATGATGGAAATAGCTTTTCACTAATTTTTAATTATCCTAACAACCTGTAAGATCGTAGTCGCGACGAGGTGTGCTATATATGCTAGTACAAACTTGGTTTGTCGGATTGTAGTTATTAATGCATCACATAAGGCGACATTGACATGTAAAAATGAGATTTAATATTCATTAATTCTCCTTTGCAGTAAGTTCAGAATGTTAGCTATTATTGATATCCATAAAAAAATCATCGCCATGTGCGGCTGAGTATGTTTTGGTAGAAAAAAATAACAACATTCACTGAATGAGGCTATTAAAAGTATTGTTCAGAATTTTATCTATTTTGTTTGCAGCTCAATTAACTTGAATTACAGCTGTATTTCGATAAATACAGAATAAAGAAAGATATGGATCCACATTAACTACATTTTGGTCCTAAAAATTTTGATAAGTTACTACAAAAAAATTTCTTTTTTGATTTTCAGCTAGACATTTATATGTATTCTTTAGATTCGCATAGCTTGGGTGCTATTCAACGGTAACCCTGTATACTGACTTTCGAAAAATCCAACACCTAGTAGGAGTTGATCAGTTTAAATAAAATTTATACATAATGTTTGTTTAATCAAATTTAAGAAACTATTACGTCTTCAATTTAAAATATTAAAAAATGACAACGTTATTTAATAATGAGAGAGTCCACCGCGGTTTCTTATGTGTTTGATAACTCTTCGAGGCATGCTTGAATGATTTTTAGTACCCGGGGCAATGTCATTCCAGGCTTCTTGAATTCGGTGACGAAGGTCAAGTAGGTTATTTGGTGGTTGGAGTAAAATTAACCAGTCGAGTACTAATCATATCTCACACATATTCGATTGGTGACAAGTCCGGAGAGTGAGAAGACCATGGTAGCAAGGTCACGCTATTTTCATGTAAGGATCTTGTAGCAACCCGTATGCGTTGTCTCGTTGGAAAAGGAGTTGAATTAACATTCGTAGGTATGGCAGTGTAACAGGCTGCAGTACGTTTCATATGTAATCATCTACATTCAAATTTCTGTCAATAAAAACTAGAGGTGATCTGCTACCCTATGTTATCGCACCCCATATCATCGCCCTCGGTGAAAGGGTCGTATGCCGTTCCACAGAAAATTCAATATTTCTACGTTACCCAGTCGAGTACTAATCATATCTCACACATATTTGATTGGTAACAAGTCTGGAGAGTGAGAAGACCGTGGTAGCAGGGTCACGCTATTTTCATGTATGGATCTTGTAGCAACCCGTGTGCGTTGTCTTGTTGGTAAAGGGGTTGAATTAACATTCGTAGGTATGGCAGTGGTACGTTTCGTATGTAATCATCTGCATTCAAATTTCTGTCAATAAAAACTAGAGGTGACCTGCTACCCTATGTTATCGCACCCCATATTATCGCCCTCGGTGAAAAGGTCGTATGCCGTTCCACAGAAAATTCAATATTTCTACGTTACCCAGTCGAGTACTAATCATATCTCACACATATTTGATTGGTAACAAGTCTGGAGAGTGAGAAGACCGTGGTAGCAGGGTCACGCTATTTTCATGTATGGATCTTGTAGCAACCCGCGTGCGTTGTCTTGTTGGTAAAGGGGTTGAATTAACATTCGTAGGTATGGCAGTTGTACGTTTCGTATGTAATCATCTGCATTCAAATTTCTGTCAATAAAAACTAGAGGTGACCTGCTACCCTATGTTATCGCACCCTATATCATCGCCCTCGGTGAAAAGGTCGTATGCCGTTCCACAGAAAATTCTATATTTCTACGTTACCCAGTCGAGTACTAATCATATCTCACACATATTTGATTGGTAACAAGTCTGGAGAGTGAGAAGACCGTGGTAGCACGGTCATGCTATTTTCATGTAAGGATCTTGTAGCAACCCGCGTGCGTTGTCTTGTTGGAAAAGGGGTTGAATGAACATTCGTAGGTATGGCAGTGGTACGTTTCGTATGTAATCATCTGCATTCAAATTTCTGTCAATAAAAACTAGAGGTGACCTGCTACCCTATGTTATCGCACCCCATATCATCGCCCTCGGTGAAAGGGTTGCAGAAAATTCTATATTTCTGCGTTCTTCACGAAATAGTCTTACTAAAAATGATCTATACGAACGAAGCCAAAAAGCGCGCATTCTGCGATATATATTGCCAAAGAAACTCTTTGTTTTAAAACTCCCAACAAAGCGTTTCTAATCGACCGGGTTTTGGAAACTGTCTTGTAAAGCCACAATCCTCAAATGAGGACCTTCCCGTGCTGTAGTTGCTCGAGATCGTCCAGATCCATGACGAAGGTTAAAAATTCCTGGACCAACATTATAATACTGTTGACACACTGCGTTCCGTACGGTCGGAAATTTGTCTTATTTAAAAACCGGCTTCCCGCGTACCAACGATACGCCGCATCTTGAATTCATGATGATTGTAATTGTCCCGTAAATGGCGCCTACACATAATGCCTTAATGACTTAATAAATTGAGAACAAACCGCTATGAAATATTGCTTCAATCTGAATGAAAGGCAAATTTAAAAACATAATTTTTTGATAAAACATAATTTAAAAAAATTGTACACTTGCTAATTTTTTTTTAATCCATATTGTTATAATTTCTTATCAGATACAAAAGAGAGTAGTATAAAACATTTTTCTTTGAAAATCAGTGTATATATATATTAAACTGCTAAAGTCAAATTAAACTCTATCATTTTTCTTCTTCTTCGCTTCATGTATTAGGTTTCATTCCTGTTACTGTATCCATCTTTTACAAAGTCTTTCTACATTTCGTTTTCCATGGCATTTAATGTCTAATTCATTCTGTCTAGGTGTTCGTTCCATATTCTTCGATTAGTCCTTATTTTGACGTTTAGGTTGAATACTTATAGGTCTCCTCTTCTATCTTGATTTCTTAGTCTATACAACTTTGCACAACCTTTAACTTTTCTGGGGAATTTCATTTCTTGACTTTGTATAAAGCTTTCCTGCTTCCTTGTGGTAATCCAGGTCTCGCTTCCATATAGAAGTGTTGGAACTGCGATTGTCTTGTAAAATTTAATTTGAGTGTCTTTTCTTGTTTTATTTTTCAGAAGTTTATTTATAGTTCTGCATATATTACTGAATTTATTGAGCTTTTGTTCTATTCTCTACTATATCTAAAGGTCATGTCGCATCTAAGATATCTAAAGTGTCGTCCTTAGTCTAGAGTCCTGCCGTTGATTAAAATATTAAATATTGATACGAGAATTGTTAGAATTGACATTCGTATTTGACTGGATTCGCGATTGTAAAAGATGTTAAATTGACATAATTTATTGATGAAAATATTATGTATAAATATTTATATAAGTTGTTAAAATAGACTGTTAAATCTTTCTACTTTAAAATGGAACTACAAGAAAATAAATTAACTGAAATCTAAGAGAAGAGCTAATTTAAATTGTTAACATAATCTAATCGTTCAGTTAAAACTGAAAGTAACTTAAAGTAAAGTAAATTATTATCGACTAGAATTAATTGATGTAAAGGAGGATTTCGTAGAAATGTATGAAATTTGTTTAATAGAAAAATCATAAAACAGCGGAAAACTATTTTGAAAAGTTGTCTCAAGATAAATTCCTGGTTAAATTTAATAAATAAATTGTTTATACTGTACATTTTTGATGCAATTTTCCCAATTAACAAATGGTAAAGTGTTTCAGTTAGAAAGTATATATTATATTGTTATATAAGTGCTTCCCAGAACCTATAAGAGAAACAAAAGCTCAGTTTCAGCAGAAATGATTTTGTCTATTCGCTGATTCTTTGCAACTGGATGTCTTTAAGAATAGCAAAAGATTTAATGAAACCGACAAACAGTTATACATTTTATTCAGACAGCATCTTCAACGTAGCTTAGATATTGATGATAATTCCCATTTACTTGACAGTGAAAATAATAAAAACGACAAGGATGAAGACCAATTTTGAAATATATGTAGTAAATAATATTGTCATGAGTCATCCGATGATATTATACGTCGAGCACCGTCTAGAATGTCAATGCGAATGAATCGCGTGATCGAACAACACGAGAAAAGTCTGGATGAACATCGAATATGCCAGAAGTTTTCCCGTGAATATAAATAGCAGTCGAGAGGGATTTATTCGATCATTCAACAAGTAATCCCGGCCTAGTTAAATAGTGTGAAATAAATATACATAAATATGAATACAAATAAATGTTATTTATTATGGTTACAACTTTTAAGATTGTTATCTAATGTACTCAGTTTTTATCGCTAATATAGTGTGTGTTTTAAATTACCGTTAGCTTTATTTAATAACCCCGTAGAAAGACAAAAATATTACAGTGGTGTCAGGTGTCGGGTTAATTAATAAATAACGGACTAAGTGGACAATTAAGTGTTAATTAAATATCTGTTTAAATAAATAAATATACAGTTCCAAATAAGATGTTTACTTTAAATATCGTGATGGCGCATAAAGTGAAATTCACTGAATTAAACGTGACCGATTTAAAACGAGAATTAGAGGAGAATGATGGGGATACAACCGGAAAAAGGCAATTCTCCAGCAACTGCTTCGAGATGTGTTGATCCAAGAAGGCGAGGATCCAGAGAATTATGTCTTTCAAGCCCAGGTGGAGATGCAGACGTGAATTCGCTATTGATGAAAATGGAACAGCGTCTAATAGATTCACAAACTCAAATGGAACAGAAAAATCTGGATAGTGCGAAAAATATGGAACAACGATTAATAGAGAATGCACAAATTCAAATGCAACAAATGGAGCAGAAGAATCTGGATAGTGTGAAAAGTTTGGAACAACGACTATTAGATTCACAAGGCCAGATAGAACAAAGAAACCTAGAAACCGCTAGAATCCTCGAGAAAAATCTGGAAAAGAAATGACTTGGAAATTCTAGAAGCTTCGAAAAAAGTCTGGAACAAGTGGAGAAAGTTCTAGAACGGCGACTAAAATAGAACGCTGAAGCATTAAAAGAAGAAGTTTTTATTGCTGTGTAGGAGAAAATTGGGGAAATCTCGAAACTTCTAGAAGAACATCCTAGTCTTTTAGAAGAAATAACGGTCCGGATGGAATTATCTGCGACCATTAGTCATACCGACATGTAACAGGTCAACAAGGAAGCTATACCTCGGCCCATCGAAATAAAAGAAGCAGTGGCTATCCCAAAAACCAGAATTAAGCCACCAACTTTTGATGGAAAGACGTCATGGGCGACTTATCTGACGCAATTCGAAGCAGCCGCAGAAGCAAACGCATGGTCATATGTCGAGAAGGCTACTGCTTTAATCATAGCGCTAAGGGGTGATACCAATGGCATTTTGTAGAAATTGCCTCCTGAGGAACGTAAAGATTATTCCCAGCTTATTAAACAGTTGGAGATGAGATATGGCCATGCGCTCTTGAAGCAAGTATGCCATACCCAACCGAAGAATCGATCACAGAAGAAAGGCGAGCATTTTCAGGAATTTGAGGCAGATATTGCTCGTTTAGTTCGACTGGCATATCAGATGGCGTCAGATAATTTCATGGAACACCTAGCTGTCCAGATGTTCATAGATGGTCTCAGGGATATTGATACACAACAAGCATTAAGGCTAGCACGATCGAAAACCTCGATCGATGCTTTAGCGCACGAACTTATGTTTGAGACTGCAAAACAAGCCTCTCGGAACCATGCTCGTGTCTGTACTGTTGACAAACAGGAAAATGAGGAGTTCATGAAGCAGATGGTTAGCCGAGTCTTAAATCAGATCAAACCAAACAAAAGTGTACTGCGATGCTGGAATTGTGGAGAGATTGGTCACATTCGAAGTAAATGTGGTAAGGTGGCCAAGGAAGCATCGGCTAAGCAGCAGGAAATCAGACAAATATTATAATATGTTCAACAAATAAATCAATTAAAAATTCCCCTACAGTATTTTCATAAATAAAAAATTGACGAGAGAAAACAAATATCGAATTAAAATAGTTTAATTTTGTATTTACAAAAAAAAAAACGCCATATATTTCAAAGTAATTTATTTTAAAAATTTTGAAGTAATTTAGAAAAATCTACAAAAATACAAAATTACAAAAATTATGTTTGTATGAGTGTATAAATAAAGCAATATGTAAAGGTATTATATTTCCTAAGCCATTAAAATTACCTAAATGATTATCAGTATGTAGAAATGGTGGGAGAAATGTCTTCAACAAACACAAATCAATTAGCATATTGACGACCCTATCGATGGTACTTGAAAAAGTAATAGCGACAACGGCGGTGGTAATTTGGGCGCGAAGCTTACCTGGTTCACAACATGAACAAGTAAACTGGGCGCAAGTATTTTAGGGGTCCCTTAATCCTATAGGTAAACTGGGCGCAAATGGATATTGTTTGTTTAATAGAGCCTGACTGTAAAAACCAGGATACTTTACATTTTGTAGTTTATTAAAAAAAAAAAAACACATTTCGAAATATGCATAAACATACTATTACAGTGACATATTATATAACATATGATCAAAAAGTCTTTGGATCGCGATAGCCATGAAGTGTTAAACCCATCTATAGAATTATTTACTTCTGTACTTTAAAGTACACATAAGTCCCAAATAAAGTAGATTTCAGGTTACGGTAATTAGTTGCATTTTATGTATATTGTATTACCAGCTGACTTGAAAGTTGTCAAGTAAATGTCAAAATTCATTGAAATAAATAATTTCATAGATATCTCGGAAATTCCACGGCAATAGCGATCCAAAGACTTTTTGATCATACGATATATTATAAATAAGAAGTATATTTTACGTAATGTATTATTCTTATTTCACCTAACTTATATCTATTCACAAAATAATCAAGCAATGCTAATTTAGCTGTTACCTTTTTATCTTTAAGTCTCGCAGTAACATGCAAACTCTGTATTTTAATATATGTAACAATTTGGCACTCTTTTATCTTTTCCATAAAGACATAGATAAATGGATGCGTTGCATAAAATCAGGAATTGAATTTTGCATGAAATGACTCACAACAATTAGTTGATCTTGTTACCGAAGCACTTTCTTCTGCCCACATAGAAGGGGGAAATACTGCATTTTCGATAATATATATATCTAACACATAATCACAATATTTATCAAACAAATTATTGTGTGGCTTGTACATCATATTGAACACAAACCAATCCTCTACTTCATTTGGGTTTAAATAGGTTAATCCCAATGTATTTTTTAGCCAGTTGCCAATTTCACATTTTGATTCATATTCTGAACCTAATCCAATCGACTTTATCTTTCTGTACCATGCTTGAAACCGGCAACCATTAATTTCAACATTAGGCCAAATATTGAGTAATGCTACATGTATGGCCTTTTCAAAATCTGCAATAACTACTTATAGAGTCATGTGTTAATAAGGATAACTAAATTCGCTAGCGGGTTTCTTGAATATCAATGTTTCTTTCGTGTATGTTTTACAAACTATGAATAATAACAAAAGTAGCACTACAATAGAATATTACAAATTTAGATTGCCCATATATGACCAGTAAAAACAAAAGGAAAATGTGCCGTCCATGTAGTGTTGATCCATTTCTGTAAAAATATTAATGTTTGTTTCACATGTAAACACAACAATATTATTTTCTATGTCGTTAATAAACAAAAATTGTTCATTTTTATTGGTTAATAGCATTTCACTATATGCACTGAGAGCTCTATGCACTTCTTCTTTGTTACTAGGCACTGCACCTGGTAAATGTTACGTCTAATGTAACCGTGTTTTATTATTCTGTTTCACTCAGTATTTCAGAAGAATATATGTATAATTTTAAACGTATTCCATAGAGACGGAAGACACAATTATAAAAGACACAGAATAAAGTAACTTCGGCGGTGGGTTTATATACGATTTATAGAGTCATGTGTTAAGAAGGATAACTAAATTCCCTAGCGGGTTTCTTAAATATCAATATTTCTTTCGTGATGTTTTACAAACTATAAATAATAACAAAAGTAGCACTACAATAGAATATTACAAATTTAGATTTCACATATATGACCAGTAAATTAGCATATATGTGGAATTGTGAATTAAAACCAGATTCGATGTTTACATCTTGCAAAATGCAAATGGTTTTAGGTATATTATAATAATAATGTACCACTTTATCACAAACAACATATTTTCTTCTTGAGATTAGATGTACAGATACATTAACTACTTTAAAAACAAATTAATTACATGTTCTACCAATACATTCCGTAATTTCCCAGAAAAAAAAAACAAAATGATGTGTATTTCCCATTCATTTATATTTACTACTCTCAACATATTAGGCTCTCAAATTATGTAAATATTACGTAACTTGTTGTAGTTACATTCATAGAGAATAGATAAAACTTTGGTGGTGGGTGTGTATACGATTTATAGCACCATATGTTAAGGAGAATAATTAAATTCAGTAGCGAGATTCTCAAATATCTACATTTCCTTAGTGTATATTGGAGAAACCAAAAATATAACAAAGGTAGCAACACACAATAGAGAATACGAGGGATAAGCTGAATTTATTGAGAATAAGAAAATCTAGTAGACGGAAAAACAATCATACAGTGTTTATTTAGAGCAACTCCTTATGTAATATAAAGGTATTTTTAATAATATAAAATATTATTAAAAAATCTTGTGTGAAGAACACAAATACAGGTTCAATAATATTTTTTGTGAACGTGTCCGAACATAGCCCTCCTCAGAGACGCAGATACATATTTCGCCTTTCTACAGGCTCATCGGTACGCCCCTGCTGGAGAAAGGATATCTTCAGACACATTCACAAAATTTCTGTGATATGGCGATGTGGTTCTTTTTTGTGAATGTGTCGGAAGATATCCTTTCTCCAGCAGGGGCGTACCAATGAGCCTGTAGAAAGTCGAAATACGTATCTGCGTCTCCGGGGAGGGATATATTCGGACACGTTCACAAAAAATGTTAATAGTGTATCTGTATTCTTCCCACCAGATTTTTAATAATATTTTATATTATTAAAAATACCTTTGTATTATACAAAACTGGTGGAGTTTTACCTACTCATGTATGTTTCAATTATTCTGAACTCTTTATCTGCCATTTGACGTTTTTTTGTTGAAGCTACATTCGTTATAACTCAGCTACCTATTTTTTAAAGTTAAAGAAAATGGAATTAACCATAGAGCATTTT
Source organism: Melolontha melolontha (assembly GCA_935421215.2). NCBI lineage: Eukaryota > Metazoa > Arthropoda > Insecta > Coleoptera > Scarabaeidae > Melolontha > Melolontha melolontha. The sequence continues at coordinate 17,961,484 of OW285240.1, read as the reverse complement.
CGAATCATAATTTAGTATGATTTTAAAAGAGGTGTAAGTACTTATGGGTGCAAAGCGAGTTTAGATTTAGTTTTTAGTGAACAAGGACTTTCCTTGGCTAAAATCTACCGATTGTATAAGGAATTTAAACGCAAAAGGAATTCTGTTCAGCATCAAAAGCAAGGCGTCCTCCTACGGCCGTTACCGCCAAAAACATTCCTGCTGCTAAGAAAATAATTGAAGAGAACAATAAAGCCACTTATGCGGTAATAGAGCATCAACTCAAGATTGGATCCTCAGCTTAAGTTAAAACAATCATACATAATCACATGCATTTAAAAAAGTGGTAAGTCGTTTTGTGACGCATTACTTTTCTGACTTCCAAAAAGCAAATGGTGTAAGAAATTTGCCATTAAGCTTTAAATTCCTTAGATAATGGCGGACACCAATTTTTTTCCAAAATAGTGAGAGGTGACGAAACTTATATTCCCTTTTTCGACCTTCCTACCCGCCAAGAGTCATGTATGGATTCACAAAGATGAGGAAACTCCCACAATGAGTAAGAATCAGCGAGCTATGAAAAAGGTTATATCTTCGGTATTATTCAGAAGTACGGGCTTAGTAAATGCAATTAAGCTAGATGAACAAATGACAGTTACAGCTAAGTAGTACATTGAAAAATGTTTGCCTGATATGTTCAGTAGAGTTCCAGACAAGGGAATTATGCTCAACCATGATAATCGTCCAATACGGCAGTTTTAACTCTTCAATTTTTGACTGAAGTATACTGACTGAAGTTGACTGAATATAAAAGTAATAAAACATTCGCCGTACTCAGCTGATTTAGCAATGTGGGACTTCTGGGGCTTCTTTTAGGGCTTCTGGGGACTTCTTTTAGGGCTTAAACGCAATTTGCTGGGTAGAAGGTTTCGTCTGAAAAAGAGACTGATACCGCGTTCACATTTATTTTGAAGGTAACACCTGTTACCTAAATTTTGGGAAAAATATTAATGCTCTCTGTAGTACAGTAAAAGTAATAGATCTAGTCAGGCATGAAGAAATTTGTTGATCGGTGTCTTGCTAGTTTATTTAAAATTTTTACATTAGTGTCTGTCAGTTCTATAATATCGTACAAACTAAGTATTCATAGGTCCATTTACAACCTGATTGGACAGCTGCCTAAACGAGATATAGTTAACATATTAAAAAGCACTATATATCGTACAATATCAGAATGCGAATAAGGAATACCAGGCATCAATCTTCCAAAAATAGACCGTCTACGCAAGTTAACAGGAGCTCAAATCAATAGATAATCCAAACGTGCCAAAAATACCATTGGAGTGTCTACCCGTAAACTTTCTTACCGTTTTAACGTTTCAAACGCTAAAATTTCTCGATATTTAGCACGAAATGGTTTAAAGTATATAAAGCGTAAGAAATGTCCCAGATATACCGCTGCACAATTGTTCTTCGCTGTTGAGCTTTACAACGTATACATTTTGCTAATAACCGAACAATAATCATGGACAACGAGATATACGTACTTTACATTTAGTCATACGAAGCTTCTTAGAAATACAGGTTTCTATACAGATAATATTGAAAATACCCTGATAATATAAAATTTAAAGAAACGGCAAAATTTTCTGATAAAGTATTGGTCTGGTGTGCCATATCTGAATTGGGATTATCTAGAGCTCATGTAGGCCATGTAAGAAGGCAAGCAGTGGACGTTGAGTTATATATCCACAACTGTCTGACAAAACTCATGAATTTCATTAATGTATATCGCATTAATGATAATTACATGTTTTTGGCTTGACCATGCATCGGCGCATAATGCTAGAAAAACGCTAAACTGGTTAGAAGCTCAAGGAATACCATATTTTCCTAGAATCGACAATCCTCCAAATTTCCTTCAGGCAAGGCCAACTGAAACTAAAAAGGTATATGACAATGGTTGAGAAGCTCGAAATGAGCAACAATTGCGACGGGGGATATTCCAAAAATTTAGAGAATTTGATTTAGGAGCCGTCCAAACATTAATGCGAGATGTAAAAAGAAAACTTCGTATAATTGAAGATAGAGGGCCCCTAGTGGCAATATAATATTTAAGTGTTAAGGTCTAAGGTTCATTAATTTGTGTAATAATATTATCCTCTGTTGAAGTTTTTTGAGTTTAAATAATAAAAGTTAAAAAATTTTCGCAAAACTTGTGTAACAGGTGTTATTCTGAAAGAAGATTGGTTGGCTTTTAAACAGTGAAAAGAAAGAATGGTCAAATGTATCATTGCTGAAGGGTATTACTTTGAACATATTTAAAATAAAATCCTAAAAAATATTAACCTTGTTTTTTATTCTCCATAAGATCAGCTTGTCCGTCACATTTAGATTACACATACAATTTCAAATTATATTACATAATTACAACAAACATTTTTGAATGTTCTCTTATTTTTATCATTTGTAGTAATTCATACTATTTAAAAATAAAAATATTTGTGTTAATAAGTATTCTTTGTAGCAGCCCGTCCTTGGCTTATAATTTTCCCGAGTGGCCCCTGGTCCCTATAAGTCTGTGCATCCCTGGTTTAAATGTACACAAATTTTTAAACAATAGTACAGCTCTTAACAAACATATCAAACTAAAAAAACACACTTTTAATTTCGATAAAACTGAAATAATTACATCTTAATATCAAAGAAAGAAATATACTAGAAAGTGTCCACATATAAAAAAATACAAATTCAGTTAATGACCGAAGAGAATTAAAAACTATTATATATATTTAGTACATTCAATTTGTTGACGATTTAAGGTCTAGTTTTACTTCAAAATATATATATTTAAAACAACCCTACATATACAAAAATGTTTTAAATATGTCTATACGTTATATGCACGTATAAAGCTTTTGTTTCATTATGAAACAGACATGTAAATAAATTTACATATCTGTAACTGTATACTTGGACAATACCTCGTATTTTCGGCATCTACTTCTGCTTAAGACATATGTTTCTGCCATTTATAGGCGTCGTCAGCTAAGCTAATGAAGCAATGTATACAAATGATACAAATCTTTATAAATAAAATCTGTATCTGTATATGACATTAAGCCGAACCGCTCATTATATATAGCAAGTTTCATTCTATAAGGTGGCACTTATTTACGAGTGACATCTTACGGACGAAAGAGGCTATACCAAAGAAAGCGATCTTTCGATTGACAAGCTATGCTCATACGAACCGAAAGGAATACGGGTAGTCCTTCTAAAACGAGCCAGGTGGCGGTAGATATACAAAAATGTTTTAAATATGTATATACGTTATATGCACGTATAAAGCTTTTGTTTCATTATGAAACAAACATGTAAATAAATTTACATATCTGTAACTGTATACTTGGACAATACCTCGTATTTTCGGCATTTACTTCTGCTTAAGACATATGTTTCTGCCATTTATAGGCGTCGTCAGCTAAGCTAATGAAGCAATGTATACAAATGATACAAATGTTTATAAATAAAATCTGTATCTGTATACCACATTAAGCCGAACCGCTCATTAGATATAGCAAGTTTCATTCTATAAGGTGGCACTTATTTACGAGTGACATCTTACGGACGAAAGAGACTATACCAAAGAAAGCGATCTTTCGATTGACAAGCTATGCTCATACGAACCGAAAGGAAAACGGGTAGTCCTTCTAAAACGAGCCAGGTGGCGGTGGATATACAAAAATGTTTTAAATATGTCTATACGTTATATGCACGTATAAAGCTTTTGTTTCATTCTTTCTTTGGTATAGTCTCTTTCGTCCGTAAGATGTCACTCGTAAATAAGTGCCACCTTATAGAATGAAATTTGCTATATCTAATGAGCGGTTCGGCTTAATGTCATATACAGATACAGATTTTATTTATAAATTTATATCATTTGTATACATTGCTTCATTAGCTTAGCTGACGACGCCTATAAATGGCAGAAACATATGTGTTAAGCAGAAGTAAATGCCGAAAATACGAGGTATTGTCCAAGTATACTGTTACAGATATGTAAATTTATTTACATGTCTGTTTCATAATGAAACAAAAGCTTTATACGCGCATATAACGTATAGACATATTTAAAACATTTTTGTATATCTACCGCCACCTGGCTCGTTTTAGAAGGACTACCCGTATTCCTTTCGGTTCGTATGAGCATAGCTTGTCAATCGAAAGATCGCTTTCTTTGGTATAGTCTCTTTCGTCCGTAAGATGTCACTCGTAAATAAGTGCCACCTTATAGAATGAAACTTGCTATATCTAATGAGCGGTTCGGCTTAATGTCATATACAGATACAGATTTTATTTATAAAGATTTATATCATTTGTATACATTGCTTCATTAGCTTAGCTGACGACGCCTATAAATGGCAGAAACATATGTCTTAAGCAGAAATAAATGCCGAAAATACGAGGTATTGTCCAAGTATACAGTTACAGATATGTAAATTTATTTACATGTCTGTTTCATAATGAAACCCTACATATATATTTTATATTCCTTGATAAAGGCACATTTGCCGAAACATGTAGGGTTGTTTTAAATATATATATTTTGAAGTAAAACCAGACCTCTTAACTCGCCAACAAATTTAATTTACCATAACATACAAAGGTCACGAAATAGTTATCTATATATACATATATATATATATATATATATATATATATATATATATATATATATATATATAGGTAAATCTAATCAGTAGGCGATTAAAGGTCTGTATATTACTTCAAAATATATGTATTTAAAAAACTCTACATGTTTCGGCGGTACGCCTTTATCAAGAGGATACAAAATATAAATGATTATATTTTGTATCCTCTTGATAAAGGCGTACCGCCGAAACATGTAGAGTTTTTTAAATACATATATTTTGAAGTAATATACAGACCTTTAATCGCCTACTGATTAGATTTACCATATCATACCAAGGTCACGAAGTTATTATATATATATATATATATATATGAAAAATTTTGTGAAAAACTTATCTGCGCGGAATGTGCATATATCGATATTTCACTGTTTTTTACAGATCATCAGTGCACCTTACCGAAGACAGACATGATATTCACCTCTATACTACGTGTATATATACGAACTGTAATGAACTTCATGTGTATGAGAATTAATAATTATTAAATCTCATTTTACATGCGATTGTCGCTATAATTTGTTGCATTTAATTCTACAATTCGGCAAATCACTTTTGCCCTAGATTGTAGACGCAACAAGCCGCGACATCAACTGTACAAGTTGTCAGTACAAATGAAAAATTTTGTGAAAAACTTATCTGCGCGGAATGTGCATATATCGATATTTCACTGTTTTTTACAGATCATCAGTGCACCTTACCGAAGACAGACATGATATTCACCTCTATACTACGTGTATATATACGAACTGTAATGAACTTCATGTGTATGAGAATTAATAATTATTAAATCTCATTTTACATGCGATTGTCGCTATAATTTGTTGCATTTAATTCTACAATTCGGCAAATCACTTTTGCCCTAGATTGTAGACGCAACAAGCCGCGACATCAACTGTACAAGTTGTCAGTACAAATGAAAAATTTTGTGAAAAACTTATCTGCGCGGAATGTGCATATATCGATATTTCACTGTTTTTTACAGATCATCAGTGCACACATATATATATATATAATAACTTCGTGACCTTGGTATGATATGGTAAACCTAATCAGTAGGCGATTAAAGGTCTGTATATTACTTCAAAATATATGTATTTAAAAAACTCTACATGTTTCGGCCTGTCTGCGCCTTGCCTCGTTGGGGCGGGGGTCAGACCGTCGAAGTACTGCACGGAATTGTAAAGAAGTTGTCGGGAAAGGGTTGGCGGCCCTACGCAACGGCTGGTTATCCGACCTCTCTAAATTCATGCGACCGATCACTAAACACACGCACGAACGCACCGACATACAAAACCCTACACTTACGCTCTCACACAAAACCACACACCCATAGAGAGACGCAAGCTGCCAGCAGCAACCAACACACAAGTTCATACCCAGAAGGAGACACAAATTGCTAGCAGCGAACAACACATATTTTCACACCTTGTTATCTATTTTTTGGAATACTAAGGCATGATTTATTATTATTACTAGAATGTATCTTTGAATAATTTAAACCATAGCAACTTAATTACTTGACATTTATATCCTGTCATTCATATTTTGTATTCTCTTGAAAAAGGCGTATATAGCCGAAACATGTAGAGTTTTTTAAATACATATATTTTGAAGTAATATACAGACCTTTAATCGCCTACTGATTAGGTTTACCATATATATATATATATATATATATATACATATATATATATGTGTATGTATATATATGTATGTGTGTTACTGTTGATGTTCTCGCGGATGAATGATGAAATCGTGGTTTCTCGGGTTCTTCTCCGCGATTTCATACGCGGAGAAGAACCCGAAAAACAACGATTTCATATAATATATATAAATATATATATACTACACAGCGCAATATTCGCTTCTCTATTAATTAGCATGAAGAATTCGTAGATAAAAGTCTTCGCACGAGACATTTACATAATAAAATATGCAAATTTATTTTTAATTTCTATTAATATTTCTATTAATTTCTATTAATATTCAGGGCATGGCTAAAATATAATTTATTAATTTAAAAGTAAACTATTTCGTTATTTAATAGATATGTATGCAAATCGTGACCTGTATGTATATATCGTTTTAAATTTATCTAAAAAATCAACCCACTTTTATATATCGAACATGTACATTTTACTGCAAGGGAATATTACTTATTATGTCATCAAAGTCATTTGCATTATCGTTACGTGCTTGGCTGACTATGCTAACATTAATGACGAATTACAATTTCGTTTAACATGTCATGGCAGCATCGTTCCTTAGAATGTTTGATATTAGCTTGTTGGCGTCAGGGAACTCATTACTAATTCGTAGAGAATTTCCTATGATTATTATAAAGCGGATCGATCCGCAATTTTTAAAATTCCAACAGTGCTTGATCAAGTAATTTTAATATATTAAACATTCAATTTGGTTGGAATTATGTTTATATGTAGTAATCGTATGCTAACATAAATGTTTCCTTCCAATAAAATGTATACACAGGTAGTCTCATTTTAATTTATTTTTGTGTATATTTTTCAACAGCAAATACGAGCGTAGGCTGTAAAGTAATTCTAGCACAGCACGAACAAAAACAAATAGCAAGATCGAGCAAAAAGCCGATTAAAGTACAATTCTTAAACTTTAAAATCATATATTTATATTTTTACATAGTCACCGTTAAGGCTAACACATTTCTCCCAACGTGTAACAAGTTTTAACACAGTCAAAAGAATTTTTTTTCGGATGCTTATGTTTTGAACGTTTTCACCTGAGGAAAAGGATGCCGATATTGTCGGATTATCTTTTGTCTTCCGGATCGTAATGATGGACCCATGACTCCGTCACAATATTTAAAGAAAGTCGTCTCCTTCGTCACGGTAGCGCTAAAAAGTTGCTCACAGCATTCTAATCGACGCTGTTTGTTCTCGTCTGAGAGACGGCATGGTACCCTTCGTGAACAGATTTTACGATATCCCAATTGTTCAATAATGAAGTCGACACGTTCCTTGGATATTCGTATAAGGTTTGCGATACGCTTTCGAATGATTCACCGGTCATTTTGAATCAAGTCGTCGACGAGTTTGCGATGTTTATCGTCTGTGGCAGTGATCGGACGTCCGCCGCGTGTTTTATCAACAATTTTGGTTTTTCCGGGCTCGCAGTCGCGAAATTTTATTACTCATCGATTTACAGAAGACCTTTGGAAAGCATGGTCGTCATAACATCCTTTAAACGACAATGACTCTCACTAGGAGTCATTTTTCAGCAGTCAAAAATTCGATAACAGCACGCTGTTTAACTCGCATTGACATTGCACTAGAACACGTCTCCATACTTCCGCTGCTCAAAATAAACTGGATGAATTCAACGACCTCAAACCTGTGCATACGTATAAAGGGCTCCCCCCTTTATACGCATGGCACTTTCACATTCCACCTGGCGCGCTTCTGAAGGTCATTTCGTTGTCGTTTGTTGTCGTTTTCAGTCTAGCCTCTTATATTTAATATGAGACTGCTATAAATATTTCTGGAAACGATGTAACATACAATTTAGTAATCCATTTTATTGTGTTTCAAAGTATCTGTTTCCCCCATTAATACAATTTTGAGTACACTCGAACTAGGTGACAAATCATATGAATAAGGACAATGAGTCTTCAATTCAACATTTTCACTAACAAAAAATTCAACGATTTCATGAGCTGCTCCTGAGCAGAGAGATTTCATGAGCTGCTGAGTGAGAGCTGACGTTGTGATGTTGAAGAATAACTCGCCAATTTCGATTATGTTTTCTTGTTTAATCTATGACTTCTGATAAACAAATTGTGGTATGTCAATCAGTGTTCACGTTTCTGTCATTCTCTAAAATTACGGTTGCTTCATGTCAAGTAAAATCGAAGAAACAAGTGATTATTCACGTCCTAACACTACGTGAACAACGTCAACAAAACGCGAACGTTTTTGGCTCGCTTTAAAAACTCAAACTGTGGAATGCTTTTACTTTCAGGATCATACAAATAAATACAAATTTCGTTTCCAGAACGATATTGTAAACTAAATTCAGTTGACCGCTGAGAATTATCGGCTCGACTAATTGTATTTTTGTTTGTTTGCTGCTGCGTGGTTCTTTATATAAAGTAAATCTACACCGAAATTGATCGTTTATTTTACGGCATTCAGTGTTTGTTGAGCCTCAATTTTGATGATTGGATTGGCGTTGTTGTCTATGCTGAAGTTTAATTGTACCCTCGACCCACTATAGGTGAGTGACTTTCCAGCTAATTTTTCTCTTGTGATTTTTATGTGTCTCAATCTACGTGTTTCGCTGTTTTCAATGCATAAAATACCATCTGCAGGGTTTTTGTTACTTATCCTTGATACTGGTTTTATAACTGTTTGATGATGAAGTTTCATCGAGGACCACGTGTAAAGCGGAAACGACTCTATTGCTGTGGGTTATCTTCGAAATATATCCACAACTCGCAAGGTAGTTCTGTACTAATTACGCTGTTTCGACTGATTAAATATTTCTCAAAAACTTGCATTTGTGCTATAAATAATAGCATCTTTATCGTCACATATCAAAAAATAAAGAATCATGAACTTCACCCCTTTTGTCTTGGGCATTTATTAATTTCTTTGTTCGTATAATAGATTAATATAGTTCACCTTAATTTATTCTTTTTTTTTGTCTTGGACATTTATTAATATCTTTGATCATTTAAAAGTTTAGTACTGTTAATACCGATTTGTCATTATTTTCGTGTATTGAATGTTTTCATTGATGCATATAGATTATATTAAAATTTGTCGTCAATTTAATTAAGGATAGCGTACATAAGTTTGATATTTCTTTTTTTTATAAATAGCATCATAAGATATGTAGTACTAATTTTTTATGCATAAGGCTTTATTTTGATTGTGAATGTGTACCTGAGATCCCATGTAATCGTATACAGCCTTTCTTTTTCTTTGTTCACGTTAGGGAAAAAGTGTACAGTCTGGTGTTATACCGGCGCGTACAAGAGTTTTGTTATTTTTGCATTTTGAAATTTATAAGTAGAGAATGTAGATGTTTAACATTTATATACTTATTATTATATACCTATCCACATATTTTTAAACAATATACGTTTTTTTTTCTACTGTAACTTGTAAACTTTCCTTTCTACGGAAACGTTCATAATAAACTTGGTTCTTTTTTTTTTATGTGGAACGTTTTCTTTTACTTCATATCATCATTCAAACTTAATTATTTTTTTCTTAGTGGGTTTGTTAGCGCAAGTATGTTCTCCTTGTGACGTACAATCCTTACGGCAAGCAGCCTTTAAATCGCGGTGGTGTTCTTTTTAAATTATAGTAGTTTATCAACGTTTCGACAAGAATCGCACGACCATCTTCACTGAGTTCTACGCGTTGGCACTGGCTGACTGTCTTATAAATTAAGATCACTCCACCCACGCAAGGTAAGTCCGAGGAGGATTGCTGGATTGCACTAAATTTACTTAAAGCCAGCTTTTGTGGTCTTTTGTTGCTTGCACCTGGTTACAAAAGAGATGATTACAAAAGAGATGATTTTCTCATGAGCGTCACCATCGGGAACAAATCTTGGGTTCATTGTTATGGCCCCGAAGACAAAAGACAATCAACAAAATATCGTCGTCCAGATTCTCCATGTGTACAAAAATTCAAAAAAGCGTTACATCAGCCCTGAAAGTCATAGTTACCATTTCCTGGGATGCAAAAGAAGTCATTTATACCGAATAAATTCCGAAGATATCAACAACTAATTCAATAAAATACTGCAAAACTTAACAATTACTAAAGAATCGTATCTGTAAAGTAAGGTCGGAACGAACAATTTGTTCTTGCGCCACGACAATGCCAAACCGCATTGCAGCAACGAAATGGTAATGACTGTAACGAGCCTGAAATTCCCGATTATTTCTCATCTTCCATACAATTCTGATTTGGCACCTTCAAATTTCTAGTCGTTTCCAAAGTTGAAGGTGATACTGAAACGTCAACATTTTTCATCAAACACTGAACTGTCGAGCTGTCGTTTGCAATTGGATCAATGGTAAACAAGAAAGTTTTTTCATGGACGGAATGAATAAATGGACTCAGCGTTAGGGGAAAAGTGTTGCACAGTGATTATATGGAAAAATAATTATGCGCACTGATAGTACAATAAATTTATTTCATTTTGAGACTGGTTTCATTATTTTGTCGTTTCTAATTCCTATTTCATAGAGTTGGAAATATTATACAGTAAAACTTATGTTAACGGCCACCAGTCTAAAGCAGCCACCTGAGGTAATGGACTGTTTTAAAGTTCTCCGAACCAACTATAAGGAAATTTCCATATACGAAAACCCATTATTTACGGTCACCCTTACAAATCGACCTCGGCCAAATAAATCCAAATTTTTACGCCCTATCTTCAAAGAAATTTGCCTGCCGATATCGGGCGGACAATTTATAATGTATCTTCATTAATAAAAATACCCAATATTATTTCGTATATGTGCGAAATTGTCTATAATTATGTATTCCTAGTATGTACACATAATTAAATTAAACTTGTATAAATGAATGCGATCTCAGTCCGGAAGACGCACTGAAAAAAAATTGCCGCTCCAATACTTGAAGGTTTATGTTTGATCAAATAGAGATCGCCTTCCTTTCAACAAATTTACACATAATGTGGTGTTTCAGCTACTTGGTTAGTTTAAGATTCTCTCCATGTGCGTAAGATTCTTTCGGCTACTTGATTAGTTTAAAGTAGTCTCCGTATTCGAAAGGTTCTTAATTAAGTATGTCACTAAAAGGAAAACGTTCCTGACGCGCTCTAGCATTTCGAGTGGTATTTGTCCAATGACCCGAGTAATATTGGCCTCCAATGCCTCAATTGTAGCCGGTTTATCCATGTAGACTTTAGACTTCACGTAGCCTCACAGAAAAAAGTCTAATGGTGTGATGTCACAAGATCTAGGCGGCCAATTTACTGGTCCGAAGTGTGAAATTAAATGTTCACCGAATCATTCTCGCAGTAAAGCCATAGTTTCACGAGCTGTATGGCTAGTGGCGCCATCTTGTTGGAAGTAAATGTCTTGTAGACCACGGGTGTCAAGTTCAGGCAGCAAATAGTCCCTTATCAAGGCGCGATAACGGTCGCCATTCACAGTCACATTCCGGCCGGCTTCTGTTTTGAAGAAACATTGACCAATTATTCCACCGGCCCATAATCCGCACCAAACAGTTGTTTTGTCTGGATGTAATGGTAGCACTTCAATCTCTTCAAGTTACTCATCACCCCAAATACGGGCATTTTGTTTATTCACGTACCTATTAAGCCAGAAATGGGCCTCATCGGAGAACAAAATTTTTGTCGAAAACAGTGGATCTTCTGCAAGTTTATCAAGAGTCCAACGGCTGAAACGGAAACGATTCGGAAGGTCGGTCGCCTTTAGTTCTTGCACTAGTTGAATTTTGTATGCTTTTAAACCAAGATCCTTTCGTAAAATACGCCAAGTTGTTGCATACGACAAACCAAGCTGTTGAGAACGGCGACGAATTGATTCTTCCCGGTCTTCGCGTACACTCGCTGCTACCGCCGCTATATTTCCTTCACTACGTGCTGGATGAGGTCTACGTGGTCGCGTATTATCAATTATTGTAAATTGAGTTTCAAACTTATTGATGGTATAGCGAATTGTGCGTTCGGTAGGCCGATTATGTGGCCCATATGTTGCTTTAAGCGCACGATACACATTCCTTGTAGAACGCCCATTTTCGTAATAAAGCTGTATTATTTGTAGACGCTGTGCCGGGCTAAGTCTTTCCATTACGTAATGTCAAATAGTACTGAACCAGAATGCGCAGTCCGCTGACGCGTCGCATGCGCGCTCAGTCATTAAATCCCCACCTAAAAAAGTACCTCCAAATGAATCACCCATTATTTGCTGTGAAATTAACTTTGTGGGTAAAAATTGAATTAATAACGTATAAATTAATTAAACATTATTAATATTATCATTAGGCGCATGTTTAAATAATATGAACGCATCCAAAGGACATGCGAGGGAGAGCAAAGAACAAGAGGACGCAATATGAACGAACGACTAAGGGAAAAAAGAGAAGGAATACGCTATGTAATACGTAGACGATTTTCCGCTTAAAATCTGCTTGTACAAACGAGCAGGAGAAGCTATTCGGGGAAGACAAGACTAAAAGTTCAAGATTCCACAATAAAAATTTACAAATATCTAAATTACAACAAAAAGGAAAATATATAGACAGATAGACAACGCAGAGAGATGGAAAAATTAAAATTACCCAAGATAAATAAAAATACACAGCGGTGGAAATATTAAATAACTGAAAATTAAAGAAAACATAAATAAATTATTTGGGATAGGAACAGAATTCTTATAAGAAAGGAATGCTATGTATAAAAGCGAAAAGCACCGCAAAATACGAGATTCACTGACACATTTTCGAATTAATCAGTTTAACTTTGATCTCAAAAATCTCTATTAGAATATAGTACATAATCTAAGAATTTAAACCTATTGGTATTCAATTCAAGTAAGAATAAATAAAAGTTTAATTTCATTTTAATAATTAATATTCTTGTACTCATTATTCTCATCATTATTATAAAAGTTCAATAATATACCACAAGGAGTTCAAAAATGTTGTGTGCACGATTTAACTTTGAGTAAGTAAAATTTTATACACGATAAAAATTGGAGCATCTAGTGTTAAATTAGAAAGGGCATGTGGATCATTATTCTAAATATTAAATTAGTCATAAATACGATTAAAGTGTATCTTAGGTCAGATATCCGAGTTTGATAAAGAGGAAGTAGTATTCCCTGAATGTTCGCGATATATCTGTGCCATTTGAAATTTTAAAATTCAAAACATTCAGCGATAGGCACAAAAATAAGAAAATACACAGTGTGAGGATAAGCATCCTATTCTGTAGGGACTCGTTTCCCACTCCAATAGGCGCTGAATAGCACACTCGCTTTATATAAAGTTATCAGTAGAGACCAGAGATCCACATTTTGGTCAGAGATAGGCTTTGAGTACTAATCTCAGCATTTGGAGGGCAAATATCCCGTTTTGCGAGTGAAATCTTCAAGAGTCTTTGCTTGCGAGATTTATTGGAATCAAAATCAAATCTCCAATATTATCCATGTGTGATTCACAAAAGAATATTTGTATACTAAAGTTGCATTAATAGTTTAAGATATAGGCTAAGAATGAAATATTTTAAGATACAACAAAAATGAGAAGTAAAAATATAAACAAACAATAAAATACCTTTAAACAATTACTTCTTGTATTATTTCATTGCATTTACTTTGGACGCTAGGCCTAGTTGTGTAGAACCTAAAAAGATACCCTGAGATACCCAAATAATATACAGAGTCTCAACAAAATTATGTTTGTGTAACTGCCCACACAAATCGTTCATTTAAATAATAAAAATTCAAAAGCAAAGTCATAGCAATATGTGTATTTATGTAATATTTACTTTAATTAATAAAATAAAGAAAAAAAATTTAAAAACCAAATATGTATTTTATTTGAAGACGAAAAATCTGTCAATCACGACCACATTTATATAATGGCCAATATTGTATCTTTTTTTTATGGCCGTTATTGACTGGTTTTACTGTATATCAATCCGCCCTCGTATAGAATATTCATAAATGGAAATAAATAAAGGTTTTTTTCTTAGATCAATATTATCATCTTCTATATTTTACGATTCTCTTGAAGTGCAAAAATTTAAATTCTCTTTTTAATATATTCGCCGTTCACCCGACGATATTCGTGTAATAATCTTTTATGCTGCTGAATCCGTGCTTTTTCTTGAGAACCGCTCGCGCGTACTCCCTGATACCAACATTTTAATGTTTCGCCCATGACGGACGGCCAGTACGACGAACCTGAATATCTTTCAAGAAGCAACAGAAAAAAAAACACTAAATCCTTCTTAATACAACCCCATACGCTTCGAATGAAACTGAATAGTAAATTTTTGGGGGTATTGTGATTCATTGGGGCGTGTCGTGTACTACAATATTCACATTTTACATTTCAAACAAATTTCTGACATATGAATAATACAAAACTAAAGGAATATAAAAGTGAAAAAGTTAACCATAATAAATAAATACGCATGGCCTATAATTTGTTTAGTAGAATTAGTCACGGATTACTACTAAGAATATTTAATGTAAGAGGAAATTCTGTCATTATTTAGAAATGATTTATCAGTTTTCAATATCTTCCTGTTAATTCTAACAATACATTAGGTTCCGCAATGAGTTGTACTGGTATTAGTATACAATAATAACCCCTTCGAAATTATCAATTTTTTTTTTGTTGGCGTTAAGGAATCCAAGCCTATTTCAGTATTCAGTATTTATGTGTCAAAATAATACAAATTGTATGACACATCATTAACAGGTAAAAATACAAAAAGATTAGCAATACAAATAATTACATATTGCTGTGAGTTTGAGCTCGATATGATTTAATATGAAATAACATTGTGTGGGCAGTTGCTCAAATATATATTTATTTGGACTCTGTATAACGTTTGAGTATCTCAGGGCTGTCATTTGGGTTCTATGTGATTAGGCCTTGCGTCCAAAGTAAACGTAAAGAAATAATACAACAAGAGGTAAATTGTTAATAATTCTTTTATTGTTTGTTTGTATGTTCACAAGTCATTTTGTTTTAACTTAATATATCTCATTCTTTACTTAAGACATAAATTATCAATAAAAAAGTTTTGTACAAATTTTTCTATTTGTGAACAACACACGTGTAGTTTTGGAGTCTTTAGTCCCGGATTCAATTGAATCTCTCAAACTATCTCATTTAAGTATTTCACACACAAAAGGGGGTATTTGCTCTCCTAATGTTAAGCTTAGTACTCAAAGTGTACCTCTATTTTGAAATATGGATTTCTGGCTTCTACTGATTGATATTCGTTTCAAAATTGAGTATGCTATTCAGCGTCTGTTTAAGTGGAAGTCTAATTCCTACAGAATAGTACGCCTATCTTTACACTGTATACATTATTGTATTTCACGTCTCTGAATGAATGTTTAATTAAAAATCTCAATAGCACCGATATTTCGAGATTACTCGTGGAAACTTGTTTTCTACTCATTTATCTCAAATAAGATACACTTCAGTCGTGTATTTATGATTATTCATCAAATTAATAATCCGTATGCATTTTAAAATAATTTGTTTAAGCTTTAGGAACTCCAATTCTATCGTGCGTAAAGTCTTACTTACTCTACACTAGATTCCTTATACCTTTTGTCATAGGGTTACAAATTTCTTCCCGTTTCGATTCCAGGAACTCCTTTATTTCCTGTCTTATCCTGAAAAATTATCCAGGTAATTTTGCTTGCGTTTATTATTATTAAACTTAAATGTATCTTTGAATAATTTTATCCATGACAACTACAGATATATAAATATTACATTAATATACTGGTCATTTATATTTTAAATTTCTTTGATAAGGGCATCATATGCTGAAACATGTAAGATTGTTTTAAATATATACATATCGAAGTAAAACCAGACCTTAAATCGCCAACTAATTGAATCCACCAATCAAGAATTATCTTTATATATATATATATATATATATATATATATATATATATATATATATATATGTCTGTACTTTTAATGAAGAAATGATATGATATGCGATTGTAACACAAAGTGCTTTCCCGCGTTGTTAATTTTGAAATGCACAGCTCTGTCAAAATAAATGTTAATACAATAATTTAATATTAATAAGTTAAAGATCTTTTAAATCGCGTAACTATGTGCGAATTTTATTATGAAAAATGAAAAATCGAATTTTAATTGATATTAGAAAATACAAAATCATAATAATGGCGTAACATTAACTTATTTAATATTTTGATATTTATTTGTTTATTATTGCACTACTATATGATATTTAAAACTAGGAAATTGTCTTACAGGCTAAACCAACTTATTCAAATTATCTTATTCTCATTCCTAAGACTTGATTAGGCATGTAGAAGCCATGCATCATAACAATAAATATGTACATATATGAATATGTATATTATATATTCATAATAATATTGCAAATATAAATTTTATATTAAACTAAATGTTGCCTATACCTCACAAAATTAGAGACTTTACGAATCTACACATATAGTGTTGGTTGGTATTGATCCGACCTAAAGTATTGTTTGAAATTGCGATCTCCAAAATTCATTATTCTACGTTGAGTAGTACTTGAGAACGTCCCGAAATACACTGTCTGTAATCTATTAATTCAGTCTCTGGAATTAATATATTTCTAGAATTAAACTAAATGGAGTAAATAATTATTAATTTATTAACTTGAATATATGAAATTAAATTTTCAAGAGAAAAAATAATTTATATTTTATTATAACTGATTTATCTAAAACACTTAACTTGGGGAGTTTAAAAATTGTAATTTTTTATAGTTTTTCAGAGCATGTTTATTTACAAAGAACAGGAATTGTAAATAACCGGAATCTACAACACAAATTAACTAAAAATATCCTTCAATTTAGTATTAAAGAGAAACTTTAAATATATGAACAAGTCACTCGACCTTTCGAATAACTTATTTTATTAAACAAACTGTTATAATTAATATGACCTTTTAAACTAAAAATGCGATTTTTTAATGAGAGAATTATGTCCAATCGTTTCCATTCAATTATTTTAAAAGTGCAATATTTGACGGACAAATACATTATCAACATTTTCATATAATTCCACTTACTTTTACGATTACCACTAAATTGTTTCTTCTCACATTTTTAATTTACAATTATCTACATTTAGTATAGATCTTTCTAGACACTAAAAGAATAATAGAAGTACTTACAAATATTGTCATCATTCGATAAATGTGAGAGAAATTTAAAGTTTAAACATTTCAATTTAGAATTCCAAATTACTTCAAAGAAGGAGAACCTAAAATAAAATGTTACAAAGATGTACTTCATACAGTAAAAATCGAGGAAATATTAATCAATTAATTCATTTTAGGTGTAGGTAAAGAATATAATTGTACAGGAAATAAAAAGTAATTTAAATTTACCTGTAATTAAGACATGTCTTCTACTAATATAATACAGTAAGGAGCTCGAAAAACTACATTTATCAGAAAAGCATACACAAGATCAAAGTTTATGGATTCATTCCAAATGGAAATAAGATTAAACGAATGTCATTATTCTCTGATGAGAAGATGCCTTATTTAAATAGAATCAATAGTTTTAGCTACTACCAGCATAACTTGTACAATCATTCCGAAATTACATTCATTCATTCATAATCGATGACCTCTTTTACCCGTAAGTGTCAAGATGTAGTCGTTGTTAATACCGCTCCACAAATCTGCGCCACTTCATTCTGTTTCTGGCCAACTGCTTCGCTTCCCTCCACGATGTTCCTTTTTTTTTAACGAGTTTTTCGGTCGCACTGCTATTACACGTTTTCCGTGGTTGTCCTCTTCGATTCCTTCCAATTATTCTTGCTTTCAATACATTACATACCTCTCTGCTCTCTAATCATGTGTCCCCACTATTTCAGTTTCTTATCTTCTATTTTGGAATTTAGTGATTTAGTTTTTAATTCTTGCCAGATATCCTCGTTTCTTCTTTTACCCGTTCTCCTCACATCTAATACCTTTCTTAAATATCTCATTTTCACCCGCTTGCAGTTATTTTTGTCTTTCGTTGGGAACCCAGGTTTGAGCCGCATACACAGAACCGGTAGGTACAGTGTTTGATCATTTTAGCTTTACTGATATGACTTTCCTCTTCAGGAAATGTTTATATAGTTCATATATACCTTCGTTGCTAAATTTATTCTAGTTCCAATTTCATCCTCGTGTGCCTCGATTATTTATCTTTATTCCTAAATATTTGAATACTTCCACTTGTTCTATCGTGTTTCCTTGTTCCTTAACAAAATCATAAAACAAAAATTATATCAACACTACAACACAAATAAAATAAATACCACAAAACCCTAGAAAAACAACCCCCAAACTGCTTATAAATATGCCCGAATACCTTATATAAACAACCTGTCAGAAAAATTAAAAAAACCTTAACACCATATAACATAAAAGTAACACAAAAATTTCAATAATCTCAACAACCTACACTCAAAATTAAAAGAAATAACACCTACATTAAAGAAAACACGTTATTTATGAAATTCCATGCAATGACTGCAAAGGCGTATACATCGACCAAACAAAATATCTACAAGAACGTTTAAACTGACACAAATTTTCGAACAATAGTACAGCCCTTAAAAAACATATCAAACAAACAAAACTTTCAATTTTGATAAAACCGCTATAATTACATCTGAAAAAAACAACAAAGCAAGAAATATACTAGAAAGCATCCACTTACAAAAAAATACAAATTCAAATAATGACCGAGCAGATTTAAATAACTTGTCAGCAATATACCTTAACCCCCCCCGCCGTTGACACTCTTTCCACCTGTCAAAATAAACACATGGACGAAAATGGTCTACCTTCCAAAACAAAAGGTTTATTTATATTTAGAAATGCGTAACAAATATGTAATAATATTTAAACACCACAAAAATTTAATGTAAGTAGATTTATTATATCGTCTCTTACCATTTTTTAATATTTAAATAAATTTTACAGTTTTTTAAAAAGATATATAGTCTCGAAACGTCAAATTAAATATTGTTCTAATTACCCGGTCGCTACTCCCAAAAAATATTACTTTTATCTCGTATATATATGTATATACAGCATATCAACGAACAATCCCTGAAGAATGAAAAGGATGATTGTACATACAAAAGTATCAAAAAAGTCTCTATTAACTTGGGTCCGGAAATGCTTCTTAAGGGGGCTACCGCACTTTAGAGATGTCGTCACAAAACTGGTATGACAATAACCATTTTTGACAATTACAATTTTCAAACGATACTATGATGTATTGTTTTTTTTGTTTAAGCCGTAATGTAACAAAAGCCTTCCATCTAGTTTTTTACGTTTGTACTAAATATAAAATAAGAAAAAAAAAACGTCAACATCGGACATATTTTCTTGAAAACGGTTGGTTTTTCCGATGTTTAGCAAGAGAACCTTTTTAACAATAAAAATATCATAGAACTATAATCTTACAAAAAATTATAATTAATCAAAAAGGAAAAAAGTTAGTGTCAAGAATGTATATGGCCCCTGACACCTCTCCAAAACTGTATGCGATAGTCACTGGCCAATAAAAAGAGAAAGTATAAATTATCATTTGTAAATTTGAATCGTAAATTAAATGTAGTTCAAGACTAATTAAAGACTAATCTAAAGTGCGGTAGCTCCCTTAAGAAGCACTTCCGGACCCAGGTTGATAGAAACTTTTTTTTCAAAATTTTGTATGTACAATCAGCCCTTTCATTCTTTAGGGATTGTTCGTGGACACGTTGTATATATATATACCGGGTGGTCCATTTACCCCCCCCCCAAAATTTGGAAGCAGTCAGTTTTATGAAAAAAAGTTTCAAGTAAAAGTTTTACTACAAGAAGTGTCCTATCTGATGGTTAAGTAGTCGTACACCAAGGAGAACGTATGAAGATCATACGAAGGTCAATTTTATTTTTTTAAATAGAACATGGCATTTTTTTTTCCAAATTCTGAAAAAGGATGTAATTGCGAGTAGAAAAGTACTCATGTGGCCTAAAATTAAGATTCAGCGAAATATTCAAGAAAAACACACAAAAAATGATAAAAATTTATTAAAAGAATAACATAAATAGATACAAAATATCCGATCACCCTCGGGCTACAATAATTTAATTTAATCGGGACAATTGTTTCGGAAACTTCGAACTCATTAAAGTAAATGTTCAAAGTGTTGACCTTCAACCTCGATACACTTTAGAATTCGCCGACTAAACGAATCATGGACGTTTATTAGCACGTTTTCCGTAATTTCTGAGCATGCATTTATTATCCTTTGCTGCATATCTCCCGGTGTTGTTGGGGCAGTACGGTACACTTTCTCTTTCATCGAACCCCACAGAAAATAATCGAGAGGGGTCAAATCTGGAGAACGAACAGGCCAAGATGTAGGTCCGCCGCGTCCTACCAAGTGATTGCTGTAATCCCTGTTTAATATTTCTCGAGCCGCGTGTGAATAATGAGCTGGACACCCATCATGTTGGTATCACATTGTGGCTCGCCGCTCTAAGGGTACATCTTCAAGTAGTGTCAGTAACACATTGTGTAGAAAGTCGCTATACTTATTACCATCTAAATTGCCAGTAATAAAGAAAGGTCCAATTATTTTCATACCAATTATCCCACACCAGACGTTGACATTACATGGATGTTGCCGGTCTACTTGTCGTAACCGTTTTGGATATTCCGTTGCCCAATAATGCATATTATGCCTATTTATCTGCCCATGATTCGTAAAAGTGGATCCGTCGGAAAATAGCACATTGAGAAAAAAGTTATTATTATCGCGAATTTTTTGCTGAGCCCATTCACAAAATTGCACACGATGTACAAAATCAGTTCCGTGAAGGTCTTGATGCATCGATATGTGGTATGGATGAAATTTTTTGTGTTTCAGTATTCGACCAATACTAGTTCGTGAGATTCCAGACTGGCAGGAAATTTCTCTAGTACTGACGTGTGGATAATAAGCCACTGCCGCTAGAACAGCAATTTGCGCGTTTTCATCGGTAACACTCTTTTTTCGAATTTTTTTCTTCTTCACAATACTTCCTGTGGTAGTGAACTGTTGTACAACACGACGAAAGGTCGTACGACTCGGCTGGTGTCTATCAGGGTATCTTACAGCATACAAACGACACGCTGCGCGAATATTTCTTCCAGCTTCACCATAAATGAAAATCATATCAATTTTTGCGCGTGTTGCTGGATCCATTCTTGATATTCAAAAACTGGTAGTTTTATCACAACGATACAAGTAACATTAAGTCAGTTACCTAGCTTGTGAGGTATTTATGCAGCTTCAAGGGACTACGAATAGAAAATTAATTGACTTTTGTGATGGTATTCCCGGATTAAGGGGCAACAAATAACCCATTATTACAACAAGCAACTAATTCATACGACCTATTAATATCCAATTATAAAGAACAAACTTATACCCATATTTATGCAGCTGCAAGGGATTACAAATAGGAAGTTAATTGGCTTTTTCGATGGTATTCCCGGATTAAGGGGCAACAAATAACCCATTATTACAACAAGCAACTAATTCATACGACCTATTAATATCCAATTATAAAGAACAAACTTATACGTAGGTAATTACTTTCTAATTACCTACAACCGCTATTTCAAATATGACTTATCTGTTATGTAAGTCTGTTATTAATTATTTTGTAATACGTCCACATTATTGCTTTGAAAATACTATGTCTTTCATGTATTGTTTCCAATTTATATTTTGTTTTTCTTGAATATTTCGCTGAATCTTAATTTTAGGCCACATGACTTTTAGTACTTTTCTACTCGCAATTACATCCTTTTTCAGAATTTGTAAAAAGTAATGCCATGTTCTATTAAAAAAAAAATAACTTGACCTTCGTATGACCTTCATACGTTCTCTTTGGTGTACGACTGCTTAACCATCAGATAGGACACTTCTTGTAGTAAAACTTTTACTTGAAACCTCTTTTCATAAAACTGACTGCTTCAAAATTTTTAGGGTGCCACGATAAATGGACCACCCGGTATATATATGTTATAACTGTCTGCTTCTGCTTCTGGTTACTCATAAACTTACTTAAGTTGTCTGCTTCTGGTTACTCGTAAAGTTACTTAAGTTTACGAGTAACCAGAAGCAGACAGTTATCGCAGACCTGAAGATGGCAAATGTGATCTTGCCGAAACGTCGTCTAGAAACCAGCACCGGTCTTTACGAAGACCAAACAGTGGAAACGCGGAAGAAAACCCGGAATCCAGTTACAACACATACTACTACTCGCGGAAACCTAAAAGAAAACATATATATATATATATATATATATATATGTATATATATATATACATATATTAGTAAACGGTAGTGGGAATCACAGTCAAAAGGCGGAATTAAAGTAAACTTTTTTATTTATTCCAAGCTTTCGGTGAATTTGTCACCTTTATCAGGGCTACGTTTATAATCAAGAAAGACATAAATTAGTTGTTACAATTTCTTCTATTTATCACAAATACTCACAAAAAAGGTTAAGTTGAATAAAAACAGCATCAATATAAACAAAATGTGTCGGCAAAACAGACCGAGGTCATAGCCGGTCGGAGCAAGAAACCTTCTTTTAATTATTTCAAAAAACAAAGTAAAATTAGGACGCAACAACAAATTAAAAACGTCTAGGACGAACACCGGGTAGCTGGTTACACCACGGAAGGCCGGACATGAGAATAGTTAACGCTCTTAATCTGAAGGACAACTGCACCTATAGTGGTGGGGTCACAAGGCGACAAAACAGAACCGGAATGAAAAATAAACTATACCGACGTGTGGCAGCAATAATTAATTTTAATTATATTTCAATAGATGTACGTAAATATTGCTTAAATGATCTATGTCGGACCTTTTATTGATTGCTTTTGGTTATTTTTGGATATGGTACATTTCCAAGAACAACCTTTTGCTGTATATAGATTCGGTTTCCAATATTACCGCATTGTCGTAATCGATGTTATAGTGGATGAATATATTGATCCAC
Organism: Melolontha melolontha; assembly: GCA_935421215.2. Taxonomy (NCBI): domain Eukaryota; kingdom Metazoa; phylum Arthropoda; class Insecta; order Coleoptera; family Scarabaeidae; genus Melolontha; species Melolontha melolontha. The sequence continues at coordinate 17,937,959 of OW285240.1, read as the reverse complement.
CTGATGAAGCCACAGTGTGGTGAAACATATATGTAGTATGTGTACAATACAATATATATTTTGAAACTAAACAACATTGCGTTTTCTAATTGACTAAACAAATTAACTTACATGAGGCTGAACTAATTTGCCGTTAAAAGTTATTTATAAATTATGTTTTTAAAATAAGTATAATTTTGTATATAAGATTGTTTCAGCCTTTACATGATGAAATTCCATTATAACTATTATCGGGATTAAATAAAACAAATTTTAATGAATTTCACTACATTTTACTTTACACAGTCAAGATTTTTGCTCCAACCTGAGTAGTGAAACTCATTAAAATTTATTTTATTTAATCCCGATAATAAGTAACGAGCCATCGAAAAAATTAATAATTGGAGTAGACGGTGAAATTGGGTTGGTACTTTAACCACTTCCACATAATGACACATTACTTGTTGCTTGACAGTTTCATTTGGTTTCATTGTAAAAAAAGGTTATGGCATTGAAATGATACTACAACAAAAAAGAAAACAAATAATTTATTTAATATCGAAATCATAATCAAAATTTACATATAGCTATAGAAGTTTTTGAAAATGTTGTCCATTTACATCTAAACACATGCAATTTTCTTAATAAGAGTTTTGAAAAATTTGACACAAACTTATAGTTTCAATGTCAAATAATAAATGTCATTATGTGGTTAAAGTATCAACCCAATTTCACAGTCTACTCCAATTATGAATTTTTTCGATGGCTCGTTATAATTTTGCCTCAATCGTTCCAAAATTATAGTTATATTAATCCTACTCATAACAATTTCACATATATTATTACAGAATAGGAGAATGTATACACTCTATTCCGCCTTATACCTGTTAGCTACATAATATTCTTATTGTAACATTATATATTATAGTAAAACAGACGAACTGGGTTTATTGCCTATAAAAATACTATAAAAATCGTACTTTTAAATCTCAGGCTGCAGCTTTGCAGTAAATCTCGTTTTCGATATTAAAGATGTTTTTCAAGTACTTTTAATGATAGTTTTTAATTTTTAATAAAAAGATGTTTAAAATATTAAAAAAAAAAACTGTGATGTTACTTAATACACTTATATATATAGATAATTATTTCGTGACCTTTGTATGTTATGGTAAATTCAATTTGTTATTTGTGTATGTATATATATATATATATATATATATATATATATATATATGTTTTAACTGGATTCCGGGTTTTCTTCCGCGTTTCCACTGTTTGGTTTTCGTAAAGACCGGTGCTGGTTTCTGGACGACGTTTCGGAAAAATCACATTTGCCATCTTCAGGTCTGCGATAACTGACTGCTTCTGTTTCTGGTTACTCGTAAACTGACGTAGTCGAGTTTAGGATGGTGATTATATACTCGATTAGCGTTCTGGTTGGTTACACTTGGTTGAGTGTGTGCGCGGCCCCGTGTCGTTGGGCCTATGCCTCTGGGTATCATCTCGCGAATTCAAATTGTTCGGACGTTTCTCAATTTCGATAGCTTCCCTGATTATTCTGGTTTTCATGTTCTATGTTCGCTAATAATTTGGTATTGCTGAAGTCTATCGTGTGGAACGTTTCCTTTGCATGCTAAGCCAAAGATTAAGTTTTGTCGTCTTTCCTTGCGGAGTTTTGGTGTTCATCTCTTCTTACGTTTACCCTTCTATTTGTTTGGCCGATGTAGGTCTTCTCACAATTAAGGCATGGAATTTCATAAACTCCCTGGTTTTCTAAAGGTATTCTTGTTTCTGGATTCCGAAGGACTGTGCTGATTTTTCTGTCTGCCATGAACGTGGTTTCAATGTTGTATCTTCATAGAACTCTGGAAATTCTGACGGTGGTACCTTTGACATAGGGTAAGTAGGTTTTGGCTATTGATTCCTTTTTTCCTCTTGTGGCGTGGCTCGTTTAGGTTTTAATGCTTTGTTGATTGCCCGTTTGCTAAAGTCATTCTGCTGGAGTGCATTGTGCAATTACTCCAACTACACCTGAACCTAACTAACACCATCCATCCGATAATTTGGAGAGTACTGGACCAGCTCAGTGAATTTCGTTCAGATACAAACACCAGCCTGACAACAGCGAAACAAATAAAGAAGTTCAACCGCCTGCAACAGAAACCCATAAACACCAGAGAGGCGAAGAAACCACTCAAAGTTGTGTACAACCTATCCACACACACATTAGATGCAGCATCACAAAAGGTATTGGCGAAGGGGTTTAACTACGCAGTAGCTCCTGCCCGTATACCAGTAAAAGAGATCATTTGTGGGGTAGAGGCAACTATATCTGGGATTGGCAAGAATACGGCCCAAGCAATCTGCCAAGATGTATCGCAAATACTACGGACAGCCAAACCACCAACGAAGAACATATCGCACGAAGAATTACTGGCACTTAAGCAAGTAAGGAACAACGAAAACATTATTATACTACCAGCTGACAAAGGAAATGCTACGGTGGGAATGAACACAGCCGACTACGACACCAAGATAAAAGCTCTCTTAGAAGATCCGGCATACCAATCAATCACCACGGATCCAACAACATACCTGGAGAAAACAACTAAAATTAAAATCAAGGAGAGTTCCATCGACAAGGAAATCAAGACTCATTCCAAGGGAGAAGTCATCGAGATGTCCCAAATTCTACGGCTTACCAAAAGTTCACAAGGAACGTGCACCATTAAGACCCATAGTCAGCTCCATTGGGCCACCTCTTCAACAGTTGGCAAGATACCTAGCCCAACAACTACAACCACATGCCGAAGAAGCCGAGCCTTACGTCAAGAACGCAAGCCACTTCATCGAGATATTGAAGAAAGAGAAAGTGGAAACAGATTGCCTATTAGTAAGCTTCGACGTAGTGTCACTGTTTACCAATATACCAGTAACCGAAGCTCTAGGAACCATCGAAAGAAAATACCAACCTCCACCTCCATAATGAACCTGGTGAAACACTGCCTGGCAAACACCTACTTTATCTACGGCGATCAACGGTACAAACAAATAGAAGGCGCACTGATGGGCTCGCCACTGTCACCAGTAATAGCGAACCTCTTCATGGAAGACTTAGACAAAACAACATTAAGGACGGCCACCCATAAACCCAAACTTTGGCGACGATATGTTGACGACACGTTCGTGATTTGAACACATGGAGAAGATCACCTCAAGAGCTTCCTGGAACATCTGAATAGTATCCATCCAAAAATAAAATTCACAATGGAAGTAGAATCAAACAATCAACTACCATTCCTCGACGTTTTGGTTAAGAAGATAGAAAATGGAGAATTAAGCCGTACAGTGTACCGGAAATCCACACATACAGATCGGTACCTCAACGCACAGTCTCACCACCACCCAGCTCAGTTGCAAGCAGTAGTGAAGAGCCTAGTAACAAGATCACAGAGATTAGCAGATGAAGACAACGTCATTCAAGAAATGGATAAACTCCACAATGCACTCCAGCAGTATGGCTTTAGCAAACGGGCAATCAACAAAGCATTAAAACCTAAACGAGCCACACCACAAGAGGAAAAAGAGGAATCAATAGCCAAAACCTACTTACCCTATGTCAATGGTACCACCGACAGAATTTCCAGAGTTCTACGAAGCCATAACACTCCAGCTATAGGCGCAACGACACGGAGTCGCGCACACACTCAACCAAGTGTAACCAACCAGAACGCTAATCGGGTATATAATCACCATCCTAAACTCGACTACATCAGTTTACGAGTAACCAGAAGCAGAAGCAGACAGTTATTGCAGACCTGAAGATGGCAAATGTGACTTTGCCGAAACGTCGTCCAGAAACCAGCACCCGTCTTTACGAAGACCAAACAGTGGAAACGCGGAAGAAAACCCGGAATCCAGTTAAAACGCATACTACTACCCGCGGAAACTTAAAAGAAAACATATACATATATATATATATATATATATATATATATATATATACCGGGTGCGGCAATAGTGTGTCGGCGGAGCTTAGCATAAAAACTAATAAAATTGTAACAATGAAATTTTACGTACACATGTAGTATGCTACAGTGCATTTTCTAATTTTATTTATATATTTACAGGTGTTCCAAATTTCCGCAACCACTTTCAATTTTTTTTTTTAAATAGATTGCTATACTTTCTTGTTATTATGATGATAGCCACCAAAATTATCTTTGCAATTATATATGACAATGTGCACTTACAACTGTTAGTTTTGGTTTTATTGCAAATTTTGTTAAAATCTTGACAGTTGCAGCGTCTAACATTTTAAGTCTTAGCCTGAAAATGGGTGCAGTGCCTCACGTAACTTTTTTGTTACCAATTTATGGACTAACACGTTATATGTTTTGAGAGTGAACAACGTGACACCATATACAGAGTGTTAAATATGTCGTGCCAAAGTTATCGAAGTTTAAAGGCTATTTTCTTTTTTTTTTTAAACTGAACCTATAATTTTTTTATTAGTCAGCAAATTCCTTGTAAAATTGCCGTTAAAATGGTACCAATAACATAGTACTTATTTCTAGTATTTTCGAAGTTATAACCCTTTAATGGGATATACCTATGTTTATAATATTCAATATGCGGTGCTGCATCTAATAGTTGGGTGGTTGGCCATGAAATGATATTAAGCAAAAAATTGCTGTGTAACCAAACGTCAAATATCTACTTAAAATTTCCATATAAAGTGTTTTTCAATAGTTTCTCTTTACTGTAATCGCGTTTAACTGTTATAATTTAAGTTCGGCTAGTTAATTATCAATTTCCGTTTGTTCGTTATTAGTTGTTATCTTGTTGTCAGTTATATCGTTTTGTTGTCATTATTTTTTATTTCCATGCCGTAATAGTTTATAGTTGTGTTTCTTTAGAATGAATTTTTCAAAGGAGGAGCTAATAGACATGGTATTTGTTCTTGGCACTAGCAATAGAAATCCACTTTTAGCATCAAGAACATATGCTATGGAGTATCGTCACCGAAGAGCACTAGATATTAAGACGTTTGAAAATTTGTTGACAAGGTTTCTTCGGACGGGTTCAGTGAATTATGTCAAACATGAAAGAACTAAGTCTATGGTTACAGAAGATAATGAAGTGACAGTCGTCCAGTCCGTTGTGGAAAATCCGCGCGTATCTACAAGGATAATTTCAAAAGAACACGGGATAGAAGTTACTGCTGTAAGAAGGATTTTAAAAAAACATAAATTTCACCCTTACAAAATTCAAAATCATCAAGGCTTATTACAAACGGGTTTTTGAAAGGAGACTTGTTTACTGTGAATGGCTACTTTTCCAATTACGAAAAGACCTAACTTTTCTAGATCATGTGCTTTTCACAGATGAAGCAACATTTGCTAATTGTGGAATAACAAACAGAAAAAATTCTCATTATTATGACACTAGAAAGCCTCATTTTGTGCAACCCATTTTATACCAACAAAAATGGAGTGTTAACACCTGGGGAGGCATCATAGGAAACACTATTGTAGGTCCATTCTTTTTTAATAATACTTTAAATTGTGAAATCTTCACAAATTTCCTACAAAATAATTTACCATTGCTGTTAGAAGACCTACCAGATAACGTCATAAGGAGATTGTGGTATCAACATGATGGTGCACCTGCATATTACGGTGCTGCTGCAAGAACACACTTAGATAGGGTATTCACCAATAGGTGGATTGGGAGAGGAAGCTTTATAAGCTGGCCACCGCGGTCACCAGATCTAACCCCTTGTGATTTTTTTCTGTGGCCTACTGTAAAAAATATAGTTTACGAAACACTTCCTACAACGGCAGAGAACATGCAGCAACGAATCAGAAACGCTTTTCTTCTAGTAAGTGAAAACAACATGGCTCAAAATGTAAGTCTGTCGATGCAGAGGCGATTGAGAGCATGTGTAGAGCAGAATGGAAATATATTTGAACACATTTCAAATTAGTTTTGTTTTATTATTGAAAAATTACAAAATGTAATTCTAAAACTAATAATAAAGAATTAAGAAACAGGTGTTTGTAAAAGTTACTTTGTTTGATATCATTTCATGGCCAACCAACTATTACATGCACCGCATATTGAATATTATAAACATAGGTATATCCCATTAAGGGGTTATAACTTCGAAAATACTAGAAATAAGTACTATGTTATTGGTACCATTTTAACGGCAATTTTACAAGGAATTTGCTGACTAATAAAAAAATTATAGGTTCAATTTAAAAAAAAGGAGAAAATAGCCTTTAAACTTCGATAACTTTGGCACGACATATTTAACACTCTGTATATGGTGTCACGTTGTTCACTCTCAAAACATATAACGTGTTAGTCCGTAAATTGGTAACAAAAAAGTTACGTGAGGCACTGCACCCATTTTCAGGCTAAGACTTAAAATGTTAGACGCTGCAACTGTCAAGATTTTAACAAAATTTGCAATAAAACCAAAACTAACAGTTGTAAGTGCACATTGTCATATATAATTGCAAAGATAATTTGGGTGGCTATCATCATAATAACAAGAAAGTATAGCAATCTACTTAAAAAAAAAATTGAAAGTGTTTGCGGAAATTTGGAACACCCTGTAAATATATAAATAAAATTAGAAAATGCACTGTAGCATACTACATGTGTTCGTAAAATTTCATTGTTACAACTTTATTAGTTTTCATGCTAAGCTCCGCCGACACACTATTGCCGCACCCGGTATATATATATATATATATATATTGTAATATATCTCGTGTGGGCTACGTATATATAAATAAATGTAAAATGAATGTTAGTTATAAATGCCCCAAAATGTTGGGCTCTAAATGTTATATTACAGAAATGAATGATTATGTTATTCGATGTATATAAAAATTCATTCAAATCGGGCTCATTCAATACTTATCTGTTTTTTATTATCGGCTAGCTTCTTTTTTTCTTCAGGGTTAAGGTTGGTTCACTTCTCTCCACTTTGAATTTATTTACGTAGCTTATTTAATTGGAAACGGAACAATATCTCATGTATTTTACAAAAAAAAACCAAAGTAAATTATTGACAATTAACTTTATTAATAATAAAACATCTAGAAAAGTTTGAGAATTTACATTTACAGTTTCGTGACACACATATAACAATAAGGGAGACACACTCAGCGGTTGGTATTCTTACAGTACAAACAATGTGGTGTAAGACAAGTGCAAATAATTGTTGCTTTATTAAAATAGTTTATAAAAGTGAAATAGAATCAAGTTTTAAAATTAAAAGTAGTGGATACTAATATTTAAATAAGTTGAATAAAAATTACAGTGGTAGAATATCGGTGAAAGCAATGTAAATAGTTATTTATGGAATAAACAAAGAAAAGTTCTAGAAATGTTCATGAGCAAGTAAAAATGGCGCGTATTATATTGGTAAAAATAGCAAAAACCTGAATCTTCGGATATAACCTCTGATTGATTCCTGCGCCTGTGTTCTGGAGAAGTCTTCACAGCGGGAAACTGGAGAATATTTCTGCTACTGTCCCTCGGGATGACTTGAACTTTTTAAAATCTCCAAGTCCGACGGCGGCTGGAGCGGATGACCGGTCTCGAGCGTTCAAAAATGGTGTTCGATGTACGGTGAAACTTTTTAGGCGGGGAGTTTTCGTATTGAAAACTTTAAAAATTCGTAACTCTTGAACTGTTTGGTCGGAAGATGTTAAATTTGGTCTACAGGTAGTTCGTAGGTAGGTGTAACGTTTGGTAGACTTAAAAATCTCGAGCACTTAATAATTTCGCCAATTTATTTTTTTAATTACTTCGGAGCACAAAAAAACGTGACCTCTCGCTGCAACTACTAATTACCGACGCCAATTTTTTCACTTGTTTCTAATTGCATAACTTGCCGCAAATCGCTCCATTCTTTACTTGCATTATCTTTTTGAACATTATTAAATTAGACATTTTTACAGTGTAAAACAGTTAAAAAAATTACAATTTGATTTATAAAATAACTTTAGTTAGGTAACATATGTTGATGTGTTTACAATCACTCTGTCAATATCGGTTTCTTTTCGGGTTATTGCACCGTTATAATTGTGGGCGGGGCTTAATTGTTCAAATACATTTGAATATAAATACGTTAAATTTGTTTGAATAAAAACGCGTTAAATATTAATTTGAAATAAAAATGAATATAAACATCACAATAAAAAAATAGAAAAATAAGTTAATTATTTCAAGGCAAATTTGTCGTCAAAATAAAGTATTTATACTTTGAATCAATCTTTCCCCTTCTTGGTATTAAAGTACATAGTAGATATAAACATTACGGTTACATGTATTCTTTATTTCTTTCAGAGAAAAAGCCCTTCTTGTAATGCCTCAATATATATATAAAGATAATTATTTGGTGACCTTTGTATGTTATGGTAGATTTAATTGAATTAATTGACGATTTAAGGTCTGGTTTCCATATTTAAGTAAAACCAGACCTTAAATCGCCAACTAATTAAATCTACCATATATCTCTGTACTAAGCCAAAGATAATTTATAGAGAGCCTTAAATTTATTATTTAGTTTATTTTCTTTCGTAAAGCATAAAGCCAAAAAAATCTTCAATACAGTTTTATAAATTCGTTATCTTAGAAATCACACATTCAACTTTTAAAGGCTTGAGTGAATTAGTGTCAATTAGTGCATTTAAATTAAAAGATACTTATGTTAAAATACTTATTTAAACGATTTAATTAGTTGCATCCAAATACAGAACTTACTCGGACGAAACATCTAAATCAATGTGACAAACCAGTAATGCAAATAGACGATACCCTTACGCGTAAATTATATGAATCAATACTGAGAAGGAGACGTTCCTCCACATTCATCACTGAATCACTCTAGCATATTGTTTACCTTTGTCTGGATATTGTGTGTTTAAATTAATATATTATTACATGACTTTTCTATAAGACAAAAAACTTGACTGACTTTATAATTAGGAAGTAATGAAATAGTAAAAGCATAGTAAAGTTGTTAAATTGTCGTAGAAAATTTTATATAACATTGACCACTTTAAAAAACCTATTAAAAATTTATAAAGATACATATACATACTGCATATAGAAATGATCGGAGTGTTGAAATCGGATTCAAGGAATACGATATCAATCAAGAAAAAATATTTAATATTAACAAGACTGCACATGTGTGTAAATAATATCATTAATAATGTTTAATACAAATACACTATGACTTTCTACGAATAATTATAATAACAGCATTAATATTTTCTGTGAAATATTCTGATTTCTTACATTCCAGAACTTATCCTGTTTCTATTTTAGTAATTCGTCACACACAAATAAAATAGTATGCGTTACTAGAACGAAAGTTAATTTAAGACGTTTAGTGATACGAGGAATGTCTTTTAGTATTGCATATAACCTCATAAGGGGCGCCAGTAATGACCTAAATCTAAAGTTTCATCAAGATACGGCAAGTGATTTAGTCATAATGAATTTTTAAAGTTTAGAAGTTCACCGAAAAATAGAATTGTGCCGAGAAAATTTTCACGCAATATTTTTTTACAACTTTCGGAAAAGATTAACGCAACGACAATGTCATCTGATTAAAGAAGATAAACATTGACATGTCGTAAAATTGAGACATCCATGGGTATTTCAAAGACCTCAATCCAAATAATCCTACATGATGAACTGGATATGAGAAAGTAAGTTTCCCGATGGATTCCGCATGATTTAACCGAATAGCAAAAGTCGGATCGCGCTAATTGGTGCGCAAAAACTTTCGGCCGGTTCGATAACGGAAACTTAAAAACCGTCTACAACATCGTGAGTGGCGATAAATCATTAATTTATTCCTATCAACCCAAAAATAAACGCCAGTTTGCTGTTTGATGTTTCAAGATGAAAAGAATACAACAAAAGTTATCCATTCGCGAACTGTATCGAAAAAGATGGTCGCAACGTTTGTCTCAAAATCAGGTCATGTATACAATTCCTTGGCAAGATCGAAGACCAGTTAATGTGGATTGATACACAACCGTTTGTTCGCCAGAAGTAATCGCCGTGCTCTGAGAAACCAACCCCCAGCGGCATATCCTGCATCATGACAATGCGAGTTCCAAGCCAGACAATTTTGACTGTGCCAAATAAATACAGGAATAATTGCTTTAACAATTGGTTTGAACCAGGCGCGGCTCGTGATGACGTATTTGGGAGTGCAAGTACAATGATACGAGTGCCTCGTGTGTTTTCGGTGTTTACTAAGAAAACGCTACAGTTAGTACACGAGAATACACGAAGCACTCGCATCATTGTACTTGCACCCCCAAATACGTCATCACGAGCCGCGTCTGGTTTGAACGAATGCAGAAGTGTATAAATTTGATTTTATGACTATGTGTAACACTAAAAAGACATTCCTGTTCTCAAAATTGATCCTGCAACCTTTTTAGTTTAAACCGTTTTAATTCTTTCATTGTTTCAACCTTTGTTTGATGTAAATCCATATCACAAATAAATAAAACACACATACGATGTTTTATATTTACACTTTATTAATAAGATAATGACAGCTGTTTCGCTAACACAGTGGCTTCTTCAAATTCAACTTAAGACTAAAGATACATACAATATACAGCGTTAAATCAGGTAGTTGACCCAAGTTAAAATTCTAGGAACTATTACATTTATATTTATTGCTTTTTGAAAACTATACTATGTCCTACTTGTGTGAGGTTTAAGTTTAATAATATAACATAGGCAACTAAGAAACAGTATTTCAATTGGTGAACAGATATAACAGTGGGGATGAATTCAAGTCTAATTTATCGTTTAGTAACATTTCTGAGTTTTTGAGTTTATTAATTTCTAAAGACTCTAAACAATTTAGTTTTCTACCTTTATTTTTTACATGTATAAAATCGATTTGTTAATTGAATTCGTGTTCATTCTCTATTAAATGATTAGAGTAGCTTGAGTCAGTTTTCTTTTTGATGTAAGAATGATAGTGGTCTTGGATTCGTTTTTTAAACGTTCTACCTGTCTGTCCAATATATGTTTTGGTACATGATCCGCATGATAACTTATAGACTCCTGATTTATTGTCTTTGGTAGTTTTTTATTTATTATTTTTAATATATTTGGCTAGATTATTATTAGTTTTATAAGCGATATTAATGTTTTATTTTTTAAGGAATTTTGATAATTTAAGTTGCTGTTGACCTATGTAAGTAAATGATTTAAACTGCTTGTCTGACTCCACTTTAATGATCGGGTACACCTCCCTTACTAATTTATTGACAGATTTTTTAAAAATTAATTTATCTATTAGATTTGGGTCATATCCGTTGTTGTGAGCGATTTGTTTGCAGAGAAGAGTTGAACACTCTTTATGAATTTATTAATTCCATTGATCCTAATATCACATTTACGATAGAAAAGGAGCTTAACAATAGTATACACTTTCTGGATCTCACTTTAAAACGTGTAATCTTGTTTAGAGTCTTTAGAAATTAATAAACTCAAAAACTCAGAAATGTTACTAAACGATAAATTAGACTTCAATTCATCCCCACTGTTAAATCTGTTCACCCATTGAAATATTGTTTCTTAGGTGCTTATGTTATATTATTAAACTTAAACCTCACACAAGTAGGACATAGTATAGTTTTCAAAAAGCAATAAATATAAATGTAATAATTCCTAGAATTTTAACTTGCGTCAACTACCTGATTTAGCGCTGTATATTGTATGTATCTTTAGTCTTAAGTTGAATTTGAAGAAGCTACTGTGTTAGCGAAACAGCTGTCATTATCTTATTAATAAAGTGTAAATCTGAAACATCTTATGTGTGTTTTATTTATTTGTAAACCGTTTTATTTTACAAACATATTGATCCAAAAAAGGCGTGTACGTACCCTCGGAAAAAAGTTCGTTGCAAAAATTTTATTTGAAAACTTCCGAAGTCATTGTATACAACGTCTTCTTGATTTCCGGGTTGAAACCGCGCCCTAAGCACTGATTCTTCCTTTACCGATATTTCATTCAGCATTACAATGGACTTTAAAGGACAGTTTCAATGCAACAACGTCAACAATAGTAGTCATGAGGATATCCTTTGCAAATGCAGACAAAACAACGGAAAAAACGAAGCAGTGTCAAGAACGCGATTACAGTCCAGGAACCAAAAACTTCGTGTACGAATTTCTTACTATTTGGTTTAATTCATCTGCTTTTGTTTTTTTTTCAGAACTAACCTGTTGCTCTGATGTTTAAAACTTTTTCTATTTTTAAACATTGCCCACGTAGAAAGAACGTTCAAGATATTTTGAATAATATTGTCATAGTCTTAACATTTTGCAATAATATGGTCAGACCCTGGTTTGGTTTATCTAGTTTTCTTGCTTTCAGAACCAATTCTGTTATTTTAAAGTATAAACTCTTTCTATTTTAGAGACATACCATGCCGTATTAAAGAGAAAAATATCTATTTTGAAACTTTTGTGATATTGACAGATTCTGATCTTATTGATTAAAACTGCTTCTATTTTTTAATTGAAATCTTTAGTAATTTTGACAGATTCTAGCTTGATTCTACTAGTTTCGTTCTCTTCGCAACTTATACCATTACCTTCAAGTTTAAGCTAGTTTAACTTCAGCAACTTGGCCATCTCTAACAGAATATTATACGTCGATGTTAGTTTGGCGAAACCAACACATCGACATAGAAATGAAGTCAAGAATATATAAAGCTACTATAAGACCAGTGATGACGTGCACATCGGAAGCAAGACCCGATAACTCTAGAACACAAAAGATGGTCGAGACGGCAGAGATGAGAATTCTAAAAAGGATTACAAATAATACACTAAATACATTAAGAGACCGAGTAAGGAGCGATGAGATCAGAAACAAATGTGTGTACGACGAATAAACGAGTGGACATTGGATAGAAAGACGAAGTGGAACGATTATATAGGTAGAATGGAGCACGCAAGACTACTCAAGATAGCAACGGATAAGTCACCAAGTGGCAGAAGGAGCATCGATCGACCCGGAAAAAGATGAAGCAACAACATTCCATAGAGGCATTACTCCTTTAGTGAGCAAACAAAATGCTTCAAAAAAAAGGAGAAAAAGAAAGTCGTTGTGGAACACTTGTATTGTTCGCGTTCATCCGGTTTATTTATCTTTTCCTTTCGCTTTAAAGTGTAAAATGTTTCCATTTTAATAGGATAGTCGCTTTTGTGACGTTCGCAAACTCTAATATGGTTCAGCTACTTTCCTTCCTGTGAAAGCTACTCCTGATTCCACCAGTTAATTGCTATATGATACTAACAACAAGGAATTTGGTAAATACATTTTTTGGTGCAATATGACTACCAACAAATCCTTCTACGCTTATGTATAACACATTTTCAGATTATTCGTTTCAATAACGAACCCATTACCGTACATAATTTACAAAATACAGCCGACAGCCAAATAGTAACGCACTGGCTTACCGTGCCGAGGATTACAGGAACGGATCCTAGGTTCGACTGCCCAAGAATATTTTCGTGATTTACCTTCTTCTTTAAGATGAATTCCAACAACTAAAAACACCTTAAGTCACTCCACGAGCTTGGGCGTAAGATAAAAGATGGTCTACCAATGCCCCCTATAAGTGATGTTAAGATATTGAGAGATACTAAGGCATACATTATTGTTATTATTATTATTACTATTAGTAGTAGTACGAGAATATTAAACTATATAATCCTGAATATAAATGTTATATTATATAATGCTGTAACAATCAAGTAAATAAAGTAGAACCTGTCAATAACGGCCACCAAAAAAGAAACAATACTGGCTCTTATATAAACGTGATCGTAATTGTCAGGTTTTTCGTCTTACAGATAAAATACATATTAGTTTTTAAGATTTTTTTCTTTAGTTTATTAAGGTAAATACTATATAAATACACATATTGCTATGAATTGTGATTTTGTTACTGCTTATTCACAATTCACAACCAATGTGTCCAGCTTCAATATTCAGTCGGTTTAATTTCCAGGATGAGACTGCTTTTCCCTCAGGGAAAGTGTAAAACACAAATAAATTAATAAATAGTTGAGCGCCACTCCAAATTTATTTGAGAAAAATTATGATAATGTTTTTAAGTTACTTGTAAACTTCTTGAAGTAAGGTTAATTTCAATGACACACACAGTATAAAATAAATGAAATTTTAATACGAGAGAAAAAAAAATTTTAAAAATATCTTTATGGAGTATAAAGATAAAATATTGCGTAATTAAACAATATTATTAAGGTAAAATTATTATACGCAAATGACCGTTACGTATAATTAAACATCCTTATTGACTCCCGAGCAAAATTAAGACTAATAAATTTCAAAGAAGTATTTCAATTTCTCCCACAATATTAAACGTAAACAAACTAGATATGGCAGACCGAACAAACCTCTACGCATGTGCAAGCCACATGAAAAAATGCCCTTGATACCAAGCGAACAAAATTTACAGTTATAGAAAATTTTACTTAGAAATTTAAAAAAACGTTCTTTGTCATCTAATTCAAATACTAAGATTAAATATCAATATAACAAAATTAATACAATGAAAATTCACAGTTCAAATCATTCAAATAATGAAAATAATGATAATTAGTAATAATTTAATTACTTACATCTATGAAAAAAATATATTTTTTTTTCACGAGACACCTGAGTTAGAAAACGTATAAAATTCACTACGAGATCAACAAACTCGTATAAATATAGCGATATTGAAATCAAGCACAACCACAAATTAATAAAAATCACGAAGCTACTAAAAATAAGATAAGAAAAATATATCTTATAAAAACACGTCTTCTCAACTCAGATAACAGTTAGTGTCTGATCTCGGATAAAGCAAATCCGGCGTGCTTCAACTACATAAGTCAAAAATAAAAAAAATCAAAATCAAATCTGCATTCATAGAAAATAAAAATTATACACTGGCATCCAAAATAAATGTGCAACAATAAATAATAAAATTTTTCAAAATGTTTGCGGGGAAAAGTCTATAGAATCATGTATACGAAAAATTAAAACTATTTTAATGTATGTAATATGTACAAAAAATAGACTAGGTACATATTGTAGATAATATTTATACATATTATTTCATTATTTATACATATTATTACAATATATTCATAGGGAAAAACATATTTTGTTAAACCTTTTTAAAGTATGATTCAATCTTGGTTTCCTTTAATTTTTTTAGCTTCGCTTTAAAAACTACAGCTTCACATGAATTCGTGAAACATCTATAAAAATTTCACCATTGTTATTGCACAATAAATAACTATGTATGTCTCTAACTTTGCACATATTTCGCTTATACTAGATACAGTAGATTTTGGAGTTTAACATTCGTCCACATCACTATTATCAGTATTATGTTCTTCATCATTATTGCACAATTCCTCAACAATTTCTGTAATACTAAAGTTAGGGCGCTCTAGACACATGAGTCACATGACTATCAACAGAAGCAACAAATTCATTTAAATCCACAATTTCGTTACGAACTGTAGGAAAGAGTTGGGTAAGGGGTATTTCGTCTTCATAAAAAATTGTATCTGTTATAACATCAGAAAATCCGGCCTTGGAAAAACATTTCTTAACTGTAGCAGGAGATACCTTTTTCCAAGCAGCTGTAGTCCATATAAGTGCATTGGCTAAATTCATGTTATTTCAGAATTTTCAAAATCGCATTTATTGTTAAATAAACGTTAGAAGCTTTTTAATCAAAAAAATTCGGTAAATCAATTTTAAATTCTGAATTATTCCTTGATATAATGGCTGACAATGCGAAATTGTGTTTAGCAACAAGAAAACTAGTTTAATATTTTCTAATGAAACTTTAGAATGTGACGTGGCATTATCCAAGAAAGGAAGCACTTTTCTATTTTGTTTTTTCATTTCATTGTCAAACATATGAAGCCATCTTGTCATAATTTCTATTGTCATCCAAGCCTTTTTGATAGAAACTCATTCTAAGGGTAATTTGTCAACATAATTACCCTTAAAACAGGGAGAATTTTCACTTTTTTCAATTATAATTATTAATGGATTTTCTTTCTTACCTTCCATATTTGCACACAGTAAAATAGTCAAATATTGTTTTGCTGCCTTCTTTCATGCACAATTATCAAATGAACATGTCTTACTTGGCACGGCACGGTAAAAAAGAGACTTGTTTCTTCAGCATTAGAGACATCTCGAGGAGAATAATTCCTTAAAATCAACGGTAACTTGGTTTTCCAGTTTTTCCGGCTTTCCTCTGTGGATTCACCACAAACTTATTTAAAAGTTTTACTGCCGGCAGGAAATTTCCAACCATCCATTTGATGCTGCGAAATTTTCCATCTTTAAACTGATTGCTGCCTCCAGTGCTTTTCGCTTAAGTAGCGGCCCAGATGCTGGTATTGCTTTATTTCTGGCTTTGCAGAACCAATTATAGACGACTCGATTCACTGCCAATTCTTCCAACTTCGTAAATTTTCGTTTTGCTCCAAGTTAACACTTTCCTCAACTATCTTTTTTCCAACCCCATATTTTTTGGACAACTTTCGCGAACTTAACGCATAATTTTCACTTTTCTCGATTATATTTATTTTGACTTTTAGCGACAAACGTTTTCTTTTTAGTGACATACTTAATTAAGAACTTTTCGAATACCAAGACAACTTTAAACTAATCAAGTAACCGAAAGAACCTTTCGCATACGGAGAGAATTTTAAACTAACCAACTAACTGAAATACCACATTATATGTAAACTTGTAGAAATTAAGGCGATCTCTGTTTGATCAAACATAGCATGCACGTATTGCACAGGCAATTTGCTTTCGGAGCGTGTTCGGAACTGAGATTACATACATTTCTCAATTTCGCACAAATACGAAATAATATTGGGTATTTCCTTTTACCTACAGTTTTTTAGTTAAAATTTTATCTATTATTTTAACTAAAAAGCTTTTGGCAAAAGCCATATGAAAAGTATACCTAATATTAAATAATAATAATAATAATACCCAAAAATTTTAAATAATTACTTTTATAGTACTAACAAGTATAAAAATTATTAAATATTTAAGAAAATTAGACATTAGTACAGCGTATAGAACTAGCAACAATTTATCAAAACTTAAAAAAACAAGGATTCAACAAATAACAATAAAAAGTCAGGGGTCTATATCTTAACTTGCAGTTATTGCCCCATGACGTATATTGGATGACAGGCAGATCGTTTGAAAAACGCATCAAGGTATATTTTTCTTCCTTTAGAAATAATAAAAGTGACTCTTCATATGCGTCTCATATTAATTTAGTAAACCATAAATTTAACAAAGAATTTAAAATATTACACATTGAGAATAAGGGCAAAAAGCTTAATTTATTAGAGTCACTTGAAATTAATAACTTAAAAAAACCGATAATATCCTCAATTAGAAATTAATAATTCGCCGTTACTTAATTTATTTATCTAACCATTCAGATTGTGATATATTGTATTTTTCCAAAGTGCTGCTCTACCTCTGTTTAACATAAATGTAGACCCTTAGTTTTATCACTTATGAACCGTGTCCTATAAAGCGTAGTTCAATATTTATATGAAAGTTTTCGCCCATAGACATTAAGTAATAAAGACTACCCATCCCTTCTAACTATTCAAAACATGTGTTTGTTAAGGTATATTTATGTTCATAAGTTAGTTATATGTCTGACGAAGCTCCTGTGTGAATGAAACGATAGTAAAGTAAAAAATAGTGAAATTCATTCAAATTTGTTTTATTTTATCCCGATAATAGTTATCATGG
This sequence comes from Melolontha melolontha, assembly GCA_935421215.2. NCBI lineage: Eukaryota > Metazoa > Arthropoda > Insecta > Coleoptera > Scarabaeidae > Melolontha > Melolontha melolontha. The sequence goes on along the minus strand of OW285240.1, from coordinate 17,920,067 downwards.
AATTTCATCAAGTAAACGCCGAAACAATCCTATACATCAAATTATGTTTAAAACTTCATGAATCCATACAGTCTATTCTCTACTCGCAGAGAATCTACTGTAGTTTGAATTTAATTAAATCTAGTTTGCCATTCTTACATAGCCTGACCTACATAATAGTACATAATCGACAAATACTGTAACAGGATGATTATCTTACCTACCTGATTTAACGTCTACGACTACTAACTAATTTAAAAATAAAAAAGCTCGGTCTAGATAAGACTAGATAAGGTAAAAAAAATAGAGTTTTAAAGATTATAATACAACTTCAAGTACTTCACAAACATTTTGCTTAAATATATAAAAATGAATATGGAATTGCATAATCACCGAAATAAATTTCAACTTATCTTGTAGTCCATAAAAATTTCATAAGTATTTAATGAAAACCCCAATTGATTTTCTACAAAACAACCAGTTTTATTTAAAAATTATTCTATTATTTATTCACAACCTGAAGATTGCTAAACTAAACGAGAATTAATTTTTCATACCGGTCTCAGAACATGTAATTTCTGGCGTAACCTTTTGAGGTTGAGGATCCACACAGAATCGCCACATTGGAATCGACCGAATCCCGTCTTATAATTTACTGTCTCTTCTTATCGCCAGTAGGTAGGAAGGACACGTTGTACATAAAATCCACATGTAATTTTCTATCACATAACGTCGACGTTGTGCTCGTTGGGTGTATTTTACGGCCGTATTTTCTTAGTCAACATGTCTCTCGACGTATATCTCCTCTCGATAAAGGTTGTGTGGTTTGAAATACATATTCCACTCCGAGATATTCGTCGTGGTTTGAATGAAGACGAGATAAATGACATTCTGTACAACGTGGTTTTGATATTCTTTAATGTTTTTAAACTGTAATATCTATGTATAGAATCATATATACAATATATGTACACAAGTTTAGTCGTAAATAGAATTTTAATGATATATAAAAACAGAACTCATCGTAAAGAACTAAAATACACGTATTCACAAACTACAGAAAATAAGCTTCCAAACGATGTATAATTTACAGAAATGTTCTGTTCATGCATTTACATACTAAGAGTTACAAACAGCCTGTCCATTCGTCTATCGATTATGCTAGCGATACTCTTGTTGCCAACTTCAAAAATACTTCGTTTCGAAGACTCCAAATTTCCATGATGTTTATTACGAGAATATTCCATAATCGTCGATAGGATTCTGGTCCGGTCCTCCAGAGGGACAGTCGGAAACCTTAATAAATTCGGGAACGTTTTCGCTTTGTAACCAGGTAACGAATTCTGTTGAAACAACCATTCTTTCCTCTTAAACAAAGAGTATATCAAATACTTCACCTGGATCTCACAAAGATATTATTCGTCAAAAACACCAAATCATTACTGAGGCCGAATGGTAGTCAAATTGAACCAACGACCTTTCTTACTGCTAGAAAACTTCGTGCAGACACCCTATCTATTCTATCAGTTAAATTTTACCTCAATAATAAATATTTTCTCATATTAGGGTAAGATTTTACGATATCCTCTTTTATCGCAACGATTTAGTTACTTCTTCGCTCTTTCGGTTCTTATGGCTTCCAAGATTTCTGCTAGCCTTCATGTCTAAATCTTCCCCAGTTATAAAAAATATTGTTCTGGCTGCAATCTTTATTTCGCGAGACAAGATTGCTTGCTTCCGCAATTGATTTCGAACGATTCTTGCACGAACAGCTGCCACATGTGTTTAACGTACGCGCTGAACATAGATATTTCCAGATTCTCATATACTGTATCTTCCATATGACGATGCAATATGTTAAAGTAACTGTTAAAATATCTGATAAAATGTTATAATACTTTGATTTTTTCCGAAATGTAACCACAGAATAATTATATTTTTTATATCATTATTGCTACGATGAATAATAATTTTTTGCAGCATTTGTTCAAACAGAAAAGTAAACTGATATCCTTCCATGTGAAATAGAATGCCTAAAAATCTTATTAAAACTAAAAAACATGGAAACCCTCTCCTGATATTATTCAAATAAGAAACACTGTTTCTGCCTTGAATTTAGTTTCCACTTTCGATAATAACTATAAGGATACTTACAACGTTTATAAATCATGTTACGATAATGCAATATCCAACTCAAAACACGATTATTACCTTGCATCTACTAGCAAATCTAGGCATATGAGGCGTATTCTTAATAAAAAAAGAGGCAAGAGCATTGAACGATCACTTCTTTTGACGGAAAATTATACACATCTCGCAGAGAAATTTAACCATGTGTTTACAACAAACATTCATCCCAACCCACATTCCTTTTATTTATTCTCGACTTGCACAAATTAACTTTCTTCCATTGTAAATTCCCGAAAGAGCTCCGGGTCGAGTTGTTGATGGAGCTCTAGTCACTTCCTGAAGACCTATATTATTACATACATTCGTTTTCTATAGGTATTTTCGTAGATTCCATTATTATTTAAGAAAGGTGATGTCAATGATTTACATAACTACAGACTGATTAGTTTATTTACCTCGTTTTCAAAAATTTTTGAGATTTTTGGCCATCGCCGTTTAACTAGTTTCCTTGACAAATTTAACTTGATAAATAACAGCCAACATGCCTTTGTTAAATCTAGAGGCATTGAAACTACTTTGTACTCCTTTACCAAGCGCATTTTGGATGCGCTAGAGAATAGACAGATCCCCTGTGTTATTTTATTGGATCTGTCCAAGGCAATCGACAGCATTAATCATGATCTATTTTTGAGTAAGTTGGCGTTGTTTGGGGTGAGGGGCGTCGCCCTCTCGCGGTTTGCTACATACTTGCAAGTAGGGGGCAGAGAGTACGTCTCTCTGTAGGCAGTAATATCACGTCCTCAGGTGAGCTCCCGATCTCTAACAGGGTACCGCAAGGTAGCATATTGGGACCTTTGCTTTTCCTGATGTACTTGAATGACATATAGGATATACCTTTTTATGACAATCGACGTTTATTGCTTAATTATGCTGACGGTACCCCATTACTATTATCCTATAATACCTTTGAAAAAGTATTTCTGAAATCGGCGGCGACTACGTCCGTCGCCTTGACAAGTGGTTTGAGACTAATGCTCTGACAATAAATTTTCAAAAAAACAATACGATCCTATATACGCTTAGAAGACCTACTGATAACAAAACCCAGTTGATGTTCAATGACAAAAACTTTCCTATTAAGAACAGTGTCAAGCTGCTGGGTATCACCTTTGATAATCATTTGAATTGGAATAATGTTTTACGATACGCAGAATTAAATATTTTCTTAACACACAGTCACAATATACGTAGTGCTATGGTTGCTGTTATTCGTACATTAGATACGATATCGTTATGTGGGGTCGCAACATCAATCTGTGCCGCCTCTTTATAATTCAAAAGCGAATATTGAGTCTTGTCTTTGGTTTGAGATGCAAGGAATCTTGTCGCGTCCTTTTTAAAACAGAATGCTTACCTTGCCGGCTATATATTGTAATATTTCTGTGAACGTAGATTGTGTATAACATTTATTATTGATTAATATAATATTGATATTGACATTCGATTTATTTTGCCCCAAAAGTTGGGCTGACATATTGCTATAGATTTTTCCTTGGACAAGAAAGGAAAAATGATTGAACAATATTGAACTCTGTATTGTAGTACATTTATAAAAATTATCTATTTCAATTGTATGTTTATTTATTTCAGACGGGGATCGTTATATATATATATTTTATTTTATAAGTGAAAATTTTTATAATGTTTGAAATTATGATTAACCCTCGTATATTTAGGTTGGTCAGAGGATTGAAGTTGCCGCTTTTCCGGATATTGTATTTATTAAAATGTGTTGGCTGTATATATTTTGATTTTATAGATGGTAGGGATGTTCAGGCGGATGTTGAAATTTCATTTTGAGTTAGAGATATCTTGACGTTTAAAGTGATCGGTTTATTAAAGAATAAAATACTCAATGTTATTCTTTGTTTTATAAAATCGGGTTGAATATTGTTTATGCATTTATTGTGAGGTGCATGTAAATCTTAATTCGATTTTTGCGAGTGTTTTGATGTTTATAAAATATTTTTTTATGAATAAGATATCTCTCGTGCATTTTATAAATGGTGCATAGATCTATGTAAGTTTGATAAAATATTTTGTTTATATATTTGATATCACGATTATTTTTATTATTATAATTTCATGTATTTCTTGTAATAATTTATATTTGAAAGTAGTATATGGGTATTAGAGAAAGTTGTCATGTTTTTTGTAAGGGAAGTTTTTTCTTAAAATAATATTCGAGAACATTTTTGAATTCAAGGTTGGAGTTTTCTTTAGTGGGGATTGACCTTGTTGTGTTATTTTTGCGCATGACAAAAATTCAATTTTCGTGGGTTTCGAAAACTTAGTTGTTTTTGACATTTGTTTGAAGGGGTTAAAGTAGAGGTTAAACTTGACAAGTTTCATTAGTATTTATTAGTTTTATGTTTGATCGAGTGTCACAAGGGGTTTTTCTCTGTGTGCGAGTCATTATTCACAAAGAGTGTTTCCCCATTGCTACTGTTTGATGATGCTTTAGCACCCTATACACTTTGTAGAGGGATTTTTTTTGAATTTTTTTTTAAATAAACTAACAAATTAACAGATAAGATTTTTATTTGTGTTTATCGTTTTATTTTCGGATTAAAACTTGGACCTGATCCGCGAGGAACGATTCATGAGATGGGAGTTCGTGGATTCTACTAGACTGAATAGCCGGCAATATAAGCTGTAGTGTGAATAAAAAATTAATAAGCAATTTCAAAGCAAATTCCACTGCAATATGTAATATTTCTGATTGATGTAAGATATAAATGAATGAATGAATGTTATGAATGCCCCAAAACGTTGGGCTCAAAAATGTTATATTTCGGATTAATGTAAGGCCCCGAAACATTGGGCTCAAATGTTATATTACTGTGAATTGTTGTATAATGAAATGTTTATTTAAATTAGTCTTATTCAATACTTAACTGTGTTTTAATCGGCTAGCTTATTTATCTCTCAGGGTTAAGGTAGGTTCACTTCTCTCCACTCTAGTTTACTTACACGGCTTGTTTAATCAGAAACGGAACAATATCTCAAGTAATTAAAATTCCAAAGTAAAATATCAACAATTAACTTTATTAATAAATACACATATCGAAAAATTTCAGAATTTAAAAAAAACAGTTTTCGTGACACACATATCATAAGGAGACAACACTTAGCAGTTGGTATACATACAGTTCAAATGCAATATGGTGAAAGAACATGTGCAAATAATTGTCGATTTATTAAAATATTTTATAAATGTGAAATTGAATTAAGTTTTAAAATTAAAAATAGTGAATACTAATATTTAAATAAGTTTGAATAAGAATTACAATGTTTTAATATCAGTGAAAGCAATGCAAATAATTATGGATTGAATAAACAAAAAGTTCTTGATGTGTTCATAAGCAAGTTAAAATGGCGTGTATAATATTCGTAAAAATAGAAAAAGAACCTGAATCTTCGGATATAGCCTCTTGTGATCCCTGCGCATGGGTTGTGGAGGAGTCTTCACAGCGGGAAACTGGAGAATATTTCTGCTACTATCCCTCGGGATGATGTGAACTTTTCAAAATCTCCAAGTCCGACGGCGGCTTGAACGGATGACCGATCTCGGGCGATCAAAGATGGTGTTCGATGTACGATGAAATTTCGGGCGGGTAGTTTTTTGTATCAAAAACTTTAAAAATTATTAACTCTTGGACGGTCTGGTCGGAAGATGTAAAATTTGGTCTACATGTAGTCCTTAGGTAGGTGAAACGTTTGATTGACTTTAAAACCTCGAGCACTTAATATTTCCGCCAAATTATTTTAATTAAGCCGGAGCACAAAAAAACGTGACCTCTCGTTGCAACTACTAATTACCGACGCCAATTTTTTCATTTGTTTTTAATTACATAACTTGCCGCAAATCGCTCCATTCTTTACTTGCATTATCTTTTTGAATACTTCTAAACTAAACATTTTTACAGTGTAAAACAGTTAAAAAAATTACATTTAGATTTATGAAATATCTTTAGTTAGGCAACATATGTTGATGTGTTTACAATCACTCTGTCAACATCTGTTTCTTTGCGGGTTATTGTACCGTTAAAATTGTGGGCGGGGCTTGATTGTTCAAATACATTTGAATATAAATACGTTAAATATGTTCGAATAAAATCGCGTTAAATATTAATTTGAAATATAAATGAGTATAAACATCACAATAAAAAAAAGAAAAATAAGTTAATTATTTCAAGGCAAATTTGTCGTCATAATAAAGTATTTATACTTTGAATCAATTTTTCCCCTTCTTGGTATTAAATTATATAGTAAATATAGACATTACAGCTACATGTATCCTTTTGTATCTTTTCAGAGAAAGAGCCCTTCTTGTAATGCTTCAATATATATATATATTTACGAAGCCCTCCAAAAATAAGAATTCCTTTAATACAAGTAGCCTTACTCATTCCTACGGCATGAATGAATATTACGATAGTATCTAGGGCCTTTTGCCTGTGTTTGTTAGCTTTTGACTTTTGAGATTTTTGAATTGCATTGTATGATTTATGTTATGTAGTATGTATTTCGTTGTATTTCGTAATTTATTAATTTTTCAATAAACCATTTTTCTTCTTCTTCTTCTTTTTCAATTACCTTCTTTTCCGAACTGACTGACCAGTTCTTAAATCTCGGATCTGTCGATAATATTAAAATATATTGTGAAATGTGGAAATTAATTGATTCAGGCTTTACCTGCAAATCTCATGTAAACAATATACAGGGTTAGTTAAAAGTATGGAGACGGCGATTTATTGTCGTTAATATTCATTTTAGGGAATTATGTTCAATATTAAAGTTTGTTAAGATATTTTGATCTACATTTGAGATTATTTGATTTTTTTTTCTTCAATTGTTTTTTAGATACGCCTGTTCGCGCATTTTTTTTTAAATGGGAACTGGTAAATTTTGCTCTACCATTCGATAGAGGATTTTTTCTATTTACAATAATATTTTTGTATTTTTTAAATACATTTTAATAACTTTTTTAAAAGAAAAATAAAACAAATTAATAACAAAGTAAATTAAAGTAAGTGTTCAAATTGTCGTCCATTAGTAATTTGACAATGACCCAATCGATTTACAAAACCCCGAACAGAGTTCTGTAAAAAATCTCGGGGAATTTCTTGAATCGTTCTGGTAATTCGGATTTGTAAATCTTCGACGTTATCGGGTTTATCTTTGTAAACTTTGTTTTTTACGTATCCCCAAAGAAAAAAATCTAAAGGACTTAAATCTGGCGAACGGGCTGGCCATTCAATGGTTCCTCGTCTTCCAATCCATCTGTGGGGAAAAACGTTGTCCAGATATTGACGAACATTTACACCATAATGTGGTGGGGCGCCATCTTGCTGGAACCAGATACTGTCATTGGGCAGGTGTTCATTGTTTTCATGAGGATAGAGCGTAGCACTAGCAGGTATTATTTCATTTTGCAATAACTGCAAATACAGAGCCGAAGTTAAATTGCCATTGATGAAAAAGGGACCGATAATATGACCGCCTAGAATGCCAACCCAAACATTAACCTTTTGGGAGTACTGCGTATGGTGCTCCAAAAACCAAGAGGGATTTTCCGATGACCATTATCTGCAGTTATGTCTGTTTACTTCACCGGTAAGGCAAAAAGTAGCTTCGTCTGAGAAAACAATATTGTTGACAAAATTTTCATTATTGTTGCAAATATTTAACATTTCTTCAGAAAATTATAATCTCCTATCAAAATCATCTTCCGTTAACTCGTGTACAAGGTGTACCTTATAAGGTTTATACTTTTCACTTTTTAAAAACGACACGATCGATGACTGTGAAATATTGAAATTGGCCGCTAATTGATTGGTTGATAAATGGGGATATTCAGATACAGCCAATAAAATATCCAGCTTGTTATCATCGCTTTTTGCTGTTCTAGGTCTACCACTCCTTGGCAAATCTTTAACGCTACCCGTTTGTTCAAAGCGTCTTAAAGATTTACCAACAACGGATTTAGAAATTGGATTTCTATTTGGATGCGTATCATTAAATAAATTACTAACGTCTTGTAAACTTCTGCGTCTATCTCCATAACCCAACATCATAAGTATTTCAATTCGTTCATGTTCACTTAAACTCGCCATTGTTAATATTAACGGCAACAAATTGCACAAATGAATTATTTCTATTAAAGATTTGATGTACACAATAACCACTGATAAAATTATGTCGCTCAAGTTTGTTTATCGCTACGCTTCTATCTGCGATGTACCGAACATCTGTACCGAACACATGAACCGGCTTTTTCTTATAAAAAAGTTATTAAAATGAATTTTAAAAAAACAAAAATATTTTTGTAAAGAGAAAAAAATTCTCTATCGAATAGTAGAGTAAAATTTACTAGTTCCCATTTAAAAAAAATGCGCGGACAGGCGTAACTAAAAAACAATTGAAGAAAAAAAAAATTCCAGTAATCTCAAATGTAGATCAAAATATCCTAACAAACTTCTATATTGAACATAAATCCCTAAAATGAATATTAACAACAATAAATCGCCGTCTCCATACTTTTGACAACCCTGTATATATATTTACGAAGCCCTCGTCTTTTTATCCAAAAATAAGAATTTCTTTAATACAAGTAGCCTTACTCATTCCTATGGTATGAATGAATATTACGATAATATCTAGGGCCTTTTGCCTGTGTTTGTTACCTTTTGACTTTTGAGATTTTTAAATTGCATTGTATGATTTATGTTATGTAGTATCTATTTCGTTGTATTTCGTAATGTATTAATTTTTCAATAAACCATTTTTCTTCTTCTTCTTCTTTTTCAATTACCTTCTTTTTCGAACTGACTGACCAGTTCTTAAATCTCGGATATCTCGATAATATTAAAATATATTGTGAAATGTGGAAATTAATTGATTCAGGCCTTACCTTCAAATCTCATGTAAACAATAACGAGTGATCATTAAAATTTTCGCTCAAGTACGCCATGTACACAAAAAGTATATCCTAACTTAAGTTATTAGTGGAGATCTGTCATTATAATTTCAAACGTCATGATTGTTAAAAAATAATTTGAAATGCTGACTTTTATATTAAATATATTTATAATTTTTTATACAAAGTAATACAATATTATAAAAAATGTGTAAAATGTTGACCATTCTCCACCAAGCATAATCGCACTCTATTTCGTAGAGCATTGAAAACATTGATCAGTATTTGCGGTGAGTTATTGATGTGTTCACATTTTTCTATGATTTTATGTCTTAACTCTTGTAGATTATTAATTGGTGTTTCATAAATAATATTCTTTATATATGGCCACACAAAAAAAATCCATGACTGTTAAATCACACGATCGTGGTGGATATGGAATCGCTGTATTTCTACTTATTATCCTATCGCCATAAAATTGTTGCAAAAACTGAATATTTTCAAGTGTAACGTGAGATGTAGCCCAATCCTGTTGAAAATATCCGACCTGGAGTTCATCATTAGTCAATTGGTTAGTAAAAGCACTGAGAATTTCGTTACGATATTTCTCCGATGTTATCGTGCCCTCAAAGAATATTGGTCCTATTAATCGGTGACGACTCATACCTACCCAGACGCCTATTTTTTCTGGACGTAGAGGAACTTCTCTGTAGAAATGAGGATTATCACTGGACCACATACGCATATTTTGCGAATTAACATAACCTGTCAAATAAAACCAAGCTTCATCGGTGAAAAAAGTATGATTTAAAATATTGTCTGTCATTGTTTGAATAAACCATTGGCAAAATTGTGTTTTTTTTTCATAATCCGTAGGTAATAGATTTTGTACAGAAGTTAATTTATATGGATACATGTGCAAGTCCTTTTTTAAAAATTTTTTACATGTTCTATACGAAAGCCCTACTTGTTGCGAAACTCTGCGAATAGATGTTTGAGGAGATTCGTTAATAATTTGTCTGACATTTTCAATTACGCCGCGACTTCTCTTGAGAGGAGGAACGCTTCTTTTTTTCCTTAAAATACTGCCTGTTTGACGAAAAAGATTTACACAATGCATTAGCGTACCACGGAAAGTTTTATAGCTAGGAACAGTATTTGGATATCTCTCTTCAAACTCCGCAAGGCAATTTTCTATTGAATGCTGCCAAATACCATCAATTTTTTGAGATGTCAGGAAGTAACATTCTACCATAAACGCTTTATGCATATCATTAAAGGCCATTACTTTTTCTTTTGATGAAACTTTAAAATATATATTTCACACTGACAGATGTTTGAAATAACATCTTAATGACTAAAGCTACGACATAATTTTTATATACACGGCCAGCTACGAGTGAAAATTTTAATGATCGCGCGTTATATATTCCGAGCATTTAAGCATCTGGATTTGGTTATGCGTGTACTTGGATATAGTTTTTTGAGATCCTGATATATTGTTTATGTATCGAATACGTTAACTTGGTATCCGCTATATGCTTGTGATGCTCTGACATTAGGTTCCATTCATCGAACATATCTGCCTGCAGAATTGATGGAATTTATCCGGAGAAGATAATATCTCTTTTTTTTATTGCTAAATATTTATCCAGAAAATAATTTCTATATATTTTGGACTGATCTCTATAAAAAGGATTAACAATTGCTAAATGGCCACCGAAACTGAAGCGTTCATTAATTTCAGTTATTAGGGTATCGCATACTTCCGAATACGAATACGAATACGAGAGTGATTCGTAAAGTGAATTCCGTTTGATTATTGATTGACGGCACTTTAAATGTTTCCTCGAAGGCGAGTTAGAACAACTTTTCGTCTCAACGTCGACAATAAGTGACCAAAGTTTCATCACCTGTTACGATATGCCTGAGTTCTCTCTTGTTTTATGGTCTTCGGTAAGAAGTTTTGGTACCTATCGTGAACAAAACTTGTGGTAACCCAAATGTTCAGTAACGACCATGTACAAAACTGTTCGTGAAATTTGAGGGAAAAAGGAACTCAGTTCTGTGATTGCGAATCGCCGATTTTCATGAAATTTTTCGTCGACATTACCCACAAGTTCGTTCGTCACAACGGTTGGTCTTCCACTCCATTCTTCATCATGGACATTAGTGCGTCCATCTCGAAAGATACGGCACCATCTTCTTACCATACTGCCACTCATGACATTTTCATCATAAACAGAACAAAGTTCACGATTAATATCAACAGTCTTCGTGTTCTTTGCCGGCGGGATTCCAATTTACAACAGCTATTTTAAACGACCAAAATAGCGCGAAAGAATGTTCGAACGATTGTCTTACTTGTACTGCCAGACTCACACTGAACCAGACTACACCGCACCGTTGCGATCGCATCGATATTCCCAGTTCTCTACTCACTAAGCGGAAAAACTAAGTTTAGTAAACTTTTTGATATTGCTATAATATACCGAAACAATATTATTAGAGGAACTAACGAAATTTAATAAAACAAATAAAGTACAGTGGACCCCGCTTAATGTGGTCGCGGCTAATGTTATCACACGCTTATTGTTATCGTTTCTGTCAAGTACGGGCAATTCTATGTAATAACGCATATAAATATTTACGCTTAGTGTTATCACGGGTCCGGTTACTGTTATCACATTCGCTTTGTTGGGGGATGATGTAATACAATAAATATGTACATATTGCTATAGATTTTTCCTTGGACAAGAAAGGAAAAATGATTGAACAATTTTGAACTCTATAATGAAGGACATTTTTAAAAAAATTAGCTATTTCAGTTGTATGTTTATTTATTTCAGACGGGGATCGTTATATATATATATTTTATTTTATAAGTATAAAATTTTTATAATGTTTGAAATTATGATTAACCCTCGTATATTTAGGTTGACCAGAGGATTGAACTTGCCGCTCTTCCGGATATTGTGTTTATTAAAATGTGTTGTCTATATATATTTTGAATTTATAGATGGTAGGGATGGTCAGGCGGATGTTGAAATTTCATTTTTGAGTTAGAGATATCTTGACGGTTAAAGTGATCGGTTTATTAAAGAATAAAATTCTCAATTTTATTCTTTGTTTTATAAAATCGGGTTGAATATTGTTTATGCATTTATTGTGAGGTGCATGTAAATCTTAATTCGATTTATGCGAGTGTTTTGATGTTTATTGAAATGTATTTTTTATGAATAAGATATCTCTCGTGCATTTTATAAATTGTACATGGATCTATGTAAGTTGATAAAATATTTTGTTTATATATTTGATATCACGATTATTTTCATTATTATAATTTCATGTATTTCTTGTAATTATTTATATTTGAAAGTAGTATATGGATATTAGAGAAAGTTGTCATGTTTTTTGTAAGGGAAGTTTTTTCTTAAAATAATTTTCGAGAACATTTTTGAATTCAAGGTTGAAGTTTTCTTTAGTGGGGATTGACCTTGTTGTGTTATTTTTGCGCATGACAAAATTCAATTTTCGTGAGTTTCGAAAACTTAGTTGTTTTTGACATTTGTTTGAAGGGGTCAAAGTAGAGGTTAAACTTGACAAATTTCACTAGTATTTATTAGTTTTATGTTTGATCGAGTGTCACAAGGGGTTTTTCTCTGTGTGCGAGTCATTATTCACAAAGAGTGTTTCCTCATTGCTACTGTTTGATGATGCTTTAGCACCCTATACACTTTGTAGAGGGATTTTTTTTATTTTTTTTTTAAATAAACTAACAAAGGAACTGATTAGATTTTTATTTGTGTTTATTGTTTTATTCTGGAAAAAAAACTTGAACCTGATCCATGAGGAACGATTCATGAGATGGGAGATCGTGGATTCTACTAGACTGAATAGCCGGCAATATAAGCTGTAGTGTGAATAAAAAATTAATAAGCAATATTAAAGTAAATTCCACTGCAATATGTATAGCAAGCGCCAATTAAGTTGGCGCGAGGAGGGGGTGCGCAGAAGCCGTTTTTAAAAACGTCCACCCCCACTACTCAAGTAATTGTCAGAATACATTTGTCATTGACGTTTGACGGAACATAATGTCTCATAAAGTGATACACGCTCAGAGGTTAGAATTATCTGACATTTGATGTAAAACCAAATACAAATCTCCCCACTACTTCTAATCCTGCGCGAACTTACCCCTCCTCGCGCCAACTTAATTGGCGTTTGCTATACTTACAATACGTCAGCAGTTCAACTCCACCACAAGCCACATTGATTTCATTCAGTTTTACTAAGACAAGAAACGATTCGCATCATGTCCGCAAAGCGCAAAGGTCTAAGCATAAAGGAAAAAATGAGCATTTTAGAAAAATATGACCGATTGCCCAGCATGAGTCAAAGAAATGCAGCTGCTCAGTTAAAAATTTCGCAGCCATTATTGCCCAAAATTTTAAAAAATAGAGAAACAATAACAATTTCTATGAAAAAAAATTAAAATGTTAATTTAAAGCGAAATCGAACGGGAAAAGATGCAAAAGTAGAAGAAGCTTTAAAATTATGGTTTACCAGTGTCCGGAAAAAAGATGCGCGTGTTGATGGGCCGCTAATGATGGAGAAAGCGGAAATTCTTGCGAAGAAAATGGGGAAAGAAAATATTGTTGCAACAAAAGGTTGGTTTTATCGATGGACCAAACGGCAGAATATCAGATACAAGCGCACGTATGGGGAAGAAGAGGATGCTGATTTTGGAGCAGCAGAAGAATGGATTGCAAACGAGTGGCCTAAAATTATTGGCGAGTATTCACCTAATGATATTTACAACTCAGATGAAACGGGACTTTACTATCGCGCACTGCCAGAACACACGTATCTTTCCAAAGATGAAAGTGCTAATGGTTGTAAAATCGCAAAAGAGCGTATCTCAGTTTTGTGCTGTGTAAATATGATTGGCGAGAAAGAGAGGCTTTTAGTTATTGGGAAAAGTAAAAGGCCACGGTGCTTTAAAGGTGTTAAAAATTTGCCTGTCGATTACCATTCAAACTCAAACGCATGGATGACATCCATTATTTTTAATGAATGGTTATTAAAATGGGACAATAAATTAAATCGTAAAATTGTTTTACTTGTTGACAACTGCACCGCGCATGCTGTTAACTCAAATTTAAAGCACATAAATGTTGTATTCTTACCTGCGAATACAACTTCCCTAATACAGCCCTGTGATCAAGGAATTATACGAAATTTAAAATTTTATTATCGCAAGGAAATGAGAGCCCGTATTTTAGAAAATATGGAAGATATGACGCAATTTAGTGCGAATGATTTGGCGAGAAAATTATCATTATTGGATGCAATACATATGATAGCCAAGTCCTGGCAAAACGTAACAAAAACCACAATTCAAAACTGTTTTAATCGTGGTGGTTTCTCGAATATCCACCCAGAAATGCAAGCAGAAGAAGAAATGGTTTTTCCTTTTGATATACCAACTGCTGAATTTGAAGAGTGGCTTAACATTGACAACAACATTGATGTAACAGCTCCAACTACAGAATAGGATATTGTTCAGAGCATACAGGACACTAATGCTACAAATTCTTGTCAGTTATCCGATGATTTCGAAGATAGAACACAGAAGAGCTTATCAAACCACCGACTGAAAACGAAATGCGAAGTGCATTAGCAATATTGCGATGCGGCGTTCAATGTAGGGCAGAGAAATTTAGAATTCAATATGAATATGAAAAATTTATAGATGATCTCCTTCGTCAAGGGTTATCATGGCAAACCACCCTTGAGGAATATTTTAAGAAATAATGTTGCAATTTCTTATTTTATATATTTTTACCATAGAACAATTATTTTTAAGTGTTACAAAATTATTTAGTTATGTATTTCAAAGAATTTATTTAGTTTTTACTTGTTTGTTTATTCATATTGTTAATGTGATTTAAAGAATAAAAAATATATATTTTGAGCAATTTCTTTTCTTACCGGATATTGACATCATTCGGTTAATGTTATCAAAATCTTTGGGTACCAAAGTGATCACAATAAGCGGGGTCCACTGTATTATGTTATTTACGTTAAATTTATTACCGCAATACTTCATCAAGAATCGTCTGGTACATCCATCAACAATACAAAAATGATGCTAACTGAGCTGTTGATTGAGATCAGTCTTTAAATCGCATAGGTTTTGTTATACGTGAACTTCGATCTAATTCACTAAACGATCCTACACATCTAAAGCATGCAAGGATACCAGTCGAGTCGACTAACAACGAATATATATAGAAACAATTGTTTAGATATGGGAAACGTTTGAAATTATGTTAAAGAGTAATTGCTATTTTACATTGGAAATTATTAACTGCAATAAATTATTATAGTTGTTACATATTTCAGGATGATTAGGGGGTTATTAACCAAGCGATCCAATTGGGATGCCACTACTGTATTTTGTTGTGCGTCAATGTTTAACCAGGATAATTGAAAGCTAATATGGATCTGTTTAGTAATATTTTGAGAATTCCGGACCCTTTAAAACGCGATATCTACCAACTAATATGTAAAAATGTGGTTCCTTTTTGTGAATGTGTCTGAAGATATCCTTTCTCCAGCAAGGGCGTACCGATGAGCCTGTAGAAAGGCGAAATACGTATCTACGTCTCTGGGGAGGGATATGTTCGGACACGTTCACAAAACATATCAGTAGTGAACCTGTATTTGTGTTCTTCACACCAGATTTTTAATAATATTTTATATTATTAAAAATACCTTTGTAACATATTGTTCAGCAAATTCTAAACGTGCTCCACGGTGATCTGTGGTAAGGAGAGAACCTTTGGTTGGCACTTGTGGCGCCAGCAGGGTACACATTCTCAAAAATCGATCTTCACGATATTCGTTGACCGTTTTCCTCCTTGTCTAGATCTCCTTTTATAACTATTTAATTAAACCGTTGAATATACCTACTGATAATTGTAGGATGAACATTTAGGGTTCTGGCAATATTCCTAACACCTTGACCACTGTTAATTAAAGCGACTAACACTTGTTACATAAGTTTTGGGAAATTTCTTTAACTTTTATTATTTAAATTAAAAAAAACTTCAATGAAGGATAATATTATAACACCAATTAATGAACCTTAGACCTTAACACTTAAATATTATATTGCCGCCAGGGGCCCTCTATCTTTAATTATACGAAGTTTTCTTTTTACATCTCGCATTACTGTTTGAACGGCTTCTAAATCAAATTCTCTATGGTAATTATTGCTCATTTCGAGTTTCCCAACCATTGTCATATACCTTTTTAGCCAATAAAGCCTAAAAAATTTCAATTATCCTTGCCTGCAAGACATTTGGAGGTTTGTCGATTCTAGGAACACATGGTATTCCTTGAACTGTTAACCAATTTAGGGTTATTCTAGCATAATGCGCCGATGCGAGGTCAGATCAAAACATGTAATGATCATTAATTCGTTGTACATTAATGAATAACATTAGTTTTGTCAGGCGGTTGTGGATATATAATTCAGCATCCACTGCTTACCCTCTTACACGGCCTACATAAGGTACAACGAGGAATTCTGGCCAATTGTGCAGCTATATATTTGGGACATTTGTTACGTTTTCTATACTTTAAATCATTTTATGCTAAATATCGAGAAATTGTAGCATTTGAAAAGTTAAAATGATAAGATAGTTTACGGGTAGACACCTCAGTGGTGTTTTTGGCACGTTCGGATAATCTATTGACTTGAACTCCAGTTAATTTGCATGGACAACTTATTTTTAGAAGGTTTATGCATGGTATTCCTTGTTCGGATTCTAAAATTAAAACGATATATAGTGCTTTTTATATGTTTTGTTCACAAAAAATGTTAACTATATCTCGTTTGGGCAGCTACCCAATCAGGTTGTAAATGAACTTAAGAATATTTAGTTTGTATGACACTATAGAATTGACAGACACTAGTGTGAAATGTCAAATACATTAACAAGGCACCCATTAACAAATTTCTTCATGACTGACTAGATCTATGAACTAGCTTTGGGATACTTTCAACAAGATGGTGCTAGAGCTCACACAGCGGAGGAAACAATGAATATGTTACAAGAAGTGTTTGGAAATCGTTTAATTAGTTTGAACAGCGATCATGAATTTCCTCCAAGATCTTGTGATCTTACACCGTGTGATTACTATTTATGGCCTTTTTTTAAAATATTCAATTTATCAAGTACCAGTGCAAGATTATATAGATCTCCAAGACAGAATTATAAACAAAATTAGTGAAATTAGAAATAGTCTCATACTGCAAAATGTATTTAGTAGCATTCGGAGGAGGTGCGTAAAATGCTTGGAAGAAGGTGGTGGACATTTTCAACATCTTTTATAATTATGGTCATTATTGTTGGTAATTTATACAACTACAATTTATGATATTTATTATAAGGTTGTAATCTAAGGACTCTACAAACAATTTATTTGTTTCAAATTTATTTTAAGCCATTTCTTACAATAATTTATTGAATGTTAATATATTAAACTAGTACGATAACTAGATACTATTGTCACTATAAGATGAATAAAACCTTTACTTGTAAAGTTATTTCCTCTTAATTCTGCATTGTCTTTTTACATGTTACTACAGATTAGATGGGCTTTATTACACAAGAATGAACAGCATGTTAATTGGATTATGTAATTTTTTCCAGTTATCACATGAAGAGGTGCT
Organism: Melolontha melolontha; assembly: GCA_935421215.2. Taxonomy (NCBI): domain Eukaryota; kingdom Metazoa; phylum Arthropoda; class Insecta; order Coleoptera; family Scarabaeidae; genus Melolontha; species Melolontha melolontha. Next base: position 17,902,230 of record OW285240.1, on the reverse strand, counting down.
ATTGTTCAGCAAGAATTCTCTAAAATACCAAAATACTTAATTTGAAATTTGCAAATTAATTACTGTTACCTTCTAAAATCATTACTTGGCTAGTTTATATTAATTAATATGGCATATTAAAGTAATATATTTCGACATAAACTGATATTTGCGTGTATGATAACCTATAAAATTGTATTAAGTAAATGTATCAATCTATATCAGACATGACTTCATATTTTCAAGGACTACTTTGACTTCGAATGTTTCTGAACACCCGTTATAAGTCTTTAAACTCCTGATGATGCCGCAAGGCAAAATGTATACATAGAGTTAAATATAATAATTGTGAAATAATACCAAGTGTGTTTTATTTTCCTTAATTTTTACAATGTTTCACCAAGAGATTTACATCACTTATATATATATATATATATATATATATATATATATATAATTTGATATTCACTAATCCTTTCAAAAATATTCCTGGAATTTTATTATGTGTAGGTACACTCTGCATTAAAGTTTAGTAAATGAAACTATTACTTAATGACTTTTTAATGCATACAAATTTAAACTAAGAACAGCCTTGCTACACTAATGTCTCTCTTTCTGTTAGGGTTAGACCTGATGGTGCGTTAATTGCGGTGCAATGAATAGGATTTAAATTTTACTTAAAAGCGAACGGTATATTTCTGGATGAACTGTAGATCCATTTCTGGTCATTCTGGTCATCATTTTTAGTCTTGTCCATGTTTACCGTGACGGATATGTATTTTGCATATCTGTTTCATTATATAACAACTGCGTAATACGGCAAAACGTATTGATAAATATCCCTTTTTTGTATATTTACCGCCATCTGGCGCGTGTTAATGGACAGCACCAATATACGTATTTTTCCGCTTTTTTCGTAATAGCCTTGCTATTCGAGCGGAAGGTCGCCTTTTCTGGCCTAGTCGCTTTCTTCCGTCAGATGTCACTGATTAAATTGGTGTCGCCTGATAGAACGAAACTGGTTATAGCTTGGAGACGATTTTAGCGTAAATGTAGATACAGATACAGATCCGTTGTTTAACAGATCTGTATTAATTTGTATACACATTGCTTCACTAGTTCAACCGATGAGGCCTAGATGGCTGAAACATATGTATTGAACAGAAGTAAATGCTAAAAATACGAGGTGTTTGTCCATGTTTACCGTGACGGATATGTATTTTGCATATCTGTTTCATTATATTTTTAGTCTGTTCGACTAAAACTGCTACCGTTGCTGTGTATATATATTTCAGAATCGATTTGTTAGATTTTCAAAACTATACATTTTCTAAAAACAAATCCCGCATATCATCAGTAAAATACGAAAATTAAAGGCGATCTGTATTTGCCTACTACTATGCTCAACGTTTACAAGTTCTCGTTATTATGCACTTGGAGTGAGAATACTTAATAAATTGCCACCAAAAATCAAGGAAGAAAAAATATACAATAGATTTGAACTTTTCGTAAAGAATATATTTTATACAATAGGTGAATTTTTACACTTGTAACTTTCCTATGTTACAAATATAAAATTTTTCGGTATATCTTTAGGAGGTTGTTATTATCAAAGTCACTTTAAATGATATCTTTATTCTTGATGGAATTGATTAACGATCGTTGCTACCAACAATCCGTAATTTATTTAATTCTTTATTGTACATAAAATAAAATTTAGCAATTGACTTAGTTCGTTAAGTAAATTTAGTCAATAATTTTCTTGTCTACTAGAGAGTAGAACTAGAGTTCATTATTTTTATTTTTATCAATATAGTACTGTATTTAATCATCTACATTTGTTGCGTGTTAAACGAAATTGTTTACTTGTTATTAGAGCTGGCTAGTAGAGACAATAAGTGGTGGAGCGGCGGTGGTGATACTGCTGTATATACGTGTATGATACCATAAGTACTATTTCATAGTTCTACGTTTGTTTTACAAATGTCGCAGTTACACACGTTATGAAAACGACTAATGTTGGACACTGTTTATAGCAGAAATGCCGGACTCATATTATGATGTCGCTAAAATTCAATGTCGACTTTATAATGTGTTCGTCAAAAAAGGATTGTCAACGTCAATAGCAAACACCATTCTTCGATAAAAAGTAACAAACGACACTAAAAATTTAAATTTATTTATGTGTTACCTTTATTTTATGCAATCTACTGTTTCATTTACTAGACGACAAAGCATTTCTCTTCTTTTGGAACAAATAAGCGAACTGTAAATTACCAAGTCGGACATCGTTACGAAGTTTAGTACCATCTGCTCGCGAACATATTGAAAAGGAATTGAAAGATAAAAACTGTGTTTATGTCTCGTCGACACAACAGATCTTAAAAACATTCTGTGGCTAGTGTAATGGTACGTACGTACAGTGTACGTACGTACAGTGGAACCGCTTCAACCGTCAGCTTCTATCCCACTCGGGTCCAAAAGAATCGGAAATTGTGATATGTTAAGGTGGTGTTGAACGCACTGAAGAAATTTTGAACTTTCAACCAAGCAACTTTTATTATTTATGAGTTATGGTGTCCCAAACATAATTTCCTTAGGCCGAGCTCTTAAAATGCACAGTGGTAACCTCTTACATGTAATGTGTAACATCCATGCTTTGAATCTTGTGGCACAAACGATTCGTGCATGTTATCTACGAGTAAATGCATTAATAGCTAGTACAAAGGCAGTGTTTCTAAAGTCCCCGAAACGTACAGACTGTGTGCCAAAATACCTGAACTGCTACAGCCGATTGTTGCACATGAGGGAACATGGTTACAGGCTGTTTTACTAGAATAATTTAGAGGATATAAACAAGGTTGTTTTAAAATTCAATCCGAAAGAAGCTTCAGCTATCAATACAAGCTAGGTAATATATTAAGATACTTAGGCTAAAAGTGATTTACAAACTATTCGCAACAATTACTTCAGAATAGCCGAGGATATAGAACTATTACAAAATATTTCGATGCAGTTAGAGGATTCTCTTCAAATTGTGGATGATGTTCATGCACAGCTATGCGTTCTAGAAGGAGTGTGTAATAGAAAAATTTGACAATTTTATTGACAAAAATTTTGATTTTCTCATTTTATGACAAATTTGTGAAGGTGCGTCCACTAAGTTGTTTCAAAGATTATTTTAAATATGCAAATATAATATCCCCAGAAATAGAACAGTCGTTTTTGGCATTAAAAAACATTTATTCCACACGTCGTACTAGTTTGACCGAAAGAACGGTGGAAACAAATCTAATGATTGAAATGTTTAACAGATGTTATCCACTTTGTGATTTCACGGAAAACTCTTAACCTTTAACTATTCGCGCCGCTGTAAAAAGTATACCAATATTCTAAGAAATGCTGTCGCATTACGATGCCGTTCCGTTATAAATGCAGTTGATGAGGAAACAGTAGCTAAAACCAGGAACAAAGAAAAAATACTTTTTATTTGTGTAGCACATGCTCTCCACAGAATCTGTAAATATATCAGAGACACCTTTACGGAAGTTGATAGACTTTTAAAAAAGTTTTCAGAAAAGCACGATTGAGAGTAGCTCTTTACAGGGAAAAGCTTCCATCTTTGTCATTGCCTCCCTCTCCAGTAATAAGTAGATGGGAAACATGGTTGGAAGCTACTAGTTCTTAAGCAGATAGTATACAAAATATCGTTATATCGGTATGTTTAAATGACGATGCTCGAAGTATTTCTGAATGCAAGGAACTAATACAAATTCCAAATTTAAAAAATCAGTTGTACTTTCTTCAGAAACACTTTGAAAATTTGCCAAAACTAATCACTTATTTCGAAAATCAAAATCTCAAATTAAATGATGGATTAACCACATTGGATGGAGCTATTAATAATTTGAAAAATATTCCAAGTGTCTTCGGATGTGGCCTTCGGCAAAGGTAGACGCAATTTTTAATGAAAATCCAGATTTAATAACATTGCGGCAATTAATGCCTCAAAATCTAACTGCTACATATATATACATATTGCAGTGAATTGTGATGTTGATTACTTATTTAGATTTGTCTCACAATACACAGTAGCTTGCCCAGCTTCACTCAAATCGGATACGCCTTCCAGGAGCTCTCTAATCCTCAAGGTTTACCCTCATAGGGTACGTAGCACAATAATAAAACAAAAGGTATTAGAAAAGACAAACAAAAATTCCCCCCATAAATTTTAATGAAAAAAAAAATAAAAATTAAAAAAAATTAGACTTTATCAAATATGAAGCCGTACTGAAACATCTAATATGAGACAGATAGTGAGGAAAACTTGTGTAAAAATTGACTGCTACACTAGACAAAAAACCTCACTAATGAATCCCGAGCAAATTACTAATTAAATATTTAAGAAAATTGTCAGACTTTAAATTACGTTATCCCAATTTCAAACGTCAAAACAGCAAAACTATCTGTTTTCGCACGCAACCAAAATTATTCATGCGTACATTGAACATGAAACAAATAAGTTTTCCCACCAAATCTAGCCTTCTAGAATATTTTACTTCTACAAAAAACCCATAAGAAATCTGAAAATTTTCCTTAATATTCCTCTGATTACAAAATATTGTATAAACTAAAATTATTGACTTTATTGAGCTCAACTATCTTACTAAATTATTTCTAAGCACATAAATATAATTGCAAAAATATTCGTACATTAATTAATGTATACGTCACTTCACAAAAAAATTAGAGATTTCAGATAGGTCACATTAATCAAAATTACAAGTTTACAGACTCATAATAATCGCAAGTTAATTTTAACACATCAAATAAAAGCACAACTAAAACGCAAACCGATTTTAACTAAAATTTCTAAATAAAAACGAAGTTTCTATTCAGTGACAAAAACTTGGACCTATCTGTACGACAGCTGGTTAATCTCTAAAGGCACCAGGATCCCGGAAACAGCATCATTACCCTACCTAACATAAATCAAAAGATCTGCACTTTCAAAATACTACTGCATAACTTGTACTGCATACATCAATACAATTGTTCGTACAATCTACAGGCGTGGATAAAAATAAACATTATAATAAATTTTCAAGAAATATGAAATATTATTAAATATCTTTCTGGAATAAAATACACATAAATATATAGTCTTTTATAGTCTCTTTTAATTTTTTCTTCGGGGAAAAATCCACTGCAATATGTATACATATTGCTGTGAACTGTGAGTTTGCTTAAAGGGTAGGTCCACTGTTCACCACAATATGTCCGGACTAGCTCTGATACTTCTACTTCTTAATATGAGACTTCTTAAACTTGGGCTCTCTCTCCCTCGAGCGAGAAAGTGAAAAAAAATAAAGATTCAGTAAAGGAAACTCACAATTGGAATTTACAATTTTATTAAAAAAAAAATAAAAATTACTCTTTACAAAGTGTAAAGAGAGCTAATGCGTTATTAAACAAAAGCTTAGAGGAAAAAATTTGTGTGATAAAAGACACGCACACAAAGAAAAGCCTTTTGTGAATCGCGAGCAAAAATATATCTAATAGATCATTAAGAAAACTATCAAATTCAACAATTTAATTAATAAGCCCCAACATTTCAATTTGTAAATAGACCAAATGTCAACACGTAAATGACTTTACTCGTGCGCACTAACACAAGTATAAAATCTCCCTCCAGACCTGACTTTCAAAAATATATTCTAGAACAACGTGACAAAAAAATATATGATAATTTTCTTAACTATCTATATTTCTAAACTAATATTAATAATAATACAAAATTACAAATAAACACAAATATTATAGAAACACAGTGAATAGCATTTAAATAAAATTAATGTGAAAATTTTACTTACGTTAACGTAATTTTCACACACAAAAAAACAACTACGAGAGATATCAAGTAATACTAAATAATTCATAAAATACGAGAAAACCAACACTCGTAAATAAATCGCTAATGATATTTAATTACACATCAGATCAAATAAACAAAATACCGAAGTTAAATCAAATATAGAAACAAAAAAAAGAAAAAAAAAAAAAAACAAGTTGCATGTCGATGCGATAATTCACATCAAGTTTTGATACAAAATAATACAAATCTGTATAAAAACAAATTTGTATCTGTATATGCATGGACACACAGTACGTATTTACCAGCTTTTGCTGGTTGCTAGTTGAAGCAAAAGCTGGTAAATACGTACTGTGTGTCCATGCATATACAGATACAAATTTGTTTTTATACAGATTTGTATTATTTTGTATCAAAAAAAGAAGTTTTTTATTTCCAACAATATCATTCAAAGAACCAGATATCTCTGTCGGTGGCCGGCCGGAAAAATAAGATCGGACATCGGGCACATATAATTCAACATAATCTCCCTAGTCGAACTATTTCCTGTTCAATTTAAATAAATGTACAGGCTCGGTCAATAAAACAAAACCAAATAAATATTTAAACATAATTCAATATATAAACAAATATGCATGTTAGATAAATGTTACCTATTTAATAATCATTTTTAAAATGTTCTTCGGGGAAAAATCCACAATAATTAGGGATGCAACATCGCTCATAAAAACATCGATGTCGCAAATATCGACGTTTACTAACGATACATCGAAGTTTCTTCGATGTTTTTGAAAAATTATTGAGAAGCTGAATTTTTAGTATAAGAATTAAAACACATAGATAATATTAATTAAATTTATTTGTGAAAGTATGATTTTTAATAATGGAATTCAAAAACATTAATTTTGATACCCTGGTGCCCAATAAGCGGTTTCTCTCTTGGGTTATTGTTGCCCAAGCCTCAGAGAACAACCGCTCGACGTTTTCAAAAATTTGCAAACAGTAATAGTGAGGTGATTCGCTTCTGCAAATAGTATGCAGATGGCGCTATTATAAACAAACATCGACGTTAAAACATCGTTCATTGATGAACGTTGTATCGATGTTTTTGGGGCTTCGACATCGATACTAAAACATCGATGTTTATGAATGATACATCGATGTTTGGAAACATCGATGTATCGTTTGCATCCCTAACAATAATATGTATAAAGTTGCGATGGAGAAAAGGCGTTTTCTATCTAAGGGATGTATTTCATTCAAAGAGAGCAAATTTTACAGAAGAAAACCTTGAGAAGGTATTGCTAGTTAATATTAATACTCTTTACTCAACTTGAACTACAAAATGAACAAATAAAAATGTATTTCGTATTTTATAGATCGCCACCAGTTTGTTTTCCAATTATATAAATTAAATTAAAAACTCTTTAAAAGAGTAATCGGCCTCTCGTGGCTGGTCCCTAGTTATTAAATATTTTGCTTCCATATTACAGACTTTAAAAGTTAAATTTAAAAAATTCATTTTACAAATTAATCCTTATTATATTCAAGATTTTATATTATAGTCTTAAATAATTTATTTTATTATTTTACTATTATGATATTTCATTTACTATACTTTCAAAAAATATTATGAAATCACGATTATTAATTATGATTAACATTTTTATTTTCGTCGTATCAATTAGTTACCGGGAATTCCGAGTTCACAATACATTACACATGTTAATATATTTAATCATACTGTGCTTAAATATGGATTCAATCAGTTAAAAACGAAATTGATAATATGGTCTTGTTGTCTGGTAATTACACTCATTAAGAAATGTGACTTGTACGATAAACTACTTACATATAAACATTTCAATCCATTAATTAATATCTGTATGCGCTAAAGAACTCCGTAATTATCTTTGTAAAATGACAGTTCCCAAGCGAGATAAACAAAGTGACAAGTTGCTCCTTAACATGTCTAACAATGTATATAAACGACAATGGGTTCATAACATAAACAAACAAGTTGAACATATACATTTAAGGAGTGTTATGAAAGGACTACGTCATCTCTTCAAACACATGTTTTATTGTTTATGTTACAGTTTATTAAGAAAAATATTTTTGGATAAACGTACTTGTTTACATATCTAAGTCAAGCAATGATTGGCTTTTAATACACAGGCATAAGCTCGTAAATAAATATGAAAATTAATATGTTTTAAATATATTCGACAAATTATGTAATGAACTTAATAATATCAACGGAAATTATGAACTTAAAAAAAATTAACCACAGGAAGTGGTTAAACACTACAAACAAGGAATATACGAGGGATATTTGAAATGTTTCCGGCTTTTTAACAAAAGCACATATTTCGAAGCAAAACGAAATTTATTTTTCGAAGTAATCTTCCTGCAACTCGATACATTTAGTCCAACGTTTTTCCCATCCCTTCAAACTGTCAGAAAAAATTGATTGTCCAAACCCCAAAAATACTAATTTACAGTGTCTTCAACCTCAGCATTTGACCTATATTTTTTTCCGTCGAGATATTTTTTCAAATTAGGGAACAGGAAAAACTCTCTGGGAGCTAGATGTGGCGAATAGAGTAGATGCGGAAGCAATTCAAACTTCAATTCGTTCAATTTTGATATTGTAATCATGCACGTGTGAATCCGAGCGTTATCCTGGTGAAAGAGGATTTTCTATTTTGCCAAATTTAGCCGTTTTTTCCATAATCGTAGCCTTCAATTTATCTAGCAATGCAGCGTAGTAGTGTCCGTTGATTGTGGAACCCTTTGCAAGGTGGTCGACTAAAATTATTCATCGGCTATCCCAAAAAACTGTCGCCATCACTTTCCCTGCAGAGACCTGTGCCTTCTTCGGAGTTGGTTCTCCCACCGCAACACTGCATTGACCGCTGTTTGGTCTCGGGGGTATGGCGGTGTATCCAGGTTTCATCGACGGTTATCAATCACCGCAAAAATTCCGCGGAATTTTTTTGATACAGGCTAAGACACTCGCCCGACATGTCCGTCCATATGCGCTTCTGGTCTATCGTCAACAAACGCGGCACCCATCACGCAGATAATTTTCTCATATCTAAATCTTAATTTAAAATCTTGTGCACCCCCTCAAATGATATCTCACAAGCCTTAGCTATTTCTCTAACAATCTTCCATCACAGTTTGATGCACTAAATCGATCATTTCGTTAGTTGGAGCAGTTTTAGAACGCCCGTAACATTCCTTGTCTAAAATGCTCGAACGAGCACGTTTGTACTAGGCCACCCAATGTTTTATCGTTGTAAATGAAGGAGTGCCTTCACCGTATACAGAGTCTAACTCATCTTTTATTTCCCTAGTCTCTTTCCTTTTCAAATGAAGGAATTTTATTACTGTACGATAGTGAAGTTTCTCCATTGTTGAACAACAATGTGAACTGACAACTTTAGAAGCGTACCATAGACGAACTAATGCTCAGTATGACTCGCAAGTTTGACAGTTTACATATGTCGAGGCCATCTATCGGACGGAGAAAGATTTCTTTTCTATATTTACTTTATGTCGGTAAGGTCGGAAACATTTCAAGTATCCCTCGTATAATGCTACCTAGACATCGTAGAGTATGTTAAATCTTACTTACAGCTACCCAACAATTCTTTCTTAATATTATTAAATATAATATACTGTTATAAATAGTCTTACCTACTGATCGTAAGCAATAAGATAATATAGGAAATATTCAATTTGCTTTTTCTAATATTAATATCAATTCTAGAATAGAAATTATTCTATTTTATATTAATGATTTACAACGTTGTATCAAGTTTACTGATCAGATCATACATACATGCCGATATACAGGTGTCCTTGAAAGAAAAAGACAACGTATAAAAAGTGGAAAGATGCAATTATGTAGAATATGAATCTGAAAACTTGTGGGTCAATTACGACACGAACCCCAAAATTAGAAACCCCCTAAAAATTGTATTATATGCCGCCTATAAATTCAGAATGTCTACAAATAATACCTCTATTGAAGGTACACACACACATACGTTACAGCGTATGTGTGTGTGTTTCAGTTGACGTTACTTGATAACATTGTATGCTAAGAGTTCAATAACCTCAATATATTTACATGCGAAAATCAGCGGTTTAAAACTTGAAACTTTTATTTTGTATGCAACTGAATTATTAAAAATTAGATGTATACTCTACGTGGCATGTCACGTCTACAATCTTTGTAATCTGGTGACAATCTACCTGTGTCCCGTAATCATTGGTGTATAATTTATATGCGACTCTCGAAGGACCAAATGTTTGGGTTGTATTCGGCTCGTAAACGCCCATGTATAAATTGTTTCCTGACCCATGCTTACAGGCGCATAACTTCCATATAAGCTGGTTATTTAATTTGGTTGTTGGCAGTTATATTGAAACTTGGTGTGTTTCCTGAATATTTTATTTATATAACAAAAAGCACTTAAACCTTTATTAAGGTAATCTCACAAATGAAACACTTAATGTATACTTAAGACTTAAATGCGTTACTGTTATGTAAAACTGTATGTCTCCTGTTGTTAATATTATACTGTTTGATATGAATGAAAAGACCGTGTGTCTTGATGTTCATCTGATACTGTTCTGTTCTGTCCTATACTGTTGTTGAGTTGATACCTTTCTATTCTGTACTGTTGTTGAGTTAATACTGTTGAATCTCGTATTGCTAGTGTGAGACTTTGGTGGATACTGATGATATGAATGTTAATGTAAGACTGTGTGTCTTGATGGTCAGCTGATGCTGTTCTGTACCGTATTACAAGTAGATGAAAATATACTTAATGTAAGCATATTTAGAACTTTTACATATATTTACACTATTACATAAATAGATGCATATATTCGTTGTACATTGTATTGTTCGATTCGTAGAAATTATACCTACGGGTAACAATACCCAGGTTTAAGATATGGTCTTAAGCCTTACTAATAAATAATAAAATATCATTACTAATTAAGTGTTAGTTGGTGTTATAAATCTTAGCATGTAGTTTCGAATAATTTCCATTGTTCAGTAGTGGAACCTATTATGCATATTTAGAACTTAACAAAAGATTCTCAGATTAAATATCGTCTATGGAATTTGTGTACTAATAACCCTAGGCAATAAACCAAGCGGTCTAATGTCAGTGACGGCTCGTGCTAAAAATTTTAAGGTGTTCTGCAAGTTTTACAAAAAAATTTACCTTGCACGGGCAGTAAGAGGTTGTCTCCCATCGATCTTATCGTGCTTTCTTCGCCTTCCGCACTGAAGTAATGGATTTCTGAAACGATTGTCAATTGTCACACTAAGCACTACTTTACTAACAAATTATTTCTTATAAATTAAATATATTCTACGTTCTTTTCGATTTGCAAATGTTGTTATCACTTTGTCATTAAAATTGTCTATTTCAGAGATAAACTTTTTTTCGATAGATAGCATGGAAAGAGATGTTAAACGATCTTCGGTCATTGAATTTTTGAGAAACGTCTTAATTCGATTTAGTGTTGAAAAGCATCGTTCGGCCTCTGATGTTGTCATGGGAGTTGTTATTACAATTTCTAATAATTTTCTACTCTCCTTCAACGTATCTCCCAGATACGTTGAAAATTTTTATTAAAAATTTTAGAAGAGGTAGTGCGCCTTTTAAAGATCTACAAATAGTTCTTGAGTAAATAACAGACAATTCAGTTCGTAATCTTTCTTTATCCAGGGTGGGATAATAGGAGCATGCGGAAGTGAGTTTGTCCTCAGGAAATTTACTGCAATACTCTCCAAAGCATTCCGAAAAAAAAAGTGATGCCACTACTAGATGCTCTTTAAAATGAAATCGATCTTTTGCACAATTTAGAATAACATCACACACCTCTAAAGCCGAAATTCGATGATTAAATCTGCTGTTATTTGGACGTTTGCGTTTTTCTGGTGGTGGCTCATCGCTTATTAAATCTGATGCTTCACTTATGATGTCAATATTATTTAGAACTTGGCCTATACTGCGTTCAAAATTTTCGATAGCGTCTTTTACTAGAGTGGGTTCAATTTTTCTTTGCTGCAATTGATTAAACAGGATATCTACATGGGGCATTACATGATGGAAAAAAGTCAGCCAAAAATTGAAGATCGGATCATTTAATGTACGGCGAATAGAGGCGGCTGCACTACTGACTGTGTTGTTCTTCTATTTCTTCCATACACTCAATGAGAGAGGCCCTATTTTCGTACACAACATTAATGGTCCTGGTATTAAAATTCCAACGGGTTGTAGCGCCGTGGGGGATCCTTCTGTTTACAATCTTGTTTAACACTTCTACTCGTTGGGGTGAATTATTAAAAAAGCCGGGAACGTCTTGTAGATTTCCAAAAAATACACGTACTTGTGAATTTGCAGAAGCAGCTTTAGATATAATTAAATTTAATTGATGGGCATAGCAATGTACATAGTGCGCAAAAGGGTACTTTTTTTTAATCAATGCTTGAACGCCTGCGTGTTGTCCGCTCATCACCGCTGCTCCATCGTAACTCTGTGCAATCAGTTTGTTAGGTGAATTTTGAATTAAAGCATCTATGACACTTAAAATTGTTTTGCTAAGTGTTTCTGCATCACATTTTTCAGGAATGACGTAGTTCCAAAAACGTTCAAGTGGCTTACCATCACGAACATATCTAAAAATAACTACCATTTGAGTTTTTGCAGCAACATCCGTTGTTTCGTCCGCCATGATCGCCAAAAACGGAGAATTATTAATTTCCTCAATTATTTGTTCTTGGCAGACTTCAAGTATGCACTGTAACAGATCATTCTGTATTTCCTTGGAAGTGCCTTTAAATACCGAACTATTTTTTAGGTGCTACTTAGAGTTGCATCTAATTCAGCCGAAAAATTAATAAGTCCACGAAATATCCCCGGATTCTCGGAAGTATCGCTCTCATCATGTCCCCGAAGGGCCAATTCAAAAGCTCCACAAAATTTTATACAATTAATAGTTTTTGATAAAATATAATGATTCTTTGACACATTTTCATTATGTCTCTGTATATTTACCCAATAAGCAGAATCTAGTTGAGCCATAATATTAGTTGACCCTAGTAACGCAAATTCCATACAATTATGAAGATGGCTTTTAGAATTCTCATGTCTTTTTATTTTCAAACTCAAGTGCTCTAGATCCGTGACCCCTATTTCCGTCCAAGCTTTATCGCCACCAAAAAGTAAACAGGGAAAACAATATAAAGCATTTTTTTTGTTGCATCCACAAATCCATTCGTTTTTTGAATAAATATCGCTACTAAATTTACGTGTATAATTTTTCCCTCTACTTACACGTTTTTTCAATAGTGATATCTACTAATGGCCTACCACTTGCTTTTAATTTTATCTTTTCTTCGAATGAATATTTAAAGAATCTCTTCACATTAATTAAATTAAAGACCACCTCCATAATACACAGAGTTTATATAAATTGTCAACAATACACAAAAACAAACAAGCACGCGCACAATATTATTGTTTTTACGTTACACTCGCCGCACAGTAAACAACACGCGAAAAGAAAATATTAAATACCTATACCGATTCATATGACCTCTGCGCTGGAATGAATGCAGCGAATATTGCCTGGTAAAATCAAGCATTGGTTTTAGACAGTCACGGGGGTAGCGGGGTGCGCGCGGGTGTTGGAAAGAGCGCTCAGAGCACGTTCGTGTGGACCAGATAAGGAACAAGTGAGCGATCGCGCGAATTAGGTTGGTTATTCCACTGGTCGCCTATTGTATATTTGATAATATAGATACGATATAACCGGCGTTAGTGTGTCGGAAGCGAATATCTCGGCTTCTACTGATCGGATTTTGATGATTGAGGTGTCAAATTGTAGGGTTTGATGTCCTCTACAGGTGATGTAGAAAAATATGCAAATTTGTTGATATACAGGGGGAGAATTTTCACAACAATATGTTACGCTTTTATAAACATCAGAAATGTCGGAAAAATTATGTAAAAGAAAACTAGTTATAACTAATACAGGTTCGCCCGCCCAATTTTTTGGGAGCTCTGCAGCACTGCAGCGCTTATGCGACAGCTGTCTAATGTATAAAGAAATAAAGAAATTTGCAAATATAAATTCTTAGAATCTAAAGAAAGTTTTATAATTTTAATAGGATAATAAAATTATATTATACAGTGGTTTAAATTTGAAAATGAATCGTTGAATATTTATAGAATTGAAAATGTTATATTTTAATTCTTTATCCTAAACTTGCTTATGTCTAACATATATAAATATATATATCAAATTTCGAACAATTGGAATACGTAAATGTAAATCATATCGAACACATCTAGCGATCGAAATGGGTGGAAAATGTTGTTTCTCAACTTAACGCTACCCCTACTCTTTGTAACATGAACTTCTTGAAATGCAGTGGCGAGACAAATATTTTTTAAATATCTTCATTTTTTCTTGGGAATTTGTGGAAAATATTTTGGATTCATATTCTACATTATTACATCTTTCCATTTTTCATACGTTGTCTTTTTCTTTCAAGGACACTCGGCATGATATTAATTATTCGAACAATATACAAAATTTAGGAAAAAACTGAAAGAAGTGTTTTCTAATATTAGTAGTTGGATGGAAACCATTTAATAATAAATACGGGTAAAATCAACATTATGTATTTTCACAGTTAAATTAAGACAATTTCAAATATAAAAATTGACGAAACATACACTCCTACATCTCCTATTATAGTATTAGGAGACTATTAGCAATGAAAATCTGAAATGGTTTCCCTCCCCTGACATCGACTTTTTATGTCATAATTTAGCTAAACACGCTTTGTTTTAACACAGCTTACAAAATCCTGTAGGATCGATATTTTAACAACATTTTATTGTCCTAATTTTGCATCACGAATGTGCATTATACACCGAGGAATGTCGTCTGAGTCTGAAAGAGTTTTTATTCTACAAAAAAAAAAAAAAACTAAAAATTATTTTTTAAAATATTGAGAATCTAGTAAAGATATTTTCAAATTAAAATCTGTATTAACTTTTAATAATTACACTGATCAACACAGTTTGGTTTTCTTATACACACCAATACGTGTAGTCTATATTTTGTCATATTTATTCTGAATCTGATTTAAAATTCGCTCCATCACATCAGGACTTTGAGATATTTTCTTAAATAGTTTTTTCAACAAATGTATTGAATTTTACAAAATTTCAAAGTTACTTTTATATAAGAATGATACTACTAAAAATATTATACTGTTGAACATTGAGTGGATATGTCTGAACATGTCCCATGCATGCTTCCTACAAATTAAGAATTGGTAGGTGTCGGGCTATGTGGGTATATAAAGAGCTACACACGACTGTTCCGATTCAATATAAATCGGTGATAGACGAGCATCTTTGTATTTCATAACGTCGCGTACGTGTATAAATAATTCAAACAGTTTCTGTTATGTATGTGCAGAATTCACTACCCACCAGCATAAGCGGCATATTACACCTTTAATAGGGAAGTAATATTTTCACTATTTTGACTTAACAATTAAACACCAAGACCAGCCATAGGCTCCCAGGATTTGCTGCGCGCGCTGTGCTGTTACTCTGAGGAGCTGGTTAAACGGTAAGAAAAGCGCTATGCCATTTGCAAGACCTGTGATTTGGCGTGAACAAACGGACTATTCAATGATTGATACTTTTGCTGCATGAAAACTTTCTGATTTTCCAACAAAAATAATAAAAATATTAGTTATGCTAGTCTGCCCGCCGCTACTACATTATATATAATATAATGTTATCTTAACAGTGTCCAGTTATTGACCAGCGATGATGAATATTTGCCATCTGAAGAGGACAGACCGTACCCAATAAATCAGTTAGAATAAAATGATCTTATTCGAGACCTGACCCTAAAGATGTAAACTGTTAGCTCCAGACACACATATTTTTTTCTATTTCGGTGCTATAAAGTGCACTTTTCGACACCCGTTTGGATTGCATAAAGTATTACTTTTTCGCACGCAAAACTTTGTTTTTAGAGGTTGGTCACAAAAAAAGAAATGGAACTAAATCATATGTAAATGTCAAATATAAATGTGTATAACAAGCATGTGTAGTAAAAGTTGTATAGGTACAAAGAATAAAAAACACTTGCTAACATTTTATTTATACTAATTAACAATATAAATTGTTAAACGGAGTTGGAAGATCTAATGCTACTATTGACATTTACTTCCCATTTTGAATAGTGCAACTGTTATAAACGTTTACTGTAACACTAGAAGATTCATGTGCATTAATGGAGATTCCAGGCAGATTCTGGGAACACACTATGTTTTGTTTGAATTCCTGTTGATTCACATTGATTGACACATCACTGCCTATTGCATCAGAAGTCGATGGATTCTGAATAATTTTAGTGGATGTATTAGGTGCACTAGACAATATTCGAGCAACATCAACTTTTTTCATGGTGGAATTATCAATGTAACCTTCAGCCACTGCTGAAGATTTCCATCCTCCATGGCGCTTAATTGTTATTAAGTCACCTCCACTATTAGCCAAGTGTGTCACACTTGAACGCCTAAAGCAATGTCCAGTGAAGAGCTCAGGATTAGGCATTTAAGTAGCAATAACTTTTGGTACTTTTCCTATAGTATTAATGCCAATTGGATTATTCACGCTAGAACCATTTCTATATTGCAGGAAGAAGCGTTTATGTGTAACATGAGTGGGACGAAGTGAATAATATTTTTTAACCAAATGAATCCATAATTTCTCTGTTATAATAAATTGTCTTGGAATATAAGTTTTAGTTTTTGGCACTCTAACCATTATGACATCGTTTTTAAACTGTATATCATCTAAAATCATGTTCATGATTTCTTCACGACGACAAGCTCCATTATAACCCATTATAAGGATAACCTACCAATATTAATATGACTATTATAACAAAATAATGTAGAACATTAATAAAATACTATTACAAGGATGTTTGTATTACTTACTTTCATTGCTAAATATGTTTTATCATCGGCTTCTATTATAAAACAGTTAATATGATCTATTTCTAAAATCTTGGATTTCTTAGGCTCTTAGCCTTCAGATAATCTTTTTAAATATGCAAGAAGCCTAGAAAATTTTGAGATATCTATATTTTTATATATATTTAAACAACATCGTAACATCGAATATGTGTACCACAAGGTCGATGGCTTTTTTATCTTGCTTTCCTTATCAAAATAAGCAAAAATTACATTTTCAGTAATATTCGCGATATTATTTTCTTTACACCAAGTTAAAAAGTGCTCGTATTGCTTTTGATAAATATGTCGAGACTTTGTTGGCAAAAGATTTTGTAAATTATCTTCTGCTATTTTGCGAATCTCTGGGGGCGTGCAATTATTTGCTTCGTCCATTTCGTTAATAATTTATTGCATAAATCAATCTAAATTTTAAACTTAAAATGACATATAACACCGCCGATTTTCAAATATTTAAAATGCTCTAGTTAAACATCAATGCTACCAACTTCAAAAAAAAGAAATTTCTACAATTTTCGTACAAAACATGCCTCTTATTTTAAGTCTTTTTGAACTTTTAATGTCCGAAATAGAAAAAATGGTATAAAATACACGTTTCATAAGACATTTTAGTGCACTTGTTCTTTAGAAAACTTGCCTTGCGGCTCGTTTTCTAAACTTGAACGCGTGCACTAAAATCATATCGTATGCAACTTGTACTTTAATATACTATTGTGTAACGTAATCATCAGAAAGATCTATCATAGTATTTTGCAAGCGACGAGGGTCTTTCATACTGCAACAATGTCGACGATTTTATGTCGGCATTAGGTCACCAATGCAACCCCGAAGAATGGCATCTTTTTATCGATGCTTTGAAATTCAGTTTGAAAGATGCCCTTCTTCACATAGGAAACGTTTATCCATCCATCCATGTTGAGATGGATGGATAAACCCTCACTACATTGTTAAAAACTGGCCAGTCAGGGCTCAGTATATTTCTAAGACAATAGAATATACTTCATAAGTCACTAGTTGAACCTGATAAAATACTTCTACCACAATTACACATAAAATTAGGTTTAGTGAATAATTTCGTGAATGTAATGGAGAAAGATGGCCGTGGATTCCAATACTTTAAACAAAAATTTCCCAAAATCTCAACTTGCAAAACTAAAAGAGGGAAAAAAGAGGACCCCAAATTCAACGTCCACAACAAGATAAAAAATTTGAAGAAACCTTAAGTGAGTTGGAACGTGTTGTTTGGAAAATGTGATCCACAATTTTCTAGGAAACAGAAAATCAGACACTTTGGTAATGAACTTCTTAGAAGCTACCATAAATTGGGCTTTAAAATACATTTTTCGCACTCGCATCTGAATTTCTCCTCAATACCCAAAACATTTATCTTCGTTTATAAGCACTTGCCAAACTTTTCTGTCAACAATATCCTTCATGACTGTCTTGAATTTTACTTTAGATTAAGCTTATAAAAGTTTTAAAAGTAAAGAATCAAATGTTAAACATCATAATGAAGGTGGATGTATAAGGCACGTGCTCATGTGATGCTTACACACACAATACAAAATCAAAAATTTACAGTGGTGAAAACGGTACATACCATTTGTATAACGTTATATATTGAAAATAAAAGTTTTGCAAGTTGTTTATCACAAATATTGGCTCTGTTCCAAATATCATTCAATGGGCGTTTTAGATACACACCAAGATTAAGGTAGGATTCTGTCATATCCTATTTTGAAATATATAAATTGAAAGCAAAAGCATAAAGCATAAAAAATAAAACAAAATTGATGTAAAATCGAAAATATAAATTTTAGTAAACTTTTCCATATCATTTATAAATGCAATAAGTTAAATTTCAAATTAAAAACTGCGTAAGAACAAAATTCGGGAAGTCCGGGAAACGAAGAAGTGAAAAAGAAAAATCGGACAAGAGCGAGTGACGAAATGGATATATAAGCGGAAACTCATGAAAAACAAGGGACTTCTAATCTTCGTTTAAAAGTAATCAGGCGTAGACGTCTGCGCCAATAATTTACGCAGTTAATATATTTCGAACATATACAGTACGAAATTATTACCTGTACGGAGAAAAGTTATTATTTATTAAGTTTCTTTAATTAATTTACGAATACATTTAAACAATTTAATTTAAATATAATTATTATATTTGACTAAATATATTTTTTTTATTATTATTATGAAAATACGGAATCAAAAGGTACCAACGGTACCAAAAGGAATTTGGAACAATCCATGAATCAAAGTAGTAGCACATTTAAACGTGTCACCCTTTCTAAAGTCATAAAAATTAAACTTTCTTAAAGAAGTATACAGACGATTTGTTTTGTAAGTTCGATTCTTTTTGAAAAATCATATATGAAAGATATCTGGACATACTACGTCATTTTATTTGAAAAATATATAGCTTGGAAATATTTGATATACTGCATAGGCTCTATATCTACAAGGCATTCATAGATTAACACGTTTTTTTTAAATATTCCCTAGATTAAGTGAGAAATTCTTCGTTTTAGTTTTGAAATGATTCAGTACGAATCATATGACGACTTCAAAGATATAAGTTTAACAAAATAAGCAGAGAAAATGCATAAAGCTTTACAAATTAATGTCCATCAATTATATTTCCAAAATAATTAAATCATTTTAATGTGATATGAATCGCCGATTTTCACGAATATTTTCTTCGACATTACCCACAAGTTCGTTCGTCACAACAGTTAGTCTTACACTCTGTTCTTCATTAAGAATATTAATATGTTTAATAATATTAAACAGACCAAAGTTCACGATGAATCTTGGCAGCCTTCATGTTCGTTGCATACAGAAATCCGATAACAGCACACAATTCACAGTCGGCGGGGTGTTCAATTGCAGCAACCATTTTAAGCCACCAAAATAGCTCGAAAGATTCGTGCTATTTTGTTCAGAAATATCGGAACGATTTGCTCACTAGCACTGCCAGACTCACACTGAACCAAACTACACCGGGCCGATATCCCCACTCCTCTGCTCACTAGGCGAAAACGGAATTTACTTTATGAATCGCCCTCGTAAATTGTAAATATACCAAACACAAATATACACAGCAATATGTATACAACAAATGACTTATTATTAGAGCTGAGGATGTTTGCGGTATAACCATGGTTATATCATGTAACCATAGTAAATTACTATGGTTATATGATATAACCATGGTTATACCGCAAACATCCTCAGCTCTACTTATTATCTAATGTCCACACACTTTGCATTTATCTAAAATGGATTGTAAATTATATAATAACAAGTTCATTGCAAAATGCCCAGATGGGACAGAAGTAAGGTAAATACTTATATACTTCTCGTATTTGAGTCTTTAAGCAAATAAACAAGAACGTGGCAAGCTGATAAAAGTTGTGGTTTCCAGACTCCAAATAAGTCCCAAAAAATCTTATAAATGATGTCAAAAGAAACTATATTTCACAGGTGCGCTTCGCTAGTTAACCTATTGCAGTCAGTATTTCTTAATCTTTTAAATACATAGAATCTACTACACCTTTGTATCTTGTATGTCTATTTATGCCTTAGGTACTACTAACACTTTTTGGCTTTTTCGCGATAATCCATGCAGATGACCAAGAAGCTGAAAGTGAAGACTACCACGAAACTGATAAATTGTCCTGATTTTACTTACAGGTATTTATTTACTAACGAGTATATTGAATTTTTATTATTGCTCAGCTCAGCTGTCAAATATACTTCTTTTGGCATCATTTGTAAGACTTTTTTGGCTCTGGAACCCACAACTTTAATTAGCTTGCCACATTCTTGCATAAAGACTCAAGTACATGAAGAATATTTGCCTTTTTTCTTTCCCATCGAGGCAATAAACTAGTCCACAACTTTTTTGGGAATATATTGCACTTCGACAAAGAAATCTTACTAGTTTCAAAGCTATAGCTATTAAATTCATGTAGACACATGGTTGGTGAAAGGTAAATCCAATCCTTGTTCACATCACAAATAACCATTTGATCATAATTTTTTTCACTTTTCTGGGAAAATTTTACTGTAACTTTGAAGTTGAATTAACTACCTCGAAACTCTCGTTTTCCCTTTCACAAATATGAAATTAATTACTAAATTCATTCTTATAACTTTGCTTTACAACACTCACTGTTACTGTAAAATTTTTATAGAAAAACAAAAAATGGGATACTATAACACCACATTGTTGGGTTTTTAAATAGCGAAATATTAATAATAAAATGCTATGAGAGACTAAAGCAAAAATTCAGTAAAAATCGGCGATATCGAAATTTTATTTAAAGAGCCGAATAACAATACATTCGAAACTTAAGAAAGTTGGTAATTACCTGTATCTAGTTTACATTAACTTGTAGTTATAATTATTTAAAAATTGATTTCAAATAAATTGATAATTACAACTGGTTAATTAATTTTTATCTAACAAAAACTTAGTTGGAGAGCAAAATAAAGTTAAAATTCGAAATCTCTAACTCACTTTACATAATTAAACATAAAAAAAAAATTAAAAAATTGCGCGTTAATGGGCTTGAACTCAGATGTAGTCCACAGCCAAACGTGATAACCATTAGACCATGCACAAATTGAAAGTTCTTTTAGCTTCTAATAAAGATTTTTAAAAACGGAAAAGTGATTTGCAGCACACAATGTAGATTGCTTTCACTAATTTTCAGCCACTTATTTAAAATAGCCAAGATTCTTCATTAGGGTGAACTTTACCTTCCAAATTAGTGTAAGCACTAACCGATATTAATAACAACATAACCATAAATAAAATAGATTGTCATTGTCATATATGCCATCTGATAAACTATTTTCTAAATAGATTTACCAATCTATTATCAGGAACTGTGTTTATTCTGATCAAGTCTGTTCAAGTCTCCTGAAGCTTAAAACCACTAGTTCTAGCGACTTTAAATATTAATTTCAATCCACTTGTAAATTAGAATTCATTGAGTCAAGCCACTTAGATTTTGCGAGATAAACGGCTTGACCAAATTATTAGCAAGCGCCAATTAAGTTGGCGCGAGGAGGGGGTGCGCAGAAGCCGTTTTTAAAAACGTCCACCCCCACTACTCAAGTAATTGTCAGAATACATTTGTCATTGACGTTTGACGGAACATAATGTCTTTGCTAGGGGATCATAAAGTGATACATGCTCAGTGGTTAGAATTATCTGACATTTGATGTAAAACCAAATACAAATCTCCCCATTACTTTTAATCCTGCGCGAACTTACCCCTCCTCGCGCCAACTTAATTGGCGTTTGCTATACATTACTAACACTACTTCTAAGTACTACAAAATAAAGTTAAAATTTGAATTCGAAATCTCTGACTCACTTTACATGAGAAAACATGAAAACAACAAATTTAAAAAATTTGCCTCTCAATGGGTTTGAAATTGAACGGGAAAACCACTAATTTGAAAACTTCTCTAGCCGTGTTTCCGAAAATTGTTAATATCTCAGCTTCTAATAAAGATTTTTGTAAAAATAAAGTGTCATCTGCAGCACATAATGGAGATTGCTTTCACAAATTTTAAACCATTTATTTAGAAAAACCAGGATTCTTCATTCGGGTGAACTTTACCTTCCAAATTTGCATATGTTTGCATATATCTCTTTACACGGATGCTTTTTCTATACAAAAAAAATATGTCCAACGCTATCGACCATGAAGATTCTGAAAATCATACCATCGCAAGCAATATCCATTTCCCTGAAAAAAAAGGTCGGGGGCGGTTAAGTCCATTTCTGCACTTTTTTGAAACATCTTTTCTGCGAGTTTGTTATCCATAGGAAAGCCATATCTAAGTATATCTCGCCGAAAGGAATCGATTGGTACGTACCACCCGCGACGCTCTAGCTTTAAAATTGACTGACTTATGAGGTTCCAAGCTTGGGGTTTTATACCACTTATACCATGGCAAGTGCCCTAGCGGAGCTCCAGTGCATTTTCGTGAAAAACGCTGACAGGAGTCAATTATAATGTATATATGATGATTATTTTTAGGAAAAGCCGTATCAAAAAAGCTTTATTGGTTGCTGAGATTGAGGATGTTTTTTGTTATGCCAAGTATACGAGGGATGTCTTTTATGTTTTGCATACTAGGACATAGAGGCTCCACTAATCAAATGTCATTACTAAAAATTAACCTCCATATTTAGTTAGCCTAAATCCAAAGTTTTAGTGTCATAACTAGAGCTGAGGATGTTTGCGGTATAACCATGGTTATATCATGTAACCATAGTAATTTACTATGGTTACATGATATAACCATGGTTATACCGCAAACATCCTCAGCTCTAGTCATAACGTTTAGTGTTGTAGCTAAAAGTTGACAAGTCGAAAAATGGAATTAAACCATGAAAATTTTCGCGCAATAATTTTTTGTAATTTTCGAAGACAATTACCTCAACAAGAATACGAACCAGAAAATAAACGCCAATTGTCTGTTTAGGTGTTCCAAGATGAAGAAAAGCCGACAAAAGTCTTTCGTTTTCGAAGTGTCGCCAAAAAGTTGGTCCCGACATTTGTCTCGAAGGCAGGTCATGTAGCAATAATTTCTGTACAAGATCAAAGATTTGTTACTGCCGATTGGTATACAACCATTTACTTATTTTGTGACATTTAATTGAGAAATGATTGATTTTGCAGGAACTGGTTGAGAATTAATAAAACTGTAAACACTTATTAAGTAAATAAATAGAACTTAAAACCTCTTCTTTATTACAGGTAATATAAGAATTGTATGTATTAAGTGTGTAATATGTATAGTTGTAACTCAAACATACTTTAAAAAAATTATAAACAAAAATTTTCGGTTGGTTAAACTAAATTAAATGTTCAAAACGTCTACCTTCTACTTCTAAACAATACGCAATTCGATTATAAAAGTTATGTCGTACATTGTCACAATTCTTCTAAATTATTTGCACGTTGTTCTTCAAAGCCGTTATTATATTTGTGATTTTAAGTGACCCCAGAGAAAAAAGTCATTTGGTGCCAAATCAGGAGATCTGGGGGCCAATGGATTGTGCTCCATTTTGAAATAATTCGGCCCTCGAACTCATTCCTTAGATATTGCTGCACAATCATGCTTATATGGACAGGACATCCGTCTTGTTGATAGCAAATGCCTTCCATTACAATGTTAGGTATTCGACATATAAAAGGAATAATATTGTATTGCAGTAGATCTGAGTATTTCTGTGCATTCAGCATGCCATCAATTAAAAATAGTTCAACGATATTATTCCCTAATATCCCAACCCATACATTTACCTTTTGTGGGTATTGTGTATTAGTAGTATACGCAATGTGTTTATTTATTATGGACCAATATCGTAGAACCGCAGGATTATGTCGACCATGTAAGAAAAACGTAGATTTATCCGTAACGAGAATGTTTAAAATAAAATCTTCATTCTACGTACATTTTTCAATTATGTCTAAATAGAACTGAATTCGATTATAATTGTCCTGTGGAAAAATTTAATTTATTTTCTGAACATGATAAGAGTGATATTTGGTTTTTCGTAAGACTCTTCTCACAGTCTCACCTGATACATCCAGTTGTTGTCCTATTTGAGATGTTGTCCGAGTGTAATTGTTTTCCACACTAGCACATGTCACATTGCGATCCTGGTTATCGTTATTTTGAGGTTTCTTATGAAGCGATGGCGAAACGCAACCGAACCTTTCAAAATTAGTTTTGATGCGATAAATGATATACAAACAAGGAATAGGCCGGTTTTCAAAAGTATTTCGAAAAAGAGCTATAATAGACACTAGTGAGTGGCCTTGGAAATACCATTTCACAATCTGCACCTTTTCATCGATTGTATAGACCATATCCATAATTTTACTCAGTATGACAGACAGTTGACACATCATGAACAACTCACATAAACGAATGACACATGTACGTAAGGCATATTTTCCTACACACGTCAGATGTTGTCTATCACTCCCTATTACATTTCCCTTTCAATATATTTTCGCAGAATGTTGTGGTTCACTGTATATATACGAGTATATACAGGGTGTCCAGAAACTCTCCTGACAAACGAAGACCGGAGATTCCTCTGATAATTTTAAGACAATTAAACCCAAATTCACCTAGTCCGAAAATGCTTCCTAAAGGAGCTAGAGTTCATTGAAGATGGCGCCTTGTATTTATTTTTTTTTAAATTCCTCCAGAACGCTTCTATTTAGAAAAACAAAAACTGGTATGCTTATTTATCCTCCAGAGATGAATCGATTCCATCAATTGCGAATATCTAGTACCGGTCATAGGCGTCCGTTTTGGGTAGGTCAACGGTTATTTTAAGGCATAACTTTTTTGTCTTTAACTTTTCAGCATTTGTGACACTAGATTATTAGATTACTTTAAGTCGGTAGGATACACCGTTTTCTAGAAAAATCGATTTGTAAATTTTTCGTTTTTTCTTCATTAAAGTTCAATTTATTATGTACCTACTTATTTTTAGCGACCAAGTTGGCTTGGACTATCAAGGCATGGATGAAAATTAATTTAATAAATTAAAAACAAATTATTTATTACAATGGAACGAAACTAACAAAAAAAGAACAAGTATCAAAGGTAGATTGTTACAAAAGTTGCTCGATGTGATGACCATTAGTCTCTATGCATAAGTTTACCCTTTTGCTTAGAGAACGCCAAATTCTTGCAAAAATTCCAAAGTTATTTCTAAATTCGTTGCAAGCATCTTGTATCCTTAGCCAAAGTTGTGCGCGATTTTGTATCGGAACGGAATAAACAAATGCTTTTATGTATCCCCAAACACAATAATCGCAAGGATTCAAATCCGGCGACCTTGCTGGCCAAGCAACTGGACCGCCTCTTCCAATCCAATGCTCTTCGTAGTTATTATCTAGAAAGTTTCGTACATTCCTGCTAAAGTGGGCCGGACAGCCGTCCTGTAGAAACCATAAGTTTTGCCGAATATTTAAACGCACCTCATCTAACAAATCAGGTAAAATATTTTGCAGGAAATGTAAGTAATCAGCACCATTTAAACGAGCAGGTAATTCCACAGGTCCAAGTAGATAATCGTCAACTACTCCTATCCAGACGTTTATGCTAAACCTATGCTGATGCTTAAATTCTTGAACAACGTGGGGATTGTCACCAACGTACGAATAATAATGTGCATTATGTACATTAAAAATTCCATTTTTTGAGAATGTAGCTTCGTCACCAAACAAAATGTTCCTGAAGAAATCTTCATCTTGATTTTTCTGATTTTGTAACCATCTAGCGAATTCTACGCGAGCAGGAAAATCTCCTTCTAGCAGTGCTTGCACCTTTGTAAAATGAAAAGGATATAAATTTTCTATGTGTGAGATATTTCCTACGGAAGATTTTGAAATTGTGGGGTACATGGCAGATAGTCTTCGAACGCTAATTTCTGGATTTTCCTCAACTTCCATTAAAATAACATCTTCATGTTCTGCTGTTACATCATTATGTCTTCCTGTTTCATTATTTTTTGGGACCACTGAACCTGTTTCTCTTAATCGTTGATGAAGAGCTGTAAATGTTGAGTAAGTGGGATGCTGACGATTGAGAAATTTTTCAGCGTATCTACGTTGCGCCGCTCGAGCGTTACACTTCATTTCGCCATAAACTAAATGCATATAGGCGTATTCCTCATTAGTAAAAACCATTTTTTTTTAAATTGAAATCGTTGTGTTTGAATAACACAAAGTCAAAAATGAAAAGATAAACTTCGCGAACTGACAACAATTTGACAATGAAAAACGTAAGTTTTACTTCTGTTGGCAGTTCAGAGCTAACTATTGCAAAAAATAAAAAATTGAACTTTAATGAAGAAAAAACGAAAAATTTACAAATCGATTTTTCTAGAAAACGGTGTATCCTACCGACTTAAAGTAAGAGTACATTTTACTACTGGAATACCTGAAAATTTAATAATCTAGTGTCACAAATGCTTAAAAGTTAAAGACAAAAAAGTTATGCCTTAAAATAACCGTTGACCTACCCAAAACGGACGCCTATGACCGGTACTAGAAATTCGCAATTGATGAAATCGATTCATCTCTGGAGGATAAATAAGCATACCAGTTTTTGTTTTTCTAAAGAGAAGCGTTCTGGAGAAATTAAAAAAAAATAAATACAAGGCGCCATCTTCAAAGAACTCTAGCTCCCTTAGGAAGCATTTTCGGACTAGGTGAATTTGGGTTTAATTGTCTTAAAATTATCTGAGGAAACTCCGGTCTTCGTTTGTCAGGAGAGTTTCTGGACACCTGTATATAATGTATTTTTTGTGACTATATTTATATAATTTCTTTGAAGTTTTTTTGGCGTTTTGTAGATCAAGTATAAACAATTGGTTATTTAAAATGTTTTCATTTTTCATACATGTTTCGGAGACACGCTCTTTTCTCAATGAACTGTTTTTGAGTTGTGTTACTTTTGCTTTATGTCCAAATTCTTTTATAAACGTCAGTTGTGTGTATGCAAATATATATTTATGTTGTTAAAATATAAAATTCGTTATTTAAAGACATCTAAATAAATGAAATGTGGTAAAATTAATATATATAAGACAAAATATTTAAAAATAATTATCATTAAATCACTGTTGTGCAAATGTGTACGATATTTTGGCAATCTGGGAAAAAAAGGATTGCCAAAGACATAGTACCTTCTTCGAAGAAATTTAAAATATAAATATATACCTACATATAAAAGTAAAACAGACCTTAAATCGCCGACTAATTTAATCTACTATATATATAAATATTAAAAAAAATAGACTTTTTATTGGTTTAGCGACCTTTTAGTGAATTTTGATGTTTTATTCTACGACGTTTCGACTTTTATTATTATTCAGTCTTTTTCAAGTAACGTTTCTTTTGTTGGGTTTCAAAAACACGCATTCTGTGCAACATGTGTTGAAACCCAACAAAAGAAACGTTACTTGAAAAAGACTGAATAATAATAAAAGTCGAAACGTCGTAGAATAAAACATCAAAATTCAATAAAAGGTCGCTAAACCAATAAAAAGTCTATTATTTTTAATATTAAGACACGGCCAATAAAATAAATAAGAAAAATAAGATTCTTATAGACACTATATATATATATATATATATATATATATATATATATATATATATATATATATATATATATATATATTATAAATTAATTAATATTTAGGTAATCGGTCTGTTTACATTGATACTCAAATGTTCTCTCTCAATATCTCGTCAATTTATTAATGACTTCATCAAAGAAGAGCTAGAGTTAAGCGTAGGCAGTCTTATTAATTAATTTACACATAATCGTCACTAGCAACTCACAAATAAAACATGAACATTATATTTTTATACAACAACTGTAACAAAATGTAATGTTCATGTTTTATTTGTGAGTTGCTATTAACAATTATGTGTAAATCAATTAATAAGACTGCCAACGCTTAACTGTAGCTCTACTCTTGCAAAATTCAACAGCGCCTTACTTCGAAGTATTCTTCCTGGTAAATGCATAGTTGCGCCCTCAACTTCGTCATCAGATAAATCTGAATCCTCATCTGTGTTCATATCAGGACCTTCATATAGTGGTATAACCCCAAAAAACTTCACACTAGTAATTTTTTGCCGTAAAATTCCTCCTAAGCACCTACCAGTTCGTCAACAGTAAACAGATCGTTTACTTCAGCCCTAACAACAAATATTTTTTCTGAGATACACTTGAAGCTCGCAGGTAACTTTAGTTGACTGCCATGTTTTTACTACTTTGGCAATAATATAAAAAAAAAACAAGAATTATTTATGAACCTACGCAATGTTTTATGTATCCATTATGCTACAGTATTTATAAGAACGTTGCATTTTGAAAATTATAAAGTAATTAATGGAATCAATTATCATAACTAGAGGTTAGAGCGTTTATTACATTTTATAGAGCTAATGAAAATCATCTGTAACTGTTAAGTTATTAGATTTTTTTGTTTGGGAGGTCTTTGTTGGATAAATAATAGAAAAATTATTTTTCTACGACCCCTTATAAAAAGACATTTTTCGTCACCGAATACTGCAGCGAAAATTTTGATTTCGGTCACTAGTGAGAGAAAATCTCATAACGTTAACTTTCATCCCTAGTAATGAAAATTACCTACTAATTTTCACCTGCGTCTAGTTGCCTGTTGTTGCTATATCGTGTCATTTTTAAATCACGTCAGTTTGCGCTGTTTGTAGCTTTTTCATGATTTTTTATTCAGAAAGTGATTTAGATATCTTTCTTCTCTCTCTCTTCTTCTTCTGTTTTGGGTTGGATGCCAGCACGTCCAGGCAATTGAGCACACTGCTCTTTTTACTACCCCCAATAGATCTCTCAGTTCCACTCTGTTAGTCTTGTGTCCTCGATAAAAGCCACTATCCTCCTCAGGGGAAGTTTGAGTACACTCGAAGGATCCAATAGATCTCTCCCGAAATATTTCTGTCTGAGTTCCTTCAGTTCCGCACACGTGCATATTACATGAAGGCTAGTTTCCACCTGCTTTTCACATCTCCTACACCAGGGCTCGCTAACCAAGCCGACGCTGTACAAATGCTTCCTTAAAGGACAATGTCGGGTTATTAACCGGGTAATTATATTAATTTCTTTTTTGCTACTACGAATTAGGTTGGCTGAAAACCTTCCGTCCAGCTCCATTAGTAGTGTTTTGGTATGGAGTTGACCTTCCCTTAACCTCCATTTATCGTTATGTTCTTTTTCTAGCTATAATCAGATCTCCCTTTTAGCGGAATCCTTAGTGATTCCACATACAGGTTCTGGTCCTATGAAGTTCCTATTAGTACCTTCTTTGGCCAGTTCGTCGGCTCATTGCCTTTAATTCGCTCGTGTCCTGGCACCCATATCAGCGACACTGTATTGTCTTGTGCCAGTTTATTGAAGGCCTGTTTACAATATTTCACCAGCTTAAACCTGGTACATGTGTTCATAATGGCTTTAATAGCCGCCTGACTATCAGTCATTATGTTGATTTCTTTGTTTGCGCAGCAGGCTTCGCGAATTTCCTCGGCGCAGACTGCGACTGGAAACAATTCGGCCTGGAAAACCGCAGTATTTTTCCACAGACATATCGATATCTTCCTTCTAGGGCACATTCCGCATATACCTGCGCTTGTCCCCTGAGTAGATTGTGATCCATCAGTGTACAGGTGCTGGCACCACAATCGCTCGAGCGACTTTTTGCCTGTTTTCTGATCGGTATAAATATGTTCAGCTTAGCTGCAAACATAGTCTCACGTGCGATACTGTCTGTCGGCATTTGAAATATCGGCTCTTCCAGTATAGTTCCTATGATATCTGTATGGCTCCCTATAACCTTATTAGGACACCATACGTCATTGGCTTTCAGCCTCAGGACCGCAGCAATTGCCTCCGCCTTTACAAATAGTTCCAGCGAAGGGAGACCCACGATGTCCTCCATGGAGGCGGTTCCCGTGCTGTTCATAGCTTCCGTGTCGCTGGAGAGTCGTGAGGAGCCCCACCGACGATGTCCGCTCCGCCCTCCTCCACCAGACAACTGCTCCATAGGTAATCGTTGGTCTTATTACTACTGTGTACAACCAGTGTACCACATTTGGTTTTAGTCTCCAGGTCTCGCAGCTCTTCTGCAACTCCAGAAGAGCTGCGTCGCCCTGTCTGCCACTTTGACTAGGTGTCTGCTTCAATTCAGTTTCGCATCAAGTGTTATGCCTAGATACTTCACTTCATTGGTTAGTTCTAACTCTTGCCCAAACAGCCTTACGCTACCCATATCATTTAATTTTCTCATGTTGGTAAAGGCTACCAACTATGTTTTTTGTGGATTGACAGTTAATCCTTCCTCAAGGCACCATCTTTCCACAATTCGCAGAGCATTTCGCATGATACACGCCACTGTCCCCGGGAATTTCCCCTGGGACACTATGACAATGTCATCGGCCGAACCCCTGCGTCCATATTCCCTGGTCATTTAATGTCCTGAGGAGATTATCCACTACTAGACTCCATAATAGCGGTGACAATACGCCTCCTTGAGGACAGCCTTTTGTTGTCCTCATGGAGATCATTTCGTTTTGCATTTGGGAATGAACTACTCTGCTACGCAGCATGTTATGAACCCAGTTGCATGTGGTGCTTTTTATTTTTCGATCTCTTAAAGATCGAATAATAGAAGACGTCGAGGTGTTATCGAAAACTCCCTCTATGTCTAAGACGACTGCAAGTGCAATTTCCTTGTAGTGTAGGCTATTTTCGAGCTCTCTCACCTATGCAGCTATGCAGGGCACCCTCACCCGATTTTCCCACCTGGAATGCCCATTGCAGTGGGTGTAGAGGAGATCTATCCAGAGCCCCTTCTTTAATATTTAAATATATCATTTTTTTTCCATAGTCTTCAATATAAAAGAGGTAAGACTAATTGGTCTAAATGATTTAGGGTGGGTATATGTTCCTTTTCCGAACTTCGGAATAAACACTACCCTAGTTTCTCTCCATGCCCTAGAGATATACCTATAACATGGCTAGACCTGAATATCTCCAATAGAGGACCCATAATTTCCCCAATTCCCTCTTGAAGGAGCTTTGGACACACTCCGTCTGGTCCTGCGGATTTATATGGTTCAAACGATCCTATCGCCCATCTAATTAAATGGTGCTTGAAGATCTCGTTTGATATCTCCCAATCATTCCTAGTCGCCCTCCAAGAGGTGACAACACAATCATCCATACGCTCCGAACCTGGAAAGTGTACCCCCAGAAGATACACTAAAGTCTCTTCATTGAATAGAGGGCTGATAATAGCGTAAATTAATATTCGGATATTGTGCGTTTGCATATTTTACAAAATTGTGGGAAAATATGAAGCCATGGACCTTATCGTCTACATATTCTATGTATCAATGCTTAAATCATAATTAATTAAAATATGATCTATGGTTCTGTAATTTTTAATTTAAAATATTTTAAAATAATTTAAAGTGTTTGTTTACATAATTTTTTTTAAGTTTGTTATAATGCCATAGGCGAGGTCGTAGAAAAGGTATAGTTTTTAACCAGTCGAAATCATTTTTTAAACTTGCGAACATTCTCTGTCTTAAAAAATGTTCCTTTCGTCACTCGTTACACAATATAATATTATAGAATACAATATTCTATCTCTATAGTCTATAGTATTTTACTATAATTATATAATTATCTTCTTTAGTAATACTAATAATAAAAATAGCTTTTAATAGTAGATAATAAATTGGTAATGACAATGGTTCCTCAGAATGATATCTGTCGTCAAAGTAAAATGTATCCTAAAAAGCTGGCTATAACAATAAATACGTCTACCTAATATTTCTTCAATCGAAGCTCCAATAATGCATTATAATTCTTCAACTATTTATAGCAAAGCATGTTCACTTTCTAAAATACAAGAAAGGCTTGCTTAGCAAGATCAACTTCCATAGCAGGTTTGCGTTCCAGAAATATTTGCAGTATATCTTGAAATCTAATCAAAATAACTGCAAATTGCTTAACATCACAGCGACAAAATAATATATAATATTATTAGGTATTTTACAAAGTGGGGTAGTCTGTAAATTCAACAATTAAATTTTCTGTATGGAAATTGTATTATATACATTAAGAGATATAACAAGTGTTCATTTGAAAAGTCAATCTAGTAGCATGTGATTTACGATGAGAACATTTTGAAGTATGTCGTAAATTAAAATTTACTACTTAACCTACGAAGTCGTATATTTTGACAGTTTCATACATACAAATAAATAACAAATAATAGGTATTTATTGAAAACTATAACAAATGTTGAAAATGTTGTCCTTCAAGGTCAATGCACTTTAAAATCCTCCGTTCAAAATTTGTGATGATATTCTGCAACATTACTGGATTGTTATTAATTTCCATGCATTTCTGTTCGATTCTCTGTAGCATATCATTCAAATTCAATATAGGTGTTCGAAATATGTTATTTTTTAGATAAGGCCACAAAAAGAAGTCACAAGGTATGAAATCGCATGAACGTGCAGGCCAGGCAATTTCAGTGTTTCGACTAATTATACGCTCATCAAAAAATTCTCTTAAATAATCCAAAGATTCTGCAGTACAGTGACAAGTCTTGTTGGAAATATGTATTTTGAAGTTCATCATCATGCAACTGATTGACAAATGGTTGTAAAATTTCCGTACGGTACCTTTGAGCATTTATCGTTCCCTGAAAAAATATTGGTCCAATGATTCGCCTTTGGCTTATCGATGCCCAAACACCAATTTTCTCTGGATGTAGCGATTCTTCATTAATTACATGTGGATTTTCACTACTCCAAATTCTTGTATTTTGTGAATTTAGGTATACCGTTTTATAAAACCATGCTTCATCAGTAAAGATGACTCTTTGCGAAAGTTCTCCATTATTGTTCATATTTACAAACCAATTACAAAACTGTAGTCTAGTGGATAATCAATTTCAAACAATTCTTGTACTGCTGTGACTCGGTATGGATAAAGTTGAATATCTTTTTTTAATAACTTGAGATTTGTACCAACAGAAAGGTTTATTTGTTGACTCAAATGTCGAACAGATGTTTGTGGTTCATTTTCCATTATTTATTCAACACGATTGACAACTTGAGATGTACGTTTCTTAACTGCTCCGCTGCCTGATTTTCTTAAGAGACTACCAGTTTCAGAAAAAAGCTTTAAGTTCTATCCAAAGTATTCTTAAATTGTATATAATCTATTACAAAATGTGGGAACTCAACTTGAAATTCTACCATGCAATCTTGAACTGAATAAACCCATAAACCATCAATTTTATACCACTTCGAAAATAAGCCTGGACTAAAAAAAATTTATGTTCTAAAGTGAAAGCCATTTTAAAACTGAGAAGCAATTTATTTAAACCAGAATCGACGCACGATTATTATATGCACTAACTGATATTTGTGATTGACATTATCAAATGTCATTTGGATTTACGTTTACGGAACAACAAACACATACTAATATATTTGCGTCTTATTCTATCAAAATTTCAAAGTAACCAAGATTGGCTTTTCAAATGAACACTTGTTACATACATACTCCCGAGGGTGATTTGACGGGACAGTGATTTTTCAAATATAATATCATAAGTGGTAAAATTTTGTTGACAAAATTTCGATATTGTTACAAGTTTATGTTGCGCAGCAATTTATCGATCGACATTGTCAAAAAAAAATTACCAGCCGTCAAGGCAAGTGAAATTAGTAACTAGCAATTAGTAAATTAGTAACAAACTCTAGTTAATCAATTTAGGAATTTTGCAGACAAAGTTTTACCAAGAATGATATTCGGATGACTATATCACAAATAACCAAATTAAGAAACACAAAAAATTCAGTTCATTTTGATTTAAATATGATTCATTGCACAATGAAACAATAGCAAAAATATAACAATCATATCTTAAGGCACATACATACTAAAATTAAAACATAACATATCATTTATTTATTATAAATGTTAAATGTACAGTTACAATAATAATTTCGGAAACGTGAATCAGAACCAATAATAGTGGGGTCGCTAACAGACGCATATGCACTATTTCAAGCAGCAACTGAGACAGAACAAGCAGTTTTAAGAGTTTCAGTGTTTGAATTATGTAATAATGGTGTTGGTAATAATTGGAGCTAAGATTTTATGGAGTTAGCATGCGCGTGGCCAGTGATGTTTATTAATTGTTGTTCACCGACGCCTTTTTTAGCTAATGACGGCACTGCCGAAACACGATGAGAGTGGTTAGTTATTTTTAATTGCTTTGTTTCTAATCCAACCTTTTCTGCCGATTCGCGGATCCATTTTGACAATGTGTTGATTCCTATTGGTGAGTCTTTATACCATTTTCCATTTATCCTGTTTGGGTTACAACATAAAAACAATCTTGATTAATTATTCGAAAATAAAACACTTGGCTTAGTTTCACAACTTCTTTAATTAGATACACTAACAATTGTTTCGGCTATTAGGCCATTATCAAAGAGCTATCTCAAACTAAAACTTACTCTACTTAAGGTTACACTTATGTATTTTAAGTAGCGTTTTTCGATATATTGCTGCTAATTTGCCTTCGCTGGCTGATTGAATTTCATTGGTTGACTTCGCAGATATTTCTTGGTATTACAAGAATGTTTCACCAAGAAATATCTGCGAAGTCAACCAATAAAATAAAAACAATCTATCTGGTTTAATGGTCAGATCGCGTTTTTCCATCAACGGATTAAACAATCGATTATACTAACTTTTTAAAGACATTTTCACTGTTTTTAATTAATCACTTGCTATTCGTAAGTGATTTTGAACCTCCTTTGGCCGTTTTGGAGAAAACAGGATTGTATTCAATTCTTCCAGTCCACTTTCCATCAATACCTATTTAATTTTTGAAGTAATAGGTTTTACAATTTACAGCTTCATTGATCCTCCATGTTAGCTGAAAGGGACATATATGAAATAATTTTTTTGAAGACCTTCAGGATTTGTTTACCATTAGTTGTATATCTTTTAAAGAGAGCTCGAGAACTAACCTTTCTCTTGTCGACACATTGTTAAAGATTTGTTCGTTTAGCATCTCTCAAATTTCTGGCATTTTTAAAGACGATATCAGAAACTATATAAATTCTGCGGCCGTAATCGTCGAGATATTTTTCCTGTATCCCTTTGGCTGTGGAGTTCCTTATTATTTTCACACATAATTCGATATAATTCTCCCATTCTTCCTTTTCATGTTAAATTACCAGTCCTGGAGAATGTTAGCAATTTGCTCCATTGATATATCAACCAATAATTCGTATTTTCTTCTTGACAAAACTCTTGGAATTGAGTCTTAAGAGTTTTATAGAGTGTTACTTTTAAGATTGCCGTTTGTATATCTTTGATAGATTTTCCACCAAATGGATTCATTTTTAACCATCAAAATTTGCTTGAAAGACGAATAAAATAGATTGACAAAATAAATTACGGTTGCTGTCAAAACAATATTAAAACATTTATTAAAACTCACATAGTAACAAAATTACGGCAGTCGATTGGACAGAATGGCAGGGATAAATTACGAAATTGTATTTTACTACGACCCTTTATAAAAAAACACATTTCCGTCATTAGTGAGAGTAAATCCCATAACGTTAACTTTCGTCCCTACTGACGAAAATTGCTAATTTTCACCTGCGTCTAGTTGCCTGCTATTGCTATATCGCGTAATTTTTAAATCACATCAGCTTGTGTTGTTTGTAGCTTTATCATGATTTCTGATTCAGAAAGTGATTTAGATATTCCCAATATACCACTAGAAATAGTAAGAGAACTAAAAAAAACCTATGTGAGCTTATTACGAGAAAAATCAAGAAAGAGGTATGAAGAAGTCTATGTAAAATTCATTGAATAGAGGGAATAGAGGGCCGATAATGGCGTAAATTCATATACGGAAATTGTGCTGCTTGGATATTTTGCAAAATTTTGGGAAAATTTGAAGCCATCGACCTGATGGTCTGCATATTCTATGTATCCATATTTAAATGATAAATAATTTAAATATGATCCATAATTTTGTAATTTTTAATTGAAAATAAGGTATTTGTTTCCAAGTTTGTTATAATGCCATAGGCGAGGTCGTAGAGAAAGTATAGTGTTTAGCTCGTCGTTACATTCGTCACTCATTATACAATATACTATTTTCTACTCCTTCAATGGAAAGTAGGCTGCTGCTCCTTCAAACTAGAATCCAAAGAAGGCATACTACTCCCTATGGGGCAAAATGAATGTTTTCCTGTCTAGAGGGGGGGGGGAGTGAGCTTCATTACAAAATCTAAATTTATTTGTTAATATTAATTATACAATTATTAAAGTTACTGAAAATTATCTTAGATGAAACAGATCCAATACTATGTTGACAATTTTCAGAATCTACTTACACAACTTATTCCATTTCATATTTTGCTCTAGATTTTTGTGGAAATACATATATCCAATAATGTCGCTTTAGCCACTTCACGTACACCATGAGGAAAGTTTTCTTCAGAATCACTATCAGAATCCATTGATGTAAACACCATTTGCAAAAATATCTGAATAAACAACTTAAACACAAACGCATCATATGGCAACGATGCACAGCTTACCATATTTTGATAAACGACATTTAGAACGACTTCTAAAATAATAATAACTTTGAAATGATTTCGTAGGTGAAGTCGTAGAAAAATTATATGTAAAACATGACAGGAAAGCTTTCTTGTCTCCCTTTGATGATTACTGCCCTCGGCGGGAGACAATAGATACCTTTTCCCTCTAGTTATATAAATAACTATTATTCGTTTGACGCTTGAATAACGTTAGTTGAAAAATAAATTGAGTGAAATAGTCAAGGAAATACTTATTTTATAGAAAATAAAATATATTTTATTTTTCAACATAATTCCCATTCAATTCTATACGCGTAGCCAGGTAACTTTAGATTTTTTGAGGGGTCTAAAAAGGTATTGAAAGCTCGTCAAAATAGGTATTTATTGAGGTTATCACCTCATTTGTTCCAAACCTCTTTCCACCAAGCATAAAGCAGCAATTCCTACCCAATTTGACAAATGTAGCGGTTGTCATAGTAAGAGAGCGGGTTATCCTGCTGGAACAAAACTTTTTTCCTGCTGCCGATCATGTAAATCAGTGATACAACTCTAGGAACATAGCATGTAAGTCGACTATAACATTCGTTTGTAGTTTCGTCTTGACAACGGAACTTAATACTATTATGAAAATTCCTAGCATAATAATGAACAACTCATGATTTTGGTTCAATAGTTTGTTTGGAGTAAAAATTAGGAATATTAAAACTCAACATTTTTATTATGAACTATTTACAAAATTACGATTTTTACTTTTTCTATTTCATCAATCTCCATTTCCAATAGATTTCCAGCGTTTCATGCAATTTTCAATAATCTTCTCGGTTTGTTTATAATGTCAACTATTTGTATGATATGACAGCACAGGTAACACGATTTACGAAAACGGTTTCAAATCAAAATTAATTCTGACCAATGACAAACCAAAACGATTTCTTAAAACATATCAATTAATTTCTGACGGCAGCAGGAAAACTATAATAAGTCACACGAAATGTATCGACTATTAAACATTCTTGGCAGGCTACAAGCTTTAGCTTCGCCTCATCTTGTATTTGCCTACCTTGAATGTTAATACGTCCTTACAATTCCGTGTGACTTAAATAGCTATTTTCTGAATAAATGACATCGTTTTTTTCCCCGCAATCTCAATAGAGACGATGGCTACACGTTACATCCAACGTGGCAAACTCTACTGCACTCAACTAAGAATCACCACGCCCATACGACGCATGGCATTGGCTCATTGTCCCCAGCCAATAGCAGGCCACCATCTGACCCGGTCCCCCCTATATAAGTTGTACCGGTCTCTGTCATAGCATTCTTCAAGCTACTGCGGAACGACGAACATCTACGTACAGCCCTGAAGATGTCCCTTGAGACCGTGGACGAAACGTTGGCAATTACGCCTAACTCGACGCGGTTCCAACCCGGAAATCGAGATCTACATCTAGAGAACGACCGCGGAAACCTACACCTACATTTATCGTTTTTTTCTTAGAAGTAATTTGTTTTTTACATCAACAACCCAATATAACTCAATTGACACTATTGAGATTTGCATAACTTTTACATTTAATAGTAATAATAATAATAAATAATAATAATAGAGGAAAAATGACTACATTAGCATATAAGTAAGATGCAAGCAAGATAAAACTAAGACACAAGTCGCTTTTATGTCCAATACATATACCCTGCCACACCATCTTCGTCAAACCAAAGGAAGAGGATCTATCAGTAACATAATTGATACTCCAAAGCAACCGCAATCCCACTCCACGAGTATCTCTATCATTTCTTATAAGGTTATAGCCGTCAATGAAACTAGCGTCACTCGAAAATTTGAGTGTAGTAAACATATAGTAAACAAAAACCTCAATCAATTTAGAGGATGCACTCACTTTCAGGGCAAGTGCATTTATAGACAGAGAGCCATTTTAAATAAGTAATAAATATATTTAAAAAATTATATTAAAATACAGTGTACTCTCTCCTTAAGGACACCTCTCTTAAGCGGACACCTCCCATAAACGGATACTTTTTGCAGTACCAAAAGATTACTTAGGGATTTTTAAAATTTTTTTCTTTCTTGAGCGGACAACCCTCCCATAACCGGACGCGGACACTTTTTTCCCACACCAAAGTGATTTTAGTTCCCCATAACCGGACAGCTTACAACACTGTAACACTGTTTTTCCGTTTACTCTTCTTCATATTCGTACATTCGTACAGATGTTGTTTATTGAATAATACGTGTATGTACAAAGGGGGAATTCCCTAAATACGCACAGCTTGTTGTTTTGAATGTAGTATGTACGTAAATACATAGTACAATTATAGATTCTTATTGTATACATACTTTAATCGCTATGCCTAAAGCAGTGTTGACTATTAAAGACAAAAAGTTAATGTCATTGAAATTCAAAAAAAATAAGAAACTTAGTGTACGCGAGTTAGCAAAGAAATGTAAGATCAGTAAAACTCAAGCTGCTTGTATCATCATAAACAGAGACCAAATTTTAAGATTCTGGACATTGATGTCAATCCGGATAGAAAAACGAGTATGCTGAACGTCAAAGGAGTTAACATTGATAAATTGTGCTACGAATGGTTTGTGGAGGCTCGAAATAAATGTATTCCTCTCTCGGGCACACTTATCAGGAGCAAGGCTGAAGAAATTGCAGATAAATTGAATTACGCAGATTTTAGTGCATCATCTGGCTGGCTGGAAAGGTTCAAAAAACGGCATAACATAACCTTCCGTGCCATTTCTGGAGAAGCCGCTAGTGTAAACCAAGATGATTTCAAAATTTTTACTGAAAAAGTGCCATCTTTGATTCAAGGATATGATTCACGAGATATTTATAATGCGGATGAGACTCGATTGTTTTTTCGGGCATTACCCGATAAAACATTTGCATTAAAAAGTGAAAAATGTACTGGTGGAAAAATGTCTAAGGATAGGCTAACGATTTTGCACTGCGTCAATATGGCTGGAAAAAAGGAACCCCTTTTTGTTATTGGGAAAGCTGCAAAACTTCGGGCGTTTCGCAATATTAATTTGAACAATTTACCAGTTACGCGGCGATCAAACAAAAAGGCTTGGATGACGTCTGATTTGATGACTGATTTTCTAGCGCAGTTCGATAGAAAAATGCAACTTCAAGAACGGAACGTCCTGCTATTTTTAGACAATGCGGCCTCTCATCCTCGCGATCTTAAATTGAAAAATGTTAAAGATATTTTTCTTCCGCAAACACAACAGCATTTTGTCAGCCCCTGGATCAAGGCGTTAAAAAAAACTTTAAGTTTTTGTACAAATCGTTATTTTTAAAAAATATTTTGCTGCAGATGGAAGACGCAAATTCTGCTTTGGATTGATCAAAATCAATAAATTTGTTAGATGTCGTTTATTTCATACACAAAGCGTGGGAGCAAGTGGCACCCCAGACAATAAATCATTGTTTCAGGAAAGCTGGTTTTGAGAAAACAGATATCGTAAATGACGATAGCGGTTGGACCGCAGAAGATGAGCTTCCACTATCAGCACTTGCTCAGTTCTCCAATATTATTAATCAAGTTCAGAGCCAAATCCAAATTGACGTCGAAGACTATATTAATTTAGATAATGAAGTCTTCATTAATGATGCAGATGTGGAAAACATTAATACTGAAATGTTAATTGCTCCCCAAGAAACGCTCGCCAACTCGTCTGAAGATGAGCTAGAAAGTCAAATTGAAGACAAGTTAACTTCCTATAAAGAGGCTTATTTAGCTATAAGAAAACTAAAGGCTTTTTCTTTGTATCACAGCGACCCTAAAGGTGTTCAATAGCTTACTGATCTTCAAATACATCTCCAAGATAATGAAATTAAAGGAAAAACGCGCCAATCTAAAATTTCTGACTTTTTTAAATATATTTGAATACCTTGCATAACAAATTTTGTTTTTTTTTACTTCTCGCAAAAATGTTAATGAAAATTCTGTTTACGTTATCTAATATTTATATGTTCTTGTTTTGGAAATAAAATTGTTTAAAGATAAATATATTACAAATGATTATTTACTCTTTTTGTACTTTTCTCATAAGCGGTCACTTCTCATAAGCGGACAAATTTTTCAGTCCCATGGCTGTCCCCTTAAGAGAGAGTACACTGTATATACTTTCAGTTCTAGTTATACACAATTTATTTTCATATTCAGTTCACTTATCTCAATTTCTCTTCGTTCTTTTAACATCCGTGTTACTCTTGGGTGTTACAAAAACTATTAATGAAAATTTTTTTTATTTTCCAGACGAACTGCAATAGCATCATATATTCAGTTGACGAACAATGGTACTATAACTCGAAATTCTCGCGTCATTTTCTTTTACGACTGCATTCTAACTAAAGCTATTATTTCTGGCGTTACGGCCATCTACATAATACCTAAAGAAAATATAATCAAACGGGAAGATCCTAGTGGTTAATGGCACGAAATATGTAGTTATACATTGTTGAATGTACGTATGGCGATTGTTCAGAACTGTTTGCAGTTTGTAACGCTCGATTTGGAAATTATGAAATGAATTC
This sequence comes from Melolontha melolontha, assembly GCA_935421215.2. NCBI lineage: Eukaryota > Metazoa > Arthropoda > Insecta > Coleoptera > Scarabaeidae > Melolontha > Melolontha melolontha. The sequence continues at coordinate 17,860,419 of OW285240.1, read as the reverse complement.
ATTACATTTTCATAGCAAGAACACGTACAATACGTTCTAAATACTAAAGTGACTGCTGACTATTCTATTTTGGTTGCTGGTCTCATACATTATATTACATAAATTTGTATATTTCCGAAAGGTTTGTATGCTTACGTACATTTCGTTTTTATCTTGAAATATTGAAATTAATTTTCCAATTTTCAAAATTGCATAAACATTATATCAAATCCCTCCTAAAATCATAATAAGTAGTTGTTAAATATAGTTCAGAACATAGTTATTTGACGAAGCAAAAGTATATAAACATAGACCTGCACATAATATAAATTCACTTTACACTGTAAAAATATCCAACGAAAGTAAAGATATAACACTTAACTATTTTTATTTATAGACACAAAGCGACATAACATCTACTAAAGAATCTTTTCCAGGATAAAATAAGTGATTTTTCTCATAAGGATCAACGAAGGTTTTGGCTATTATCTAGAAGTCAAAAATATTGATACTTAATTTTTACTGTGTTCCAATCACACCCTAAGAAGTTAAAAACTGACTTTGAAGGCAGCTTCCCATTTTCCTCTATAACTTTGTTATTGGGATGACTCCTGTTACGAAGCGTTTGGGGCTCCAAACGCTTGCTGCCTCTCTAGCATCCCGTCCACATTATCCGTAAATAATGAACGTTTCCACATAATCTGTGGCAGTATACATAATAAAAGAGCACAGTCGGGCACGGGGCGATTTGAAAGGATTTGAAAGAAACTTTGATACTGAAATTTCTCAAAAATTCCATCGTCGACCAGTTGTGTGACAACGTAATAAAATATGTAACGTGGCAACAATTATGAAAAACAGTCCTGGATGGTTTACAACGCTCTGATTTGTTGAATGAAAATGTTCTTGTCGTGAATACCGCTCAAAACATGAAATTTTTTCATAGACATTACACTGGCCTACAACCATTTTGGTGCTGGAGATTTTAGACCCGATTTTAAGTATGTCTTTCATGGCGATATCAAAAATGTTACCCGTTTTCTTCTGTCAGCTCTAGTTCCCGAGAAGAAAAAACACAATTCACGAAAAAATATATATTTTATTGACATTAAACATCAAGAAATTGTCTTTTGAGTGATTTTCTAGAATGAAACTGACTCGGGCAATCTCGCATGACTCCCCCGCAATAGTCAGCCATCATATGACTGTCCCACCTTCCTTGGTATCTATTCTCCATTGTTTTTAGGTCTTGGTGGAAACGTTCCCCTTGTTCTTCGCTTAGATCTCCTAAATTGTGTTGGAAATGATGTAGATGACTATTGAGATTTATACTCATATTACAGCCTAAATCTTTGAATCGCACCAGCATTTCCTCTACTAGTTCTACATAGTTGTCAGCCTTATGATTTCCGAGGAAATTTTGTGCAACTGCTACAAAAGATTGCCAGGCAAGCCTCTCCACATCATTCATACAAGTCTCAAAATTAGTTGTGTCTTTCATCAATTTACGTATTTGAGGTCCATCAAAGATACCTGCTTTTAGTTTTTCAGTACTTAAACCAGGAAATTTGTGAGAAATAAACTGGAAACATTGACCATTTCTATCGAGAGCCTTAACAAATTGCTTCATTAGCCCTAATTTTATTGCAATGGCGGAAGAATGATTTTTTCTCTTGAAACTAAGGGTTCATTTATAACATTTCTTTCCCCAACAACAAGAGCATCTCTCACAGGCCAATTTTTTGCAATCCAATGACGTGATTTAGCTCGACTGTCCCAGAGACAAATAAAACATGGGTATTTAGTATAACCACTCTGTTGACCCAATAAAAAATTAACCATCTTCAAGTCGACGCAGATCACCCAGTTATGTTGAATTTATTTTATTTTTTGTAAAAGATTTGAAATTACCTCATATTCTTCTTTTACACATGTTGAGTGAGCAATTGGAACGGGAGCATATTTATTTCCATTATGCAGAAGAACTGCTTTTAGACTTCGTTAACTACTGTCAATAAAGAGACGCCATTCATTAGGCTGAAAGGTCGTTAAACCCATGAAAGCCAGCAAACCACTCACATTACAGCAATACACAAAATTTTCATCAGATGAAAAAAACTTCAATAACTTTCCCTCACTCGTGCGATATGTAGACACTCGAACATCTGAGGAAAGACAATTTTTTTCTTTTAATCTTGACGCTAGTAACTCAGCACGTTCCTTCGAAAGATCTAAGTCTCTGATGAGGTCACTAAGCTCATTCTGCGAAAATGGCTTAGGATCTGATGTTTTTCCGCAGTATTGAAAGTCATCATCTACTTGGGAAGAAATAGGTATTTCAGCTTCATCCTCCTGAGATTGCTGCACTACCTGGTGAAAAGTTGGTATTGGAACATTTTCTGAATGAGGAACAGGTCTTTGTACTGAAGAAATATTGGGGTATTTCCATTTATGGCGATTGTTTTTGTTGATGCCCACTATATTAATCATACAAAAGTAACAGTCGTCATAATGATTTTTTTGTTCTCGCCATATCATAGGCACTCCAAATTTCAAAGACTTACGTTTCCCTCTCTCCCATTGTCGCAAATGTTCAACGCATATTTTACAAACACTATGAGGCACCCACACTTTATCTTGGTGTAGAATTTCAATACCGAAGTAAGCAAAATACAAACGACGCACTGTGTTTGTAATCGATTTACGCTGATTTTTCAGTATGTATTCACCACAAACATAACAAAATATATCAGGATCGTTAACACAACGTCTGGACGTACTAGCCATAATGAAATAGTAACACAAACTTTATCGATGATATTGTAATAAAGACTAGTTACGAACAAGACCATAACAAGACCGACAACAATTCACAATGAGGGTAGTAGGTAAACTAGAGCTGATGAGTTAAAATGACGTATGTCAATATACTGTACATTACCTACTTTATCGACAATTCAAACAAACAGAGATGCACCAAAAAAAAAATTTTTTTTTTGTAGGCCTGTGTTATGTATTTGTAATTTTTTGATGATTTCTCTTTTTTTTCTCTGGGCTGCGATTTCTGAGACACCTGTATGCATGTACAATTTACTAGGGCTGCTCACTTTCCGTTGAGCCTCTCTAACATGCCATGATACTTTACTAAAAATTTTGTTTAACATTTTAACTTCATTATTTACAACCTTAATGACAGAGGCAGTTGAAGAATCTACTTCAGTATTTTAAACTACAGAGATTTAATGTGATAATTTACACAAGAAATCATGGAACTGAACACGGAAATCGTCAAGCTGGAATTTTCTCTAATGTCAAACAAGACTTAAGCTGTAATTAATGTGTTGAGCTGTAATCGAGTATATGCTGAATGAAGATTATCAAAATACATGTCTTCTTTCTCATATTTCTTAGCTATTGTAAAGCCGCGGTAGAATGAATTTCGATGTCATGTTACTATAAAAAGTATTCAAACAACCCTAACGATTGGCATGAAGGCAATTAACACCATCTTACACAAACATTTGAACGTATGTAAGCTTTCTTCCCGTTGGAATCTTCATAACTTATCTCCATTTCAAAACGATGTTGTGAACTGGTGAAAATCCACACTACACATCGCTTTGCCAATCGATCGCCTCATCTAATGTACATCATTACAAGTGATGAAGTTTGGGTATCCTGTTATGATTCCGAAGAGCGAATCTTTGCAAATGACTCGACTCCAACAAAAGTTTTTCAAGAAAGAAACCGAAAGAAAAAGATAATAGTCAGATTTTTTGGAATTAATTGATGTGCTTCCACTGTAGAACTTAAGGACCACAGTACTGCCCTAAGTTCTCCAAAGTGGCCCCATAAATCTTCTAATAGGAAATAATATCTTGTATCACGTTAACTATCCTGATCGATGTACTGTTCAAGCTTTTGATTATTTAAGCTTCTAAAACATTGAAATTATTCGCCCTATACTCCAGACTTGGTACCTTTTTTTAAAAATGAAATAAACAACTCAACGGAGACAGACTAAAAAAATGTTTTGACGATTAGTTTTCCAAAATGAAAAGAATGCATTAACCATGCGGAAGAATTTTTTGAAAAATTATGAATAAATGGTTTCTGTTAAAAAATTAAACAACCCTCTTAATACATATAATTAAAGGCTGGATTAAATGAAAAAAAAACTGGAAATATGCGCATAAATATGCAGATATTTCAACCTAAATATGCACTTATGCACCTTATGAAAAATATGCAGGCAAAAAAATACGAGGAATGCTAGAAAATAGAATACCGTAGAAAAAATATTCTATTATGCTTATTACAAGTTTATTTAGAACATTTTACAACATAATTAACTATGAAAACAATTTACAATCACATATTTCTCAGTTTTCAACAGAAAAATTGTGACGCTTGTCTGAAAACATGTATTTATATATTGAAAAGGTTCGTTCTACGTCGACGCTTGTTATAGAAGCATATTTCAAATTATAAATATCATCTACTATTGTCAACTGAATATTTTCTTCTGAATCACCACACAAGATTTTAGCAATGTCCTTTAGCTTTTTAAAACCCTCATTTTTTCCTCAAATTTTTCTTTCACGGACTGGCTCACTCCTCCTTTAAGATGAAAACATGACTTTTCAAATTTGTTTATTATTTCAACGCTCTCGATTAGCGACATAAATTATTTTTCCAACTGAAATATAGAAGTGGAAATAAAACTATAATTGGCTTTAATAAACGCCAAATGTTGAGGTATTTCTTTACTCGAATACACCTTTTGGGCGTCTATCACAAATTGTGCATCCCTATCAAGATCCATAATAATTGTCTTTATTCCTTCATAATGATTTGCATGAAAAATAGCATCCTCCAACCACGTTCCCCATCGTGTGATTACTGGTTAAGGAGGAAGCGGAACACTGGGTAGATGTTGTTTGTAAAACTGAACTCGTAATAGGGCCTTTAAAAATACTTCCTTAACACTACTCATTAAAGTATTTACTAAGGAAATATGGTTTCTGACTTCTTCTGTAACACGATTTAGTCCGTGCGCCAAGCAAGTTGTGTGAATTAAATTTGGGTAAAAGATTTTCAAGTTGAAAGCTGCCTTCACCATGTATGGTGCAGCAACCGTCAAAAACAATAGAATTTTCTCTGTTGGAATCGATTCCGGTAAGAAGAAAGTTGCCAGTGCTTTCTGTATAAACCTTGTTATTGTCAAATTATTTGCCTGTTTGGATGAAATTAAATAAGATTTTACTGGAACCGATACGCTAAGGATACCAATCATTAAATGAACTATGGTATCGACCTACACTATCAGTAGTTTCATCTACGCATATATAAAGATAATTGTTTGCAACAACCTTCTTAATGATATTCAATGTTCCTGCATAGATACAGCGAATATATATTTTTTTAACGTGCTCTCGTCGGGAATGTTATATTTGCTGATGTACTTTTGCAAAAATAACTTGACATTTAAATTGTTTAATTTATGTAGTGGAATATCTGCCAACACAAACATTTGACACAAATCTTCATTAAATTGTTCTTGTTACGATTTTTTAGAAGTTAATGGCAAACATTGCGATAATGTTTGCTGACTTTTATTCGCCAATTTCATCTTTGTTAGTTTTGCAGCATGAGATGGAGTTTTCATATGTTGGTCGACTTGGAACTTTCTCTCACTTGTAATCAAAAAAAAGTATCACATCATCGGTTGTTTTCTTATAAAATAATTGTTAGTAAAAGATAAAGAAAAAATTAAAAACTTAATTAATTAATTAATAAGAGAAAATAAAATTTTTAAATTTTACTCACAATCTTGTAGCATGCTACGCAAAACACTTTTTCTCCATCCATACGCAATTCTGAATAAGGTGCAATCGCTAAGGTGCACAGTCGCTATTTTCGGCATTTTTGCTATTATATATCACAACTCACACTTTACACTTCGAAAAGCTAACGTAAAATGACGTTTAAAATGAAATTACTTTCAAATATGGGAATAAATTTCTCCGAATAACAAAGAAACATATATACTCCTAATTTTCTGGTAAAATGAATTTTTGTATTTATTTAGAAGTTTTAAGGTATTAGCTTTTCCTGGAATTTTGTCTCGGCTTGGATGTATGGGAAGAGCATTAATAATTTTTTTAATTTAAAGTGGGCTGTTTACTTTTTGCTTGTTTGTTACATCCACGACATATTTTTAGTAATGCCTATAATAAATTTGATTTAGTAAATAAATAAAAGTCGGATACTTAAAATATGAAAAATTCTGAATTACTACAAAATATGCAAATAATATACAACATGCATATATAGTATGCAAATAAGCAAACTGTATATAATCCGCTCTTTACATATAATACACATAATTTCCACATATTTTATGTACATAATGATGGCAATAATGATAGTCTTCATGAAAAAGTTGAAAACTAGTATGTTTTACATGATAATTGATAAATAATTACAGGTTTACACTCACAGTATCAAAATTTAAAAAAAGATCGTCATTCTTAAAGATATCTCAAAAACTATGCACTTCTTCTTGAAAACAAATGTTATTATAGTGCTTTTTTTAAGATTAGCTACTTCTCAGTGTCAGGACTGAAACGACGTTCTTGGCATTACTGCCCCCTCTGCCGATGTTTTCGCCCACTCTTGCAATGTACGTTTTCAGAAAGTATCTGTTGTCAGTGATCCCTGGAGCATAGCCGAAGTACATGGTTCCAGCCCGAAAACCAAAAAGAAACTGTAGACAACGACTGGAGAAGTTTACAAACCATTAGCTATAGGTTCTTACACGTTAATGTTCCAACCACGTGTTAACTTATTTCAACATTCTCTTTAAATGATATTGTTTTCTTAGAAAAATGTATGAGAGATCGATTTTGAACCTCACCCTAGAATTTTTTTATTTTTCCTTTATATTTTAAAAACCAATTTGTAAATATAGGGTAGTGTTTTTCTATACCGGGCGCCCTTGAAATAAAAAGACAACGTATAAAAAATGAATAGATGTAACTATATAGAATATGAATCCAAAATATTTTCCCAAAATTCCCTATCATAAGCGAAAAAAAGGACAAAGATATTTAAAAAAATTTTATCAGGCCACTGTGGCACCATAAAAAGTATCATAGACGATACCTTAAAGCTGACTCACAATAACAAAAAGAATAGTTTTGTTATTATCGATCTCGCTTTAAATTTTGTGTAGTTGTCGATTGTTCCGTACGTTCGATTCGATTTACATTTAAGTCTGCGAGTAAAGATAGGTTGTTACCAAATAGGCCATTAAATGCCAGTAGAACACATATTTTACTTGTTCTTTTAACACATCGTCTTTGAAAATTGACACAATTTCTTCACAACTGACTTTTGTTCAAGGTTATCGTACCCTTACCATACAATACTTATACACAAAGTTATCATCTAAAGTTTTTATAAGCATAAACATTGCAGCCTGTAAATTCAATAGCGGCATTCTGAATCGATATTAATATTTTATATTTCTTGCTTCTCGCAACAAAAAACAAGATTCACGTAATACACATGAAATTATGTCAATTCTAAAAGTCCAAGTATAGTTTTTTTTCAATGGGTTCGTAAATTAATGTAATGCGCATCTTAATTTTAAATAATTCACTTGAATGTATAAACAGCTGATTTTGTACCAGGTTATTGACCTTAGTATTCAACAATGTCATGTAAACATACGCTGTAGAGTACGTGTGTGTGTAACTTCAGCAGAGATATTTATTATTAAAATTTATACGCAGTCTAGGTAAATATTTTTAATTCATAAGCGGAACGTGATTTTCGGGGAGTATTTAATTTTGGGGTTCGCGTCGTAATTGACTCACTATATTTTGGATTTATATTCTATAAAATTACATCTTACCATTTTGCATACGTTATCTTCTTATTTCAAAGGCAGCCTGCATTCTGCCAAATTCTGATTAACAATATTTCTCCAAAGAAATGTCAAAAAAATGTTATCTGAATCGAAATAAGAAATACATACGAATATTTTTAACATCTCTATAATTCACCAAATTTCGTCAAAATTGCACTATGTGGGCTGTACAATTTCCCTTACGTATCTGTATTCTTGGTAAAACCACAGAAATGCAGCAAAATATGAGTGTTCAGCTAACATTGGAATGATGCACTATATGTACAGGCTGAGTTTCTTTGAATGTTTAGCATTGGGATCTCAGAAACTACTGGAGATATAAAAACGCTTAAATGGGGAAAGATGCGCAGTTTTACGAGTTTGATTTAAAACTGCTTTTGTTTCTCCGATAACTTTGATGGCTTATTAGATATTCAAAGAAAACTAAATTTTACGATTTTCTTTAAACATGCTTAGCATCGTTAATAGTAATTTTAGAGAAAAAGTGTTCAGACAAAAGTTTTAGCTAATTTTACGCCAAATAAAACTGTGTAGCTAATAATTTTTTTTCGTTTACCATTATCGAGTTATGACACAAGCTTGTGTTTTTTTAAATAGAAACCATAGTTGGTTTTGACATAATTAAAAAGCTTATTTTTTGCTGATTATAATGATATAAGGTTTGATATGGTTATTTTAAAAAATAAAGAGGATATAGACATTTTTATGGTTTTTATTGAAAACAATTGAATTTCGAACTGATAAAATACAAACCAAACGAAAACTTATCTTGAAATCTTATGTAGTAATAAAATGAAAACTATAAGAACTTTTATTAAGGGCACACAACATTATTAATGTTATAAGATACCTCCATTATTATTAATACACAAATTACATCTCTTCACAACAGAATTTGTAGCATTGCGGACTTTACGCCTATCGATGTTATTAAAAGCAACTAAGACAGCTTCTCTTAAATCGTCGATTGTTTCATATGTTCTTTTGTATACTGTGTCCTTTAGTACACCCCACAAGAAAAAATCCAAAACTGATAAATCAGGGGATCTGGCCGGCCATTCAGTGGGTGCATTTCGTCCTATCCATTGATTAGGGAAGTTCAAATTTAAATAATTTCTAACATTCAGTTGATTGTGCGGAGGCGCTCCGTCATGTTAAAACCATTGCAACATTGCTCGGGTTCTTAAATTTAAATTATCTAACATTTCCTCGAAATCTTATTGTAAAAAATTAAGATAACGATTGCCAGTTAGTGATCTATCAAAAATAAAAGTAGGAAGAACAGTTGATCCTATAACACCACACCAAACATTAAACCCAAATTTAATTTGTGGTCTCCTATGTTCAACGTGAAGTGGATTTGTTTGAGACCATACGTGCTCATTATACCTATTAAACATTCCACAATTTGTGAAACGAGATTCATCAGTCCATAATATTTTCATTGAAAAGTGTGGATCGTTTTGACACTGATCTTTAAACCATCTACAAAAAGCTATTCGTCTGATGTTATCACCTTCATGTAAAGTTTGTGATACTGTTAATTTGTAGGGACGAAATTTATGCTTCTTCAACACAATAGTGCGTTGAGAGGAGCCCACTTCTGTTGAAATTTGTGGGGTCGATGTAGATGGATTCTGAGCGACACTTGCTAATATGTTTATTTCTCTATCTTCATCCATCCCTTTTTTTGATTTTGGTTTAACGAACGAACCATAATCTGCTAAATTACCCCATAATCTCTTAAAAGTAGGTAGCGACGGCTGACGTCGATCAAAATAATTTTCAAAATAAACTTCAGCAGCTCTAGTAGAATTTTTCTGGCACTGAATGTAACATTCAACCATATCACGCTTTTCTACGTTAGAAAATTCCATAGCCAATGAAAACTTATGATTAACGGCCGTTTGCACCGCTTATAGTTAAGTTACAATTAAATTAATTAATAGTTAATTGTCAATGTTTGACAATTAACTTGACTTAAAAGTAAAAATTAACAGCTCTCACTTCTGTGACTCAACGTGAAAGCAATGTTAGTATATTTATCTCGACTGCTCCAACGAACACTATTGTAACTCAGATTTTTCATTTTTTTGAATTACAAAACACCAAACATTTTTTTTTAAGTTTTTATCTTATAAAGTGAACAATCATAGAAATGTCTATATCCTCTTTATTTTCTAAAATAACCATATCAAACCTTATATCATTGTAATCAGCAAAAAATAAGCTTTTTAATTATGTCAAAACCAACTATGGTTTCCATTTAGAAAAACACAAGTTTGTGTCATAACTCGATAATGGTGAACGAAAAAAAAATATTAGCTACACAATTTTATTTGGCGTAAAATTATCTAAAACATTTGTCTGACCACTTTTTCTCTAAAATTACTATTAACGATGCTAAGCATGTTAATGATGCTAAGCAATTAAAGAAAATCGTAAAATTTAGTTTTCTTTGAATATCTAATAAGCCATGAAAGTTATCGGAGAAACAAAAGCAGTTTTAAATCAAACTCGTAAAACTGCGCATCTTTCCCCATTTAAGCGTTTTTCTATTTCCAGCGTTTTTCTATCTCTGAGATCCCAATGCTAAACATTAAAAAAAACTCAGCCTGTATAACTAGAAAACTTATCTGTATGGGGTATTTGAAATATTATTCTAATTTAATATAAAAATACCATACAAAAACACTCATTTCGTTCCCAGTTCTGAAAATTGTGTTACCAGTATCATTAATATCCGAAACATTATTTTTCAGTTAGTATCATTAAAACGCCAGCAGGTGGCACTGATGTACAATTTATTACCTACATCAAATATATCATTCATCCTTGGTAATGATTTTTAAAATATAATACTGGCCCTTCTTCCTCAGATTTTACCATATTATTAATTTCTGTCTGAATTTCTCACGATAAACCCGTGATAAATAACTAAAATGTGAAAATAAATTGTAATCTCATCAATTATGTTAAATGAGCATTACAATTGAACAATACGTCATTTGTCAAGTATATTACTCAAAAATGTGACTTTATATTAATTCAAAAAAATATGGCAGTGAATTAATTAGTTTTGCATAATTAAAACTAAAAAACAAATTTACAAAAATTTAACATCGAAATATTTTGGTGTATTTTTTGTCGTCAAATTACACAGAGAATACAAAAAAAAATCGGAAACTAAGATACTCTCAATTAGGAGTCACGTAGTTATGTATTTTCAAAAAATAAATGTTGAATTACTAATTAATTAATAAAGAATTTTCTCGGAGGTATAACAGTAACAAGTAACAAAGTAGACAAAATGTACGTGGGAAGTCTAATTAAGACATAATAAACTTTTCAAATAATACACCATGTCCTATTTCATAAGTATAAAATTATTTTTGAATGAATTATTCCTATTTTTCACAAAAACAAGTAATTAGTTTTCTCCTATAAACAGTAATTTCTCTCATTTAATAAACGTTATGATTTTTATCAATTTTCATTTTTATCAATAGACAATAAGAGATCGTAATGTGTGGCATGTTTTAAAATTTACAGACATTCAATATTTTCAAAATTTAATGAACCCTATAATTTAAAGAAAATAGGCACTCTAATTTAAGTTCCCGAAAAAATAAAACAACGAGGAATAGAGTACGAACACCCTGTGAAACTTGTAAGAAGATTTTACCACAACGGAATTAAGTTTCGACGTTATAGTAAAACGACGATATAGTAAAACCTGTCAGTAACGGCCACCAGAAAAAGAAACAATATTGGCCGTTATATAAAGGTGACCGTAATTGTCAGGTTTTTCGCTTTTTCGGTTTTTTGTTTTTTTAATTGTTTTCTCTATTTTATTAATTAAAGTAAATATTATATAAATACACATATTGCTGTGAAATAAACTTTGGGTGAAAATTAAAAGTAGAATTAATAACGTAGAAATTAATTAAACATAACTGGATAAGCAAAAACAAAATTAAAAGAAATCAAGCGAGGTTGTGTATTTTAAATGCACCTCGTATATCATATATTAATGTAGTATTAAAATTTTAGATGAATATTTCCAAGCATTTATATGTAAACAAAGAAAGTTATATCAATAAATTTTCGGTTAATTAGATTACTAAATGTTTAGAATGTAAGTAAGTTAATAAAACAAACAGCACTAAATGTCAATAAAAGTAATTAATGCAGTAATGTTACGATATAAACAAAACAACAAACATATCAGAAACGAATGCTCAATGATGACAATGTGGATATCTGACAGGCGTCCGAATGAAAACAAAGGACATATAAACAAACATGGGAAGAAAGAAAAAGAAAATACTACGAGAAGAGGAGCTTCTACACAACTTGTATTCGAGAAAAAATACCAACAAGACTGGACACGAACGAAACGCTGACGAGACAAAAAAGAGCTCATTTTTCCACAATAAATTTTACAAATATCAAAATTACAACAAAAAGAAAAAAAAACATAAACAAAGAGACAACACTTAGAGATAGAAAATTTAAAACTACCCATGATGGATAGAAATACACAGGGATGAATATATGAAATAACTATGTAAATTAGATAAAACAGGGGAAGAAGCTCAAGAAACAGAATCGCAAAGGGGATAAATAGGACCAGCACCGAGAGATTCATTCATTCACTGATATATTTTCGACTAAAAATACTTCTCCCCGCATCATAATATGTGAGCAAGCGTTGGCAAGCTAGAATGCAAGTAAGATTCTATTCTATCATACAGTATATCCATCTTGCGCACATTATTCGAAAGCATAAATGAATGAAGGATTTATTCAAATCCATCTCTCCTTTCCTCGTAACGTACCAGGAAACGTTCGCAGGCTACAACATGAATAGCCTGCTGTTCTACTGATAATTATCATGGAATACATCTTGTGCATATTTTTCGAAAGCATCAAAAAATGAAGAATTAATTCATTTCTGTCAATACCTATGCACATTTATTTTTCGACTTCATTCATTAAATAAGGGTAAAAATTCTGCTCATCTTCAGTCTTCAAGTATGTGCAGTATTTTCGATATTGCAATTGCTTTCGTGGTATATTTTATGCTGATCATACATTTGAACCTCTCAGCATGCCGTTCTCAAACTTATTTTGCAACGAGCACAAAATTTCAGATAATTTTACATCTTCGTTACCCAGAGAGTTTATCTCCGCAGTAATAGATGGCACTTTCTATTCACTGATTACTAAAGACGGCAGACTATGTGCCCGGTGCATGGTGACATGATTCATGTCACCATGTGTACTAAATATTATTTTTCATTCCTCTCGCTTTGTTTACATATCGGAGCAGAAAAACATATATTTAGTAGTTTCCTAAATATTTCCATACATGCATTTATCAAAGAGATAACAGAATTTGAACATATATTTTACAGTTCTAAATCTAAATTAAAAAAAAAACATTATTTTGTATTTCTAACAATGAACGAAACATTTATTCTAAAGAAAAAGTAGTATTATTGGCAATAACAGATGCACCTTCAAAACATATTTATATTATAGTATCCAAAATAATATTTAGTACACATGCTGACATGATTCATGTCACCATGCACCGGGCACATAGTCTGCCGTCTTTACTGATTACAGTCGTAAAAAGATATCCACTCTATAAAGGACTAACACTTCACATGTAAATGAGTATACAAACCATTGACATATTACATCTCTTAAGAAATTTATAGACGACAATACTATCATAGAATTGAAAAAGGACCCCACTAAACAGTATCAGGCAGAAATTAAAGAATGTGTCAAAAATTGTAATGCAGTAATCTCAAACACAGATAAGTACAAACTTTTCCATATCAATCCTTCCCCCCCTAAATTATACGGTTTAGTAAAAATTCACAAAGAGGAAGCACCCATCAGACCAGTTGTTGCCACAATAAAAAATTAGCCGAAAAATTAAACATAATAATTAGACAATATACCGAATTTACAGATAGCTCTTCCATAAAAAACGCAATACAGTTAACAGCTAAATTAAAAGATTGTAATATACAAAAGACAGAAATCCTGGTATCAGTTGATGTTTCCAACATGTTTTCAAAAATACCACATAAGGAATGCTTAAGGTTAATGGAAAACATATTAGTAAAGAAAAATACAAACCCGGTTGTTATACACGAAATCATATCTCTAACGGAGTTAGTCACCAACCAAAGTTACTTTACATTTAATAACAAATTCTACAAACAAACAGAAGGTCTGGCAATGGGCTCACCTCTAAGTCCTCTATTAGCTGAAATTTTCATGAAGCATATTACAGAAAAAATTATTTCATCACAACTAGGTAAAAAACATATTAAATTTTGGTATCGGTATGTAGACGACGTCCTAGCTTGCTTTAAGGGTACTCATAGACAACTACAAATATTTCTGAACTACATAAATTAAATCCATTCTAATATCAATTTTACAGTAGAAATAGAAGAGAATAACAGTATTAACTTCCTGGATTTAAAATTAAACAAATTAGATCAGAGCTTAAAATTTGATATATCTCGTAAACCTACTTTCACTGATTGCATTATTCCCAAAGATTCACTACACCCGAAGACACACAAACATTCATTTTTTAATTCTATGATACATAGAGCATTAAATATTCCTTTGTCTAATGAATCTTTTGTTCGTGAAATCAATACTATAAAACAAATAGCGGTAAACAATAGTTATAAAAGTAGCGTAATTGACAGTATACTAAGGAAAAAACAGTTACAAGTGGCCCTTAGTTTAGTATATCCTAAAGATAGTGCTAATTTGAAACAATTTGTCTCGTTAACTTACTTCGGTAAAATAAGCGAGCAAATTGGAAATATAATTTCAAAAAATAATAGTAATGTTAGTATAGCTTACAAACCATATGTAAAAACAAGTAATTTCATTTTTAACGCAAAACCTAAAACAGATATCAATAATAAATCAGGAGTGTACAAATTATATTGTAATGATTGTAAAAGTGTATATATAGGTCAGACTGGTCGAAGTTTTATTATACTGGTAAAAGAACACATGAGGTCATATAAACTAAAGAAGACAGATTCAACATTCGCAAACCATCTTATTTCAGAAAAGCATACTTTTGGTCATCATAAAATATTGCATTTGGCCGAGAAAGGTCGTAAATTAAATCTTTTAGAGTCACTAGAAATTTTTAAAAGCCGAAACAACACAATAGATATTGTACTTAACGACCAGTTGGATCTTATATATACACCTCTTTTCCAATGTTGTATATAATAGTTAAGTATATAGTAGTAATTTTAAATAACATCATAAACCACCCCCATATATTTTTGTGTCATTTATAAGATCTATGTAGGCCTGTAACTTTTGCAGTTTGATAATGACATTGTATGTCGAAACCGCGGTCACTATTACATGTGAATAAAGTGGTATAACAAAGTTTTTGTTTTATTTTATTTTATTATTTTCAAAATGAATTACCACAAAGTTACGGCTACCAATATTAATTTTCTTATTACATCTCTATTACTTCCACTGCGTATAATAATAAAAATCTGGTTTCAATCGGAACGTTTCTCGTAATAAGTAATAATTAGAAATTATCCTATTATCTTCCTTTACTATTGTTTAGTAAATAACAAAAAAATGGACGAGATGCTAACCAGGAATTCCCGGAATGTGAAAAAAACAATAAATTGTTCCTACAACGTCTTCACTACCATCCACTTCAAAGTATTTTCATTCCGCATGAATGCACCGATCCCAGCGACTTGTCCATGACTGGAAGCAATGCTGGAAGTCTTCGCGTGTTAACGTGTTCAACACTGCCCGCGATTCGGTCTGGATCTCCTCAATCGTCTTAAAATCGTGCCCCTTAAGGTTAAATTTCAATTTCGGAAACAGGAAGAAATCATAAGGCGCAAAATCTGGGGAGTAGAGAGGGTGGGCGGTACTGCCTTCTTCGTTGAGGCTAGAAGCTGACGCACAACAAGTAACGTGTGCATTGTCGTGGTGTAGGATCCACAAATTATTGCGCTACTTGGCAGTCCACTTGAATCAAATGTTTTCTCTTAGTCGCCGAAGAACATTGCCCATTAACTGTTTCACCTGGTGAAAAAATTCTTTGTGCACAATATCATCAGCGTCAAAGAAGCAAATCAACATCGACGTTGCTTCGAACTTGTCGCGCTTTCTTCAATCGTTGAGATGATGTCTTCCTCTGCGGTAACTACTGCTTTGTTTCGGGATCATAACCATATACCCATAATTCGTTGCCATTAATGATTCTAGTACAGTAGTTCGCATCTCTTTCGACAGTTTCTTTCAGACCTGTGCATACATGAACTCGGCGCCGTTTTTGTTCAATGCTGAGTAACCTTGGCACAAATGTCGCATCAATATGGCGCATGTTGAGTTCGCTGGACATAATACGCTGACGAACACCGTACGATAAGCCGACAATGTAACAAATGTCATGAATTGTTCTCCTTCGGTCTCGCAGGATAGTATCACGCACTTTTGCCACATTTTGTGGCGTGTTTTCCATCGATGGACAACCGGAACGCTCATCATAAACTGTCACACGTCCACACCTAAAACGGTTATACCTCGCACAAATTTGCATTTGGCCTAAAGCATACTCATCAAACGTTTGTTTAAACATTTTCAGAGTTTCCGCTGTCGTTTTACAAGTTTCAAACAAAATTTGATGCACGTTCTATGCTTTTTCACATCGGACATTGCAACGTCGCAGAATACCTCAACAAATAAAAGCAGAAAAACTGTCGCCACCTAACAAAGTACCCTTTGACAGACTAACTTAGTATAAACGTCGCTCACACCATCTAGCGCTACGAAACCGTACTACCATCCCTTCGCGCGCCACATTTAAATTCCGGAAATTTCTAGGTAGCACTTCGTATATAAAATAATCCAGGATGTCGACGTGTATAGTTCATGTTTAATAATGCACGTTCAACATTAACGTTTTTTTTTTGCTATCGCCTAACAAGAAAACACTTTCATATTGAACCGTAAAATGCCATTAAAACAATTTACATAGGCGATCAATGCGTAATTGTTTAAAATGCATCCAACCGCTCCTAGAGAATAAATTTTTAGCCCAATCTATTTCTGCGCTCAGTATTTAACCATTAGCATTATAATTAGTAGTACTGAAATAGGACTGAAATAAGTGCACGGATTAATATTTATAAATCTCAACGCGTTCTCTATTTACATTTACATAACACAATATTATTCTTTTGCGTACATAATTTTTCCATGTAAAGTCTTAACACCGTCTCTGAATATAATCATTTCAAGTACAACAGGTTCGACGACGACAATCGCCGCAAGTTAAGTAAACACATAACATCATAAAACGACAAAACATCATGTAAACAAGAATAAACATCCTACAAGCATCGGATGTTTCCTCCCGATAGCTACCGACGTAATAATGGTAGCAATTAATATACTATAGTGTCTGTGACGCGCCCATAATTAGTAACTATCGAACGAAAATCGAAGCAGCTGAAATGTTATGCGCACCAACATGAGTGTATATGTATGCAAATTTCGGTTCATTGTCACTGCAGTTAAAGCAATGACATAATGTTCGTAATACTTATTTATAATTTTGCTTAGTCAACCTATCTGGATTTCGGCGAACTAACTGTAAGTTGAATTATAATACGTAGACAAATTAATATGTACGTTTTTAAATTTAAAAAAACATAAGCGCAGAAAATAATTCATATTTTTTAATCCGAATAGGTGGAGACTGTGACAAATAGAAACAAGAAAAATTCCTAACTACAAAATAAATGAATAAACACTAAATACGTATTTCGGCAACTAAGTTGCCATCTTCAGTAGAACAATATGAAAAATAGTGTCTTTGGCTAAGGTACAACCTTTGAAGATTAGGTGTCCGTACAGTTTATAAATACGAGGATGATTTGACGGGAGTTGGCAACACTTTTGTCTTAAGGAGTATATTGCTGACTTCAGTCATGTTTTAAAAGCCTATTGTCAAAATTTCGCCAGAATCTGTCACATAGATAAGTTCGTGTATCAATTAAACATTATTTTTCTTGATATTCCGGGCTTTGGACGAGTTTTATAAACGACTATTTTAGTTTTAGAATAAACTTTATTTTAAAGATACATTAAAATACAACGTTACACTTGTTACTCCATTACTTCGCTTACATCAACTACTCTCTACACTTCCTCTTCCTATTACCAACCTAACATATTGCAGAACTGCCAACTATTTACTTTAACAATTTTTACGTAAAACCATTAAAGAAGCTAAAGAAAAGTTACTTAAATACTAATACTATACTAATAATAACATTACTAATTTAATTTTGACTGTAATTATAAATGTAAAAAATTATTTGATATTATTGCACTAATTTTATACATTAAGAAAATACCGACAGTATGAAGAATGTAACACGACTATTTCTATTATTTCAGCAATTTACAAGTTTCAACTTAATGTGTACGTGCCCTTTGTAATTTGGTCTCCTTCTATAATACTCACTGTGAGAGCATGTTTGAACATGCTTATGGATGCGTTTGAACAAGTTGAGCTGTCACCAGTACAAAAGAGGCGCTTGTAATTGCACAATTTCAGTTAACTTTCGAAAGCGTGCGCCTGGTGCTTTTATTTTAGTGTGCGGTCAACCGTCAAACTGAATTGTTTTGTTTTTATTTCTTATGCGAAATGGATAAATTTGTGAAAAAGCGAAGTGAGCCATCTACACCCAATGAATCGACTGGTATGTTATTTAAATTATGATTTTACCACATTGGATGGAAAGCCACAGTGCGCTGCTTGCTTTCAAGTTCTCTACGATGAATGTATAAAGCCATCAAAATTAGTTCGACATTTAGAAACTAAACATCCGGCTCATAAAAATAATCCCTTGGAATTTTTCGAAAGAAAATTACGTACCTTGAGAAATCAACAAACTTCTATTTGTAAGTCAAGCCGTACTGATAAAAGTGTACTTTTATCAGTATGGCTTAAAGCATCTTATCTCGTAGCATTAAGAGTAGCTAAGACGTTCAAACCCCATACCATCGCCAAAAACCTCATATTGCCTGCTGCAAGTGATATAGTCAGTGTTTTAATAGGCATGGAAGAAGCAAAAAAAAATTTAAAAAATTCCGCTTTCTAACGACACAATATCAAGGCGAATCGATGACATAGCTGTCGATGTTCGCAATCTGATAATTCAGCAACTGAGTTCAAGTAAATTTTTTAGTATTCAATTTGATGAATCAACAGATGTAGCAAACACGTTTCAGCTCTTATGTTTCGTGAAGTATGAATGTGATAGATACACATCAATCAAAGAAAATATGTTGCTTTGCAAAACAGTACCGGGTCATGCAACAGGACAATGTCTTTTTGATGATTTTTATGAAGCTACAAGAAACTATACTAACATAGATTGGACAAAATGTATTGCAGTGTGTACTGATGGTGCAAAGGCAATAACAGGAAAGAATAGTGGATTAATGAAAATATTAAAAGATCGTCTTATACCAAGAGCGGAATGGATGCACTGCTTCCTTCACAGACATGCTATTGTCGCAAAAAACATGCCGGAAAATCTCAATCAAATTCTTTGTTAAGCAGTAAAAATGGTAAATTTTGTTAAAAGCCGACCCTTACAGAGACAGGTTGTTTGCTAAACTATGCAATGAAATGGACGAAAATACAAAATCTTTTCTTTTCCATACAGAAGTTAGATGGTTATCGCGAGGGAAAGTGTTAATGGGCTTTGTGAGATGAATTAATAATATTTTTCACGATAAACAAACGCCATTCTCATTGTTACTACAGAATAATGAGTGTATTGTTGGCTTACTTAGCTGATGTAGCTTCGCATTTAAACCAGTTCAGTGTTAATTTACAAAGCCAAAGATCATGCTTTCATTAAGAAGCTTGATATCTAGGTTATTCGCCTTTGAAGAAAAAATTTGAATATGTTCCCACCACACTTTGGATTAGATTCACAACCATCTCATCGATATGTCTGCCGACAAAACGCTGGAACTGCAATTTACATATGAAGATTTAAATACGTTTTGGCTTACTCGTCGAAATGAATATGGAAGTTTAGTCACAAAAGCATTTGAAAATGTTAATCTTATCCTTATCTCTGTGAAAAGGGTTTTTTGTCTATGGTTACCTTAAAAGCTAAATTGTCTCTTATCACTCGAAAACAATTTGCTTTTGTGTGTTTGTAAC
Organism: Melolontha melolontha; assembly: GCA_935421215.2. Lineage (NCBI taxonomy): Eukaryota > Metazoa > Arthropoda > Insecta > Coleoptera > Scarabaeidae > Melolontha > Melolontha melolontha. Next base: position 17,840,212 of record OW285240.1, on the reverse strand, counting down.
GTAGATCCACGTATGAAGAAACTTTTAAACAAAAACGAATGCTACCATCACATTAATTTCATTTCTTTTCATGTGTACTTATTGTAATAGAATGTTTATAATAAAAATGTTTTTTTTTTTCTCATGATATGATTTTTCGTTATTGTTTAGGCTATTTCTTGACCCCTCTTTAACATCACCGCGACCCAGATTGAGAAGCGATGCTATAATGAATCTTCCCCTTCCCACGAAATAATTTGTACGATGCTGTAGTCCATACCATCTTAAAGCATCGAATTAAAGCTCTGTGATATAGCTAATGTCGCAAACGTCTCAACCAAGCGCATACTTAATACTTTGCAACATTTAAATAAGAAGAAACTAACTGCAAGATGGGTGCCGCATATGTTTACCATAGAGCGAGTACGAACTTGTTTTACAATTTCAGACGACTGTGGCTAAGTTCAAATGAATGCCATGAGAGTTTCTTTCGTCGATATGTCACCGTATATGAAATCTGGACACATAACTACATTTTAGAGATAAAACACAGTCAAAAAATGAATTTTCTTCCAATAAAGGTACTTTGAAGAATGCAAAAACCGTTTTTTCGGCCTAAGCTAAAGGACAGATTATGGTTACGTTTCTTGTCAAATCTAAGCCGTAATTTTTATTGCCTATATGTATAAAGGAAGTACATTAATTGGCCAATATTATGTTGATCTATCACCACATTTTGATGTCGGATACCAAAAATCTTGACAGAAAACCACAAGAATCAGCGTATGGCTGCATCATTGACTGGAATCTTACGAAAACGATGGTGACTCATTACTTGATGGAATCGTAACTGGAGACGAGACTTGGGTGAAACATGTGAACTGCAAGACTAAATTGCAGTCTATGGAGTAGAGGCACAAAAATTCCCCCCCCCCCCCAAAAAAAAAAAAAAAAACAAGAAAATGCTTGCATGTAGAAAGAGGTATTTAAGTGTCGCTTTCAAATGAATATAACATAATTTTTTTCCTATACTTTGGATTTTTTAATACCGAAACGTATTCTAATTCCTAGATAAACCTCGTGTATTGAAAAGTAAAATATTTATTTTTGCTCTAAAATAAGTATTTCGTTAGAAAGTCACTCTCTCGTCAAATCACCTCCTCAGATGTATTGTCGGAGAGCTAATGGCTGCAAAACATCTTTGGGAAGTAGAGTTGTAAACAATATGCTCTCAATATAATGTATAGAATTCTACACGGCAATATGGTTACGGGATTCGCGGAACACTGTATTCAAAATTCTCATTTGTTTAATGCTAATAATTTCAAACTTTTACACTCTTGTAATAAGGGTAAAAGGCTTGACTTCTTAGAAATTTTAGAAATTAAAAAAGCCATAAATCTCAACAGACAGGTCACAAACACGCAGTTGGATTTTTCAAACACCCCCACAATCGATGCTGTAATAAACCTTTTCAAAAAATAACGCATAAATATTGGTAGGAGTATACTTTTTACTTAGTTTACATGACTCTTCGAGAATGACTGAATAAGTCGAAACATATGTCGGAGATATTTTAAATACATTTTGTGAAACAAATATACCAAGTGTTTTATTTAGTAAATTATTCAATATGCTCTCGTTAATTGGGGATTCTTCTCACTTGTAATCCTTATGAATATTTTTTACAAGCTATACTCTTCTCTAAGATATATCTAGTACATAAAAGACCGAAGAGAAAAATGTGCTCTGCCATCCAAATCGCAAGATAGAGGCACATATGATTATCGTTCTGATGGTAGTATTTTGTGCGTAATCGAATAGTAATTCAATATTCACAGTAGCAAGTAACTACTATTATGTTTTTCCAATGTTTACAACTTTAAGACATGTCAAGTATGAAGCAAAGAGAAGTTCAATAATCGCATCTGATCATGGAATATAATGAAGGTGTGAATAGTGTTGATATATTCGATTATGTCCCCAGCTATCATCCTCATTTTCGATAGAAAAACGGTGGTGGAATCTCTTTTCACGTGGCCTAAACTGCACCGTTTGGATGTTTCCAGTACATATAGAGTTTTACAGTTTCAAAGCAAAATAGCATTATATTTTCTAAAATACCATACCAAACAAAGGTAACGGCTTGGAGGACCCTCAACATACACAATTTCGGATATTTGTTACGATGATATAAATTATATAGTAGATACTCCCAAGCTAGACGTATTGTATGCCAGAAATATACAAGACTGGTGCAGAAAATGAAAGAAAATTATTATTCTGAAATACATTACAAAAAACAATGCGTTTGCATTATGTGTTAATGTGTAATTTGTATTTACGTATATTATAATTATTTAGATATTTAGTTTATTATACTGAACGTAGTTTTTATTGTTTAAAATGTAGCTACTGATTATACTAGTTGACACACTAGTTGTAAATTACTAGCTTCTCACCCCGGGGTCTTGGATTGGGATCTGATGCCGCTGTTTGAAATAGTTTTCATAATTTTCCTTCTGTGGTGAATACCGACAGCCAAATATCTTAAGTCGCGTTATGGACGCGGTTATAATTATTACTAATGGTCTGCCAATTCCCCATGTAATTAACGTCATGCTGTTAAGACATGTTAAGGAATGAATGAATTATTAGTATCGAAAAATAATGATCTGCGAATAGTCCTTGTAATTGAGTTTTAAACTGGTGGGGGATGTAAGGACATGTGGTATTATTTCTGCCATTATTATTAATAATAATAATACATTAAGAACATGTTCAACTTCTAAAATATATATCTAATAAATATAATAAAGTAACATTTATTCCAGGTCTTAGCATCAGATATAGCTAGTTCATGCAGTCGGGGGTACTGGATTAAGCAAAGCCCAATTATCGAAAACCGATAAAGTATACCCTTGTCGCAGCTGTTAATTCTAAATGCATTTATTAGTTTTCGTTCGTTCCTCACTTGCCGAAAGTTCAAAGTTATCATGAAACAATTCCCTACTGTATAACAAATTTTAAACCAATCCAACCAAAACAAAACAGGATACATTGAACGCGTACAACCGAAACTATTTCGTCTTATCTATTTTTAAGGTAAACGCTTCAATGCATTACTACGTATACCATTGAAGATTTTATTATTTTCGTAACAGTCGCCATCTTTGTGTAAATATTGTAGAATGATGTAATATTGTTTATATTACGAATTAGAAATCGCTAATATGTATATATGTATACATATTAGAAATTATAAACTTACTGGTTTTGACCTATAAGCAAAAGATAATTTATAAAATTAGAATAGAATTTAATAGCCTAGCGATATTAATAATAATTAGAAGGACCATACATTAAGAAGTAAAATAATTACTAAATTTTCCTTTCTCTAATCGGACGGTTCAATAAATTTAAAAAGAAAAATTTCGATTTTAACATAAACCAACACCAAATCTCTATGCATCTACCTACTGACCTTTCAGCGGCGAATAGGTATGCGTTTTGGATCTATGGTAACCGCAAAATACGCTAGCACAAACTAAACGTCAACCCGAGAACCACGGAACGTGCAAAATGAATCTCGTGAATCTACCGACAAAGGTTTGCATTCCACTATAGAACAACTGGCACACTGTATTTGTGGACTTGGTGGGGACCATCAGGCCTTGGTTCCGCGTCTATTCCCCGGCACGACCAGCGTGCTAAAGGCATGGTCAAAAAGCATACCAATCCAACATTTTAGTTCACTGTCATTACTGCGGGGTCGTGGCACATGAGATTTTCCATTAGCCTGAAGGAAACCGTGACACTGTGTCATCGCCGTTCAAGGCGGAAATAAGCGTGTACGAAATTGAAATAATGGAACGCGTTTGTCTGATAAATGCATGCAGCTTTGCGGTTTATTAGAGTAGAAGTAACAATTATTATCGCCTAAGCGGCGGCTTCTTTTCATCAATAAATCATTTGAAATTTCGATGCCTTCATGTCATTGTATCATTGTCGCTGGTTCATTTGTCGAATTAGATACATATATATATATATATATATATATATATATATATATATATATACAGTGTGGTCATAAAGTTTGGAACCAAGCTTATAACCGCATTATTTTACATTTTTAGGAAAAACGCTCGGGCAGGTAAATTTTCTTTTTTAAAACGCCATCTTTTGACATACAATTTTTTTCTATGACGTCATTGGTTTTCGAGTGATGACGTTATCAACACTTTCTTTAAATGGCAACCATATTATTTTTTTCTCGTTTTTGGTAGATCTTTATATCCACCAAATAGTGATATAAAACAGTTGGTATGTTGCATCACAATTTTTTTGAAAAAATGATATAAATTTAGAAAAAAATGCGAAAATTTTATTTTTGTACAAAATTAAAATTAAATTAAAAAAAATACATCTGAACTTAAATTTATTGTAACAGTTAATGTAAATTTTCAAAATGGACCCCACCATCCAACTGACACTGTCCTAGCCGTGTGTAAATGCTTTGCGATCAATAGTAATCTGCGTTATTCGCTCCAGGTCAAAAGAAATTCGTCTTCCCAATCGGCCAATTACTTATTAAAAAATCTTATTTAACATTAAATAGTTTCACAAAAAATGGCCAAAGAAGTTTAATTTATTTAAAAAATGACATGATGTGGCAGAGCATTTCTTAATTAAAATCATCGCCCAAAAATTGAAGATTTCAAAAACTAATTAAGCTTACAAAATTTACTGAAATATGTAAGTAAGTTTTTTTCACACTTCTGTCTTGTGTGAGGACTTAAATATTCTTCTTTAACAAACCGGACCGTCAAAAGCACATGTACTCATGTTACTATGCAAAAAATTTACAAAAACAAAAACACGCACTTTTTTGCAAGATATTTCTTTATGACATTCTTGCTTCTTTTTATACAATTTATGTACAAAAATTTTAGTTTGAAATTGTTTCTATGGCGACAACATTGTTGAATTATTTACTTCTATTCTTGACGTTAGATTTTTGAGATATTGCGTAAAAATTGTTCATTTTCGCTAATATAAAAAATGGCACATTTATCTGAGCGAGAAAGAATCGAAATTTTAATTATGGTTGGGTATGGGGACAGACAAAGAACGCATGCAGAAGCATGCGAATTGTTTAACCATGAACACCCTGATAGACCTCCAATTACCAGGTCTACGGTGACAAAACTAGTTGGAAAGTTTACCGAAACTGGATCCGTAAGAGATCGACCACGGCAAGGTAGACCTCAAGTAGGAGAAGATGTGAAATTAAATGTGCTTCTAGAAGCAGAAGAAAGGCATCATGTTTCCACCAGACAACTTGCGTTAGCCAATCAGGTGGCTCACTCATTTGTCGTCAACTTGATTTAAAGAAGAACACTATCATCCTTACAAAGTTCAACTTGTATAGGAATTACATGAGGATGACGAAGATCGTCGACTGCAGTTCTGTGAAGACGTAATGTTATGTTGTGACCAAAATCCAAATTTCTTGGAAAACATCGTCTTCTCAGATGAAGCTACGTTCTGCCTAAATGGATCTGTTCACCGCCGTAATTGCAGATATTGGTCGCAGAACAATCCGCATTGGACTCAAGCGTGTCATACTCAGCGCAGAGGAAAAGTTAACGTATGGGTTGGAATGATTGGACGACGCATTTTAGGACAATATTTTTTTGAAGGAAATTTGACTGCTGTGCAATATTTATAATTTTTAAGATTTGAACTAGTTCCAGCGCTCGCTGTTATTTTCCCAAATCACGAGGATGGTGATGTACCCCATCCAAAAATTTGGTTTCAACAAGATGGGGCGCCTCCCCATTATGGTGTAGACTCTACACCTCTACCTCTACACTGTAGAGGTTCGCCACTATCTTGACGAAATATTTCCCAATAAATGGATTGGACGGAGATGCGCCATAGAATGGCCACCTCGTTCTCCTGACCTGACTCCGTTAGACTTTTTTTTGTGGGGTTATTTGAAATCGAAAGTGTATTTTAACAAACCGAACAATTTAGAAGATTTAAAAGAACGAATTCGCGTAGAACTTACACAAATATCCCCAGACATAATTGAGGCGAGTATACGAAGTGTTTACACTCGGCTGGGACAATGTCAGTTGGTTGGTGGGGTCCATTTTGAAAATTTACGTTAACTGTTACAATAAATTTAAGTTCAGATGTATTTTTTTAATTTAATTTTAATTTTGTACAAAAATAAAATTTTCGTATTTTTTTTCTAAATTTATATCATTTCTTCAAAAAAATTGTGATGTAACATACAAATTGTTTTATATCACTATTTGGTGGATATAAAGATCTACCAAAAACGAGAAAAAAATAATATGGTTGCCATTTAAAAAAAGTGTTGATAACGTCATCACTCGAAAACCAATGACGTCATAGAAAAAAATTGTATGTCAAAAGATGGCGTTTTAAAAAAGAAAATTTACCTGTACGAGCGTTTTTCCTAAAAATGTAAAATAATGCGGTTATAAGCTTGGTTCCAAACTTTATGACCACACTGTATATATATATATATATATATATACATATATATTAAGCTGGTTCAGTCTTCTGCTTATTATTATGTGTATATAAACAATTTTTTGTTAATATTTCTAATTTAAAATTCATATTACTAAAAATATGTTGATCGCGCCATCTATTTTAGAATAACCTAAATAGGGTAATCTATTTTATGCCAATTGGCAATTTGCAATATTTTAAATGTCACTTAATTAATTAACAAGTTTATAAATTATTATAAGATATTATAAAAACCTTCGTATTATTCCTTTTTCATGTTAAATTAAAGGTTCAATCTGGTATTACTAATTGTACACGCTTTTTTCCTTTCGAGCGGATATATTTTCCGAAGTAGTTAAGGCGTTGAAAAACAACAGAAGTTGGTTGTTAACGAAAAATAGAATTAAAATAAAAATAAACGTAGCCACGTTTAATTAATTTTCATAATGCGTTTTTGAAGAATTTTAAGGCGATTTATATGTTTTAAAACGCATTCTGAAGCTGAAAAATAAAGAATATTTCCTTTTAAAAAATATATACTACATTGGAGTTTCAAATTACCTTGAATTTCCAAGTGCTTATACAACGATTGATATCCACGACAATCAAGTATCGTGCCTTATCCTATTATAGCAACCCTTCTAATCCTTTTTATTTAATTCCATTATTTATGAGCCATCCAATTAGTCGTGCTGATTAAACCATTTCCAGTCATTGAATCGGAAGATTAAATCCTGTAACCTGTCCGAGTACTTTCCCGGTCCATATTGCCAAGCAGAGATAACTACTGTTACGAATATATATGTGCACATATACAAGGTAGAATTTACCATATAAAAAGAGATTTTTCTATGAATTATTATTATTATTAACCATAAATCGAACAGCTTCACTGTTTTTTTTAACATTTGTAAGAATATTTATATATAGTATTACTGACTTTGAATTTTTCATAGACTAATTGATTGATAATTAAGTCAAGACCAACCTTTTATTACCCTGAGTATCCGAAATTATTAATATAAAGAACTAATACCATTTTGAGGTTAAATCACATCGTTTGTATTGATTACCTCTCTAAATTCTTTCTTTTCATCTAAAGCGCATAATTTAAATTAACAAATTGTTTGTTACATACACTTATGAAATTTACTTACCTTTGTTCGAGTATTTAACCTTAATAACAAACTGAATTAGTTTTTTTTTCCCATTATCTATTAGTTGTTGGTTCAGAAGTTGAGGGCTCTCGCAATCAAGTATATTATAGTGGGGAGAAATTCAAATTGTTATATTTTATTTGTATTATTTAGTTTTTTTTATGTGTATTAAATTGAGTTTATTTGTTTAATATGGTATTTCCTTTAATTACATATTAGAGTATTATATTATCGAAAGGATTTAATTTATTCTAATCTATTGTGTAGATTTTTTTTTATTTAGTGTAATATTTTCATAAATTTTCGTTACTTTTTCAAAATATATAACTTTTAACTTTTCTTGCAGTCAGTATATATATATATATATATATATATATATATATATATATATATATATATATATATATATTTAGTGTTTAAAGAATTTTGTTTTTCTTTTTTTTTTATTGGCCGTGTCTTAATATTAAAAATAATACTAGATTTTTATTGGTTTTTGCGACCTTTTATTGAATTTTGATGTTGTTTACGACGTTTCGACTTTTATCAATTCAGCCTTTTTCAAGCATCTGGAAACAACAATCAATACAATGAACATGAGAACTGTGTTTGTTTCGTGTGATATGACAATTAAATTAACAATTTTAATATAATTTTAATTTAAAATTGTTAATTTAATTGTCATATCACACGAAACAAACACAGTTCTCATGTTCATTGTATTGATTCTTGTTTCCAGATGCTTGAAAAAGACTGAATTGATAAAAGTCGAAACGTCGTAAACAACATCAAAATTCAATAAAAGGTCGCAAAAACCAATAAAAATCTAGTATTATTTTTAATATATATATATATATATATATATATATATATATATATATATATATATATACAGACTGCTAGAAAAGTTAAAAGTTATATATTTTGAAAAAGTAACGAAAATTTATGAAACTAAATAAACGGCGATTAAAGGTCTGGTTCATTACTTCAAAGTATATATATATTTAAAACAACCCTACATGTTTCGGCAATGATGCCTTTGTCAAGGGAATAAAAAATATAAATGACAGAATATTTATATTTTTTATTCCCTTGACAAAGGCATCATTGCCGAAACATGTAGGGTTGTTTTAAATATATATACTTTGAAGTAATGAACCAGACCTTTAATCGCCGACTTATTTAGTTTACCTTATCATACCAAGGTCACGAAAATATTATATATATATATATATATATATATATATATATATATATATATATATATATATATATATATATAGTGTAGTGATGCAAGTTATTCATATAGAGCTGCATCTAAAATAGGAAGAATAAGACATACAAAGTGAAAAAGGGTAATAATATAATGGTTATATAAATAATATTATTAAGTCTTAGTAGTATCGAAGTGCATATGTATTTTTATAACGATCATTTCATTCTTAAAATTTCTATATTTATTTTCCTTTCATTATTTACTTTTATTATATCATATTCAAATTTTCAAATATTAGAGCGAAAAACATATTCAAATCCATATGCATCTTTGTATTATATCGACGCTAGTAAGACACGCCTACAAATTGACATCTCGCTATGTTTACATTTATCATGCGCAGTATGCGATTTGTATCATTCAAATCTATCTTAACCTAACTTGGTAATTTATTATATAATTTTTAAAATCAGTCAGATAATCAAAATTAATCAAATTCTTTTTATATAAAATTGTTAAAAGGGTAAATCATCGAGACTTTTGATATCAATAGATAGCGTGTTTGGTAATATTCAGACAAGTGCTATCGGGATATTCGATCCTTGAATTTAAAAAAAAATAAATACACGCATCTTTTTAGACCAAGCCTTAGAAATCTTTTAAAAAAACCTAAATTTAAATTATAAATTCATCTAAAAGTTATTAAAAGTATCCAGAATATTAATTAACTCGATCGACAAGAGAATTACTACAAGAATTTTCGGTAATAACGAACTTTCAAACAACATAGCGTCATAGACGTAGTTCCACCGAAAACGATAGAAAATCAAAAGAAAAATATTCAAGAATCCATCGCCGAACATCAACAGAATAGTCTAACGTACAGTATGTTTCAAAATAAATGCGAAAACTACGAAATATTTATGAGCAGCCAACATCGCACTGTTGTAATGTTGGTGATCGCCTCTCTTCATACCTAGTGATACATAATCCGTAATTCTCTGTTAATATATTTAACGTGACTACATTTTCCTTTATTTTTTAATTATTTTGTAATTTTAGAAATTCTAAATGTATAAAATGTGTTGATAAATAATAAATTAATTTAAAAAAAAAGGTAGAGTCAATGTCTATAATAACTGAACGTATTCTTTAAAAATTGTCATCGGGGAATCGATCGTACGTCTCTGTCGAAAAGCCTTAGATAGATAGGGTATATAAGTGCATTTGTATACTGGAGTAGTTGCGGTATATATTATACATATACGTGTATTTTTGTAAGAGCATGGGTAATACGTTTTATGTATTCCTTAATGAGGGCCAGCGCTCTAACGTTGATATAAATAAACATATGTTGGATTCATAACTATATACAAAACATCTGTTTCTGTGTATTTTTTAGGAAGGTGACAACATAATATTTCAATTTTTTTTTTTTATAAATACTATGCGATTTTCTGTATGATGTTTTAAAAACATTTTAAAGGCTTCTTGTAATATTAAAGTAAGTTCTTAAATTACTTAATATTTCAATAAATATGTTTGACATAATAAATAAATTCATTTCTATTTGTAATTTAACCAAATTTACTTTTGTCCATATGGAATTAGTAATTTGGTTCTTATTTCATTATAAAAAATCTCTATCAATCTTGATAATGTTCATTCGTATGACTAAAAATATGTATGCGGACGACAATGTATTCTGCGTATATAAGATATACCATTTTTTATAGTGATAGGGTTTATAAAGAAGAGAATTAAATAAAAAAACGCAACTATTCTTATAAATACTAACATAAAAAAATTAAAAAAAAATTACAAAATATTGAGGAATTAAATTGGAAGAAACAATAAATTCAAAATAATATTGTAAATGCAAATATTTTTCAATTAAGAACAATATGCTCTGAAATTTAAATGAGAATAAAAATTCTTTTTTCAAAAAACCAATTTCCACATACTGTTGAACAATTTTAAAATAAATGCTTAAATGGGTTTCACCCAAAAAAGAAGCAACAAAATGTTGAAATAATCTATGAATAAAAGTACATAAACAGACTATTATTATATGATTAAATATTTTAGTACATACTATATTAGGTATGGCTCTTAAGAAAACAGCGATTAAAAGAAATAAATTTAAAATTATTAACAAATTATTTGCGAAAATAATACGCGTTGCCTTCCGGCTCTAAAACTATATTTTAATATTTGGTCCAACGAACATTATTATCAATAGTTGATTGCAGTCGCCTTTCCATGGAATTTACGAGGTTTTCAAAAATTTACGTAAACCTGTAATGCTCCCAAATTGTGCTGGCATGCAAATAAATTTCTCATACATTTCTTATGCGAATGTTTCCCCGGAAGTCATCCCATCGCTGCACAATGTCTGCCCAAAGATTTTCAATGTGGTTAAAGTCCAGGGATTTGGCAGGCCAATTCGTCAGTATGGATTGAGGGTGGTTGTCAAACCATTCTCTAAAAATTATAACATTATGCACCGGACAAATGTCATGCACATAGATTAGAGCTGCGTCCCCATAAACTGCCTGTAAGCTCGGTAGCATGCTATTTTCTAATAATTGCACATACACCTTTGCATCCATTCGTGGGTCTACGCGTACAAGTTCTCCGGGACCTGCTACAGACATCCACCCCCACATGTTAAGGGATATTCGGCCGCTCCTCTTCTTTTTGAGTACATTCCGCTATTGGTATCTCGAATTCGGCAACCTGTACAAAGGGTTCCGAGACCCAATTTCGGAAGAGAACACCTTTTCGTCCGTAAAAATCGTGTTGTCCCAATATCGTCCTATGTTTGCTTGTGCGAACTGCAATCTGCGTTCCACATGAACCGGAGTTAAATCGATTTTCTGTGCTGGACGTCTGCATTTGTATCCGCTGTCCTTGAGTCTCCTCCCAAGTGTTGGGCGGCTGCAATTGAAATTATTTATCTCGATAACCGTTTGCATGGAAGAAAACGGTTGTTGAGAAACGTAGTTTATCGCGTTATTCAAGACATTTTCATCCAGTACTCGTTTCCTTCCACATCTAAGCCGTTTATTGAAGAATTGAATTGCTTCTTCGTCTCATTTCTTTTTCCATCTATAGACCTGCGAGACCCGTGAAATAAAATTAAACGAATATATAGTTCGTGAAGACGATTTTAGAACTATCTTAAGAGCAATATTTACATTAACATTATAATGTAAAAGAATCTAATTTAAAACGTATTTTGAACATAATTATTAAATACATTTTTTAATAACTTTATAAACATAATTAAAATATTTTTATTGTAGTAATTCCCCTTAAGGAACATTTTTTTTATATATAGTCACGGAGTCAAATACAGCTTCCTTATCCTAATAGAATCCCTAAGTAGCTCTTCCTAAGCTGTTTATGGAACACATTGAGTTAAGGAATAAATCAAATGAAGATACCTTTTTTCAAATCTATGATTTTTTTAATATGGGTTTCTTCGAATTATATATACATAAATTAATAATTTTCATAAAACAAAATCAAAATCGATTTATTCGCCTATAATTATTTTATTGTTGAATCGAATAAAACTATTTAACAATAAGCATGCTAGACTGATGTTTTTAAACGTTAAAAAAACAAACTATATTGATTACTTTATTCAATTTTTTTTTTAATTTGAAAGTTATTAAATATTGTTTGAGAGTGATTAATGGCTCATAAAAAATTGTATCAATATATTATATTGCAACGAAATATTTATTTTTTACTGTTACACCTTTCAATCCGTATAATAATAAAACTGATAAATTTCTTTAAGTTAGCCAATATACTAACTAAAAGACCACATTCATACTGTAGGAAAATATTGTGAATTATAATGTTCGCCTCAAAGTGTAAAATGCTATGTGAAAGTGTGTATGTATATACATTTTTAATGGTTTGTTGTCCCCATTTCAAGAGATGTGTTAGTAATATAAACAAAACCAGATGTAAAGGGACGAGTAGAATTACGCGCCTGAATGAGACGAAAATTAGAATTCACATGGAAAGGGGGCTGCAATCTACTATTGATAATTATGGTCGTTGAAACTATTATTAAAGTTTAGTTTTAGAGCCGAGAAAGCTACGTTTTTTTTTTCGGCAAAAAATTGTTTATAATTTTGAATTTTTTTTGGTCGATTATTATAAATACTTATATTAGCAATTTAATGTCTCACTATTAGTCAAAATTATTTTTAGAGCCCTACCTAACATAGTACTAAAATATTTATTAATAAAATAATTAGGGTTTGCTATATTTTCTGTGACCACGCGCGAATTACGTGCACATGTATTAATAACCCATTGAAAGCAATATTATAAATAGAGTGGACCAATTCGGAGCGAAAGTAGAGGCGTGACCAACGAATTGGTTCCCGTATGCTTAACATTATTAATATCTAGAGAAATACTATCGCGACCGAAGCTGTTAATATCTTAGATACAAAACAAATGTAAGACGGTTTTTCTAGATTATGAAACGTTCTCGATGATACGTATAAAAAATAAATTTTAAAATGTATGTGATTCGAAGAATAAAAAAAAATATTACCGTCTTATGCGTTTTCCGTGTCTTGAAAATCTGGAGAAGCGCGATGAGATATTGTTGACGGAAGGTGCGTCTCCAAAGTTATTTCTCGAAAACGCGTCCGCCATTAGGAAAATATGTGCTTGTATAAAGAAAACGATCGCTACACATCTAGTGATGTGATGTTTGCATAATTGAATTAATCTTTGAAACAACTTAATACATCTGCAGACGAACCATCATAAATTTGTCTAAGTCTGGCCAAATAATAATATTTATCTAAAACACTTTCAAACTTACTAAAAATACACTCATTTGTTGTGTCTTCTTTCGAACATAGCTGTGCGTGTGTATCTCTCACAACTAGCACAGATTCCTGTAACGATAGCGAAGAATTTTGTAGGTTTTCTAATGCTTGCACTATTCCGAAGTAATTGTTGTCAATAGTTTGCAAATCACATTTAACCTGACTATTTTGAATTTTTAGTCCGACTTAAAAGGTCACAAATACGCAAACAATCAGACAGCTTTAAAAAACACACCAGATGACACAAAAACATAACTTTGATTTTGAAAATACCTGAATAATAACAAAGCACAAAAATAGAAAGGATAGGGAGGTCTTAGAAATGATCCATATTTTCAAAAACAGCAGAACAATCTACGACCATGACGAGATTGATGGACTTTCTAAACTCTATAATCCACTAATTAAACAATAGAAGACAACTAATCCCACCCACACGCCCCAAAATTAAATTTTTTTTTTTTGTTTTCCGTTGTAAATATATATATACTATGATTCCCTAATACATGGCTTGACCATGCAAATTTTAAAAACAAAAAAAAAAAATCATTTATCCAACAAAGACATTTGGTCACACAAAATATTCGGAATGACGCGATCGACCCTGGAAAGGTGTCGGGCAGGTCCGACCATACAAGTACACAAGTATGTGATTTGAAACGTAATAAATCGGTGAGTTTTATATCATTTAATTTTCCTTACTTTATTAGTATTTTAATTTTAATTTCTTATTCATTCATACAAATGTATAATTATTGTCTTACCTTTCGTTGTATTAATTTTTTGTTTCTATTCATTTAAGAAAGACTTAATAATAAAAAGAGTCGAAACGTCGTAGAGAAAAATCTTGAAATTCATGAACGGTCGCTAAACAAATGAAAACGCCTATTATTTTAAATATTAAGACACGGGCAATAAAATAAATAAGATATTTAATTCGTATTAACATTAAATAAATAAATACCTATATATATATATATATATATATATATATATGGTAAACCTAATCAGTGGGCGATTAAAGGTCTGTATATTACTTCAAAGTATATGTATTTAAAAAACTCTACATGTTTCGGCTGTGTACGCCTTTATCAAGAGAACACAAAATATGAATGACAGGATATAAATGTCAAGTAATTAAGTTGCTATGGTTTAAATGGTTTAAACCATAGCAACTTATTTACTTGACATTTATATCCTGTCATTCATATTTTGTGTTCTCTTGATAAAGGCGTACACAGCCGAAACATGTAAAGTTTTTTAAATACATATATTTTGAAGTAATATACAGACCTTTAATCGCCTACTGATTAGGTTTACCATATCATACCAAGGTCACGAAGTTATTATATATATATATATATATATATATATATATATATATATATATATATATATAGTAAACCTAATCAGTAGGCGATTAAAGGTCTGTATATTACTTCAAAATATATCTATTTAAAAAACTCTACATGTTTCGGCTGTATACGCCTTTTTCAAGAGAATACAAAATATGAATGATATATGATTCATATTTTGTATTCTCTTGAAAAAGGCGTATACAGCCGAAACATGTAGAGTTTTTTAAATAGATATATTTTGAAGTAATATACAGACCTTTAATCGCCTACTGATTAGGTTTACCATATCATACCAAGGTCACGAAGTTATTATATATATATATATATATATATATATATATATATTGATGTGAGTCTCCTTTCTTCTTTAATAAATTCTTTTACTAATAATATTTCGGTTTCGAGAATGTTATATCTACAATATTCAGATTTGTGAATTATTACTTTAACGTTAGAATTTTGTAATAAATTCATAATAGGTATTTGAAATCATGATACCGTTGAATATTGTATGTAATATTTAATCTATTTGCTAATTATCAAAATTAACTCTAATTTATTTTCAAGAGGACTTGAGATTTCTAAAAAACCAACTAAGTTTTATCTTACTTTTGAACATATATCTTCAAATTATGTTATTTGTTTGGCTTCTTTGAACTTCATTTTCATAATTTGTAATTTAGATTACGTGGGTGAATTTGAATATTATATTATATTTAGTATTATTTTAGAAACCTTTGTATTAATTACTTAAAATATCAGATTGATACTTTTACTAAATTTCTGATGTGAGTCTTGACGGCGAAAACAATTGGCATTGAATAAAATTGTTTGGGATGGATTGGAAAAATTTTTACCTTCATGACATAAATATTGTTTTTTAATTAATATTCCCTTTATAGTCCTCATATAAATTGTTTATGGGAATATATTTATCAAGCAGAAGCAGTGTAATAAAATACAGTTGACACATGAACCATATAAGGAGAATTTTAATATACATACGATTGCGGAAGAATGGATTTATGTTAATGCAACGCTCATAAAGAAGAATTCATATTTCTTTTCAATTATTTTGGAGAAGAACACCACTTCAGGATTTTATATTGAACATAACCAGGTGGTATACCCTGCAAGATTGAATCATAAATTTATCAGCGCCTAGGAAATTATCCAGCCATTTCAATCAAGAAACTGACAACCAACTTTGATGTTCCAGTTGGAAATATTCCTGTGAATCTCGTCCAAAGAACCTGTTGAAATTGATATCTTCAAAATTTAACGCATCCATCAGGTATTTAAGTGAAAATTGTAAAATATGTGTTTGTAATAGATATAACATTTCTTGCAATCACTTTTCTATATATCATTTAATCACGTCATCTCAAGTGTCATATCATTTAGCTTTTAAATGTCAGATTTGGTAGTTTTATTTTAAAATCTTGGAACTTGTTTAATTTATATATAGACATAGGATTAGGTTTTCTATTATTTGAATAGGCAATACATCTCTTTAAAAAATTTTTTATTATCTTGTGATAATCTAAATAATATCATTAAATATATTGATATACATAACTTTACCTTTTACGTTTTATTTTATGTATGTTTAAGTGTTTGTCTGTGTATCGAGAACTTACTTCGAGACCCTTGAGTTTAAGTAGTTTTCTGGCATTCTTTTTCATTTATAACCTAACTTTTTTTTTTTCTTGAGCTAGCCATTCTGTTATTACATTGAATTTTCTCATTCCTTATTATTGTATCGCATTCCGCGTTACTACAATATATATATATATATATATATATATATATATATATATATATATATATATATAATTTGATACATTACATTATTATAGTTTTTCGGCTTTTATATGAAATATTTACAATTATCGCTCCGGCTTGGTCCACCATATTTATAATATTGCTTTGAATGGGTTACTTACACATGTGTATGTGATTGCCGCGTGGTCACGGAAAAGATCGCACCCCTAATAATAATAGTCTGTTTACGTACTTTTATTCTTAGATTATTTCAACTTTTTTGTATCTTATTTTTTATGTGAAACCCTATTAAAACTTTTTTTAAAAAATTATTCCACAGTACGTGGAAATATTATTGATTCGCTTGATATAAAAAAAAATTTTTGATTTCTATTTCACAGCATATTGTTTTTAATCAAATAAAATAGCCTGTACAATATTGTTTTTTATGTTTAATATTTATTGTCCGTTAAAATAAAGTTCCACAATATTTTGTTATTATTGTTGTTTTTTTTTGTTTGGTTATTATTATATGTAATATATTTGCCTATTTGCATTTTATTATTTACTTCTTTTGTTTATAAACCTTATCAATAATAAAAATAGTATATATTATATACGCAATCAAAATTGTCGTCCGCATACTTCTTTGTAGTCATACGAATGAAAAGTATCAAGATAGATAGAGAATTTATATAATTAAAGGAAAACCTATTTACTAAATCCATATGGACAAAAGTAAATTTTGTAAAATGACAAATAGAAATGAATTTGTTTATTATGTAAAACATGTTTATTGAAACATAAAGTTATTCACAAACTTACTTTAATATTACAAGAAGCCTTTAAAAAGTTTGTAAAACATAAAAAAAGGAATCGCATAGTATTTATTTAAAAAAATAATTGATATATAATGTTGTCACCTCCCAAAAAAATACACACAAAAAGAGGTTTTGTATATAGTTATGAATCCACCATATGTTTATCTCTATCAACGTTAGAGCGCTGGTCGTCATTACGGAATACATAATACGTACTACCAATGATGCATATATATATGCCGCAACTACTCAAGTATACACATGCACTTATATACCCTATCTATCTAAGGCTTTGCGAAAGAGACGCACGATCGATTCCCCGATTACAATTTTTAAAGAATACGTTCAGTTATTATAGACATTGACTCTACCTTTTTTTTTTAATTTATTTATTATTTATCAACACATTTTATATATTTAGAATTTTAAAAATTTCAAAATAATTAAAAAAATAAATGAAAATGTAGTCACGTTAAATATATTAACAGAGAATTACGGATTATGTATCACTAGGTATGAAGAGAGGCGATCACCAACATTACAACAGTGCGATGTTGGCTGCTCATAAATATTTCGTAGTTTTCGCATTTATTTTGAAACATACTGTACATCTACAACGATACCTGATATCCTACAGCCAGAAACGAGCGCAGGGAGTAATTAGGCACCGGAGACGAAGTCCGAAGAAAATCTTCGATAGCGTCATCGCAAACAGCCACCCACGCGGCCATCGTTTTGTACTGCACCCGAACATTTTCGGATCGCCGAGAATCTTCCCAATTCATACATACGATCTACAAATATACATCAGGATCATTATTATAACAGGTTTTCAGATAATACTTATTTATTTTTCCAAAAATTAAATTCTTTAAACTTTTATTTAACAATATTCTCGAATTATTTACCTGATCTATTACGTCCTGTCCTATTTTTTATATTTAATTAAACAAGCTATTTAAAGCTTAGATATAGCAATAAAAGGGTACTCACCATTATTGTAATAAGATTATTCACATTTATATTCATATTATTTATTAGTTTAACACACATAACCTCTTTTCACATTAGTAACACCTTGTTGTTCATGCGTATATACAGTTTCGGTAATATCACATTTGTAATACGTTATATTTTTACAGTTTCCTTTAATTTAATAAATATCATATTTTTAATTTACATTAATCTTTTATTTGTTTATATTTGTTTGTAGGAGTTATTTTATTAAGCGTCAACATTAATATTATTCATTTATGGAAGCAACCACCGAAAATTCACGACGAGCCTGAGATCACCCACATTTAGTAAAGTTTGTTTAAATAGTTTCTTGCTTTCCGACTAGTTGGCTATTTGAGATAAAGATAGCGCAGTCTGAGGTGAGATTTTATAAATTAAGGCGCCCAACTAATCTTTTCAAATACATAATTTTTATCTTACACTTTTATTTCATTAACATTTCTTAATCTCACCACAAATGTCAAGTAAGTGTAACTTGACATTTATATCCTGTCATTCATATTTTGTATTCTCTTGATAAAGGCGTATACAGCCGAAACATGTAGAGTTTTTTAAATACATATATTTTGAAGTAATATACAGACCTTTAATCGCCTACTGATTAGGTTTACTATATATATATATATATATATATATAACAATTTATTAATTTATTAGAGTTTTTCGGCTTTTATATAAAATATTTACAAATATCAAATTAGTATGTATGTAATTGCAAAGTAAGTGGGGATGTAAACATTGCTGTCTGCAAATTACAAAGCAAATCATACGAAATTTTTTAATTGAAAAATATTGTCTATGTTGGGACTTGAACCCAAGTCTACAGTTTGCCGGACTGTCGCTTTTACCACTCAGCCACAACAATAGACCTTGGTTCAAGCAATTTAGAAATGCATTATAAAGTAACAGTGTAAATGAATCAGATGTCAGTTATATATATACCGCCTGATTCTGAGCAAACGCAACGATCCGAATGTATGAATATTTCTCCCGCTTCGAATACAATTCCCCTGAACGCGTTTAGCCAATCACAAAGCAGTCTGTCGCGCAACCATTTAACAACTAATGTCACAAATTGGTGTCACCACTGTCACCCTTTACGGAGTCTCTTAAGCGTTTGAATAGTGAAAATAAGAAAATAAGAAAAGAAAATAGGCATTACTGGTTCTGTACAAAATTTAAAACCATTATTCCCAAATCGCAGAGTTCCTAATGATACGTTCATTTTAGTATGCGCTGCAATAGAACTAAATTCAAATTTGACAGTTAGCGATATTTCCAACGATTTAGGCATATGTTGCTCTTCCGTTAACCGCATACTAAAATTAAATGGTTTTCGTAATTATAAATATTCCAAACATCATCAATTATTTTACGGTGATGAGTTTAAACGTATGAATTTCCGTTATTATATAATTAATTTCACATTATGAACAATTTATTTTATTATCTGTAAGAGTAAATTTTTCTTTACATTACTAGAATTTAATTTAGTTTTTATTTATTTCTGAAGTTTATTTAGTTTACTATGAACAGTTTTTGTGACCTTTATTATTAAAATTTAATTTATTAAATCTCTTGATGCCTTATTTGCAATTTTCTTAACCGCTTATTAATAATTTCATTACGCTTTGTAGAATAACGTATTGCAATTTACTCATTACCATAACACAGGACTAAACAATTTATAGTCCTTTAATAGTAATTTGGTAATCAGATAATTTTTCTTACGCGGCTCCATAATATGTAAGTATGTATGATATATGATATTGATGTTGACACGCCTACAGCATTCAGGGGAATTGTATTCGAAGCGGGAGAAATATTCATACATTCGGATCGTTGCGTTTGCTCAGAATTAGGCGGTATATATATATAGGTTTATAGCAACCTGCGCCTTCCGCCTGCGCCAGCTCTTTCAAGATTGACCTTGTTTCCTTCTTCATTCTAGTTTCCATTCGAGAATTTGTTTGGGTAGTTTTGTTTCGAACCATATGGTTCGGGTACGTACGGACGCGTACTTCGATGTTGTCTATTATAGTGCAGTTAACCTTCATAATTTCTCTATTTCTGTTCTTCGTTACTCTTTCAATTTTTGATCTGCCTGCTGCCCACCTCCAAAAACCAATTTCTGTAGCTGTTAATGTTCTTTATAGTTTTCTCTTTTATAGACCAGACTTCCGAATTGTACGTTATTCTGCTTTTCACGATAGTATTGTATATAAATTTTTTGTGTTCTTTTAAGATGTTTCTGTCCCATAAAATGTTATTTAGCATAGCAATAGCTTTCCTGCTCTGTATCTTACGTTCCGTTCTAGAATATCTTTATTCTCAGATATTTATATTCGTTGCATTGTTGTATTTTTTGTCCGTTTTCTATTAATATAAAATGGGAAGGTCGTTGTTCGAATAATCTAATTGAGAACCCGACACTGCAGACAACATGTTTGTTTTATACTTTAATGAAGTCTTTCAAAAGAGGTTATCTAAATAACCATTCATTTACACAATCAATGAACTATTAATGAGGTATACCGGAAAACTCCACTAATTAACTTTCTTCATTAACAAAAACTCTTGACCCACCTCGAACTCCTTAAATTAATTTACTTTTATAGCATTAACATTAGTGAATTCATTAGTTCTACATGTTTACAGATTTATCATTTTCAATGTTTGGTTAACATTTTAACAGCGTCTGAAGTACCATCAACTACATGAGTAAATATGCAGACATGGTGCGATATTTTAACACGTGCCCGTTCGCGAGTTTGTGGTATCCGATATCTCAAAACGAGAAGTTGACAAAGTGAATTTACATACTCCTTGAATTATGTATGCGTTTAAGCTGCAGTATGAATAAGTCTTGGACTTATTTGTCGAACACGTTTGGGATTTGTCTATATTATAATTTTAATGTGTATATATTTCATTGTCATATTACTATAACTAAATACGCGCACATGAAATACTTCTGAAAATTTTATGGACTATAATGTATAAAAGAAGCCCAAGCTAAAATTCTTACAATAGTAGTTGTAATCGGTCTTAATGACAGACAATAAAAAATAAAATGAATTATTTTTACATTTAATATTGAAATTAATTTTAATAATTTTTTATTGAAATTAAAAATGTTTACTTATGTTATGTTAACCCTTAAACCGAAACATAGTTATACAGTATGTAATGAGAAATATCCGGTCACACAGACCGGTCGCTAAAATGTTCTAAGTATATGTATATATTTCCATATTTTTCAGAAAAACTATATTCTTTTTGCTGTAAATTTTAATCTAAACAAATTTAACGTTTATTTACTTAAACAAATACAGTAATTTAAACATTACAAAATATAAAGTTTAATCTGCTGAAACAAGTTAAAGTTCTTTGGTGGCACAGCTAATGCACACTTTTCTGCTACACTCTAAACAAATAGCATGATTACATTTTATGCATTTGTAGGACGTTTTCCTCTCCTTACGAGGTGGGCAGTTAGAACAAGTTTTGCGTTTCTGAAGTTTGTCGCATGGAACTTTGTCAGTCGTATTTTGCAGTTCCTCAGGAATTATTTGACGTATTAGTGACTTGAGATCTCTAGGAAGGTTTGGAATTGCTAATCGTCTTTGAAGATGCGATTCCAAGAGTGACATAGCCAAACTTTTAATAAAAGCGCTTCTATTTATTGGAGGATTTTGAGAATAACACAAATACAGTATGAAACTGTTGACACAGCTTACATTTACTAGAGTATAAAATATTGCTAATGGCCATCTTCTTGTTCTCCTATTGGATGAATATAAAGCACTTTTCATGTCCAGAAGGTCTACACCACTTTTTGTTTTATTATAGTAACAGACAATCTCTGGTTTATTTTTATCAGAATCTGTTTCAGGCTTGTCATGATATAAACACAACTGCTTTATTAGTTTTTGGCACAATTGACAGCAATGTTACCGGCATATCGGAAGCGAATCCATAAAGTGCTGACCCGACTGGCTTGGATTTTTTTGCTTTAAATTCTGGTGGTATAACAATCTTGTTTTGTTTCATAGTACCTACGTATGTCAGAGATCTTTTTCTAAGTTCTTCTACTAACTCTAACGAACTAAACCAGTTGTCGCCCGTAACGTATCGGTTCGATCCTTCAAGTGGTTTGCACAAGCGTATAGTTGATTGTGTGGGTTTCGACAGTTTACGCTCTTCTTCGGAAAGTCCAATTCCATCACTGTCTCTTCTTGTGTAAATATAGGCGTTAAAAAGGTAAGAAGTAGCAGAGTCAGCTAAGCATTGAATTTTTATGCCATATTTCGCTGGTTTCTTTGGCATATACATACGAAACCCACATTCTCCTCTGACAGGCATTTCGTCCACTGTCACATTACTACTAACGCAGTACATTTCTTGAGAGTTTTGTATGAACGAATTGAATATTTCGAAAATAGCAGCACGGTCGTTCTTTTTTCTTTCATCACGAGTTGTGGAATCATCAAACCTGAGGCAAGTCGCTAAGACTTCGAAACGCCTAACGGACATAGTTGCTCTAAAGATAGGCCTCCCTGTCAAATCCTTTGCGAAGAGCGACTTCATATTTTCATGGCCAGATTTAAAAATTGCAGTTAGCATTAGTAACCCGAAAAAGCTTGTATTTCTACAGAATCAGTGTTTCGGTAATTTGACATATTACTTTCAGGTTTTAATTTATTTCTAACTGAAATTAGTTTCGAATTGGTATAAAGGACAATTTTATAAATCATTTGTGTGTCAAATAAACACTTCCAAATTTCGATTCTATCAACACTTTCCAACTGGGTAGCTTTTCGGGTGAGTCCAGGTAATTGTCGTATAATATTATGTTTCTGATTTTCGAATGGTAGAACTTACCGTTTTTAGCCATTTAAACTCTTTCTTATTTTTTTTCCAATAAAAAACTGCGCTTCCCCCTTCCTTTCTTGATTGCATTGAATATTGTTTTCTTCAACAATAATTTCCTGTTCAGCGCTTAAAAGATCATCTTCTGAGTCACTACTCATACTTCCATTGTCGTTTTCTACATCTCTTTCTTGTGTAGTCTGCTCCTCATCACTTAGTAATAGTCAGGATCCATATCTGAGTCGTCAATCTCCTCGCCTTTGTCAACCTCATCTTCACTTTCTAAATACCACTCCATAAGTCTTTCTTCAAAATGTTTATCCAGAAAGCGGACTCTCTCTTTTCGTGGACGTTTTGAAACATTTCCACTACTTGTAGAAGGAATATCCATGATACGAGTCTAAAGAAGTAAGATCGCCTCTTTATAGTAAAAGCATTTCAAGTCTTTTTTTATAGTACAGAATACGAAACATCCGGTACTACATACCTGTATAATCCTTGGCGTAATGTGAAACACCCGGTCTGTGAGACCAAGACCTTTTCAAAAAATGACATGTAGTGACATGTACTCTAACAAAAACTGACAACTACTAAACGATACCAACTGTATTACGTAGTAAAGTAGTTGGTGATAGTATATTCGGTAGGGGAGACGCGCAGGTAAAACAGGGTTGCCACACTTTAAGCTAATATAGCACTAAAGGTCACAGAGACCGGTGTTTCGGTTTAAGGGTTAATTATATTATATGATTAGAGAATCATATATCGACGTGGTCATTAAAGAAAAGATACCGTAGTCACGTCCTTTTGCACATACCAATTTTATAATTAGAAGCAATTATCTAAGAGTCGCTAAATGAAATAAAAAACAAATAACTTCTTCAAGTTATTTCTATTTTTACGCGAACGCTAGTTGGATGATGTATTTTACCACATGGGAGCTCCAAGTTGTTAAAAGATGGAAGCTTGTGGCTTCTGTCGATTTGTCCCGGGAATTTTGTTTGAATAACTTTATAATTGCAAAAAAATGTTTTTATTTTAATTAAACAATTACAAAATTTACAAAATGTGAATATAATACTATTGCTACCTAACTATAAGGAATACAGAGTATATATTAATTAATAAAACGCTGTTACATATATTTATACTTTCTCTTATCTGAGCGACTCGAGAGCATTTCTTAGTAACGCCAAGAAAAGACGCTAAGGTTGCATTTCTCACGGTTACCGTATAGCGTATATATAGGTATACTATACTGTATGTACTACGACATAACTCCGGGCTAACTATAGCGTCCTAATAATAATGTAAATGATTTAAAATAATAAGTGGTGTGACAAGGGCATCAAAGGTCCAGGACATGTGTAGTATCCTGACATAAATGTTTATTAACTACAACTTATTAAATAAAAGAAGACAAAACAACGTTGTCCTTAAAGTTTTATTTAATATTTACATGAAAGAAATTACGCTTTGAAATACATTAAAATAATTAAATAAAACTATTATTGTAAACATAGGGCAAGTAAATAATAAATTAATAATAATAATAATAATTAGACAGAATAATATGATATTATATAGAAAAATTCGAGCCGTGTAGGTATATAGATGATTACTGTCGTGAGCAAAAAAATCTGAACAATGTCAAAATCGTTATGTCAACTTCCTTTATTTTTTAGCGTTGTAATTTTGACGATTTGTGATTAATTTTTAAACTGCACTTCATAATTGCTAAATCAAATTGAAAATGCGGCATTTTTCGAAAACTGATATAGTCAGACTTGTTACTAGTTTGGAAAATGGGAAATAATTAAGAACTGTATCGGTTCAATTTAATATTGGTAAAAGTTCAGCCGCAAGAATATATAAAAAAGGGAAGATTATTATCTAAATCGGAAAATAGATTTCGTACGTAACTAAATTTCGAATTCGCAGGAAAACGAAACATTAGTTACTGAGATTAGGTACAACCCTTTCAAACCATTAAAAGAAGCTATGAAAACAACACAATTTCTTGTCTCATCTTGTAACACAATGGTTACAAGAGAATGAGATTTAACTTGAGATTTCCCGCCCTACAGTCCTTATCTAAGTCCGATTTAAAATGTAGAGCTGCTACCCATGAAGAATTTTGGGAGATTGTTCAAAATGCTTGGCATCAAATTCCTATCAATGTTGTATAAAATATTGTTGTGAATAATAATGGTGGAATGACGAAATATTAATTATTTTAATTATATTATTTCTCTATCGTTTTTAGTAATTTTTATTTATATATATTTTAAAAATGTTTAATAAATCTCAATGAAGCATACATTTTTGACAATTCCTGACTTACTATTATGAGTAAAGATAGCCACTTAAATAGTTACTATTTAAACCCACGCAGAAACAGTGCCCCGTTTTTTTTGCTCGGGAGAGTATATACCAGCGATGCACATACCGCGGCCCGCGGGCCGCATGCGGCCCACTGTCGATATTTATGCCGCCCGCCAACGAATTTTAAAAATTGTTCAAAAAACTACAAAAGTAGGTAAAAAGCCATTCAAATCAATATTTCTTAACTTTTTATTTTATTCTAGCTTTTGTAATTGTTAGTAAGATATGTATCTTTAAGAATAAATATTTCGTCGTTCGAACTTCGCATCTACCTACGTAACAATATAATATCAATTCTGATATGGATAAACCAGGCCCCAGTAGAAAACGTAGTCGTAAGGTTGAAGATAAAAATCGACAG
Source organism: Melolontha melolontha (assembly GCA_935421215.2). Taxonomy (NCBI): domain Eukaryota; kingdom Metazoa; phylum Arthropoda; class Insecta; order Coleoptera; family Scarabaeidae; genus Melolontha; species Melolontha melolontha. The sequence continues at coordinate 17,813,868 of OW285240.1, read as the reverse complement.
TTTCAAGATATTTGGACCGAAAAATACTTTTTTATTTTATCGCATAACAAAAGTGTCTGCTTAATATGCAAGAGTAGTGTTTCTGTTCCGAAGGAATATAATGTGAAAAGGTATTATGAAATCCAGCTTCATACTTTTACCAAATTAACCGGCGAAAATCGAACGCAAAAAATTTCCACTTTACAAAGGGAACTAATAGGCCAGCAAGCTATGTTTACAAAACCAATTCAAGATGCTGAAACAGCTACTGAAGTTAGCTTTGAAATATCTCGAATAATAGGAAAAACTTGTCGACCTTTTAAAGATTTAAAAATTCAACTAAATCGGATGACTGTTCAAAGAAGACTTACCACATTAGCAGCTAATATAGAAGAGCAATTAGCTACGAAATCGAAAAGTTTTGAGTATTTATCTACAGCACTCGACGAATCTACAGATATAAGTTCCACTGCTCAACTCTTAATATTTTTCCGAGGTGTAACGCAAAATTTTGAAGTGAGTGAAGAACTGATTGGTATGAGTTCTTTGACAAATCAAACCAAGGGGAGTGACATGCTCGAAGCTCTTCTGGAAAAATGTTCTATAATGGATTTGGATTTAACGAAATTATCTGGAATTACGACTGACGGAGCACCTTCAATGGTTGGAAGTAAATCTGGGATAATAACTATGTTAAAAGAGTATTTACAAACTAAAAACATAGATACCAAGGAATTAATGCAGTTTCATTGCATTATACATCAAGAGGCCCTCTGTTCAAAATTATTATTGGGATTTGAAAATGTTATGAAAGTTGTAGTACCTACTGTAAACTTTATTTGAAACGTTGTATAGTTGTGGACGAAACATAGATCCATCACTAGAAACGGAAAAACAGTTGAAGCAACGAACTTTCGTTGATGAAGGAGCAACAAAGAAGGCAAAACTAGTTCCAACTGCCGGAAGCTTATGTGTACGATATTTTGGAATTCGCCCGTCATAATTTATATCGATTATTTCAAAAAGCAAAATACTTAATTTGTTGGATCATTTTAATTCTGAATTCACAAAGAAACAACCACATATGGCGAAACAATTCTTTTTTGTTCGCCAATTGTGGTTGTTTCTTGATTACATGTTTGATCCCCCATATCCCTGTTTCCGTCTGATTTATTTAATTTCCCGAACATAAACAAATCACTCAGCGAATAGAGATTCGCATCGAACGAGAAAGTCGTCGCTGAAACAGAAACCAATTTCGCAGTTTCAAAGATCCTAATTTTTGAAAGGCATAAGAGAATTGGAGCATTCCAGGTAGATAGGCTGATACGTGGAAAGATAAAACGTGCTTTTGGTAGCAACGAAAAGTTTGATGGTGGATATGAGTCGGAAAATAAGATCAATAATGAAGTTTTATAGATTTTAGTAGAAGATTAAATCTATAATATTGACTAAATAAACTAGATAAATTTTCCTGGTCATAAATAAGCAAGGCACTTTTGAAGTCAAAATTATTTCTTAAAAAGGAAAAATTAAAGACGACCTCAAATTTTCATTACATTCAAAGATTCATATTTTTTAAATGGTATTCATGTTCTTGTCGTTCGAAAATAAATGTTTAGACAGATTTTGATTAATAAAAATAAGTAATTTTAGATTTTATCAATCAAATCTGACGTGCACCAACCTATAAATTCAAATATACTGTGAATAATGCACTTATTTTCATATAAAATTCTAATTGCGCAAAAACATGTTATCTATGATAAACGGAAACCGTAATTAATTAAAATCATTACTAATGACCGACAAAATTAATTTTATTTACTTAGTTTTATTAATAGACAAGCCACGAGTATCCTTTACCTAACAAAGAAATCAAAATTTGTTGTGAATGTTTAGATATTATCAAACCGCGCTTTTATAAAACGTTAACATTAAGTCAACTATTATCAATTCTTTAACTACGAAAATATATTGGGAATATTTTCTCGGTAATGTTTTGCGATATTGCTTAGTTGTTTTAACATTTCAAAATTCAGGAATATTCTTTAGTCACCCAGACCATGTCTGCCGGTTTTTGTGACCTACAAGATTACTAATGACTAAAGACGGCAGAATATGTGCCCCAGCAGTGGCGTTGCGTGGAGAGTTTAGCAGAATAACAGTGCGCTTACTTAAAAATAAATATATCGAATCCCTATACAAAACGTTAAGAAAAAACATAAATAACTTACCCAACATGTTTACATTGTTGCAAAAAAATGCGGATGTGCGCGATGAAAAAACTGCACCATAATATATGTTTCTGTATTAGTCTCGGAAAGGTTCGTACGTAGCGACGTATATATATATGTTTATATACAGAGAAGGATTGTTCGACGTTGAGAGATGTTATATTTGCATAGTTAAAGCGCTCTTTGTATCTGTACAACGGATCTTCAGTATTGGTAAAAAGTTGCCCTAATTTTGTAAAATCTACATTTTTATCTAATACACTGTTAAATTTTTCACGGACACAATCACTTTTTTCATCTTCAAGGATATGCAGCACTAGTTTTACGTGGTCAATAATTGCTAATGAGTCCGCAGTGTTCTGTAAATTTTTTATTGCGTCCAGTATTGGAACGTAACTGTCGTAAATAATGTTTCAATTTGCTGCAACTTGAGGATAGTTAAATTGAACCTGGCTGAGCCGTATTGCAGCTGCTTCTTTGGCATCTAGTTGTAAAATCACTGATTTAATTTTTTCAAAATGTTTATAATAATAAAATGCTGCTTCTAACCAAGTACCCCATCGTATAAGAATTGGTTGCGGCGTCTCGGGTATATCAGGACACAGCGAATGAAATAGCCGAATCCGTTCCGGAGATTTAAGAAAAACCGCTTTCGTTTGTCCTATCAGTTGATCCACATCAGGATAAGTTGTACGTATAGTGTTTGTTACAAGGTGTAAAGCGTGAAGCAAACATGTGACATGCAGCAGGTTTGGTTGAATCGTTTTGTGTAAGTTTGCGTGGGACACATATCTTTGGCAGCATCGGTAACTAACATTAACACTTGCTTCGGTAAAATCTCAAATTTGTGTAGTGTTTCTATTAATACATCATATATCGCTCTGGCAGTACACTCTTTCATTCGTTTACAGGTTAGTAAATAAGGAGGAGAAGGTCCTTGCGGAGTCAGCGTCCGTACTAGAATGGCTAGGATGGACTGTTTTTTAATATCAGTAGTTTCGTCTATTGTTAACCACATTAATTTTTTTTTACCGTATTTTTCGTACAATTTACAATTCTCTCACGCACTGACGGTACGTAATTCCGTAGCGTACTTCTTGCTGGTAATTTCCACGTAGGATTGTATTTCTTCCAAAACTGACGAAACATTGGGTGTTCCACTTTCTGCATTGGTATATTGGTCGCAATTGACATCATTGTTAAATCACACACAAATTTATTATATGATCTGCGTCCACTATTATTCGATTTATGTTTGTCACTATTTATATGTCTTTGGCACTGACTTGCTTTCCAAGTTAATAAAGTTGTTTCACAAACTAAACATTTCACTACGGTACCGTCATATATTAAATAGGGAAACCGACTTAAAAATTTCTTTACTACGTTAGCATGCAATCGAGTCGATGCATTGTTTCTACGCACTCCCGACATTTTCAACACGATTGTGTTAACAATGTATCGCTTACAACGTCTCAACGGCAACTGAATTGATCGTCGTACGCCTCTACTCGATCCCTCCACATCACGCTACTGTTCGGGCACATAGTCTGCCGTCTTTACTAATGACTACTAAATAAAATCGTAATATCTTTTCATCTTTTGCGATCAAATTACATAGATGAAAAAATCTTAAAAGTTAGGAGTTTTATATACTTGAAGTTACTAGTATCACAGGACGGAAAACTGGAGGAAGAAATAAACGAAATAGTTAAGAAATAGTTAAGAGGGTAGCCACCCCAATCTTGACCTTTGGCTCAGGGACATGGGCCTTGACTCAGAAGTAGAAAAGTAAAATCCAAAGCACTGAAATGAGGCAAAATAAGAAACATTGTGTCAGAGGAAAATAGAACATTAAACCAACGCAACGCACAATTGAAGAAGGACAAGATGGTATGAACTAATAATTAGAATGAAAGAAATAAAAATAGGATAGCGAAAAGGGTATACGCGGAAGACTACGAAAGAAAGAAAAGGAAAAAAACAAGAAGGACTCATCTTAATTCCAAAATAACATTTAACTTATAATAAGCTATATACTTGTGTTAGCAAATACTAAACAATTTTAAGACTTCTGATAAATTCTGCGCTTTAGTTTATTAATAAATATGTAACACTTCTGATATAACTTCGTTTAGAAAATCACGTTAATCCATAACACAATTATTATGTATTAAGGAAATGCAGTATAATTACTTGCAGTAATGAAATTTCCTCTAATTAATGTATCAAATTCTGGAATGACGCTAACCCAATGTCGTAAATCTAAACTAGTGTCAACAAATACCGAGTTATTTGTTATAGAGAACAATAATTCAACCTAGGCTAAAGAAAAAATAGAGAAATGGGTAAGGAAAGTTTTAAGACAAATAATGGAGGCATAAAAGATAATCTGGGACAATGACGTAGAACAACAAATAATGAAATTAAGAAAATATTTGACATACCTGTTCTTACATTTACAAAAGAAGAAAGCAAGAGAGAAAGAGGAAGACCTAAAAAGAAATGAGGAGAAGTGGTTAGAGAAGATTCAGTAGGAATACGGAATTTAGACGCAAGAGCAAAAGATAGAGAATGGAGAGTAGTGATAAAGAATACTTGAAGTCAATGACCTTTAGGATAAATACAGATCAGTGGGTTAAATTAACATATTGCTATGAAATGTCACCTTAATATTAATTGAATAAATTAAATGTAGCATAAATAAGTATTAAAACTTAATCAAAAAAGGTTGTGTTTCAAATACACCTGGTATATTGCGTGATATAATTTTGTATTCAATAGTCAATAAATCGTAGGTTATTTTATGTTTTAATAATATTTATAATCTAATTATGTTAAAACACATGCTAACGCATATTATTTTATAAAAAGGAATATTTTAATAATTCTTTGCATATTAGTCCGGTATTTGTCATAAACTTGTTGGAATCTTATGTAAAAATCCAACGTCTACAACATAGTTTTGGTAATGCATAGTTTTTAGATTTAGAAATGAGAATAAGTCCACAATAAAAGATCTGGTATTAACAACATTCGTGGTGTAATCTGGAAATTATAAATTAAATTATAGCAAAAGCGAATTACATTTGAAAAGCACATTAATAACAATAGCATTTACTTCATTCATAAATACGAAGTAATGCATTTAAATTGTAAGCAATGTGAATGTCAAAATGCGCATGAATCTGAGAGGTTAAGTACATCCGTATGTATACAAAATACGAGCAATATAAGATGTTAGAAATGAACATGTCCAACACAACTAGAACATAAATAAAATGAAATGCAAGATATAGAAAGTAGATAACCGACAAGTACCTATCAGTATTTTTGACTTTGAACGCCTGTACAAGTAGGTCAAGGTCTGTTCTTCGTAAAAATGTTTTTAATCAAATTTAATTCTAACTTTATGGATTCAATATTGGAAATAATTAATTACGGGCAAAAGAGAATAAATGTAGATAAAAAAGGTGAAAGGAATAAGCGAAAATGAATTTCTATACGGTAGTACATTTTTATACGAGGGTTGTAATGTCAGTAATGTCCGAAAATGAAGGAAAATTAGAACTAAATACAGACAGGGGACGCGAAAAATTGACGTTTTTCAAAGAAGTGGAAAAAGCACCGAGCACAAAACGAGATTCTACCGCTTAGCAACGGTTTGAATAAGTATAAAATTTATTTTGGATAGTTTATGCATTTATTATACATACCACGTTTATAATTGGAAGCATTTTTAATTTATAATTGTATTTAAAATCTATTTATATAATGTATCACGAAGAATTTGAAAACATATATGACAAACAGAGATTAGTGTAGTAGAACGACGCGCAATAATTTGAAATCTGTAAAATCAAACTTAATATTTCAAAGCGTACATGGACAATTAGTTTAAATTAACTAATAGTAAATACATCGCTGTGACTGAATATTTATGCAAAGATATGTAAGCAAATGCGTAGGAACAGATTTTCTTAAACGACAATATCTGCATAATTGAATTTGATAATCAAAGAATCACGTTGATTAGGGATCAAATAAACTACACACAGTGTGGAGATAAACGTTTTGTTCTGTTTAAACTAGACTTTCGCTAGACAAACGTTCAATAACACACTTTCTTAGAAATAAATATCAGTAAAATCATCCATAGAAGCTTATATTTTAAAGAGTCAAACCTAATACCTTGAATCATAGCTTAACGTTTGGAGGGTTCAAACATCCTAGATTAAGTGAAATAATCGAGCGTGGTATTTTTAAAGTTTTAATAAAAATCTAAGAAAGACCTCAAAACCATATATCTGTTCTTAACAATTCTCACAAACTTTATTATGGTAATTAGATTTTGGTTTAACAAAGAGATATTTTAAGATATAGAATACGTAATCTGTAAAAATACAAATATATACAATGAAATAATTTTAACAGTTTACATCTTGTTGTATTATTTCTTTGTGTTTACAATGGATACCAAGCCTAGTTACGTACAACCCAAAATATAACCCAGACAATATTTAAAAGTGAAGAGGAATATGCGTTATTGACTGCGCACATGACAATCGCATACTTCAACTATATCAAGTAACTTCGTCGCAATATGTGTCGCATCACATTGTAAATTGGGTCTATGCATAGGTTCTCAGCATTTTTATTGAACTCAAAATTGATTATTTTTTTAACAAACAAAATGAAATAATGAACATGAATTAATCAGGAATATATTCTGCTCCACTATTTACCATTCCCTCCAAACGATCTGGCAAGAAGTTAAACCAATTTTGAAGAGCGTCATCGTTATTGAAAGAGATTTCTCAAAGATTGTTTAATAGAGAACGAACAAGATAAATATCTAACGGAGCGAGATCAATAAAATGAGGCGGCTAGTTAATGATGTCCTAACCGAGCTCTCAAATAGGCTGTTTTGTAACGTTAGCAATATGAGAGGGAGCATTATCGTGCTGCAAAATGACTTAATGATATCTTCCCGATCTTTTGTCTTATATTGTGTCTTCAAGCCGGCGAATTTTTTGACAATAAATCTGAGCAATGATGGTTACATTCCTCGGAAGCAACTCGTAATTGACAACCCATTCTTTGTCCCACTAAAAGTATCTGCTTTTGCTCGAGAAGTTCTCTTTTTGTTAAAGCTATGCCGTTCTTTTCTGTTATTGATATCAATATGAAGGCATATGTTTTCATTATCAGTAGAGACCGGACACATCGGGCTGAAATGACGTCATTACTATGGACGATATAAATAGTCTACAACATCTGTAAGTACATCACGCAGTTATTGAATAGCACTATTCATTCGGTTAACCGCACACAAAAAATAGATGTGCAGTTAACCGAATAAATAGTGTCGTGTGATGTACTGTGTGATGTACTTACAGATGTTGTAGACTGTTTATATCGTCAGTCCTAATGACGTCCGTTTCAGCCCGATGTGTCCTGTCTCTAGTTATCAGTAACAATGTGGAGCAAAAACAGTCGATGTTGTTGACGAGTTAAACGATTACGAACTAGCAAAGAAGCATAAATGTTGACGCGTCGATTCTTCTTGTTTTCGATTGAAACATGCGACAACCAAACATCTACTTTTCGAACTTTGCCAGGGGAATGTCGTGTTATGGTCGACAGGTTATAAGCCATTATAATGGCTTATAACCACCATGACTTAATGCGTTCAGGCAATCTTCATCAAAGTCTGATGATCTTGAACATTAAGAATTTTTTATGTCAAAATGGTCCTGTTTAAATCGGGAAAACAATTTCCGTTCTGTATTCTTACTAATTAGGTTTCCTTCGTAAACGTTGCAATTGGATCCAATGGCTTCGGGACGCATTAATCCTCCATTGAAAGAATACGTCGGGGATGCGCATTTGTTTCTACTTGTCCCTTTATCATTATTTAGTACTTTGTACTTACCAGATTTTTAATATCATTTCAGGAGTAATGAACAATGTATTTATTTTGCTCAGTTGGTTTCAAACAGAGTATTATTCAAGTAGAAATCAAACAAAACGCTAGTAAACATTAAATTAAGCTTTAATAAAAGTAGCTGTGAGTGTCATCAACAAACAACTAAATGCATACATATATGACAAGTAAACAAACAGAAACAAAATCAAATATCTCACAAGTAATACGTAAATAACTACCTTCAAATGTGATGGAACACTACAATATCCTTTTTTGTATTTATAGCGAGAAATGCATTAACATGAGCAAAAATAAGTAATGTCATAACAATTCCTAGGTTATGTTAAGCAATAGTACATAACCAATCTTTGTATAACAATATAATAATTTAAAAATGATGACTTTGGTATTCTCTATTTTTAGTAAAATTAAAAGATATTTTATTAAGAAATGACTTTATCAATAATTTAAAAACGGGACCCTGAACTCGCAGTGTTCGGATTGGCGCTTTTTCTTCCCACGCTGCGATCCTATTGGCCTTGATAACGGCCTCCTGGTTGGTTGTTTGCAAAACGCGCCGTAATACAGCTCGAAAGTGACGGGAACCTGTCCATGTTTCGTATTTTCCCTCCACAACTTTAAACGGCCAAATTTTCTTAATGAAATCGCCTGGAATTATTTAATCCTTGGACTTATTTAATCTCGGAACAATACTTCTTCGATACATCGGCACCTTTTCTTCGCTATCGTTGATTTTATTCAGTACTATAATTTATTTAATAGTATGTTTTCTCGGCGTCGGTAGTAGATTTTCTTTAAATTAAAATATCTCGGCTCCCATATGAGCTACGGCCACACAGTAACGTTTAAAATGCGTGGAGATATAATAGCTATCTTTCCACACTAATTTGATAATCGCTCAACGAATATTTACAGACTATTTTAATTTTACATTTCGTAGGGTCCACGAACGCGTCTTCTCGCCCTGGCGTATTTCGTGTAACCCGCGATGCAAGGATTTTCATCGCGATCATCTTTTTTTCTTTGAAATTTGTCTGTACGCCATGAACATAGTTGCGAACGGTTATACATATTTGAAATGGTTTTAATAAAAATAATAATTAACATATTATAACATACAGTGTGTTTCACTTTTCATGGGGACACCTAAATAACTTTTTTATTTTGAAAGCAATCAATTTAAAACTTTTATCAGTTGTGTAGGCCCCGACAACGCACCTTTTTGTATGGATAGAGTTTTTATAGAGTAAATATCTAGCCAACTATAATTAAAATAAAAAGTAGTGTTTCAAGTAAAGTCATGCTAGCGATTAAGATAGAGCAAAAAAGTATTAGGAAAAGTTTTTGCAAATCACTCAAGAACCCTTAATACCAAATTTCGCAGAAAAATGTTCATTTTTAAATTCTTCTACATTTTTATGCTATCAGTAGATAATAGTTTGTTATTGCAATAATAAGAGTGCCATGAAGCAAGAAAACAATTCACAAATTTTATTCAACATTAAAGAACAAACAAAACAAAAGCAACAATTTAACTAACAATATTTTAAATAGGATCTTTTTCCACTAAATCACCTTGAAGACGGATACATTTTTCCAATCGCCTTTTGTGGTTCAGTACAACCCGTCGTAATACTTCTGGAGAAATTTCTAGACAGGCTTGTCGAATTTTCTGACACAGTTCCTGTATGTTTTGAGGTCTAGATGCATACACAGCATTTTTAACAGTCCCCCAAAGAAAAAAGTCGAGTAGTGTAATGTCAGGTGATTTCGGAGGCCACTCTATTAAAAGGGCTATTACGGCCTATCCATCTTAACGGAAAGTTTTCGTCTAACCATGCTCGCACTATTCTTGCGTTATGAACTGGGAATTCATCTAGCTGGAAGTGTAAATCTCGCCTCATATCCAATGGTAAATCATCAAGCACATCAATTAATTCAGTATTTAAAAAATTTAAAAACCTTTTTGTATTTAGCGTATCAAAAAAGAAAAATGGGCCAATGATTTGTGTATTTAAAATTCCGCACCACACGTTAACTTTCTGCGAATATGTATTGCCTTTTACAATTGATAACCCATTTTGGGTTTTCTGTTGCCCAGTATCTCAATACTGGGATGAAAGAATACCATTTGTAGTGAAGGTAGCTTCATTACTAAACATAATTTTTTTTTTAATTCTCATTTAGAAAATTGCCTTGAGCCCATAGACAATACTCCATTCTTCTATTTAGATCACCTTCTTCAAGGGCGTGTAAATATTTTGGCTTATACGGTTTCAATTTGTGACGACGGAGACATCTCCAAATTTTGAAGTAAGAGATATTTAAATGTCTAGCCATATCTCGTAAACTTGCGTGAGGATTATCACGATACGCTGCTAATATTACTGCATCGAAATAGTGTTCTCGATTGTTCAATTCATGTTGACGTGGTTTAGCAACATCTCCAGTAGTGTTGAAAATGTTATTCAAGTATGCAACAGTTCGATGACGGATGGGTGGACGTTCAGGATGTCTCGCGTTAAACTCTCTTGCAGCCTCTCGGGTAGAACGTACATTATCACCAACAATTCGAATAACTTCTACTTTTTGAGCAATACTTAAATGTCTATCGGCCATTGCTCTGCAAAGTTCAATAGTTTCAACTGAAATAAACTGTTTAGTGAACTGACGTTTGACATTTGAACTGACAAATTATTTTCTTGCTTCATGGCACTCTTATTAGTGCAATAACAAACTATTACCTACTGATAGCATAAAAATGTAGAAGAATTTAAAAATGAAAATTTTTCCGCGAAAGTTTGTATTATGGGTTCTTGAGTGATTTGTAAATACTTTTCCTAATACTTTTTTGCTCTATCTTAATCGCTAGCATGACTTTACTTGAAACACTACTTTTTATTTTAATTATAGTTGGCTAGATATTGACTTTATAAAAACTCTATTCATACAAAAAGGTGCGTTGTCGGGGCCCAGTGGCGGCTCTTGATGACGTACGATGTGCGCTGCTGCACGGATGAGACTGCTTCGTTTAAGCTTTCATATATACAGAGAAGCAAGTAACCGTACCGAAATCTTCCGAAATAGTTCGAAGTAGTCTCATCCGTGCAGCAGCGCACATCGTACGTCATCAAGAGCCGCCACTGTCGGGGCCTACACAACTGATAAAAATTTTATATTGATTGCTTTCAAAATACAAAAGTTATTTATGTGTCCCCATGAAAAGTGAAACACACTGTATATAGTATAAAAAGTATAATAATACATATTGCTTTGAATTGTGGTTTTTATATTTATTGCACCACCATCCACAACTAATCTACCCAACTAGGATACTCAGTCGGTTTATTTCCAAAAAATGGGACTTCTTTCTTCTCAGGGTTCCAATCGGAAATACGTGGTCTTCTACAAAATTTTTAAGGCGCCAGTAAAAGAATTCACTTTAAGTACGTTTATATATTTTCTGAGTTACTTTTTTAATTAATTAAACAACAATAAAGGTAGTAGCATAAAATCAAAGACAGAATAAAATTTAAATGAATATTTAATACAAAAAATCAAAAAAAGAAAAAAATCGATCTTTATAAAGTATAAAGACTGTTTAATTCAAATTTACAACCAGAGGTAAAAGAATTCATTGAATATGAACTCTAAATGAATTAAAAATCCTCTATGACTTCCGAACAAACTTATTTTAAAATAATAATAAAGATTATTTTCAATTTCTCCCCAGAGAAACACACTGTATAAACTTGAAAACACGATCAAAATTTACCACATGCGCGATCACATCAAACGCATACAAAAAAATGCCCTTGATTTCCCAAACGAATAAAATTTTACAATGATATTTTTTTACTTATAAATGTTAATAATACTCTTTATTATTTTTCTATCTAATAATAAATCTCTAAATAACAATATTAATACAATTGAAATACAATATTCAATTCTTGTGAATTAATAATACGTCTTTTAAATATATATATTTTTACTTACATAAAAAATTATATGAGACACGTAGACAAGAAAACGTTGCTTAATCAAATATAAATCATAATTACGAGACCACAATCTCGTAGAATATACGGGAATTGAATATAATCAACATCAACTGATTAACACAATAAAATACAACCCGAAACTATTTAAATATATAAATCTATATATCTTTCAAATAAAAATAACGTTCTTGTCTAAAGATTTAAAGTTGTCTGTCTCCGTCCCCCGCTACGGCATGCTCAAAAAACCGTCCTTCAATAATACAGTTTTTCTTACACATAAATATTTCAAAAATATACACTACAATTCAAAATAATAGTACATACATTTTTTAATAAATTTTAAATATGATTTAGGGAAAAATCCATAGCATTTCCCCAAAACTATATAATGGATAAGCCTGGACATGTCAAAATCTTATTCATCATATAGTTTTCCGCACTCGCAAAAAAAATTAACAGTTTCTCTTACTGTCACTACCGTTCCCCGCACTCAGACGATGCACAGTTTCATTCTGGACCATCCTCCTCGATGCGCACCTGTGAAGCGAACAGCTGCAGAGCACCCATGTAATTTATTAACTATTCTTATAATAACGAAATTGCTAACTTCATACTTATTTCTGCTACTTATGTCATTTTGTGTTTTGACATATTTATAGGCCTTGTCTCATACATCGCAGACGAAGAACACTTCAGAGTAAACAGTAGTCAGCGAATAGTTGATATCTTCAACCTCCTGGACATTTGTCACATGGATAGTGTATGGAAAAGAAAAAATATTTGTAATAATGCTTGTTTTGCATAAACATCATTAACCATAACATAAATTTAATCGCTGATAATTTTCCATTAATTAAATCTTCTCGAACAATAAAGTTTTTATATAATTATCTTAATTTCGTAAAACCTCTTTTAAATATTAAAAACTTTCATCCTGTTCGACCTGAAGGATCACCTCATACTCAAAAGTCCCCCTCAGCATATTCTCTATTATATTAATTTAATTCAACATAATTAAAATTACTCTTATTGTTATATATTCTCGATAACGCATCGGCAGTAACATTTAGTACTCCTTTATATGCCTAATTTCAAAATTATACTCTGACGATAACAAAGACCAACGATACACTCTATTATTTTTAAACCTTGTACTCAAAAGTGATGTCAACGCAACATGATCTGTTTCTATTATTAAGTTCTTGCCCAATAAATAAAATCTAAGCTTTTGAACCGCGTGTACTACAGCTAACATTTCTTTCTCACTAATAGTATATTTAATTTCGTAGCTTTTTAAGATTCGAGATATAAAACATATCGGCTCTTCTATACCTTCATTATTAATTTGGATTAAAACTCCACTGATTGCGACATCACTTGCATCTACTCTTAATATAAATTGCTTATTAAAGTGTGGCAAAATTAAAACTAACTGGTTATAAAATTCTTTCTTTAAATTCTCAAAAGCTTTCATTCTCTCATTATTCCAACTAAATTTATCATTCTTTTTAAGCATTTCATACAACGGTGCACTTGTTCTTGCCAGGTATGGTATAAAACGTTTATAATAATTAATAATGCCTAAGAACCCTCTTAACATTCTTACATTTTTAGGTTGTGGAAACTCTTTAATTATCTCCAGCCTACTTTGATCCACACTGACATATCTAGGACTTATATTATACCCTAGAAAATTTATTTCACTTTTAAAAAATTCACACTTCTTCATATTTACTTTTAATCCCTCTCTTACCAATACTTCCATTATATTTCTTACATGTTCCATGTGTTCCTGATAATTCTTACTATAAATTAAAATAGCATCTATATAATGTACAACATGATCTTCATAAGGCTCTAATATTTGTTGCATAGCCCTTATTAACGCCGCTGCAGAACTGCTTAATCCATATGGTTCAGTCTTAAATTGATATACTTTTCCGTTAACCATAAAGCCACAATATTTCCTGGATTCCTTTTCTAATGGTACCAACCAAAAAGCTCTCCTCAAATCCAATTTACTATAAACTTTTGCACTGCCACATTTCGACAATAATGCTTCAATTGTTATCGGAGTTTCAAATTGAGCTTTCGTACGCTCATTAAGTCTGCGCGCATCCAAACATAATCTAGATTTACATACCTCGTTTTGCCTTGTTCTATTATTCCATCTTGCAACATCTTCTTTACTTCCTCTTCTACCTGTTGTTGAATATTCTTGGGAATTGGATAGTTTTTAATTTTAAAAGGTTTTGTCTCATCTACTTCTAATGAATGTCGATAATTTCTGGCGATACTGGGAAACTAGTTCACTAATTCTATATTATTCTTTATTATTAATTTAACTTCTTCATATTCTTTATTACAATCTATTTTGAACGAATCAATATCTTCGGGAAACCCCACTTCTCCCTCATTTTCTTTCTCCATTTCTTCTAACACCATTAACTCCTTTTCTTCCAATACTCCTGGTACTTCCTTATCTTCCATATTATTTATAATTTTCTCATCCTCTCCAGCCTCCTGGATCCATTGCACATTATTATTATTAATTATTATTTTCTTTTTATTATTCTATTATTGTATTAATTTTATCTAACAAATCTATTCCCAGTATTCCATCTCTTCCTAAACCTTTTACTACAATAAATTCTCCAATAAATGTATTATTTTCTATTTCAAATTCGACAACATAAATTTTATTAACTACAGCTATAATCTTTTTCGTAGCTGATACAATTGTAATTTTACTTGTGGGTACATATTTCCCTTCCTTATTCTTAACTAACCATTCAACAACTTTTTCATCCAAAAATGACGTTTCACTACCAGAATCAATCAAACAATAACATTCCCTTTTTCCTATAATAATCTTAATGTGTGGCGAACTCGTATTTATCGCGCAATCTAACTTATCATACAACAATGCAAAACTTTCTCTCTTTTTGGTTGGCCCTATTAAAATCCTTACTACTAGCAAGTTCTGATTTATTCCTTTCATCAACTTTGACAGATTCTAAATTAAAATTAGGCCTTGTATCTTTATACCTTGTACCTGTGTAATTCTTTTGATCTATAATTCTATCTTTTACATTATCTCTATTTGAATTATTTCTTATTCTATTTGAGGAAGCCATTCTATTTCTATTAATTTGAGTATTATTATTATAGGTCTTTCTGATTTCAGAGGTGTATTGTTTAAATTAAATCTTGAATATTCATTTCTTTTACTATTACTTTCTGAATAATTATTGTTATATCTATTACCACGCTCCGCATCATCTAACCTCTTTAATAATTCTATAAACTGTTGCATATCATGTATATTATGTATTGGTACTGCCTGACTGACTTGAGAATCAAAGTGTCCACTTAATTGTGAAACCAAATCTAATTCACTTATCTTAGCGGTTAAATATTTTAATACAGAGTACCTTTTCATGACATAGGTTTCTCTTGTTTCATTATTTCCGATTCTATATTTACCAAATAATAATTCTTGTCTTACCCTAGTCTGCTTGTTTCGTCCCCAGAATTGATTTGTGAACCTGGCTTCAAATTCATCCATTGTTGTCACCTCATCTGACACCATATCCCACCAAACCATTGCGTCATCCTTCAGACAGTTTCCAATCTTTTGCAACTTTTTTTCGTCCCCTGGCACATCTTCCAAGCTGGCTTTTATTGTCTTTAAGAAACACATAGGATTTGTGTTTGACATCCCATAAAATTTAGGTAATACTTCATTTTGTACAGGTACAGGAATATAAGTAGGTACATTTATTTCATTTTTCTCTTTTCTTACTTCTTCTATTTTCTTTATTAATTGTTTTTCCATATGCTTCATTTGTAGTTCTGCGAATTCTCTTTTTTCCACTTCTTCTGATAATTTTCTATTTAAAACCATTATATTTTCTTCCATATCTTGTTCATTTGACAATTGCACAGAGTCCATGCCCCTTATTATTACTTCTTCTTGGCTTGTATTACTTAACGCCATTATTTTTCCCATCATTACATTCATTTTCTCTTCCTTTCTTTTTAACATGTCCATTATAATCTTATCCCTATTTACTCCTTCGTGCCCCTCTTCATGTATGGTGTTTGTTTTTACTTGACCTAATACTGCCCTTGCTTCAACCAAAGATTCTTGACTTCCAGTTACTTGACTTTGCTGCCTCCATTCTCCTCCTAATTTCATTATTGCTTCCATCTTTGTGCTCTGTTTTTTACTTTCAACCAGTACTGCTATTGTTCGCCCCATGGTTGACTTAGCCAAAAATATGCTATGAATTGTGGTTTTTATATTTATTGCACCACCATCCACAACTAATCTACCCAACTAGGATACTCAGTCGGTTTATTTCCAAAAAATGGGACTTCTTTCCTCTCAGGGTTCCAATCGGAAATATGTGGTCTTCTACAAAATTTTTAAGGCGCCAGTAAAAAAATTTACTTTAAGTACGTTTATATATTTTCTGAGTTACTTTTTTAATTAATTAAACAACAATAAAGGTAGTAGCATAAAATCAAAGACAGAATAAAATTTAAATGGATATTTAATACAAAAAATCAAAAAAAGAAAAAAAGTCGATCTTTATAAAGTATAAAAACTGTGTAATTCAAATTTACAACCAGAGGTAAAAGAATTCATTGAATATGAACGCTAAATGAATTAAAAATCCTCTATGACTTCCGAACAAACTTATTTTAAAATAATAATAAAGATTATTTTTAATTTCTCCCCAGAGAAACACACTGTATAAACTTGAAAACACGATCAAAATTTACCACATGCGCGGTCACATGAAACGCATACAAAAAAATGCCCTTGATTTCCCAAACGAATAAAATTTTACAATGATATTTTTTACTTAGAAATGTTAATAATACTCTTTATTATTTTTCTATCTAATAATAAATCTCTAAATAACAATATTAATACAATTGAAATACAAGATTCAATTCTGTTGAATTAATAATACGTCTTTTAAATATATATATATATTTTTACTTACATAAAAAATTATATGAGACACGTAGACAAGAAAACGTTGTTTAATCAAATATAAATCAAAATTACGAGACCACAATCTCGTAGAATATACGGGAATTGAATATAATCAACATCAACTGATTAACACAATAAAATACAACCCGAAACTATTTAAATATATAAATCTATATATCTTTCAAATAAAAAGAACGTTCTTGTCTAAAGATTTAAAGTTGTCTGTCTCCGTCCCCCGCTACGGTATGCTCAAAAAACCGTCCTTCAATAATGCAGTTTTTCTTACACATAAATATTTCAAAAATATACACTACAATTCAAAATAATAGTACATACATTTTTAAATAAATTTTAAATATTATTTAGGGAAAAATCCATAGCAATATGTTACTCATAAATAAGTATTCATGTTGATGCATTTTTACATATATCGTATAATATCATTATGGCTAATTTCAGTTTTTTTTACATAAGTAAATAAATAATTACAAGAGATTGCCAGCGAGTTCTTGGTTTTCTTATAAAATATGAGTATCAAATGGAAATAATTAAAAAGGTTAACTTAATAAATACAATATTAATGTTATTCTTTAAAAAAATACAATTGTTGTGCATTTCTCAATTCTACTTTATTGTATTTGCATTTTACTTGTTCTTTAGTTACTTTTGGTAATGGTACCAGTTTACCGGAACTTAATTATTCAAAACAGTAAAACAGTTCTATTTGTTGGTTTTTTAAATTTTTAATAAAAATTAATATGTTTTATTTAAAGTTTTTGAGTTTATTTGTGTTTTTTATTACAGAACAATTAAAAAAACATACATTTTATAACAACATTTTGAACACCTATTCAGAACTAGACTCATTGCAATCATCTGAAGACTTGCAATCATTACACTGGCCTGCAAATCTTTCTAACAACACTAAAACTTCTGGCGTTACTTCACTATGCTTGGTTTTGGGTGCTTTACGAAGACTAGCGATGTACGGATCCGACGAAATAAGCAGTCGATAAAATAAATCCGTATTTGTGTCAATTCTTAACGTTTTTCTAGTAAAATGTTCGCGATATTTTCTGCAGTCTTTGTTTCTTGCCTCCTGAGCTTCTTCAGAAAATTGTCCGATCAGAAGAACGCAAGAGGCTATAATATCCTTTCCATGACAAAGGACTTTATGCACACTTACGGGCATTGAGTTTCAGAAATATTCTTTCAAGTACAATACCAAAGTTTCTATTGCATATTCGCCGAACTTTTCTGAATCAATTTTAAGACCACAATTTAGGCATTCTAACAGAACATGAAAACGTTTGATGAATTCTAAGTTAACGCTAGTTATTTCGGCAGACTTTTCGGCATTTCTAAAGAATTTCCTCGCGGTATTACCATCGTTTGTGTTTCCGGTCTGCTGTTTTGGCATATCTATAAGCAAGCCAAGCTCCTCTTTGAATTTTTGATGAATGTATTTTTTCTTCTCTGCAACTTTTCTTTTATTTTCTGCTCCACGAGCTTGCCATGCTTTAATATCAAGTTTGTACGATATATGTAAAATACATTCCAAAACCTTATCCATGCATGGAGGGGCGATAGTCCAAGGGATAAAATGGATTCGTTTATATTTTTTGAGGTATATCGCAGATGTTGTTCATTTCACTAGGTTTAGCCCCACATAAGTAGCATGTTTGTGATGATGCACAGGATGATACAGCATTGCATACTTTACCATCAATAATACAAAAGATCATATTTGCTGTAACCTGAAATTGCTTGCCATCTACAAGTATAGTGGTTGGAGTAAGTTGAGATATTTGTTCTTTCACTTTGTTTACTTCCGAGGTAATTACACTGACTGTTTCTTTGGTAAAAACGAACTTAATGGGGCGACAGTACCGTGTGGAGGAAGAAGCAGGGTTTTTCCAAATTAGTGACTGATTCTCACCATTATCATTTACGGAGCACATTTGGATTGGTACCATTAATACACTAAACATACTATCATCAGAGCTAATGTATGTCCATATACTTTTGTCGATAGTTAACTTGCTCCACCCCATCACAACCCCACTTTACGATAATATTTAGTGCTTTAACGTTTGACATAGTTCTAAGAGTCTCTTCTAGCCCTGTACAAAGTATTGCTATGGTATGATTTATAAGCGACTGAACTGATACTTCAGCTGAAACTTCAGTTATTATTATGTCCTTGGGATAGCATAACCTCTTTGCCTCCTTTACAACATAATAAGGTGGATAAAAAGTGCAACCGTGATGTTTTGCTTGATCCCGAACAATGTTGTATTGATTTGACGATAAGTTTGCATCAATAAGTAGCGCCAGAGCCTGGTCCGGAGTTAATTTTCGTGGGCTGTTTGAAGAAGACATGCGAGCCATTTTGATTTTGCTTTCCCTTTCTGGAGAAGCAAATGCTAGTTCCTTGACAATCGCTGCAGAGTTTCGTTTTCCAGATTGGTATAGCTTTGTTACGGTTGCATGGCTAACTCGTCTTGACTAAAGATGATGCACTTTTCTGTTTTGCACTTTAGGATGACAATACCTAAATTCTTTTTTAGGTCTGCCTGCATTGGTCCTCGATCCACTGGGCAATGCATCCCTTACAGCATTTGAAAACTTTACATTATTTTCAAGCCAGACAGCATTTTTATTCAGAAATGATGCTAAATTTCGACTGGATTCCCTCCACCTTTTTCGTATTGTACAAACCAGTGCGCGAAGAGTTGCCTTTAAACTGCAAAGAGCATCAGATCTTAACATTGGTGAGCCTATTTTTTCCAAAACAAAACCAATGATGGCATTCGATGTCGGTTCTTCCTTCCACTTTTGGAATATACAGTTATATGAAACTTGCAAAGTCATTCTGGAAAATGTTTCATTTAAAAGAAGATCGCAAAATATCGCAGAAGATCTTTTGAGTTTTCAACAGAGGGAAAAAAAACTTTAAAATGTTGTGCGTTTCAAGCTGGTATTATGTGGTATCACTTTTTAAAATATCCACTAAAGATAAAAATGTAAATTTAACTTACTTCTTGAAAATCACTTTTTCCACGAACAAATCACACACGAGCAAGGAAAGATTTTGCAATTAATTAAATGCCAATAATTGACAATTTTCTAATAAAATACATGAAAAAAAAATCATGGCCTACTGATTTGCCATTTGTATGTACCACTCTATTAACTTTAACAAATCGAATAGCTTTCTATAGGCAAAAAGTATGATTGAATAAGTAATGCGACTTTCAGGTGCATTTTGCGGTTCTTTCGGAGGGTAAATCCCCCAAACTGAGTATGAGGTTTTAGAGGCGGGGTATTTACCTAACAAAATAATAAATAATCTTATGCATTTTACGTATTTCAAAAAATTGAATAAAGTTCCGCTAAACTTCCTAAATTTCGCACTGTGCACCGGTGCGATGTTACTCGCATGAACCTCTCTACTTATAAGCTACCTGGTCCTGTTATTCAGTAGTTAAGCAAAATTATCCTCAACCATTTTAAACATAATCGAGGAAGCTTATTTACTTTCGAATGTATTCGTGAAGAAACAGAACTCCACTATTAAGTGTTAGAAACTCCTAGTTTTGCGTTCCGAATACATAAATAATACATTTAGTATTTTATACGCGAAAAAAATTAATGCACCGTAATTGCTCTTCATGTTTATACAAAAAAGTTTACTTATCCCATAATTTCATTTAAGAATAGATTTTCACTATCATGTACTATATAGAACTCATATTTTCGATTTGATTAATAAATTAATTAAAAATAAATAATTAAACGTAAGATAATTATTGTTCCAAATGTTCTGTAACCAGAAACACAAAAATAAAATGCGACGTTGAGACGTGCTTGTGTAATAGATGCCTAAATTATTCAAACAATTGCGTTCCAAGGAATTGTCTATTGTAATGTAAGGTCTAACCTTCCTATCCTTTTGTTTGGAGGGACCTCGCGAATACTATATTGCTCAATAGTACAATAAACTTAACACATAACGTAAACTTAGTGGCGCAGTGTTGTTAATTACTAAACACCGAACCTGAAACGTTGTTATAACCCTATGTAGTAACTTACATTAACTTCTAATTGCTTTTATTTGTTCTTGTCATGCTTAAGGTGATTGCTGGGTATTTTCTTCCTTTATAATTTGCTATTTATCGAAGATAATCAAATGAAATAATGACTATACGAATAAATAACTCTTTTGTGACAGGTATATTAAGGAAATTCTTAAATAGTTATACGTTCTGTATTATATTTTGAATCATAGTTTACTTTATATTCAAAATATTAATAAATGTATGTATATATGATTGGATTTAATATGATTTACTTTACCAACACCTAACGTTATATTTTTAGCAATTCATTTTGTTTTCTTTTCCTTTGCGAAACTGTAGGCTACGCTAATTTCATTTTAGGAATTCCTTTTCAGCTCATTTTTCTTCGCAATTCGCGTATCTCACGTCATATATCTTTTGTGAACAACTTTTTCATTCGTGTCTATAATACTTCAGTATAATTCAATTTCTTCAGGTCACACATTTCTCTTCTGGGTAGGAGTATACGTATTAACGGTTTTATCTATTATTGCATTGTTACTTTACTAATTTTCTAGAAGGCTTTTAATATTAACAGTAAACTTATTTAAAAAAAAATAATATCGCATCAAGCCTCTACATAATTAGGCATCTTAAGCATTTTTGTTTAATACTGTAATGAACTTGTCTTTCTGGGTTCGTTCAAATAAAACTAACGATAATTAAAAACACTATATTTATAATAAAAATTAGTGATGGGATAATTTGAATGAAAAATAATCGACTGTTCGATTATTTTTATAATCGAGACTGCTCGAGTACTCTACTTAATTCACTCGAACGATTGAATTGAACGGATCATCGTAATTTGAGTGTTTACTTTTTCTTGCTTTTCTATTAACTATTCTACCATTACAAAAATTAATTATATTATTACCGACTACAATAAATATGCGTTTACGACAGGATCGTAAACACTATTTAAATATACATATAGGTGTATATCTCGGTTTCCGGGTTGAAACCGCATCGAGTTAGGCGTAATTGTCAACGTTTCGTCCAGTGTTTCAAGGGACTTCTTCAGTGCTTTACGTAGATGTTCATCGTTTCGCAGTAGCTTGAAGAATGCTATAACAGAGACCAGCACAACTTATATAGGGGGGGGTCAGATGGTGGCCTGCTATTGGCTTGGCTGAGGACAATGAGCCAATGGCATTCGTCGTATTGGCGTGGTAATTCTTAGTAGAGTTCAGTAGAGTTTGCCACGTCGGTGTAACGTATAGCCATCGTCTCTATTGAGATTGCGGGGATGTTTGTAAATTTCAATAGATTCACGGATTTTCCTAGGGAAATAATGCGATTCAAGGGACAGAAGCTTGACATCTTTGAATAGAATTTGATGACCGGAGTTGAGCTTGTGTTCTGCCAGCGCTGAACCGGCTATATGTAACAGTCTAGTACAACGTTCATGTTCGAACACACGCACACCGACTGGCCGCTTAGTTTCGCCAATGTACGCACTGCCACACGAACACGGAATGCGATACACTCCTTGTGCTTGGAGCGGAGATATTTTGTCTTTAACCGAGGGTAAGAGGTCCGCAACTTTATAATGGGGTCTGAAGACAGTTTTGATTTTATTTCCATGTAGAACCTTTCCTATATGATCGGTGATACCTTGAATATACGGTAAGAAGGCGGTGCTGATGTTAGGATCGGGTTCACTTCGAGGT
Organism: Melolontha melolontha; assembly: GCA_935421215.2. Taxonomy (NCBI): domain Eukaryota; kingdom Metazoa; phylum Arthropoda; class Insecta; order Coleoptera; family Scarabaeidae; genus Melolontha; species Melolontha melolontha. The sequence continues at coordinate 17,790,893 of OW285240.1, read as the reverse complement.
TTGGGGTTACAATGTCTCACTATAGTACGGTGTATGTCGTGGGCGTTATAATTATTCTGGAGTAGGGTGTTAGAAACATGCTTAAGTTCGGAGGATAGTGCCCTAGGTTCTGAGATAGAAAACGCACGATGTACAAGAGTATTGATGACCGCTTGTTTGTGTGCCGGGTGATGATGGGAAATGTTTTAAATGAAAGGAGCTTAAGAACGCTTCCATAAAAATGTTAGCGACAACCGGTGATAAGGGGGAACCCATAGCGGCTCCGGACGCTTGTTGATAGAACTTGTTTCGAAATTAGAAGTACGTGGAAGTACGGCATATCATTCGGTTTTCCGTGGGCGGCTATAATGTCGGAGATGATTGACACTGTGTCCGGGATCGGGACCTTCGCGAAAAGTGATTCAACGTAAAAACTAACTAGTAAATCACTAGTGTCTAAGGAAAAATCCTGTAAACGATTTACAAAATGTCGAGAATTTTTAATCGCAGCGTTACTATCACCTGTATATTGTTTGAGCGTGTTAGATAAATATTTGGCTAATTTGTAGGTGAGGGTGTCGATAGCGCTGACAATGGGGCGAAAAGGCACGTTGAGTTTGTGAATTTTAGGTAATCCATATAATCTCGGCGGCTTGGAGTGTCTTGGGATAAGAGATTTTTGTTTGATATCTGTTACAGAACGTTTTATCCGGGCCGTAGAGTCCAGCTTCAAGAGGCGATAATAATCGTCTTCGAGTAGGGTGTCTATTTTTTCCTGATAGACATTGTTGTCGAGTAAAACTGTTGCGTTCCCTTTATCCGCAGATATTTCTGATTTTTGTACGTTCGGTCTAGTAGGTTTGGCACGTCGACGAATAGCTGAAGTTTGGTGTCTGATAAGGTCTGCAATGATATCTGGGAGTTTTATGAGGGCACTTCCTATACCGGATATAATCTCTTCGTAGGTATGTGTTTCGGCGTCAAAACAAAATTTGAACCTTTTGAAAGAATAGAGTGTTGGTCGGGAGTTAGAACGTGCTGTGATAAATTGATAACGGTCTCGCGTGGGGGAAAGACTGATTTAGTGAACTGTTTTGATTGAAGTACGTTAAATTTCCGAATGTGAACGGCCGTCGAGAGAACTGTCAGAACGAACCCTAACATTGTAATATTAAATACGGACAAAGGGAACGCAATAGTTTTACTCGACAACAATGTCTATCAGGAGAAAATAGACACCCTACTCCAAGACGATTCTTATCGCCTCTTGAAGCGGGACCCTACGGCCCGGATAAAACGTCCTGTAACAGATCTCAAACAAAAATCTCTTATCCCAAGCACTCCAAGCCGCCGAGATTATATGGATTACCTAAAATTCACAAACTCAACGTGCCTCTTCGCCCCACCTACCCACCTACAAATTAGCCAAATATTTATCTAACACGCTCAAACACAGGTGATAGTAACTCTGCGATTAAAAATTCTCGACATTTTGTAACTCGTTTACAGGATTTTTCTTTAGACACTAATAATTTACTAGTTAGTTTTGACGTTGAATCTCTTTTCACGAAGGTCTCGATCCCGGACACAGTGTCAATCATCTCCGACATTATAGCCGCCCACGGCAAACCGAATGATATATCCGAACTCGTAAATGTGTGCCTTACTTTCACGTACTTTCAATTTCGAAACAAGTTCTATGAACAAGTGTCTGGAGCCGCTATGGGTTCCCCTTATCCCCGGTTGTCCCTAACATGTTTATGGAAGCGTTCGAACAACAAGTCTTAAACTCCTTTCATTTAAAACCTAAATGTTGGTTTAGATATGTAGACGATCCGTTCGTCATTTGGCCGCATGGGCGGCAGTCTTTAGATGAATTCTTACTTTTTCTAAACTCCCAGCACCGTGACATTCGCTTTACCATGGAGGTGGAATGAGACGGAAGTCTCCCGTTTTTAGACGTCTTAGTGACCCGCAATATCAATTGCAAACTGGGCAACACGGTTTACAGGAAACCGACTCATTCGGACCGATATCTGAACGGGTTTTCCCATCATCACCCGGCACACAAACAAGCGGTCATCAATACTCTTGTACATCGTGCGTTTTCTATCTCAGAACCTAGGGCACTACCCTCCGAACTTAAGCATGTTCCTAACACCCTACTCCAGAATAATTATAACGCCCACGACATACACCGTACTATAGTGAGACATCGTAACCCCAAACCTCGAAGTGAACCCGATCCTAATATCAGCACCGCCTTGTTACCGTATATTCAAGGAATCACCGACCATATAGGAAAGGTTCTACATAGAAATAAAATCAAAACTGCCTTCAGACCCCATTCTAAAGTTTTGGACCTCTTACCCTCGGTTAAAGACAAAATAGCTCCGCTCCAAGCACAAGGAGTGTATCGCATTCAGTGTTCGTGTGTCAGTGTGTACATTGGCGAAACTAAGCGGCCAGTCGGTGTGCGTGTGTCCGAACATGAACGTTGTACTAAACTGTTACATATAGCCGGTTCAGCTCTGGCAGAACACAAACTCAAGTCCGGTCATCAAATTCTATTCAAAGATGTCAAGCTTCTGTCCCGTGAATCACATTATTTCCTTAGGAAAATCCGTGAATCTATTGAAATTTACAAACATCCCCGCAATCTCAATAGAGACTATGGCTATACGTTACATCCGACGTGGCAAACTCTACTGAACTCTACTAAGAATCACCACGCCCATACGACGCATGCCATTGGCTCATTGTCCCCAGCCAATAGCAGGCCACCATCTGACCCAGTCCCCCCTATATAAGTTGTACCGGACTCTGTCATAACATTCTTCAAGCTATTGCGAAACGACGAACGTCTACGTACAGCCTTGAAGATCTCCCTTGAAACAGTGGACGAAACGTTGGCAATTACGCCTAACTCGACGCGATTCCAAGCCGAAATCTACATCTAGAGAACGGTATTTTGTATTTTATTTAATATAGATTAAATACGTATAATAAATACATTTAAATTTTATAAATAACACAAATAAATATACATTCTAGAAATAATACATTATTAAATTATCTTTTACCTAATAAATTTATTTGAACTATCAAAGATATTTAAAAGATCGCACATTTTCTTTGAAATCTAATTAACTCATTAGGCGCCGTTGATGCGAAAACGCAACATGGTTTCATATAATATTTTGAAAATTTGTTTATATGGTTTCTATTAACAAATATTCGTTACTATTGATTTTACAAATTTTTGAAAATAGCCAATTTCAGTGATTCGAACATGCTACCTTATTTTTTTTTATAAAATAATAATATTTTTTACTAAATGTATTTTTTTATAAGTATTATATAGATAATAAGTGTTGTTTTCACCTACATGAAAAAGAAAATATGTATATATATTTAAATAATAGTTACATTTGTTTAAACTTAATGTTGCGTTTTCGCATCAACGGCGCAATACACGATATAAACTTTTCATGTTGGGGCGTGGCATGCAAGCACAGCGTATGTGCTGTAACTTTGCTAGTCACGGCGTGGCTGTACGAATATCATTTTCGTTTTGAAAACATCATTAGTTACACATCGGTCTAATATTATTGCTATCGTGATATTGTGAATATGAGTGGTAATAAAATGAAGTGGAAGGATAATTATGAGCGCAAAAGGGCTCTTACTATCGAAGAATTGGAAGCGGCGTTGGAAGATATTGGGTCGGAAGATGAAGTTGATGCTGTAATTATTCCCCCTGGCGTGGATGAACTAACGGATGAAGAAGAAATAGATGAAAATTTATTGCAAGGTAAATTGTTATTTGTGATCTTCAATACTATTATTTTTATAACACAAAATATACTTTTTGTAGATGATGCTTTGCCCCAAGACGTAGCAGGAACATTTGAAATACTGACCGCGGAAAATAATTTTGAAGAGGACAGTAATGCACCCAGTACTTCAAAAAAACGGAAATCCATATCTTATAAAGCAAAGTGGAGAAAAACACATCCTAATTATAATAATTCGCCTATATTCCAAGAACATATATTAAAACATTTTATAAAAGAAACACTTCGTCATAAATCACCATTAGAAGTTTTCTTTTATTATTTTGACAACGAGGTGTTTGAAATGATTTTAAAATTCTCTCTAAAGTACGCCCAAGATAACAATCGACACGATTTTACTATGGAAATCTCGGATATAAAAAAGTTTATTGGTATTATGATATTATCTGGTTACCATACATTACCTCAGTTAGATATGTATTGGAGTAGAGACGAAGATAAAGGAATCCAATTAGTAAAAGACTGCATTACACGGAACAGGTTTCGCAATATTAAAAAAATTTACATCTTTCTGACAATGGAAAACTTGATAAGGAAGAAAAATTTTCCAAATTACGGCCATTATTTGTTGTGATTAACAGAAAGAATCTACAGTTTGGTGTATTTTCTCATAATCTTTCGGTTGATGAAGAGATGGTTCTGTATTTTGGCAGGCACTCATGCAAAATGTTTATAAAGGGAAAACCAGTGCGTTTTGGCTTTAAACTATGGTGCCTTTGTTCGGAAGACGGTTATTTATTTCAATTTATCCCATATGCAGGAGCACGTGAGAATAAAAGCGACATGGGTCTTGGAGCAGATGTTGTTATAAGTTTACTGAAAGTTTTAGATAATCCTAATCATCATAGAATTTTCTTTGATAATTTCTTCTCCTCATTCAAATTATTTCAGTATCTAACTGAGGAAAATATATGTGCTACTGGCACAGTTCGAGATAATAGAACCGAGAGATGTCCTTTAGATATACCAAAAGACATGAAAAAAAGGACAGGGGTTCAATTGATTACAGATGTGATTTAAATTCTAACATTTGCGTGGTAAGATGGAACGATAATAATATCGTAACCATGATGCCTAACCATCTACCAGTAAATCCAATCCACCAGGTCAAACGGTATAATAGAAAATTAAGGAAGGAAGTAAGTGTTTCCCAACCATTTCTAATAAAAGAATATAATAAGAACATGGGAGGTGTTGACCTACACGATAATGGCATAGCTAATTATCGGATAAGAGTACGGGGAAAAAAGTGGTGGTGGTCCCTATTTATAAATACCATTGACAGCACCATTGTCAACGCTTGGAAAATTTAAAATTTAGCAAATGACACTAAAATGTCGCAGTTGGAGTTTCGGTCGTATCTTGCAATGGCACTGATAAAAACTGAGCAAGCTAGCGCATCTATAAATACTGGAGATGAGCAAGGATCGGTTTCATTTTACAAAGGACGAGGCCGACCATCAAAATCAGAGCTTCCAGACGAGATGAGAACAGACACAGTTGGTCACGTCATTATTCGTCATCCCGAAAAATCAAGAAAAAGGTGCAGAAAATGTCATAGCCAGACAGTATATATGTGTCAAAAATGTAACGTTCACTTACATACTGCTTGTTTTGAAACTTTTCGTAATATGTAATTACTATATTTTAATGTTATTTATAGTTGTGAACTAAATAATATAGTTATTTTTGTATCTGTTTGCAAATAAACGCATAATACTTTATTTTGTTACATTTACTAACAGATTCCGCCGTTGATGCGAAAACGCAACATTATTTTTTTCAAAAACTATGAGAAAAAAATTTTTTTTAATTCAATTTTGTCCAAACTGTTGCTTATTAAACTAGTTTTACCTAAAATTAATATAAACTAACTGGTAGTTTATAGCGCGGCGCTTAATGGGTTTAACCTATTTCAATAACATATTTATGTATTGATTTTACAAAATACCAGCGGATTTGTGTTTCGATCTATCAGCGGTATTTCTAAATATTGACGTATTACTATTATCACCATCACCATGGTTGTTAAAGACATATTTCTATACATTTATAGATACGGAAATTTCAAATTTTTCGCGGTGATTAACCGATGTTACATATGGTAGTTCGTGTGTATACGAGCTATCCTAAACAAGTAAACATGTGGGCAATTACCATCGATATCGCACGGTTTCGATACAATCAATGTAACATTCGAGTAATGAGTATTCGAATGATCATTCGATTATTAAAAGAACTCGAATACCAAGTACTCGATTATTGAAACCATTCGATTATGCTATATTTTAATGTTATTTATAGTTGTGAACTAAATAATATAGTTATTTTTGTATCTGTTTGCAAATAAACGCATAATACTTTATTTTGTTACATTTACTAACAGATTCCGCCGTTGATGCGAAAACGCAACATTATTTTTTTCAAAAACTATGAGAAAAAAATTTTTTTTAATTCAATTTTGTCCAAACTGTTGCTTATTAAACTAGTTTTACCTAAAATTAATATAAACTAACTGGTAGTTTATAGCGCGGCGCTTAATGGGTTTAACCTATTTCAATAACATATTTATGTATTGATTTTACAAAATACCAGCGGATTTGTGTTTCGATCTATCAGCGGTATTTCTAAATATTGACGTATTACTATTATCACCATCACCATGGTTGTTAAAGACATATTTCTATACATTTATAGATACGGAAATTTCAAATTTTTCGCGGTGATTAACCGATGTTACATATGGTAGTTCGTGTGTATACGAGCTATCCTAAACAAGTAAACATGTGGGCAATTACCATCGATATCGCACGGTTTCGATACAATCAATGTAACATTCGAGTAATGAGTATTCGAATGATCATTCGATTATTAAAAGAACTCGAATACCAAGTACTCGATTATTGAAACCATTCGATTATGCTCATCACTAATAAAAATACACTAAAAACACTTCAAAACTAATAACGATAATAACAGTATTTATTTCACAATATTTATAACTACTATCAGCTTGTCCGCGCTTACTGCTTCAATGAATGTTCTGAATCCCTTCCGAAAAAGAATAGCTTCAGAAACAAGAAAAAATGAGGCATCCAACACCCCTCACGGAGTTCAGTAAACTTTATTTCATGTCGTAGTGGTGCTTTTGAATTTCTTTAGAACGCATTCTAAAATGTATTTATGAAAACTGTCTCAAATAATTAAAAGACCTTCATAATGCAATAAAGATTTTTTCTCTAATATATTATAATTTTTTTTTAAAGTAACGAAGCCCGAAAAACAATAAAAATAAAATCCTAAATTTTATCTATATTAAAAGTATGCCTACTGTATATGAACACCTATTATTGTAAAAGTCATGGCGAGTATTACGAAACGCGTCACCTCTCCTCTTTCAAAGGGACAATATCCAGACAAATGAGAGTAAATTAAAAACAGCTAGCGTATTCAAAATGCCAAGGACTGTATTTCTGGATTTACTTAGATTATAGTTCCCCCACGCCAGTACATTCACTCCGAATGCTTTTGATAATCAAAACGATAATTCAAAGTTGCAAATCGATTGTAACTTGACAGTATTACACTTTTGTCCTAATGAACGTGTCGTGTTTTAGGGTCTAACTGTGATGGTGCTATAAAATTTCTCTCTAACACGAACCATTTTTAAAGATTTAAAATTAATCATGTATATTGCATTTTAGCTTATGAGAACAATACCTAAATAATATCGTATATTGTAAGCAGGGGAGAATTTAAATGCATAAAATATAATACTCGTTTGAGATATTCTCTACTAAAATATATTTTAAATAAGATTTATTAGCGTGAATTTTCATTCCATAGAATTTCCAATTTAATATAACAGACTATCAAGTTTCTCTACTTCAAAGGATTCCTACTACATTCCGTGCTTTTCCCTTTTAAATCTCTTCCTACTTTATCTGCAACGACATCCTTCTTGTAAGACTATATTTTCATCTAACAACGACTTTATTGTACTATTTCTTTTGAATTTTTACGAAAGCATACAATAAATAAATTCAATGATAAAATGAAAATATCATCCTTATCTTTTTGCAATTTTTTAGAGAAATCTGAAGAAAAGCTTCAAATAGCAACAATTTTCTTGATATTTAAAGTTATACTACTTTGTACACAACTATGCCAGACCAATATTGTGTAGAAATAAACATAAAAATGGCTGTGAACCGAAAGGATTAAATTGGTTGTAATTATTTAAAACCGATTATTTAAAAGGCAAATAAATTTAGTTAAAATTGGATCTCCGAAGTATTGGCTTGAGGTTACAACTAGAGACCCGGCGCATCGGTCCGAAATTACGATGGCCCATATAGTCTATAACATCGCTAAGTACAACACGCAGTTATTGAATAGCACTGTTCATTCGGTTGATCGCACATCTGTTTTTTGTAGTTGAATTGTGACGCAATTACTTCAACTTTACAGTTAAATTCCTTTCTTCATGGGCGAAGATAGAAGCGGGAGAAGTTTTTATAATTTATTTTATTTATTAGTTTATATTTCGTAAGATAAATAAAGTACGGTGAGTTATTTTCTTTTTTTTTTTGTTTAAACTGTTAATTACATAATTACATTCTTCGTCATTTTTGTAATAGATCCTGTTTAATGTCGTTTCATCGAATCTATTTCGCCAAATTATTTTGACTTCTGTATCCAGTGTCTTTCGTTAAGTTCCAATAACTTACACATACATTTTTAATTTTCATTTATTTAGATCTAGAGCATTGTTCAAGTTACTTTTTCTGATATGATATGGAACAACGTCGAGAAAGGGCATCGTGAAACAGTGGCGAGGTAGCCAGTGTCCATTGCCAGTGGTTTCGAAATTTATTGCAAAGTATCGCAAACACATACACAGAAATTAGACCCGTTGGAATCTGGCTATTTTAACGAAGATCTCTGTCAAACTTTAAGGGCAGCAAATATTCCATTAAATAAACTTAACAATCCCACCTTCAAAACATTTCTCCAAAAATATACTGGTCGAAATGTTCCTGATGAATCCACCTTACTCAAATATTATGTTTCTACGTGCTACACGAAAGCAGTAGAACGCATTAGCACCATCTTTCAAATCAGTACCTATGGATAAGTGCCGATGAAACTGTCGATATATTAGGACGCTGTGTGGTAAATGTTGTACCTGGTGTACTACATCCAACTAATCCATATAACGCATATGGAAAAGCAACAAATGTTACAAATACAGTTGATGTGGAAACAGTAGACAAAACAATTTACGAGAATAAACACCAAATGCTTCATTCGAACTACAGGTACAAAGGAAAAATACTTTTATTTGTCAGTGGCAGTGCTGCATATATGTTAAGAACAGGCAGACTATTAAAGGAAACATATAGTAATATTACTTGCGTAGCTCATGCTCTCCACAGAATCTGTGAATATGTCAGAGGCACCTTTCCGGAAGTTGATGGACTTGTATCCGCTTTTAAAAAAGTTTTCATAAAAACACCATTGAGAGTAGCTCTTTACAGGGAAATACTTCCATATTTGTCACTGCCTCCCTCTCCAGTAATAACTGGATGAGGAACATGGTTGGGAGCTACTAGTCTTTATGAAGAGAATTTCGATAGTTTACAAAATTTCGATACATGTTTCAATGACGATGCTCGAAGTATTTCTGAGTGCATCCAAATTTTAAAAAATCAGTTGTGCTTTCTTCAGGAATACTTTGCAAATTTGCCAAAACTAATCACTTATGTTGAAAGTCAAATCTCAAATTAAATGATGGATTAACCGCATTAATCCAGATTTAATAACATTGTGGTAATTGTGTATTGGACAATACCTCAAAATCTAACTGCTAAATACGCTGAAATGAAAGAATATAACCAGTATGCACCTATAACCAGTTGCGATAGAAAGGACGTTTTCTATATTTCATTCAAAGAGAACAAATTTTACAGAAGAGAACCTTGAAAAAGTAACAAGTGTTCATTTGAAAAGTCAATCTAGTACTGAGAACATTTTGAAGTATGTCGTAAATTAAAATTTACTACTTAACCTACGAAGTCGTATATTTTGACAGTTTCATACATACAAATAAATAACAAATAATAGGTATTTATTGAAAACTATAACAAATGTTGAAAATGTTGTCCTTCAAGATCAATGCACTTTAAAATCCTCCGTTCAAAATTTCTGATGATATTCTGCAACATTTTTTGCGATTGACATTATCAAATGTCATTTGGATTTACGTTTACGGAACAACAAACACATACTAACATATTTGCGTCTTATTCTATCAAAATTTCAAAGTAACCTAGATTGACTTTTCAAATGAACACACGTTATTGCTAGTTAATATTAATACTCCTTTACTCAACTTGAACTACAAAATGAACAAATAAAAATGTATTTCGTATTTTATAGATCACCACCAGTTTGTTTTCCAATTATATAAATAAAATTGAAAACTCTTTAAAAATACAAATTTTCAATAGTAACCCATAGTAGCCCATGATGACTCATCGCCCAAGGGCGATGAATCATGGGCCTCTTGTGTCCGGTCCCAAATCATTACTTACAATATTATAATGTTTCAAAGAAGATAATTTTCAAATATACGAATATTTTAGTCGTTCGTCACTACGAAATTAATAAATAAAAATTAACCATGTTCTAACATAATATATATATATATATAGTAAACCCAATAAGTCGGCGATTAAAGGTCTGGTTTATTACAAGGATATAAAAAATATATAAAAAATATATAAAAAATATAAATGACCATCAATTTTTTTTTTATATATTTTTTATATCCTTGACAAAGGCATCAATGCCGAAGCATGTAGGGTTGTTTTGGATATATATACTTTGAAGTAATAAACCAGACCTTTAATCGCCAACTTATTGGGTTTACCATATCATACCATGGTCACGAAAATATTATATATATATATATATATATATATATACGAGTACATATATATATATATAGTAAACCTAATCAGTAGGCGATTAAAGGTCTGTATATTACTTCAAAATATATGTATTTAAAAAACTCAACTCATGAGTTTTTTAAATACATATATTTTGAAGTAATATACAGACCTTTAATCGCCTACTGATTAGGTTTACCATATCATACTAAGGTCACGAAGTTATTATATATATATATATATATATATATATATATATATATATATACAGGGTGTCCAGAAACTCTCCTGACAAACGAAGACCGGAGATTCCTCTGATAATTTTAAGACAATTAAACCCAAATTCACCTAGTCCGAAAATGCTTCCTAAGGGAGCTAGAGTTCTTTGAAGATGGCGCCTTGTATTTATTTTTTTTTAACTTCCTCCAGAACGCTTCTATTTAGAAAAACAGAAACTGGTATGCTTATTTATCCTCTAGAGATGAATCGATTCCGTCAATTTCGAATTTCTAGTACCGGTCATAGGCGTCCGTTTTGGGTAGGTCAACGGTTATTTTAAGGCATAACTTTTTTGTCTTTAACTTTTAAGCATTTGTGACACTAGATTATTAAATTTTCAGGTATTCCAGTACTAAAATGTACTCTTACTTTAAGTCGGTAGGATACACCGTTTTCTAGAAAAATCGATTTGTAAATTTTTCGTTTTTTCTTCATTAAAGTTCAATTTATTATGTACCTACTTATTTTTAGCGACGAAGTTGGCTTGGACTATCAAGGCATGGATGAAAATTAATTTAATAAATTAAAAACAAATTATTTATTACAATGGAACGAAACTAACAAAAAAAGAACAAGTATCAAAGGTAGATTGTTACAAAAGTTGCTCGATGTGATGACCATTAGTCTCTATGCATAAGTTTACCCTTTCGCTTAGAGAACGCCGAATTCTTGCAAAAATTCCAAAGTTATTTCGAAATTCGTTGCAAGCATCTTGTATCCTTAGCCAGAGTTGTGCGCGATTTTGTATCGGAACGGAATAAACAAATGCTTTTATGTATCCCCAAACACAATAATCGCAAGGATTCAAATCCGGCGACCTTGCTGGCCAAGCAACTGGACCGCCTCTTCCAATCCAATGGTCTTCGTAGTTATTATCTAGAAAGTCTCGTACATTCCTGCTAAAGTGGGCCGGACAGCCGTCCTGTAGAAACCATAAGTTTTGCCGAATATTTAAACGCACCTCATCTAACAAATCAGGTAAAATATTTTGCAGGAAATGTAAGTAATCAGCACCATTTAAACGAGCAGGTAATTCCACAGGTCCAAGTAGATAATCGTCAACTACTCCTATCCAGACGTTTATGCTAAACCTATGCTGATGCTTAAATTCTTGAACAACGTGGGGATTGTCACCAACGTACGAATAATAATGTACATTATGTAGATTAAAAATTCCATTTTTTGAGAATGTAGCTTCGTCACCAAACAAAATGTTCCAGAAGAAATCTTCATCTTAATTTTTCTGATTTTGTAACCATCTAGCGAATTCTACGCGAGCAGGAAAATCTCCTTCTAGCAGTGCTTGCACCTTTGTAAAATGAAAAGGATATAAATTTTCTTTGTGTAAGACATTTCCTACGGAAGATTTTGAAATTGTGGGGTACATGGCAGATAGTCTTCGAACGCTAATTTCTGGATTTTCCTCAACTTCCATTAAAATAACATCTTCATGTTCTGCTGTTACATCATTATGTCTCCCTGTTTCATTATTTTTTGGGACCCCTGAACCTGTTTCTCTTAATCGTTGATGAAGAGCTGTAAATATTGAGTGAGTGGGATGCTGACGATTGGGAAATTTTTCAGCGTGTCTACGTTGCGCCGCTCGAGCGTTACACCTCATTTCGCCATAAACTAAATGCATATCGGCGTATTCCTCATTAGTAAAAACCATTTTTTTTTTAATTGAAATCGTTGTGTTTGAATAACACAAAGTAAAAATGAAAAGATAAACTTCGCGAACTGACAACAATTTGACAATGAAAAACGTAGGTTTTACTTCTGTTGGCAGTTCAGAGCTAACTATTGCAAAAAATAAAAAATTGAACTTTAATGAAGAAAAAACGAAAAATTTACAAATCGATTTTTCTAGAAAACGGTGTATCCTACCGACTTAAAGTAAGAGTACATTTTAGTACTGGAATACCTGAAAATTTAATAATCTAGTGTCACAAATGCTTAAAAGTTAAAGACAAAAAAGTTATGCCTTAAAATAACCGTTGACCTACCCAAAACGGACGCCTATGACCGGTACTAGAAATTCGCAATTGATGGAATCGATTCATATCTGGAGGATAAATAAGCATACCAGTTTTTGTTTTTCTAAATAGAAGCGTTCTGGAGGAATTTAAAAAAAAAATAAATACAAGGCGTCATCTTCAAAGAACTCTAGCTCCCTTAGGAAGCATTTTCGGTCTAGGTGAATTTGGGTTTAATTGTCTTAAAATTATCTGAGGAAACTCCGGTCTTCGTTTGTCAGGAGAGTTTCTGGACACCTGTATATATATATACAGTAAACTTAATAAGTCGGCGATTAAAGGTCTGGTTTATTACTTTTAAAAAATATAAATATTTTTATATTTATATTTTTTATATCCTTGACAAAGGCATCATTGCCGAAACATGTAGGGTTGTTTTAAATATATATACTTTGAAGTAATAAACCAGATCTTTAATCGCCGACTTATTAAGTTTACCATATCATACCAAGGTCATGAAAATATTATAGATATATATATACATATATATATATATATATATATATATATATATATATATATATATATATAAGACTATTAAGTATTATCGACCGTACTGTATAAGTAAAAATTCATTAACGGGTGAGCGGTCTGTCAAGTAAAAATAAAACTCCTTTATTCCACTCTATATTTCATAATGGTTTTGTTACTTCATCAGGAGTGTAATTCAGAGTTAAAATTTAGCAAACATCGGCACTAAACATGTTAAAATTCGTCAAATTTAAAACATCAAATCAATATGTTGCTAGTGTGTCGTCAACCTCTTAAAAACAAATATACATAAATGTTGATTTATCACAAATTGATGTTTTTAAGAGGTTGACGACAAACTAGCAACATATTGATTTGATGTTTTAAATTTGACGAATTTCAACATGTTTAGTGCCGTTGTTTGCTAAATTTTAACTCTGAATTACACTCCTGATGAAGTAACAAAACCGTTATGAAATATAGAGTGGAATAAAGGAGTTTTATTTTTACTTGACAGACCGCTCACCCGTTAATGAATTTTTACTTATATATATATATATATATATATATATATATATATATATATATATATATATATATATATATATATATATGAGTTGATCATGTAGAAGAGCATTGTATAATGCGTACACACTTTATAAATACAATTAAATCATTTTATACTCCACTACACAGCAATTTATGAAATAGAAAGCAGTTGTTTAATATCGGAAATATACCACGCATTCCGAGATTCAATTGTAACGCAAAACAATCGTACACGAGTTTCAAAGCCTACACATCACATGTCTTGTTCGTTATGTCGGAGGCACGATCTTGAATTACGGACACGATGGAAATGGATTCGCCAACCGTTTATAAATCATCGTCCAATTACAATACACGTAACACGTTAAATTATGGTGATTGATGAAGTGAATTGGAAATACATAGCTGGTTGTTAGTCCCTAGTCTACTATTATTACTTATTTAATACGCCGTTCGTATACGTTTGATATATTAACAAAAGTTGATTACAAGCGCCTGTCTAGAAATTGATTTATTTGAATTTACGAATTACTGAAAATTATGTAACTGAAAGTCATTACCGAAGATAATGAAAACTTGAAAATCGGAAATGTCTATTTTGTAATGAATTTGTTCTACAATTTTATAACTCAAATATAAATATTCATATTTATAGTTAAGTTATCCCAGTAAGGACCAAACAAAATTAAATTGTAAATGTAATTTTGATATAGCTTTTTAGATTATTTGACGTTTCTTTGAGATAATTTTTAAAAGTAGTAAAAATTTCTGTATACATTACTATGAATAAAAGCTGTAACACTAAGAAACCAGAGAAAATATTTGTTTATTTATTTCGTATGAGAAAGTTAGATATTAGTGTATAAATCACTTTTATGTCGAAAAAAGGGTCATAATAGTATATTATGCAACAAGCACAAAATGATGCACATTTTGCACGAGTTTCAAAGTTTGCAACACGAGCCGAAGGCGAGTGTTGCAATTGAAACGAGTGCAAAATTGCTATTTTGTGCGCGTTGCATACTATACTTTTTCTACGACAACGACAATTATAAAAATAGATACAAATAAATATGAAAATATGTTATTTATTGCTTTGGATCCATGAAAATACGAAATTAACTATTCATTAGCAGAGCCTGGACAGTGCCCAACCATTTAAGAAGAAGAACTATGAAATAACTTCCTACTTACGTATTTTATTTATTGTTAAAGTTAAATGTGCAATTATTGAAAATCATTTTTAGAGAACTTGTGGAATGCTGGATACTAAAATTTTCTTGATATTGACAATTTTCCATTGTCGAAGTAGATGGCATTTCACGATTTCCTATTCCTGAAGTCGATGGTATATTTGAAATGCTCTGTATTGCATTTACAATTTTATTAGCTGTGTCAAATTTATTTTTCTCCGATTTATCGATATATCCCTCGGCGACTGTCGTGGACTTCCAGCCACCGTGACGCTTCAAACTAGTTATGTCACCACCAGCATCAACAAGAATTGTTGCTGAAGATCGACGAAAGCAGTGTCCGGTGTATAATTCGTAGTTTGGCAAATTTAAATATTTAGCAATCTCTTTTCCCATGCCTCCAAGCTTATTCACGCCTATTCTTTGGACGGTACATTTTCCGTTTTGATAATTAATGAAGAACCATGTACCATTTACATTTGAAGGGCGGAGGTTTGCATATTTTTTGTAAATTTCATAATAAGGACTAGTTACAGTAAAACTTCGTATAGTTTTGTTTTTAGTGTCTGGTATAGTTATTAAAACAGCTGAACCCAAATCATTGAAATTAGTAATTTTCATTTGATGTAATTCATGTCTTCTACATGCACCCATTATGCCCATAATTAATGCGACCTAAAATATAGATTAAATATATATTTCATTATATGGCTATATAAAACTTACTTTTGTCGCTAAATAGATCTCATCTGGGGCTTCTTTATTAAATTTATTGATGTCATTTGATGTAAAGATCTTCGACTTTTTGGGTTTGTAGCCGTCGGACTGTCGCTTAAGAAATGCTTTCAGTTTTAAGTATTTTGCAATATCTATATTATTATGAATACTGAGAGTCGTTCGAAGCATTGAGTATTGTGTGCATAATGTGGAACTTTTGAATTTTTTTGCCAAGTCGCCAAAATACGCCATTAAGACGTTCTCGGAAAACGATTTGGCGTTCCGATCTCCTTTCCACTCCAAAAATAGGTTATAAGTCCGTTTGTACATTTTCTTCGATGTTTCCGGCAATAAATTTAGTGTTGTTAAATTTGCTGCTTCTGTTATACTTGGAGGTGTTAATTCCAAGTCAATATCACTATCACTTTCCATATTAATTATCTGGTTTCTTTGAAATAACTACGAAATTATTTGTAATGCACAAACTGTAACAAACTGATGACATTTGTCGTTCGGCGTTATATTCTCTAAGCCACCTTACCTTTTGTTATCAAAAACAGCAGACAGAACACGAAATATTTCAAATTGCATTTGTTGTCTAGCAACTTGCCTAGCAACCGATGCAAAATGAAATTCAGTACAAAATGTAGCTTCTTATGATTCAATTTACACTCTTGATATGAATATTTTTCGATGTTGTCGTAGAAAAAACTTATTTATACATCAGTATCTAAATTTTTCAACCAGTCAGAGCTGCAGGAGTTGCCTTGCTCAGCTTGTGGATGCCACCAGGGGAATTTCTTCTGCGGCAGTCGTTTACTATGTGGGCCATAGTTTGTTTCACATTTCCCCAGTCGCAAAGGCTAGTATCTGCTAGTTTCCATTTATACAGCATTTAGTTGCACCTTCCGTGGCCTATACGGAACCTATTTAATTGAAACCATTGCCCACGTGGGAGGATTACGCTCGGCAGAGGGTTTGAAGGATTAGAAATTCAATCTTTGTTCCTCAGTTCAAAGTGTTCAAGGAGGGCTATCCAGCAATCATTCACATTTATGAGATATTGAACTTCCACATCCAGGCAAATCGGTCACCTAGATTTCAGTCGGGTCCTGAAGATGCTCTTCAAATCATTGTGTATGGGAGGATCGATGTCGTTGGAAATCTTAGAAAGTAAGCCACTGCAATGGCTGCCGTTCTCTATGAATTGCTGACAAGTTTATGTAATAAGTTATTACGGGTCTTCACCTTTTGACTAGTTTTATAGAGGTGCTACTTCAATGTCAAATATCGGTCTAACATTACGCCCAGATGTTTAGGGTGGGGGCTCGTGGTTAATCCAACTACCACCAAACGAAATCAACGGAAAGGCCATGATTCAGATATTGAAGAGTTTGATTGTAAGCGCCGTTTCTTATAGTATTCGTCTAAAGCTTGCAGATCTTCAGCAAGTTGCAGTTCTCCATTCTCTAAATTCTTGGTTTGGGTGTATAAAGCCCAGTCATCTGCATATAAAAATTTTCGTGATTTTTTAGGTGGAAGATCATTGGTATAAATGTTGAACATTAGAGGAGTCAGAACCGAGTCTTGAGGAAGGTCATTCTTCAAGGTTTTACCATTGCTAGTTTGATTGTTTAGCCAGACTGCGATTCGGCAATTATTCAGCTTAATTTAGTAAATGGAATGACTTTTTGAAATTTAAAAATCATTCCATTCTTCTAGACTGTGTCATAGGCACTGGAGAGATGGACAAAAGCAGCGGATGATTTCAAGCCCTTCTGAAAACGTGATTCAAGGTGCGTTGTTAACGTTAAGGCTTGGTCGCTGAATTTTCTCCACGTTCTGAAACCGGCTTGTTCCTTATTAATAATCACGTCAACGATGGGCGCTATTCTATTGTAGATATAAGTTTTGGACGTTTGTAGCAAACAGATAAGAGAGCTGTAGGCCTGTAGCTTGCTGGATCTTTCGGGGACTTACCAGATTTTAATATGGCTAAGGTTTTTGCTTTCCAGAAAATGTTCTGGAATCTAAAATATAATTGTAAAAGTTTCTCAACCATTCTCGGAAAATAATTTCAAGTTTTTTGATGAATTAAGGAAAAACATAGTCAGCACCAGGAGCCTTTCTTAGCTTGAACCGGGCAATGGCCGAACTGACTTCTTCAGTAGAAAAAGGAAATGACCATTGCGAATTCTGAAAGAGACCAGAAAAGGTATCCTTATATTATGTGTTAATATTTGTAGCAAAAGCTCTGTCGACAGGCACATTATTTGAAATATATCGGAGTCGTTCAACTATAAGATTGGGATCCATTAACGAAGTTTATTTCGAGAGAAAATAAGATGCTAATACACTGAAATCATTATAAAATGCGCAGCAAATGATTAATGGAATTGATGCAAAAATATTTCTGGTAAAACATCTCGTCTTATCTTCTTCAGGATGTATAGTACAGAAACCTATTTTTAAATTCATATACAGGGTGTACGTAGATACGTAAGACAGCAATTCAAAACTACCAAAAATTTTATTCTTTATTTTTTGCCGAAATTTAAGAACACAAACTTTTCAAATATTGTCCTCTATTCAGATTGAATCTAAACAAATAGCATTTATTTGTTCAAGTTCACCAAAAAATCCCCTTCGCATTTCGGGTAATAATAGGTACGTCTTTGATGACATGATTGATTCATAAATTTTTTTGCGTATCAGCTGTTGTCTTGTTATTTATAAATAGGTCAATGGGCTGATCTTTGTAATATCCCGAAAAAAATACAATATTCAATTTATTTAAAAACTTTAAACGGTATAAGAGTTTTGTGGTGATATGAAATTTTTAATTTAGTTGTCTCAATATCAAATTCATAAATAATAAATTACATTTGTAATTTTAATGAATGTATTTTTTTTTCTATGTTCTATTTGCCTCTTTTTGTAATGACAATTTTTTGGCCTAAAAAAGGCAAATGTATCTAAAACAGGTGGAATGCTTAACGGAGACATTCAATGTGGCTGTCATTTGCGTAAATACAAGTACGTACACTCGTTAATACGGCTCGATCTTCACGGATATGGGCCGCAGGTTGAAAAATATCTTGCCGAAGATCGTCTTTCACGGCCACGGACTTCATAACTTGGATGCAATGTACCGCGATCTGTCAATCCGTACACGGTTTGTAAAATTAAATCATTTGATGGACATCTTCGGTTCGGAAACCGCCCTTCATAAAAACGTCTAGTGGCTCTAACATTTCCACCTGTTTCACGGTGTAGGAAGACGATATCTGTTAATTCGTGATTTGAATAAGTCATACCTCACGGAGATTAATAACAGACTGACTTCTGACTTACATTGGATTTAGACATTTTCAGAAAGAGCTTTTTTTTCTGATTTCAACCATATACCACATGTTGACTAAAGTTTTTGACATTAGGTTTTATTTGAAAGAATAATTTATAAGATTAAATAAGGTAGCCATGGAATTTCAATCTGTCAAACATTTCATTTATTGTTCATTAATAATACAAAAATGTCATACACTAACGAAGAGAAACGAGATATGATAAGTATTCTTTATTCTTCGAACCGAAATTCAACAGTAGCGAGTACAAGATATCTACAATTATATCCAGAACGACAACAGCTTAATCGTACCATTTTTCTAGATCTCGACAGAAATTTGGTCGAGAATGGATCGTTTACTAAGCCGCGTAATGGTCAAGACAACAGGAATTTAAATGAAAATCGACAAGATATTTTACAAATGGTAAATTAAAAGCGTGTTTTCAAATTTCGTGTTAATCTTGTATTTTTATAGATAAATAATAATCCATTAATTTCTACACGCGAAGTAGCGTCAGAATTCAATTTGTGCCAGTCCAGAGTTTGGAGAACTTTACATAAAAGTAGGTTTATACCATACATGATCCATGTTAGTCACTCTTTACTGCCTGGAGATAATTTGAGAAGGCTAGAATATTGTAATTGGTTAATGGGAAGGATAGAAAATGACGAAAATTGTTTAAGCAAAATCATCTGGTCAGATGAAACAAAATTTACAAATTCTGGAATGTTCAGCAGAAATACGGAGCACTATTGGGCAGTACAAAATCCCCGACAAAACAGGGCTAGAAGACCACAACATCGTTTTGGAATAAACGTTTGGATGGGTATTTTGGCAAATCGTCTCTTAGGACCAGTTATGTATGAAGAACATTTAAATGGAGAAAGATATTTAAACATTTTACGTACATACGTATCTGACTATCTTGACGACAATATCCCATTAAATCAATTACAATATTTATGGTGGCAACAAGATGGCGCACCAGCACACAATGCAGCTGTTGTTAGAAATTTCTTAAATCAAGAGTTTGCAAACCGTTGGATTGGAAATAGGGAAGTTGTTGAATGGCCTGCGAGATCACCTGATTTAAGTCCGCTAGATTTTTTTTTATGGGGATATGTTAAAAATAATATTTATAAATTAGATGCGCCACAAAACATTGAAGAATTACGAGACAAACTTCAGAATGCCTTCGATCTAGTTCCTAGAAGAACTATACAAAGGGCAGTACAAAATGCCAGAAGGCGTGCCCAATTGTGCATTACCGAAGATGGCCAGATAATTGAACATTTACTGTAATTGTTTATTGTTTACTTTTCTATGTATTTTTATTAACGTTTTTGTTATCTTGTACTGGCTAATGTTGAATTTCGTTTCGAAGAATAAAAAATACTTATCATATCTCATTTCTCTTCGTTAGTATATGACATTTTTGTATTATTAATGAACAATAAATGAAATGTTTGACAGATTGAAATTCCAAAGGCTACCTTATTTAATCTTATAATTTATTCTTTCAAATAAAACCTAATTTGAAAACCTGTAGTCAGCATGTGGTACATGGTTGAAATCAGAAAAAAAAACTCTTTCTGATGATGTTTAAATCCAATATGGCGCCTATAAGAAATTAGATAGTTGATGATGGCCAGAAAGAAACGAAACGTCGTATAAAAATTTAGAGTACACCACTGGATAGAGGTTTAGAAATGGCCACAAGGATGTGTTTTTATATTTTCTCTACAAGGCCAAATGTCGGTGCTACAGGTAAAAGAAGAAAATGGGGTTTTCGCGTTTTTTTTTTTTTAATAACGAAGGTCTTTTGTCACAGGTCTATTTTCTTTACGGATTTATAACAAACACAAAATTTAACAACTTTGTCAAATTTAAACCTATACTCTATCACCAATAATAAGAGAGATCCCCAATTTTTTTTTCAGCTGCATGAGATATTTTTGCTGAATTATATGTTTTAAGGTACGCTGATTTCAAAAATAACTTCTATTACTCTCCATCACGTATAGTTTTTTGCAAAATAAGAACACAATAATGAGCAAAATCAACTATTTATTACAACAAACACACAACATAATATTTATCAAAACCTATCAACCATTATTTTTCTTATTTAAATTTATACACAACTATATGTTTACTCTTTTTCCTTGTGAAACCTTTTCTTCTTTTCTTTGATGCTTCTCCGAACTCGTTTTTGGTTTCCTTCTTTGGTTTCTCGCTTAAGCATCCAACAGTAGTCCGCTAACATATTGACATCCCATCTTCCTTAATAACGTCTCTCGATATCACGTACATCCTGGTGAAATCTTTCACCTTGCTCTTCATTGTAGGCACCCAAGTTTTCAGGAAAATATTCAATATGGGAGTGTAAGAAGTGAACTTTTAAGCTCATTTTGCACCCTTGAGCCTTATACGCTCTCAGCATGCGCTGTACAATAGTTTTATATTCGGGATCCTTAGTATTGCCCAAAAACTTCTGCACTACATTTTTGAAAGAATCCCATGTTTCTTTTTCGATTTCTCCAATTGATTCAGGAAAGAGGGGATCAGACAAAAGTTTTCTTATGTCGGGGCCAGTGAAAACTCCTTCTTTTAACTTTGCTTCAGACAATTTCGGGAACTTGGAACATATATATCTAAAACAATCCCCATCTTTTTGCAGTGATTTTACAAACTGCTTAATTAGCCCCAATTTAATATGAAGAGGTGGCAGTAAAACCTTTTCTGACGGAACCAAAGTGGTATTGATAATGTTTTTCTCGCCAGGAGTTAAACCGTGTCGTGGCAGCCAGTCAGTTTTTGTCCAGTGTAGCTCTCTGGCTCTACTATCCCACAAACATAGAAAACAAGGGAATTGTATAACCTGACTGTTGATCCAACAACATTGTTAGTATTTTCAAATCTCCACAAACCATCCATTGATGTTCTTGATATTTGATTTTCTCAAGAATCGTAGCTAAGTCATTGTAGTTTTCTTCCATATGAACTGAGTGTCACATTGGAAGAGATGCAAATACATTTCCATTATGCAGCAAGACTGCTTTGAGGCTAGTTTTGGATGAATCAATGAATAAGCGCCATTCTGATGAATCATATTCTATTTCAAAGCATTTCATGAGCCCACGAACATCATTACAACAAACCAGATTTCCCACTTTAGTGAAATACTGAGTAAATTCTCTCTCTCGATGTCTGTACCAGGAAAATGAGGTACCAGATGATAAAAGGTTTTTGTTTTTTAGCCTTGAACCTAGCAATTCGGCTGTATCTTTTGAAAGACCCAAGTCTCTGACTAGGTCATTGAGCTCAACCTGAGACAAAAGTTGAGGTCCCTCGTCAACTGAAAAATCTGAGCTAGATTTGTTCTGGGGAGCAAACGTTTCTGAGTCCTCTGCATCACTCTGGATGTCATCTAAATTAGGAGGTGGGTGCGGAACTGGTATTTCAGAGCTATGGGACACTGGACGAATAGCTGAATCAAGGTTAGGGTAAGATATTTTCTTCTTATTTTTCGTATTAAATCCTTTCAGTCTACCGAACAGAAATAGCAGCCGGTTGTGTGATTTTTCTGTTCACGCCATATCATAGGAATGCCAAAACGAAATGCAGTTTTCTTACCCTTAAACCACAAGCGCAGATCTTCCTCACATCTTCTGCACACCTTATGAGGAGCCCATCCTTTGTCTTGATCACCAAGTATTAATTTGAAGTAAGCAAAATAAGCCTTCTTCACAAAATCACTTATATTTCTTTGTTGACTTTTCACTGTATATTCACCACAAATATAACAGAAGCTGTTCGGAGAAATTACACAACCTCTATGAGCCATAACACACATATAAAAACAAGAGCACAGTAGCGTTTGAATGGTGGATGTCAACTGAGTGTGACACGATAATAATCAACCGTCTGCCTAACACCAGAAATTCTTTATCCCCCCCCCCCCCCCCTTTCACTAATTTTTTTACTTCCATTATTTTTTTCTTTATTCCCAGAAATATATATACTATTAAAATTAGGGTAAGAAATCTTAATTTTAATTAAATTTGAAGCTTAAAAAATAAAATACAAAATTTTAACTAAATTAGAATTTTACACAAAATAAAAATATAAAAATTAGTATTGTAAAAAAAATTGATGAGATGGAATTTTTTAAATATTTTTTTCGGTTTTAGGACATCAAAATCTATAAGATTGTATAAGAAATGTATAAAAAACCTATGCAGTTTTTTACTTGCAGACCTGTGTAATTCATCGACTTCATAAATAGGTGATGGTTTAAAGCTTTGAATAAAAAATTATTATCTTTTTTAACTTAATTTAGGAATTATATCGTGTACTAACAGTATGTAGTATTTTATGTACGAACTCCTGCAACTATTTTTAAAGCTGTCTTGTCAAAGTTGATTTTATTGTTGGTTGATCATTCCTGAATTTGTTATTTTGTTGAAGATGAAGTAGGAGATTTATTTGTTATTGTAGTATGATAACTTGAATTATCCATAATAATAACTTAAGGACTTTCTAAATTTTTAAGCAGCTAATTCTCGAACCATTATAGAAAATTTTCTCGATTCTTGTCAGCGTAATAATCCATACTGTTTGTTGCGAATATTACTTCTACCCCAGGAATGAAACCATTATTGCTACCAGCAAGTACAACTATGTATCTACAGAACATAAGTCAATGATATATTGCCCGTGCCAATACTTTTTAAATAATTAATACATTTTACATCTATTAGTTTGCTTTTACAGATTTAACATTGTCATCTTCCCATGATTTTAGATAGCTTTCATCTTGAAAAACCCAGGTTTCATCAACAAAAACAAATTGAAATGTATTTTCATTTTTAAAATGCATATATTGTTACAAAAATATTCGTTTCAAAACAAAATGAGGCAATTCCATTAATGCTCGTTTGGGGTCGTCTTTCTTAAAATGGAAACCAATATTTTGCAATATTTTGTTGTGAAAGACAAAGAATACAAAAAAATATTACGAGAAAAATAAAATGAGCAATAGTAATATGTAACGGCGACTGACAGATGACAGACGACTATTCATACGATGATCATACGTGACAACAATGTGCAGAATAACTAACAGCGAAAATACGAATTTCGTAAAATGTTGGAGAAGTCGTATGTACTACATTAGTAAATTTAACAACTAAGGTTTTTATACCTGATATTACTTGCTTTGACGTAACTGATCTGTTTCGTAAAAATACTATTATTACGAATATGACAAAAATTCCTGTTAATTTTTTATTTCGTCGCAATTTGATCACACGGTATATACATCCTTTACAAAAGCGTACTAATATATTTTGTATACTTACCAGACAATTTCATTTCAGAAATATCTCCAAACGCACACCAGGATTTAAAATAATCCCCAAAGCGGGAATTTTCTGTCCAAAATTGAATTCGTGTCTATTAGAATGATAAATCCGAAAGCAAACTAAACTATCAGGCAAACATCGATTACGAACAGAAAATGTATTTACCTTAAATAATTACCTTTTCGTTCACGCTTCTAAATGTAATATTCTAAACAAAGAAATCAAAGAAACTCGGGAATATTGAATCATACATTTTTATATCACAGTTTTCTTCAACGATTCGTGCATTATTATCGACGACTTTGATATATTATGCGGATACAAGTGCGATCCTGACAAGCTAAACATCAGCAATTACAGACGTTAACATTATTTGCGGTATACTATCATGAATCCTATAATAAAAGAGAAACAAAAAAAACGCTGGGTAATATTTTATTTTATTTTTTTTATACGTAATAAAATATCGTGTTCTTTAATTACATAAACTGTTTGTTGTAAAAAGATATTGATTCAATATGAAAACTTGTAAAATTGTTATTCATTCTATCTCTACTCGATTATTAACAATTTGCTTTGATCGATATTGACAGTTAATTACAGATTATTACAGTTAAAACTGAAACGAAACTGCGATCACGGAAATTCTTCTTGTTAATGTCAATAAAATAATTCGTCGTTTACCTTGAATAGTTTTTTTATGGACGAGAAAGGGATAAATAACTAAGAAATTTTAAATATTTTGTTAGTATTTATCACTAATTTATGTATCGATTAATTACTATAATATAATTCTTGTAATGATTTGTATCACTTAAGAATTTTGATATATCATGCAAAATTTTAGAGTTTTAGATCTTGAAGAATGTTTAAATTTAAACGGGGTTCCCATTTCTGAGAACAAGCTTTCTAATTACATAAATTAATTTTCAAACTATTGGATATGTTATATTAAAAAACATTCGTCTTCTCAACGCATTTAGTTTTGGTAATAATTAGAAATCACATGCAGCTGAGTTAGATGAATAAGCAGAACGATCTAATTGGAAAATTCCTTTTTGGCCAAAAAGTCTCTCACACTCATTGTGTTGTTAAGCCCATTGTGGCTTAACAACACATTACCTTGATGAACGATCCACTCATCAAGTCGCAAATCTAGTCCCTTTCTTCAAATAGAATCTCGAAATCCTTTCAGCAGTGTATCTAAATGGCATTACTGGTTGATACTTTATGATAACTTTTAAATGAAAAGATATAATTGGTGCAAAAATATGTTTTATTTTCCTACATAATCGGGTTTCAACTCTATATACTTTAACAGACGATATTTCAGTTTTTATGTCTTCCAAAAGGCTCTTTGAAACTCAGAAAATAGGCATCTGTTTCAGCGATTACCTCCTCGTTCGATACAAATCTCTGAACCACTTCTTCGGGTTTGGGAATTTAAAAAAATCACACAATTCGACCAATTTAGCGGTTACAATTGCAGGCGAATAAGCTGGTACATTATTATGATGAAACCACACTTTTTTCTTTGCCAATTAAATGATAAGTTTTTTTCTTTTTACAACTTTGAATTAATCCAACAAATTAGCATAGTATTATCGTATGATCGTTCTTACCTTTTTCAAATAATCGATATAGACTATGCCGTACGACTCCCAAAACACTGTAGTCATAACATATTCGGCAGATGGAACCACTTTCGTTTTCTTTGATGCTCGTTTGTCAGCGAAAGTTTCGACTACTCTATCGTTTTTGGGATCAAATGATGAATTCATGCTTCGTCCATCATGATATAACGTTGCAAAAACTCACTTGGATTGCACAACCTAAGCTATTTCCCGCATCTTCAATCAGTCATCTTTCAACACCATACCACGGATTTTGTTAATCACTTCCTCGATAGTCACTGCAAACAAAGACTTAAGCCCTCGGCGTCATCTGTGCTTATATGACAACAAATGCAGCACATTACTTTCGAACTATTCCATGCGAAAGAGCATAATTCCCGTAACACTTTTCTTCAGTTTTTGTAATGGTTCTTCTAGGCAAAAAGTAGCGGTATATCGACGCGAAATTCCTATTTTTTTCAATATTTACAACAAAATCATTCGCTATGAAGCATGTGAAACAATAACTATTTGGTATATCTACTTTAAATTCTTACGAGACTCTGTTAAAGTTATCAAGCAAAAGCCTATTAATCGTAATGATCGTGGCGCCCTCTATCGCGAAGTTACGGTATCTTCAAAGGGATACGTAGTATACTACAAAAGAAGGAATGAAAGTCAAATACCGTCTTCCTTACTAAACGTAAATATTCTAGTTTAGAATATAGGACAAATTCATGAACTTTCTCAGAGGTCGTATAACGAAATAGTAATCAGTATACAGAATACGTCTATGAGTTGTGGATAAGAGTCTTAGTAAAAGACATTTACATAATACAGACTATATCCAATATATAATTTAGAAATTTAAAAATAAAGCATTTCGTCACTTAACACATTTGATTATTCCCTTGGTGAAGAAGGTGTCATAATCAACTGTTATTTTATTGAATTATTTCGAGAAACTGTAATCTTTCCAAATCGTCCATTTAATCCTTAATAGATTCGTGAATAGAAATAGACAAGAATTTTTATTGCTAACTATAATCTTTTCAAAAGAAAGCTTATTAGATAATCTCGATCTAATTTAAGGTATCAATGAAACGTTTATTCATTTAATCGGATATAAAAAATTGTCTGTTATTTGGTATAGAAATGAACCGTGTATTATTTATCAATTCCATTGTTACAGATACCGGTGCAAAAGATTATGTGTGGGAGTGAGTATTATGGCTATATTGCTCATCGTTTCTGTGGTATTATAACGATATCTAGGTCGGAAAGATTCACATCTGGATAATTGTTATTGTGGAATTTGCCTAACCACCGACTTTTAATCGTTGGAATTGTTTTCTTTTGTTCAAAATCGTGTTAAACGTACATAGTTACCTTCGGAGTCATTCTTTCGCAAGAACGTATTACAAAAATTTAATTTTAATTAACGAAATTATTTATATAACGGATTTAAACAAAAAATCACAAGAGAATTTTTTCTAATATTTATTAGTTAATATACTGTCTAAATTTTACCCTTCTCACTTCTATATATCGGATTCTTTTTTTATCATTACATATACATCGCCCTATGTGTAGAGCTAAAAAAATAAAAGTCGATGCATTGGTGGCATAGTAGGCAACCAGTTATACACCAGTGACGTATTTTTCCAATTGTCAAATATTTCTGATTTTTTATTCATACGTAAATCTTAAATTAAATAGAAAAATTAGATAATTTATTTAAAACAGTTAATTATCCTCACAGTCATATACCTTGTGCGTAGACAAATTTAATTATTTTTAACAAATTCAAAGATAATGTTTTCTAAATACACACAAAAAAAATAAAACATGTTAGCAAACAGTTTCGTAATAGATTTAAAGAGTTTCATCTACATTCTGTATGGCAATCTAAATAAATTCCCTTCAAATGCTTAAACATTCACATCTTTAATAGTTAGAAAGCATAGTAAGATGAAACCCATTGAATTATTTTTTTTAGCTAATGGGAAAAGGTTGGGTGTAATTTTAATAAAATAAATACTTAGGTTACTTATTAATATTTTTAAAATTTTTATTTAGGCACATTATCATATTAACATTTTTCGGTTTTAGTCTTGCACGCCTTTGTTCTACTATTAAACGAGCTGTACTAAACAATCTTTCACTTTCTGCTGAACTTGCTAGAATATAGAAATATTTCCTAGCACATTATTCGAAGGGCCTCAACTCCATTCCTGTTTTAGTTATTATTGCATCGGCTGTAATTGATTTTACTTTCTCTTATTCTTTCTTGCAAAAATCCAAATAATAAAAGTGACTTTTGATGTGGACTAATGTCTGTTTCGATTACAGACATTTGTTCTTTATTTTCAGAATCTATTTTCTTCATAATATTAAACATTTCTTGTTCTAGAAAAGAAGCAGCCCCAGTAGCATTTTCAGTGTTACGAAAACCTTCTCTTTTAATTCGAGGGTCTAAAACAGTTGCTACATTAATAACTGAACGTCCTTAATATGAAAATAGCCTTGCTTTAACAGATTCCAAAAGTTTGTTCCATAATGTCTTCCCTTCTTCAATCTTTAATTCCAGTAGTGATGCTGTCAGATAATTGAACAGTCCAAAAGTGATTATTAAAGCAATAGTAACATATTTACTACCTGCAAGAATTCCCCGCTACTGCATTTTAAGATGAATTTCTCCATTTTATAGAAGCAGTTATTCGTAAGATACCACGAGGTATTACTTGGTTTTATCGTGTTACTGAAATGCCCCCAATACGTGGGTTACGTTCGGTAATTCATTAGAAGTAATACGAGGTGCATTCAAGTTCTAAGGCCTCCCATTTTTTTTCTCCAGACTGGAAAGAGATAGAAGCATGTGCATTGTTTTAAAATGAGCGTGCGTTCGTTGTCAATACGTCACAGAGATGGCAGCACTGTACGGCAGATGGAATTGTAGCGGCAGCGTCGTGAATGAGAACTGTTTTAGATACTTAAAATGGCTACGTTTTCATTACTTGAACAGCGTGCAATCATTCGTTTTCTGAATTTGCGTGGTGAGACACCAATTGAAATTCATCGACAGTTGAAGGAGACATGTGGTGATGGAGTTATGGATGTGTCGAAAGTGCGTTCGTTGGTGCGACAGTTTAATGAAGGCAGAACATCGTGTGACAACAAACCGAAACAACCTCGGGCTCGCACAAGCCGGTTTGACGACATGATCGAGAAAGTGGAGAGACTTGTCTTGGGGGATCGCCGAATGACAGTTGAACAGATCGCCTCCAGTGTTAGCATTTCTGTGGGTTCTGTGCACACAATCCTGCATGACGACCTGAAAATGCGAAAAGTGTCCTCCAGGTGGATGCCACGAATGCTGACGGACGACCACAAGGCTGCTCGTGTGGCATGTTGCCAAGCAATGTTGACGCGCAACCAAGGCATGAATGGGACTTTCTTTTCGTTGATTGTGACAATGGATGAGACGTGGATGCCATTTTTCCATCCAGAAACAAAGCGCCAGTCAGCTCAATGGAAGCACACAGATTCACCGCCACCAAAAAAATTTCGGGTAACCGCCAGTGCTGAAAAAATGATGGTGTCCATGTTCTGGGACAGTGAGGGCGTAATCCTTACCCATTGTGTTCCAAAGGGCACTACGGTGGCAGGTGCATCCTACGAAAATGTTTTGAAGAACAAGTTCCTTCCCGCACTGCAACCAAAACGCCCGGGAAAGGCTGCGCGTGTGTTGTGTCACCAAGACAACGCACCCGCACATCGGGCTAACGTTACGCAACAGTTTCTTCGTGAAAACAACTTTGAAGTGATTTCTCATGCTCCCTACTCACCTGACCTGGCTCCTAGTGACTTTTGGCTGTTTCCAACAATGAGAGACACTGTCCGTGGCCGCACATTCACCAGCCGTGCTGCTATTGCTTCAGCGATTTTCCAGTGGTCGAAACAGACTCCTAAAGAAGCCTTCGCCGCGGCCATGGAATCATGGCGTCGACGTTGTGAAAAATGTGTACGTCTGCAGGGAGATTACGTCGAGAAGTAACACCAGTTTCATAGTTTTCGGGCGAGTAGTTAGTTAGAAAAAAAATCGGAGGCCTTAGAACTTGAATGCACTTCGTATGAGGACGTTCTACAATCTCATATAATGGTGAAATCTATTTGTCCTTTTTTGTTATCAACGCTTTCATATTTTCTACCATTTTTGATACACTAATTTTACTATCTTAGATATATTTCAACCTTAAAGAAATACTATCCATCTTTAAATTTGTTAAAAATATTTAAAATTGTTTTAGCACAAGGTATGCTCCTGTTAGGATAATTAACTGTTTTAAATAAATTATCTATTTTTCAATAAAATAAATTTAATTTAAGATTTAAGTATGAATGAAAAATCAGAAATATTTGAAATTTATAAAAATATGGCACTGATGTATCAGTATAACTGGTTGCCTACTATGCCACCAATGCATTGATTTTTATTTTTTTTAGCTCTACACATAGGGCGATGTATGGATAAAAAAAAGAACCCGGTATATGTATAGGAAAGCAATTAAAAGCAACTTTATTGAAAGAATTCGATAAGAGATTCGGTGCCATCGAGACTGTTTCCACAATACTGGATCCCCGATTTAAACAAATTAATTTCAGAGATCCTCAAGGCCTATAATTAAATAAATCAAAAGCGAAATTGCAACTTTCAAAAATATCTCTTTATCATCGGAATCTTCCCAAGAAGTAAATGGTGAAGATGGTGATTTTGATTTATGGGAACACCATAAAAACTAACCTCACGCCAAAAAAGGTGGACAAGTCCGGTCAGGAAAGAACAGCAGATTGACCAAATATTTAAGCCTGCCAGTCAAAAAGTTAAAAAACGATCTTCTCCAAACCTGGGATGAAATGAAAAAAGAATATGCCCACTTATTCAAGTTGGCCGAAAAATATTTTTGTGTGGTGGCAACGTCCATCCCAAATGAGCGGCTATTTTTCAAAGCAGGAGACACCGCTACTAAAAGCAGGAACCGTCTCACGGCAAACAGACTGTCTAAATTATTATTTTTAAGCTCTTTGCCATAGAAATTAAATTTGTTTTGATTTTTAATCTTTAAAATAAAAAATTTATACGTATTATGTAGCCTACCAATAAATATTTTGAAAACATAAGTATATCGTTTTCACTATTATCATGATAAAATAAAACAAATTTTAATGAATTTCACTTTTTAATTAACACTGAAACGATCGTTTCTCTCCAACCTGAGCTTCATCAGACATATAACTAACTTATTTACAATTTTTTTTAACACAAGTATACGGTAACAAACACATGTTTTATTTTAAATAGTTGAAGGAATGGGTACTTTTTATTACTAAAATGTATATGCACAAAACTTTCCCTACGGTTTATACAATACTGTTCTTAAGTAATAAAACTAGGGGTTTACATTATATTACAGGGAGGTAAAGAAATTCTATGGAAAAACTATGGTAAACTATAGTAAACTATAGTTTTATTACTTAAGGACAGTATTGTATAAACCGTAGGGAAAGTTTTGTGCATATACATTTTAGTAATAAAAAGTACCCATTCCTTCAACTATTTAAAAAAAACATGTGTTTGTTACCGTATACTTGTGTTAAAAAATTTGTAAATAAGTTAGTTATATGTCTGATGAAGCTCAGGTTGGAGCGAAACGATCGTTGCAGTGTTAATTAAAAAGTGAAATTCATTAAAATTTGTTTTATTTTATCCTGATAATAGTTATAATGGAATTTCATCATGTAAAGGCTGAAACAATTATATATATATCGTTTTCATTTAATACATCCATATATTTGCATGAATATATACCATATGAGCAAAAATTATTTAGATAAGGGATAGCCATAGTAGGGAAGATTACTGTCTTTGATAGGTTATGTTAGTTAAAAAAAAACTGACATTTAAATCATGGCGAATAAATCTTCAAATCGAAACTGACATTTAATTTATGTCAAATAAAAATTCAAATCGAAACTGACATCCAACCAACATGTAGAACCAACAACAGGCTGAACCTATCAAAGGCAGTCTCTCAACCATATTATGTATGATATTATGTATCGATATTCTAATTAGTTACATCATATGATTGATATCAAGCGAGCCACAAAATTTGTATCCTAGGTAGGGCATGAACGACTGAGATAGACATAGAAGTCACGTCTGAGCTTAGAAAATTGACGAAGTGTCATTCGTAAATAATCAAATTGACAAGTTGCGATTTAACCTATTAGTGACCAGGCGCGGCTCGTGATGATGTATTTGGGAGTGCAAGTACAATGATGCAAGTGCCTCGTGTGTTATCGGTGTTTACTAAGAAAACGTTACAGTTAGTACACGAGAATACACGAAGCACTCGCATCATTGTATTTGCACTCCCAAATACGTCATCACGAGCCGCGGCTGCCTATTACTAATAGTGGGACATGTAGGTTAGATCATTTAATTAATCTAAGACATAACTGATTTAATCCATGGGATACTCTGAAAACTTTTTTTGTGGCTCACTCAATTCACATTATTTGCCATTCCTAAATAAAACCATAAGCGACGTACTGTATGTGTATATAGCCAAACATTCCATTACTGATATCACGATCGGGTAAAGCACACGTTCTTTGGTTGACTGACTAAAACGCGATGGTAAACTGCATAAAATAATAATAATAACACGTCCTTCAACGGTTTGTACTTCCCATACTTATCCTTTATTTATTGATTTTTACTTCAGTAGATAATTACATTTACTTTTAGTATAATTGGGAATGGAAAAAGTTAGATGTCTGAATTTTACCTAGTTATTTATACTTCTGTTTCAATATATAATTAATTACGTCTTCAAAATAAATTCCTAACATCACTTTTCCATGTGTTAGGCACGAGGAAGATTTAACATTCATAACAAGATAGAAAACGTAATCTTTATTCATAACTCATCATAAATCTATCGCAATAAATTCAATTAATTCACAATGCATAATTTCCTTCATATAAATAGTACGGGTAACAATAACAATACGAAGATGCTGTCACAATAGTACACTTAACGTATTGTGTGTGTGTTATCTGACGATGTCTCTCAAAAGGTCGGAATTCGTCAAGAAAGTTAAAACCGGTGAGTCGCGAAGAAGAATTTCTTCCCAAAACAAATTCGGACCCGTAATGATGTCGCCCGCTATAAATAGTGACAAATTGATTTTGTTACAGGCTCGACGAATCTGGTCGGAAAGTTCACGCAGAGCGTTCGCAGGATAGTTCAGGATGTTAAAGACGAGGGGTCGGCCAGTGGACAAACTAAAGAAGAGGTCATCGAAACGAATGAGAGATTGAGGGCCGTCAGACTTCGATTAGAAGAGTCTTACGATACGGCAAAGAAGGCATTAGTGACATTAATGGCCAAGTATAATGATAGTAAATCCGTACATAATATATTTCATAGATACAATCTCCTGAAAGCTATGATAAAGGTAAGGAATATTTTAGTATAAAATTACGAGTAGAAAAATAAAAATTATTTGCATCAGTAATTTTATTGATTGAAATAATTAATTCAAAATAAAACTACTACATCTAGAAATAATAGAAAATAAGAATAGAATTGCTTTCAACAAATTATCAATTCATTTTCTAAAATATATGTGAAAATTTCATTCATTTGTCAAATTTGATAACCCATGAATACGATGACATTTTTTTGATTGTTGGTACAGCCAATAAAAATTAAATTAAGCGAGAATTTACACTAGTGCAAATTATCAGGAATTTAAAAAATTAATACAAACGTAGTTTTTATGTTTAATGAGTAGCAAAGATTAAAAGTACAATAAAATATCTAATTATTAAAATTTTGACAATTAAAAACGCAATTATTATAATTAATAATTCAACCAGTCAACGTTTGTTTTTGTTCTAATGAAGTAACATTAGTTGAACTTGAAGGAATACCACAGAGTTTGCCTTCTTTACTTCTCAGTTTCAGAATGAGTTCCTCGGGGAATTCTCTATCGAGTTGCAAGTAAGGTTTAATTAAATTCACTTTACCATGTCCTGTTATTTTTGTTACTTGCATTTCGTTTACGCCTACTTTACGTCATTTGGCCATTTCATTTCTCCCAATTGGTATCTTTTTGTACCAATTGCCTTTATTTTTCCATTCTGGAGTTGGTGTAAGAAATTGGCGATTTGTTCTGACGTTGGCACCTTTTTTTGATAACAGTTTTTTGTATAATCTTCAAGAAAATAACACAGGCCTGCATAAAATTTGTGATGACGTGATTTTTGTTTGTTAAGCTCAGTTTTTATATAGCAATAACTAATTAAAATACAGTTGGTCTCTACCACCCACAGATTCTTTTTTGCACAAAAGAAAAAGAAAAAAATATAAAACAAACTTATAATAGGCGTTTTAATATATTTTAAAATGATTGTACTACTTGAAATTCTAGGTATTAACCCAAAAATCATTTTCTGTTGTGGTTTTAAAGAAATTTGTTAAATAGGCTCTATTAAACTTAAATAAAACACCTTATATTTCACAAACAATAGTATATTGACTATATGTACATTTCATGTGCACTGCACACATCGTCAGTAGTTACTAATTTAAATGTATTATTTTTTAAGTACATGTATAGTAAAAAATATCTATTTTTTTGGTTAGGGGTGTAAAAATTACAATTATAAATGGTCAACAAATGGTCAAAAACATGCAAATAAAAATATAACAGTAGGTTCGATTACCCGACACGGGGACCTCCACCTCCACAATTAATTAATTAAAAGGGTTAAGTCGCGGGATTCGCGGTTTTATTCGCGGTTCCGCGTGTTTATTCGCGGATTCGCGGCATTTACCGCGGATTTTTCCGCGGACCCGCGGTTTTATTCGCGGAATCGCGATATATTTCGCGGAATTCGCGGGGTGTCCGCGGATTTATTCGCGGATTGTAGCGGGTCCGCGGATTTATTCGCGGATTTTAGCGTGGGGTCGCGGTTTTTATCGCGGTATTCGCGGCTGAAGTCGCGGATTTCGCGGAAGGAGTTTAATTAGATGCAAATTCGCGGATCCTAACGTAAATTTCAGTTTAACCAACGTTCAGAGATATCTAGAATAGATGTTTGGAAATTTTAGAGTAGATGGAGCCACATATTTATTTAGAATTATTTGAATTAGTTCCGGAAGATTTGGAAATGTTAGAATAGATGGAGCCACATATTTATTTGGAATTATTTGAATTATTTTTGGAATTTTTTTATTTAAAAATACCTGCCAGGAATCGAACCTTAGCTATCTGAGTGTGAGTCGGACACCTTAGCCATTACACCACACACCGGGGATAGGATTTTATATTTTAAGTTACATATGTAGTCAATATAAATATTTTAATGTTTTATTTTAAAATGTGATGGCGCCACGTATTTATTAGATTTATTTCCTAAAAGATTTTTTTTTATGTTTGCCCAACCCAGGAATCGAACGTGGGCCATGCATCACATAAAGCGGCTTCTTAGGCACTAGACCACAACGGGGATGAGATTTTAAATTTTATAAGTTACATATGTATTCCAACATATCTCGTAATATTTAATTTTTTTATATACCTATATAGTCTGACTTATATTTCGAATTATCTAAAATTTACGTTTAATTTACATATAATTAAAATGAAATATCCCGTTAATACACAATATTTTCCAACGATAAATTAGAATTACTGTCATAGGTAGATATATCAATCGGGTTATAGTCTGACTTATATTTCGAATTATCTAAAATTTACGTTTAATTTACATATAATTAAAAACAATTATACTGTTTAATATACAATATATTTGACGACCGTAATTTTATGTGTAATAATGCTTCAGTAATAGTTTTGTGCGCAGGAGATTGAGATCGGTATGGGAGAGATAAAGTTATATAAATAATATTTCTACTTTAAAATATAAAGAGCGGTTTTAGTTTTTATCTCGATCTGCGGCTTTTGTATTGCGTAATATAATCGAGTATAATGTGTCTGAAATTAGATCCGATGGAAAAATATAAACAATTTAATATATTTTTTAACATAATATACAGAGCATCTAAGGATTACAATTTACATAATTCGCGGGGGTAGTCTTCGATAATATTCACGAAATTTACGAGTAATTAACTAACTTCGCTGGGGCAAATCGCGGTATCATTCACTAAATTCGCGGCTAATTTACATAAAATTACTATGAATTCGTTTAATATGAAATATTTTCTATCGATAAAACCACATTCGACTTAAACAGCGATCGAACGAACAATGAAGTCATATCAGAATTCGGTGATAAATATATCTAAACAGGTCGGTAAAACAGGTCACTACATCTCTCAACAGATATCGATCGTAGCTTTGTATAGGTATCGGTGATAAATATATCTAAACAGGTCGGTAAAACAGGTCACTACATCTCTCTACAGATATCGATCATAGCTTTGTATATGTATCGGTGATAAATATATCTAAACAGGTCGGTAAAACAGGTCACTACATCTCTCAACAGATATCGATCGTAGCTTTGTATGTGTATCAAACAGTATATAAAAATGATACCGAATTTGAAGTGAATATTGAAAATAAATTTTTATAGATAAAAGTATAAACCGTTCAACAGACTAAAAATAATATAGGAACGCATATGTAATCCCGTTTATAATAACAACACAGATAGCACTGCACATATAAAAGTTAAATTGAGATCATATTCGGAAATATATATAAATGCATCTATTGTATTTGCAATATAGCAGGGAAACAATTCTTCATAAATAAAAAACAGAACAATTGAAATATCACATATTTTTCGCATAAGTTCCTACACATATAGGTACATATTTTACGAGTATTAATCGGGGGTACATATTCCAAATCTATTAACTCTGAATCATAGGGAGTATGAAAAAAAAATCTGTTTCAATATCCGTTCAGACCTGTTTATTCATGTTTCAGAGCCGTCTAACAGAACATTTAAGGGCTACATAAATATATCGAAACAGATCTATACATGTTTAAACAGATATCGACTCGCAGTTTTGTGTGCAGGAGATTGATATGGATGGGAAAAAAAAAAAATTTTATTCAATATACATACGTTTTTATTAATCCTTCAATTTCATCACTTCGAAATCGAAATGAAGAGTATTAAAATGTAAATATAATATCTCTAACATGTACATAGCATTTAAAGATGTATCATGACAAGACAATAACGTTCTAATCTTATGCTGTAAGTCACCTTCCATCTGAGAGCATGCCTGCAGTGTTGTATTATAGAAGTGCACAAAATCAGTAACCTTGAACACAGATAGCTTTTGGTTAATTAGCTGCATAAGATGTAACATATTGTTGTAGGTGTTTTCAGAGAAAACGATTGTTCGATTTCGGCTTTTAAATCGTACAATTTTTATATGTTTATACGCACAAGCTCTAATACGATGTTCTGGACTGCTACCTTCGGTTTTGCAAAATTCTTCCCACTCATCTACAGTAAAGAAGATAAGGGTACTAGATGAACGAACTTGAATCAAGGGTACGAAGCCTGCTGCGGGGCTCAGACCTATCGTAATATATTTAGTGCCTGCCTTATTAAGTAGATATGTCGATTGTCCAATAAGCTGCTTTTCACGAAAGATTGCATCTTCCTTCAATTTAAGAGAGGCAGTGATGAATTGGTTATAGTTATT
Organism: Melolontha melolontha; assembly: GCA_935421215.2. NCBI lineage: Eukaryota > Metazoa > Arthropoda > Insecta > Coleoptera > Scarabaeidae > Melolontha > Melolontha melolontha. The sequence goes on along the minus strand of OW285240.1, from coordinate 17,752,762 downwards.
CGTATTTTCAACTGAAACAGAACAAAAAATATTAGAAATGGAATAGTAAATATAAAATATAAATACCATGCGTCATTGTGATAACACAGCTGAACAGCACTAATAAAAACGTAAAACTGAATTGTTCTGTGGTACATGCTTACCTATTAGCTTCAATCTGGTTAGGTGGGGGGCGGAAAGACATCCTCAGCGCAGGTCCACAGATGTAAGGTAGGGGTATTAGTTTTTGGCTTAAAATTAATAATGTTCCATCGAATCGTAAGTGTGATATAAAATATATACTTGAATTGTCTCTTAAGACGGTATCTCACCAACGAAGGCCTCCCAAGCTAGAGTGTGTATACCATCAACATCAATCCACCGCTTGTCATCAAAAGGAGATAGAGATAATTTATTTTGCGTGATCGAAGAAATATCATGCAGTCGCTATTTGAATAAATTTTGAGATTTAAATAGAAGCTTTTAGATCGAATAGACACCTTTTATAATCCTCTGAAACGATCTCATTCATATAATTTTTTTCTAAGTTTTAAAATTCAATCTAGAAATTAAGCTCGAGGTCCTCCGCCTTTTACCTATATCTTCCCAATGAGATATTAATTTTTACATGTACACGCTTATCAACATTTTCCATCGTTTTACTGAAAACTGAGTTATTCATTGATAACATAATTCTAGAAAAATATGATACGTATATGTACTCCCGTTTAGAATAACAGCACAGATAGCACTGCACATATAAAACTTAAATTGAGATCATGTTCAGAAATACATAGAAATATATCTATTGTATTTACAATATAACAGGGAAACAATTCTCATAAATAAAAAACAGAACAATTGGTATATATTTTATTTGCTTAACTTCGTAATGTGTGTACATATTTTGTAAGTATCTTAACATTGGTTTGCGAGCATGCAGAATCAGAATTACTATGATAAAAGCAGGCGTTAGATTGTATATACAAATTAGGGACATTTGTAGCATATTCTAAATTTATAATTTCTATGTCAACATATTTCTTTAGGAATTCAGCTTTCTGATACCCTTTAACATATATTCGGCTGTAATTCCTACATACATTATCTAAAATTAATGATACATATTTTAATTCTATAAATCCAGAAACATAAGGAATATGAAAATAATTATGTTCTAACCACCTTGCTTCATTCTTATTCTTTGAGGATAATTTACGAAATGGCTTCGTAGATTTAAATAGCAGATGTATCGAACGATCTCCATCGGTAATCGACATCTCCTTGGGGGTGAAGTTGGGTGTATTAAACCCCTGGATATCGATAATTAGAGCTGGGATAAAACGTTGTTTATATATTCGATCTCGATGAACGTGTGATAAAACATGTCTGATGATATTGTCCACTTTCCTAATTCTATTTTCAAACCGGCATCTGTTGGCAGCTACAGACACCCAGTCAGATTTTCTGTCTTCGCTATCGAGCCATAAATATTGTATCGGAAGACTATCGAAGGTAACTTTCATGCTATCGTTTTAAATATACGATTTATTAGTAATAATTATAATATTTTCCACTAATCCAGTAGACGGAGCAATTCTCGGAAAATAATATAATTCGCGGCTAATTTGCATGTAATTACTATGAATTATCCCCGTTTAATACACAATTTTTTCGAATGATAAAATCACAAGCTGCCTCGAAAGCGATCGAGCGAATACTAGAGTTATATTAGAATTACTATCATACGAGACAGTGGGGGTAAATATATCGAAACAGGTCTGCACATGTCTCAACAGACTCGCAGTTTTACATGTAACATGACCTAATCATTGTTCCACATAGAAATATTATTTTAACACATTTCTACAAATAATCGGAGAAGATATACCGAACGAAATTCGCGATCGGTTTTTCTCATCTCAGCTAACAATAAGGGATTATGAATTTATAGCGGCATTCAGATATCAGAATAGACGATACTTTCACATCGATGATATAATAAACGTGTTAGGATATTGCAATCCTAATGCAGATTATGGTAAACAGACAGTGATTTACGAGGAATATTATTTCCTACTCGAGCCAGAAGCTGATTTCCTAGAAAATACATATGTTTTCGATATAGAGGCGTCACGAGTGTTAAGTTTACGGGGGCAATATCCGGAGACACACATAATCCAGTATCCTATACACAGGTACCCTGAATTCGAGTATAATAAAGACATTATATGTGATGGAGGGGGCTGTGTTGTATACGGATATGAGAAATAGTTTCCCACCTCAGTCATATTTTCGCGTTCGTCTTGAATGGATGATAATAAATAGTGTACATCGATATATAAATTGTAAAATGGCAATTCAATAAGAAAAAGTGTATCAAGTTATACAAAAGTTAGAAGATAAGTTCGGTATGTTAGATGATATATCTAAAACAACAATCCAACACATACCGCTTCATATTCTTCAAACAAAGGTGAAGACAGGATCCTTAAGACGAAACTGGCACAAGATTCCTATGGAGAAAAGAGCTGATCTAGAAGATTATTTACCCTGTGATAAACATTACAATCAACTGGACCAGGGGGATCATATAGATGGATTTCCGCCAGCAAAAATTAAGTGTTGGTTCTGTTTATTAGCATATTAAGATATATATATAACTATGTAAATTAGAAATAAAAAAATATATCAATTCATTTATGTTTTATTTATAAGGTATAATATATAAGTAATGTTAATAAAATCGTAATATATTTTTATTGACTACCCATGAATTGTGCGAGTTGTTCAACCTACACCACTTTACGTAAGGGGTGTCTTTTGATAAGATGTGAACGTTTGAATATCTTTCCCCCAATTCATTATTAAAACTAGCAATAAGAAAATAATTAATATGAGGTAAAAATCTAATACTCTTATAAAAAATATTGGCAATAAGTAAGATAATGGAAACTTAATTTCAAAATCTCGTAAAACACCTTTTGGAAAATATGTATATTCAAGTACGATTAAAAATAATATGAGACCCGTTTACAAAAAATACTGATATATTAGAAAATCACGTAAAACACCTTTTGGAAAATGGTGTATATTCAAGTATGATTAAAAATAATATGAAACCCGCTTACAAAAAAATATATAAAAAAACCGATATCTAGGAAAAACCTAGCAGATATATATATTATAGATAGACAGCTAAATATAATAGACTACAAAGCAGAGTTAACGTAGGCGCTTTAAACATTATATTGTATCGTAGGTATATATCTGATAAAAAGAGGATCAAGATATAGGAAAAAGAGATACCTGCAACTGCATATTCATTGCTATCGAGACTGTATTTAGAAATAGATATAAATGTATCTATTATCTACAATATAATAAAGAAAAAATACTTAGTAAATAAAACAGAATAAATTTCTATATCAATATATGTCTGTAGGAAATTGAGCTTTCCGATACTCTTTAACGCATATCCGACTATAATTTCTATATACATTATATCAGATGTATCTGTTTCAATAGCCGTTCAGACATGTTTCATATCTGGTAGCAGATGTCGGGTCTAAACAAGTCTGAATAGTTATAAAACATATGTTAAACAGATACGTAAAATGTCTGTAAGGATATCGAAACAGAGGGGAACTAGTCATCATAACCGTATACAACATAAGCTCCTACATCAAGTATAAAGACTTTACTGTAATTGAAAATAATTCGACAGTCTTTCTCAAACTTGCTGCCATTTATATATTTTATATCACATTTACGACATCAAGTATAAAGACTTTATTGTAATCGAAAATAGTTCTAAAGTCTTTCTCAGACTCCCAGTCTCCTACATCAAGTATAAAGACTTTATTGAACGGATATTTATACAGATAAGATGTTTTCAGACTTAATCATTATCCGTTTAGATATGCTCCATATCTGCTAACATATGTCGAGTCTGAACAGGTCTAAATACCGATAAAACAGATATTAGACAACTCTGAAACAGGTCTGAACGGCTATTTAAACAGGTAAGCTGTTTTCAGACTTGATCATTATCCGTACAGATATTAGACAGCGCTAGTCTGAATAGTTATAAAACATATGTTAAACAGATATGTAAAATGTCTGTAAGGATATCGAAACAGTGGGGAACTATTCATCATAACCGTATACAACATAAGCTCCTACATCAAGTATAAAGACTTTACTGTAATTGAAAATAATTCGACAGTCTTTCTCAAACTTGCTGCCATTTATATATTTTATATCACATTTACGACATCAAGTATAAAGACTTTATTGTAATCGAAAATAGTTCTAAAGTCTTTCTCAGACTCCCAGTCTCCTACATCAAGTATAAAGACTTTATTGAACGGATATTTATACAGATAAGATATTTTCAGACTTAATCATTATCCGGTTAGATATGCTCCATATCTGCTAACATATGCCGAGTCTGAACAGGTCTAAATACCGATAAAACAGATATTAGACAACTCTGAAACAGGTCTGAACGGCTATTTAAACAGGTAAGCTGTTTTCAGACTTGATCATTATCCGTTCAGATATTAGACAGCGCTGGCCTGAATAGTTATAAAACATATATTAAACAGATATGTAAAATGTCTGTAAGGATATCGAAACAGAGGGGAACTATTCATCATAACCGTATACAACATAGTCTCATACATCAAGTATAAGTCTGAATAGTTATAAAACATATGTTAAACAGATATGTAAAATGTCTGTAAGGATATCGAAACAGAGGGGAACTATTCATCATAACCGTATACAACATAAGCTCCTACATCAAGTATAAAGACTTTACTGTAATTGAAAATAATTCGACAGTCTTTCTCAAACTTGATATCATTTATATATTTTATATCACATTTACGATTCGATGGAACATTATTAATTTTAGCAATAGCTGCACGGATATTGAAACAGGGGAAAACTCGATAGTCTTTCTCAAACTAGCTGCTAGGGAATAGACACGAGAGCCCTACGGGTTCTCGTATCTATTCCCGAATCGTAGCCAGTTTGAGAAAGACTGCCGAGTTTTCCCCTGTTTCAATATCTGTGCAGCTATTGTTAAAATTAATAATGTTCCATCGAATCGTAAATGTGATATAAAATATATAAATGAGATCATGTTTGAGAAAGACTGTCGAATTATTTTCAATTACAGTAAAGTCTTTATACTTGATGTAGGAGCTTATGTTGTATACGGTTATGATGAATAGTTCCCCTCTGTTTCGATATCCTTACAGACATTTTACATATCTGTTTAACATATGTTTTATAACTATTCAGACTTATACTTGATGTATGAGACTATGTTGTATACGGTTATGATGAATAGTTCCCCTCTGTTTCGATATCCTTACAGACATTTTACATATCTGTTTAATATATGTTTTATAACTATTCAGGCTAGCGCTGTCTAATATCTGAACGGATAATGATCAAGTCTGAAAACAGCTTACCTGTTTAAATAGCCGTTCAGACCTGTTTCAGAGTTGTCTAATATCTGTTTTATCGGTATTTAGACCTTTTCTGACTCGACATATGTTAGCAGATATGGAGCATATCTAACCGGATAATGATTAAGTCTGAAAACATCTTATCTGTATAAATATCCGTTCAATAAAGTCTTATACTTGATGTAGGAGACTGGGAGTCTGAGAAAGACTTTAGAACTATTTTCGATTACAATAAAGTCTTTATACTTGATGTCGTAAATGTGATATAAAATATATAAATGGCAGCAAGTTTGAGAAAGACTGTCGAATTATTTTCAATTACAGTAAAGTCTTTATACTTGATGTAGGAGCTTATGTTGTATACGGTTATGATGAATAGTTCCCCACTGTTTCGATATCCTTACAGACATTTTACATATCTGTTTAACATATGTTTTATAACTATTCAGACTAGCGCTGTCTAATATCTGTACGGATAATGATCAAGTCTGAAAACAGCTTACCTGTTTAAATAGCCGTTCAGACCTGTTTCAGAGTTGTCTAATATCTGTTTTATCGGTATTTAGACCTGTTCAGACTCGACATATGTTAGCAGATATGGAGCATATCTAAACGGATAATGATTAAGTCTGAAAACATCTTATCTGTATAAATATCCGTTCAATAAAGTCTTTATACTTGATGTAGGAGACTGGGAGTCTGAGAAAGACTTTAGAACTATTTTCGATTACAATAAAGTCTTTATACTTGATGTCGTAAATGTGATATAAAATATATAAATGGCAGCAAGTTTGAGAAAGACTGTCGAATTATTTTCAATTACAGTAAAGTCTTTATACTTGATGTAGGAGCTTATGTTGTATACGGTTATGATGACTAGTTCCCCTCTGTTTCGATATCCTTACAGACATTTTACGTATCTGTTTAACATATGTTTTATAACTATTCAGACTTGTTTAGACCCGACATCTGCTACCAGATATGAAACATGTCTGAACGGCTATTGAAACAGATACATCTGATATAATGTATATAGAAATTATAGTCGGATATGCGTTAAAGAGTATCGGAAAGCTCAATTTCCTACAGACATATATTGATATAGAAATTTATTCTGTTTTATTTACTAAGTATTTTTTCTTTATTATATTGTAGATAATAGATACATTTATATCTATTTCTAAATACAGTCTCGATAGCAATGAATATGCAGTTGCAGGTATCTCTTTTTCCTATATCTTGATCCTCTTTTTATCAGATATATACCTACGATACAATATAATGTTTAAAGCGCCTACGTTAACTCTGCTTTGTAGTCTATTATATTTAGCTGTCTATCTATAATATATATATCTGCTAGGTTTTTCCTAGATATCGGTTTTTTTATATATTTTTTTGTAAGCGGGTTTCATATTATTTTTAATCATACTTGAATATACACCATTTTCCAAAAGGTGTTTTACGTGATTTTCTAATATATCAGTATTTTTTGTAAACGGGTCTCATATTATTTTTAATCGTACTTGAATATACATATTTTCCAAAAGGTGTTTTACGAGATTTTGAAATTAAGTTTCCATTATCTTACTTATTGCCAATATTTTTTATAAGAGTATTAGATTTTTACCTCATATTAATTATTTTCTTATTGCTAGTTTTAATAATGAATTGGGGGAAAGATATTCAAACGTTCACATCTTATCAAAAGACACCCCTTACGTAAAGTGGTGTAGGTTGAACAACTCGCACAATTCATGGGTAGTCAATAAAAATATATTACGATTTTATTAACATTACTTATATATTATACCTTATAAATAAAACATAAATGAATTGATATATTTTTTTATTTCTAATTTACATAGTTATATATATATCTTAATATGCTAATAAACAGAACCAACACTTAATTTTTGCTGGCGGAAATCCATCTATATGATCCCCCTGGTCCAGTTGATTGTAATGTTTATCACAGGGTAAATAATCTTCTAGATCAGCTCTTTTCTCCATAGGAATCTTGTGCCAGTTTCGTCTTAAGGATCCTGTCTTCACCTTTGTTTGAAGAATATGAAGCGGTATGTGTTGGATTGTTGTTTTAGATATATCATCTAACATACCGAACTTATCTTCTAACTTTTGTATAACTTGATACACTTTATCTTATTGAATTGCCATTTTACAATTTATATATCGATGTACACTATTTATTATCATCCATTCAAGACGAACGCGAAAATATGACTGAGGTGGGAAACTATTTCTCATATCCGTATACAACACAGCCCCCTCCATCACATATAATGTCTTTATTATACTCGAATTCAGGGTACCTGTGTATAGGATACTGGATTATGTGTGTCTCCGGATATTGCCCCCGTAAACTTAACACTCGTGACGCCTCTATATCGAAAACATATGTATTTTCTAGGAAATCAGCTTCTGGCTCGAGTAGGAAATAATATTCCTCGTAAATCACTGTCTGTTTACCATAATCTGCATTAGGATTGCAATATCCTAACACGTTTATTATATCATCGATGTGAAAGTATCGTCTATTCTGATATCTGAATGCCGCTATAAATTCATAATCCCTTATTGTTAGCTGAGATGAGAAAAACCGATCGCGAATTTCGTTCGGTATATCTTCTCCGATTATTTGTAGAAATGTGTTAAAATAATATTTCTATGTGGAACAATGATTAGGTCATGTTACATGTAAAACTGCGAGTCTGTTGAGACATGTGCAGACCTGTTTCGATATATTTACCCCCACTGTCTCGTATGATAGTAATTCTAATATAACTCTAGTATTCGCTCGATCGCTTTCGAGGCAGCTTGTGATTTTATCATTCGAAAAAATTGTGTATTAAACGGGGATAATTCATAGTAATTACATGCAAATTAGCCGCGAATTATATTATTTTCCGAGAATTGCTCCGTCTACTGGATTAGTGGAAAAATATTATAATTATTACTAATAAATCGTATATTTAAAACGATAGCATGAAAGTTACCTTCGATAGTCTTCCGATACAATATTTATGGCTCGATAGCGAAGACAGAAAATCTGACTGGGTGTCTGTAGCTGCCAACAGATGCCGGTTTGAAAATAGAATTAGGAAAGTGGACAATATCATCAGACATGTTTTATCACACGTTCATCGAGATCGAATATATAAACAACGTTTTATCCCAGCTCTAATTATCGATATCCAGGGGTTTAATACACCCAACTTCACCCCCAAGGAGATGTCGATTACCGATGGAGATCGTTCGATACATCTGCTATTTAAATCTACGAAGCCATTTCGTAAATTATCCTCAAAGAATAAGAATGAAGCAAGGTGGTTAGAACATAATTATTTTCATATTCCTTATGTTTCTGGATTTATAGAATTAAAATATGTATCATTAATTTTAGATAATGTATGTAGGAATTACAGCCGAATATATGTTAAAGGGTATCAGAAAGCTGAATTCCTAAAGAAATATGTTGACATAGAAATTATAAATTTAGAATATGCTACAAATGTCCCTAATTTGTATATACAATCTAACGCCTGCTTTTATCATAGTAATTCGGATTCTGCATGCTCGCAAACCAATGTTAAGATACTTACAAAATATGTACACACATTACGAAGTTAAGCAAATAAAATATATACCAATTGTTCTGTTTTTTATTTATGAGAATTGTTTCCCTGTTATATTGTAAATACAATAGATATATTTCTATGTATTTCTGAACATGATCTCAATTTAAGTTTTATATGTGCAGTGCTATCTGTGCTGTTATTCTAAACGGGAGTACATATACGTATCATATTTTTCTAGAATTATGTTATCAATGAATAACTCAGTTTTCAGTAAAACGATGGAAAATGTTGATAAGCGTGTACATGTAAAAATTAATATCTCATTGGGAAGATATAGGTAAAAGGCGGAGGACCTCGAGCTTAATTTCTAGATTGAATTTTAAAACTTAGAAAAAAATTATATGAATGAGATCGTTTCAGAGGATTATAAAAGGTGTCTATTCGATCTAAAAGCTTCTATTTAAATCTCAAAATTTATTCAAATAGCGACTGCATGATATTTCTTCGATCACGCAAAATAAATTATCTCTATCTGCTTTTGATGACAAGCGGTGGATTGATGTTGATGGTATACACACTCTAGCTTGGGAGGCCTTCGTTGGTGAGATACCGTCTTAAGAGACAATTCAAGTATATATTTTATATCACATTTACGATTCGATTGAACATTATTAATTTTAAGCCAAAAACTAATACCCCTACCTTACATCTGTGGACCTGCGCTGAGGATGTCTTTCCGCCCCCCACCTAACCAGATCGAAGCTAATAGGTAAGCATGTACCACAGAACAATTCAGTTTTACGTTTTTATTAGTGCTGTTCAGCTGTGTTATCACAATGACGCATGGTATTTATATTTTATATTTACTATTCCATTTCTAATATTTTTTGTTCTGTTTCAGTTGAAAATACGAATAACTATAACCAATTCATCACTGCCTCTCTTAAATTGAAGGAAGATGCAATCTTTCGTGAAAAGCAGCTTATTGGACAATCGACATATCTACTTAATAAGGCAGGCACTAAATATATTACGATAGGTCTGAGCCCCTCAGCAGGCTTCGTACCCTTGATTCAAGTTCGTTCATCTAGTACCCTTATCTTCTTTACTGTAGATGAGTGGGAAGAATTTTGCAAAACCGAAGGTAGCAGTCCAGAACATCGTATTAGAGCTTGTGCGTATAAACATATAAAAATTGTACGACTTAAAAGCCGAAATCGAACAATCGTTTTCTCTGAAAACACCTACAACAATATGTTACATCTTATGCAGCTAATTAACCAAAAGCTATCTGTGTTCAAGGTTACTGATTTTGTGCACTTCTATAATACAACACTGCAGGCATGCTCTCAGATGGAAGGTGACTTACAGCATAAGATTAGAACGTTATTGTCTTGTCATGATACATCTTTAAATGCTATGTACATGTTAGAGATATTATATTTACATTTTAATACTCTTCATTTCGATTTCGAAGTGATGAAATTGAAGGATTAATAAAAACGTATGTATATTGAATAAAAAAATTTTTTTTCCCTTCCATATCAATCTCCTGCACACAAAACTGCGAGTCGATATCTGTTTAAACATGTATAGATCTGTTTCGATATATTTATGTAGCCCTTAAATGTTCTGTTAGACGGCTCTGAAACATGAATAAACAGGTCTGAACGGATATTGAAACAGATTTTTTTTTTCATACTCCCTATGATTCAGAGTTAATAGATTTGGAATATGTACCCCCGATTAATACTCGTAAAATATGTACCTATATGTGTAGGAACTTATGCGAAAAATATGTGATATTTCAATTGTTCTGTTTTTTATTTATGAAGAATTGTTTCCCTGCTATATTGCAAATACAATAGATGCATTTATATATATTTCCGAATATGATCTCAATTTAACTTTTATATGTGCAGTGCTATCTGTGTTGTTATTATAAACGGGATTACATATGCGTTCCTATATTATTTTTAGTCTGTTGAACGGTTTATACTTTTATCTATAAAAATTTATTTTCAATATTCACTTCAAATTCGGTATCATTTTTATATACTGTTTGATACACATACAAAGCTACGATCGATATCTGTTGAGAGATGTAGTGACCTGTTTTACCGACCTGTTTAGATATATTTATCACCGATACATATACAAAGCTATGATCGATATCTGTAGAGAGATGTAGTGACCTGTTTTACCGACCTGTTTAGATATATTTATCACCGATACCTATACAAAGCTACGATCGATATCTGTTGAGAGATGTAGTGACCTGTTTTACCGACCTGTTTAGATATATTTATCACCGAATTCTGATATGACTTCATTGTTCGTTCGATCGCTGTTTAAGTCGAATGTGGTTTTATCGATAGAAAATATTTCATATTAAACGAATTCATAGTAATTTTATGTAAATTAGCCGCGAATTTAGTGAATGATACCGCGATTTGCCCCAGCGAAGTTAGTTAATTACTCGTAAATTTCGTGAATATTATCGAAGACTACCCCAGCGAATTATGTAAATTGTAATCCTTAGATGCTCTGTATATTATGTTAAAAAATATATTAAATTGTTTATATTTTTCCATCGGATCTAATTTCAGACACATGATACTCGATTATATTACGCAATACAAAAGCCGCAGATCGAGATAAAAACTAAAACCGCTCTTTATATTTTAAAGTAGAAATATTATTTATATAACTTTATCTCTCCCATACCGATCTCAATCTCCTGCGCACAAAACTATTACTGAAGCATTATTACACATAAAATTACGGTCGTCAAATATATTGTATATTAAACAGTATAATTGTTTTTAATTATATGTAAATTAAACGTAAATTTTAGATAATTCGAAATATAAGTCAGACTATAACCCGATTGATATATCTACCTATGACAGTAATTCTAATTTATCGTTGGAAAATATTGTGTATTAACGGGATATTTGATTTTAATTATATGTAAATTAAACGTAAATTTTAGATAATTCGAAATATAAGTCAGACTATATAGGTATATAAAAAAATTAAATATTACGAGATATGTTGGAATACATATGTAACTTATAAAATTTAAAATCTCATCCCCGTTGTGGTCTAGTGCCTAAGAAGCCGCTTTATGTGATGCATGGCCCACGTTCGATTCCTGGGTTGGGCAAACATAAAAAAAAATCTTTTAGGAAATAATTCTAAATAAATACGTGGCGCCATCACATTTTAAAATAAAACATTAAAATATTTATATTGACTACATATGTAACTTAAAATATAAAATCCTATCCCCGGTGTGTGGTGTAATGGCTAAGGTGTCCGACTCACACTCAGATAGCTAAGGTTCGATTCCTGGCAGGTATTTTTAAATAAAAAAATTCCAAAAATAATTCAAATGTGTGGCTCCATCTATTCTAACATTTCCAAATCTTCCGGAACTAATTCAAATAATTCTAAATAAATATGTGGCTCCATCTACTCTAAAATTTCCAAACATCTATTCTAGATATCTCTGAACATTAGTTAAACTGAAATTTACGTTAGGATCCGCGAATTTGCATCTAATTAAACTCCTTCCGCGAAATCCGCGACTTCAGCCGCGAATACCGCGACAAAAACCGCGACCCCACGCTAAAATCCGCGAATAAATCCGCGGACCCGCTACAATCCGCGAATAAATCCGCGGGCACCCCGCGAATTCCGCGAAATATATCGCGATTCCGCGAATAAAACCGCGGGTCCGCGGAAAAAATCCGCGGTAAATGCCGCGAATCCGCGAATAAACACGCGGAACCGCGAATAAAACCGCGAATCCGCGAATAAAACCGCGAATCCCGCGACTTAACCCTTTTAATTAATTAACTGTGGAGGTGGAGGTCCCCGTGTCGGGTAATCGAACCTACTTATAACAATAAAAATAAAAATAAAAATAAAAAATTATGGTCGTATATTGTAACAGTGCCTGCTAAAATCTATTGAAATTCCAAGAAGGACAATTATGGGAAAGACCGTTACCTATGAAAAACAAGACATCTGACTGTGTTTGGCATGTCGGGTTCTATTAAATAACAATATAGTAGCGTGAAGAGGATCTATTAGTTATTAGATACTGTAGGTATACAATTTAAAAGTTTATTATTAATAGGTGACATGTCATTGTTTAGGAGGTAATTTTTGTATTTTTTCATATGTATGGCTTCCCACATGTCTAAATTTTTGCTATTACATTTTTTAATTAATTTAACATTATCTACGCTGAAATTATGTCCGGTATCTAAATGATGTAGAGCTAATGCTGATTTATCTACATTGTGAAGTTTTATATGAGCTAACTGTTCTTTGAAACGGGTTTGAATATTTCTTCTTGTTTGGCCGATATATAATTTTGGGCAGGAATTACAGTTAATTCTGTAAATACCTGATTCTTTCAGTGGGTCTGTGTTAACTAACTTTGTTTGAAGATATTGTTGTAACTTATGAGTGTTGGAAAAAGCAGGAGTTAGATTATATTTTTTTAACAATTTAGTTACGTTATTCTGCCAACTTTTGTGAAAAGTAATTTTGCAATATTTTTTGGTATTACTCTTTGTATTTGGAGTTAATCTGGTTTTAAAAGTTTTTAGCTTCTTCTTTTCTAGTTTGTTTTTGATTTTATCCACCAATTGTTTATCGTATCCGTTAGATTCTGCTACTTTTGTTATGTGGTCTAGTTCTTATTACGAAAATAGGCTCTCATTACCTGATGTAAATCTTTTATTACATGTATTAATTTTGGACAAGATTTCCGGGAATTTTTACCTGCTAAATCCTATTTATTATGCTTTCACTTTATTAGTACTGCGAAGAAGGATTTCAAGTTTATCACTCCAAACAAAATGTATATTTTAATGTCATTTACTTCATTATATCTCTGAGTGTCGATCAGTAAACAAGTAAAAATTAATTTGTCTTTAGTGTTGTGCGTGGTATTTGATAAATAAACATTGCTTAAAAATATGTCTAGCCGGTGTTGCAAAAACAAATCAGATGATTTCTGTTATATTTGTGGATATTTCGTCTTGAAAAAGTTTAAGAGACCAATTGGTGAATTTGTGAAAAATGCATATTATGCTTATCAAAATCAAATTAGGAGATCAAGATAAAGATTCGGCACCGCACGTTGTTTGTAAGGTATGTGAAGAAGGTTTAAGACATTGGACCAAAGGGAATAGAAAAAGCCTTCCTTTTGGAACACCGATGGTTTGGAGAGAACCACAAAATCATCATGAAGATTGCTAATTTTGTCTTTGTGATATTAAGGGGCATAATAGAAAAACTTTGAAACATATTTTGTACCCAAACAATATTAAATCAGCTATCAGACCAGTTCCTCACAGTGATCATGTACCTATACCTATACCCCCCAAAGTACTACAAGAAGATATTGAAACCTCTTCAACTTCCGGCTCCGTACAGATGGATAGTGATTTTGAACCATCAACCTCAGGTCAAAACCAACCTCAGCTATTTTCACAAGCCGAACTGAATGATTTAGTAAGAGATTTGGGACTTTCAAAAGATCTTTCTGAAGTACTGGGGTCTAGGTTGAAACAAAAAAATTTGCTTGCCCCAGAAACTACCTTCTCTTGGTATAGAAATCGTGAGGCTGGATTTGTAAAATATTTTTCACAAAACGGACCACTCGTGCACTGCCAAGCAATTGCTGATCTACTTACTTTCCTCGGAGCTCCTGAGTACACACCTTCTGACTGGAGACTTTTCATCGACTCTTCAAAAAGGAGCCTTAAAGTTGTTCTTTTACATAATGGCAATGTTTTTGCTTCTGTTCCGGTCGGCCATTCTGTTCATTTAAAGGAAAACTATGAAAATTTACAGGAATTACTTTTAAGAATACAATATGAAAATCACAACTGGGAAGTGTGTGGAGATTTAAAAATTTTAGGCCTTCTCTTGGATCAGCAGTCTGGATATACTAAATTTCCATGTTTCCTGTGCGAGTGGGATAGCAGAAATCGAGAACAGCATTGGATAAAAAGAGACAGCCCACAAAGGGTGACTTTAACACCTGGAACCAAAAATGTAATTCGCGAAAGTATTATTGACCCTCAAAAAGTGTGACTTCCACCGCTTCACATAAAACTTGGACTTATGAAACAATTTGTTAAGGCATTAAACAAAGAAGGAAATTGTTTTAAATATTTGTGTAAAACATTTCCGACTCTGTCAGAGGCAAAATTAAAGGAGGGAATCTTTGTAGGCCCGCAGATTAGGAGCTTGGTGAAAGATAAAAATTTGAAAATGTGATGGAAGATAAGGAAAAACATGAATGGCATGCTTTTAACGAAGTTGTACATAAATTTCTAGGGAATTATAAAGACACAAACTATGTTGAGATCGTTGAAAATATGCTGGAAAAATTCAGGATTCTTGGTTGCAATATGAGCATAAAAATTCACTTTTTACATTCCCATTTGGACTATTTCCCAGAAAACCTTGGGGACGTGAGTGAAAAGCAAGGAGAAAGATTTCACCAGGATAGTAAGGAGATGGAAAAAAGATACCAAGGGCGCTGGGACACAAAAATGATGGCCGATTACTGTTGGACATTGAGAAGAGATCTTCCTTTAGCTGAATATGACAGAAAAACAACTAAACGAAGCTTTTCTGAAAAACGAAAACGTTTTTTTAAGAAGCATAAAGAATAAACAACTATTTCTAATAGTTTCTATGTGTATATTTTTGTATTTTTTTAAATATAATATAAAACTAGCTTATAAATTAAATAAATCGTGTTTCTTCTATATTTTTTTATTTTACTGGTTTGAAAAATATCCTTACGTGATACAAAAAAAAATAAAAGCAGATTTGAAATCAGCGCTACCCAATTACTAGAAAACAGTTAAAATTTTTAAATCAACTTTCACTGTGTAATTAATACACAAGAAAAAAAAAACATTTTAACTTACCGTACAAGACAAATAGTTTCATTTGCCTTGTTTGTGATTAACCATTTGATGTATGACAACATTTTACTTCCTTCTTGCCGAGTTTTAGTAAACAACAATTCTGTTTGTTTTTGTACTGTTGTGAGACTTTTCTTCTTGAAAGAAATCCAGTAAACAGTTACCAGCTTCGCCCCCTCAAAACGCTAATTCATAAGATATAATATTGAAGATTTTTTTTTGGATACCGTCTGAAGTGTTTTCATCAAATAATTGTACAATTATCAGGAATTCTTCGTAAATAAGCGCCCTTGAACTTGGTTTTCGTTTATCCGGTGTCATTTTCAGTGATTTTCGTGTAGCGTCTCTTGCACCTCTTGCAGATTTTAACCTAATGTCATTAAATGGATCTACTGTGACGCCAAAATCTTGATTATATTTTTATTGAACGAGTTTGGCCGTAACGTTCCACATGGTCTTTACAACAGTTTCTTTGTAAAATGATCCATCTTTTTTGCGGATATTTCTGGCCCAGCTTTTCAAAATAGTGTTAATTTCTTGTACAGAAGTCGTTTTCTCAAGTACATAATTTCTTTGAGCACAAAATTCTTGAAATTGTTTCCATATAGAAGTTTTTGATTTGACTGTCTCGTGCTCCTTTTTAACTTAACTTGCATTCGGTCAAATTTTCCAAAATTGTCGATAATTTTTATCGCACTTGGCATATTACTACTGAAAATATGAATAGCGTTTTGTAGAATGTATCTGTTTCATTAATTTCCCCGTTTTCATCATGTTTTAGTTGTAAGACAGTAACTTTTTTACAATAAGATTACTTAAAAAAGGTATGTAACCCCTTACCACCTTAGTATTTTCGGACCGAAAGGCAACTTGGAGACCTCTTTCTTTCACAACTTTATTAATGTTTTTCGTGATGGGATGGTATGGTAAACACATGTACTTTTTCTCCTGGTTACTTTGAGATATCAAACTTATGGATTCGCGGATTGTATTTTTTATTTTTGTTTTTCTAATTAATTTATTGATTATTTCTGTGTCAGAGAGATATGAAATAGAACTGGATTTCATTAAAAATATCGCGACATATAATGGCTTTGACATAGAAATAATCAATAAATTAATTAGAAAAACAAAAATAAAAAATTCAATCCGCGAATCCACAAGTTTGATATCTCAAAGTAACCAGGAGAAAAAGTACATGTGTTTACCATACCACCCCATCACGAAAAACATTAATAAAGTTGTGAAAGAAAGAGGTCTCCAAGTTGCCTTTCGGTCCGAAAATACTATTAAAAGTCTCCTAGGGAATACTAAAGATAGAGTTAATTTTAATTCGAAATTAGGTATATACGAAATTAGTTGCGATGATTGTAATTTGAAATATATAGGCCAAACAAAACGACCAATAATAACTCGGTTTAAAGAACACATATCACATATTAAATACAATAGACCGGATAAATCTAACGTTGCCAACCATTCTTTAAGTACACTACACAATGTGTCGATTAAAGGGTTAAAGCTTTTAAAAGGCATTAATAACCCCCGCGATCTTGACGCCTACGAGAGCATTCATATCCCTAAAAACAAACAACATTCCATGAACGGTAATATAGCGCCGATCCCCTTCACTTGTCTCTTTTCATTCTTAGAAGCATGAAAAGGGTCGTCGACGTTTTAAATTGAAGTATTAACACATGTTGAGTGCCGTTTCCCTAAGAGAAGTAAGTTTGTCGATCTTTTCGTTAGATATATTTGCATGTTTAAATTAGTCTATACGTGGACGCCGTGTAAAGTAGTTGTTGCGTAAGCGGTGTTCTAGCTTTACTGTGCCCCATGTGCGACACCTTGATTAGTCGTTTTACCTACTGATGATGACAACTTAGTTGTCGAAATACGTATTTAGGATACGATTAATAATTGTGGCAAGCGGTTATATACCTTTTTTAACTTTTACTTAACCACAGTCTCCAAAGAAAGACTTTTCACAATAAGATTACTCTTTGAAAGTACTGTAACTAAAAATAGTAATAAACGTGAGTTCCAAGTTGAAAGGAAAATGGAAATAAATATTGCGAAATTTAAAATAACTCAAAACTAAAAATTACTATTTTGTTTTTAACTATTAGCACGTGAAATATGAGCTCTAATAGGTAAAATTTGAACTAAGACCATTTAGATTCTATGAGGAATGTTAGCAAAGTACTAGGAATTGAGTTCTAATTTCTTTTTAGTAATATAAAGTATTATTAAAAATCGGGTATAAAGAACACAATACGTAGACGTAGATACGTATTTCATCTTTCTACATAATCATCAGTACGCCCCTACTGGAGAGATGTATTTACGAACATAACAACTTCGCTATCTCACAGAAATGATTAAGACATAGCATAAAAGAACATTCAGCGCAGCCCATTGACAAAACGCCGAAGCAACTAAACACTGCCTCAACAACTAATGCAGAACTAAGCAAAGTGTTTCCATAGACGTTAAAAATAATATCTATAGAAACTGTATTAATGTGTTTTCACTCCTTGTCGGACGAACCGAATTGGGATATAACAAAATAATTTGAAACATACTTGAGTATATACAAAATTATACAAAAGTTATACAAAATTGGTGAGGTGTTACTCACTCAAGTAAGTTCCAAATTATTTTGTTATATCTAATTTCTTTATTGCATTACAATAGAACTATTTATGAGTCTCTTTTATCCATTGATTTATAGCTTTTTGTACGTCAATTAAGTCTTGAGATTGCACACCCGTAGAATTTTCTGTCCAATTCTGGAAACAAATTATAGTCGCTGGATGCCAAATCAGGTAAATAAGGTGCATAAGAGAGTAATTTCCAATACAATTCGCTTAAAACTTGCGTAGTTGGGCGACCGTTTTTCTGTTGCAATAATGTTCACTTTTGTAACTTTCCAGGTCGATTTTTGATGGATACTTGTCGAAATAGACCGAATCAAAGGTTTGAATAATATTTTGCGTCAATTGCGATTGCCTTTAACGTATGTCACGTAAGTTTTGGGAAAAAAATTTAATTCTTTAAAATAAGTATAACCTAATTCACTTAAATTAACACTTTGCCAACATTTTATCTTAGATTTAAGTTAAATAAATCTGCATCCAAAATAATGGCAGAGCCATGGGTTTTAATGGTACGCTAACTTGTTCCATCATGTTTTGAACGGTGTTTATATCAATTTCTTTTTTTATATTTTTTATCTCTTAATATATTCTACGCCTTAGTTTTGCTCCATTTTGAGCTTCTCACCCATTATCATATACTTTTCTGGTCAATTTTCCCCAAAAATCTTCGTCTGGTCGTGCCTGTGGTACATTTGGCGGATTGTCAGCTTTTGCCACAAAATGCATGTTTTGAGCTTCTAGCCATGTTCTAGTCATTCTTGCATAATGACAACTTGCTAAGTCAAAATATTATTTCATCACATGGATGAGTCGTACTAATAAATTGAATAAATTTCGGTGTCCATCACTCGTTGCAAATATTTTGGCATTAACTTCTTCGCCCATCACATGCCCAATAAAGGATCTTGAAACTCCGCTCTCCGATATCGCACACCAAACTAGAATCTGCTCTTCATTTTTTTTTTGATTTGTATTTAACATTATCTGCACAATTTTCTACATTATCGGTATAAAACCATCATTGTCTTTCATTTCTGAGTGGGATAGTGTGAAATATTTTATTATTTGCAAAATGATTTCGGCATAATCTATGACAACAAATTGGAATTCTCCGTAACCTTCATAACCTGGACACTTACGTCTATTACGGTACTCTAAGCCTTTTTTCTACAATATCCTACTTATAGTTTCATGAGAAATATTAAATCTTCTGGATAACTTTCAATATGATATTCCAACTCAGTCTTTGGTACTTTCAAAGATACGATTAGCGCTATTTTCGGCCAGTAAATTCCGACTTCCACTTTTTGATAAATTGAGGCATAGCATTCTGCTATTACTCTGTAAGCGGTCGTCTTGGAAATATTTTTATTCGGAAAAATGTTTACAATTTCTCCGAAACACAACCAGGTGCCCAACCTGGTCATAAATGCATTTTCGGGTTTCAAGCTTGTACGACATAACGACGCAAATTATTTGACATTTGCGCATCATGACGAAAGCATCAGCTGCATAATCAATATGCAGGAAGAAATGGATATTATACATTCCTATAACAAAACACTACACCTTATTTGTTTGCTTTAAGTATTAGTATTTTCCGATAAATATAAATATCTATTCATTCTAACAAATTTAACAACGATTGACAAATTCAATTTCATGACAATACAATTGAATGAATATTCGTTTCAATGTATACTGTCTTTGTTTACACTTTCATGGTATACTATTTTTCATATAAAGTAATTTTAAGTAATAAAAAAACAATAACGTTTTCTAAAAGATAAAAGTAAAGAAATCAATAATTCTGCAAAATAAATTTAAATTTTAAGAAAGTCACTCAATATAGGCATCGTACACACGTTGCCACATCGCATTACGTTCCATACGTATATCGTTGCCTATGGCCCGTTGCGAGTTGGACCTATCGGTATAACCGTCACATTAATTCTTTGCTTTACATGTGGTGATAAAATTATTTTTGTTGAAGCTATTTCGCGACCCACCTTTAAATATCACCGCGATGGGGCGCTTGGGGCGTCGCGACCCCAGATTGAGAAACAATGCTTTAGACTATCAGTTTTTCAATAGCTTGCTTGGTTGTCAAACTGGTATTGTTGCACTATATGAGACTAATACTTTACTGTTATTAGGCGACAAAAATTTGTAAAAAAAACTTTTTTCGAAAGCATCATTCTTAAAAGACGAGGTTATTGACATCGAATAATTACAACTACCTGAAAAGAATACTCAAAAATTCCATTCAATATAAACTTAGTCGGCGTCCGATTTATTTTTATCGATCCTGATTTCCAAATATTTTAGTTTATAACGTCTCACCAACTTAAGGAATACATTGTGTAGATTTTTGTAGTGTGTAGTCGCTTTAAGTTTCTGTTTGTGAACATTTGTAATAATATATTGCTGTTCGTCGTTAAAATTCGTCCAAAGTGGCAGAAAAAAATCAATGGAAAGAATTTAAATTGAAAAAGAATATCTTCCAATTTTTATTCATAGAAATGCGTTCACCTTTGTACAGATTTAGATTGAGGAGTGTTACGAACATATAAAAAAGAACGGAGAACGAAATTTCCTGCCTGGGATAACGGTCGCACCAAAATATCCTTATTACCTGACAATTTTCCTCTGGTTGAATTAAATTGAAACGCGAACTTCCTCGCCCCGATTTGTCGTACATAATGCACTCCCGATTCGGGGTGAAAGTTAAGAAAATCCCCAGATGGGCGGGGGGTAGTTATTTTTAGTTGGAATTTGCATATTGAACCTGGCACGGTATCAAAATTTAAATTACTGCAGCTAATGGAATGGAACTCCCCAATTCTGCGCTTGCGACGTGTGTATTACGTAATGTCGTTTGAAAATTGGTTGTGCATATAAAGTTTTGAATGATTAATAAAAATTTTCTATTTTCTTTTAATACCTGCATTTGAACTACATTCAAAATTAATTCAGTCTGAACATTTATTTTCTTTGTTTTCATACTTGTTTGTACTTCATTATTGTAATTTCGTCAATCGACTTGCAAAGAAGATCTAATTTAAAAAGAAAATAAATTATAGAACTATGAGGCAATTGATTTGCCATATGAAAAATACAGATATACACGCGTCTGCCGAGAAAGGCTTTTTTAAAAATAACGTATTTATACAAGCTAGCCAATATATACCTGACCTATTTAAATAGCGTGCCATTTTTGATACACGCATTCCGTAGGTGGCGCTGTAGTAGTTGTTTAAAGCGCATGCGTCAAATTCAGCATGGAACGTTAAGCACTATTTTAAAAAAAGACTTGCATTCGCGGCTGTACAAAATCAGTTAACCCAAGAGCTATAACCTAGAGACCACGAAAGTCGCCAACAATACAGTTACGCAATATTGCAGCTTAACAACCAAACGAACGATGTTTGTCGAAAAGTCATAATGAGTAATGAAGTCCACTTCGATATGAACGGATTTGTTAACAAACAGAATTGTCGTATCTGGGCATTAGCAAACCTCGTGTTATGTTTGGTGCGGTGCTTTGTGTAGAGGTGTCATCGGACCTTACTTTTTTGAAGACGCTGCATTTAATTCTCTTACTGTCACCGGCGAGCGCTACCGCGATATGCCGCCAAACTTTCTGACTCCTAAAATTCGACAACTTAACTTGCAAAGCATATGATTCCAGCAGGACGGAGCAACTTGGCATACAGCTAGGGAAACAATGAATCTTTTGCGAACAATGTTTCCGGAGCGTTTGCTCTCTTGTTTTAACAATATCATCTGACCCCCAAGCTCACCCGATTTAACGGCTCCAGATTTCTTTCAATGGGGATTTCTTAAAAATAATTTTTATTCAAATAAATCGAACACTGTAGAGCAGCTGAAGAACAATATTCGGGAAGCGATTCAAAATATTCCTCCCGAAACCTACCAAAAAGTGATGGAAAATGTAATTAAGAGGACTCAGGTTCGTGCGGTTTCCAGAGACGGACATTTGTGTGATACTATTTTTCATACATAATTTCTAACTTTCAATAAAAGATTTAAACAAACCAGTCACTTATAGATTAGCCGGCTTGTATAAACAAGCATTAATTCAAATGAAAACCTATTCAAAGATGTTACACTTGTGACACGCAGATGGAGATGGAAGATGAGAGATGGGGAGGTGGAGGTAATAACATAGACGAAGGCGCCATTGAGACCAGCGTAAGGGAAGATTGTCCGCAGAGTGGTAGACAATCATCCCTTACTCTGGGTCTCCTTAAGAGACTATCCATCAAAAGCTTTCATTTCTTTGACGACTAGGAAATATTATCAATTTATGCTCAGAAAACACCAATAATTACCTTCCCAGAAGAGAGAGCGCTTCAAAGTGTACTGCCACCAGTGCTAGAAATCCAGAAATTCCAATTGCCAATTAAGCCAAGTACTTCGGAGTACTGTTTGACAAAAGCGTTACATCAAATCCTCACATTTTAAAAATAGCCAATAAACTCAGTTCCAAGATGGCTCTATGACTATACAAGGGGTAATTAGATCCATGATAAACTATGGAGCAGTCCCATAGAGGTCAAAAACTAAGCATGTAAAAATTCGATTCTTGATAGAAATGTTAAAAAAAGAAAAAATTGTTGCACCACGAGCATGAAAAGATTGTTGCTCCACAAATTGCCATCGAGGGCGAATTATACTTCCTTAATTTGCTAATGCGTTTCCGCCCCTTAACACATTCACTGTCGATGTATCATATGTTGATACATTGGCTATTTAGGCAAGGTGCCGTTCTATCACCGTATGTTACATGCAGCACGCGGCATCGTTGTATCAGTCTGTAATTGGCCTTCGGGAAGAGTGCACGTTTATTGTTCGGCATACCACAAAGAACCGATAAAGATATTGTGCACGTGCTTAGTTTTCCGAAATTTTAATTATCAAAATAATAAAATAAAATAAAACAATAACTTTGTTATACCACTTTATTCACATGTAATAGTGACCTCGGTTTCGACATACAATGTCATTATCAATCTGCAAAAGTTTCAGGCCTACATAGATCTTATAAATGACACAAAAATATATGGGGGTGGTTTATGATGTTATTTAAAATTACTACTATATACTTAACTATTATATACAACATTGGAAAAGAGGTTTATATATAAGATCCAACTGGTCGTTTAGAACAATATCTATTGTGTTGTTTCCGCTTTTAAAAATTTCAAGTGACTCTAAAAGATTTAATTTACGACCTTTCTCGGCCAAATATAATATTTTATGATGACCAAATGTATGCCTTTCTGTAATAAGTGGTTTGCGAATGTGGAATCTGTCTTCTTTAGTTTATATGACCTCATGTGTTCTTTTACCCGTATAATAAAACTTCGACCAGTCTGACCTATATATACACTTTTACAATCATTACAATATAATTTGTACACTCCTGATTTATTATTGATATCTGTTTTAGGTTTTGCGTTAAAAATGAAATTACTTGTTTTTACATATGGTTTGTAAGCTATACTAACATTACTATTATTTTTGTAATTATATTTCCAATTTGCTCGCTTATTTTACCGAAGTAAGTTAACGAGACAAATTGTTTCAAATTAGCACTATCTTTAGGATATACTAAACTAAGAGCCACTTGTAACTGTTTTTTCTTTAGTATACTGTCAATTACGATACTTGTATAACTATTGTTTACCGCTATTTGTTTTATAGTATTGATTTCACGAACAAAAGATTCATTAGACAAAGGAATATTTAATGCTCTATGTATCATAGAATTAAAAAATGAATGTTTGTGTGTCTTAGGTGTTGTGAATCTTTGGGAATAATGCGATTAGTGAAAGTAGGTTTACGATATATATCAAATTTTAAGCTCTGATCTAATTTGTTTAATTTTAAATCCAGGAAGTTAATACTGTTATTCTCTTCTATTTCTACTGTAAAATTGATATTAGAATGGATTGAATTTATGTAGTTCAGAAATGTTTGTAGTTGTCTATGAGTACCCTTAAAGCAAGCTAGGATGTCGTCTACATACCGATACCAAAATTTAATATGTTTTTTACCTAGTTGTGATGAAAGAATCTTTTCTGTAATATGCTTCATGAAAATTTCAGCTAATAGAGGACTTAGAGGTGAGCCCATTGCCAGACCTTCTGTTTGTTTGTAGAATTTGTTGTTAAATGTAAAGTAACTTTGGTTGGTGACTAACTCCGTTAGAGATATGATTTCGTGTATAACAACCGGGTTTGTATTTTTCTTTACTAATATGTTTTCTATTAACCTTAAGCATTCCTTATGTGATATTTTTGAAAACATGTTGGAAACATCAAATGATACCAGGATTTCTGTCTTTTGTATATTACAATCTTTTAATTTAGCTGTTAACTGTATTGCGTTTTTTATGGAAGAGCTATCTGTAAATTCGGTATATTATCTAATTATTATGTTTAATTTTTCAGCTAATTTTTTATTTGGTGCAAGAAATAAACGAAACAACTGCTCTGATGGGTGCTTCCTCTTTATGAATATTTACTAAACCGTATAATTTAGGGGGGGGGGGGGGGGGGGGGGGAGGATTCATATGGAAAAGTTTGTACTTATCTGTGTTTGAGATTACTGCATTACAATTTTTGACACATTCTTTAATTTCTGCCTGATACTGTTTAGTGGGGTCCTTTTCCAATTCTATGATAGTATTGTCGTCTATAAATTTCTTAACTTTATTTTCATAATTACCTTTAGTTAATATTACAGACGAATTTCCTTTATCTGCCTTTGTTATCGTGAGGTTGTTTTCTATGACTTTGTGATTAATATTTTGCAATGCTCGTCTGTCTGACTGATTATTGCGAGATGTTGAGTTGTTTTTCAGAATATTTGTAACTTTGGCTTTACCTAAGATCCTGCTAATTTGATTGTTATTTGCAAATGCCAGTTCTGTTTCTATTGCTAGAATTTCTTTTTGTTTGTTACAATGGATGTGTGGTGCATATTTAGGACCTTTATTTAATAAGCTAAGTTCATTGTCTGAGAAGTTAACATTCGTGAGATTAATGACTCTAGGGTAAAACTGAACATTACTGAAAGTATTGTTAACTAGGGGTGTATTGTGTAGGTTTGATAGAGACTCTAACTTCCTGTTTTGAATGAGTCGTTTCTTATGAATAATTTCACTAACTTGTTGTCTAATGTGGTCATCTAATAAATCGAATTCAATGTTGTGTAACTTAAACGATAGTTCTGAATGTAATACCTTAATGTAAATCAGAAGAGTGTCTCTGCGGTGGAACCAAAATTTGGATTCTTGTTTAATCCAAATTCTCTTCGCGGCATTGATCGCTTTTTTAGAGGATATGGTGTGTGTTCTGGTTCTCAGCTGTACATAATGAAACCAAATTTTGGTTCCACAGCAGAGACACTCTTCCGAAGAAGCATAAAAACTGCTAGAGATCAAAATATACTGTAAAAAACAAATTTTCCGACCAACTAAAATAATTTTTGATATGAATATACTGATGGCTTCTTAGGTAAGTCACAACGCGCAGACCGACAATGAACTTATTAAAACGTTTTTCAGCACGTTCTAGGATTGACTATGCTTCAATTTTTTTTTAATTTCTGGTTGAAAATCTCCCCTTCTAAATTAAAAAGTTTAATAAGATAGAGAAGCACTCTGGATCTTTTCGATACGTGGTCTCTGAATTTAATAAGAAACAACTTCAAAGCTCTATTAATAAGATGTTATGAAAAATGGATATTATACGACAATCATAGGACAACCTATGAGTGATTATACAAACAGGAAACTCTATGACATGCTCGAAAGTCATTTCACCAGAATCACAATATAATAAATTATTCCTTCTTACTCATCAGTGAAACCATAACTGCTAATAAGTGCGGCCAATATATTTATCAAAGGCATGATAAATTAGAAATCGCAAATTGTAAACAACAGCTTCGTAACTTAACTATTTCAAAAATTAAACTCTACAGCATTCACTATATACTCTTCTATACTATCTTAGAATTTCTTAATGAAGTTAAAGCTGTCATCACCTTGATTAGCTCCATATATTCAAACTTTTTTTTTGTATTTATGCCCTCGTTAGTTATTGACAGAAATGTGTGGAGGATAGTTATTTTTATTAATAAAAACATATTTTCTGTAATGTAGTTTCAAATTTTTGTCACTTAATCTAATATTTTGTATGCATTAATTTAATACATTATTTTTGCTCATGGTAGTTCATATACTACCTTTTTCTACTATTAAAAAATAAAATTAATTATTACAAAGCTAATTCTCAATCCCCAATAATATAGGCTTATTCAAAAAGATGGACCCATTTTAATTAATTTGTATTTTATAAATTGGATATTAACAGTCTACATGCTGAAGGAAGAGGAAGTTCCAAAGTTTTGTTTAAGCGGCCGCTAGGATACTCGTGCCAATATCACCGTCAGTTGTGAGTGAGATGGCTACTATGCAGCATAAGGTCTTCTACGTTCTTGAGTTTGCAAGAGGTGAGTCGGCAGTTACAGTACAGCGGGCATTTCGTCTCCGATTTGGCATTGAACCACCAGCTATAAAAAGCATAAGCTGTTGATTTAAGCAACTTCAACAAACTGGATGTCTCTGCAAAGGAAAAAGCCCGGGCCGTCCGCATATGTCAGAAGATGACGTCAGAAGAATAGAAGTTTTGTTAATACTCCAACAAAGTCGAGCTAGTAGAGAACTAGAAATACCTCAACCAACTGTATAGCGAGTTTTGGGACGGAGTTTGCTGTACAAGTCCTACCGCTTACAACTTGTGCAGGGTTTCCTTGAAAATGACAAAGAAAAGGCTAGTGTATTTTCTGGAGATATGCTAAAAATGATGGAGGATGACGCATTTCTACCGTGCTTAATTTTTAGCGATGAAGCTACGTTCCATGTTGGTGGAAAAGTGAATCGACACAATGTTCGTATATGGGGTCTGTAAAATCCCCGTACAACATTGCAACATGAGAGAGACTCGGCGAAGCTAAACATGTTCTGTGCGTTATCGCGGACAAAAGTTTATGGACCATTCTGTTTTTATGGAAAGCACCGTAAATGGAATAACGTACCTGGACATGTTTTAGCAATGGCTTTTTCCTCAACTTACTGAATTTTCACAAGACTCCATTTTCCGACAGGATGGAACTCCGTCCCATTAGCATCATAATTTCCGAAGATTTTTAAATCAATCCATTCCTCAGCGATGGACAGGTCGCATGGGCAATCAAAACCTGGCTCTACACTTCTGGCCACCGACATCTTCTGATTTCACGCCTTGTGACTTTTCTTGTGAGGCTATGCTAAGGAGGCTGTTTATGTCCCACCTCTACCAACAATTCTGGCCGACCTGCGGAACCGTGTCACTGCCGCGGTGAACTCAATAACCCAAACATGCTTTTTGGCGTATAGGTCGAGTTTGACTACCGCTTAGATGTTTGCCGTGCAGCAAAGAGGGGACACATTGAACATTTATCTTCTTCTTCTTTAGGTGCCGTCTCCGCTTCGAGGGTTGGCAATTATCAAAGCAATTCTTACTTTTGAAACCGCAGCTCTAAACAGTTCATTATTATTACATCCAAACCAGTCCCTAAGGTTCTTCAGCCATGAATTCCGTCTTCTTCCTATAGATCTCTTACCCGGGATTTTTCCCTGCATAATTATTTGTAGTATTTTATATTTTTCTCCCCTCATGACATGTCCCATGTACAGCAGTTTTCTTCTCTTAATTGTCGGAATCACTTCTCTCTCCTTATGCATACGTCTCATCACTTCTACGTTGGTTTTTCTCTCTACCCATGAGATCTTCAATATTCTCCGGTATACCCACATCTCAAATGCCTCCAGTCTCCTCATGTCGGTTACCTTCAACGTCCAGGCCTCCATCCCATAGTATAGTATAGACAGCACATAGCATCTCATCAGTCGTATTTTTAAGTCAAGGTTTAAATCTCGGCAGCAGAAAAGCCTTTTCATCCTTGTAAAGGTGCTTCTCCCCTGTTCTATTCTGACTCGTATTTCTTGGGAGCTGTCATTGTTCTCATTAATAATCATGCCCAGGTATTTGTATTGTCTTACTCTCTCAATAGGCTGGTTCTTCACATATATCTTACGATTATCTTTAGTTGTTTTTGTTATCAGCATATATTTTGTTTTGCTTATGTTCAGCGTTAGTCCATACTCTTCGCTTACTGTGACCATTCTGTTAATTAGCGTCTGTAGGTCCTCGTGTGTTCCAGCTAAAATAACTGTATCGTCAGCGTACCTCAGATTATTTATTGTCATGCCGTTAATCTTAATGCCCATGTCCCGATCATCAAGTGCGCTATTTACTATGTCCTCCGAGTACAGATTAAGGAGGATTGGCGACAGTATACACCCCTGACGAACACCTCTTCGTATTTCTATTTCCTGTGATGTCGTGTCTTCTATTCGTACTGCTGCCTTTTGGCCATAGTATAGGTTTGAGATTAATCTTATGTCTCTGAGGCCTATCCTTCTCTTGACCAATGTTTCTATGAGTTGATCATGTCTAACTTTATCAAATGCTTTATTGTAATCTATAAAGCAGGCGTATATGTCCTGGTTTGCGTCTAGTCATCTTTGTGATAGGACATTTAGTGCAAATAGTGCTTCCCTTGTTCCCAGGCCCTTACGGAATTCAAACTGACTATCGCTGATATCTACATCCAATTTCCTGAATATTCTATTATGGACCACCTTCAACAGGACTTTCAATGTGTGAACCATCAGGCTTATTGTGCGGTAGTCAGAGCAATGCCTGGCATTTTTCTTTTTCGGAAGGGTTATAAAAGTTGATAGCAACCACTCATTTGGTATTATTCCTGTTCTATATATGGTATTAATTACTTCTACCAAAACATGAATCCGGTCCGCCTCTATCAGTTTAAGAATTTCCGCTGGCAGTTGGTCAGGACCTGCAGCTTTTCCGTTCTTGAGCATACCCAGTGCATATGTTACTTCATCCTTAATTATGTCCGGGCCCAACTCGTCTTCCGTATTTTGAAGAGTCGTATGCCGTCTCTCATCTTCGAACTGCTCTATAATGTAGTTCTTCCATATTTCTAGTTTTTGTTCTATTTCTGTGACTATTTTCCCGTTGTTATATAATATATTAAGTTGCTTTTGTTTGCTGGTGCCGACGAGTTCTCTAATCTTTTTGTGCATGTTAAAGTTGTCGTATTTCGCTTGTAGCTCCTTAATTTCTTCACATTTTTGTTTATAATAATCTTCTTTTGCTTTTCCGATTTTTGTGCGAAGTATTCGTTGTGTTTCTTTATATTTTTGTTCGTTTTTTTCCTTATAGCTTCTTCTCTTTTCCATAAGATTAAGAATTTCACCAGTAATCCATTCCTTCTTTCCTGTGGGTTTCTCTGTCTTTAGAATGTCTAATGAGGGTTCCAACAAGGCTGATTTAATTCTGTACCATTTTTCGTTTATGTTTCTGCAGTTTTGGTATTCTTCCTTGCTTTCGAGTGTTTACAGATTTTTGTTTATTCTTGTTTGCAACTCATTCCGTATTTCTTGGGTTTTTAGGTGTTTTGTATTTATTCGAGTTTCTCTCTTCTTTGGGATTCTTTTAAGTTTGAGAGAAGAGACGTCAGCGCCCGGGTAGGTCTTAACTGATTTGATGTTGTTTCTATATCTTGCGTTTATCAAAACGTAGTCTATTTGATTTCTCATCGGGTTCTGGCCACTGTCTTGTGGGGATTTCCATGTGTAGAGTCGTCGGTTTGGAAGCTTGTAAAAGGTATTGGTTATTATCATCTCTTCCTCTTGGCAAAACTGTACCAGCCTATCGCCCCTCTCATTTCTTGTCCCCAACCCATTTTCACCTATATACTTGTCACATCTCCCTTTTCCGACATTCGCATTAAAGTCTCCAAGAATTATATTGATATCTCTTGGTTTTAGTGAATCAAGCGTTTGTCTGATTAGTTCGTAAAACAGCTCGTTTTCTTCTTCAGGTTTGTCTGCGGTAGGGGCATATATTTGTATAATGTTTAGTTTTCTTGAGTTGGTCTGTAGTTGTAAGAGTATGATACGGTCTGAGATAGGGACAAAGCTAGTAACAGACGCTACAATATCTCTTGAGACAGCGATTGCCACACCATGTCTGTGATAATTATCATCGTTACCAGAGAAGTACAGCATGCCTCCATTTGTTGGGATTTGGCCATGACTAGGCTATCTTGTTTCACTGATTCCTAGGATGTTGAGTTTCAGTCTTTGCATTTCGTGTACAACGTTATGCATCTTTCCAGCTTCATACATGGATCTCACGTTCCATGTCCCAATCTTTAACTTGTTTGTTAACTTGTTTGTTGTCACAGTCTTGTTCATCACTGTTCCCCCCGGAGATCCGATTTGGGAACTTATTACTCCGGATAATTTGGTTTTGAACATTGCCATGATGATTTGTACTAAGGATATCCGTAGATCTTTAATGCAGTAGTTTCCTTTTGCTTTCTGCATCCTTATGCCGTTGACTAATTCCTTAGTTCATCCGCCTTTAGGGTCATTTTCCCAACCCTAGGACAAAAGAGTTCCCTTCCATTTACTAGCTCCTCCACCCGAGGCTGTTGGCCAGTAAATTGGGTATTGCTTATACCGGCAATCACTCGGGGCCCTATCTGCGTTAGAGACCATGATTGATGTTGCCCGCCTTCTACCACGTGGAGTTGCAGATTCGGATTTTTCCTTCATCGAGATTAAGACCTTTCGGCATTTCTTAATCTCTCCGGAGCTTTTGAACATTTATAATCTATGTTAAAAAACTTTGAAACTTCCTCTTTTCATTAGTATGTAGAATATTCATGTCCAATTTATACTTCATGAAATACAAATTATTAAATTGGATACATCTTTTTGAATAAGCCTGTATTATATGCAAATAAATAAATTAAATTCGTAAATTTGACAAATTTATCGTTTTTTATCTCAATATACCTACCTATAAATTTAACCAAGTTGCGTGTCGTTGTTTAAATAATTAATTAATTTTTCGCGAAATATTTCAGCTTTCAAATAAAACCACAAACATACTTTGTGTATAAATTATTTGTTATATTACAAGTAAATCGGGTTAACCGTTGTTTATATTCAAGAACAAAGCTTTTAAACATGTACGCAACCGCAAATTACTAATCGTTTTTTCCACACATGTGACAGACGAGAATAATAATATTTATATTGTATTTACAAAAGGAAGTAAAATCTAATAACAAACTGCTTCGTTCTATTTATGTAAATGTGTTAATTAATCTGCACATAAACAACTTATCTCAAGAAACATAAAAAATTCATTGAAAAATATTTTCAGGCCTTACCGACCTTAATTTGAAATCTTAAAGAAAAAAATCTTCGTGTTTTATAGACCGTCATCAACACGTTTTTTTTTTCTTTTAATTTTCGTAATTCCCTCTCCCCAAACATAAATCAAAAATGTCAAAGGTTTTCATAACACCATGATAAATCACAATTAAGTCGAGAAAAATTTTAATTTTTGAGAAAACAATTACAAGTTTTTTGTCCTTATTTCATTTTGCGATTAAACGAAAATGAATAAATTTACTTTATAGTCTTTACGATGTACTAAAAAATGAAAACACTTTAAATTTTCGCCATAAGTATAAAGTGAATACCTTCAGTCAGTCTTTGATATAATATACACTTAAAATATTTTCAATAATATAGAAACTATTATAAGAAGGTAAAATTATAATAATGTTAAAGTCTCCTTGAACTTTATGAATTTTATTTATTTATTTAAAATTAGCTACACAGCCAATCTATTATACGAGGTGCTACTCAGAAATTTCCGGAATTTGAATGTGACGCGCAAAGGGATGGTAGTACAGCTTTATAGCGCTAATTCATGTGAGCTACATCTATACTAAGACAGTCTGTTAAACGATACTTTGCTAGGTGGTCACAAACAGTTTTTGTGTTTACAGATGTTGATTTGTGTTTGAAGTATTCTGCGACACTACAATGTCCGATGTGAAAGAACGTGCATCAAATTCTGCTTCAAAATTGGTAAAACGGCAGCAGAAAACTCTGAAAATACTTAAACGAGCGTTTGTGAGGATGCTTTAAGCAAGACACAAACTTATGAGTGGTACAACCGCTTTAAAGACAGACGTGTGTCGATTGATAATGATGAGCGTTCCGGTCGTCCATCGATGGAAAACACGCCACAAAATATAGCGAAAGTGCGTGATGTTATCCTGCAAGACCGAAGAAGAGCAATCCATAACATTTGTAACCCCGTCGGCTTTTCGTACGGCGTTTGTCAACATATTCTGTCCAGCGAACTCAACATGTGGCGTATTGCTGAGATGTTTGTGCCAAGGTTACTCAGCATTAAACAAAAACGGCACCGTGCTCATGTGTGCACAGGACTGAAAGAAACTGTCGAGAGAGATGTGAACTTCATTACTAGAATCATTACTGGTGACGATTTACGGGTGTACGGATATGATTCTGAAGCAAAGCAGCAGTCGTCGCAATAGAAGACGCCATCGTTACCACCACCGAAAAAAGCATGGCAAGTTCGAAGCAACGTCAAATCGATGTTGATTTGCTTCTTTGACGCTGCTATTATCGTGCACAAAGAATTTCTCCCACCAAGTGAAACAGTTGATGGACAATTTTATTGCAATGTTCTTCTGCACATTCGACTTAAGCGGCCAAGTGGCGCAACAATTCGTGGATTCTACACCACGACAACACTTGTCACTTGTTATGCGTCAGTTTGTAGCCTCAACGAAGACGGCAGTACTACCCCACCTCTCTACTCCCCAGATTTTGCCCCTTGTAACTTCTTTTTCCGAAGTTGAAAATGAAGCTCATTGGGCGCCGTTTTTAGAGGATTTAGGAGATCCAGACCGAATCGCAAACAGTGTTGGACGCGTTAATACGTAAAGACTTCCAGCACAGCTTCCAGACATGGAAAAGTCGCTGGGATCGGTGTATTCATAAGCAAAAGGGGTACTTTGAAAGGAACGGTAGTGAATAAGTTCTAAGAGCAACTTATTATTGTGTTCCGAAATTTCGGTGTTATCCAGAAATTCCGGACATTTCTGGATAATACCAACATACATGCTAGCAGTAGCGGGTTTTTGATGATGTACGATGTAAGCTGCTGCACGGATGACACTGCTTCGTATATACAGAGTAGCAAGTCTGCAACAGAAATTGTCCGAAATTGTTGCTACGCAAAATCGTAACTCGATTTAACAAAACAAAATTAGCTCTTAAATTTTACAAATCTTCGTAGCGCTCCTGGGGCATACCTTATTGAGCGAAATCTTGTAGCCAAATACAAAACCAACGAGCCAGACCCAGACTAGCTACAAGTAAAGATGATCGTGAAAAAATTATAAAATATTCGGCGCCACCGTGTATTTTATAATTTTGTTGGTTTGTATGAAGTGGTCTACGCCACACGGAACTCGTAGAGGATGTAAAAACCCACCAGGTGATATTAAATGAAAGAGGATTTGATTATGTAGGTTCCTTTCGCAAATAGTTAAATTAAGTTAAATTTAGTTAAATTAAGTCAAAATAAAAAGCCAAATGAATTTCGTAAGTCAAATTCTGTTAATCATGTTGAACAGATCAAGAAAATAAAAAGTAAATAATTATCTTATACAGCATCAACATAAAAAATAAGTACAGTAGAGATCTCTTCCTTATTCCCCTTTACATCATATAAAGAATTTAAACTAATATGACGTTAATTAAAGTATCATACAGTATATTAAGAAATCACCAGCTACATAGCCGTTAAATTAAACATATTGCTACCTACGCGATCCAAAATAGTAGCAGCACGCTCGCAACAAGGCTGACGCTCGGAGTTCAGCGAATACCTCTCTCTCCCGGCCTGACCCACCTGAAGGTGGACGCTCCAAAGAAATACCCCTGCCGACTAGCTCATAAGTATGGAGAGCGTGTGGGAGCAAAGATCGCTCGGTGGAAAAAAAAAAAGCGCCACCGCATACAAGTCCACGGCAGGCGCACCCCGTATACACGGCTGCGGGTGGAACTTAGGTGGCCTCAGTCGCAAGAGAGAGATGTATTCCCCCCACCTTGTTGCTGCCAAAAACGTGAAACTGTGTTCTCCTCAACACCCGCAGGGAAAGAAATCAAACACGCAAGTCAAATTCAACAAATAACTTTAATTTAAACCAATCAAAAATTATTAACAATCCAACAGGTCAAAACAGATATCAATATAAATTAGGAATCTATCAACAGTAATCAAGTAAAACAAAACCAACTTGTGAACGTGACATACAGTATAGTAAAGATGGACTAAAATTTAAATCTACAAATCGAAATATTATAAGAAAGGTTAAGCCGTATATTAATACGTTATTCAGACGAGGTTAAACCTCTCTGTATAAAGTGACAAATAAATCAAGAGGCAACAAAGTGGCTTAAAACAAAAGTATATACCCACAATTTAGATAGCCACCGGGTACATTTACAAAATGAATGTATCTATATAAATAGAAAAATTAACAGAGATAAAGCTTTAATTAAAAATAAAACTAAAGTATACGTTAATTAACAAAGCACAGGTACACCTGTTACTAAAGCGTCACCCTGTATACACAGGTTATTAATAAATGAACTCTAAAACTATTACGTCAAATTAACAATTATGAAA
This sequence comes from Melolontha melolontha, assembly GCA_935421215.2. Taxonomy (NCBI): domain Eukaryota; kingdom Metazoa; phylum Arthropoda; class Insecta; order Coleoptera; family Scarabaeidae; genus Melolontha; species Melolontha melolontha. The sequence continues at coordinate 17,717,319 of OW285240.1, read as the reverse complement.
TAAATTAGAACAAAAGTGTGAATTCAAACAGTAGTTCCTTACAGAAACGATTACAGAAAAATTAAACTAAAGTAAGGTTTGACGTAACCCCAATTATAAAACAGAAGCTCTACTGATGGTTCGAGCCTCGTGAATATTATAGAAAAATGCTACGGTTGCTAGATTTAACAGACAACCTTTTGGTTATTAAAAATAAAATGAGTATAACGTATTTTCACCTTCCTTACAAAGTTGGTGGGTGAAGCTCTTAATCTGTCTACTACAAGTAAAAGGTTTTATACAAGAATATCTCAGAGAAAGGTGAAGCCCCTCTCTGAAGTTCTCAAAAGGTTGAAAATGAAATAAAGAAACACACTATCGAAGATTCGAAATTTCAGAGTAAATCTTGTCTCCAAGATCCCCTTAAAGACATCAAAAAAATTAATAAAGCACACTTAGCTTGCACCGAAAATTCAGAAGTCTAGTTCCTCTGGAGCCTGTCCTCCTGGTCAATACTCCCAGAGAGCTGCTCGGAAGAGTCTGTTTCTCCACCAGGGATTCTTGGTCCCAAAATGGCCTTAGCTAGCCACGTGGAAAGTAACTTCCTGACAGTATATGTCAAATGAAATAATAGTTGCTATTCCTACGGAAATTAGCACTAATACAGAACAATCCTAAAGGAGAAAATACGAAATAAGTAAAACTCAATAAAGTAAAAATATTTCTTACCGCAGAATATGCTTCTTTGCACCAAAGAAGACAAGTTAGCGCATGGATGTCTAAAGAAGAAGTGTCCGAAGAATACCTCGTGTTACAATCAATGGCCGTCGTACGTCACCCAAAATATTCGGAAACATAAACGAAGGAAAATAAAGCTCAAAATCTCCCAAACGATTGAAGAACGTCTTAAGAGTCCGACAGAACACATTTCGTCAATTAATTAATTAGCAGAAATCGGAAATTACATTATAAAATAATTAACCTCTCATTTACAGAACTCTGTAATCGAAAAAAACCAAAATGCCGAACAGAGGGCGCTCTAACGAAAGAATTATCAAATAGTAATATAAATCAATAACTCAAGACTAAAAGAAAATGCGTCAAGTCGGTCTTACAATTCAAAACAAAAATAAATACAACAAAAGAGTGGGTAACGGAATTACAAAATACGAGATAAGCGAATTACGACGTGAATGACTAATCGGAAAAATATATGTCTAAAGAAGCGGCGCTGCGTTAAATAATACAATTAAAGAAATATCTGGAACCTAGTAGATGGCGCAAGCAAAACATAGACCCAAAATTATATGACGGAAATATAGGGTCGGTCAAAATAATCGAACCCGAAATAAAAAATTGGAGGAATTATCGTTTTGAAAAGCTTAAAAGGCATGATAATTAACAAACTAATAACATAAAATAGAATAAATCGTACATATCAAAATAAGCGGACCAAGCTGACTTGAAGAGCTTAGAATAAAAGTAGGTGGATTAAGAATATACTAGCAGAACGCAGAGTGATTTTCTACACGTAACAATATGGTATAACATAGGATAAATATATCATTAACAAAATTTAAATTACCATAAAGTATTCTACCGAGGTAAATATAAAGAGGCAAAATCAATTGACCAAAGGGTTTTAGTTAAAAGAATTATATAAAAAAAAGATACATATCAAAGCCAGTTTATCGCCCAGTCAAATCTAAATTTAATTATTATAGACATAAGTGAATTTCTTCACAGAAAAGAAAAAGACACACAGCTGTTACGATGGCGGTGAAATGTACTTCGACATATGTAAATTTTAATACGAGAAGCAAATAAAATAAATATTTTAAACTAACAAAATTTTAACGCGAAAAGGGAATATCTTAATTATTATTTAACCAAATTGAAAAAAAATATTAAATTAATGTAATATTACATACAATCTGTACGAGAAAATTACGATAGTTTAAATTATAACGTTAAACTACACTAAATGGCTGTGGCAAAAGTTTTCTTTGTCGAATACCTTGGCTTAGTAATCAACAGTTCTGAGTATATATATATATATATATATATATATATATATATATATATATATATATATATATAAATATAATTATTTCGTGACCTTGGTATGATATGGTAAATTAAATCAGTTGGCGATTTAAGGTCTGGCTTTACAGTAGACATATATATATATATATATATATATATATATATATATATATATATATATAGTAGATTTAATTAGTTGGCAATTTAAGGTCTGGTTTTACTTAAAAATGCATATATTTAAAACAATCTTACATGTTTCGGCAAGTGATGCCGTTCTCAAAAAATTTAAAATATATATGACAGTATATTAATGTCATACTTATACATTTGTAGTTGTCATGGATAAAATTATTCAAAGATACATCCAGTTTAATAATAATAAATTATGCCTTAGTATTCAAAAAATAGTTAAACAAGAACGGGAAATGGGAATGGGAATGGGAAATGAGTTATTATTATGTATTCGCCCGTGGAGCGGCTTAAGATGTTAGGCTGTCGGCATTCGCCTTAAACGATAAGGAAAACCACGAAAACCTACTCGGACAGCCAGTCAGGGGATCCAAACACGGAACTGTCAGCATGATAAGCAAATGTACAGATATTTAAATAAAACATAAGATATATACATATTTATATAACAGCAACATATAATATGATGGTAAATTGCAGATCGTTACATAATTAGGTTGTAGTATATACTGCTTAAATTTATTATATTACTTCAGTTGTTAATTAAATTTTTTCCTTTTTTAATTTTCTTGATGTTATCTTTTCTGTATTGAGTATGTGATAATTTTACTGCTCTATCAGTCAGATTATTTATAATAATTTTATTGAATACTTATACAAAAGAATACAAGCCCACAAATACTCTACAACAGACAAAACTGCTTTATTTACACAAACTACAACGCGATCACAATTTCGATTTTGAAAACACAGATAATTGACAAAGAACAACACACAATGAAAAGAGAAATTAAAAGAATGATTAGTATTAAACAGGAAAAAAATTCAATTAATAAAAGTTATATACAAAATTTAAGCGGTATATACTACAACCTAATTATATAACGATCTGCAATTTATATGTTGCTGTTATATAAATATATATCTTATGTTTTATTTAAATATCTGTACATTTGCTTATCATGCTGACAGTTCCGTGTTTGGATCCCTGACTGGCTGTCCGAGTAGGTTTTCGTGGCTTTCTGTCTCATTTAAGGCGAATGCCGATAGCTTAACATCTTAAGCCGCCCCACGGGCGCATACATAATAATAACTCATGCCTTGCCATTTCCCGTTCCTGTTGTATAACTATTTTTTGAATACTAAGGCATAATTTATTATTATTAAACTGGATGTATCTTTGAATAATTTTATCCATGACAACTACAAATATATAAGTATAACATTAATATACTGTCATTTATATTTTAAATTTTTTGGGAAAGGCATCACTTGCCGAAACATGTAAGGTTGTTTTAAATATATACATTTTTAAGTAAAACCAGACCTTAAATCACCAACTAATTAAATCTACTATATATATATATATATATATATATATATATATATATATATATATATATATATATATACATAATTATTTCGTGACCTTTGAATGTTATGGTAAATTCAATTTGTTGGCGATTTAAGGTCTGGTTTTACAAAATGTATATATTTAAAACAATCCTACATGTTTCGGCAAATGATGATTTTTCAAAGAATATAAAATATAAATGACAGTATATTAATGTCATACGTATACATTTGTAGTTGCTATGGATCAAATTAATCAAAGATACATTCCAATATAATAATAATAAATCATGCCTTAGTATTCTAAAATAGAAAGACAACAAAAATAGGGAAACACAAGACATGAGTTATTATTACGTATGCGCCCGTGGAGCGACTTAAGATGCTTAGCTGTCGGCATTCGCCTTAAACGAGAAGGAAAACCACGAAAACCAACTCGGACAGCCAGACAGGGATCAAAATACGTCACACACACAACAATGTCGTCACAACCAGCCTTAAAAGGTGTATAAACTTTCCCAAGAATGTCGAAACAGTAACTGTAAATTCACAACAAATAGACGTCGACTAATTGAAAACAAAAACGACTAGCCAGCGAACTCGCCTTCACCAAAATATCAAAAACCCTCGCAATCGTTTCCATCCTTACTCCAAGATTCCGGCACGCATTATCGATAAGGTGTTATCAAAGATGCAAAGAGTATACAGGGACCAACCAAAACATTGTAACATTATTCGAAGCAATCTTGTCCGTGAAGCAACTTACATCATACGTTATCAAGAAGTGCTACTGCATGCTAACTAACCAACCAAAAAATAAGAGAACTATAAACGTGACTACAAACTCAAAGGATTTTGAAACGCAGTTTTATTTAAACCGAAAGTAAAACTTCGTAAAGTCTCTTATATGCAAAACTAACATTTTACACTTAATACCCTGCAACGCCTTTAACCGTTCTAAAAAAAAGATTCTTCTTGGTCTGCAAACCAGTCCTCCACAGCTTCTATTACCACTTCGTTAAACAAAAATTGACGTCCTTTTAAACTTTTTTCAATCGAGGGAACAGATAATAGTCTGGACGGACTAAGTCTGTCGAATAGAGCGGATGTTCTAGTAATTCAAACACTAGATCCCAAATTGTACTCATGGTATTGCGCGATTTGTGTGCAAAGGCATTGTTCTGCAAAAACAACACACCTTTCGCTAACATGCCACGTCTTGTTTACTTAATTTTCTCTCTTTGGGGTGGTTAGTAATTTAGAATAAGAATCTCCAGTGATGGACTGACCCTTTTTTAGGTAATCGATCATAATTATTCCACGGGTATCAAAAAAAAAGCAAGAACTTTTCCAGCGGATTTTTGAACTCGAAACTTCTTAGGTCCGGGATGCTATCACTCTTACTCGTTTGTGTTCGGCGTTCAAGCATTTAGGAATCCATTTTGCAGAAATTTTTTTCATATTTAAATCGACATGAACTATCTGACGGACGCGTTCATATGAAATCTATAGTGCCTTAGCTATATGTTTCAGTCTAATTCGAGGGTCCGATAATATCGTGTCATGAACTGCGTCAATATTTTCGTGGGTGAAAACCGAAATCGGTCGTCCTGATCGCTTCTCAGCTTCACCCTCTTTTAAATGACGCAATCCAATTTTTGACAGTCGCATATGATGTGCATTGATCGTCAAGTGTGTTAAGCATATCTTTCCCTACCACTTAAACTCTTCAAATACAAGTATTTGATAATGCCTCGATACTCCAATTTATCGATTTTCACATTTGCATGCGACATGCTTTCTTTCAAAATTTACTGCACAGCAATACTTCAACATCTTGACATAAGATTTTACAGACAGAAGATTTTTAAAATATCATTATTTCTTGCTATAATAACAAGATTTTGTTTTGTTCAAAAAAAATGGCCTAGGCTAACAAGATATCAATACCCTCTCGTATCTTTCAAATGAAAGAGAAACATAAATTATAATTATATTTATATATACAGGCTGGGGCACATAAAGTGTTACAGAGCAATAGCACTCAAACGATTAATCATATCGAAAAATGTTTCAGACAAAAGTTTCAGTGTTCGGGAAGGCGGTCATACTGGGCCACCCAGTTTTTTGATCGGTGTAGGAGTAGAAGCTACGTCAATGTCAACTCCAATTTTTTAAATGGAGCCATGTATTTTTTTTTCAATAACATTATTACTGATTTTAAGACGAATTCAGCGACCTACAACACAAGGTCATTCAAGTCACGTAAAGTATGAAAATAGTCGAAAAATCGAAAAATATCGGAATAATCAGCATCAAAGGATCCACTAACTTTGGTTTGGGTCTACCTACAGAAGATGCTCGAAGTGACCACCCTCCGCTTGTAAGCAGTGGTTAATTCTCCGAGGAAACGACCGTCTAACGTTAGCCAACATTTGTGGTGTAATTTCGGTACATGCTCGGCGTATTCTTTCTCTCATGTCGTCAGGCGTGGTAGGTGCTTCCGCCATTACGTGTCCTTTGACAACCCAGAAAAAGTAATCCATTAGTGTTAGATCTGGCGAACGAGGTGGCCAAGCAACAGTAGCGCCTCGTCCTATCCATTTTTCACCAAAAATCTCATTCATCACTTGTCTTGCACATAGAGCATAATAGGATGGTGCACCGTCGTGTTGCATCCACATGTTTATGCGAACTAGCAAGGGCACGTCTTCCAGTAATTCGGGCAGTACGTTTTGCAGAAAGTTTGCGTAAACTTGCCCACTTAATTGACTTCAAAAAAATGTGGACCAATGACGTGATCGCCGACAATGCCGGCCCAACAATTAACGGACCACGGATGTTGATATCGTACAGTTCTCGCCCATCGAGGATTAGCATTTGCCCAGTAACGCATGTTATGTCTATTCACATTTCCCGTATTTGTGAAGTTAGCTTCGTCAGAAAAAAGCACATGACTCAAAAATGAAACATCCGTGTGCATTTTTCGACGAATCCAGTTACAGAAATTGACGCGATTTTGGAAATCATTGCCGTACAAATCCTGATGCAGTGACATACAATACGGATGTAATTTGTGTTGATGTAATATTCTTAATACAGATCGCCGACTAATTCCACTCTCTGTTTCCATTTGCCTGGTGCCCGCATGGGGATTTTGTGCAGTAAAAGCTAAGATAGCAGCCGCGTTTTCATCAACAATCGGTCGACGTTTGGCTCGTGTTTGTTTCATTGTACCGAAGCGACAGAAACGGTCAGCTAATCGCTTAAATGCCATGTGCGATTTTTGTTGTCTGTCCGGATAACGAGCCGCGTACAACTGCTCAGCGTTTCTGTAATGTTTGCGGCATTCCCCCAGCACCATTAACATATCAAAATATTCTTGATAATCGTTTATTTCGCGATCCGATGTACTCACAATAGAAGGTAATGCGTGACTAACTGACAGCCGTATGCGTTAACAGTTGATGCTGATTATTCCGATATTTTTCGATTTTTCGACTATTTTCATACTTTGCGTGACTAGAATGACCTTGTGTTGTAGGTCGCTGAATTCGTCTTAAAATCAGTAATAATGTTATTGAAAAGAAAATACATGGTTCCATTTAAAAAATTGGAGTTGACATTGACGTAGCTTCTACGCCTACACCGATAAAAAAACTGGGTGGCCTTCCCGAACACTGAAACTTTTGTCTGAAACATTTTTCGATATGATTAATCGTTTGAGTGCTATTGCTCTGTAACACTTTATGTGCCCCACCCGGTATAATAACGATTTCTGCTAGATTCTATAAACTTTGTGTATATAACGTAGGTATAGTATTTTACTGTGAAATAGCTGCAATTAGAAATTATAATGCGTATTCTGGACAACACACGACTGTACGAGTATATGAAACATTGCATATAAAAGGTATTCACAATGAACATATAGCATATAGCATTCATATAGCATTTGTGTTCTGCGAAAATGGCAGGTCAAGTGGAGATATTTGACGTGGAACAGCTTTCATCTACCGATCTACCGATTCATTGTTAAATCTGCCGAAATTAAACAAATTTAACTATCATTAGAATAGTTCACTTATATGTAAAACAATATAAAAAATAAACAACTTATTAATATTAAATCAATATTTTAAATGTCTGCACTAGCCGCCATCTATTGTTAATGTATACTAAATACTATTTCAACCTGAAATGGTGAAAAAGCAGCCTCGATATATCTCCCATCTACTTAGTAAGCATTTTTATCACTTTCAAAGTATAATAGATACATGGATATATGTAATATATTTTATTTGTATTTTGTATTAGAATTTTTTTAAAATTTATTTACTGTTATATTTTTTAAATAAAGTCTAAAATCAAGGTACCCTAAAAGCCTTTAATTTGTGAAAAAAAAAAACAAAATCACCTGGTTACAAGAAATCTACCGAAATTTGGAATCTTCTACCGAAATTTAATTAGAAAAATGCTGTTTTTTAGAGTCGGTCGTCTAGCAGCATTGGTCGTGTTAGAAAACACTCCAAAGTCGGTTAAAATAAATAGCGTTACATTTTTACAATTAAATAAATTTAGTTTGTTGTCTTATGGAAACAAAATTAGAGTAAAAGAACTAGAATGGCCAACACCGCAATTAAATATAGAAGTCAGCGGATCCAGTCCAAATAAAACCTATTGTGAAGACTCATTCAACGGCACGTCACGTATCATACCTCCAGCGCCTTCTCGATAGATGTAGAAAGAGAAAGAACGCGAATAGAAAACTCGAGAGAGATTCAACAGCGATATATAAGCCGTCGAGGAAGGGATTTGGGGCATTCCATACCGAATCATCGCTGAGTGAACTTACATAAATATAAATACATAAATGTGCTTATTGTTAGTAATTAGTTTTTAAATTGTTATGTGTTTTTATTATTAATATAGTGTGTGTCTAAGTTACCGTTAGTTTTATTTAAGAACCCGAAAAGACAAATACTTTACACTGGTGTCCAGTGTGTGGTTTAATAAATAACTAAGTAGACAATTAAGTATGAATTAAATATTAGCTTAAATAAATATACAGTGCGAAAATACTTTTATTTTAAATATCATGATGGCAGACAAAATGAAACGTCGCTGAATTAAAAGTGACTGATTTAAAATGAGAATTAGAGGAGACGGACGAGGATGCAACCAAAAAGGCAATCCTCCAGCAACGACTTCGAGATGCGTTAGCCAAAGAAGGCGGGGACCCAGACAATTATGTCTTTCAAGTTCCAGGCGGAGATGCTAACGTGAATTCGCTGTAGATGAAAATGGAACAACGAATAATCGATTCACAAACTCAAATGGAACAGAAGAATCTGGATAGTGCGAAAAATATGGAACGACTAATAGAGAATGTGTAAACTCAAATGCAACAAATGGAGCAAAAGAAACTTGACTATGTGGAAACCTTGGAACAGCGTCTAATAGATTCACAAACTCAAATGGAACAGAAGAATCAGGAAAAGTTTGGAACAGCGACTAACAGACAATTCGAAAAATTTGGAACAACGAATAATAGACAATTCGCAAACTATGGAACAACATCTAATAAATTCGCAAGCCCAGATGGAACAAAGAATCCTAGAAACCGCTAGAATCCTCGAGAAAAATCTGGAAAAGAAATTACTAGAAAATTCTAGAAGCTTCGAAGAAAGTCTGAAACAAGTGGAGAAAGTTCTAGAACAGCGACTAGCGGAAAAAGGAAGAGGTTTTCATTGCTGTAGAGGAGAAAATTGGAGAACATTCTAGACTTTTAGAGGCAATAATGACTCAGATGAAATTACCTGTTACCATGAGTCATTCTGATCCCAAGCAGGTCAACGAAGAAGCTATACCGCGGCCCATCAAAATAAAAGAAGAACCTGTGACTATCTCGAAGACCAGAATCAAGCCACCAACCTTTGATGGAAAGACGTCATGGGCGAGTTACCTGACGCAATTTGAAGCAGCCGCAGAAGCAAACGCATGGTCCTCTGTCGAGAAGGCTACTACTTTAATCATAGCATTGAGGGGTGATGCTAGTGATATTTTGCAGACATTGCCTACTGGGGTACGTAAAGATTATTCTCAACTCTTTAATCGCTTGGAGATGAGATATGGCCATGCGCATTTGAAGCAAGTATACCATACCCAACTGAAGAATCGATCACAGAAGAAAGGCGAGAATTTTCAGGAATTTGAGGCAGATATTGCTCGTCTAGTTCGACTTGCATATCCGATGGCGCCAGATAATTTCATGGAACACTTAGCTGTCCAAATGTTCATAGATGGTCTCCGGGATATTGATACGCAGTAAGCATTAAGGTTGGCACGAGCGAAAATCTTGATCGATGGTCTGGCGCATGCGCTTGTGCGACCCGATTTAATTTCCAGAAATAAAAAGTTATTTTCTAGCAAATGGAGAATTAAGACAGCAACAGGAGAAGCAGCTTCTGTGGCAGGTGAAGTAGATGTCAATTTTATCATAGGACCAACATCAATCCGACATCGTGTTCTTGTAGCTGACATAGAAGAAGAAATAATCTTGGGATTAGACATCATGAACACCTACGGCTTCCTGTTAAACATGAAAGAAGGCACTTTAAAAATAAATAATGAGGAATTGTTTCTTCATCGGCAAATTGTGGGAATGTACAAGTAATTACAGCAGAGAATGTGGTTCTGAATGCAAGAAGTAAGACATTTTTGACGGCGTGTATCGAAGGTGGTTATTTGGACGGAAATGTTACAATGTTGGAACCAAAGGCTGATGATGACGAGGTGAGCCGAGGAATAGTAGTTGCCAAAATGCTAGTTAAGACTCAGAAGACTGTATCGATAAGGGTAATTAATGTGAACTATTATCCTGTTTCATTGAAGAAGGGTACTATTTTGCCAGTGTTGCCAGTGTCGGCCGTCGTTCATCGTGTAGATACGAAGAAGAATGGATTCGTGCAGGTTCCTGAGAAATTGTCCAAGATAATCGAGTCAGCCTGTCAAGGATATTGAGCAAGAAATAACAAAGCCAAGTTAAGCATCTAATCAATCATTATGAAGACGTCTTTGAAACTGAAAGAAAGGAAGAACCAATATTGTCATGCACAAAATAAATACCGGCGATGCAAGTCCAATTCGACAAGGACCAAGAAGGTTACCACTGGCAAAGCGTGAGGAAGCCAAGCAGATTATACAAGATATGGAAAGCCAAGGAGTAATTGAACCATCGAATAGTTCATGGGCTTAACCAGTGGTCCTTGTCAGGAAGAAGGATGGATCTATCAGATTCTGTGTGGACTATCGTCGTTTGAATAGTGTGACAAAAAGGACAGCTATCCTCTCCCATACGCTAGACACCTTGGCAGGAGCAAAATGGTTCTCCACTCTCGACTTGAAGAAAGGTTATTGGCAGGTGGGAATGGACCCCAATGACAAAGAGAAGCCTGCCTTCAGTTTAGGTACAGGCCTCTGGCAGTTTACAGTCATGCCATTTGAACTGTGTAACGCCCCAGCTAATTTTGAGTGACTCATGGACACTGTACTTAGGGGACTGTCTTAGAATACCTGCCTGGTATATCTTGATGATGTGATTGTGGTAGGGAAGACTTTTGAAGATCACATGAAAAATTTGGAAGTAGTATTCCAGAGGTTGCGAGATGCCAACCTGAGATTAAGTCCAAAGAAGTGTCACCTTTTCCGGAAAAGGAGTTAATGTGGATCCAGAAAAAGTAAAAGCTGTGGGAAATGGCCTGTACCCAAAGACAAACATCAGCTAAGAAGCTTTTTGGGATTATGCACGTATTTTCGACGCTACGTTCCTGGATTCTCCAACATTGCAAAACTGCAAAACATGCTGGAACTGTAGCAGACATGATTGTGTAGGAATTCGTCAGCCGTTTTGGTGTACCCCTGGAACTTCATTCCGATCAAGGGCGAAATTTTAAGTCTAGTCTATTCGAAAAGATGTGTGGACTTTTGGGCATACGAAAGACGAGAACAACACCCTTGCATCCACAATCAGATGAGATGGTAGACCGAATGAACAAGACCATGATCAGACACTTATCCAAAGTGGTCTCCGAACACCAGAGAGATTAGGACGAACATTTACCATTATTCGTAATGGCGTGTCGGGCATCTGTTCAAGAGACAACTGACCAATCACCAGCAGACGTGCTATTCGGGAGGGAACTCCGATTGCTCTGTGATTTAAAGTTTGGGAGCAAGCCTGGTGAAGATCTTGCCGGAGAAGATTCTGTACGCACTCTCAGACGACGACTGGATAATATCCTTGATCAAGTAAGACATAATATCCAGGATGCTAGTGACAGAATGAAGGAGAGCTACGACATCAGCGCCGAAAAGGGTGGTTGCCATGAAGGCGATCGGGTTTGGTTATATAATCCACAACGCCCACGAAGCCTATCTCCAAAACTTCAAAAGAATTGGTAGGGGCCATACGAGGTGTTGAAGCGGATTAACGATGTAATATACCACATAAGGCGAACACCTCATACTTAGCCAAGAGTAGTACATTTTAATCTATTAGCCCCATACTCTGGAGGCAATAATGACGAAGCGGCTGACTTGCGCAATTAGTTAGCTATCACAGGGAACTAACATTCGAAGATTTTATGGAGGAGTATTCTGGTTCTCTTATTCTTATTCGTATTCTTAAAATAAAAAGACGACCCTTAAAAAATGGAAAGATGTAATTATATAAAATATACGTCCAAAATATTTTCCCAAAATTCCCTCTCCTAAACGAGGAGAAAAAAAATGACGAAGATATTTAAAAAAGATTGTCACGCCACCATGCGACCAGTTATTATAAAAAGTTCAAAGATGATATCTTAAAGTTAACAGACAATAACAATAAGAATAGTTTTGTTATTGTCAATCTTGGTTTAAGTATCCTCTGTTCGCTACGTTTTAAGAATACATTTAGGTCTTCGATTAAAGATAGATTGTTATCAATCAATAAATCCCCGTAAAGCACACATCTTACATGTTCTTTAAATAAATCATCTTAAAGAATTCACAAGGATGTATAAGTTTTTAACAGCAGACTTTCGTACCAAGTTATCGAACCCCTACCATACACAGCTGATTATTCAATGTTACCTTCCAGAGTTTTTACAAACATAAACATTGCAGTGTATGTATTCAATAGCTGCATTCTAAATCCATATTAATATTTTATATTTGGTGCTTTTCGTAACAAGGAATTCATTCACATAATACATAAGAAAGGAAGGTGATTTAGGTCAGTTCTAAGTTTTCGCCCACAAAAGATCACAGCAGATATATTCAAAAATCAAAAACGCTGCTCGGCTTTTATAACGTCGACAGTCGTTCAAACAATGTTATCTGTTAGGGAGAGTTTTTATAAACATAAACATTACAGCATATGTGTAAATTCAAAGGAGGTATTTCTAGTAGACATACTAATACGTGGACTTTAATTTTCAGTATCTTTCCATTTTTCAAACGTTGTCCTAGCCATCTTTGATATTTTAAATGGAATGTTATATTTTTATTAGTTTTTTAGATTGCTTGTGAAGTGCTATAACCTTTATATTAAGGGTTTTTTTGTAAAAAATTTACCCTTTTAATTTTAACGTTCAGTAAAGCAACCAGTATTATAGTCCAATTTTTAATATTTAAGCTATTATTATTTTTTGTGTTGCTCTATAGAATAAACAATATAAATACTCACTCATGCAAGCATTAAGCTTAAAATATATACAGTTATAAACATTATAGACGCCCGATTTTATTAACAAAATAATGTTTTGCGGAAACTGCATTTACACGTGCCAAAAATGTCCAATATGTGCTTGTCACATTCATTGTATGTCTGCTGACGTTACACCGCTCTAAAGTGATCGTTATTAAATTTCCGTCAGCGATTCTTATTCCCCTTTCCAACAAAACCCATCCGAATTCATCCCCTTAACACAACCATTCCACCATACCCCACGACATTACATAATACTAGTACATTTAATTCGGTCGTGTCGTCTTCTTCTCCAATGTTAATTGACATTTTGCAGGAGGTCATAAGACTGGAAACGCAATATTGGACCCTTGTAGATATACCGAAACAGGAGAAACAGGAAACGGTGCCTGCGTTCGTTCTTAGGGCGTGCAGTATAATGGAGAAAACCCAGAAATCTGGCGAGGGCGTCAAAACTTCAGCGAAGCTGGCCGAAGAAGCGCAGGACAAACGCGAAAGGATCGAAAGGCTAGAGAGTGAGTATGTTATATTTTATTTCCTCTTCTCGAAGATTATTGACACTGAAAAAGTTGATGTCAATATTATTATCTCTTCTTCTCATATGGATATATAAAGCAAACTTACGTCCAAATCCCGGATATTTTATTTCTATCGATCTGAAAAATTTAATGAACATTTTGAATATACGCGTGTTACTTTATTGAATTTGTTTGCGATATCTTTTTGTATCGCATTTACGTTATGAATTATAAATAAAGAAAAATGTGAAAATAAATATGTGAAATACACGAGGGGTATTTAACGGGACCGTGACCTTTAAATAAAAAAACTATGGTTTGTTCAAAAAAACCTTTTATATTTCTACATAATCGCCTTTTAACTCTATACACTTAGACCGGTGAAATTCCAACTCTTTTATGCCTTCCAAAAGGAATGATCTTTGATGCTTTGACCTCCTCGTTCGATGCAAATCTCCGCCCGCTGAACAGGGCTACTCTACAAAATCAGAAAATTACTCTCACTGAACCACTATCATTGTTGAGTAAAGCATAAAATAAAATTGGCGGGAGTTTATGCTATTAAACCTAGTGTTCCACAAAGTAGCGTACTGAGTCCAATCCCGTTTCCTATACACACTGCTCACATGCCAATTGAAGAAAAAATTTTTACAGCAATGTTTTCGATAATACGGCTCGTTTTGTTACCACACACACAATGGCATCTCAGACCTTACGGTCCTACCTTCACAAATTAAACACATGGTTTAAATACTGGAAAATCAAAGTAAACTAAACAAAATTAGTGCACGTTACATTCACACATTGAGGGCAATTATCTCTATTATCTTTTGTAATCGTCAGATATCGCAACAGGAAAAGCTAAACACTTTAGCCTTTACCTTACAAAATATATATATATATATATATATATATATATATATATATATAACTAGCTCTGTGAACCTAGTAGGTCCATGGCTTGATTAATCGTTCTTTTCCATAGCTTTCTATCTCTAGCTTTTACCTTCCATCTGACAATTTTCAATATTTCTATGTCCTTCTCTACTTCCTCCTTCCACCTTGCTCTCGGTCGACCTCTCCTTCTCTTTCCTCCAATACTTCTTGTAATGCCTTAGGTATTCTTGCTTCAGACATTCATGTGTCCCAACCATCGCAATCTTTGTGCTCTTATGACTCCTATTATATTTATTTCCTTGTAAAGTTCTCTCACTTCATCATTTGTTCTCCTTATCCATATGTCTCCTATTTTCTTTCCGCCAAATATCCTCCTAAGCACCTTCCTTTCCCACACCTCTAACCTTTTTTCTTCCGCCTTATTCAATACCCATGTCTCACACGCATACGTAACTATTGGTCTTATTACAGTCGTATACATTTTAATCTTTGCCTTTCTCGATACATTTTTGCTTTTCAATATTCCCTTAAGGCCTCCTACACATCGACTTCCTGCCAATATTCTCGCTTGTATTTCTGCGTTCACGCTATCCGGTTTCCTCGTAAATACACTTCCCAGGTAAGTAAATCGATCCACTTCTTCGAATTGATATTCTTTGCCTCCTGTAGCTGTTACCTTTAGGTGATTTCCCTTTTGAAACTCTTTCCGCGCCCACTCCATATATTTGGTCTTTTCCTCATTTATATATAATCCCATTGCTCTTGCTTTTTCCTCCATTCTCCTCAATGTACACTTTAATTCTTCCTTACTTCTTGTCAGGATCACCAAGTCATCGGCAAATGCCAAACACTGATGCCTCCTCTGGTATAATAGCCCATTCCTACTAATATTGGCTTGTCTCATAGCTTTTTCCAATACTATATTAAAAAGAGCCGACGACAGTGGGTCTCCTTGCCTAACACCTTCTCTGATTTTGAACTTTTCAGATGTTTTTCCTAATATTCTGACCATACTTTCTGTTCCTTGCAAGGTTATCTCTTTCATTTTTACTAGTTTACTGTTAACTCCTAGCTCTTTCAATGCGATATAAAGTTCTTTTCTCTTCACCTTATCGTATGCTTGCTTGAAATCAATAAAGAGCACCATCGTTGGTATCTCGTACTCATGACTTTCAGCTTGTATTTCCTTTAGCGTAAAAATTTGACGATGGTGCTCCTCCCCCTTCTAAGACCACATTGGTGCTCACCAATCGTACACTCCGTTTGCTCAACCAATCTATTCTTTATATGTGTTGCCATTATCTTATACGCCACATTTAGTAGGGACACACCCCTATAGTTGTGGCATTCACTTCTATCCCCTTTTTTATGTAACGGACAAATTATTGCCTGCGTCCATTCTCTCGGTATTTTCTCCTGCCTCCATATTTCTTCTATTAATTTTTGTATACGTTCCATTAAGCTTTGCCCTCCATATTTAAACATCTCTGCCGTTATTCCATCACTACCCGGGCTTTTGTTATTTTTAAGCTTTCCTATTATTTCTTCAATCTGTTCTTTATTTGGAGGAGGCTCCCCTTCCTGACTTTGAATTTCTTGCAATATACCTTCATCTTCGCCTCTTTCAGTCTCACTTTCCCCATTTAATAACTGCTCAAAGTATTCCTTCCACCTGTTTAAAATTTCCTCATCTCCTGCAAGAATTGCTCCATTTTCATCTTTGTAAAATACCGTCTTGCATTGAAATCCTGTCCTTTCATTTCTTATTCCCTGATATAAATTTCTAATCTGGTTATTTCTATAGTTCTGCTCTATATCCTGGATTACATCTTCATAGTGCTCTCTTTTCTTTTCTCTCAAAATTCTTTTTGTTTTCTTCCTTTGTTGTTCATATTTCATTCTTAAATCTTCTGTTTTTTCCTTTAATATCCTCAATCGCAGTTTCTTCCTATATTCTAGTTCCTTTCTACACTCCTCATCGAACCACTTCTTTCTTTCTTGCTTTATTTCCTTGTTACAGCCTCTGGCTGTTTTTCCCATTTGTTCCCTCAATTCCATCCATTCCTCCTCAATATTATCCTTCCCTACTGTGCCGTCTAACTCGTTTCTTATATCCTTCTCATATTTTATTTGCTCTTCTTTACTTTTTAGCCTCATTGCCATTTTATTTTTCCTATCCCTTCTCCTCTGATTTCTAATATCCGGTATCACCTGCATCATCCTTGCGCCTACCATAAAATGGTCCGTGTCGGCATCCGGACCCCTGTATGATCTTATATTCCTAATGGCCCTTTCCTCAGGCTTTTCAATCAGAAAATGGTCAATTTGGTTTACAGTTTTTCCATCGGGTGATCGCCACGTTCCCTTATAAATCTCTTTCCTCTGGAAATACGTACTAATAATAACCAAATCTTTTTCTTTCGCAAAATCTATTAACAGCATGCCATTTTCGTTTGATCTTTCATGTTTACTGTATGCCCCTATAGTTGGTCTATATTCACTTTCCCTACCTATTTTAGCATTTGCATCACCTAACATAATTTTCATGTCATATTTAGGTACTTCATCGTATGCCCTTTCCAATTCGTTATAAAATTCTTCTTTAACTTCTATATCCTTTCCTTCTGTGTGCACATGAAAATTAATAGATGTAATTTTTTGAAATTTTCCCCTTATTCTTAGAATACATAATCTATCCGACTTGGCCATGAATTTTACTATGCTTGGTTTTATCCATTTACTTGCAATGAACCCCGTGCCTAGTATTCTATTATTTCCCCCACTATTGAGAAACACATAATCCTCTATTTCTATTGTATCTTGGCCTATTTGCTTTGTTTCTTGTAACGCTACTATATCAAAATTATATTCTCTCATCTCCTTTACTATATGTTTTAATTTTCCATGTTCATATGTGCCCCTTACATTCCAAGTTGCTAACTTTAACTGTTCCTTTCTATTTCTTCCCCCCTTAATTTTACTTCCCATTATCTTAACCTGTTTCTTTGCTGAATTCGCCATCATATCACTCCTTTCCTTTTTATTTAGTTTTTTTGCACCGCTCTGCATACTATTGACAACCTCCTCCAATACTCCTGCACTATTGTTCCACTTAAACCACCTGTCGTCTATACTTATCTTCTCATAACCTATTTTTACTTTCTTTCCATTTTTTCTTTCTTCTTTAGCTACCTCTCTTAAGGCCTTAGCTGCAATTCTCTCTTCCGGTGTCAAATCATTATTAATATATACTCTTCCGTCCCTTTTTCTTTTTAGATTTTTCTTATTTTGCATAACCTCTTTTTTATTTCGATCATTTCCCAGCTCCACCAGGCAGGTTTTCGGACCTAATTTGTAGGCTGACTTAACATCAACTTTCACCTTTACTTCATCTTCTAAAAAATTTCTCATGGTTTCACTTAATGTGTTTTCCTCGCTTACATCTACTTTTAACCCAGTTACTACAATATTATTACAATATTACAATATTACAAAATATAGCGAATGCATATTTTCACTAAGAGGAAACAATTATCTTGGAAGCTTTCCAAGCTGCATTGATTAATTAAACATAAATATAAGCTTTGACTTAAAGCCATTTTAAAGCCAGTATGAACGCATGAAGTCTTAGCAACTGCGTAAATAAACATAGAAATACTGTAAAGATTTCAGTCAAAAATCCTCAGGATAAAACTTAACTAGGCTACTAGACTTACGAATAAAGACGATAAAAAAGTAAATAAAAAACATGAGCAGGTACGAGGCTTAGCTATTATCCAAACAAATTTGCCAAATAGATGATGTCCCATTTAAACCACAGACATCATCGGTTCAAACGCCACACTCAGTCACTAGATTTTAAGATTATCTATTATTCAATATATAAGAAACAGTGGATCCATAAGCCAAAGTTAGTTATAACTACTAATACAGGGTAGTTTTTTACAGGACCTTTCTCCAATATACCATTTAATTATTGTATAATTATAAACATTGTAAATTAACTGGAATAATAAAACGTATTGGCCTGCACCCTGCTTTTATCTACAGATCTAGACCCGAACATGTTTTTGAAATTGCGAAGGCAATCGTGAAATGCACCTAAGGCACTTAGGTAGAATTATGAAAACAGTTAGTATCTGAAACTCTTGTTAAAGGTTGGCGTTTGTTCAATTTGGTATCTTCCATTTCCAAACACTTGGTTTCTCTAACAGCGTCTAAAATGATCAAGATAACATGGCGACGTGAACCCTGTTTTGATCATTAGCAAATAATTAACTTGGAAAATAATTCTCTACATATAACCAAAGTTTTAACAAGAATAATTTTTGGAGTATTTCATATCCCACTTCTCATTTAATTGCGGCGACTGTAATTTGAAATACATCAGTCAAACTAAGCGTTCAATAATAACCCGTTACAAGGAACATATAGCGTACATTAAATTCAGTAGACTGGAAAAATCCAGTGTCGCCTGCCACGCATTAAAAAGTAATCATAATATTACGGTAAATTGTTTGAATCTTATAAGAAATACAAACGAGCCAAGGAGTTGGATTGTTACGAGTCCATTCATATTATGAAGAACTAAAAAAACACGTATAATGTCGACAAAGGCCCAGTATCAGGTAGTTGTCTTTTCGGATTCTTAAACAAATTGAATAAGACTAGAGCGTAGATGAGGAGAAATAAAATACATGTGTACCTTTTCAGAAGAGGGGTGAGTAATATACTTCTTAGTTTTTCTTAAAATATTTAATGTATATGTTATCGTGAAAGACCTAAAGTAGTGGTTGTCGACATACACCGGTTAATGTCGACAGACACCAGATGAATAGGTGAAAGACCGAACAATTATTAGTTTTATTATAAATTCGGTCCTTCACCAGTGTATGTCGACAAACACATATAAGCTTCGGTCAATGTCAGAAACGACAGGACATTTATTATAATATAATTTTATTATTCATATTATTCACGTCACTGCAAACCATTCATTCTGGAATTTCCAGCTATATTTAATTTACCCTTCACAGGTATTTGTAATTTCTTGCATCTATTCAAATTTACAATAGGCTTATTAAGAAATGAATATTTAGTTCTTAGTTTTGTTCCATTTATTACCGTAGTTCATTACAATAGCTCTAGGATTTCCCAAATTCAGAGGGTTGTAAACTGTTTATATATTCTTTTAAATTCAAATTCATAGATCAGTTCCAAATGATCAATCGGTAAAGACAGTTCTCGCAGAGACTTATCTAATAGACAACCCGTGGCAGGTGAAACATCATCAACAGGTATTATAATTTGTGCTCGATGGCTACTGCAGTAAATAGTGATCAATTTCTTGAAAAGTTAAATACCCTAATAAGAAATAAACGAGAAGACAATTGTTTTTATTTTTCTCAAGAAAGGTACTCTAAAATCGTTTCTGAAGTAATTTCTGCTAAAAGTAAGTGCAGTACCCCTTTGCACTAC
Source organism: Melolontha melolontha (assembly GCA_935421215.2). Taxonomy (NCBI): domain Eukaryota; kingdom Metazoa; phylum Arthropoda; class Insecta; order Coleoptera; family Scarabaeidae; genus Melolontha; species Melolontha melolontha. The sequence goes on along the minus strand of OW285240.1, from coordinate 17,697,108 downwards.
AGGCGTTTAAAACGTTTTGACATTTTAAAAGTTAGTGACGAACAAAAGTTAATTGTGGCATTAAAACCAGGAGAAACGAATATCCAGTATTATGTTACAAACGAAGAGTTGTTTAATATACTTTCCGAAACTCACATACGAACAGGCCATGGAGGAAAAACACGAATGCTAAAAGAATTGCAAGTTAAATACAAAAATATTACTTATGAAGTCATAATGCTCTATTTAAATTTATGTCAACAATGTCAAATGAAACACCTAAAAAAGGTATTGTTGTAAAACCAATGGTGACTTCCGAATTAAACTCTAGATGCCAGGTCGATTTGATAGACTTGCAATCACACAGCGATGGCGATTATAAATTTATAATGGTTTACCAAGATCACTTAACCAAGTTTGTCCAGTTACGAGCGTTAAAAACCAAGCAAGCAGAAGAAGTAGCATATCACCTTCTTCAAATTTTTTTAATATTTGGTGCTCCCGCTATATTGCATTCGGATAATGGCAGAGAGTTCAGTAACCAAGTCATATCTGAACTATGCGCTATGTGGAAAGATGTTAAAATAGTGCACGGAAAGCCTCGTCACAGCCAAACACAAGGCTCAGTCGAAAGAGCTAATCAAGACATACAGAATATGTTAACTGCGTGGATGCATGATAATGATTCAAATAAATGGTCAGAAGGGTTGTCGTTTGTCCAATTCGCAAAAAACACAACTTACCATGAAGGAATACGCCAGAGTCCATAGCATCGTCATCTCTCCCCAACGAGCAAATTACAAACATTGAAACCGAGGAACAGCTAGAAGCTTACGTTAATACTTGTGAAGAAAATTTGGTTAGTGCCCATATTGTTGACCATGTTTTAGATGTAAGTGATATGGATGACCAAAATACCATTGGAGCCAATCCACCTTCATCTGCCACCAACAGGTCTTCATCTGAAGTGCCGACTAATCCACAACCCAGCACGTCTTCAACTCAAACACTGACTGATCTGCAACCGATTACGTCTTCATCTCAAGTGCTGACTAGGCAGCACGAGCTAATCAATTCAAAAAGAGTAGCAGCAAAAGAGAATCTACTACTCCAAGCAACAAAAATGTTGCGAACCTCAAAGAAAAAGTTTCCTGCGGCCCAAATTGGTGATACCGTAAGAATTAAAGTCCCTGGCGTCGATCGTGGTCGTACAGATCCCCGAAATGTGTTAGCCATTGTTGTTGGGATAGAGAATACAGACTTTTATAAATTAGCGAACAAAAATGGCACCTTCAAGCAGCTTTTCACTCGTAATCAATTCGCAATTTGCAAAGAAAAGTTAATTTCCATGGATGAGATTTCAGGTCAAGAAATTTCGGTAAGAGAAGCAGCTTCTGCTAATTCAAAAAGTGGAGGGCAAGGCTATACACGTTGTAACTGCAAAAAGAAGTGTTCCACGGCTAAATGTAGCTGTAAAAACAATAGGCTTTTGTGTAATTCGAAGTGTCATGGTAGCTTAAGTTGTTGCAATAAATAAGGTTGCCATACATTTACTTTGTTTTTTTAATTTCATTTCAAGAAATAAAATGCATTTTATTTGTTATATTAATATTATGTTTGTTGTGTTTGTTTTAAGTTCAACAATTTCTTTATGTTCATTTGAAAACATCTTCCATGTTTTAATCAAAATAAATAATAACCTATAGAGCTTTATTTTGTTTTCTTTTTATAAACAAATTCTTTTAAACATACACCATGAGTCCATGATGAATGTTGACATTCGCCGGTGTAAGTTATAAATAATGATATTTGATGAATATATCGGACATACGCCAAGTAACTTGGTGAATGTTGACATTCACCGGTATATCTCGACTATCACCGGTTTTCGGACTTTCACGGTAACATATACGCGGACACTTTCTACAGTGCTGCGAGATTCTTTGTGTTAGCTTTACTGCGCCCTATGTTCAACACTGTGTTTATTAATGTTACCTACTGAAGATGACAACTTAGATGTCGAAATACATATTTAAGATACGATTATTAGTTGTGGTAAGGGGGTTTAAGTTTTTAAGTTTTTTACTTAGCCACAGTCCCCAAAGATAGACTTTTTAGTTCTGTTTTTGATTTGATTTATTTTGGCAAATTAACAATGTCCGATAACACAAATTGATATTTAATTAACTTAATAATGTTGCAATTGCTTTACAAAATTTTATACAAATTACCAAGGCGCGCGTGATTAAGAAAACACAATAGAAGATTGTATAAAATTGAAAATTATCCATCCGGAAATATAAAACGACATATAATTTATATACAATAACCAAATAAGTTCGTGTGGTTTTTGTATACAGTAGAATGCCATGAATATTTGTTTAAGTTGTTGATCGACAGTAGTTGTTTGTTATTTATCATATACTTTAATATGAATCCTTCTTTTATCGGATACATACACATCTGGTGACAATTGTTTAATTCCTAGGTTTAAATAGTTGAAACTGGCAACGAATAAAACTTTAATTCGAGGGTGTTCACTCTATGAGTACAAACTTGGTACCAAAGCTGCAGTGGCGATATGAAAAATATGTACCGCATTCGGAGATGATGCCGTAAGTGATCGAACAACACAGAAGTGGTTCAATAAATTCACTTCAGGATATATCAGCTTGACTGATGAAGCACGCTCTGGAAGACGAAGATCATTAACAACAAGGATATTCAACAGGTTGTGAGCGAAAATTCCAGGGCGACGTGCCTAGCGCTTGCAGAAATGTTCAATGTGAGTGATGAAACCATTCGCTTACGCCTTCATCAACTACGAAAGACGTGAAAGTTAAGCAAGTGGGTCCCACATCAATTGTCAAATAAATAACAGATTAAGTCGTCTTGCCATTTGTTCGGCAAACATTTCACGCAACGATAATGAACCATTTCTTAATCGGTTGTTAACCTGCGCCAAAAAGCGATATTGTACTCAAATACTAAGCATTCGTATCATTATTAGTCGCCAACTGGTTCGATGCCACACCCTCTCAAGGCTTCCTAGCATCCAAACAAGATTTTATTATGTATTTGGTGGACAACAGGCTTCAGCAAGTACAAGCAGCACTCGTCCAAAAACAGCCTTCTTTGATCAATTGAAAAAAAATGGTATTCTTACAGGATGACGCCAAGCCGCATACCGCAAAAGTGACCCGGGCAAAAATGTCTGAACTTGGTTGGGAAACGTTACCACACCCTCCATATTCTTCTGATATTTCGCCAACTGATTATCACTGATTTTGTCTCTTGACAACTTTATGCAACATAGACAGTTCAAAACTCGAGTTGTTGTAGTAAATGCAGTCCGTCAATTTTTTTATTCAAAATCCATAGAGTTCTACACAATTGAACAACGTGCCAAAATCGTTGAACTTTATTTCTCAAATCAACGATCCATTGTTTTGACTCAGCGTGCATATCGTCGTTATTTTAATGTGCGGATTGGACCCTCAGAGTCAACAATAAACCGTCTGGTTGCAAATTTTCGAGAACAAGGGGCAGTAAGGAACCTTCCTGGTGCCGGCAGACGACGAACGGTGCACACGGATGACAATATTGAACGGGTACAGGATAGTATTCGGGAAGATGGAGAAACATCAACCAGGAGACGTTCGACACAACTTGGCCTCTCAAGAGGGTCGCTGCAGAGAATTTTGCATACAATAAGAATGTGTCCATACAAAATTCAGCTTGTCCAACAAATGAAGCCGACAGATTACCAGCAACGACTTGATTATGCAATTTATTTTCGTCAAAAAGCAGAAGAAAATCATGATTTTATTCATAATTTAATTATGAGCGACGAAGCCCATTTCCAATAAATGGTTTCGTTAATAGGCAAAACTGCAGGAATGGGCTACGGAAAATCCAATACTAGTTCAACAGAGAGAATTACACCCACTTAAGTGTACCGTTTGGTGCGGTGTTTCGTCGGAAAGGATAATTGGCCCATATTTTTTTGAAAATGAACACGGCGTCGCCGTTTCCATCACTGGTGTTAGATATCGGACAATGTTGGAAAATTTTTTAAGGCCAGCCGTGGAAAACCATCCGCAAGTATGGTTCCAACAGGATGGAGCCACAACGCACACTGTGAGGGACACAATGGCTTTTTACGCGACATCTTTGGTGAACGAATTATTTCCCGTACAAGCGATTTTAATTGGCCTCCGCGCTCACCGGATTTAACCGCTTCAGACTGTTTCCTTGGGGGTTATTTGAAAGGAAAAGTCTATATTAATAAGCCTCGAACCATACAGCAATTAAAAAATAATATACGCGACGAAATCAACAACATAACATCAGAAGTTTTGCGAAAGGTTATGGAAAATGTTTTGGAAAGAGCACGAATATGCGAAGCAGAAAATGGCCACCACTTGCGAGATATAATTTTTCATAATTAAATTAAAAATATTCTCCATTAATATACTGTATTTAAAATTAAAAAGATTTAATCATTATGTCTTAAATAAGAAGTTATAATGAACTCAAACCCCTTCAGTCATTTTGGGCCACCCTGTACAATACCGACATAAAGAAATTGGTGTCACGTTAGTAAAAGGTTATTGAGTGTGATGGTAATTACTTCGATGAATAATAGTATATTATTGTTTCGTAATAAATATTAATTACCATTAAAAATCGCGCGAACTAATTTGGTTACCTGTATAGTATATTTCTAAATAGAATGATAGCCATCTTCATTACATTCATAGAACGTAATCGGCAAAGTTTCGTATGTGGTCAGTGAAAATAGAAAATGTTTCAGACATGACAACCTCTCAAATTGACGCCGAGAATACCCAGATGACAAATGACCTCTATCGACTGCTGAAGAAATATTCCGGTTTGAGGACTCTTATCAGAGAATTGAAGGTAAGTCCGCACAACTCGAAATCCAAGACCTTCGCAAATATCTGACGTACGTACTCAACATGAATAATAAACACCTATTGAATTTTTCTTGATGAAATTCTCTCTATATACATTCTCTACGCATATACGGGATTTGTTTTAATGTTAACGGAGGAATATACAGCTTACGTATAAAATGAAAACAACGTGAAAGAATTTATTTTTGTTTTCCTATTCGTTTTATTTTCATTCATATTTTTGTTTATTTCCGGGCATCCATTCTAAGTGACCCGACGGATATGATTTATATCCGGTGAATTATTCTTTTATATTGCTATTCAGTTGCCGAAATAACAGGAAATAATTTTATTTATTAAATAAATATTCATGTTTCTACATCAGCGCGTGCGATAGCTAGTGAATATATTATACAGATTTTATGTAATTTAAGCAGTGTTAATGAATTTGAATATTTATTAGTTTAAAACTTACGGATACACTAATCCTTAATTTTACGAGGGTATTACATTTTAAAGAAACACCACGTGAATTAAAAAGTTTGAGCTTATGTTCATGTTAATTTAATAATGTCCTTAATACAAATAACTTGATTTTGTCTAATTTTGGGTATGACGTTGAGGTTTTACGCGATTGATTACTCCTCATTACCGAAGATATTTATCATCTTGCTCTGGACAGCACTACACCTAATTCAAAGCGTTCTAAACAAACTATTTTCCCTTCCAACAGCAATATTAGATACAATTTTCGCAAAGCTGTTTATGACAAACTCTGCTGATCTGATTGATCCGTTCTAGCAAACCATAGTAATACCAATACAGTTGTTCAGGATTTTTATAGTAAAATATAGTCTATCTTGGATTTTTCTGTTCCTAAATTCCGTCTAATCCATCAACATCATTTCCTTTCTCTACTACCATTTAAAAAAAAGTTAAAACATTATTACCATAAAAAAATGGAAATCCACTCAATATAATTATTACAAACATGAATCCCAAAGACTCCGAAGACTAGTCAATTTAGCTTTTAAGTCATTTATACACAGAATCGAATTAGACCTTATCACTGATCCACAGTGCTTCCGGCATTTTGTTCCAAGCAAGGTGCTACTAGAATTGCCGGCAGACTTCATGATACGAGGGATGCCTTTTATATTTCGGGAATAGAGAACAGAAACTAAAATCGATCATCATACTTTGTTTATCAAAATATTCTCCATTAAGATTAATACACTTTTGCATGCGCGTGAACCAATTTTCGAAGCACTTTTTCCACTCTGATTGAGGTACCTCCAAAACATGCACTCTTTGAAAGGATCATCCGCTTCTCCAGGCGTCAAAAAACGTTGACCTCGTAATTTATTTTTGATTTGCAGGAATAGGAAGAAGTCATTTGGTGCCAAATCAGGGCTGTATGGCTGATGACCCATCAATTCCACTTTTTCAGTTGTCCAAAACTCTCTTGTTTGAGCTGATGTGTAAGAGCTCGCATTGTCCTGATGGAGAATGATCCATCTTCGCGAAGCATTCTCCACCACGAATGTTAATTTGTTGCAAACAAATGCTGGCCAAATTTATGGCTGGTGTTTAGGCAATAATTTAATATCCAACACGGATATGTGTCTTCTGGTATCTTATTCAAGAAATGTTATTAGAATTGAGTAGCGCTACGCTATTAATAATGTTGAGGTTTCTCGTTAGTCGTCGATTAAAGACTTGGATGTGACATATGAGGAAAAATTTACATTTTCGGATTATGTTTTTAATATCACAGCTGCTGCTTCCAGATCTCTTGGATTCATTATTCGCACATGCAAATATTTCAATAACATCGACTCTATTAAGTCTCTTTTCTTCGCTTAGGTTATGACTATACTCGGATATTCATTCATAGCCTGGTATACTCTCTATGGTGCTCAGATTGATTTCTTGGAACAAATTCAGCATAAATTTTTAAAATACAATTCCTGTAAGTGTCATGGACGCTATCCCGTGCATGGAATTAATTATAACGTGCTACTGAGAGACATAGCGTTGTTTCAGTCTCAGGAAGATGAACTCTATGTAGACTCTAGGTAGACTCACCTGACTTGCTCTCCAAAGTTAATTTTTCTGTTCCACGTTTGGAATCAAGATCAACGCAATTATTTCATATTCCTACAGTAAGGACAAACACATTGTTAAAGGCGTCTATGGTACATTCGACACAAAATTTTAATATGCTGGAAATGGATTTTCCTTAATTGTCATACGTTTTTTCATTTCTTTTTAATATACGTATTTCGTGTAATTATATATAGGTTAAAAAACTATATTTATATATAACTATGTTTATATAACAAGTATTCATTAGAAAAGTCATAAATTAAAATTTCCTACTTAACCTACGAAATCGTATATTTTGACAGTTTCATACATACAAATAAATAACAAATAATTGGTATATATTGAAAACTATAACAAATGTTGTGCTTCAGATCAATGCACTTTAAAATCCTCTGTTCAAAATTTCTGATGATATTCCGCAACATTACTGGATTGTTATTAATTTCTATGCATTTCTGTTCGATTCTCTCTAGCATATCATTTAAATTCAATATAGGTGTTCGAAATATGTTATTTTTTAGATAAGGCCACAAAAAGAAGTCGCAAGGTGTTAAATCGCATGAACGTGCAGGCCAGGCAATTTCAGTATTTCGACTAATTATACGCTCATCAAAAAATTCTCTTAAATAATCCAAAGTGACAAGGTGCTCCGTCTTGTTAGAAATATGCATTTTGAAGTTCATCATCATGCAACTGAGCGATGACAAATGGTTGTAAAATTTCCGTACGGTACCTTTGAGCAGTTAACGTTCCCTGAGAAAATATTGGTCCAATGATTCGCCTTTGGCTTATCGCTGCCCAAACACCAATTTTCTCTGGATGTAGCGATTCTTCATTAATTACATGTGGATTTTCACTACTCCAAATTCTTGTATTTTGTGAATTTAGGTATCCCGTTTTATAAAACCATGCTTCATCAGTAAAGATGACTCTTTGCGAAAGTTCTCCATTATTGTTCATATTTACAAACCAATTACAAAACTGTAGTCTACGTGGGTAATCAATTTCTAGCAATTTTTGTACTGCTGTGACACGGTATGGATAAAGTTGCATATCTTTTTTTTAATAACTTGTGAGTTGTACCAACAGAAAGGTTTATTTGTTGACTCAAATGTCTAACAGATGTTTGTGGTTCATTTTCCATTATTTCTTCAACACGATGGTTTAAAATAGCACACCAAAGCGGTAGAAACCTAAAATTCCTACACACCAAACTTAAAGACTCAACACCTACACTAAAACAATCACACACAATATACAACATACCCTGCAAAGACTGTGACAAAGTATACATAGGCCAAACAAGACAGTTACTACAAGAAAGATTGAAAGGTCACAAATACGCAAAAAATCAAACTGCCCTAAAAAAACACCAATTGACACTAAAACATAATTTTGATTTTGGTAACACCAAAGTAATAACACAGAAAAAGAATACAAAAGCTAGGGAGGTCTTAGAAATGATCCATATTTTCAAAAACAGCAGAACAATCAACGACAGAAACGAAATCGATGGACTTTCTAAACTCTATTACCCACTCATTAAGCAATAGATAAAATCAACCCCCCCCCCCCCCCCCCGCACACACAAACACAAACCAAAAAAAAAAATTTTTTATCAGTTCCCATTTGTAAATACTTTAACTATATACCCCTAAACACGGTCCTGACCACTTTTGCTAATTCCAAAATAGAACAGAAATTAACCTCTCTGAACCAAGACACAGACACTTACAATATTCGAACCAGTGCGTGTCGGTCCTTAATAAAAAAAAGGTCTCGGATGTCCCCGATAACACATGTTGCACAGAATGCGTGTTTTTGAAACCCAAAAAAAACGGTGAGTTTATTGTCATTCAATGTTTTCTTTACTGTGTTTGTAGTTCAATTCAAATTCCCAATTCATTTATACAGATGTAAACACTTTAATTTTCCCTTACTTATCATTAATCTAATTTTAATTTAATTTTAACTTTAATTGTTAATTTAATAGGTAATTCAGTTTTTAATCTAATTTTAATTTTAATTGTTAATTTAATTGTTAATTCAATCTCACAAAAGCAAACACAGTTCTCATGTTTTCATTGTATTAATTGTTTCTAGTTACTTGAAAAAGACTGAATAATAATAGAAGTCGAAACGTCGTAGAACAAAACATCAAAATTCAATAAAAGGTCGCTAAACCAATAAAAAGCCTATTATTTTTAATATATATATATATATATATATATATATATATATATATATATATATGTGTATATATATATATATATATAATTTGATAAATTCATGGAGTTTCAGCTTTATATTAAATATTTTAAATATTTTTAAATTAGTATGTTATTTAGCGGAGTAATGTGAATGTAAACATTGCTAACTACAATTACGACGCTAATTATTGGAAATTGCTATTTTCATCACAAAAATAAGTAAATATATTTACGCAATAAACAAATAGTCGTTTATTAAATTTCAATAGTTTTCAAGTTCTAGAATTAAGTACCTTTCTAATACATATTTTTTCTTCTAAGAAAAAGATGTAATTGTAGACAGCAATGTTTACATTCACATTACTTCGCTAAATAACATACTAATTTAAAAATATTTAAAATATTTAATATAAAGTCGAAACTCCAAGAATTTATAAAATGATATATGAACGGCTAAGAAATTATCTCTATATTATATAAATATATATATATATATATATATATATAGTGTCAGTTATTGAAATCAGATGTCTGTTTTGAAAGCAGGTGTCAGTTATGAAAGCAAACGTCAGATTTGAAAGCAGATGCCTATTTTGAAAGTAGATGTCAGTTATTGAAAGCAGATGTCAGTATTTTGAGAGCAGATGTCAGATTTGAATGTTTGAAAATGCTAATTATTACTCCATAGCTATATGAGTGCTAGTGACTGCTATATATATATATATATATATATATATATATATATATTCTTATATATATTCAGCTATTTTCTATCTTGAGAACTTTCGATATATTCACATTTCATTAAAAAATTTTAACAACCCATATATTAATTGGCTCATTGTTTAATGAGGCTAAAATCTGTCATTTTCAGGGTAATGAAGATGTATTACTTAGACTAATTATGTAGTATTTAACAAATTATGAATCGTAATTTAATATATTATCCTAATAGAGTCACTAAATGCATTAACAATTAGTTAGAACTGGTTTAAAAAAGTTTTATCCAATCGAAAATGCTAAATAAAAAAATATTCTGATGTGACGGATTTTTTGACTAGACTATTTTTCTCGTAATCAGCGCATTAAAAATTATCGGGAACACGCCTCTAATCTTAAACGGGAAAACAATTGTAGGCCTGTGTTATTATTAGTATAATTAATATTCAACTATTTGTCAGTCTATAGAAGTTTATAAACCTTGCAATTACTCTAGATTAACACGATATAACAATTACCACTATTCATACTATAAACACTTGAGGCTATAATTTATTCGCATTAAAATAAGGTTGTTTGGACAAGAATATTTTCGCTGAATGTAAACAACCGTATTAAGCCAAAAATTTGGGTCATTTCCTACATATAATTGTAAAAGCACTAATTGAAGTAACTTGCAGTTAAAATTTCAAAATAAAAAAGTCTTTCGCGACATCTAATGCAATTATGACAATAAAGAAAACTATAGAAATGAAATATTTTCTATTTTCATAATTATGCGTTTGGGAAAAATAAATAAAGTTAGATTATAAGAATTAATAACATACAACACATTAAGACTGAAAAATCGGAGACTGTGGCTTTTAAGTGAATAAAAAAATTAAAAACCCTTACCACAATAGAATTTAATCATTCTATATACGTATTTCGACAACCACGATGTCATCCTCAGTAGAAAAAGCAGTGTAACACTTGAAAGCATAAAAAACACACAACACTCACTGAGCGCTATATTGCACGGCTTCTCGTTTAACACTAGTTAGTCAGTGTTAAACGAGAAGCCGTGCAATATATTGTGAAGTGAGTGTTGTGTGTTTTTTTTGTGCTTTCAAGTGTTACACTGCTTTTTCTAATGAAGATGACAACGTGGTTGTCGAAATACGTATATAAAATTGTTAAATTCTATTGTGGTAAGGGTTTTTAATTTTTTTAAACACATTAAGAGTCTATTAAAATAAGTATATTATTATATCATTATTTTGAAACATAAACAATAATAAGTTGTAGACAATAAGAACAGTATTGCAAAACCGTCAACGTTATTATAACAGATATTAAAACCTTTTTTTTTAATATTTTTTATATTGCAAGAACTTTACCATAATAATAAGTAATTATTTTTATTTCCAGTCCGACTACACAAATTCAAAGCTGTATCCGATGTTCCCTCGCTACACAATGCTCAAAGACATGATCAGAACGATTCTGACGCATCCAGACTACATGGAGGTATGCCACGAAGTTGACGCATAGCCCAGGTCGTTCACGTAGATAGGCCGACTTCGTTCCGATCCGGAGACCAAGAGTCGTTAATCGAGAGGAAAAATTAGATTAACGACTCGTGGTTTCCGGTTGATGTTTCGCCTTGAACCCAACGTGCGTCTGCACAAAATCATGGGTAAATTTCGATAAAGAGCCCAGGTTCTTTGTACCGGTACACGGCAGCAGCGTGCGTGTACTGATAAGCGTGAAATTTTGAGGAAAGGGCCGAGGCCAATTGACAAAAAAAACCGATCTACGTGGTTAAATTTTATCGTATCTAAGGTATATGTTATATCATTGGAAATCTAATTGCCTATTCAATTAGTGAAACAAACTTTAAATTTTATTGTATGTACAGTATCCCTATATCGAAACTATATTTAATGTATGTAGGGTATATTTTATATGGAAGTTAAAACGTCTAAAAATGTATTTTAATCATTTCTTTCGCTACATTTTCTGAAAGGTCATTTTATGAATTGAATAGCTCTCTTAACTGTCATAATATATTGGAAAATATCGATTAACTGTTTTCTTAATTTGAAAGAACGAATATTAAATCTAAGAAAAACATGAAGAACTTTTAACAAAAAACTCAAATTATTAAGTAAAATACCAACACAAAATACCTGACAAACAAAAGAAATAACTAAGAGAATTTCTATTCTGTAAATAACGTAATAAGATTGAAATCAGTAACAGTTTATGGTTCTCTGTTCTATTGTGCTATTTGGGTTGGTGCATAATTATCAGGCGTTTTTTAAACAATATTTTTATTATGAAAAAGAATTATACAAATTCAACAACAACATTTTTAAATGATTATTCCAGAGCGTAGTCACCATCTACGTCAATAACTGCTTCCCATTTACTTGGAAGAAGGTCGATTGCACGGGTAAAGTCACGGGCAAAGTCACGGTTCTTAGAGGCAATCTGTGCCTTGACAACGGCCACTAAATTATCGAAATCGTCATAAACTTTGTTCGCCTACCAGTTTTTCAGCGATCGGCGATTGATTAACGTGGTAGTCTGTAGGCACGTCTGTTGGAGAATATGGTGGATGTGGAAGTAATTCCCAGCCCTTATTGGCGATGCATTCAACAACACGGTGCTTAACATGTGGACACGCATTATCGTGGTGGAAGATGATACTGTTCCTTTTGCGTGGTCTTTTCGTCTCGATTGCAGCGTGAAGGCGGTCGAGTTTATCCAGATAGACATCGCCGTTGATGTTGAATTGCCGCTTGCCGTTTTTGTCTGGAATCCGCCACTCTTAACGCTCATCGTCGTCATTCCACCAATAACAAAACCCGTTTAAGATGATTTCCCAGTGAAGAATGATTCCGCTTCTGTCCCATCAAACACCACATTGCCTTCTTACAGAAACGCAGATCTTCTTTCTTTTGAGGTTTTTGAAGAGAAACCATGATTTTTCCGTGACAAGATTCTTCAGAAATAGAGCTTGCTCGATTCGTTGCAGCAAATCGGTCAAAATTCGGACACGTTCGGCTTTATTGTTGTTGGTGAGTTCGTGGTGGATCAATCCAGCCAATTCCCATACCTTTCCAAGCTTTTTGAGATGACGAACGATGGGTTGAATAGTCCACATTTAAATTTTCGGCCAGCCGAGTTGTCAAGCTTTCGTCCTCTTCCACGGCTACCAAAAGTGCCTCGTCGTCAAAATCCGATGGTCGACCTCTTCCTCGCCAGATTTGAAACAGGCAAACCATTCCCTGCGCCGACTTTTATTGATCGTTCCTTCACCAAAAACTTCGTTGAGATCGAAAAATGACTGCGCTGCTTTCCATCCTTTCTCAAAGTGGTAAAGCATAATATGACGAATATGAGCATTATTATCGACACGACACGCATTGTTATAACCTGAAAATAGAAGAATATTTTTACAAATAAATTTTTAAAAAATTATAAAATATTGTATTGTAAATAAGACGCCAGTAAAACGGCTGATAATTAAGCACCAAGCTATTATTTATTGCATTATTAAGTCCATGACAAAGTAGTAATAAACTCTGCTTCCCTTACTTGTACTTCTATCATTATTACTATTACCTATCTACCGATCACACTAATACATGAAATAATTTTTTTAGCAATTTCTTTAATTTTAAAAACTTCGGTTTCTCTTTCTTTCTATTTTTATGATAAGTTTCTGATGTTCCAAGATTTTATATCTATGACTACTTTAATTTTAAACTCATTTACTTAGGAAAGAATAAACAAGCGAAAAATTAAGTAAATACATAAAAAAAGATGTAATGCTTTTTGGACTTGTTGAAAGTGCATGTTGAATATCTAACTTGATACCAATTTACTTCAGTGCTCTCAAGTACCTATCCAAAATATTTATACAAAGTAAAGGAAGTATCGATAATATGACAGAAAATGTTGTTCAATAGTTTGTGCAGAAAGCTAAAAGCTTTCGATTTAAGCTTAAAATAAATTTAATCTAAACAAACTGAGGTGCAAAATTAACCCTACACTTGACAAGCTCTGTATTAGCAGTCAACGAAATACTAGCCCACATCCTTACTCTACCTCCACCGAATAACGCTCTTGGCAACAAGCAGTCTTCAATAAAACACTTGCCCTTTCTTCACACTATTTGCCACCATCTGATGTGTATAGGGTGAATCTGGAACCCAATCAACATGTTCCCGTGCAAATTGCAAATGCTGTCACTGACGCCCTGCGGTTAAAAGAAGACCTGTTGCAGGTCTTCTGAACTTCCACCCACCTTCGTTTAAGCGCTTGTAAACTGTATACACTAACACTATGTTGTTATGGACGTCGTTCAACCCTTGCACAAGAGCAGATGCTGTCACCGTGCGATCACTTAACGCCTGCATTCGAAGAAATCGATCTTGGATGCGATTTGTTACTCTCCGTCTACCTTGTCAACCTGGCCTTCTTGCGTACTCTCCTGTTTCCCGAAACTTTTACGGACCATCTGAGACGGTACCTTGGGGTAATTCCTAAGGCGCTTGCGATGTAACGTGTCTTTCTTGTTTTCACTTTTCAAAGATAACAATTACTCAACAAATTGAACGTGTTACTACACGAATAACTTACAAACAAAAACGGAATGAGGCAGGTTTCTTTACGACACACTCGTTGCAACAGTACTGACGCAACTCTTAACTCTATGCTCGTATGAGGTGCGCGCGCAGATTTCATTCTAAACAAGTTGTAACATGTTCAAACCTAATCATCTAAAATGCAGCACAATTACATGTGCACAATTCATGCGCAACATTGAAATATTTCGAAAAATTCAAGTAACCGGTTAATTTTGCACCTCAGTTTAGTTACACTATTCCTCACGGCCAAATGGTTTTTCGCTTTATTTTTATGTTTTTCTATTAACATAATTCCAATTTGTCTTAGTAATGTGCGAACTTACATTGAGATACGAAATTTAATTGAAAGTATATGTAAGTAATTTGAGATAATAAACCTTTCCAGAAAATGTAGTACGTTTTCAATATACAGTTACCTTTAAATGTTTCCGCCGCTTTGACAAATTATCATTAGAATACACTGTGTTTTTCTTCTCATTCGATCCCATTGGGCATTTTTTTTATTTTCAAAACATTTTCAAGTACAATTGATTACAGAGAAGAATTTAGAAATTTATCAAACCAATATAACAAAGAACTTTGAAAAGCATGGGGTGATTATATTTTCGAAAATTTCTCTTTTAGAGTCCTATATATTTATGAGCCGTTTTCATGTGTGTTAGTATGGGGGCAAAAATCTTAATTTAACTTTCTCTTTTTTTCGTAAATTTAAAATATTCATATAACATAGTAAAACTAAATATACATGGACTTATAAGGCAATTAAAAACAATATAATTTTAATACTGGTAGCCGTAACTTTGTCGTAATTCATTTTGAAAATAATAAAATAAAATAAAACAATAACTTTGTTAATACCATTTTATTCATATATAATCGTGACCGCGGTTTCGACATACAATGTCATTATCAAACTGCAAGCAAAAGTTACAGGCCTACATAGAACTTATAAATGACACAAAAAAATATGGGGGTGGTTTATTATGTTATTTAAAATTACTACTGTATACTTAACTATTATACAAGGTGTGTATCAATTGTCGCAATAGCTACACGTAGCGACATTCTTCGTTCGGTTCTGAATAAAAAATCTTAATGTTTAAATGTCCTATCATGCTTCGTAAATTCGCAAATGTCAAAATTTGACAGTAATTATTTTGATTGAACTCACTTTTAAATACAAACTTATTGTTCTACAACGTTGCCAAATGTGTTTTTCGTGGAAGTACGTTAATGAATAAATGTTTAAAACAAGCTTTTAAATCAAAAAGAAAACGTTTACGAAATAATACTAGTAAATTTTTTTTCTTTAAACTAAATTGCATCTATCTCTATTAACAGATATCGAAGAGCAAAGGTTAGTTACGCACTAAAAGTCTGAACTTCAAGAACCCCGTGAAAACAAACAAAGCATGATACGACATTTTAACATTAAGATTATTTATTCAGAACCAAACGAAGAACGTCGCTGCGTGTAGCTTTTGCGACAATTTATACACACGTTATATACAACATTGGAAAAGAGGTGTATATATAAGATCTAACTGGTCGTTTAAAACGATAGCTATTGTGTTGTTTCGGCTTTTAAAAATTTCTAGGGCCTCTAAACTTTTGTACTTTTGCAGTAACTTTTGCAGTTTGATAATGACATTGTATGTCGAAACCGCGGTCACGATTATATGTGAATAAAGTGGTATTAACAAAGTTATTGTTTTATTTTATTTTATTATTTTCAATATAATTTTCTTCAAGCATAATATATTTGTACAAATTGTTCTCCAAACTGCTGGAAATAAAAATATTAATAAAATACGGAGTTGCGGACCAGCATAACTGTCTCAATATTCAAAAAAGGAGAGAAAACTGACCCAGCAAATTATAGGGGAATAACCTTATTATATTCAACCCATAAGCTATTCACAAAAATAATTCTCAAGGAATTGAAACCATATCTAAACTAGAGAGAAGAACAACAGGATTTTAAATCAAATCGGTCAACTGTCGATGTTACATTTGTGATACGTCGAATAGTCGAAAAACCTATTGAATTCAACCCACCAGCCTTCATGTGCTTCGTCGACTTAATGAAGGCATTCTATCGTGAACAAGTAAGAGACGTGATCAATACTTCAAGACAATGATACACCGACACAACTGATAAAAGTAGTGGAATAGATATACTATACTCAAACAACACAACAAGAATACAAACGGGAACAGGAATGACTGATGAAGTAAAAATTCACAACGGCATTCGGCAGGGGGACTCTCTTAGCCTAAGTTTATTTAACTTAATAATGAGCAAATTAATTAAATCGCGGACTCGAGGAATTAATTGAATCGCGGAGAAATAAGACAACTTACTTCTCCACAGATTCTCGACAACAGCGGAAACTTATAATATGCTGGTCTCAATGGAAAAAACAAAATCATTAGTAATATCTAAAGATCTTACATGTAAACTGGCAATAGGAGAAAAAATAATAGAGCAAGTGATGTGTGTAAAGTATCTGGGAATTGAGTGGAGTAGTGGAAACACGAGCAGACTCAAGCAGGACGAAACAACTACTGCGCACATCAGAAATGTACACATTAAGAACAATAGCCGGAAAACCCAGAAGAGACCGGGTTCGAAATAAAAAAATCAGAGACGAGTGCGGGATAATAGACATCCTAAAATTCATAAAGAAGCAAAGGAGAGAATCGAACGACCACGTCCAAAGAGCCGGAAGTGGAAGACTTATAAGAATTGTACGAGACCGAAGACCAGTAAGGAAAAGAGACCTTAGAAGACCCCAAAAGACATGGCTCAAAAGCTGGGTGTCGACTTCTACCGAGACACCATAACATTCGTAAAGAAGAACAGGCTACTGTATAAAATAGAAAAGGAAGAAGAAGAAGAAAAACAACGTAACTTCTTTCGAGCATAATATATTTGTCCAAATTGTTCCCCAAACTTGCTCTTGGAAACTAGTTTTTCTCTAGATTCTCAAATTATTTTTTAAATGTCTTCGCGTTCTTCATTCGATCCAAGTCATCTTTCAATATTTTAAGTTTTGGGAACAAATGTTTGTCGAGAATATTTCTTCGTCCATAACTGCTTTTTCTCCTCGTAGAATCATTTAAAAGAACTTATTCTGAATTTTCATGTGTTTGAAAACGACAATATTGATTACGTTTTCACTTTAAGTGTACAAAAATAGATCTACTCATCAAGTGCTTAGGATACTTTTATTTACTTTAAAATACTTTTATTTGTTTGTCTTTTTTCAATTTCGTAATGCAACAGGAAGTATGAAAATAACGTTAATGTCCTCGATTAACCCAGTCATAGTCCCAACTTTAATCTCATTTTAAATGTATAGGGTTTGCTGATTAAGGGAAGTAGAAAGGGAAACATCAAGATCCAAAATGTTGAGTAAATTTTTCAATTTTTATTATGCAAGATGCGAGTATATTCGCTTAATTGATATATTTGCAGATCAATGAGGCATATCATATTATAGATTTATCGACAACTATTCTTAAGCTTTAAAAAAAATTAAAAACATTAGCAATTGAAAAATACTTGGAAAAGACATGACTTAATCAATGTACGAAATATCTCCCTATTAATTCTATTGGATTATCTCTTTATTAGTAACAAAAGAATGTCAAATGACTATCGAATAGCGAAAATTGGCTATGGTAAATCATGAAAATATACAACAGGTACAGTAGCCATCTTCATCTTTGGTAAATACAGATTCCAAATAAGTCTTCGCAATTATTTTGCTTTAGTTTTTGTTCATTCTTAAGTTTAGATTTAACTAATCTCAGAAGCAAACTGGCTTGAAGAAATTATATAACATTTAAAACATTAATAAACTCTAAATTAAAAAAATATAAAAATTATCTAGGAGATGTTTATTATTAATCATGTATTCCTACAAATCTTTTTTTCAAAATATCTTTTTGTGATGAAATCTATTAAATATTAATAAAATATCAACT
The DNA here is from genome assembly GCA_935421215.2 of Melolontha melolontha. NCBI lineage: Eukaryota > Metazoa > Arthropoda > Insecta > Coleoptera > Scarabaeidae > Melolontha > Melolontha melolontha. The sequence continues at coordinate 17,678,538 of OW285240.1, read as the reverse complement.
AATATTTCCAAAAGCTATAGAATCTAATGAAATAAATGCTTTCTACATATACGACGCTAATTATTCGAATTTTTAATAAAAAAAAAAAAATTCGCCTTGATACAGGATTTGAACATACGTCCATTGGTTCGCCGGACCACGCTTTTACCATTAAGCTATTAAGGAACCGAAGTTCGAATCGTCGGAAAGTCTTAAATTGCATTATGAAACAGTTATTAATATTGTGCACGTAGTTGGCAAATTTGTGCAAATCAATTGCATTTTTGCGAAGTAATATGAATGAAATGAAATAAATGCTTCCTACATATACGACGCTAATTATTCGAATTTTTTTCAGTAAAAAATTTGAATGATTAGAAATAAAAAATTTTTTACTGAAAAAAATTCGAATAATTAGCGTCGTATATGTAGGAAGCATTTACGAGTATTTCATTCGCATTACTTCGCGAAAATGCAATTGATCTGTTTCTTAACTGAACTGTTTCTTAATGCAATTTAAGACTTCCCGACGATTCAAAATTCAGTCCCTTAATAACTTAATGGTAAAAGAGTGGTCCGGCAAATCAATGGACATATGTTTGAATCCTGCATAAGAGTGAATTTTTTTCAATAGTAATATCACAAGAGAGTGAGAATATATTGAAAATAATTCGACAGATTTTCGAAAACTTGTTGCTAGGGAATAGACACGAGTGGCTATTCCCGAATGGCAACAAGTTTGAGAAAGACTGGAGAATTATTTTCTAATTATTTCTCACTCTCGAGTGGTATTCGAAAGATTATTTTTTAATGTTTAAATAAAAAATACAGCATAAAAATACAACTTTTTAATATTATTTCTGTACATTTACAAAATTAATTAGTGTTAAAAGTTTGTATGTGAAATACACAATTATTGTAAATGTTTTGTCCGTGAGTGGTGGATTTTGCAACATTCTTCTGTTCTGTTGTGTTAAAAGTTATAACTTCTCCCTTGTCTCTTAGGTTATTAATCAAACTTGAATGATGTTCATTATTCAGCTGCGGGTACGGTTTCAATGAACTAGATGAGCTGTGGCCCGTAATTTTTATTATTTCCTGCTCGTTAACACCTGCTTTCACTAGATGAGACACTGCACTTGACCTTGAAGAATGGTTCGTAATTTTTATTTTTTTAGTGTCCAGCCCAATCATGTCCGCCGATTCTTTCATCCACTTCGACATTATGTTCACCCCCAACGGCATATTTTTGTACCATCCTGAAGAAGACGGTTTATCCCAAGCAATGTTTCTGTTAAAAAAGTCTCTCAGTTTTTATATGTTCGTTCCTCTTGCTTAGCAATTTCTTGAGCAATCGGACAGGACACGCATCAGGCTTTTCAGTATTTGGTATTAACCATTTACTATCAGTGAACTTTTGTGCCCCACCTTGCGCTGTTTTAGAGAAAACCGGATTATAACTCTACTCTTCCAGTGGCCAAACCAGCATTGTCTGTTTCTTCTTGAAAATAATGCACTAAACATTGACAACCTTCTCCCCCACACCATGCTAGCTCATATGAAGCAATGTGATAAAAGCATTTTTGCAAACCGAAGGGTGTCTCCTCGTAGCGTTTTATTATTTCCATGATTTGTTCATTAGTTAGAATTGCAGAACTTTGCTTCCTTTTTTCTGGCACCTGTTGTAATATCTTACATTTTGTATTTCTGGCTTCTCTCGCAGATTTAAATTCGATATCTTTAAAGGGGTCTAATTTTCTACTAAATTCGTTGTAGTACAACTCTTGCATTAATTTGGCGGTTTTATTCCACATTGTTTTAATAACGGCTTCTTTGTAATCTTCTCCATTGCACCTTCTCATATTAAATCCCCAGTCTTTCAAAATGTTTGCCAGTTTTGTGACTGGTGTATTTCCTTCTAATTTGTAATTCGTCGCAAAATGATTGGAATTGTTTCCATATTGAATTATTACTAACCATAGTATTTTTGCACGAATTTTCTTTAATCTGTGCGTTTATATCTTCCACTGATGATGAACTAAATCGCTTATGGTTCATTGCTTCCAATTTGCAATAATACTGGTGACAGGTGTCAAAACTAGAAAATACGTTGTCGACAAACAGAAACAAAATACTAGAAAATATTCTCGGGAGAATAATGTACTAAGATTATTCTCACTATAATAATATTGTGATTGCACAGAATTAAACACGTGTCCGCAAATACTGCTAAACGATTGGTTAATAAAATTATTAAAAAATAATCAGTAAAAAAAATCGAATAATGTCGTGTATGTAGAAAGCACTTATTTCATTCACATTACTTCGCGACAATGCAATTGATTTTCTATAGAATCTAATTGATATTAAAATATACCGTCTTTCAAATAAATCCGAACACCCAGTAGAAGTGCATCAATTTTAATAAAATTTATACATGTTTGTTTAATTAAACTTAAGAAATTATTACATTTTCAAACTAAAATATTGAAAAATAATGTTACTTAATAATGAGTGGGTCTGTCGCGGTTTCTTATCTATTCGATAACTCTTCGAAGCATGCTCGAAATTAAACGATTTATGGTACCCTGGAAATGTCACCCCAGGTTTCTTGAATTCGATGACGAAGATCAAGTAGGTTATTTGGCGGTTGGGGTAAATTACCTAATAGAGTACCAATCATATTCCGCGCATGTTCGATTGGTGACAAGTCTGGGGAGCGAGAAGGTCATGGTAGCAGGATCACGTTATTTTCTTGTAAGAACCTTATACACAGTAAAAAATATAGAGTAAATATTTTACACTAGAGAATGTATATAGGTCTTACACTTCATAGTGTTAAATATCTACCCAACACCAAAGTGTATAATGCAGTGTACTTTTTAATCAGGTCCAGTGTTAAAAAATTACACTATACCGAGTACGAGGACAAAAACTATATTTACTCTTTGCATATTTAGAGTAAATTATTAGAGTAAATGTGTGTGTTAGTATCTATATATGAGTATTTCAACATACTTAGCGATACAAATTTCACGTACTTACTTACAGCAGATATATTATGGTAAACACTTTTCATTCAAGTTAAGCTCTGTATATTACTTAACAATTGATTACCTTTAAATTTTACTTTTTATTAACTAGGTGTATTAGTCAAGTGAAGTCATACTAGGAAATTTACAAAGTAGACGAATTTACTTGTAATTAATTTTTATTGTATATTTATTTAAGAAAACATTGCTCCTTATAACAACTTAATCTAATACACAAATATTTATTAACGAAATACAGATGGCAACTCACTACATCGTAAATTTCAATTCCTTAAATAATATTTTGGAACTAAGTACCATTCAGGTTGGGCGTGTGGTTGGTGTAGATTATAGGGTTCTCTAGAAGGCAATTCCATTAAAGCAACAACATTCAACTGAATTGGTTGTATTTACTGAACCTTATAAGCATAAAATTCTGTAAAAAAATACTTACTCACCTAGAGTAAATGATTTTTTAATAGACTAATGGTAGTGTAAAATACTCTGTAGTGTAAATTACAGTGTAAAATTTACACGAAATATATTACTTGAATATTTTTACCCCTTACAATAAAGTTTTTCCACGGTCGGGAGTAGAAATCAGTTTCTATGACATCAAAATTAAAACAGAAGTAGTCGATTATTCCCAAGGGAGTATAATGCTCCCAAGGGAGTTTACATTATGGAGAACGTTTGTGATTCATGCAAAAAAAAGATAACATTGAAATTATTTGACATTTAAATTAAATGTTACATTTGTACAATTTTCAAAATTAATATTAGAAGGCATATTACTTTCGCTTACATTTACAGTTTTTGTGATTGCCCTAGTACTGGTACCTACTAAAACCTGATTAGCAATTTTGGTCTTATTTTCAATGGAGTTCTCGACATAACCCTCAGCGACTGTCGTTGATTTCCAACCAGCATGACGCTTTATTGTCGTGATATCCACACCAGCATCTGCCAGTAATGTCGCTGAAGATCTTCGTAAGCAGTGACCAGTATAACATGCAGCATCAGGTAATTTTAAATACGAAGCTACTACACTCGGAATTTTTCCCATGGTATTCTTGCCAACTGGCTGCGAACTACATTTTCCTGCTTTGTAGTACAAAAAAAGGCGCTTATGCTTGACGTGGGGAGGACGAAGGGACAGGTATTTTCGAAACAACTCAAGCATATTTTCCACATCGGTAACCACAAAGGTTCGTGGAATCTTTGTCTTAGTGTTTGGAATTTTTACAATCAAGGAAGAGCCTACATCCTCAATATCATCTACAGTTAAATTGACTAGTTCATCAGTTCGACAAGCTCCGGCAATCCCCAGCCTAAGAACCATACCTAACAACAAAAGTAATCTTACCTTAATCATTAAGAATTCTTTGTCATCTGCACTTGATAGAAAACGGTCGATTTCACCCTTTCTCAATATTTTCGATTTTTTCGCTTGATATCCGTCACCGGTTCTTTTCAAAAATGCGATCAGCTTGGGGAATTTGCTTATATCTATGTTGTCGTAAATTATCAAGCATGACTTAACCATAGAATATTGCGCCCATAATGTGGAAGACTTGTAATTCTTTGCATTTTCACTGAAGTATGCCAACAAAACATTCTCGCTGTATACTTGAACATTTTTCTCGGCGCACCACTTTTTGAACCGATTGTAGGCTATATCGTATAAAGATCTTGACTTCGTAGGCAGCAAATTGCTTATTGCAATATATGCAGCCACCACAATCTCTTCCGACTCACAATTATTCATTGTGCACTAAACAAACTTTAAACTAAACCAAACTAGCACCTTAATTTGACAATTCTTTTTGTTTGTTTATTTTGTAGTTATGACAATAACTCAACGACTACTAAATAAATGCTCAAATCCGAATACAATAATTCTGGTGCTACTTACTTCATAATGACAAAATATGTGTTTTTAAGTTAATGAGACCGTGGAAAAAATAGTATATACCATTCGGGAGAGATGCTATTTTGTCCTCGGTGCATTGTAGCCCTCGGGCTTCACCCTCGCGCTTCAAATTGCTGCAGTACGTTTCGTATGTAATCATTTACATTTAAATTTCTGTAAATAAAAACTAGAGGTGACCTTGACCTTCGACACCGAATTCAAAAAGCCTGGGATGACATTCTTCAGGATACACTGTTACGTGTCCGTTTTATTACTTTATTTTGTAATATAATTAATGATATCTTCAATATATTTCGTTCCATTTCCAACGAACCTACCTGTATAGGTATCGTTATTCGTTATTTTAATAGATATTCAATTTCTTTCAAGTTTTTTTCGTTTGTTTTATTTCGAACCTGAGTGCTCGCTTTTTAGGGAAAAAAGTAGAAGTCTCGCTCTCTACACTTCGTTATTAGCTATCGATCTCTGAACGTAGTTACGTTCTTTTCCCAACACGGATATCGATCGATGTGGCCTTTTCGTAATCATTGTAATCCCGTGAGGGATTTAATCGATCAGCATATCTAAAATTATTCGCTAAATGCGATATCTCCCCTTGGAGGATTTAAAGTGTTGGGAAGAAACACACTTGTAACACGTTAAACAACATCGTTTTAATTTAACCGCCATCGAACGCATTATTCGGTATGTATAGGGCTTTCTCTGTTGTATCTTTCTTTTTGCTTATTTTCGTTGTTATCTCTTTATTTAGATGGTGTACCCGACGGGCGAGGAATGATGTAATACCACCCGATTGTTCCCGCAAGTGACGCTTTCTTCTTTCCCGGAAGGAGGAGGAGATGATCGCAGTTCGATCCGTCAGATAAGCACTCGATTCGTACTTTATTTTCTTTTGTCATTTGTAAATTTCTTGACTTATTTTACATATATATTTTTATTATTATTAATTAATAGATCGTGGTCAAATAGTCCCAGGTGTTTTCTAGACGAAAAACCTGCATTGCCTGACCTTATTTTTTGTAGGTCCTTTCTTATACCTTTTACGTTCGCTTCACGAACTTCTGTTGCCGTTTCAATATAACCTTGCATTTTTACATAAATTTATTTGAACACTTTAATTGCATACATTCCATATTTTTGCTAATTGATTTAAATACTGTAATTATAGGCATTACATATTTTTACTAACTAATTTGAATACTTTAATTATGTGCCTACAGATTCTTGGCTAATTTATTTAAATACTGTAATTATAGGCATTACATATTTTTACTAACTAATTTGAATACTATAATCATATGCCTTACAGATTTTTGTTACCTAATTTGAACACTTTAATTGTTTGTGTTTCATATTTTTGCTAATTAATTATAATACTTTCATTACACGCAATTACATATTTTCCAGAATCTTATTTGAGTTTAAAACTTTCTAGCTAAAGGTCGTTTTATTTCAACTAATTTGTTGAATTTGAATACACTGTGAACCGACAAGAAAGAAAGGATACGTATTGTTTTTTTTTGGGCGTACTAAGGCCCTCAGCCGCTCTGTAAATTATTATACTTAACGTTTTATTGGAATTACATAATCTTGTTGTTAATTAATTAATCTTTTTCTTTACTTTTGTCTGGCCTTCCGCCGCAAAATTATAAATCCTATATTTCAATTTAAAATTTAATTATTTTTTGTGTCTTTAAATATATACTGGTTGACAATAAATAAGTTTTGTTTGGTTGGAAACCACTTATTTTCCTCGTCTCTCGATCCTCGAGAGTGGAACGAGTCTCGGTCACGGAACCGGCCTTCTGCCCCACGCTACTTGCCTTTTTTTTATATACTTTTCGTCAAAGTTTCCGAGTTTGCGACGTCCAGCGGCATAAATTCGGTGGCGCCCTTTTCCACCTCTTTTAGTTACCTTACTTACCTCTGGGTCTCCCCACCCCTGGGCTGAGGCAGCCTCAGAAGCCGGGTGGGCGTTGGACGTTGGCAAGAACGGGCAGGGGCAGTTTTAGTTGACCGAGACTGGGTCTGCTCCGGGGAGCGTTTTCCGTTTTTTTTTATTTTTTATTTCAAGCTCGACGTAGTGATCGTAGCAACACTTTCAAGCATGCCTCGAAGAGTTATCAAATACATAAAAGACCGGGGCCGACCCTACTCATTATTAAATAAATTGTTATTTTTTAATATTTTAGTTTAATGTAAAAAATATAATCATTTCATAAATTATGTATAAAATTTAGTAAAACTAATCAACTCCTACTGGGTGTTTTTTTGAAAGTCAGTATATTTTCACACGAGAACCGCTAATGTAAAGTTTTTAGCCAATATCAATAATACAATTCAATTCCAAGCTTTCTTTAGTCAAAATAATACATGTAATTACTATTTTAGGAAATCTTTCAAGGTAACTGTATCGTACATGTTAGTTTTAAGTCTTCCTCTAGCAACAAATAATATAGGCACACCACAACAGCTGTAACAAATACAACTATAGTTTAGTTGACAATTTCTTTTGAGTATTTAAGGTGCCAAAGTACGTAATAGTTATACATGTATTATTTTATACCAAACTCTTATTTATTGCGATGATCCAAATGAAAATACTTTTGAAAGTATTGTATCACTGCCATAGGTAGAAAGGTTAACAATTTATATTTAGCAAAAAGAGATTGTAATAGATTTTACGATACAGATTTCAAGTAAGTATATTGAATAGTTATCGACGTCATTCTCCGACGGATTAATATATTGAAGGAAAAGTTTTCATCTATTCCATTTCTCAATCTGGTTCTATTCTTCTCGTCAAGGAGAGAAAACGAAAGGGGGAAAATTTGTTGTGGCAAAACGTCTCTCGCTGTTTTGTTTCCAAACTCAACCTATTTAGTGATTATATTACAACAAATTGTAATAAAGAAAGGATACTGAAAAATACTCTTTATTTCACTGACAGATTTTTTTAATACTTACTGTAAATGAATGTTGCAGGAGATACGCGAGTAGAAACTACATCAGCAATAGTTACATTTAGTTTCGAGTTCATTAATACGAGGTGCATTCAAGTTCTAAGGCCTCCGATTTTTTTCTAACTAACTACTCACCCGAAAACTATGAAACTGGTGTTACTTCTCGACGTAATCTCCCTGCAGACGTACACATTTTTCACAACGTCGACGCCATGATTCCATGGCCGCGGCGAAGGCTTCTTTAGGAGTCTGTTTCGACCACTGGAAAATCGCTGAAGCAATAGCAGCACGTCTGGTGAATGTGCGGCCACGGACAGTGTCTTTCATTGTTGGAAACAGCCAAAAGTCACTACGAGCGAGGTCAGGTGAGTAGGGAGCATGAGAAATCACTTCAAAGTTGTTTTCACGAAGAAACTGTTGCGTAACGTTACCCCGATGTGTGGGTGCGTTGTCTTGGTGAAACAGCACACGCACAGCCTTTCCCAGACGTTTTTGTTGCCGTGCAGGAAGGAACTTGTTCTTCAAAACATTTTCGTAGGATGCACCTGTCACCGTAGTGCCCTTTGGAACACAATGGGTAAGGATTACGCCTTCACTGTCCCAAAACATGGACACCATCATTTTTTCAGCACTGGCGGTTACCCGAATTTTTTTGGTGGCGGTGAATCTGTGTGCTTCCATTGAGCTGACTGGCGTTTTGTTTCTGGATTGAAAAATGACATCCACGTCTCATCCATTGTCACAATCGACGAAAAGAAAGTCCCATTCATGCCTTGGTTGCGCGTCAACATTGCGCGTCAACATTGCTTGGCAACATGCCACACGAGCAGCCTTGTGGTCGTCCGTCAGCATTCGTGGCACCCACCTGGAGGACACTTTTCGCATTTTCAGGTCGTCATGCAGGATTGTGTGCACAGAACCCACGGAAATGCTAACACCGGAGGCGATCTGTTCAACTGTCATTCGGCGATCCCCTAAAACAAGTCTCTCCACTTTCTCGATCATGTCGTCAGACCGGCTTGTGCGAGCCCGAGGTTGTTTCGGCTTGTTGTCACACGATGTTCTGCCTTCATTAAACTGTCGTACCCACGAACGCACTTTCGACACATCCATAACTCCATCACCACATGTCTCCTTCAACTGTCGACGAATTTCAATTGGTGTCACACCACGCAAATTCAGAAAACGAATTATTGCACGCTGTTCAAGTAAGGAAAACGTAGCCATTTTAAGTATCTAAAACAGTTCTCATTCTCGACGCTGCCGCTACAATTCCATCTGCCGTACAGTGCTGCCATCTCTGTGACGTATTGACAACGAACGCAGGCTCATTTTAAAACAATGCACATGCTTCTATCTCTTTCCAGTCTGGAGAAAAAAAATCGGAGGCCTTAGAACTTGAATGCACCTCGTATAAATGGAATCCATTTATATGTATATCCATTGCAGCATTTTGTAAACTTCGTGTATGAACTACAGTAACGCACTTAATTTCAATCCGGCATGGTCAATAACTACCACAGCCTTAAATATGATCCATAAAATTGACGACGAAAGGGAATAGCTACAGCGCGAAGGGCGCCAATATTATAATCCTAGTCATCAAGGGAAATTGCATGGATTTTACTTTAAACTCGTAATAAAAGACTTAGTAATTTTCTACGAAGTCGTTTATACTTATAAACGGGGGAGCAGAGGAAACGCATGTTTTTCACTACCGAATATTTTATTATTTATTAATTTTACTTATAGAAAAAAAAAATTATTATTTTACTTTAAATAATAATATTTTTATTGCATTTCTGAATGTACATACATTAATTAGGTTCGGAAAAGAATGTCATTACGATGACGTCCTTCTTGTCGGACGCAAACTCGGAGTTTCTCTCAAAACTCTGCATGACTTTCTGCAACATTTCATTCGACACAGCTTCAATTTCTTGATGAATGGAAATTTTCAGGTCATCTATTCTGTGGAGCTCTTGATTTCAGGTAGCCCCACAAAAAGAAGTCACAGATCGATAGATCAAGATAGCATGGGGGCCCCGTAACGTGAAATAACATGTCCAGGAAACCTTCATCCAACCACTTCTATGGATGCTCTCGTTATGTGAGCTGTTGCACCATCTTCTTGGAACCACATTTCTCTCACGCTTTTGAGCTGTGGAGAGGTTTTTAGTGTAGTTCACATGGGTTCTCCGACGCTGTACATTAACATAGCCATCCAAATGGAAATGGTCTTCGTCACTAATAATAATTAGGAAGTCTGTATCTTCCGTAAGAATGGCGTGCATTATGCCACAAAATTCTGTGCGTTGCACAAAATCGCTTTCACTTAGCTACTAGACGATCATTATTTTGCATGGGTGAAATTTGAGATCATCATGTAAGATGCGATGAAGCAATTGGTGTGACATATCTAGCGCTAGGTATAGGCTGTCGCCTGGCAGATCGTTTCGGACTAGCAAGAACTGCCCTTCTCACTCTGTCTACGTTTTCTAAACGCCTCAACCAATCTGAATAAGGTGTTCCGATATGGGACTGCACCTCGAGATTCGACATTAAAATTTCAACGGAAAAGATGTTGGACCCTGACCACAGAATCATTGTTTCTAAAATACTGCTCGACAGCAAATACGCAATGATCTACACTCCAACGTTCCAAAATGACTGAAACTGCATTGTCTGAGCTATCTAATAGTGGTCACTCAAGGCCAATATCCCCACTCCTCGCTGAGTACTACCTGTTAAAATAACATGCATTTCCTCTGCTCCACCCTTTACTTACATCTGTAGAATTATTGAAACTTTCCACTATTTTTATTGCTTAAAAACGAATAAAATCTCTTGCATTATATTCATCACACGACTGATCTACCATACGTATATATGGGACTGCACCTCGAGGTTCGACATTAAAATTTCAACGGAAAAGACGTTGGACCGTGACCACAGAATCATTGTTTCTAAAATACTGCTCGACAGCAAATACGCAATGATCTACACTCCAACGTTCCAAAATGACTGAAACTGCATTGTCTGAGCTATCTAATAGTATCACTCAAGGTCAATATCCCTACTCCTCGCTGAGTACTACCTGTTAAAATAACATGCATTTCCTCTGCTCCACCCTTTACTTACATCTGTAGAATTATTGAAACTTTCCACTATTTTTATTGCTTAAAAACGAATAAAATCTCTTGCATTATATTCATCACACGACTGATCTACCATACGTATATAAGTACGTCGCTTTTTTCAATTTATACGGCAGATTTTTCATTCATCAATGTTTTGATGAATTTGATATGTTTTGTCCACCCTTACTTAATTATATATTTTAATTGAACTAAACAAACAACAGATTTTAATGCGTTAAACAAGCACAAAAACATAAACAAAATCTTCAAATTTAAATTGTAGGTAGAAACGCTCTCCAATACAAAAACAAAACTACATACTGCCAAATTTAATTTAATTAATAAATATCCAGCTGTATAGGAATGGATCCAAGTTACAGGATTCATGAACTGCTTGAGCTTCCTATATGACTACTTTCGTTTGCTTGATCTTATCATGAATGTAATAGTAGTATTGGCTGTAACTATAATTTTCTTAAAAATATATACCATCAAGTCTAGCGTATCTTCTCTAGGATATCTAGAAAATATAACTTGCAAATCTGTTTACGAAATATAAGTATAAACATTTTCATTCCTTCTTTAGATTTAATACATAATCCAACATAATCAATGTGCTAACACTATACATACCAGCGCTTTACTTGTCATTTCAAATACCTTGTCAAATACTAAACTTAGTAAAATAAAATAACTGTCGAATACTGTTTGAATTTCTAATAGATTAGTAACTGTTATCACTGTAAGTATATAAATGTTTAAAAAAAAGAAAGCAAGTAATTACAAGGAAATTTGTGTCTCAAAAATTGTTGGAAGATATATAGTATAATATGTACTTATTAAGTGAAATGCTACAGGGTCGATGTTTGTGGCCAAACGCTTTTGTATTTGTATAATAAATGTTTAGCTTTTGTTAAGATAAATTTATAAATATTCTCACTTATCAAAAAAATAATTTTTTTTTCCCTAATAATTGCACCCTATCATATCAATATGTTAGTAACGATGAAAATTATCATGCATTTATAACAAATAATATTGTCTCTGTTGAAAAAAATCTCACTTTCGTTATAAATGATATTTTGTGTGATATTTTTCATCGTTTAAAATATGACCAACCGAATTTATTGAAAATCGCATCTGCGTATAAAGAAATACAAAGAAACTGCGCTCGCAAACACATGCAAGCATGTGTCGCCAAAGGGAACAATCATTTCATTTTATATCTCATCTAAGAAAAATAAAACAGAGACAATTAAATAAATACTTTATTTTATGATATGTGTATGTACATTATTGAAAAAAGATTAATTGTGTAATTTATAAAATTAAGATAAAATCATATTATATATAATAAATGTAATTAAGAATCGTAATTATAATGATGGATGACATAACGCTTTATTAAATACAGTTGTGAAAAACATGTTGTTTTTATACCTAAAATTACCCAATATATTCTTCCCGTTTTGATGTATACAAGTGTCCGTATCTTTATGTTCAAATTTTAGGAGTGTAAAGTAGACTTCATTTCAAGTAACAAAAACGCAAAACTTGTATATCCATTTTTATTTGTTTCAAAGTTACAGATCTATGAATGTGATTGTCAGATCATGAAAAAAAATGTAATCCTAAAGTCAATACAAACTTATTTTATTTAAAAAAAGTTACTTATGCGATTAAATAACAGGCCTGTGATTGTTAACGTCGCATAATAAAATGTTATCCTAAAATAAATAAACACGTGTCGTAGTGCATACAGTAATTTCTTGAAGATCTACAAAAAAGAGTACTGGAAATTGGTTTATGATAAAGAAGGTTCTTACTTATTTCGTAAGTGCTGAACCATGAATATCATACAATAAACAAATATTCAGATGACTGTTAACGTTGCATTTTTTAATAAAGGATTACATTATGTTTCAGTTCACACAAGAGCTTATTAGTGAGTGGACACGTTTTCTTTATTCAAAATTCCTTACCGATTTTCTTCTCAAGAGTATGCGGACATGCATTTTGTGTATGGCTACTGTAACGGCAGTGCACGTGAAGCAGTTATTGAATACCGACATCGGTTTCCCGATAGGCGCATTCCTCATTACAGAACGTTTCTAGAAGTACACAAACAATTTCGGGAATGCGGACTGCGTGATTATCTTTACGGCCGAGAAGTAAATTTGCCAGCAGACTTAGAGGGAGAAGCAGTAGCTATTGTTACAAGGGATCTAACTCTCAGTGTACAAAGGCCGAAAAACTCCAATAATTTATCAATTGTTATATTTAATAAACGGCTAAGAAATTATCTAAACACTTATATAGCTATGGAGTAATAATTAGCATTTCCAACATTCAAATCTGACATCTGCTCTCAAAATACTGACATCTGCTTTCAATAACTCACATCTACTTTCAAAATAGGCATCTGCTTTCTAATCTGACGTTTGCTTTCATAACTGACACCTGCTTTCAAATCAGACATCTGCTTTCATTAACTGACATTTGTTTTCACTAACTGACATCTGCTATCAAAACTGACATGAGCTTTCAAAACTGACTTCTGCTTTCAACTTGACATCTACATTCAATAACTGACATCTGATTCATTAACACAGTTACTTTATAATGCATTTCTAAATAGCTTGAACCTGGGTCTATTGTGGCTTAGTAGTAAAAGCGACAGCCCGGATAGCTGTAGACTTGGGTTCGAGTCCCAACGTAGACCATATTTTTCAATTAAAAAAAAAATTTCGTATGATTTGCTTTGTAATTTGTAGTCAGCAATGTTTACATCCCCACTTACTCTGCAATTACATACATTCTAATTTGATATTTGTAAATATTTCATATAAAAGCCGAAAAACTCCAATAATTTATCAATTGTTATATATATATTATGTAGTAGGGCAAGCTTACGCATAAGAATGCCCTAGTTTTGTGAAATACAGATCATCTTAGTTAGTATGTAAATATTAGAAATTAAGATATTTTTGTAACTGAATTCTTCATCTGTCACATCAATAAAGTTGATTTCGCGTTTTTAATTGTTCAAAATTAAGTCTCATATTTATTTATTTATATCTTTTCATTTGTCTTAGTCATTTTATTTCAATATTATATACTGCCGAAAACATATTAACTTAATTGATCAATAATAAATGATATATTCTTTAGAGAAAGCTGTCCTTTTTCAAACTAAAAACCGCGGTAAATATCCCAATTATAAATCAGCATATAAATGAAATTTTTATGTACATAGAACAATTACTTATATACTAAAATAAAATATATAATTTTTGTAAGATATCTATATGGTTAGAGTAACTAAATTATCATTTTCACTAAAATTATTAGCGAGATTATATTAAGACATACAAATTAGACGAATAAGAAGCTAGCATTCTAAACAAACGATAGTTAGCGTCATGTTGTAAGAATTCCCAAAACACGCCGACGTTTTTATTAAGTGCCGCTCTGGAAATAAGAAGAAAAAAATCATTAAATAAAATAGAAAAACTATACTACGAACATATAAAAATATCACCTGTTTATCCAGCACCTTTTTGACGTATTTTGCGTATCCATACATCATCCAGTTCCTTTTAAAACGAAACTTGCATTTCACCGGGGCAACATCCAGCTAAACCGAACCGAGGCGGTGACGCCGTTAGATTACCCGCTACCCAAACCTGTATCCTGAACGTTGGAATTACAAGAATACTCATGACTTCCTGAATCCCGTCTATCTCCAATTTAAGTATGATTTATACCTCCTAAAAATTTTTAAATGTTGAATAAGTTAAATTCATAAAGAAAAACTTCTATTATAGATATTAATAAAGATATGCCTTATAGGTACATTTAAAATAAGAATTCGTTTATAAAAAGTAGAAGAATATAGTTCCTCTGTTTATAGTTTTTTTAAAAAAGAGAAAGTAAGTAGATAAATTCAATTTATTTCATAATCTTTATTAATCGTAACTTAACCTAAGAATTTATGGTATTCATATTATCACATGACTTGTTTCAAATAAATATTAATCCTATTTTTATGTTAATCACTTACCTGCTAATCAATTCATCAATAAAACCATTTACATTATTCTTTGACTCTCTCGTTTCATTTTGTAGATATTGCATTTAAAATATACCATCATTTATTATCTTGTTCACCATTATTTAACACGTATTTTTGTAGAGTACCGAACCTACATCGTAAGTGTATTTATAAAGCACAAAACAAGAGTCTCATTGTTCTACAAGCCGGACATTTAACATAAATTATTGCCTTTAAACAATAAAAAGCTGTACAAGTGAAAAGCTGTTGAGGTTAAGTATACTTCGTTTTATGTACGATTATTTATTATTTGAATTATACGCATGTAACAGATACAACGTTTTATACAACTCCATCTGTATGTAATATTTGTAATTATATTAATAGATAAATTAAATTAATTTATAAATTACCTTATCAGTTTCATTATATTTAATCATTTAATTTTGTATTTATTAAGCCTCTTTAGGTCAACTTTAATATATATATATATATATATATATATATATATATATATATATATATATAATGAACTTCATGTCTATGAGAATCAATAATTGAATCGATTACTTTAAAAACCACATAAATCCATTTCCCAAAATTTTGAGTAAAATAAAGAAAAATGTTTAAAAATCCAGACAATGCCTTATTTCTATCTAGTTTTTTTTAGTGGATAGTGTACATCGACACGATACATTTGTGGGTTTTAAAGGACATGTAAGGCCTATTGTCCTCTTACTGGGCCAAAAAAAAGAGGTCGGATATATGTTGTTTTGAATATCACTAAGAAAAAAATTGGAAAATGCTTTATTACAAAATACTTTTAACCTAATACAATATTCAACGAACTCAAATTAAGGAAAGTATTAATAGCTAATAATGTTAAGACATTATTAGCTATTAGTCATCATCATTGTCAGTTGCTGCGGTTGTGGGCCACTGGAAAATTTCGTTACAAAATTCTCGTACACCTGGCACTTCATCGTCTTCTACAACACCTTGAAACTTTTTTAAGGACTTCATCTTTTTGTCTTTGATAGGGATTTTTACATCTGGATAAGCTCCTTGAGTTGGGAAAAGTGGAACCTCGTCGTTTATAGACAGTTTAAAGGTATGTTGGTTCAAGCCAAGAATAAAATCACGTGCAACTACATAACCTTTTGTTGCACTGGAATATGAAAAATGGGTAAAACTCGACACTGCAAATGGTTGCTTCTGATCTCGTGGAATGTTTCTGCTAGCAGTCTCCAAGGACAGGCCCGTTCTTTTGTAATATTTTAGCCACCATCCTTTGAAGCCCTTAATAACACTATTATCAGATTCGATGAAGTAAACTGAGAAGTTGTTTTTGCTGCTGGATTCCAATATAAGTTCCAAGTATTGTTTTGGTGTCTAAATCCTGTCAATTTTTTTCAGTTTTCTTTTAATGACTGCAAAATCACGGTCACAAGGCATGTATGAATGTCCGCGAATGGGAAAGTGTTGCTCCACTGTGTCAAAACGTCCCATTGCGACAAAAGCAGAGCACATTCGAATAGTGGTGTGATTTTTATTTTGCCCGGGGCATCCATCTAAAAAAATGTGAAAGTGTTTCACATCTTCAGATACAAGCTTCTCTTTCATTACGGCGTTAACAATGAATGAACATACTTCATTAGGGCCTTTTTTTTCTAATCCTTCATGGTACATATAAAGCAAAGATTTCCCAGTTTTGAAATGATGAATATTAAAAATATTAACTGTGAGCTGGTGAAGATAGAATGTATCTTGGATGGGAACTACAGGCAACATTAAGTTTTGCATGTAATCTATGCATATTCCATCAACGGTTGGGTCCTTTTGGCAGAGTTCAGTAACACTCTTCATCTGGTTATAAAACTTTTTTGCTCTACGCAGATGGACCCTCTTCTCGGCTGCTGCTACGCGCTTTGCACTGTCGTTCAATAACTTTGATTTCAGTTTTATATTAAGTCCTTCGCAAGTAGTGCATGTATCGACTTGAGGTCTTCCAAATGAAAGGTCGTATTCTTTAAAAATCTTCAAATAAAATTTGTATGATATGGACAAATTAGGGTATTTAGAGCAAAACATTTCAAGCATTATTTTCACATTGAGTCTTTCACTTAGATATGCATATTCACGGGTTGTGTAATGGCCTCTTTTTACTGGAAATGACTCGATGTGTTCTTTAATTTTTGCGATTACGTGTGCAGGTTTGGCAATGCCTGGCGTGTGTTTTCCTCTGAGATCTTTGGGTGATTTACCCGTAACTAACAAACCTGTCATGCGTCGTACTCTATTGTCGGTAATGCCATGTATTTTAAGAAAACCGTCTTTACAGAGATCGATTTTGCCCGAAGAAGTTACCAGCGAATATTTGAATGCAGAATCATGGGTTTTCCTTTTAATGTTGTGTTTCTGTACAGGCCGTCTACGTTGGATTGGTACTGGTATTATTAAATTTTGCAAATAAGTATCCTGCTCATCCTTTGTATTAAAATCTCTGAACTTCGAGAAAACCTCCAATTTTATCTCGTCTGGTACTTTATTTAAACATTTCTTTTTACACCTAAGAAAAAATTAGACAATAGCAATGCTAAACAATAATGTAAGCACATTACCTGCACTCTCGTCCTGGTTGTATCTTTTCAACATTAATTCCTCTATGATTAACATATTCTTCCCCTTTTATTCGTGCTTTTTTCACAATTTCACACTATGTAACTTCTTTTGCACCCTTTCTACGTTTTTTACCACTGATACCGTGTTCATTGGTGTCCATCTTGATTTCAACTAACAACAAGAGAGATCAGCTAAACTAACTTGCTCACAGCTCCACCTGTCATGAAATCTGGTCATTTACAGAACCACATACATCCAGGATATATGTTCTTTTCTCATGCAATGACAAATCGTGCTTGTTATACAAGCCAGACAAAAACATGGATTTATGTGGTTTCGTTGCGGAAGGGATAGAACTACCTATAAGGAACCCGAAAATTTCAAAAAGTCATTTTCCCTAAAAATGGGATATATGTGGTTTTTAAAATGACCGATTCAATTATTAAATCTCATTTTACATGTGATTGTCGCTATAATTTGTTGCACTGGCGATCTGTAAAAACAGTGAAATGTCGACATTTGCACATTCCGGGCGGATATGTATTTCACAAATTTTTCATGTATATACAGGGTGAGTCGGGAGGAATCGACCAAACTGTAGGAGTGTATTCTACAGGTGAAAGTAATGTAAAAAAACTCAAATGTTTTTTTACATGATTTTTATTTGTTTTCGAGTTATAGCGTAATTAAAAATAAACAAAATTTCATACATTGAAGTTTTTGTGTTTTATTGGTATCATCGTTCTTTATAATATATTTTCAAAAATACCGCCATTAATTTCAAAACATTTTTTACATCGTCTACCAAGGGCGCTGGTTGCGTTCCTGATTGCGTCAGGTTGATGTTTGATATTGTCAGCAGCATTCATAATCCGTTGAATTAGTGCATCACGAGCGCCCACTTTTACTTGATACACTTCATTTTTTAACCAGCC
The DNA here is from genome assembly GCA_935421215.2 of Melolontha melolontha. Taxonomy (NCBI): domain Eukaryota; kingdom Metazoa; phylum Arthropoda; class Insecta; order Coleoptera; family Scarabaeidae; genus Melolontha; species Melolontha melolontha. The sequence continues at coordinate 17,659,880 of OW285240.1, read as the reverse complement.
CCATAAACAATAATCGAGTGGCGTGCGGTCTGGAGACCTAGGAGGCCAACCAATATGACTACCACGTGCAATCCAACTCCCTGGAAACCTTTCAGCCAAATGTTGCCTGACTGCACGAGCGTAATGTGCAGGCGCTCCATCGTGCTGGTAGATTTGGATTCTGATCTTTATGGGAACATCCTCTAGCAGTCCGTGCAGTTCATTTTCTAAAAAATGTAAATAGGTGTCTCCCGTGAGGTGGTTCTCAAAAATGTAAGGACCAATTAAAAAACCATCGATCATACCACACCACACGTTTACCGAAAATTTATGTTGAAAGTTACTTTCGACTGTTGTGTGTGGATTTTCGTCTGACCATACATGCTGGTTATGACAATTATTAATACCGTCACGGATGAATGTCGCTTCATCCGTAAACAGTAGACGCGATACAAAACGAGGATTATCATTTATCCATCGACAAAATTCCATACGTCTACGATTATCATCTCGTTGTAGGTGCTGTACTCTTTGTACATGGTACGGACGTAAGCCATGCTCGTGGAGTGTTTTTATCACCCTTGTTTGTGGAATGCCCAATTGAATACTAATTCTCCGTGAGCTGGTAGTTGCGTCTTCTTCTACTACATCCAGAATATCTTCTACTTCTTGTAATTGTTGTCGACTGCCTCGTTCAGATATTATGTTTACACCGGGAAGCTTTCCGGTCGCGCACAATGTGTTGAATACACTAATAAATACAGTTTTATTAGGATGTCTGGATGTTTATTAGGATGATGTGGAAACCGTTGACGATATTCATTAGCAGCAGCTGTAGCATTCCCATCTCAAAATCCATAAACAAACACCATATTAGCATATTCTAAATTAGAATAAGTGTGTGGCATTTTAGTTTGTTACACTATAGTCGTACAAACGTCAAGTCAATGTCACAATACCCGAACACAATATTATAATTTACTCCAAGGTATAGGGAACATATTTTATGGTGGCAGCGCCCTCACTATATCAACGATGAACTAGAGGTAGTGACATTAGATGCATTAGGCATACAAACCACTCTACACCATTTCTCGACTGCTTTCAATGTCACTACCACTAGTTCGGAAAACCACGAACAGGAAGACTTCCCTATAATGAATTGCTACCGGGGTTTCACTGTTTTTACGAATACATACATAAACATGGTATACTAAATCTACATTTTTAGTTACGCTAGAACTTGAAAACAAATAAAAATCGGATAACAACATTTGAGTTTTTTTACATTACTTTCACCAGTAGAATACACTCCTTGAGTTTGGTCGATTCCTCACGACTCACCTATATATACATTTTCCTAACTTTTCTACTTGGGTCGACATCCTCGTTTAAATTGTTTGTAAATATAAAATATCACATCGGACATAACCTTGTCTAATGTTGACAAATAAATGTCTTAATTTCATGAAATTGGTAGTACTGTTATAACCTAATGTGGTTGATATGTATGAAAAATGTGCAAACTTTTCATTCATAAGTTTGAAACTTCAAGGTTAGAGTTTAGTTACTAGAATTTGAAAAAAAAAGTATTTATCTAGTACCATGTAAAACAAGCTTTTATACTGATTGTTAAACTATATTTGCCTATATACAACTAATATTAATTTTTTTGAATATGATTTGATTTTATATTTTTAAATAATTTGCAACCCTACACATTGTACAATTATGAGCAATGAGCAAAGTCTGGAGTCTGGATTAGGGTGTAAAATATATAACAATACGAACAACAAGCAATATATAACAAAAAGGTTCTATTTGCTACAAATACAAATTTCAAACAAAATAAAAAATGTATAATAAACAAAATAAATATAAACATATTATAAACTTTAACGTCAACTAATGAGTAACGAAATACATATTTTGAATTATACAAATTAAAATACTTTGTATTCAACAAGAAAAAAAAATTTTAAAAAGGACAAAAGTGAGGGTGCATAATTTATTATGTGCAATATTAACATTTGGCTATGAATTGTGAACACTGATCAAGCAATAAAGAAGAAGGATCCAATCACACGATATGAAAATACTGATCGCAGGAATATACGTGCCGAGAAAATTCCAAATACTGAAATTAGAAATAGATTAGGATTGAACCCTGTACTTACAAAAATAAAAAAGCGCCCTGAGATGGGGATATATAAAAGATCGAGAGTGAAGTGGAATGATAAGTAAGATAGATCGACATTTGAATGAAGAGGAACTGGATTGAAAAAAGGCAGAACTTATAATGGCTAAAACCTATTGGAGAAACAGGATAAAAGTTTGATTAGGATGATAAATTCAGTGGCGTAACTATACTCCCGCAAGCCCGCTGCGGCGTGGGAGGCATAAAAGTCGTAAGAGCCCAGAACCAAACAAATTTAAAACAAAAAATGTGCTTGTTTTAATCGTAATAATCGCATAATGTTATAAATATCAGCGAATGCATTTCCATTCGGAAAATATTCATATTATGATTATCATAACAATTGATTATTCGGGCACTATGAGACCGCAAAGTGATGTGCCGCCAGAACAGCGACGCGATTTCGTCAAAATTTATAGTTACGCCACTGGATAAATTAAGACAATACTGGCTCTTGCCGGTAATTGAACATAGATTATAAATATAAATGAATTAATGAATATAAATGAAAAAAGAAACAGCAGGTAAGTTCCACACACGCAAGGAAGTAGAAAAATAAACTACTTGAAGACTTCTTCAGCTCCTTATGTTGAAGGAAAAAATCATTATTGATATACAAATTAGATTTAATATTCAAACAACCGTGTGGTAAAATAAACTAAAATTAAGGAGCTGATAATTTGTTATATACCAACAGCATAAAAGCAGACACACAAAAATGCCAAGCATGATGGCTGAATGATTCCAGGCTGAATTGTTTGCAGTCGCAGCCTGCGCTCAGAAAATTCGGGAAGCTGCCTGTGCAAAAAAAAATTAACATAATGATCGACAGTCAGGCAGCTATTAAAGCCATTATGAAATACATTCACCAGGTCTAAAATTATGAAACATTGTAAACAGATCTTCAATGGACTGGCACAAGACAATACTGTGGCACTGATATAGGTGCTAAGACAATGTGAACCGACGAACTGGCCAAGGAAGGTTCTAAGAAGTACTGCATTGGACCAGTATGTGGAATTGCCAGAGATTCTACTAGAAAGATCTGGTTATGGCTAGAAAGCGAACATAAAAAGATATGGAGGCTAAAGGAAGGTTAACTCCATACTAAGCCACTACTAGGGGGGCTGGACACTAAGCTTTCAGCCAACCTAATTCGTAATAATAAAAAAGAAATTAAAATTATTACCGACTTAATAACCGGACATTGTCCTTTAAGGAAGTATTTGTACAACATGGGCTTAGTTAGCGAGCCCTGGTGTAGAAGATGTGGAAAACAGGAAGAAACTAACTAGCCTTTAGCCTGTGTACTTGTGAGGAACTGAAGGAACAGAAATTCGGAAGTGATCTATTAAATCCTATGATGGTACTCAAATTTCCCCTGAGGATAGTGGCTTCCATTGAGGATACAAGACTAACAAAGTGGAACAGAGGTTTCTATTGGCGGTAGTCCAAAGAACAGTGTGTCCAAGTGCCTGGATTTACTGGCATCCAACCCAAAAATTCAGAAGAAAAAGAAGAAGCCAAGTATTGTGAAAATATGGTGAGATAAATTAGACAGAATTAAAATATGTTAAATAAAGTGGTATGTAAAAAGAAGTATAACTATAAAGCAATACAAAAGCGAATTCACAGTATTACAGAAAGTGCAAGAAGCTGCTGAAATTTCTGAATAATATAATGATCACAACAAAATTGACGAAAGAAAGAAATAATGCCAATATTAAAAAGCTTGCAAAGCGCAAATCACTAAATGAAAGGTACCGCGATATCATAAAGTTTCTGGGTCAACGGTGGCCATGGGGTGAAAAACGTCTGTCTTAATTTATATCATCCTTTTGTGAAAAATCTGATAAAATTTTCAGGTTATGTGTCACACTGACATTAAGATTAATATATTGACAAATTTTAACGTCAGCATGACACTTAACCTGAAAATTTTATCAGATTTTTCTCAAAAGGATGATATAAATTATGACAGACGTTTTTCACCCCATGGCCACCGTTGACCCAGAAACTTTATGATATCGCGGTATATTACTTACGCATACTTGAATTACAAAAATTTAAGTACGAATTTACTGCATAAATAGCACCTACAATGGTTTTGGTCTGACCAATTTTTCATATTAATACAATATTAACATTATTTTGATTAATACGAAAGTTATATCTGTAAAATAAAAAACAAAACAATATGATGTAAATGTACATATATGTATATATTTATTTTACTCTAGATCATGCTTAAAAGACTAATCCTATTATATACATATAGAAGTATACATAAAAACTGAATACATAATAAACTTAATAATACATGAACCTAAGTACGATCTTCAAAAACCAGATTACTACCACATACTGGACAAATAGTCTCCTTTTTATGTAAAGTCTTGGGATCTTCCAACCCAAATTGAGTTGAGCATTTCATACAAGTAAACAAATGCGATATCTCTTTTGGTGGCTTATTATCGACGATATAACGCAATTTTTCGTATAATCGGGTACGATCATACTCGTCCTCGATATAATAATAACGAGAAGAATTAATTCTAACAGTATCGAATTCCAAATGAATGTAATTAATATCAGCTTCAGTGATCATTTCACAAACAGTCATAGAATCTAAAGTAAATCTACCCAAACCTTTCATACTAACTTGGTTTTTTTCAGTTACGTGAGTTTGTGTCATTATCACAATTACATCATTGCCACCTTTAATAGTTGCCATAAATATATTACTTTCGCCGCATTCTAATTCTTCATCATCACTTTCTTCTGTCAAGTCTTGTTCCTCTTCAGTCTGTTTGTGCTCGTATACATCATTCGTTACTTCCAACTCACAGTCTTCAGTTACTGTATCTGAGGCCGTAACATAATCAGTTGTATTATCTGAAGTAGTATTTTCTTCTTTCATTATATTTTCAATGGAATTTAAAATACTTTCGCCCAAAGGTGTGGAAGACATAGGTTCCTCATGAACTTCAATAAAAACATCATTATAAGTCACTCTCAATGATTCCTTAGTACTCACGCCTGCTTTATCATATAAAATTTTAATATATTCTTTGTGTAACGTTGCTATTTGTTCTTTGTTATCAACAACTTCAGGTATTTCCGCTCTGGTTTGAAAAATAGGAAGAGAAGATTCCAAAGTTTCTAATATATCATCAGCAATCACAGCCTGCTTAACTCTCACATTTCTTCCGAGTACATCACTGGTTTCTGCGGAATTGCTACTAGAAGAAATTTCAATGTTTAGAATTTTAGGGTGTAAGGAACTTATGGACTGTTGTTCTGTTTTACTGAGACCTATATTATCCAATATAAATTTAACAGATGCTGTATTCTTGTGTAAATATCGAACCGAACGTAGTCTATGTTGAGGATGGTAACTCAAAGGATTATCTTGTAAATTCAGAAATTGCAATGTTGCCAAATAAGATAGTGGGATTAATAGGTCATGTTCTACAAGACAGTTTTCCATTAAATCTAGTTGCTGTAGGTTTACTAATTTGTGAACATCTTGAATGTTGTCTATAAGATTATTATGAAGAAACAAGACCTGAAAAAATAAATATAAAGAATAATAATTATACAAATATTTGACATAAATCAATGACATTTAAATTAAATTTGATGTATTGCAATTCAATAAATATACATACACAAATTGAGAAAAAAAGCTTGCAAACAAATATACTGTCGTGAGCAAAAAAAACGGGACACTGTTTCTGCGTGGGTTTAAATTGTGACTACTTAAGTTGCTATCTTTACTCATAATAGTAAGTCAGGAATTGTCACAAATGTGTCTTATTGACATTTATTAAATATTTTTAAAATAAATGTAAGTAAAAATTACTAAAAACGATAGAGAAAGATTATTTATTAAATTAAAATAATTATTACATTAAAATAATTATTATTTCGTAAATCCACCATTATTAACTGCATCTAATCTTGTAGACATTGAAGCGACAATATTTAGTACAAAATTTGTAGAAATTTGATGCCAAGCATTATGAACAATATCCCAAAATTCTTCCTGGGTAGAAGCTCTTTCTCATTAATCCCCATACATTTTCAATGGGATTTGAATAAGGACTGTAGGGCTGGATATCTCAAGTTTAAATTTCATTCTCTTGTAACCATTGTGTTACAAGATGAGACAGGAAATTGTGTTGTTCTTATAGCTTCCTTTAATGTTTTGAAAGGGTTGTGCCTAATCTCAGTAACTAATGTTTCGTCTTCCTGCGTATTCGAAATTTTGTTAGGTGCGGAAATAATTTTCCGATTTAAATTATCCTCTTTCCTCCATTTTTTTTATATAAACTTGCGGCTGAACTTTTACCAATATTAAATTGAACCGATACACTTCTTAATGATTTCCCATTTTTCAAGCTAGTAACAAGTCTAGCTTTATCAGTTTTCGAAAGATGCGGCATTTTCAATTTTGAATTATCAACTATGATATAACGTGTGTTCATTTGAAAAGTCAATCTAGGTTACTTTGAAATTTTGATAGAATAAGACGCATATACCGCGATATCATAAAGTTTCTGGGTCAACGGTGGCTATGGGGTGAAAAACGTCTGTCTTAATTTATATCATCCTTTTGAGAAAAATCTGATAAAATTTTCAGGTTAAGTGTTATGCTGACGTTAAAATTTGTCAATATGTTAATCTTAATGTCAGTATGACACATAACCTGAAAATTTGATCAGATTTTTCTCAAAAGGATGATATAAATTAAGACAGACGTTTTTCACCCCATGGCCACCGTTGATCCAGAAACTTTATGATATCGCGGTATATTAGTATGTGTTTGTTGTTCTGTAAACGTAAATTCAAATGACATTTGATAATGTCAATCACAAATATCGTGCGTCGATTCTGGTTTAAATAAATTGCATCTCAGTTTTAAAATGACTTTCACTTTAGAACTTAAAATTTTTTTAGTCCAGGCTTATTTTCGAAGTGGTAATAAAATTGATGGTTTATGGGTTTATTCAGTTCAAGATTGCATGGTAGATTTTCAAGTTGAGTTTCCACATTTTGTAATAGATTATATACAATTCAAGAATACTTTGGATAGAACTTTAAAACTTTTTTCTGAAACTGGTAGTCTCTTAAGAAAATCAGGCAGCGGAGCAGTTAAGAAACGTACACCTCAAGTTGTCAATTGTGTTGAAGAAATAATGGAAAATGAACCACAAACATCTGTTCGACATTTGAGTCAACAAATAAACCTTTCTGTTGGTACAACTCACAAGTTATTAAAAAGAGATATGCAACTTTATCCATACCGTGTCACAGCAGTACAAGAATTGTTAGAAATTGATTACCCACGTAGATTACAGTTTTGTAATTGGTTTGTAAATATGAACAATAATGGAGAACTTTCGCAAAGAGTCATCTTTACTGCTGAAGCATGGTTTTATAAAACAGGATACCTAAATTCACAAAATACAAGAATTTGGAGTAGTGAAAATCAACATGTAATTAATGAAGAATCGCTACATCCAGAGAAAATTGGTGTTTGGGCAGCGATAAGCCAAAGACGAATCATTGGACCAATATTTTTTCAGGGAACGTTAACCGTACGGAAATTTTACAACCATTTGTCAATCAGTTGCATGATGATGAACTTCAAAATGCATATTTCCAACAAGATGGAGCACCTTGTCACTGTACTGCAGAATCTTTGGATTATTTAAGAGAATTTTTTGATGAGCGTATAATTAGTCGAAATACTGAAATTGCCTGGCCTGCACGTTCATGCGATTTCATACCTTGTGACTTCTTTTTGTGGCCTTATCTAAAAAATAACATATTTCGAACACCTATATTGAATTTGAATGATATGCTACAGAGAATCGAACAGAAATGCATGGAAATTAATAACAATCCAGTAATGTTGCAGAATATCATCAGAAGTTTTGAACGGAGGATTTTAAAGTGCATTGATCTTGAAGGACAACATTTTCAACATTTGTTATAGTTTTCAATAAATACCTATTATTTGTTATTTAGTTGTATGTATAAAACTGTCAAAATATACGACTTCGTAGGTTAAGTAGTAAATTTTAATTTACGATATACTTCAAAATGTTCTCAGTAAATCACATGCTACTAGATTAACTTTTCAAGTGAACACTTGTTATAATTTGACGTAGAGTTTGAAAGTTAATCAAATGTTAAAATAAAGGAAATTGACATAACCATTTTGACACTGTCCCGTTTTTTTTTGCTCACGACAGTACTCTTTATGCGTGTGCATATAATCAATATTCGCTGACGAATAATTTAAATTTTAAGCTTCCCTTCAACATGCACGTTATATAATTAAAAAATATAAACATTTTTTTGATGGAGTTTACTTTTAAATAAATAGTCTTACTTCATTTATATATTCACGACCTATGCGAGCTTTAACTAACCTCTTAAAATTGATGCTTGCATTAGCGATTCTAAACTTCGATATTTTTTTTTTCACTAATACTATGGCATTTGAAACAAAATAAAAACTAATTAATTCAAGTATGGTAAGTAGACTGTATAAAATAATACGCTATACGAGGTGTGATCAAAAAATACTGTAAATAATTTTATTACGAATAAAGTAATAAGCTGACAACAAATTTGAATTAATCTCCTTCAAAGTACTCTCCTCGGCTAGTAATGCATTTATTCCAACGTTGATTCCATTACTTGAAACATTCCTAGAAGGCTTCTTTCGGAAGAGGCTTCAACTGCTCCGTCGTAGTTCTCCCAATATCGGAAATGGTGTCAAAATGTTTTCCTATTAGCAGGTTTTTATCTCTGGGAAGAGCCAAAAGTCTCATCCAGAGAGTAAGGCAGATATGGAGAGGCAGGAATCTTTTTTTCGGCCAAAAATTAGCGGATCAGAAGCGAGGTATGGCATGGCACGCTGTCGTAATGAAGGAGAAAGCCATTGGCCCATTTTTTCTAGTCCCTTTCTTCGTACATCGCTACAAACGTTGCAATACGCCCTTGTTTACAGTTGTTCCCCTTGAGAACACCAATCTCCAGTTATAATTTTTTCATTAAGCCCAGATCTTCATCATGATGATCCTTCAATTCCGTGCAAACTGACACACGATATCTTTTCTGTTCGCCAGTCAAAAATCTGGGAACAAATTTCGCACACAGTCGTCTCATTTGCAAATTATCGGTTAAAATGCTTTTGCGCGGACCCGTACGAGATTTCAGTCCTTTGAAACTCTCGAATGATGAATCGCCTGTTTGGACCAACAATTTTTGCAACCTTTCCAACGTTTCCGTCTGTTTTTTGGAGGTCCCTCAACATCCCGACAGTTGCTCGCCTTCAGCCGGCTCATTTCCGCTTTTAAATCATTCATACCACTTCTAAACAGTCTTCAGAGTCACCTCATTGTCGCCATAGACTGATTTTAACATATTATGGACTTCTTTGCAACTTACAAAACTTAATGTTAACGCGTTGTTCGAAATCCATGCGCAACAGACAGGGTAAACACGACCGCACTCTTCCGACTCACTGACAAGTCCCGACTTGATCTAACGTGGCACTGACTCTCTTTAGGAATCAGGCTATCGGATTTATTGTTTCAAATAAATGTAGTCATTCACCCTATTTTTTTATCACACCTCGTATATTATATGTATATGACGGGTATCATGTTTATTATTTATTTTTGGTCAGTAATTAGATCGTGTGTACATACACATCCTACTCTCAAAATATTAATAAACTAAATAAAGAAAAATTATTTTGGCTCAAATGAATATAAACAAAAAAATACACATTGAATCTTGAGTTAACAATCACTACTTGTGTTAGAGAAAGCAGAGCAAAAACTTTTTTAATATTTTGCTTGTTAAACTGTTATAAAATTATTCAAGGCAGAGAATAGTTTGTTCAGTATGGAGTCGAGTATTAAACGAATAAATATTTAGCAACTATTCAGGCAATAATTGAAACTTATTTACACAGTTGTGCATTTTATCATATGTATGTGGAAAGACCAGTTTTTGAAACACAGCTATTGTGTTGTAGCCAATTGAATACTAGTATACTATCAACAACTATATTCCTTTCTTATTTCTGAATATTTAAGTTGCCTTTGCTTTTTTAATTGACAATCGCTCAGACTGAATGTTCTTATAAATAAAGCACATATTGCTAACTATTGTAAATTTATAATAATATCGATTTCACAGACTTAATTTATAAAAAATATATAAGTACAAAGAATTAAACATTCAATATAAGAATTCTCTCGTTCAACACTCTTATATGACATTCCAGATAATTGTTTTTCTTAGTTATTTTATATACATATTAAGTCATTTCTTACCTGCAATCGTCTGCATATCTGTCCATTAAATAAAGGCACCTTTGTTAATCTATTAAAACTAAGATTTAAATACTTCAAATTTAAAAGACATGATAAAGAATCAACATCCTCTAATAAATTATTACTTAAATTCAATGTATTTAACCATGGCACATATTTCAAACTATCATCAATTTCTCTTAAGTTATTATAAGTGAACTTTGCATTCTTTAATTCACACCACATATGTCCTTCTACTTTGTCAGCTCCACAAGATTCAAGTATATCACTTAATTTGTTTATGGATCTCTCACATATCAAAAATTCTAATTTCATACATACTGGGCTGATACCAAGAATCTTATTTACATCAACTTTGCATATTTCTAATAAACATAATTCTTTGAATTTCGATATATCTGTTAATTCTAGTTCTGCATCTGCATTGTAATTTCTTGTTAACTTAAGACTTTTTGTCAACTGAACAAAGTCGTATAAGAAATGCAAATCTCCATATTTTTGATTAGCTTCATTTGTATTATTCAATACATGAAATGAGGCTGTGAATGATTCTCGACGTTCCAAAATGAGATTGAACGAACTATTTAAATGGTTTAACAAATCTGTACTTATAGTAAATTTGCAACTATTGTTTGATATTTTATCACCATTTTGTCTCAGTAATTCTGCCAATTTTGATATATCACTGTCCATTGTGAAGACATAATAAAGTTTCTATAAAAAAATACACATTTAAATAAAACTAATACCTAGCTTCGTTTCTTACTTTTACTGTTTTTTTCGAATCTCTTAATAAAACATAACCTACTTATTTTTTGACGTTTTCTTTGTTGTTTTATCTCGAGACGTTGTATTTGTTCAGTGTATTTATTTTTGATAAACCTATAACGCATTGCCAACGTAAGCGCGTATAACTAATAAATACTTACATGCTTTTTTTTTAATATTTTATAATGAAAGAATTTGAATCAAATTGAGAATTCAATACTGTTAAACAACCAGCGATATATAATTGAAATAGTTCATTTTTATGATGTATTACTGGTGTGTCTTTATTTCCTTTTTGTTTGCATGGCAACATATACAGGATGATAAAAAAATTGAAGATTTATTTTTAACTGAAAATAGTACACACAAAATAATGACAAATAAAACAAAATTGTGATAAAAATTGTAAAGTAACAGAGATATTTACACTTATACGAGCAACACAGGAACACCTCCTACAGCAAATGTTCGAGGTTGCCGTCTCCTGCTTGAATACAAGCTTGTGTGCCTGCTTATTGTGTCTGCAACATCTTGAAGACGTATGATCAATAATTGAACGTTTTCAATTTCATTATCGCTATTGTTCACCAAAACTTTTTATAGGTGGATAAAGGTCCATCGGGTTCAAGTTGGGTGATCTAGGTAGCCATGTAATAGGCCCACCTCTACCTATCCATCGGTCACCAAACGTATTATTTAAATACTCACGCACTTCGCAACTGTTATCATCATGTGTTGACGTATGGTTTAAAGCAGAGATGTACAGACTTATAGGGAACAGGGGCCACTCGGAAAAATTATAAGCCAAGGACGGGCCACTACAAAGAATACTTATTAACACAAATATTTTTATTTTTAAACAGTATGAATTACTACAAATGCTAAGAATAAAAGAACATTCAAAAATGTTTGTTGTAATTATGTAATCGTAATATAATCTAATCATTATAATGTAATATTTCATGTTTTATTATTTTGATGCATGGCATTGCATTGACCTAACAATTTTGTTTATGTTTGGCTCCACATTACTTGTCGCCACAAGTAAAATTGCTTCCAGATTTTCATTTGCCAGACGGTTTCGATTTTTTGTTTTGTTAAGTTTCATCACTGAAAACGTTTGCTCACAAATATACGTCGATCCAAATAAGCTTGCGCATTTTAATGCATTTATTCGCAACTCTTTATAAGCGGTTTTGTCAACGCAACGGTAAAAGTTGAGTAAATTACCTTCATTAAACTTGTTTCGTAAATTATCATCATTTTGCATGTCTATCAATTCCAGCTGTATTGATTCCGGTGCATTTTCGGGTGAAATGTTGAAAGGATTGCTGAAAATGTCTAATAGAGGTATAATTTTTTTGAAGTCTAGAAAACGATCATGAAAAGCTTGTATTAAAATATCAATTTTTTCAACATAAGCGAAATTGACATCAGCTTTATTGAATTTCTCCATTATTTTTTTGTAGTTCAGAAAATGGCTGTAATTGGCTGAACTGATTTGCGTCCTGAAAAGACTCAATTTGCATTGAAAGGACGAAACATGAGAGTATAATTGCGAAATCAATTGATCTTTGCCATGGAGTCGCTTATTTAAGACATTCAAGTGATTTGTGATGTCTACAAGAAACGCTAAGTCACACAGCCAATCAGGGTTGTCGAGTTCGGAGACGTCCTTTTTCTTTTCCGCCAGAAATATTTTGATTTCTTCAATCAAGTTAAGAAACCGCTTTAGTGACAACCCACGACTTAGCCACCTTACTTTAGTGTAAAACAGGAGATCACCATATTCGCTTTCAATATCCTCGAGAAATTGTGTGAATTGTCGGTGATTGAGACCTCGTGATTTTATAAAGTTTACAGTAGGTACTACAACTTTCATCACATTTTCAAATCCCAATAATTTTGAACAGAGGGCCTCTTGATGTAGAATGCGATGAAACTGCCTTAATTCCTTGGTATCTATGTTTTTAGTTTGTAAATACTCTTTTAACATAGTTATTATCCCAGATTTACTTCCAACCATTGAAGGTGCTCCGTCATTCGAAATTCCAGATAATTTCGTTAAATCCAAGTCCATTATAAAACATTTTTCCAGAAGAGCTTTGAGCATGTCACTCCCCTCGGTTTGACTTGTCAAAGAACTCGTACCAATCAGTTCTTCACTCACTTCAAAATTTTGCGTTACACCTCGCAAAAATATTAAGAGTTGAGCAGTGGAACTTATATCTGTAGATTCGTCGAGTGCTAGAGAAAAATACTCAAAACTTTTCGATTTCGTAGCTAATGGCTCTTCTATATTAGCTGCTAATGTGGTAAGTCTTCTTTGAACAGTCATCCGATTTAGTTGAATTTTCTCAAACCTCTTTGCATCTTTCGGACACATTTTTTTGCGGCGGTATCTAAACACTGCTTAACAAACTCACAATCTTTAAAAGGCCGACAAGTTTTCGCTATTATTCGAGATATTTCAAAGCTAATTTCAGTAGCTGTTTCAGCATCTTGAATTGTTTTTTTGTAAACATAGCTTGCTGGCCTATTAGTTCCCTTTGTAGGTGGAAATTTTTTGCGTTCGATTTTCGCCGGTTAATTTGGTAAAAGTATGATGCTGGGTTTCATAATTCCTTTTCACAGGAATAGAAACACTACTCTTGCATATTAAACAGACACTTTTGTTATGCGATGATATAGAAAAGTAGTTTTCGGTCCAAATATCTTGAAACTGTCGATTTTCATCTTCAACCTTACGACTACGTTTTTACTGGGGCCTGGTTTATCCATATCAAAATTGATATTATATTGTTACGTAGGTAGACGCCAAGTTCGATCGACGAAATATTTATTCTTCACAGATAACAATTCAAACAATATAACGTTCGCTTGTCCGTAGTTAAAACTTAACTGCCCCGATAGCGAGCGATGCGTTGTATTTATACGAGTTACCTAACTTCGAGAACCTACCACATTGTTCGGGGATAATACCGACGTGTTTCGCGAATCTTCGAGTAAGTTAAGTCTAGTTGGTTCGACAGATTTCTAGTCTCGTAACAATATGTTTGGAACGACGAGGAGCATACCTGTCCTGCGTAGTAAACCTGAACAAGAAAGTAGTAGGTACTTAAAACATATTGTAATGACTCATTCGATGACGCGAGGCGCGTCATCGCTCTGGACGTTTTCCCGACAGATTTGGAGCATTCTAGACCAAACGTTCCTATTGATATATAAGCCGTCGAGGAAGGGATGTAGAATTCAATACCCAAGTCTCGCGAGTATACATAAATATAGTTACATAAATATAAAATACATAAATGTACTTATTGTTGTTAATAGTTAGTTTTATATTGTTATACGTTTTAATATTAATATAGTGTGTGTCTAAAGTTATTGTTAGTTTTATTTAAGGACCCGAAAAGACAAACGTTACAATATCTTACTAACAATTACAAAAGTTAGAATAAAATAAAAAGTTAAGAAATATTGATTTGAATGGATTATATCTACTTTTGTAGTTCTTCGAACATTTTTTAAAATTCGTTGGCGCCGCATAAATATCGACAGTGGGCCGCGGTATGTGCATCGCTGGTTTAAAGGCACCTCTTCTAAAAGTTCTTGCAAATTGTTTCGTAAAAACATTAAATAATTTCTGGTATGCAAACGATGTGGTAAAGTAAATGGTCCGATAAGAGTGCCATTAACGATTCCTGCCCATAGGTTAATAGCAAGTGTCCTAAGTCTCTTAAACTGTAAGTGTGAATATTTCGTTTCTTTGTAAATTTTATCACATCTTTTTTTCATTTGTCATTATTTTGTGTGTATTATTTTCAGTTAAAAATAAAGTTCCAATTTTCTTATCGTCCTGCATAGATTCTAAAAGAGAAGCCATTCTTCATTTGGCATTGCTATAGAATAAGCAAAGTAAAATACATATGCCGTAATAACGGACATGGTTAAGGCTGCCATCCATTTTCTTGTTCAAAATTACAGAAAAACAATTATTTCAGATATGATATTCGACATTAAAATTTGCCATCTATAACACTCACCATACTTAATTTCTTTTATAAAAACCTATAAAGTTTACCCTAAACTTAATTCTCATTAATTGCAATACTTAAATATTGCAATCGGCCTTAGCTTATTATAAAATATTTTATTGGATTCAATGTTTACCCAAAAAGTTCAAACTATCACGCAAATTTCTAAGGCCTTTATCAAAACTGGTTATTTTTGATAAAATAATGCTAACATTAGGATATTATATTGTTTTTAAAATAAAGGAAATTGGGAGTATTCATAAACCATTATGTCTTATATTGTAGACTTAAAGTCAATTTAAAAAAACATGTATTAATGGCTATTGTTATATATTGGTGTAAGAAAATAAACAATATTCAACAAATTCACTCTTTATTTGTAGAATACAGAAGAAATCATGAATACAAAATAATAAATAACATATCATAAGCAAGGAAAATCTTTAAGATAAGCATAGATATTATTCTTACTACATAAGGTGGAAATAATTCAGTACAAAATTTATTACAGATGAATAATTTTGTGTAACATTTTATCATTAAATAATTAATATAAGCAAAGTTAAATATTTATTAACAAGATTTGATATTATTGCCTTGGAACACAATTGGAAATTAAGTAAGCATGTAAATTCTAACATAATATAAATGAATTAAAATTTTAATTTGAATAAAAGCATTTATTGGAATTTACGTTACGGAAATTTGAAAATAACATTTACTTATGAGCTTGTATACATGTACAATGTTGTAACAATAATAATTTAAGAGTTGATACATTATTAAAATTTCATTTATCTCGAAATTTATGCAATGTTATTCTGAATAAGTGTCATAATTTAATTTTGGATTAAACACGTTAATATTTAATTTAAATAAATTATCTAAAAAGTCCGCTGTGTAATTTTATTTTTAATTTTGAATTATTTAATAAAACCATTTTGGGACCGCAAGAAATACTCGGCTATTATATCTAGAGTTCGATGAATCTTACTAAATCGTAGATATCGCATATTCATTATTTACTTATGTATAAATTCATTCATAGTAAACAAACGGTATGTAAATAAACGCACGGCACATATCAGATGAGTCAGGATGTATAGTGGTACTCAAAATTTATCCGTTTAAATTATTTTTTTAACATTATTTTTTTATTTTTAATTAAAAATAACACAATTGGCATATATTTTAGTAATATAACCTAATAATTAATGACACTTTATTCAGAATAACCTTGTATATAGAATATCTATCCTTTCCATTTAATACAGAATAGTTCTCTTACAAAAATCTTAGATCAGATCACGAAGATAATATACCAAAAATGGACACATAATGTTGTGCACCTACTCTATAAAGGTGAATTAATTTGGAAATTACAATATTATACTGCATTTAAAAGTTGACTTGAAAACTTAAAATGTATGATGAAACTACAACATAGAAATAAAATAATTTACTAAAGAAAACACTCGGTATATTTGTCTCTAACATAGTTTCGACTTTTCAGTCATTATCAAAGAGTTTGTAAACTAAAATAAAAAGTACACTACCACTATTTATGAGTTTTTAAAAGACTTTATTACGGCATCAATAGTAGGGGTGTTGAAAAAATCCAGCTGTGTATTTGTGACATGTCTATTAAGATTTATGGCTTTTTTTAATTTCTAATATTTCGAAGAAGTCAAGTTTTTTTCCTTTATTACAAGTATGTAAAAGTTTAAAATTATTGGTATTGGTATTGACTTCCTCGAAATATTAGAAATTGAAAAAGCCATAAATCTTAATAGACATGTCACAATTACACAGCTGGATTTTTTCAACACCCCTACTATTGATGCCGTAATAAAGTCTTTTAAAAACTCATAAATAGTGGTAGAAGTGTACTTTTTATTTTAGTTAACAAACTCTTTGATAATGACTGAAAAGTCGAAACATATGTTAGAGATTTAATAAATATATTTTGTGAAACAAATATACCGAGTGTTTTCTTTAGTAAATTATTCATTTTGTTTCACCAAGAGCCAACCGTGAATTCTATACATTATAATAGAAATAAAAGATAATCTTAAGTTATAATATTACGTATATATGTAAATTAAAGAAAATATACCATAGAACTTGATGAAAATGAACAAACATAAGTGTTATATCACAACTATCCTAAAATATAATTTTAAGAAAAATGTTAATTGAAATAAATACCTATTTTTTTAGATTTAAGAAAAAACAAAGTATGTATTTGATCATCATAAGCAATTAAGAGACTATAATATTGCAATTATTCATCTGTACATTATCATTTTATTAAATATGTGCAACAATTACTAGATAGAACATTACATTATAACAATATTTTAGCACTATTTTTTAAGACTAGAGAGTATATGTACTTAAATATATAACAATAACATATCTTAATATATGCATGCTTAATGCGCTAATAGTTTAATTATATACATATAATTTTAAATTTCAAAAAAAAACTAATATATTTAAATGATGAAATAAAATACTAAGAATCATATAATTAAAAGCAGTCAAAGATATACGATATTCACGAAAATAGTAGACATAGTTTTATATTAATATGCAATAAAATCCTCTCCAAAAAAAGTCATATCATTTACAGTTTTATCTCTGACACTTTTTAAATAAGTTATATAATTATATGAAAATTGCCTAATAACATAGTACATTGATTATTTTTTAAAAATAAAATGACTTTAAAACTTACACAAAAACAATGTGTAGTCTCACTTCTGGCTCTTACAACTTCCAACAATCAAGCAATATTGTGAATTAGGTATAGAATTAAATTTTATGGTATTGAATCCCAAATTGAGGGAGTTTGTAAAGTACACGGTTAAGTTATAGGATAAAAAGTAGCGAAACATGTAAAGAACCTATAAAGGAACAACTTTGAGTATAAACTTAAAGCCCTAAACGTAATTAGAAAAAGAAGAAAACATTTACTAACCTTACATTTTGTCTATTTTCAACACAAGTAAAACAGCCAAATTTAGGATAGGGTTCTTTGAATGTCCTAATGTATTAATTAAATATCATTCTCACGTATTTTTTCTATATTAATCTTATAACTTCGAAAAAAGTTAAATTGTTTGTTTTTCAAATTTCATCTGCGGCTTTAAGTTTAAATTCAAAGTTGTTCCTTTTTAGGTCCTTTACATGCTGCACTACTTTTTATCCGATAACTTTCACTACTCGTATACTTGACATTACCCAAATTAAGTACCCCAGAAATTATTTAATACTATCCAATGCTTCTTAACAAGCCATCATATCATGTCCCATAGATGTTCAATTGGTTTCCAATCAGGATGCCAATGCACTGGCCAATCCATGGAAGGAATTCTGAGGCATTTATCAACAATCCATGATTTATGCCGTATGTAGACAAACATTATCATGCATCGACAACAAATTTTCTCTAATAAACGGAGTATGTTGTAGCACACACTATTCCAAAATCCCTTCCCCAATATATCGAACAGTTGTTAACGAACTTCTTCAAAAGTTTATAAGGCCCATTGGGGAATTTAAACAAAATTTTGATTTAAAAAAATATATTTCTTTTATTAGTTTATATTCTAATTGTAATAATCTCTAGCAAAATTTTAATTTTGTAGCAGGTTTATACAATTTTAAATTATGATCGTGTGGCCCTTTTCATATTATAATTTCACTATATTTCTAACTTCTAAAAATCAGTTACATGCAGTTAAGGTAGAACATTTACGATATCTTATAACCATAAGAAATAAAAATCGAAGAGGGATATCCTTGTGAATTTCTCTTTGTAACCGTCTTGAATTTCCTTTTGCACATTTGTGTAAGAAACTAAAAATATTCACTACTTGAGTAGATTGTAATGTCATTATTACCTTTCTTTTATTATATAACCATAAGTGGCATTCGAACATCATTACTGAGAATAACTCTCGAATTTAACAAAATAAGCTTTAAACTTATATAAAAATAGCAAAAATTAAACTTAACGTAAGTGAAAATAAAAACTAATTTTGAATATCTTTACAAATGACAAAAGGAAACTATGAAATTAAAGGATACTTTAAAATATATAAAATACGTATTCAGTTATTTCAAATTGTCTGAGAAACCAAAAAAAAAATTATACGATCTGTTTTTACGCAATTATAATATTATATGTATTGTAATTACTACTAATTACCATAGACTACAGAAAAATAATGAAAAAACACAAATTTATTTTAATAATTTTTCACAAAATACATTCCATAAAATAGCTACTATCAACGCACTAAGCAACATAAAATATATGTATATATAAATTTATCTCTGAATAAGTTAAAATGTGTAATAAGAAACTAATATGTATGCATAATTACAAAGCATTTACTTTAAAAAGGGATCTCTGACAATAATGCTGCTATTACTTGACATGTTTTTATTGGATTTTTACCTCACCTGTCGATCTATATCACTATTTTAACTTATTCAGACTCAAAAAAGTCATTGTATACCAAATTGTATACTATTCAATCACATTATAAACTGATGTATATAACCTAAATGATTTTGTAAATCAACCACTAAACAAAATAAGTAATATCCAAATATTGGACAGACAATATAACGGGTGTTCAGAAACATTCAAAGTCAAAGTAGTCCTTGAAAATATGAAGGCATGTCTGATATAGATTGATACATTTATAGCAAACGCCAATTAAGTTGGCGCGAGGAGGGGTAAGTTAGCGCAGATTTGTATTTGGTTTTACATCAAATGTCAGATAATTCTAACCTCTCAGCGTGTATCATTTTATGATCCCCTAGCAAAGACATTATGTTCCGTCAAACGTCAATGACAAATGTATTCTGACAATTACTTGAGTAGTGGGGGTGGACGTTTTTAAAAACGGCTTCTGCGCACCCCCTCCTCGCGCCAACTTAATTGGCGCTTGTTATACTTAATACAATTTTATAGGTTATCACACACGCAAATGTATACTTAAGTAAAGATATACGAGTTTTTGTTCAGAGCACACTTGACTTCGAATGTTTCTGAACACCCGTTATTTATAAATGCACTTCTGTTTTTCTATTATTTCAATAATAAAAACAGATAGGTAATCTCGTCTAATCTCTTATTAGAAAAGATGGTCTTGGTGTGTTTGGGACGGAAATGGGATGATCTCTTGTGCATAGCCCCAAAAAATTAATAAATCTGTTTCATTAAGAAAACATCAAATAATTGCTAGAATTTATATTTGATTATTGATAACCTTCCAAAAACTAATTGCTATTTTACAAAATAAAAATATAAAATTATGTTTTATAATTTTGGGAAAGCTATCAGTGTAGATTTCGCAAGTTTAATAATCTAATTGTTAAATTTCTATTCTACCACATCCAATCAATTAATTTAGAATGATGATGAATAAATAAAATATTAAAAAAGCTTTTCTTTCTGTTTTAGTAATATAGGCTTACAAAGAACAAAAGATATGGAAGTAATAGGAAATTAGATGTTAAAAGAAGAAAGATTCAAAAATCGGTAATATTAACAAAGTAGCCATCTAAAATAAATACAAAAGAAGCTAACGTAATCTTAGCATTTTAAAAATTATAAACTTAATTCTTTCGTAATGGAAATTTAAGCCATTCAACTTATACGTTGTTAATCTTTTTTTAGTGTGTTCTAGTTTTAGAAACAGATTTTGATATGATTTTGAAAATATAGATTGTGAATATTTCCAAAAATATATGTCGACAACTTGAGTTAAAACTTGTATTTAACATAGCTTTTAAATGTTGAATTAACATATAAACATTAATCTAAAATTGTAATAATTTTATTCAAACAACAATCACTGACAATTCTCAAAGTTTTATTACACTTGGTCAGTACCTGCTATATCTGAAACTATGGACGCATCCAAACTTTTTATGCAATTGTTAAACATATCAAATGAATGTCAATTATCAGTAACTCCTATTAATAATAGATCTAATAATATTAAGCTTCTGACTTCGAAACCAACGGTCAAATGTTTTATGTAAAGCGAAAAATAAGCTTTAAATTGGAATGAAACATTTTATGTACTACATTATTCAAAGAAAACACTAATATACAGTGTGTATCAAAAATAATCTCTACTAAACTTCAAATTTGAGATGCAGTGTTGGTAAGCTCGAAATTATTGATCTTTTAATAATGGTTGTTAATATTCTGAAAAAAAGATTTAAATACATTAAATTAAAAAAAATAGTTTTATTTAAGATATGTTACAATATACTCAAACATTACTAATTAAAAGTGGAATAACTATTTTATATTTGATGTAATTTTGTTGATATCTAAGCAAACTTATTAATGAAAGCTTTTGATTGTCAATTTTCGAATAAGTACTTTGTTCTGAAATATTTTATCCTTATTATTGTCAATTAATGCTTAAAATATTAATAAGAAAAATTATTCCAAAATTTGAGATAGTTAAATTATTATTCAAGTAAGTGAAAATAATTTTTATTTTAATTATAAGACTATTCTAATTTTGAATTTCTTCTTTAATTACACAGGCCTGCATAAAATTTGTGATGACGTGATTTTTGTTTGTTAAGCTCAGTTTTTATATAGCAATAACTAATTAAAATACAGCTGGTCTCTACCACCCACAGATTTTTTTTGCACAAAAGAAAAAGAAAAAAATATTAAAAAAATCTTATAATAGGCGTTTTAATACATTTGAATAATACAATGAATGTACTACTTCAAATTCTAGGTATTAACCCAAAAATGATTTTCTGTTGTGGTTTTAAAGAAATTTGTAAAATAGGCTCTCATTGCCTGATGTAAATCTTTTATTACATGTATTAATTTTGGACAAGATTTCCGGGAATTTTTACCTGCTAAATCCTATTTATTATGCTTTCACTTTATTAGTACTGCGAAGAAGGATTTCAAGTTTATCACTTCAAACAAAATGAATATTTTAATGTCATTTACTTCATTATAGCTCTGAGTGTCGATCAGTAAACAAGTAAAATTAATTTCTCTTTAGTGCTGTGCGTGGTATTTGATAAATAAACATTGCTTAAAAATATGTCTAGCCGGTGTTGCAGAAACAAACCAGATGATTTCTGTTATATTTGTGGATATTTCGTCTTGAAAAAGTTTAAGAGACCAATTGGTGAATTTGTGAAAAATGCATATTATGCTTATTTCAAAATCAAATTAGGAGATCAAGATAAAGATTGGGCACCGCACGTTGTTTGTAAGGTATGTGAAGAAGATTTAAGACATTGGACCAAAGGGAATAGAAAAAGCCTTCCTTTTGGAATACCGATGGGTTGGAGAGAACCGCAAAATCATCATGGAGATTGCTACTTTTGTCTTTGTGATATTAAGGAGCATAATAGAAAAACTTTGAAACATATTTTGTACCCAAACAATATTAAATCAGCTATCAGACCAGTTCCTCACAGTGATCATGTACCTATACCTATACCCCCGAAAGTACTACAAGAAGATATTGAAACCTCTTCGACTTCCGGCTCCGTACAGATGGATAGTGATTTTGAACCATCAACCTCAGGTCAAAACCAACCTCAGCTATTTTCACAAGCCGAACTGAATGATTTAGTAAGAGATTTGGGACTTTCAAAAGATCTTTCTGAAGGTTGAAACAAAAAAATTTGCTTGCCCCAGAAACTACCTTCTCTTGGTAGAGATCTTCTTTTAGCTGAATATGACAGAAAAACAACCAAACGAAGCTTTTCTCGAAAACGTTTTTTTAAGAAGCATAAAGAATAAATAACTATTTCTAATAGTTTCTATGTGTATTTTTTTGTATTTTTTTTAATATAATATAAAACTACAGTAGCTTATAAATGAAATAAATCGTGTTTTTTCTATATTTTTTGATTTTACTGATTTGAAAAATAACCTTACGTGATACAAAAAAAAATAAAAGCAGATTTGAAATCAGCGCTACCCAATTACTAGAAAACAGTTAAAATTTTTAAATCAACTTTCAAAGTGTTGAAAAATGCAGGCCTGTGTTATTATTCAAGTAAGAGAAAATAATTTTTATTTTAATTATAAGACTATTCTAATTTTGAATTTCTTCTTTAATTATTCATATAAAAAAATTAATTTATGTTATACTACGAAACGTTTCATAGTTTATTCACTACATTTTCAAGTGCTATAAAATAAAATTATTTTTTAAATTTACACAAACTACTATTATTAACCAATATTCGCTTTTACACCTTAAAAATACGCTTCCCTTTTTTGTATACGCTTTGATATTATGTTTGTGTGGTGTCTATGTGGTACAGGTTTATATCATTGCACATCTAACGCTAATGACATTTTCTAAATAAATGACTCCAGTCATCTTGGTTCTGCCTTTAATGTATTTTTGTATATATTACCTCTTATTGTTTTCTTTGTCTTAGATTTATTACTTATCAGGAAAGGTAAATTATAGGATTAATTTAATAAATATAATAATTATCGCAAACATATTCTCTTTTGTGGTACACGATCCAACTGAATTCATAAATTTGAAATTTCAAAATCGCTAAAACTCATCATACTAAGGACTATTATTCAATAGCTAAATGTAACCGAAGTGGATGCGAATCTCCATATAAACGTCGCGGTAGTAAGTTTTTAGAAACTTCATTGTTTAAAATTTGAATTATACAAAAACCAAACTAATTGAATGATTTTAATTCATAATTACTATATAGTGTCTGCGAGTCGGCGATGTACGCCATTTTTTTTTAAAGAAAATGATGCAACGGTAATCGAACAGCTAAGAAATATATTTCAATATTCAACAATTTTTTTAGACCTTGATATATAATAACTACAGAACAGATAGTTTATTCCTTCAACAAACTGACGCTACAAAAATGCTTCAAATTCGAAGAATGTTTTAAATGTAAGTGATCCTGGATTTAAATGCTTGCAATTTCCACTAAATCTTTCGTAAAACTGTTTAATAAACCTTATTGTTCACTGATGTTTATGAAAAATATTTGAATAAGAAATTGCATTATTGCCAATACCTTACCAAGAGTGTTGTAATGTAAATGTATTGTATCATGATTTTTTGGAAAATCAATTGTTTTAATATTGTCAAAGCCAAGTTTATTATATCCAAAATAATTGTCAAACCTTACGCGATTGATAATTTCGTGTTTCACTTTCAAATGTTTTAAATTTAAAAGGTGTAAATAACACTATTAAAGATAGACACAGAGAACTATTATTTTTGACATACACTGTATATGCAAACATGAAAATTTAGTTACTCGAACATAAAAACTTATGATTGTACATATATTACAATATTTAAAGCCATTACATGAGAGATTAATAGGCTTACATGAAATAAATTAAACTTACTAGCTGCGTATTAAATAAATTATGCATTTCAAGTTTACTGCAATAATAAAACATTGATCACGGAAACCAAACACGAATTAGGCTAAACTAAAGAATATGTCATGCCAATATTTTCGAGAAATAATTAATTTGGCCTCGAAAGCGACTAAAAAGGAAACAAATTTTTCTTATAAACTTATTGGCGGAAATGTACTGGAAAACTAAAATTAAATAAAATACGTTCCTTATAGGTTGTGTATACGTCCAACACATATTATTAACAAAATTTTCGTAATTAATAATCATTTTGAATATATACTAATGTAAAACAAGCATCAATTTTATATTAATTGCAAATGTACTTAAATAAAGTCTTCTAAATATATTTTTCCCTCGACAAATGACATATGTGTTTGGGTGTGTGACCAGTATTACAAATATTTGTTTGTAGTGTTTGTATCGGACATGGTATACATAACGTGTAAGGTGGGTAACGCATTTTATTTAACTGTAGCTTGTCAGTACATTTCCACCAATAAGTTTATAAGGAAAATTTCTTTGTTTTGAAGTCCTTCAAGTCACAATAATTATTTTTCGAAAATATTGGGGAGATATATTCTTTAATTTAGTCCGAAATTGTTTATCAAAAAGAACTATTCGTAATAATTCGGAATAAAAATATAAATAGCTACAATGATCTTTTAATGGTCAGTTTCTTGATGAAAGTGTTAATACTGGTCCAAGGATTTTAATTGGATGCATGCAGCAGTTTAAATCAGGTACTGTGCAATGAATTTTATCATAAAATTTGCACTTATATCCTAACAAAATGCAATTCGTACAAGAGAATAATTGAATTTTAAGACACACTTCCATTTTTTAGAATACGAAATAATCCAGCTACAACTAATAGCAATTATTAGTAGCAAACTACTAATGCTTGAATTTAATAGTTGCTCCAAGGCAATACAAAAATGAAAATATAGCCTGAAAATTTTCAGAGTTAAACTTTGAAACTAATATTTTATAAGTTGATAAAACAAAATCATAATCAAAAATATATTAAAAAATACCTAAAAAATAGTTATCAAGCTGATAAATAATACTCTTTACATAACACGATTTTCGCATTTCTACTTTGTATAAAAATAAAAGAATTTGTAGGTGTAGGTTTCCGCGGTCGTTCTCTAGATGTAGATCTCGGTTTCCGGGTTGGAACCGCGTCGAGTTAGGCGTAATTGCCAACGTTTCGTCCACTGTTTCCACGACGAACATCTACGTACAGCCCTGAAGATGTCCCTTGAAACAGTGGACGAAACGTTGACAATTACGCCTAACTCGACGCGGTCCCAACCCGGAAACCGTAATCTACGTAAAAGAATTTGATTTATTAAATTATTTTGCATTATATTTCAAAATCTAGCCATTAATATTGAAACACATGGTAAAAATATAATGCATTAAAACTAAAATACACCATCAAAAGATAATTCATATAATATTTGGTTTTAAATATCGTAGTTGATCTCTGTGTCTCCAAAAATTATTTTCTTTTAAAATATTCTTTTAAAAATTGGAATGAAAAAAAAATTGTATGGGTTGATAGCACAAAATTCACAAATAATAATAATGAAATTATCAAAGGATATGGCTCTCTACTGTTTTCATTAACTTCCACTCTTTTATAGCAGTTCTAATTTCATATTTTATAGATAAATTAAAAAAAAAACTGAAGGAAATTCATTGGTACTTTCAATCTTATTTATTTTACTTGTAATCACTTTTTCATCCTAAAATTTAAAATTATGAGTTTTTAGTAATATGGCAAACAAAAAGCAAAAACATAATAAAAACATCGACATGGATTGTCAAACATTTAATGAAAATGCTGTTTGCAGGGGTTCCACACGACATACGAAAAATTGCATTTAAAATAGTATTTCTAACCTAAAAATAAATAAGTCTAATTCTACAATAATATATATCACAATAATGCTTCCACAATCAGTAAATCAGTGTCTAAAGTATAAAAAAGCACTACTTGAGCAACGTTAAAATTCAATATTCATATAGTAAGATAATTTCATTTTGTTTTCTTCAGTCTTGTTTACATGTACATAGTATACATATTATATATTATTTTTTCAAATGCAATTTTTACTGTCGCGCTTTTTTTTATTATTAATTTTGATGTGTTAATTTAAAAATGATACACAACTACTGAGGAACAAGTAATTTTCAACTAACCGGGCGTACAATTCTCTTCTTACTTTCACTGTAAACTTGTTCACCAAGCACAAGGTCGCGGCACCAGCGAAAACTAAATTATATAATAAGACGATCTTGAAATTTCCCAACCATTCTATGCTACCAAAATCTCCGAGAAGATCGAAATTTGTGATGCCTGAAAATAATTGTATCATACAAAAAGTACAGGTAAATAAATAAATGTCAATCTTTTTACAAAATGACATAAAACAACAAAAGACAAAAGTATCATGCATAATTGGCAGATAAGTTATACAGACGATAGACGATAGATCTAAGGTCATAATTTTTAAATTAAATAAATGATGATACAGGCACCGAGGGAATCAAAGGATATAGACAGGGTCTAGGAAGTTGACTACTAGCACTTTATAGAGTATTACAGGATATTATTCTGATAGTCTATCATCCACCAACCGAAAGGTAAATTTTTTCGGAAAAATTGAAATAGTATGTATGTAAATTCTTGTATGAAACGTGTGTTACAAAAAAACTTCCTGAAAAAATAAATATTTTTCTTACGTGCCATCGACAGCAACAGCGCAGCATTTGCGTTACGCGATGATGTCACAAATAATTGCTTCCCGACATAATATTTTCGTCTCAAAAGAGTATAAGATGTAATTTTATTTATACTGTAAAGTTTGTCTTTTCGGGTCCTTAATAAAACTAACGGTAACTTTAGACACACACTATATTAATAATAAAACGAATAACAATATAAAAACTAATTACTAGAGCAGACCAATTTCCGTGCGCGCCATGAGCGCCGGTATGGGAGTGTAATTCGTAATATATTAGAATATGCGATAAAATAGGGACGCAACATGATCTTGTTACCGATATAAGTATAGAAGTACATACAGACATTTATTCTATCAGATATAATTAAATATACATTTGGTTTTCTGCTATTAAAGTAATATGCATAAACACACGAAAAATAAGAATAGCACATATTATAGCAGCGTTGTATGTACCTATAAATAAAATAATAATAATAAAAATAAATAAAATCGTATATTAAGTCCGGGAAATCCATAATAAACTTATTCACTTCGTCTGACGACGGTCGTCTTCTCGATTTATGTGTCGACGACATTTTATTACGTATGCTTACACTTACATGCAGTCTAAGCAAGTACCAAACACATAATGAATGCTTTTTATTAGTTATGATGCAATACAATCAGCCTCACATCGGCGCACATGGCGCGCACGGAAATTGGTCTGCTCTACTAATTACTATCAATAAGCACATTTATGTATTTATATTTATGTAAGTTTAATCCGCGATGATTCAAATCCCTTCTTCGACGGGTTTTATATATATGGGCCGCCAAGCCTCTAGATTTTTCTTAGTCTTGATCTTTCCGTTTGTAGATCTGCCGAGGACGCGCGAGAGCTATTATACGTGACGTATTGTTGGATGAGTCATCACAATACTGCTTTGCAAGGACTGGAATATTATAGAAGATTTTTAATTTTCCATGTACTACCACAGAAGAATCCAAGGAGGTAATAAGATTATTAACGGAGAGTATCAAAAAGAGTAGACTTAGGTTAGAGTCCTATGTGACTCCAGAAGTGGACATACACATAAGGCAGTATATGTCAACTATTAAACATCTTCCGTTCATTCACCAAATGCGCTCCTCAGAAGAGTATAAGAAAGAATATACACTTTTGAGAACGAATTTCTTTAGTACATTAATTTATATGACAATATGGTTACTGTGTTTCTGTGTTGACTGTAACAACTATTTAAGGTTAAAGTAATTTAATGAAAATCCAAGAACACAGTAATAATTTGTAAGGAGTATACTGTAGCACGAAGGAAGCTTCCTCCAAGTACAAACAAAGAACA
Source organism: Melolontha melolontha (assembly GCA_935421215.2). Classification (NCBI taxonomy): domain Eukaryota; kingdom Metazoa; phylum Arthropoda; class Insecta; order Coleoptera; family Scarabaeidae; genus Melolontha; species Melolontha melolontha. The sequence continues at coordinate 17,630,995 of OW285240.1, read as the reverse complement.
ATACAGTTTTTGTTTCAATTATAGCAGTATTCAGCGTGTTAGTTACAGCAGTGTATGAAGCATATGCAATGTTACGTCCAGACGTAGTCTAATAGTTCCAACGATCGAATACAACTAAGAGTAAGCAGAGTTGACTTAACGCTAATAAAAAACGCCATCGACTTCAGTCACAAAAAACTAAAAGTTGATCAAATGAGTTGCAACAATCAGAGTGGTTATCTCAAAAATTATACAAGGGAGTTGGCGATCTTGATAGGCAGTGTCAAAGATGAACCACTGCAAGAACCAGGGAGCAATCAAAGTTTAAGTTGAAAGTTCAATGTGTAACTGAATGAAATTAAAATAATCAAGTGTACTTTAGTTTTTGAACATTCCACGTATATAAATTTCTTCCGATTGTTTTTGATGTCTTTCTAATTTCAAATTATTATTTATTTGTTCTAATACATTAATTAATATATGAATGCGTACATAATAATAGCATATAAAGTACCAGCAAAATAAAGAAAACAAGTTTTGAATTACATAAATTTAATATCACAGTATTAAGAAAAAAATGACTATCGCAATTTAAAAGTTGTGACTGGACTGCCCACTTCACATCATTTCTCGATCGATTCTTAAATAATAAAACCCTTTTATAACAACTAAATACTTTTGTCAGGTACTTACATAAATTCTAATTATCTCTATGACTTAATCTGTTATACCATGATAAAGTGCTAATAGCAGAAAAATGTAAATGAAATATGAACCCGAAAAATAATGTAAGCCAATGTATAGAGAAAATTGCAGAAACTGCAAATAGAAATAATTAGTCTAACTATTGTTACTTAAAACTAACGTTATTTTGCAATAGCATTAGTAAAAAAGAGACAAACTCACCTAATATTTTGGCTAACAATGGTAAAGCTGAACTTAGGATCAAAACCAGTGTACAGTTCCCTATTATAAGACTGAACGGTGTACTGTGCGTCCTTGGTCGTATTCTGTACATAGGCGGAGAAGAATAGAGTCCAATAGACGATGTCACAATTAAATATAATATCAACACTATTTCCAAGGCAGCTCCCAATGGACCAAGCATCGATAAGGAACTTATTCCCAGTGTAAATTGCTGAAATTATCATTGTTGTGATATATTTTATATGTAACTTGTTAAAAATGACTTACTCTAGAACTGTGCGGTAATGCTTTAATGCCGATTAACAATTCTATAGTATTTTGTACTACAATCAAAACAGTAATGCCAGTCAAACCAATCAACAAAAGCATTGCTATTGGATAAACTACGTTTCTTCTCAATGAAGATGTTTTTCTTTGCTTGTCCAGCAACTTCCTTTTGCTCTCTATTTCAGTTAGTCTAACGCTTAGGCCTGATTGTAATTCGCCATTTCGCAGTCTCAGTAGACTATTTGGCAAATTGTACTCGTCTCGAATTACAGGCCTATAATCTAATGACATTGGCACAGGGCTTACGTAAGAATTTCCAGTGCTCTGGGCGTGTTTAAGTCTTCTACGAAGAGACTCCTCTTCCAAAGCGCATGCAAAATATTCTTCATTTATATCACGTAGGAATTTAGGCTTTATCAGAAACTGACCGACTACGTCAAATAGGCGGACGAAGCCAAGTGGTGTACATACTGTTGAATAGAAGAAAAATAAAAATAAAATATTGAATATACCTATTGTTTATAAAATGCGGTTAAAGAAATTACTAATTAAATATAACAATTTTATTTACATAAACAGGATGTAAACAATTCATATTTACAAAAAATTATTATAAAAATTATTCTATCGAAATTTTAATTTTTGCGGAAATTTTGGAACAAACTTTTCAAATACGGTCCTGTATTCAGAATGAATCTAAATAAACAGAAATGATATATTTATATGTTGCCGATTCAACAAACAAAAAAGCATTTATTTCAGTAATGTAGTGCGCCTTTGTGTGAAAAGTTCTATAAACATGATTCATTCATTTCCTAAATATAAATTTACTATTGCATCAGCTGTTCTATTGTTATTTATAGGTAATGGCCTAACCTTTCTAATATCCCGAAAAAAAATACAATATCGAACGGTATAAGACTTTTGTGATGATATGGAATTTGTAATTTAGTTGTCTTAATACATTTTAAATTCACGCCGAGAAATAATAAATGTTTATTTCTTTTCTGTATTCTATTTGCCTCTTTTTTAATAACAATTTCTTTGCTCTAGAAAGGGCAGATTTGTGTGAAACAGGTGGAATGTTTAAAGAAGATGTTCAATGTAGCCGCCATTTGCGTAAATACAAGCTTTATCTTTCGAAGTATACGATTTAACACGGCTCGGTCTTCACGAATATTAGCCGCAGCTTGAAAAATACGTTGCCGAAGATCATCTTCGTTGACAATATCAATGCCGTTATAACGTTATAAACTAAACCTTTCATGGAGCCCTATAAGAGGAAATCCAATGGATTTAAATTTAGACTACGCGGAGGCCATAAAATTCGACCACCTCGTCCTATCCATCGAGGATATGAATGATTTAAAAAGTTGCGCACTTCACGAGAATAATGGGCAGGTGCACCATCATGCATAAACCATATACGAGTTCATGTTCCTAGAGGAACATCGTCTAGTAGTTCAGTTCGTTAAGTCGTGTAAGTAATAAGCGTCGCTCTAGCAATTGATCACCGACAATTCCAGCCCAAAGATTTATTGAAAAACGGTGTTGAAAACGATCTTAATATATGATGGTGGGGGTTTGCATCGGCCCAGTAATTAAGGCTGTGCAAATATCGTGCGTTAAAAAAAGAACAGCCTCAAAGATAGCCATGAAATTTTTAGGTATGTCGTAACTTAAACCCACCGTTCTGAATTATCAAATGTTAATGTCATTAGTCATCTAATAAAAACGATAATATACACGGAATTTTATTTATTCATGACAGGAAAATTATAACCTATCAATTAACCTTGCTATTTTCTAAAGCCATAAAGTCATTTAGATGTAAGTAGTAAGTTAGTAAAGTTACGACATGCTTTTTAATGTTACTTAGAAATCATGGCTCATTAGGGGCAGGTTTTTTTTTGAACACACGATATAAAATACCGTCCCTCGTAAAAGTACTCTCATCGCAGGTAAAGTGCGGCTGTTATGTAAGTTTCCGACTGAACCATCTACAAAAGTTAATTCGTGGCAGGCGATCGGCTTCCGTAAGTTCTTGGACACGTTGCACGTGGTAGGGTTGTAAAAAATTCCTTTGAAGTATGGCGTAGTGTGTGAAATGCCTACCTTTCTCGCAGCCGTTCGGGTACTTCTATTTGGATTTTCATTTACAATATCCAAAACTTGTTCCTCCGCATCTACTACCCCACATAGTCTTTCACGGCCACGGCTTTCATAACTTAGATGCAGTGTACCGCGATCGCTCTGTACACGATTTGTAAAATTAAATCATTTGATGGACATCTTCGGTTCGGAAACCGCCATTCATAAATACGTCTAGTAACTCTAACATTTCCACCTATTTCACCGTATGGTAAGACGATACCGGTTAATTCATGATTTGAATCAGCCATACTTCATGGAAGTTGAAAACAAGCTGACTTCTGACTTACAGTATGCATCATCGCATCTACAACTCCCACCATTACGCTTCAATAAGGGTAGCGTTGCAATTATAAAGGAATACTAAATTTATCAGAGTCGGATCTAGTCACGCGCATTTATTAAATATTTTTCTTGTTTTATCTCGTTCGAGATAGAGTTTTCGTACATTAGCATTGTATGCTTAATATTATTAGAGCTATTATATATTATTGTATGTCGGTGTATTTCATTTCGTATATGTAATGGATATATTTAGCATGTTCCTAATAAATAACGCAAAAGTAATCATTACTATATTTTGCAAATTAGATTAAATTACTTGAGGTGGCTAAAAAGGCTACACTATGACCTTTTCAGATAATTGTGGTTCTCATGCCTCGTTAGAGAACATTATCAAGCCTTATTTCTTTATTATTTATTTATTTAGCGTATGGCTAACATGGATTATATTTATATGTTAAATTTTAAAATCGAGGCCATTGATCCAGTCCAACGCAGAGTCAGTTGCTTCAAAAAAGTCACTCATCTCCCCTCCATATGCTGTAAGGGGGCATTCCGCTGTAATATGGTGAATAGTCTGACGAGGTTCTCCGCATTCGCAAGTTGGTGTCTCAGTTAGTCCCCATTTATAGAATGAGTCACGACAAATTCCGTGAGACGTTCTTATTCGATTGAGTGTCTTCCACTCATGGTGAGGTAGCTCCATTCCTGGTAAAGGTACAGTAGGATCAATTATATGAGCTGCTTGAGCGGGTTTCAAGGCTTCCCAATCTATTATTTGGGTTGAAATTTTCTGCTATAAGTTGTTCTGCAGGCAGTAATTGAGGAGATCTCGACTTCAGTTTCGACAGGCCGGCATCAAGCAAATCACTGTGTACTGGAAGGTTTTCAGGCTTTCCTGTCTCCGGATGGTGGGAGGTGCAATATGGCTTAGAACCGAGAGCCAGGATAGAGATGTACTTTTTAAACAACCGCTAATTGTTCTCATAGTCTCGTTGAGTTTGATGTCGATCTTCTTTGCGTGGCAGCTGTGCCACGCTGTGTACTACAGTATTTCATCCACCTGATGAAGCCATTGTATGGCGAAACAATATTGTAGTGGTATTTACAATAAAAGAATTTTTGAAACTAGAAGTTTAATTACTTATTTCTTAGCGTTATAATGAAGTTTCAACAAGTATCTCCTTCGTCAATTAACTATTTAAAACAATTAGAAGCGGACTAACATCTATAACTTATTTTCAAAATGATTTCTGTTATTTTAATAAAAAATATAAAGCAGACATGGAAGAACTAAATAAGTGTAAAATAAATAAATTTCTTTAAACATATATACTTATTACTCTTAGTAAAAGTTCATTAATACTTAAAAATTGGAAAATACTAATTAAAAGCAAATATCCGCAGTATAATACTACCTCTCCTTTGTCAATTTACTCTTTAGAAGAGGTTTCCAATGACCTTATTAAGAATAAAAAGCTATTAAAACAAGCAAGAATAAATAAATTAACAAGAGTGAAGAACAGATAAAGATCGACAAGGTAAACATCTGAAATAAAAGAGATTCGTATTTTTGTGTACTTTTTGTGACTAAACACAGATTACAATGAGAATTATTAACTCTCAGTACATCATTTCGTAAAGATTTTCTCACCTCTATAAAATTATTACAAGATTTGGTTTTATTCATTAAATAGTATTTTCAAACATAGTTTTTAAAGTTTTCTAGAAGAATTGTATGTACACGTTCGGATCCTAATATATATATATATATATATATATATATATAGACAGTACAAATCTCTTCCCTATAGTCACCTACAAACGTGCATTACGTATGTGTGCGTTCAAGAAGCGAGGAGTGGGGACGCACGAAGCGATGCATACATGCCATTAGTTACAGTTTACTTGTGAAGTTGGATGGTTTGCTCAACTTTTGCGAATAATCCGTATTCACGATGGATATTTTTACCCTTGAACAAAAAAAATATGTCGTAAAACAGTATCATCTTGGTCGCAGCACCTTAAGACATCAATTTATGGGTTTCCAAATAACAGACCTAATAATCTGGAGGAATTACGGGCGAAAATAGTTGAATCTATCCTAAATATTCAACCGCAAACGATTTTAAATGTTCAGAGAAACTTTTATGACAGATTAGGGCATTGCTTGTTTGCATTAGGAGACCGTTTTGAGCATACAATACATTAAATAGTTTACTTTTTATTTTTTTAATTTTAGTTTGATTTATTATGTATAGAATATAGAAGTTATTATGATTTACCCCTTTATTTATTGTTATTGTTATAGGTATATCTGACATTGTTTTAAACGTTAAAAATATTAAAATCTTCCAAAAAGTCCACACTTATTTGTGTTTATTATTACATAAGTCCCTATTATTGACGGTAGTTCCACATTCATCGACGTTTATACTATGTATGTGCTTACTGCTTACATCCAAACTGATCTACAGTACATACATACATGCTATGTGCGTCCCCACTCCTCGATTCTCGAACGCACACATACGTAATACACGTTTGTAGGTGACTATAGGGAAGAGATTTGTACTGTATATATGTATATATATATATATATATATATATATATATATATCAAAAATTTATTTAAATTCGGGTAAGCGGTCAATTAAAAAACTCCTTTATTAAATTACCCAATATTTCGCAACACTTTGTCGCTTCTTCTGGGGTAACTACAAGATTAATGAGAAAAATAACAAAAAATGAATAAGAGTATAAAACAGTAGTAAAAATACTTACAAAATGTAGAGTTAAAAAATAATAAAATTGACGTACAAAATATAAAAATGATTAGATATAAAAAATAAAGTAACTATAGAAACAAGCCTTAAGAACTTTTAAAAAACATATATATGAAAAGTTAAAACATGAAAAATAAAAAAATATATAATGCAATATAAATTAAAACAGCATATGGACCAAATAACAAAACGATTTAAGATCGTCAACTAACAGTCAAACCCAGTATATTAAAATAAATTATACTAAGACCATTAGTATCAGATCTATAATTTATGTTATTTGTCTCCCTGTTGATGTGGACCATTTCTAAAAAGGTTCTTTTTTTATGGTTACTTTCAACGTCTAAGATTTTAACGTCAACAAAATTGAAAGTATGGTCACGATCAAGTGCATGGTCCACCAATGCACAAGATCTCTTAGCAATACGGACATCACTTTTATGTTGAGTAACGCGCTGTTTTAGCCACTGTGACGTCTGACCTATATAAACGCCACAACAATCAGAACATGCTATCCTGTAGACAACGTGACTATTTAGAAAGAAAGGTGTTATGTCTTTTATCTTACTATACAACTTCTTCAAGGTATGGGTGTTGTATTTAGCAATTTTAATGTTATTAAATTGTTTAAAATGTGATACAATTGTATCAGTAAGACCGCCAATGTATGGGATTTTTTCTTACTGATACAATTGTATCACATTTTAAACAATTTAATAACATTAAAATTGCTAAATACAACACCCATACCTTGAAGAAGTTGTATAGTAAGATAAAAGACGTAACACCTTTCTTTCTAAATAGTCACGTTGTCTACAGGATAGCATGTTCTGATTGTTGTGGCGTTTATATAGGTCAGACGTCACAGTGGCTAAAACAGCGCGTTACTCAACATAAAAGTGATGTCCGTATTGCTAAGAGATCTTGTGCATTGGTGGACCATGCACTTGATCGTGACCATACTTTCAATTTTGTTGACGTTAAAATCTTAGACGTTGAAAGTAACCATAAAAAAAGAACCTTTTTAGAAATGGTCCACATCAACAGGGAGACAAATAACATAAATTATAGATCTGATACTAGTGGTCTTAGTATAATTTATTTTAATATACTGGGTTTGACTGTTAGTTGACGATCTTAAATCGTTTTGTTATTTGGTCCATATGCTGTTTTAATTTATATTGCATTATATTCTTTTTATTTTTCATGTTTTAACTTTTCATATATATGTTTTTTAAAAGTTCTTAAGGCTTGTTTCTATAGTTACATTATTTTTTATATCTAATCATTTTTATATTTTGTACGTCAATTTTATTATTTTTTAACTCTACATTTTGTAAGTATTTTTACTACTGTTTTATACTCTTATTCATTTTTTGTTATTTTTCTCATTAATCTTGTAGTTACCCCAGAAGAAGCGACAAAGTGTTGCGAAATATTGGGTAATTTAATAAAGGAGTTTTTTAATTGACCGCTTACCCGAATTTAAATAAATTTTTGATAATATATCACGGTCGATCATTTCTTTTCAATTATATATATATATATATAAATGTATAAATATATATATATATATATATATATATATATATATATGATTTATTTACCAATGTATTGTCAGCAGTTAATAACTACTTTTGACCATTTTTTTTCTTTTATCGGTTTGTTTCTTTCTAATAATATTTGAAATTCACATTGTGTATTGTGATATAGAATCTAAATTTTGTTTTTCTATTTGGTTTGTAACTATTGGGCAAAAAATAAATTATTATTATTGTTATTGGAAGATCTTTTAGACCATTTGATCTATTTATATCGATTAGTCTTTTTGGAATCGATCAATGTACACTTACTTCCAGCGAAAATAATGCACCCAATAAATGTGTAATATAAATATAACCAAAAACTATACGAAAACATAAATATGTTAATTACTTAGACAAATATGTAGTATTAATTTTAAAACTAAACTACTCAAAAATGAATATGGAATTTTTACTTTTTTGTATTTTTTAGATAGTATGGGTAAATATTTGTAGTGTATTATATTAGATACATAATTGTACACAACAATTTAAAATTTTCAAGTATATTTATTCAGAAAAATCGTTAGATTACTAAGAAATGATCAAAAATGAAATAAGCAACATTTTTAACAATAGCTAAAATAAACATTTTTCTGTAACAATTAACTCTAAAATCGTGTATAATGGCCACGGACATCTCCGCAGCTGTACATCTTCGGGGCATACTCATAATGCAATTATTAATGTGTTCTTGTGACACTCTTCTCCAACACAGCGGTAAAATTTCCCGCAAATGTTGCACGTTAACTGGGGGTGGATTATGTTCGTTGAGCTGTTCTTGAAGTCTGCCCCAAATGTGCTTAATTGGTTATCGTTGGTTAACCCAAGTTCTTCTAGCCATTCTATTGGCATTAGTTAATTTTGGGCGTCTCACAGGCGTGCAGCTATGAAGATCCATTTCCCTCAGACGGTTTCCGATGGTTTGATCCGAAACTCTAACTCCAGTGGCGGCACGTAACTGTGTTTGCAACCATACAGCACTTCTAAACGGATCCATCCTTGTCTGAATTCGTATGTAGCGGTCTTGTCTCTGATTTGTTTTCCTCTCAGATCCACTACCGGGTCTTCTCCTTGCAGATCCTATCTGTTGGAAGCTTGTTAGAGCCCTACTAACAACACTTGGAGACACATTAAAAATTGCGGCAATTTCTGCTCCAGATTGCCCTCGCTGATGCAATAACGCAATTAAATCAAAAGTTTCTTTATTTAAATGACGTCTTGGCATCGTGAAAATGTGAAATGACGTTTAAGATGAATAATACTTGTCAAAAAATGTGATTTTTATAATTTTGTTTTCTAAATTAATTTAAGGTTAAAATACAAGATTCAATATTTTATCACACAGAACAGACATTTACCAAATAAAATGTCCACAAACGACTGTGGGCCTTCTAATTTATCTATAGTTTGAGAAAATACGTTAAATTTAATCGAATTAATTAGATCTGTTAAAAAAAGATCTAATTCACTATTCATTTTTGAGTAGTTTATATACGTATTCGAAATATAACAACTTAGAAATTAAAAAACAAGCTCACAACCAAAACGATGCGAATAGTGAAAATATCCTAAACATTTAAACGGTAAATCCTCATTTAACGTTTATTCATTATTTTGTTTTATTTTAGATAGCTAGAGGAAAACAGCTGAAATAAAAGTTGGTTAAAGTGAAGAAGACTACTGAATCTATATCTTGCTTGAAATTTGATTGTTATTTGAAAGAAAATATGCAGCTACAGTACACATCATTTTGGCTGGAAGTAACTGTTCATTGGAACAATACTATTCTCGAACACTCTCTCACGTATATATTAATAAAGGATAATAATGACAGAAATATATTTATTTAACACTTACCTAACAGCATCAAAACACCAATGAATGATATGCAAGAGTATAAAAATGGGAGATGATAACTCCACAGATCTGTAATAACGTATTTCTATTTAGTAATATATAACACAGGTTTGAAGTACAAATACCTACCTAAAACTGTTTGTATACTAGATTTGTCCTTGTCAATGAAAGATGAAATTACATATGTCAAGCCAAGTACAGCCAGAGAAAGTAAGGCTAAAACAACGAAAGTTTCGTACACTCTCGCCACAAGTTTCTTTCTGTGACCGAACAGGCCCTCTGATTCGGTGAAGAGATAGGCGAATGGCAGTAAAGCAAAGAGAGAGAGAAAGGAAAACAGAAATATATAGTTCCATAGACCTGAAATTAAAGAAAATTTGTATTAGTCTTAAATATATATTAGAAATTATCTATGTCAGGAATTCTTAAACTGTGGTACACACAGCTTCCCATGGTGGTACGCAAGGTAAAAGCAAATGCAAAAACCATACCGGAGACGCGATAAGATAAAGTAACAACTTTATCTTGTTCGGACCTTGTACACGCGTGCGTATGTCCGTTTCTAGCCAAGACTAGAAACATTGCCTTATAAATTGTCGGCGGTGTGATAAGCGAGTCTGTTGATTGATGTTGTCGCCAAAATAAACTGGAGTATGTTATGTTGTTAATCAGCTGTTCTATTAAAAGTGTATTATTATTTATTTATTTGTTTAAAATTGTTTAGTTGACGTAAAAAATATCATCATGGATAAGCGGGTTATTAGAGAATCAACAGATATAAAATTTTCTACTGAAAATTTTGTACCTATGTACCTATACTATCAAGCTCTACTACAGAATTAAAATGTGTGGCGAGTTATGAGGTGAAAATTACTTCTAAAAAACGAAAAGTTATAAGAAAATAAAATCCTGAGTACATTAGCTTTTAATTTACGGTAACATATAGCTAATGAGCCACAGCCTCAATGTACAATCAACTTAAGTATAAAACCTTCTTTCTTGAAACGTCATCTGAGTACGAAACATTTACTGAAAAACTGGCATAAGTATTATTTCGTTCCTAATTGGCAAAGATAAAATACACAAAGAAAATAATGTCGTCTTTTACTGGAAGAACTGTAAAAGCAGTGGGTGTATCGCTCTTGGTGAGCGTAGGAATTGCAAAACACGGAAAAGCTCATACAGTCAGTGAACACCTGTTACTACCTGCTGTGAAAGATATGGTGATTTGTATGTTGGGCAAACTGACACCTAAACAACTAGATACTATAATACCGGAAAATGATACCGTTCGTCGTAGAATTGAGAGTACGGCATTAAACGTTAAATAAAATGTAAAAGCTGAAATTGAAAATAGTAATTTCTTTGCCATACAACTTGAAAAGAGCACAGAATAGACCATGCTCAATTCATGGTTTACGTGCGGTGTGTATGTCAAACTAAACTTAAAGAGGAATATTTATTTTGTAGGCACTATCAACACGAACTACCAATTCAAGAAATTCAGTGGATTTTCTTTGCAGAAAATGGACTGGAGTTAGAAGCAGTGCGTTAGCGTATGTTCTGGTGGCCTCGTGCTATGACGGTGACATATGGATGTGTTGCTACCAAAGTAAAATCGATTGCAAAAAATTGCACTTACAGTCATTGCAGTATCCACAGCGAGGTTGTAGCAGTAAAGCGTATGCCTCAACAATTTAAACGTGTAGTAACTACATTCAGTTGCTGCTACATACATACAGAGGTGAGATGGGTTTCTCGAGGTAGTATGCTAAGTAGGTTATTCGAGCTATATTCTGAGGTGAAGTTGTTCTTGTTGGGGACCGATTTTGAACTACGTGATAGTTTGACAAACGAGCTGCAGATCACAAAATTAGCCTACTTATCTGATATTTTTAATCGACTCAACAACTTAAATTTAAGTTTGCAAGATAAAACAACAACGCGATTTTCAATAGACGTCAAAATAAAGGTCTTTATCAATAAATCCAAAATGATGAAATGCAGGTTTCAAAAGAAAATTTGCAATTTTCGCAATTTGGAAAATTTTATAACAGAGCCCGAAACTAAACTAAATAACGTTTTTATTAATAGTGTAAAAAAGTCACTGTTAAATGTTCTGAATCACTTTGGATAAGAAACCCATTCATATTCGATAACATTCCTAGAACCCTAACAACAACGAAAACGAGTCCTTGATAGAATTATCTTGCTATGGAGGTTTGAGATTGGAATTTATAAAATTAGAGTTAGGTGTTTTTTTTTATTACGGGGTACAAATGATTAACCATTACTGTCCAGTAAGCCACGATAGTTTTTAGTTCCATTTACAACCACCAATCTCTATAAAACTGGATTTTCGGCCATGCTTACAATAAAAATTAAATTATGTACTAAATTGAATCTTGGCTCAAATTTGCCATTAAATCGCAATACAACAGATCGTGACACATCCTCACTTATGTCGAGCATGCAATAGATCCTCCTCATTGAGTTTTTAGTTAGACTTTAAGTTAAGAATATTGTAACATTGTTTTTAGAAATAATTAATGGACTCTTTCAAAAACGAATGTTATTTTTTATTACTTTACCATTGTCTAATGTAGTTCTATCCCTATCCTATTAAAATTTTTAATAGCTTAATGGTACGAGGATGATCCGTAATACACAGAAAAAAAAGTTTGAAAACCCCTGATCTACAGAATAGTTTAAAAAATAGCTAACTTATATAAACATTGATTATTTTCATGCCTAAATATATTAACATTTGTAATTTTTTGTTGGTAATTAAAGAAGAAAAACTTTACTCGATCAGATAAATATAAACTAAATACATAATAAAATCAAACTAGGCGCCTGCAAATCGAATGAATACATTTCATTGTCCGTCTATATGTATCTTTTGCCAATTGCTTACAAGACAATAAAAATTATAAACGTCTATTCCCTCATTGAAGTTGGAGCCAAGTATATTATAGTTGAAAAATAAAGCTACATACATACAAAAATACATTTCATTTTTCAAAAGTATATTTCATTTCAATAAAATTTTGTATTATGATCACCCATAACGCTTCAAACTTGCAAAAAACAAATAATATTTCATAAATAAAATGGAATACCAGTGAAGTGAAGTATCAGACCTTGTAACATGTTTAATATGTGCTAAATTAAAAACGAATTCTTAAAATTTTTGTATAGATTTAAAATACAATCTCGCTTTCAATTTGAATACAATTCTGTTACACGAAAGTGTAAGACTCTACACAGCAAACTACAATTCAATCTGTAAAATTCTTGAGCAATCATCACACATTCACCAGAATTTTCTCCAACAGACTTCTTTTAAACATACAGACAATTATTAAAGGAAAATATTACAATTTACAATTATTTAAATATACAGATAAGTTTATTGGAATATGTAAAAAATTAAATTGCCAACAATAAAAATATAGTTTATTCAAATTAATAAAATTAAAGCTATTATCGAAAAAAAATAATTCCACAAAAGTCTTCAGGCACAGATTTGCTTTATGTCTTAAGAGAATCGCGGACGATATTAGTTAAAACTGAGAAATCGCAGACGATGAGTCTGAGGATTTACTGGATACAGTGATATACACTTTATTTGCGTCAGTTGCTGTTAAGACAATATAAAACCGAAAGAAACTTCATGGAATCTAAGAAAATTAATTACTGGACAATGGAAAGAGAAGGTCAGTGCGAAAAATGAGTAAAATATGTAGTTAAAGATGTCATTCTACAGTACATGTTATAATACAAATATACAAAAAAAGCAAAAAGTTCTTCCAGAAAAGGTAATCGTTATATTTTAAGAAAAATTAATATTAATTCAAGGTGCCAAGTGCACCAAAATTGGCAGTAGAAATGAAAATTGGCATAGAAAAGTTTGTGCATTCGAAAGTGTGAAGAGTATTACAAAAAGCTGATTATTATAGTCGAGTAGTAAGAAAAAAGTTCTACGGAAGTTCTACATAAATTAGAAAAACCGTATAGGGTGATTAAGATTGACCACAGAAATGAAACATCACGAATTCGAGTACTGGAAAGAATTAATTTTTGTTGATGAAAGCAAGTGCAATATCTTTAGCAGTTATGGTCGAGTGGTGGAACTCGAATGAATTAAATAATAAAATTTCGCTCCAAGACTATATCACGGCTGTGGCAAAATTTTGGTTTAAGGATATATGTCTGCAGCAGAATTAGGCGATCTTTATTTTATCAATGGGCAATGAATAAAAATCTTTATTTAAATATACTGAAAGAGCATTCAATATGTTATGCGAGGAAATAGAAAATTGTAAATCTTTTATGCTTTATTAAGACAATGACCTTCATGCGTAAAGCGCGTAATGTGGGATTTTAACTATTGTATAATTGTGCTTAAGTACTAGAAACGCGACACAAATCATCTGACCCTAACCCAATCGAGGATATTTGGGGCAAATTAAATCGTCGAACAAAAAGCGTATCACGTTTTGTCAAGAATGCAAATGAAAAAACTTCAAAGTTGGTACACTCAATGCATCAAAGACTAGAAGAAGTAGTTCAATTGCAAGGCAATCCTACAAAATATCAGCTTATATTTTCTGCATTAAGCTTTATATTCAGGGTAGCTATTTGTAACAGTTCGACATATCTTAATGAAATTTTGTACACGAACATAAGGAAATGTTTGGATGTTTTTGGCTATATTTTCATTTTTTTCTTATCGTATATTTGACATCCATGGCAATAGTACTTGAATTTGGCATCGTTGGAAAGATTATTCTTTCCAAAGTCAGCGATGTAAATATAGTGTGTCCATTTACCAGAATAGTTTAAAAGAAAACGGATACAAAGTGTTTCGATTTCTTTTTGGGTAACAATAAAAAAAAAAACATTTATTAAATAAGAAACTATTTACAAAAAGCGTTTTTCCACCAAATCAAAGATATATCGGAATTTTTTTGCCTAATTCGTACTTCTTCGCGATTTTCTGGCATATTAACGTAAACCCGACTTTTTAAATACCCCCACAAGAAAAACCAGGTGGTGCCAAGTCTGATGACCTTGCCGATCATTCGATAGTTCCTCGTCGGCCGATCCATCGGTTGGGAAAGTAGCGCTAAGACAATTTCTAACGTTAATGGCATAGTCTGCTGGTGCACTTACCAATCTTATTGGAATCATATTTTCTGGTTTTGATTTAAGTTGAGGAATGACATCTTCCAACAGTTCTAAATACTTATCTGCTGTCAAATGCCATCAATGAAAAAAGGTTCTACAATATTGTTGCTACTAAATCCCATCCAAACATTTAATTTTATGAGGGATACTGTGTATGAACCTGATCCATCCAGTGCGGATTTGTATCAGCCCAGTATCTCCAGTTGTGTCGCTTAACATGAGCATTTAAATAAAACGTTGCTTCATCCGTGAAAATTATATTTGAAACAAAATTTGGATTGGTATTCATTTTTTCCATTATAACATCGCAAAATTCAATTTTTATTATTTTTTTGAACTGAGCGTCTACACATGAAACCTTACGATTGTCTATTACATCAATAAAGGCATTCAATGAATTTTCGTTATTAGTTTTTGTTTTTTTGTCTCCCTAATTTTGGACGATTGTTAACGCCGCCCGTCTGAATGTATCTTTTCACCGTTTTTGAAACTGTTGGTTTATTGATGTTTCTATTTGGATATACTTCATTAAATAATCGACAAAGTTCAGCATAAGTTCGTTTTCTTTCCTCGTATCAAAACCATTGATTGCTATTATCAGAATTTTTATTCCGTATGATAATTGAAACAAATCTAAAACTCACCGATGGACGTTAACGGTTGTCAAGTGTAATTAAATACTTGATCCGTAGTTTCATAGCCAACTAAACGAAAAATGCATTTAACCCAAAAGAAACCGAAACACTTTTTATCAATTTTTTATCAGTCTGTTCTGATGGGCTCGTGCTATGACGGTGACATATGGATGTGTTGCTACCAAAGTAAAATCGATTGCAAAAAATTGCACTTACAGTCATTGCAGTATCCACAGCGAGGTTGTAGCAGTAAAGCGTATGCCTCAACAATTTAAACGTGTAGTAACTACATTCAGTTGCTGCTACATACATACAGAGGTGAGATGGGTTTCTCGAGGAAGTATGCTAAGCAGGTTATTCGAGCTATATTCTGAGGTGCAGTTGTTCTTGTTGGGGACCGATTTTGAACTGCGTGATACTTTGACAAACGAGCTGCAGATCACAAAATTAGCCTACTTATCTGATATTTTTAATCGACTCAACAACTTAAATTTAAGTTTGCAAGATAAAACAACAACGCGATTTTCAATAGACGTCAAAATAAAGGTATTTATCAATAAATTCAAAATGATGAATTGCAGGTTTCAAAAGAAAATTTGCAATTTTCACAATTTGGAAAATTTTATAACAGAGCCCGAAACTAAACTAAATAACGTTATTTGGATATACTTCATTAAATAATCGACAAAGTTCAGCATAAGTTCGGTTTCTTTCCTCGTATGCAACCATTGATTGCTATTATCAGAATTTTTATTCCCTATGATAATTGAAACAAATCTAAAACTCACCGATGGACGTTAACGGTTGTCAAGTGTAATTAAATACTTGATCCGTCATCCGTAGTTTCATAGCCAACTAAACGAAAAATGCATTTAACCCAAAAGAAACCGAAACACTTTTTATCAATTTTTTTAAAACTATTTTGGAACAAAGTCATACTATATTGACATCACAAAATGGGGAAAAAAAATTATCTTTCCAAGGATGCCAAATTCAGGCATTATTGCCATTTAAAAAAAAGTCAAGTAAGCCTTGCATTTCAAAAATGCGATAAGAAAAAAAATGAAAATATAGCCAAAAAGATCCAAACATATCCTTATATCCGTATACAAAATTTCATTTAGATATCCTTGATCTATTATCGAGATATTTGACCGTTTCCACACATAATAGCGACCCTGTACATAGTTCCCGTCTTGTAATTTTAGAAGCATTATTTTCTTATTAATAGGTTTATAATAATTATATTTTTTGACGTTTCCATTGTTAATAGAAGTTTTTGATTCTATCTTCAGACACTGATGTCTGATGACTATGATTTATGTGAATCAGTGTCTTAATGAAGAAAAGATTACCGCTGACGTCTTCATCAACACAAAAGATTCATATTTGGTAAATAGCGTGCTGTTTGTTAGTTGTTGATAAAAATTAATTCATGAAAATTAATTTTCTATAAACAAAGCAGTTTTAAAGTTTAATCATCAAATCAATATGCGCTAACCCAATATTTGAATTCGTCTCTAATGATATTAATATTTACTACTTATAAGAAGCAAGATATTTACGAGTATGTTATCTTCTCCTACATACGCAGCTCGCCAGAATACACGATAGTAAAACAAAACATGTCTTAATTTATAATAGCTTGTAAAATTTTCAAAATAGATAATCTTTACGTATAAATAAACTAATTTTGTTAACAACTGCCAACAAAGGTTGATATATTTTTACATAAAAAAAGAGAGTAATTGAACAAAAATAAAATTCGTAAGTACACTTAGTCAAACTATTTCTCGGTTCGTATGTGTTTGTTAGAACATTGACTTCACAATTGTTTATATTTTCACACTTCTAACAAGACTATCAAACTATTTAATCTCAAGGATATCGCGAAGAAATTACATTCTATAAATAACTCCAGCATCTGCTCTACTGTTAAATTGTATTCTTAATATATAGATATTACATATGTACATGCATATATATATATATATATATATATATATATATATATATATATATATATATATATATACAGGTTGTCCCGTAAAAAAACGCCAACATTCATAATTCCGTTATTTATTGTCCGGTTTTATTTAAACAAAAAGTAAATTTAATAGCATCAAAAACACTATAAGATAGCAGTGTTATATTTGTTTTCAATTGTTTTCATTAATGTCAAACGACAGTCAAGTATTTTATTTTAAATGGCAACATATATATTTTTGGCTATATTCGGATTGGTTTTTTTTTCTGAATTCAACGATGTATAACATGTTTATTTTTGATAAACGTTTATTGCAAAAAAAAAACTTTATAAATTTCATCTTTGTCTTCCATTATTTATAAATATTCGAATGTGTCATGAAACATTGGAAATGTAAGTATTATAAATATTATTATAAGAAACAAAACACTTTACAATAAATGTTGAAATTGCCCGCCACCTTGTTCAACACATATCGCACATCTCTTAATTACTCCAAAGGTCGCAATTAAAAGACAAGCGGCAGGTACTTCTTGACAAGTGTTAATAATTCTTTGCCTTAAAATGTCAACATTTTCTGGAGTTGTTAAATAAACTCGATCTTGTAGATAAGCCCACAACCAAAAATCGAGGGGCGTAAGATCCGGTGAACGCGCAGGCCACTCGATAGGACCGGATGTTCCTATCCACCTATTTCCAAATTGAGTGTTCAACAAATCAGTATTTACTCTGGCGTTGTGCGCGGGAGCCCCATCTTGTTGAAAAAATATTCTATTTAAATTTGCCAAAAGTAATTCATCTAAAAAGTTTTGGAGATTTTCGTGTAATAAAGTGTAGTATTTTTCTTGATTTAAGCAACCATCTATGAAAAATGGCCCAATTAATTGATCACCTAAAATGCCACACCAAACATTTACGTTGAAACGTCTTTGAAAATTATTTTCAATTACAAATCTCGGATTGTCTGCACTCCACTGTCGATGTATGTTTCTATTAAAAATACCGTTGTTGCTAAAAGTGCATTCATCAGACCAAATTATCCTTCTGTAAAAATTCGGGTCTTGTTCTAATGCATTTAAATAAAAACGATAAAACTGGATTCTTCGGCCAGGATCATTTTGTTCTAATGCATGAACTTTTCGAACTATGTACGGTTTAAGTTTGTGTTTTCTTAAAATACCATGAACTGTAGTTTTTGATACCCCAATATTATGTGCAATTTCGCGAAGTTCGTGAATTTTGCTGTACTGCAAGAAGAACATCTAATTCCTTATCTTCGGAGAATTTCCGTTTTTGTGTTTTTGGTTTGGTAAATGATCCATAATTTCTTAAATTCTTTTCAATTCTCTGAAATATTTTCGAACCCGGAACTTCTCTTTCCGGAAAACGAGCACTGTACCGACGAACTGCTTGAAAGCGATTTTTATTACATTCAAAGAACACTTGTAACATGTCCGTTAATTCATTGTTATTCATTTTTAACGAAAATACGCTTTTTGTTGCGGCAAAACGTTCAAACAGGATAATACAGAAAACTTAATAAAGTCAAACTGACACTTAAGGCACATTGACATAATGCTAGTGGACTGGGCCAAGTCTACTATAATGAAAGACGAAATTTATAAAGTTTTTTTTTATTTTTTATTATTAGGAGATGTGCGATATGTGTTAAACAAGATGGCGGGCAATTTCAACATTTATTGTAGTGTTTTGTTTCTTATAATAATATTTATAAAACTTACATTTCAAATGTTTCACGACACATTCGAATATTTATAAATAATGGAAGACAAAGATGAAATTTATAAAGTTTTTTTTTTTGCAATAAACGTTTATCAAAAATAAACATGTTATACATCGTTGAATTCAGAAAAAAAATACAATCCGAATATAGCCAAAAATATATATGTTGCCATTCAAAATAAAAAACTTGACTGTCGTTTGACATTAACGAAAACAATTGAAAACAAATAAAACACAGCTATCTTATAGTGTTTTTGATGCTATTAAATTTACTTTTTGTTTAAATAAAACCGGACAATAAATAACGGAATTATGAATGTTGGCGTTTTTTACGGGACAACCTGTATATATATATATATATATATATATATATATATATATATATATCATAATATATAAGCATATATGTATACATATAACGTTATATATTCCTATATATGTATGTATAATATACAAAGAATATAACTACAGAATATTCAATAAAATCAATTAAAATGCAATTCTAATGTGTTGATATCAATAATTCACGACACCGATTATGCAAATCTGCGTCGCATTATTAAGTATCTTGAACGCATGCGTACTGATCAACTTCCTCGTGTGCAATGCGATGGAACTTTTTTATTCTCTCTTAGTATGCGTCGCGTAGTAGCTTTTACCCTGTTGCTTTCTTGATAATAAATTACAACACGAATAATGTAGAAACCTCTTCAGCACGGTCGATGCATAAAGAGCAGTTATACATATATAGGCTTAGGATAATTATGCATTGAACAAATTCAAAATACTTTTACATTACGACATTTTTATTTTTTCGTTAAAACACAAACAATTTTTCTAGATTAAAGATTATTGAAATTATACAAACAAATTATAATTATATTTAACTATAACGTGATTTAACAAATTTTCAAAAATTAATTTGCGCCTATTGTCGGCTGGAATATTTTTGTACTATGAAAAAACTCTTTCGACATTACGAACAAAATGTTATTTTTTTTCATTAAGGGTTGTTTTATTTTGCAACACCTCATTGATATTCTTCAATTGTTGATAGCCCGTATTTTTTGACAGCACTGCGTTTAATTTATTAATGAAACAAATTTCCTGGAGTTTTGCTAAATGTTTAACTACTGTATTTTTTACTATTTCTATGCCGTCTTATAAAAACAGCATCGAAACTTTAGTTTTTCTATTTTGCGTTCGAAATGAGCTCATTATGAAACCCAAAACAGTATCGAAATGAGGTTCATTTCGATACGCTTTTTTTTAATTTTTCAATGTTGGCGTTGTTCGAACACAGAAATAAATATCATTGCTGTCATTTGATTTTAAGAATTTAAGTACATTTGACAGATATGATATATGTTCGTACTCTACACAAACAACGTATATTGTATGCAATTGACAACAAGATATATTAGTTTCTATGTCACTCATGTTTATATTTTTAAATAAAATATCAAGTAATGTTAACGAAAATTAATAAATAATGTGTAATATAATATACTTCGCGGATAGCAAGATTTAAATTTGACAATGTCAAGTATCAATATGACCAACTGCATGCTTTATATAAAAATTAAACTCTGAACTTCCAAATTAAATCATTCCAATTTCTTAATGTAAAAAATGCAAAATAGAAAAAAATAGTATAAAAAACTCGTTTCATAAGGCCTTTTGCCGCACTCGCTCTTTAGAAAACTCGCCGCTATCGCGGCTCGTTTTCTAAACTGATCTCGTGCGGCAAACTGGTGCCTTATGAAACTTGTTTTTTAATATACTATTCTAGCGTAGATATTACAGTCGAAATGCACGCCAGATAAGCCCGAATAAAAATAATATTTCGAACATTTGTTTTTTCTCAGAACATTATGTGCTTCTCCAATGCACTGCGCTTCTTCAGAGTCTAATTCTTGAACAATTTTCTTCAGAATTTCAAAATGTTCAGCGTAATATACAGTAGCATCGATCCAAGTTCCCCATCTTATAATGATTAGCGCGGGTGGAAGTGCAACGTCCCCTGCAATTTCCCGCAACCTCTGGTGCTTTAAGAAAAATTTTTTTCACAGATGATATCAGCATATTAACGTCTGAATAAAGAGTGCGAACTAAATCACCTTTTCGATGTAAAGCATGCGCTACACTGATCACATGTATCACGTTTGGGTATAAAATCTGTAATCCCCGCATTGTTTTACACATACAGGCTGGCCCATTAGTGCGAGGACGTCCAATATTTCGTTTATTACAACACATATCAAAAAATGTTTCAAATAGAAGTTGTAGCAAATGCAACACTGCATATTTGTAAAATAATTGGAACTATACAGGGTGCTCAGATTAGTCGAGGCATTTAACCGAAATATTTTTTTAAGTGGCATGGTAGTTATATTTTTACATTATCGCAATCAGTATAACGGTGTACATAAGTTACTAGATCTTTTCGACAAAATTTAACCGCGTTGCCAAATTATTGCGAAAAGAATGAAATTTTAGAGAAAATTGCATGATCATAAATGTATCTCATAAAAGTTTACTAATAACATGTAAAGCGAAATTCTTCTTAATTACAATGAGAAAGAGTTTATTAAACATATGGCACAAGAGTATTTTTTTTCATACACAGGGTGTTTAATATGGAGGCACAAAATCATCACATTTTAATAGGCCAAAACTTTTTTTTTTCAAATGAAACACCCTGTATATTATTGCACAATTTTGTAAAGCTACTAAATCCCTTCAATTTATGTATATACCATATAGCCTCTAAAACCAATAGTTTCAGAGAAATTACCGTTTTATGAAATTCTTATTCTACATAAATTAATTTCGAAATGCGATATAATTTATAAAATTTATTAACCCTAAGTAAAATATAAAAACATAAATTTCTTTTCTTCTAGATATCTACAAAACAGTTACTTTATTAAATGCTCAAAATGGCCACCATTTACTTCTAAACAATAATACATGCGGTCATTGAAAGCTCTGCTAACATTTCTTAGCATAGTCTCATCAATAGTTCGGAAAGTGTCTCTTCTCCTTTGTTTCATATCTTCCTTTGTTGTTGCGAATGTTTTGTAAACTTGACTTTTAACATAACCCCACATGAAAAAATCTACTTTGTTTAATTCCGGGGAACGGGGTGGCCATTTAACTGGCCCTCCTCTGCCTATCCATCTTTCAGGTAGCCAGTTATTTAAAAACGTATTGACTACACCGGCATGATGAACTGGCGCTCCGTCATGTAAATACCACATCCTTTGCTTGACTTGATTGGGCAAATGTCGTAGTAAATGGGGTAAATGGATCTGTAAAAAATCCAAATAAATTTGAGGAGTTACCTTCCCATCAAAAAAATGCGGCCAAATCACATAATTTCCTATTATTCCACCCCAAACATTCAAGGACCATCTTGTCTGACTAGTAGTCTTTACATAATGTGGTTGTTCGGTGGAATAATAGTGAAAGTTATGTCTATTGACAAATCCATTTTTGTGAAATGTCGCTTCGTCAGAAAATAAAACATGATTGAAAAATTGTCTGTCTTGTTCAATTCTTCCTGAAGCCCATTCACAAAACGTTATTCTTTTTTCAAAATCATCGGGTAATAGCTCTTGCATCATTTGTATGTGGTATGGATGCATCTTGTTTTTGCTCAGAATTCGTTGGACAACTGTGCGACTTATGTTAGTCTGATGCGAAATTTCCCTACTAGATGTGTGAGGATTTTCTATAATCTTTAACATAACTGTCATCTCATCATCTGCTGCTATTGCAGTCTTTGTTCTTTCACCTTTTGGATATGCAACATTTCCAGTTTGTGTAAATCTCAACAATAAACTTTCAAATGCTTCTTTTCTAGGCTGCCTTCTAAGTGGATATTTTTCATGATATAATCTTGAGGCAAATAAGCAATTTTTTAAACTTTCACCCAGAACAAAAATCATATCTATCAGTTCTTGATTGTCGAAGTTCATTTTTGCAACACGAAATGTAGAGTAGGTATAGTAAACTACTTATTCTTGACAGTAGTATAATAATAAATTAGAAAATGTCACCCCCACCCCTACTTCTGCCATTGGCCAGTCCGAAATCACCCAGATCCCTACTTCTACTATTAATACCGTCGATCTCCAAGTCCCGATATCATTCGACGACGAGAAACCAAGGAGAATACTTCGACCTCGCCGCTGAAGATGTTGTTGTGGACCGATGTATTATTGTTTAGAAGTAAATGGTGGCCATTTTGAGCATTTAATAAAGTAACTGTTTTGTAGATATGTATCTAGAAGAAAAGAAATGTATGTTTTTATATTTTACTTAGGGTTAATAGATTTTATAAATTATGTCGCATTTCGAAATTAATTTATGTAGAATAAGAATTTCATAAAACGGTAATTTCTCTGAAACTATTGGTTTTAGAGGCTATATAGTATATACATAAATTGAAGGGATTTAGTAGCGTTACAAAATTGTGCAATAATATACAGGGTGTTTCATTTGAAAAAAAAATGTTTTGACCTATTAAAATATGATGATTTTGTGCCTTCATATTAAACACCCTGTGTATGAAAAAAAATACTCTTGTGCCATATGTTTAATAAACTCTTTCCCTTTGTAATTAAGAAGAATTTCGCTTTACATGTTACTAGTAAACTTTTATGAGATACATTTATGATCAATTTTCTCTAAAATTTCATACTTTTCGCAATAATTTGGCAACGCGGTAAAATTTTGTCGAAAAAATCTAGTGACTTATGTACACCGTTATACTGATTGCGATAATGTAAAAATATAGCTACCATGCAATTTAAAAAAATATTTCGGTTAAATGCCTCGACTAATCTGAGCACCCTGTATAGTTCAATTATTTTACAAACATGCAGTGTTGCATTTGCTACAACTTCTATTTGAAACATTTTTTGATATGTGTTGTAATAAACGAAATATTGGACTTCCTCGCACTAATGGGCCACCCTGTATATGCAGCATCTCTACAAACTAGTAGCACTTTTTCTTATAGCGCCGCTACAAACTAGTAGCACGTTTTCGTATAAAATCACAATAAACTTAGAGAATCGTTAAGAATGCAGTGACTGTTGAATGATTCACTTTGTCCAGCACTTTTAAAGTCAGCAGATACGATTTATTTTTTTCTTCATTAAATCCTAATATACCAAATACAAAATTTGCTATGCATCTTTGTTCTACGTCGTGTGTTTCAGCCAACGACACCCAAATAGAATGATCCTTTACTTTTTCTCCTAATTTGTTCAGTGTTGTTCTATATAACTCGGAAACGTAATTTTTTCTTAACGTCGATTCATCTAGAATATTTTCTTTTGTATACTTCTCCATAAAGTTGCGAAAAACTTCATTCTTTAATTTAGCTAACGGAATGTCAGCACAAATAAAAGCCGTAGAAAATTCTTCATCGAATACCCTGCGTTTAGGTCCCTGAAGGATTAAATTAGAAATTAACACTTGCCCTTCGTTATTTCCCCTTTTACAATTTTTGTTGCTTTTGTTGCCCACCATGTTTTCTGGTTTGAAGATGCTGAGCGACTTGAAATAACGGACGCCCATCTGTTATAAAATCATTATAATCCTTCACAAATTGACTTAACCTTGCACTCACAGACATTTTTTCTTTCGGCATCTTGATGGATGTTAATACTATTGTTAACTAGTACACAGCTAATACAGATTGTTGGAATGTACTCTTTTTTGTAAATCTCCAAGAAATTACTGTATGCACTACGACACGTGTTTATTTATTTTAGGATAACATTTTATTATGTGACGTTAACAATCACAGGCCTGTTATTGAATCGTATAACTTTTTTTTAAATAAAATCAGTTTGTATTGACTTTAGGATTACATTTTTTTCATGATCTGACAATGACATTCATAGATCTGTAACTTTAAAACAAATAAAAATGGATATACAAGTTTTGCGTTTTGTTACTTGAAATGAAGTCTACTTTATACTCCTAAAATTTGAACATAACGATACGGCACACTTGTATAAATATACCAATGATATTGTATATCGGGATAACGCTTATTTCTGAAATTTGCATGTATATATTTAGTATTGCTACAGTACTGTTAATATTCTTATTTAATAATTAGACAAACACATCCCTAATATCAAGAGTGAGAATGAAGTAGACAAAAATAAAAGTACGATAATTTAACATACAGGGTTAGTCAAAATTATGTTAACACTAAAATGGACATAACACGTAAAGGGCAGAATCAATTAATTGAAATGTATTGTAACATGTATTACATTTAAATTGTTCATTCACAGATGATCATTGTATTAATGAACAATATTAGCTTCTGTTTTTAGTTGACGCAATAGCTGATCAATTCACACTGGAGCAAAGAAGATGTGTAGTAAGCTCGATGGAAGTGTATGGTTCACCGACTCTTATCCGTGAAATGTTTCGACAGCGATTTGCCCCCACCAAGCCATTTAATAGTTTATCGCATCTACAAGAAGTTTGTGGATACTGGATCGGTAGCTAACAACTATCAAGACAATGCAGAACGTCTACGATCAGGAAGATGTGAACTAAACATTACTGTTGTGCAGCAAGCCGTGTTACAGAGTCCTTTGGAATCAAGCGTACGATGCAGTTTGGAAACAGGAATTCCTCAAAAAACAGGGTGGCGCATCTTGAAACATGACCTTGGTATGAAAGCATACCACATCCAAGTCGCCCAAGCTCTAACATTGTCGCAGAAACGTAAGCGGGTGGAATGCTGTTAGATTTTAGTTGAAGTGACGAATGTCCAGAAATATATCGTAAATCTAATGGCATTCAGCGATGAAGTCACTTTCCACACAAGTGGATTTGTCAACCGACATAACACGATTTTCTGGGCCATCGAAAACCCACAAGTCATTCGGAAGCATGAACGTGACTCCCCAAAAGTGAATGTTCGGTGCGCTGTGACCACCGCTGGAATAATTGGGTCCTACTTTTTTGATATACCAACAGTGACTTCCGACGTGTACTTAACGATGTTGCAAGAGTACACCATTGATGAACTACCACTAGAAAGCCGCCGTGCTGGGTATTTCCAAAAAGATGGCACTCCACCGCACTGAGCTCATACTGTTCGAGCATACCTCGACAAGACATTTCCAAGGCGATGGATTGGTCGTGATGGACCATTGCGCTGGACTCCACAGTCCTGACTTAACACCATGTGATTTTTGGTTATGGAGTCTGGCAAGGAACGCATGTACGGTAGGCAAATTCGCGACATCAATGGCCTAAAGGAACGTATACGGGATGTATTACACAGGCCTGCGATGGTAAAATTGTCTGGATTTTATACAGTGATTTCAATAGATTTTTTGGTGCTGAAAATGGGAAAATTATTTAAAAAATTCCATCACGTAAGGTTTTTTTACAATCTGGGGTTTTTTGACCTATCTGCATGTATTAGTCTTTTTGAAAAGGACAATTTTGTTAAACCGTTGTTTAAACAAACTATTATAATTTTTTTACTTATGATGATGCAAGAAGTTGATATTCTGAATAAACATACACTAGATTTATGATAAAGAAGTTACAAATAGAAATAATTGAGCATGTCGCAAGACATGACTCATCATCTTCCTGTTACTGCATGTCTACCTCCCCACCTCCACTACAAACATATTGCTATTCTAGACAAAACAGTTAGTTCATTCAATATCTTCTTTACAACTGTGGTGTGAATTTGTGTAATTAGTTGACATTTGTGATTAGTTGCTGAGTTAATTTAATTTTTATTTTACGAGTTTTTTAAAATTAAATTCCAATGGCATCGAGAGGCTGTGTCAATGTACCCAACTCCTTCTGCTATATTTGTGGAAAGTTTACAGTAAAAAAACAACAATGAAGCATTACAGATTTTGTAAAAAAAGTATATTTTGCATATTTTGGTGTGAAATTAGGAGACCAAGACAAACCTTGGGCTCCTCATAAGGTTTGTTCAGTGTGTGTTGAAGAGCTTCGCCAGTGGTCACAAGGAAAAAAACAGTCTTTTCGCTTTGGAGTGCCTATGGTTTGGAGAGAACCGATCAATCATAGCGATGATTGTTATTTTTGTTCGTGTGTAGTACACGGATTCAATTTAAAAAACAAAAAGGACGTCGTTTACCCAAACCTTCGATCCGCAACACGTCCTATACCTCATGGACCAGAAGTACCTGTTCCTTCACTACCAGATACATTAGATGATGTATCTGATGACGAAATGGTTTCACGTACATGCGCAAGTGAACTGGATGAGGGAAGTGATTACTATGATACTGGAAGTGATGAGCCAAAACTGTTTGACCAATCTGAATTAAATGATTTGGTGAGGGACTTAAAAGGGACTCAGCTGAGCTTTTAGGTTCAAGGTTGAAAGAAAAAAAATTGTTAGCACCTAGCACAACATTTTACTAGTTTAGGAACAGAGAAAAAGAGTTTGCTCGATATTATTCCGAAGAAGATGCACTAGTTTTCTCTAATGATGTACCCGGGCTCATGGAACAATTCCACGTAGAATATAATGTTTCTGAATGGAGACTTTATTGACTCTTCAAAAAGGAGCCTTAAGGCCGTTCTTCTACACAATGGAAGTAAATATGCTTCTGTACCAGTGGGACATTCAGTTCATTTAAAAGAGTGTTATGAAAATCTTGAGCTACTTTTAATTAAAATTCGTTACAAGGATCAAGGCTGGACAATTTGTGGTGATTTGAAAGTTCTTTGTTTGTTACTTGGACAACAAAGCGGTTATACTAAATATCCTTGTTTTTTGTGTGAGTGGGATAGTCGTGATAGAAAGCAGCACTATTGTAAAAAGATGTGGCCACCAAGACAAACCTTACAACCTGGAATGAAAAACATTGAAAGAAAAAGTAGACCCGAGCAAAGTTTTGCTTCCTCCATTACATATAAAACTGGGGCTAATGAAACAATTTGTGAAGACATTAAAAAAAGATGGAGAGTGCTTCAAGTATCTTTGCAGCCAGTTTCCTCACTTGTCAGAAGCAAAGATAAAGGAGGGTGTTTTTGTTGGGCCGGATATAAGAAAGCTTATGAAAGATGAAAATTTTGAATCTAAAATGGAGGAAGCAGAAAAACAAGCATGGATAGCCTTCAAAAATGTGGTTACAAATTTTCTTGGCAACAAATTTAAAACCTTAGGCTGTAACATGAGTTTGAAGGTGCATTTTCTAGATCCGCATCTCGACTACTTCCCTGAAAATCTTGGTGCAGTAAGTGAGGAGCAGGGGAAAAGGTTCCACCAAGACCTAAAAGAGATGGAGAGAAGATACCAAGGAAGATGGAATATAAGCATGATAGCTGATTATTGTTGGATGTTAAAAAGGGATGGTCCACTACGAGATTACAGAAGAAAAAGCACAAAAAGGAGTATGGAAAGACAACGAAAAAGATATTATAAGGACTTGTAAAGACATAAATGGTATTTTACTGTTTCTTTTCATTAGATTTAATGATATTTGTAAGTAATTTTGTTTTTTATATCCTTTGCAAATAAATTCAAAATGTAACTAAAAATTATTTATAATTTTTAAAAAATATAATTTGAAGCCTTTTTGTGAAAAATCCTTACGTGATGGAGAAAAATAGAGTTCATATTTGGATTCAGCGCCCAAAAACACATAAGAATCAGCTATCAAATTTAAAACAATTTTTAGAAAGTTAAAAAACGCAGGCCTGTGTTATCATCCATTCCCTCTGAACTGTGTGTACGGGCTTTAAATGCTGCTATTAATTGTTGGTTGATATGTGTTGAACGTGATGGCGAACAATTTGAGGTCGTAGGTATTTAACACTTGCAGCATATCATTTCACACTTTCGATGTACTTCGTTTATAGATGTATGTATTTTCGTTTATATATGTATGTAAAATTAATATATTGTTTGTGTTTGAGATAATTTTGACAAACCCTGTATTATATACGGAAAAATTAACGTGATTTGTCCAGTACACGACACCAGTATAGTACATACTTAATTCATTGATATATCTGTATAATTTCAAATTAATGTTTTAGTAACTTGATATTCGAGTTATTGCGTTAAAAAATGTGTAAAAAAAAAGATTTATCTAAAACTCTGGTTTGTTAAATAAAAGTGCATTTCACTTTATCCGCATATCTTCACTTTTCTAAGTAAATTATAATGATTTAGAATCTTTGCCGTGACCATAAATAATCATAGCACGTGTTTGTTAGAACCGGGGCAAGGTACAATATATTCTACACTAATAGCGAATACACATTCTCTCTTTAAAGCGAAAACAGATAAAAAAAGCTTTAGGTTTCACTTTCTTGTTCGTTGTCACGTACGATGAATTATCGAGGAATAAGATTCAACCTGAATCAACGAATAATTGAATAAAATAGAAGAAGCTGACGTAAACTTAGCAAACTTGATTTAGTTAAATTCCATGAAAATTAATCGAAAATATTTACTAAGTGAAAACGAAAATAGAATAATTGCTAAAGATTACATATAATCACAAATTTTTATTTAAACGCAATTTACTTTCCAAAACAATAATATTTACGAATTACAAATATTTTAATTAAACCAAAATTATAATTAAATATAATGATTTGATTGCATATCGATATATTGCATAGAAAAGAAAATAAAATGTTTTAATTTAGATTCAAATAGAACCTGTTTAAAATGTTTTATACATTGTGACTTCAAAACCTGGCACCACTTTTGTCATGATGAGTATATTGCTGCTCAAGATTACCAGATTAAATACATGAACTTATCAAGCATATATATGCTACTCTATTATTTGCGATTGTTCCCAACGATATGGCAATTTTTCGATTCCACACCTCAATAAATCCGGTGATTTCGAAATGAAAAAGTCATTCTCACTGCGCCTTCTGTGCAAGCAGTACCACAGCTGAGAGAAAATACGACGAAATATCGTCAAGAGCGAAGCCGGAAGCAATGGCCGGGCGAATTATTACGATAACGAACCTAAAACTAAATCCCAACTTCGTTGAACTCTGGCCACCCAAATTACTACAACAAACGCAGGCGATAATCGACGAAACGCACAGCGAAAGTGGCGTGCAAGAGCTACTACGGACTTCACCGAGTTTATTTATTATAAACTCAGATCAACCGAAGATACAAGTTGAAATAACAGACCCCGAACCGACCAAAAAAGAAAAACACCACAGAAAACAGAAAATCAGCCGGAAAAGAAAACCGAAGACTTCATCTACCCTAAATTTACGAAGAAGCCGAAAATAGACGAAACAACATTACCAATCGAAACAAAAAATTCTTACTACGCCCTCAAAAACAAAACCGAAGAAAAAATGGAAGAAGAAACTTCCGAATTCACTCCACAGCCTTCAACATCAGCTAGCTCGCCCAGGGTAAGTGACAAAACCAACATCACACATAACACGACAACTAAAACACAAAAACCACACAAAATTGCACCAATAATAGTAATCGAAAAAGACAAATGGACACACATACGACACTTACTTAAATCAAACAACATTAACACTGTAGAAAACAAACTGGTGAAACCAGGAATACATCGAACCGATAACTGACAATGACTACCGTACACTTAAACAAACACTCGACAAAGAGCACATACAATACTATACATTTCAACTAAGAAGCGAAAAGACACTAAAGGTAGTTATGCGTGGCATTCCTACCTTTATAACAGACACTGACATTACAGACGACTTGACTGACCAAGGCTACCCGACTTTACAAATTAAACGCATGAACGGCAAACACGGAATACCAGCACCACTTGTATTAATTGAACTGACGAGACAATATAAGTCAATCTACAACATACGCGACTGCTGCGGACTATCTGTTAAAATCGAACCACTAAACAAACGGACAGACATTATACAATGCCACAAATGCCAGACATTCGAATATCACCAAAGAAAGTGCAACGTTAACTACAAATGCATGAAATGCGGAGACGAACATTCTACACATCCATGTACAAAGACGAAGACAACCCCACCAAAGTGTGCAAACTGCGGTGGCCCTCACCTATCCACTTTCATAAACTGTCCCAACAATCCAAACAATCCTACAAACAAAACCACACCTCAACCTAAATACATACCAGCACCACCCCCAACAACAAATCCATGGACACAAAGACAAAAAGACACGACACTTAACACAGTTGACGAACTAGCACTTGCCTTAGGCAACATGCTAATAACACTACACTCGACAAACGCCACAAAAGAACAAATACAATACTTCGTAACACAAACACAGACAATAATAACACTCTACAATAACAAACATTAAACACACACACAACTGAAACGCAAAAAAAAAAAATGAGATGACCAGTAAACGAACACATTTGAACGCAAAAAAGCGACTGACACACAGACTTTACACAAACACAATACACACAGGACCGCACAAAAAACACAACAACGCACGATTAAATCAGACTCAAACACGCCACAACCCTGGGAAATACGAAACAACGGAGTGGAAATGGAGGCAACTTCGACCACAAAACAAAATTCAAAGACTCATACAATGAAAAAGTCGTCAAGCCAATTTTGAAGCGCGCGACATCATTATTAAAGGAGATTGTTTGATAGAGAAGAGCGAAAGAGGTGAAATCTAACAGAGCAAGGAAAATAAAGCGGATGGAGAATGACCTCCCAATCGAGTTCTTGGATAGCCGCTTTTATAATGTTGGCAGTAAAAAATGATTTGATATCTTTCCGGTATGTTTTCTTGAATTGCGGGCTTAAGCCGACAGAGTTGTTAACAGTAAATTTCAACAGTAACGGTTACATTCCCCGGAAGCAATTCATAGTAGACGGCGCCTTCTTTGTCCCATCAGATGCACATCAGCTTATGTGGATTATATTCATTATTTTTCGTTAGGACTACGCCGTTTTTTTGTTTTTGATGTTAACATGACGGCATCATTTTTTGTCACCGGTAAGAATGTGGTACAAAAAAACGGTCAATGTTGACAAGCAAAAAGGTACAAATGTTGACACGCTAATTCTTGTTGTTTTCGTTCAAAACATGCGGAAACCCTACACCCGGTTTTTAAATCTTACCCATAGAAATGTCGTTCTATGATGGATTGGTTACAATCAATTACAATGGCCAATTCTCAAGTTGATTATTAAACGACATGAATTAATGCGTTCAGGCGATCTTCATCAAAGTCTGGTGTCTGTACCTGCAGATTGAGAATCGTGTATATAAAAATGTTCCTTTTTTAAATCCATTAACCGATGCCTTTGCACCAAGTGCGAAGACGTCGAAGGCAGACCTGATCAAAGAAAATGTTGATTTAGTGTGAATTCATAATATAGACGATCAAAGAATTACAGTAAATTTTAATCTCTCTTGGTGATAACATTGTAAAAATTTAGGAAAATAAAACACACTTGGTATTATTTCACAATTATTATATTTAACTCTATGTATACAGTTCGTCTTGCGGCATCATCAAGAGTTTGAAAATAATTAAAGTTAAAATCTACAAGAGTAACAAATTATGAATTACTAAGAACCATTAGCCCCTCTAGGACGCATTAAACAAGTGAAAACGATATCATATACAAAAGCTAAACGGCGAAATTGAAATAAACCCCTGTTAGGTACTGTGAAGGCGGTATAAGGTCGAGATCATTCTTCGATAGGAATCTGCCAATAAGCAGACTTGATGTCAAGAGATGTGAGAAATTTAGCATCCCGAAGCTTGTCCAAAGTTTGAGTAATGTATGGCAGCGGATAAGCATCGCGCTCGGTAACCTGATTGAGTTTACGATAATCAACACAGAAACGATAGGTCTTGTCCTTTTTAGGTACCATCAGTATAGGTGAAGACCAAGGGCTGTTGGATCTTTCAACGACGCCTAAAGACAACATTCGTTCGGGTTCAGCATCGACTATTTTTTGCAACGCCGGAGATATAGGATAATAACGTTGTTTAATAGGTAAACTATTCGACACGATACGATGTTCTACAAAAGTTGTGCAACCTAATTCCCCAGAAGCTGATTTCGCGAAAAAGTCACTGACTAAGGAATCTATGCGCCTTTGTTGGTCGGCGTCCAAGACATGTTGAATACCAATAGTTCCGATTATAGAGGGTTCTGCTAAGAATACCCACTCACCACGATGAAGATCAGGTACAATGCCCATACCCTTCCAAAAATCAGTACCCAAAATTAAGCTATAGGGTAATTCGGGAATAACCGAAATATCTAAAATTTTAACTCGATCTCCAAGTTGAACAGGAACCGAAATCTCTCCCAAAGGTTTACAAGTGTGCCCGTTGGCTAAAATACATGACGCAGACGAACTCTAATAGATTGTAAAAGATTCCAACAAGAACCTCCGATAAAAGTGCGTGAAGCGCCAGAGTCCAACAAACCAAGAAAAGGTCGACCAAAAATAACCACCCTAAGATGTGGGCGCTCGTCATTGCATGCTTGATCTAACAGAAAGTTCAATCGAGAAGATTCAACATGAGAACACAGACCGCTAGAGCGAGTAGTCGCTGGTTCAGGGATCGTTCGCGGTCTTATTGACGACTCCCTCTGCCGTTTCCCGACCGATTGAAAGTCTGACAGCGTGGGCAAGTGTTGATGGTCTGACCACGCGCTCCACATTTATAACAAAATCGTGAATTGCGAGGATTAGTACATTCTCCCACCAGATGACCTACTACATTGCAATTCCAACACTTCGGTCTATTGCTGGTCGAAGGCGCCGAAACTGCTGCTACACCAGATGTTGAAGGTGAATAAGCATAGGCTAAGTCTGGTTCGCATAAAGAAGACTTATTGCGAGGTGGAGGTGCGAAAGCTTCTATGGAGATCTTACATGCCTCTAGTTTTCTACACAACTCTAAAGTTGGTCTACGGATTTGATTTCTGTAAGCCCTAATTGACTCTGATAAAACGGAGCAATGTTTTGCAACAGAACGTCTAACTTAAGACCCTCGGCAACTGGCACAGTCAAACGCCCAAACATTCCATTCATTACAGCAACGTACATGCCAATAGTTTCATTCGGCCCCTGAGTTCGCCTCTTAATTTCTTGAAACAATTTGTCGTTATAGTTGGGAGGTTGAAATTGAAGTCGAAGCTCTCGTACGAAATCGACCCAAGTCGTTACCTTATGGCGCGTGGACCGCCACCAAGCCAAAGCCTTTCCTGAAAACAACTCTGTAGAGGATCTTATCAACTGTTCCTTAGCGAGATTGTTTGCTATGCATTTGTCTTCAATGGTCTCGAGAAATGCACTCAAAGATTGTCGTGAATTCTCTCCATCGAACTTGGAGAAGCTCCACCTTGACACCGGAACAACCTTACATGTCGGAGATGTCGCAGAGACAGCTGCCGAACTCACCGCATGTGACGCAGTCGCACGAACAGGTGACAGAATCGGTTCTCCCACAGATTCTTCGGAATCAGAAATTTCGCTATCAGAAACAGTAGGACCTTGTGCAACACTAGTGGACGCGAACACAAACGACATGTCTGCAGGAACGGTACCTGCCAAAGCTGACTTCCTGGCCTTCCGCGCCTTAGACTTTAGAGATGCCTGAAGGGTTACCAACTCTACAAGAATACCCGCTTCCTCCTCAGCTTCGGGTGTCACTGGCTTTGCTCGCCTAAATCGCGAAAAAGCATGAATGATTTTTGTGTTAATCTTCCGATACCTTAAACTAGCTTAACAATCTGACGGTAACACAAAGTATACAAGATATAAACACTAAACATTCTAGGTAAAGAGAGTAATTATGGGGAAAAAAAACAGAGAAAATTAACAAAAGTATACCAAGAATAAGACTGAAAATTTTTTAACTGCGGGAGCAATATTCGGAATTATGTGAAAACAAAGATTTAACCAAGTTCGGGTTGATTAACGGTGAATTTGTATATTCGTTCGAGACATTACCTGTTTTCACATAATTCCGAATATTGATATTTCATATGATCTTAATTGCCCCCGTACTTAAAAAAATTTTCAGTCTTATTCTTGGTATACTTTCGTTAATTTTCTCTGAGTTTTTTCCTCATAATTACGTATATTACCATCCCCTAAAGTCTCTTTACCTAGAATGTTTAGCGTATTATATCATGTATACTTTGTATTACCGTTAGATTGTTAAGCACATTTTGTATATTATAAGGTTTTCACTTGTTTAGTCCTGGAGGGGCTATTGGTTCTTAGTAATTCATAATTTGTTACTCTTGTAGATTTTAACATTAGTTATTTTCAAACTCCTGATGATGACGTAAGGCGAAATGTATACATAGAGTTAAATATAATAATTGTGAAATAATTCCAAATGTGTTTTATTTTACTTAATTAGTAGTTCTTCAATTCATATTCCGATTTTTTCAAAGATAATGCCACGAGAAAGGTTTAGACAGATTAAGTGTTCAAAGTTACGAAAATTATATGAAGTTATTGAATACTTACGCAAAAAATTTAGATACGCATCAGTTCCAGAAAAGTGTGGACGAAAGTTTGTTATTATTCAAAGGAAGACTGGGTTGGAAACAATACATTCTCATAAAGATTCCACTTTGGCATAAAATCATTTATTTTATGCCGATCGCAAGTTAATTGCTCATATTTTTAATTTTATACCGGCAAAAGTATGTCATTCGTGGATTGTAGACTTGCGTTATTTCGTCCGTGCAACAAAATCGGACTAGGCGTCTCGTTCACGGCTTAGAACTAATTCAAGCATACGAAGTAAAAAATGACATACGTTATATACTTTATATAGATTATATTTATATAATAAATATGAATGAAACATATTTAAACAAATGTTGTAGATCAAGTTATATACACATTCACGTAGCGACGCAACTCTAATTATATTTCTACTAAAACTGTATTACATCTAATACATCCTTTATTAGACAAAGAATATTGTGTTACCAGCGACAATTTTTGCACGTCTCGCCAACTTTCTGAGGATTCGATACACTATAAAACAGATATTTATGGAACTTTTCGAGTAAACAGAAAAAAAAATACCTTCAACTATTGGAAGTACAGGCTGGCCCAAAATGACCGAAGGGGTTTTAATTCCTTATAACTTTTTTATTATAATTTTTTTTTTGTTTTCAGTATTTTGTAAAGAAGACTTGGGAATTAAAAATGGAACAGTACACAATTGAACAACGTGCCAAAATCGTTGAACTTTATTTCTCAAATCAACGATCCATTGTTTTGACTCAGCGTGCATATCGTCGTTATTTTAATGTGCGGGTTGGACCCTCAGAGTCAACAATAAATCGTCTGGTTGCAAATTTTCGAGAACAAGGGGCAGTAAGGAACCTTCCTGGTGCCGGCAGACGACGAACGGTGCACACGGATGACAATATTGAACGGGTACAGGAGAGTATTCGGGAAGATGGAGAAACATCAACCAGGAGACGTTCGACACAACTTGACCTCTCAAGAGGGTTGCTGCAGAGAATTTTGCATACAATAAGAATGTTTCCATACAAAATTCAGCTTGTCCAACAATTGCAACCGACAGATTACCAGCAACGACTTGATTATGCAATTTATTTTCGTCAAAAAGCAGAAGAAAATCATGATTTTATTCAAAATTTAATTATGAGCGACGAAGCCCATTTCTAATTAAATGGGTTCGTTAATAGGCAAAACTGCAGGATATGGGCTACGGAAAATCCAAGAGTAGTTCAACAGCGAGAATTACACCCACTTAAGTGTACCGTTTGGTGCGGTGTTTCGTCGGAAAGGATAATTGGCCCATATTTTTGAAAATGAACACGGTGTCGCCGTTTCCATCACTGGTGTTAGATATCGGACAATGTTGGAAAATTTTTTAAGGCCGGCCGTGGAAAACCATCCGCAAGTACGGTTCCAACAGGATGGAGCCACAGCGCACACTGCGAGGGACACAATGGCTCTTTTACGCGACATCTTTGGTGAACGAATTATTTCCCGTACAAGCGATTTTAATTGGCCTTCGCGTTCACCGGATTTAACCGCTTCAGACTGTTTCTTTGGGGTTATTTGAAAGGAAAAGTCTATATTAATAAGCCTCGAACCATACAGCAATTAAAAAATAATATACGCGACGAAATCAACAACATAACACCTGAAATTTTGCGAAAGGTTATGGAAAATGTTTTGGAAAGAGCACGAATATGCGAAGCAGAAAATGGCCACCACTTGCGAGATATAATTTTTCATAATTAAATTAAAAATATTCTCCATTAATATACTGTATTTAAAATTAAAAAAAATTAATAATTATGTCTTAAATAAGAAGTTATAATGAACTCAAACCCCTTCGGTCATTTTGGGCCACCTGTATAAAACCTAAAAAATAGGAAATCAGAGCTTATTAAAAAGGCACAGTCATAGTCTTAAAATGGCAAGATAAGAAAAGAACCCTGCATCGTGTATAGTAAAATCAAGGAAAGGTGACGAAGTTATAAAGCCTCAATTGATATGGGACTACAATAACACGATGAACGGCGTAGACAGGGCTGATTAAAAACTTTCTTATTACGAGACCACTCAAAAACGACAAAAAAAAAGTATTACAAGAAAGTGTTTCGGCATCTCTTGAATCAACTCTATTCAATGCATTGTAATACGTCGACTTCGACCCCTGTATATTTTCGGTATATTCTATAATTATTGTCAACCGTTTTGGTTAGTCAAACTCATAATTTAACTCTACTTTGATTATTCATTCCGGTTGTCATTTATTTTTGGATGACTGGGTATCTCAGTTACTGCTCTGATTGTTTCCTTAATAGTTAATTTGTGTATATACGTACGTGATACGTGATCCAGAATGTTAGTTTATAACTGGTACCGGTAGCGTACGTTTGAACATCATCCATTGTCCTTTATATCTTAATCCCTGGTTACACCTTATCGGATTACAAATGCATGTAACAACATAAGTTTGGGGGTTATTCATGCATAACCACCCATATGGGAATTATTAGACTTGCAATACACAATTCCTGTTATTTGCCTAAAATGTTTGTTTTTATCATTAGGAAAAACAAATAAAGTAAATTGCGAGATATTGGTAGTCACTTTGTACGGAATTATCAGATTATTACACTATTCCTCGGTTTACAAATGTATTTTATCGCTCCACTATTTGTTTTGTAAGTTTATAGTTGCGATTTTCCTAGTTACATTATGGCGTATGAGTATTCTGCCTTTCATATTAAAATTAGAGGGTTAACTAGATATGATTTCATCAATACCTCCGAATATCTTCCTGTCGGAGCCTTGTATGACTTTTAGTTATTTGAATTCGTCGCCGGATGTTTACATATTTGAATAAGATCCTGCTGACAATAGTAAGACCTGCGCCGTAAATATCTGTAACAACTGTCATATATGCGATTTAGATTTACACGTACAAGCGAATATGCACATGTGTGCGTTTAAATATGGAAATTATGTCAGTCATTGAAGCTGTATTTTTAAATGGTAATTAAACAATGGTGTTTAATGTAAATATACACTGAGAATAGGAACTTGGTATTTATCGGATTTTTTTAATAATAGAATTTAATTTAATTAATTTATTCGAATTTCGTTTGGATCAGAGTACCGCATCTATGCGTATTTTTTCGTGCTATAGTACGATGGGTTAATTAGTGAATTTGGTCTTTATTTAGCGACATTTAATGGGGAATTATTTATAAGTTATTAGTAGAGCTGAGGATGTTTGCGGTACGGCAGGACCGTATGTAGTGCATCCCCACATTTAACTATTTATCTAAATATTCTCTGAAATGATTTGCCGGATCTCATAAATTAATAGAGTGATATTTTAGTATGCACTGGATATTGTTATTATACAAAATCATAATAGCCATTTGTATTTATGGATCATAAATAATAATACGCATGTATTTGTATTTGGTTGTGAATTCAATTTAAACTTAAAACGAATCGTAATATTTTAACGACAAGCCGTCCTTACAATACATGCATTCGAGACAAAGTGTGCAACTCTACGAATAACTTCCATAATTGATCGAAAATGGACATTTTGGAGCTGAAGTAAAGCCACTATTCTTAGAAAATTTTATTACTGTCGTTAAGAACTATTATTATAAACAACAAAGGCCTTTTATTAGTGTTGAAGTTTTAGTTTCATTGAATTTCCATGTTGTAAGTAGTCAATTGTAAGTGTTCATTCACAATATTCTAAAACAAGGTGTAAATTTAACTAAAATCCAGAAAAACACATTCTGATAATATATTACTAGATTAGAAGCTGTGTTTATTACTATTTATTATATTATTTTTATAACCAAATGCAATAAAGGCTACGAAAACAAAAGAAACCTCGATTTATTAAAATCTTGTCACACAGCCTTTCAAAGCCTGGCAGCACATATTTTGCATATATTTTATATATACTACCTACTTGAACTAGGTGAATGAAGTTAGAAGTTATAAGTTATAACTTCTAACTTCATTCACCTAGTGAGTCGCGGAATGTTCTCCCTCAATCTCAAAATTTCTTGTTCCAGTCATAGTGGTAGTAGTCATTACTCTCTGGTGATAAATTGTCTTAATAATTAGAATTTAATGAAACATGGCTATATGTTCGCAAGTGCGGCTTCTAAATTCTAATTAGCATTGTGAAATATCGAGGAATTTGTCCTAGAGTTATTTTGCTGTGAATGTTCACGGACTAGCAAAAATTATTTTTCTACCACGTGGAGTGAGGTCTCCATTTTGTCTGAACTAGAAATCGTTGAACAAGAGAAATTGTATGGGCTAATTCATAAATTAGATAATTAGAACTTAGCAGGAGGCTAGGTCCCGAAAAATCGTCTAAGAAACAGTCAAGGAAGTAGAGAGAATTTTTTTCCAAGGACATAGTCAGCTTCTGTCCGATTTGATACCAAGGTAGCATTTTTCTGTATCACAACCGAGTGAATAAAACAAGGTAGAATTCTTTTAATTATATCTCGAAGACTACGATACCATCACTCATCGTTTCCCAAAGGGAGAAACGCGTCGACAAATTTCCTACTTCTGTTGTATATAATTTAGATATAGTTTTGATTAAATAATTTTTTTATATATATTCAAGTATTTAATTATTAAGTATAGCAAGCGCCAATTAAGTTGGCGTGAGGAGGGGGTGCACAGAGGGGGTGCGGATTGTAGTTTCGAACGCATTAAATAAGTCGACATTTACATGTAAGAATGTGATTTAATATTCATTAATTCTCAATTGTCGTTCAACTTTAAAATATTATCGTCTTTTATAGTATAGTGGATCGCACAGTGGCGTGAAACAAATGTTTTGAATATTTTGTAATTTTTTTTTATGAGAGGGAATTTTGGGAAAATATTTTGAATTTATATTATTCAGGCTGATTCATTTTCGGCCCTCACCATGGGAATCTCGCTTATTATTGGAGATAGAGTATAGGTTTAAATTTGGCAAAGTTGTTAAATTTTGTGTTTGTTATAAATCCGTAAAGAAAATAGACCTGTGACAAATGACCTTCGTTATTTAAAAAAGAAACGCGAAAACCCCATTTTCTTCTTTTACCTGTAGCACCGACATTTGGCCTTGTAGAGAAAAAATAGAAACACATCCTTGTGGCCATTTCTAAACCTCTATCCAGTGGTGTACTCTAAATTTTTATACGACGTTTCGTTTCTTTCTGGCCACCATCAACTATCTAATTTCTTATAGGCGCCATATTGGATTTAGACATCTTCAGAAAGAGTTTTTTTTCTGATTTCAACCATGTACCACATGTTGACTAAAGTTTTTGACATTAGGTTTTATTTGAAAGAATAAATTATAAGATAAATAAGGTAGCCATGGAATTTCAATCTGTCAAACATTTCATTTATTGTTCATTAATAATACAAAAATGTCTTACACTAACGAAGAGAAACGAGATATGATAAGTATTTTTTATTCTTCGAACCGAAATTCAACAGTAGCGAGTACAAGATATCTACAATTATATCCAGAACGACAACAGCCTCATCGTACCATTTTTCTAGATCTCGACAGAAATTTGGTCGAGAATGGATCATTTACTAAGCCGCGTAATGGCCAAGACAACAGGAATTTAAATGAAAATCGACAAGATATTTTACAAATGGTAAATTAAAAGCGTGTTTTCAAATTTCATGTTAATCTTGTATTTTTATAGATAAATAATAATCCATCAATTTCTACACGCGAAGTAGCGTCAGAATTAAATTTGTGCCAGTCCAGAGTTTGGAGAACTTTACATAAAAGTAGGTTTAAACCATACAGGATCCATGTTAGTCACTCTTTACTGCCTGGAGATAATTTGAGAATGCTAGAATATTTTAATTGGTTAATGGGAAGGATAGAAAATGACGAAAATTTTTTAAGCAAAATCATCTTGTCAGATGAAACAAAATTTACAAATTCTGGAATGTTCAACAGAAATACGGAGCACTATTGGGCAGTACAAAATCCCCGACAAAACAGGGCTAGAAGACCACAACATCGTTTTGGAATGAACGTTTGGATGGGTATTTTGGCAAATCGTCTCTTAGGACCAGTTATGTATGAAGAACATTTAAATGGAAAAAGATATTTAAACATTTTACGTACATACGTATCTGACTATCTTGACGACAATATCCCATTAAATCAATTACAGTATTTATGGTGGCAACAAGATGGCGCACCAGCACACAATGCAGCTGTTGTTAGAAATTTCTTAAATCAAGAGTTTGCAAACCGTTGGATTGGAAATAGGGGAGTTGTTGAATGGCCTGCGAGATCACCTGATTTAAGTCCGCTAAATTTTTTTTATGGGGATATGTTAAAAATAATATTTATAAAGTAGATGCGCCACAAAACATTGAAGAATTACGAGACAGACTTCAGAATGCCTTCGATGCAGTTCCTAGAAGAACTATACAAAGGGCAGTACAAAATGCCAGAAGGCGTGCCCAATTGTGCGTTTCCGAAGATGGCCAGATAATTGAACATTTACTGTAATTGTTTATTGTTTACTTTTCTATGTATTTTTATTAATGTTTTTGTTATCTTGTACTCGCTACTGTTGAATTTCGCTTCGAAGAATAAAAAATACTTATCATATCTCGTTTCTCTTCGTTGGTGTATGACATTTTTGTATTATTAATGAACAATAAATGAAATGTTTGACAGATTGAAATTCCATGGCTACCTTATTTAATCTTATAATTTATTCTTTCAAATAAAACTTAATGTCAAAAACTTTAGTCAGCATGTGGTACATGGTTGAAATCAGAAAAAAAACTCTTTCTGAAGATGTCTAAATCCAATATGGCGCCAATAAGAAATTAGATAGTTGATGATGGCCAGAAAGAAACGAAACGTCGTATAAAAATTTAGAGTACACCACTGGATAGAGGTTTAGAAATGGCCACAAGGATGTGTTTTTATTTTTTTTCTACAAGGCCAAATGTCGGTGCTACAGGTAAAAGAAGAAAATGGGGTTTTCGCGTTTTTTATTTAAATAACGAAGGTCATTTGTCATAGGTCTATTTTCTTTACGGATTTATAACAAACACAAAATTTAACAACTTGGCCAAATTTAAACCTATACTCTATCTCCAATAATAAGAGAGATCCCCATGGTGAGGGCCGAAAATGAATCAGCCTGCATATACATAATTAAATCTTTCCATTTTCATACGTTGTCTTTTTATTTCAAGAACACCCGGCATATTATTTAGTATATTAAAGAAATTAAATTGTATTCTAAACAATGTGTCCTAGCATCTGTTTCTCTTTCTACGCTTAAATGCAAGTTTTATCGATTGTTCTCGGACATTGCGTATTTATTTTCATATGTAAATTCGTAATGAAAAGACAATTACTAAACTAGAAGTTTCGTAATTAGTTATCGTATGTACAGCAGTACCTGACACGTTCATTAATGTACTAGTATTTGTGACCAACATTTTAATATGGAAAAATAAAAACAAACGAGAAATTATCTGCACCATCACTTGTATATACGTTGATGTTTTTTGTATCGATGGTAAAGGTATGAGTAATCGGTTAAGTGGAAATTAGGTTACAAGTATACTGAAATAGTTATCACTTTACATAAATCTCCATAATACAGATATATCAAATTAACAATATTGATATTTTGACGGCTCTGAACCGCATATCC
This sequence comes from Melolontha melolontha, assembly GCA_935421215.2. Classification (NCBI taxonomy): domain Eukaryota; kingdom Metazoa; phylum Arthropoda; class Insecta; order Coleoptera; family Scarabaeidae; genus Melolontha; species Melolontha melolontha. The sequence goes on along the minus strand of OW285240.1, from coordinate 17,587,326 downwards.
ATCACAAAGATGATCGTGACATTTGTCTCAAAAGCAGGTCATGTAGCAACAATTTCCCTACAAGATCAAAGAACTATTACTGCCGATTGGTACTCAACCATTTGTTTGTCGCAAGTCATCACCGACCTAAATCCAGTCGATGGCTTCGAAAACGCAATTTTGACTGTACCAACAAACGAGTGAAATAACTGCTTCCAGAGTTGGTTCGAGCGCATGGAATAGTGCATTAATCTTCGTGAAGAATACTTAAAAAAACAATAAAGTCTTTACTGTTTTATTCCAGCTCTATATACAAAATATAAAAGACTACCCTCGTGTATTGAAAAATATGGAAAAATCGTTGCCGTAATTCAAGTGTTTCATTTTAAATCTCACCTTCCGGCAAATCATCCTCGTATATAAAGCACAAATAACTCGTAAATGTTTGCTGTACAATTACCCTGAAACTATATTTATACATCCTCACAATCAGTTGTCCTTAATTTTATAGAAAACTTGTGGATTTAAATAAAAAAATAGGTTAAAAAATACTAGATAACGAACAAACAAGTACTCAAGGAAAAGATGCAAACAGTATGAGGCAATATTTTTACGGAAATAACTTAAAAAATAGTAGAATCTATGCCCAATCATTTGTGCAACAAGTTATCAGTAGAAAAAGGTATCCACAGAATGTAAAAAATTAGTTAAGAATATGATGCGTAAATTTTGAAGTCTTTTATTATTTGTTATGTTATAATAAATAACTTTTGTTATATATGTAATAATTTGTTATGTTATAATTAATAAGTAAAATTGTTTTAATTAATTAATGTTTTATTAAAATTATTTCATTTAACGTTAATTTTGTCTTTTGTACGAATATGGATTAATGTAACAGTATTCTATATACCGGGTGTATTTTTTAACTTGAAACTTTCAAATATCTCGAAAAATAAGCAGTTCATAAAAAAACGTCCAAATTTAAAATTTAATAATTCAATGTACAAAATACATTAATGCTCTATTGGCCTCTCTCTCTCTCCCTCCATGCAGGTGGGGTAACTTTGAAATATTAAATACGAACCTGTATATTTTATTACAAATTCGAATTCTACTGTAAAAAGTACGTAAGATATGTCTGAAATATTTTTTTCAGTTAATTATAGATGGCGCCGTAATCGATGAAATTTAATTTTTTTCAATTTCTCGCACTGAGAAACTATGCATACGATATTGCAATTCGTTTTCAATAAAAATAAAAATGACTTGTCAAGAAAGTACTATTATCATAACATTCGAACGGGCGTCCTTCTTCACATATTTGGTCAACGCGATTATCTTCGCTCATAACTAGACTGCGGAACCGGCGCTATCCCGTATCGGGTGTGATTCATCGGTGTCGACAATGTCCAATCGATCAACTTAACTGTATATATGAATGCTATAGCGCAATGCTATTGATAAAAGTTGTCTATTTGTACGTCTTTCAATGCAAACAGACGGAATGTGAAATATATTACGCCAGAGTCGTAATAAAGCCAATCAAATGTATATACGGAACTTTATTGTTAGGAAAATAAATAAAACTCTGAAGTTAAATGAATTTAAATTAACTTGAATTGAAATTAATTCAAGATATATATATATATATATATATATATATATATATATATATATATATATATTTCTATATATGGTAGATTTAATTAGTTGGCGATTTAAGGTCTGGTTTTACTCAAAAATGCATATATCTAAAACAATCTTATATGTTTCGGCAAGTGATGCCTTTTTCAAAGAATATAAAATATAAATCATTTATATTTTATATTCTTTGAGAAAGGCATCACTTGCCGAAACATGTAAGATTGTTTTAAATATATGCATTTTTGAATCAAACCAGACCTTAAATCACCAACTGATTAAATCTAAAAATTTAATTAGTTGGCGATTTAAGGTCTGGTTTTACTCAAAAATGCATATATTTAAAACAATCTTATATGTTTCGGCAAGTGATGCCTTTTTCAAAGAATATAAAATATAAATCATTTATATTTTATATTCTTTGAGAAAGGCATCACTTGCCGAAACATGTAAGATTGTTTTAAATATATGCATTTTTGAGTAAAACCAGACCTTAAATCACCAACTAATTAAATCTACCATAACATACAAAGGTAACGAAATAATTATCTATTATATACATATATATACACAAAATGCAGTGATTATACAGTGATAAAAATTTAAAATATTGAAAAAGTATAAACTTGAAATTAATTATATCACCTATATAATTAAAGTGAATGCTTTGCCACACCACAGTAAACATTTTTTATTCACATTAATTATTACAATATATCCTAAACTTTGTTCAGTAAACTACGTTCTTTTATTGGACAGTATGTCTTTAAATATAGAAAAACTTCGCTCAACATCAGAGCTAGTGAGTGGTGCATAGAAATAATAATCTTTAAATTTAATATATCTACAGATTTCCGTATTTTGAACATTACTACAGAAGCCTTTCAGGGCATTAAAATCAGGGTTACGAGCGAATATTGCATCAATATTATTATTTAGCGAAACCGACTCTGTCTCTGCGCCTGCATGACTCATTAGAAGATAGCGTCTGTTCCGCAGTCTAACTCATGACTTATCAGAGTGCTTTCAAATAAAAAAATTGTATTTTTCTTTTAATACCATTTTTTATGTTGAAATATTTCTTTATTAAAATGTTTTTGTATGTACAATGTATGTATTTAACGTTTGTGTTATTTCTTCCATAGGTATTTTTTCTAATTCCGAAAACACAAAATAAACGTACAAAGGAAAGGAATAACTTTAAGAAACAACTTATTTTACTCAGTTCCTCTTACGCTGGTAATTGTACTTACTACAGAATGGAGTATTTAACTGCACTAGAGGAAATTGAAATGGTTCTTGTGTAAGGAAAAGCCAACAGAAGTCTTGATAATCCTGTCAATCTCTACGCTCAGCGTTTCCCGGATAGGATTCGGTTACGTGTTGCATTTTACCGCATTGTCAAACAAGGAAGTGTTAAACCGAAAAAAGGACCCGTCAAGCAACAGTCACCGGAGAAAATAATAAGTCGCTCTATTAGCTATAGTTGTCGTTAATCCTCATGTTAGCACAAGAGAAATAGCTCGCGATTCTGGATTGTACCAAATCAGTGCTTGAAAATTTTGAAAACGTCATATACACTGCTCAACTTTTGAACTGGTACACTTACAAGAACATATATAAATAACAATTTACTACTTTTTGAGCAACACTTTCTTGTTTAATTGATAGTATATGGTTCTGGGAAACACTTTTAAAGCGAAGAATTAAAAGAATAAAACTTAAATAACGAATTTCAAATGTTTTAATAGGAAAATAACAAAATCTTCATTTTAGTCTTACAGAAAAGTTTGCTTTGGAAAGAAAAGATAACCAAACAATTAAAGATTAATAATGCGTGGGACCTCCTCTAGCTCTTATGATCTCCCGGCAACGTCTTGGCATGCTGGAAATCAAATTCCGAATGTAATGCTGCGGAATATTTTGCCATTCTGCCAAAACGGCAGTTCGGAGCTGATGGTGATTGTTTGGATCCACTCCCCGTGATCTTATCAACCTCTTCAGGTAATCCCATACGTTCTCTATGGGATTAAGATCTGGAGAGTTCGCTGGCCAATCCATGTGCGTAATATTGTTCTCTTCAAAAAACACATTGATTTGTCTTGTTCTATGAGGACGCGCGTTATCATCAACAAACACAAAACCATCGCCTATTTCATTAGCAAATGGCAACACTACAGGTTGTAATACCTCATTAAGATACCTGACACTATTCATTGTAGCATTTCCAAGCATAACCAATTCAGTACGACGAGTCGCAGAAATACCTCCCCAAACAGTAATTGAACCACCTCCATAAGCTTGATGGTAAGTCACGTTGTTCTCAATATAGCGTTCTCCTCTGTTTCTCCAAACTCTAACTCTTCCATCTGAGCTATGGAGACGCACTCTGGTCTCGTCACTAGATAAACAACGACCCCAATCTTCAACACTTCAATTTGCATGTTGATGTGCCCACTCTAGCCTTCTTCTTTTGTGGGCTCTGGTCAACAATGGGCATTTTTTAGAAGATCTGGACCTTAAATTTACCCTATGGAGCCTTCTTCTTACTGTTTGAGTGGATACTTGAGTACCTGTTGCATTCAATAACTGAATTTGGAGTGTTCTTGCGGTAGAAAATCTATTCCTTCGACACTGAACCGTAATAAAACGGTCCTCCCTGACTGTTGTACTGCGATTTCGCCCTCCGCCGTGTCTATGTTTGACAGATCCAGTATCATTAAAACGCATTCGAACTCTTCTGATCACATTGTGGCTCACATTGAAATGGGCAGCAACAGTTCTTAGCGATGCACCAGTCATAAGCATTCCCATAGCTTGGCTCATCTCTTCAATACTTAAACGCCTTAATGGCATCTCTAAAATGCAATCAACCACTCTGCATTAAAACTTATTCGAGAAATTAGCAAACATTCTCTTAAAACTTGATAAAAGTATAAGCGTCCGCAAGCTCAGTAACTGCACTTATGACAGATAATAACAACAAACAACAATGGAGTCGTAAATGTCATTCGATAGACATTTGTTTGCATTCCGAAACACAGCTCTGATCATATATTAAGTCATGCCTAACGCCCACGAATGGTTGTTTGCTTTTACTACATGCTATAATAAGTGTACCAGTTCAAAAGTTGAGCAGTGTATATCATCCATATCATATGTGTCTTTACATCAATATCTCCATGCCGTTGATTTCCAAAATCGGGTAACTTTTTGTTAGTGAACATGTGAACAATTATGACAAAACCAATTTTTTTCGTTACGTGTTGTTCTCCGACGAGCCGTCTTTCACAAACCACGGAACGGTTAATCGACGCTATACACATTACTGGAGTTTTGAAAATCCGCACTGGCTTCACCTAGTTAAACACCAGCGTCCTTGGACTGTTAAAGTGTGGTGTGGAATAATTGAGAACAAAGTCATCTTCCCCACATTATTGAAGAACACGTCAATGGTGAAACGTATCGAGACATTTTGGGAAATGAACTCCCAGCACTACTTGAAGACATTACCTTAAAAGTGCGACAGAATATGTGGTTTTAACAAGATGGTTGTCCAGCACACTATTCGGTGGTAGCACGTGAAGTACTTTATCGTACTGTCAATGGTAGCTGGATCGGTAGAGCTGGTTCAGTAAATTGGCCTGCTAGATTACCAGACCTTATTTCGCCGGATTTCTTTTTATGGAGTTATCTCAAATGCAAAGTATACAATCTAGTACCAACAACACTTGAAAATATGATGCCGAAATTCAAGAAGATACACTTCTCTGTTATCTACACTCATTTAAAATGCGGATCAATAAGTGCATTGAAGTCGAAGGCCATCATTTTGAGCACTTACTTTAATTGAGAGATGATGAGGCGAGGGGAAATCTAGCACTCTGATAAGTGACAGGCGAAGGGATTTACATAAATAAAGCATCCTGATACGTGGAGACGCGCGGCGACTCAAGTTAATGAAGCACCCCAAGGTGGTTCTACGTTGACGTCGTTGTTGTTGGGTTACGCTAAAAGTAATTTGTTCACCAGCAATTTACATTTCCACATGTGACATTTTCCCAGTTATTCGAAATTTGTAAATTGAATAAAGTTTTTCTAACATTAATTTGAATTATTTACAAAGAAAACGTATTTTTTTATTGCACACGTATTGCAGAATCGTATGCATAGGATCCCAGTGCGAGAAATTGAAAAAATTGGATTTCATCGATTACAGCGCCATCTATCATTAATTTAAAAAAATGTTTCAAACAAATCCTACGTAGTTTTTCCAGTAGAATTCGAATCTGTAATAAAATATACGAGTTCCTATTTAAGATTTCAAAGTTACCATCACCTACATGTAGGGCTTACAATACCGGGATTCCGGGATCCCGAATACCGGAATCCCGGACGATTTTTGTCCGTTATTAAAAACCGGTATTTATGTAAAAATACCGGTATTTTGGTATTACATTAGTTGATAAAAATTGAATTTATGCACAATATAAATCTAATTTAAAATAATATTAATTAATTACAAGAAATTTTTTTTGAAGATAAACAAACAATTTCATTGTATTAAAATCTATATCAGGCACATTTATTACACATACCGAGCCGACTGCCGAGTATGGCACCATCGAGAAGCGGCGGTGTCGGCAATATAAAGCGATTGTTTATGTTTTACGTCTACTACCCAATGAATAGGTCTCGTTTATACAAATACATAAAGTGTGTAACACAAAAATTATTAAATAGTTTAGATTAGATTGTTTAATTTTGCAAATCAGCTGTAGTGTTTACAAGTAAAAATTATATTTTATATTTTCAATTTTATTTTTCATTCCGTTGTGTCTTGTGGTGTGGGGATTATGTGCACTTGTTTTCTGGTTTTATTTCTAATAATTGAAAATTATATAACGGTATTTAAATACTGATTAATCCATATGAATTATATGATACGGTAAGTTTATATTTGTACTAATGTAAGTTAGAGTGTAATTAATTTACAAATATTAAAATTAATAGGCATAAACTGCTATACCCCCTGAAAGATGAATACATTTACGGAGCACCGAAAAGGACAGGACGAAACTTCAGTTTGGAATCATTTTTTGATTGAAAAAAACGGACAGGTTGCTAAATGTAAAAAGTGCGCGAAAGAAATAAAGTGTACAGGAGGATCCACAAGTGGCCTTCATACTCACTTAAAAACGATACATGGACTAAATCTTAAAAAGAAATGTGAATCCCCCATGATGTCGAATCAAGTGTTTCTAAACAGCCTAAATTGTTAATAACAAATTATTTTAAAAATAATAAAAACAAAAAACTTTCAGAAGTGCTTGCCCGAATGACAGCTCGCGATGGTTTGTCTTTTAATATTTTTATAAAATCGTATGACATAAGTGAAGGCTTAAAGGCAAGAGGATTGAAAGATATACCAAAATCTGCAGTCACTATTAGAAATATGGTACTTGAATATAGTAAAATTATTAAACAGTCTACAGTGCATGAAATTTCTAGACTGAAATCTGAAGGTAAACGTTTCAGTATCACATTTGACGAATGGACATCTATTCGTAATCGGCGCTACATAAATATTAATGTACATTCTGTTGGAGGAACAATGTGGAATATCGGATTAGTGCGCGCTTACGGATCCGTTCCAGCAGAAAAATGCTTATCCCTTGTAGAAGAAAAATTAAAAGATTTTAATTTAGATATATCTAAAGACATAGTTGGAGTAACTACTGACGGTGCGTCGGTTATGGTAAAATTAGGAAAAATTATAGAGGCTGAACATCAACAATGTATGGCACATTGCATAAATTTAGCAATTACTGATGTTTTGTATAAGTCAACTTTGAACCCGAGTGTGGATATTGATGTTGTGGAGCAAAATTATAATGATGACGATGTTAATGATGTTGACGATGACGATGATAACAATGACGACGATATCGACGAAGAAGATGGTAATGGAATTATTATAGAGTTAGATGCTAGTATTACTACAAGTAATATAAATATTAGACATACTGGTATATCATCTCTAGTTTCAAAAATTCGGAAAATAGTGAAAACATTTAAAAATTCACCTTCTAAAAATGATAAATATTTACAAAAGTACGTGAGAGAACAATTAGGTAAAGAAACAGCCCTAAAATTAGATTGTCAAACAAGATGGAACAGTATGTTATTTATGTTAGAAAAATTTGAAGAAATTAAATTTTGTATTTAAAAAGCGCTTATTGACATTAGTTCCGATATTCATTTTTCTGACGAAGAATTTAATTTATGATCTTCAATTATTGCTGCTCTTACTCCTGTAAAATTAACAGTAGATGCATTATGCCGAAAAGATGCAAATCTTTTGACGGCTGACGCTTCTTTAACATTTATGTTAGATACTCTTTCCCAGCAAAAATCTGCAATTGCATTAGAATTATTGGAAGCATTAAAATCTCGAATTTTACTGCGACGAACTGAATTATCACAAATACTTCAGTATCTGCAAAAGGGCTCACAAGATGTTGGAGAAGTATTTAAGCGCATATCCAAATTTACAATCATTAAAAAAATTGTAAGCTTAACTAAGCGGCTCACACATGAAAATCTAGAAGATACAGAAGATATGGAAGTTGTGCAAGAAACATCCCTTCCAATATCTTCCCAAATTAGTAATGAAACAGTATTAGAATCTGACAAGTTAAACGTAAACGCATTAAAGAAAAAACTACAGGCAGCAATAGACGAAACACTAAATACTTCACCGTGCCTGCGTTTAAAAAAATTCTAGGTCTGGAACAAAAAATAAAAGATGAAATTACTTTTTTTGAAAAAACCGGAACAAAAGGAACGTATTTACAAAATGTGTATGATTTCTTAATGACAATTGTGTAGAATCAGAAAGAGCTTTTTCGGCGGCTGGTTATATTTGTACGAAAATTCGGTCCTCGCTTGATGATGAAACGATTGATTGTTTATGTTTTTTAAGAGCATACTTTAATAAACAAAACGCAAGTTATTAATATTATTTCATAAATACTTTCAATTTAATTATATTTTTTGCTTCTTTAATTATATAATGCCATACGAGCCTATTATATGTAAAATGTAACATAGAATTTAATATGTACTTTTTTTTTACTTGCACGTTTTTTTGTATCTATCTACTCCTACTCTCTATGTAATAAAATAAATAATATCTACTCATTTCAGAACAATATTTATTGGATTTCATATATTATTTGTTAACAAGTCAATATAACAACTGAGGTAAGTAAAAATATAACTAGTAAATTTTTTATTAATAATACGGGTTTTAATACCGGTATCCCGATATTTCAAATATCAAATACCGGTATTCAGATTTTAGTTCGGTATTGTAAGCCCTACCTACATGGAGGGAGAGAGGGACTACTTCTAGTACTAATGTATTTCCTCCACTGGATTATTAAATTTCAAATCTGGACATTTTTTCGTGAACTGCTTATTTTTCGAGATATTTGAAAGTTTCAAGTTAAAAAATACACCCGGTATAAATGAAATTTTAAAATGCAATTGTGAATTTATTACGTTACAACAATAAATGCAAATTTGATACGAATGACAACTCTGATTCTGAATATGATATGCTAATTAGTTTCCATTCAAATTATTATTGAAAAATTGCAAATAAACTTCATAAATTGCACTTTCAATTTAAATATTTTAATTTTAAGGGCAACAATTAATTACAAAATATTAGGATAATTATTTTTTTTTGTGTGATGATAATAGTTTAATTTTACATTCCTACATTTTATAGTCACGTAAAGGAAGTGAAAATATTGAATGTTACTCAAGTCTGTTGAAATATTCTACTAATGTAATCAAAAACAATTATCGTTAATACTAACCGTGACAATCAGCCACTTTCACAAAATGTAGATGATTAAAGCGACAAATATTTACTATAACACTCTAGAAGCTAAAACATCTTAGAGAGAGAGCCAAGAAGTAATGAAACAAAAAATTTTATAGTTAAATTGTTAGAAGAATATTATGTACGTTAACAAATAAACTTTTCAAGATGCTGTAATATTTGTAAAAGGAATTGAAATGCTGTTATCGTGATATAAAATTGAATGATACAATAAATCACAATTATTAATTACGTAATAAAGAGAAATTTTTAATGCTACTAAATGCCATATGTTTAAATAATAATAATAATAACACAAACACTTCTGTTGTTTGACGTGACTGGAGTAAGGTCCATTAAATTAGTCCCCATCAGTATTGATTGCCTGTACTAAGAGAATTTAAAAGAAAAGAAATTACTAAGAATTCCTAACAATAACCACCTAAAATATGTTAAATCTTTGTGTTATATTATTTTATAGACAACATTTAAAAATTCGGTCTAAACAATTTATTTAGTAAAAATTGGTGTGCTGAGTTGATATCGATAATTAAAGTGATATACAAAATATAAACAAGCATAAATGTAATCAATAATAAACTTAATAAAACTTAGAACACGTACATTTTTCAAACAAAAGCATGGCTGAAATTTGGAGTACTAGGACTTAACGAGTTAACTTCGTCATTATTATCAGAGATGAGAAACAAATCATAGTATCTTCTTTGTAATAGTTATAAATCACTACCATAAGTATTTTCAAAACTTTGTTATGTTCATTACCCAGCTGATAAATCATACTTTATCAAGAAGTTACACTTGCCAATAATTTTTAAATGTATGCATGCAGCTTATTTGAAGGCCATTTAGTTCAAATATGATATGATGGTAACAATCTGACTCTCAACTCAAATAAATGCAGAACCATTAGTTACAGTAAAGTTTCTAATATACGAAATTAATGTTGAAATTAATGCAAACGAGAATGAATATACATATATTAAAATCTCATTTTACAAACAAATGTCGCCAAATTTGTTGCGTTAGTTTCCACAGTCCGACAAACTAGGTTTGTACTAGAATGCAGATGCAACACGTCGTGATGCCAATCTTCCCTGGTTATAAAGACAAATGAAAATATGCATTTTTGAATGTTACATGAACTGGGGAAGGTGATTCTTCCAGAATTTTTCAAAATTTCAAAAATTTTAAATTTTTAAGGAATAATGTAGGTATACAGGGTGAGTTTTTTGAATGTTTAGCATTGGGATCTCAGAAACTACTGGAGATAGAAAAACGCTTAAATGGGGAAAGATGCGCAGTTTTACGAGTTTGATTTAAAACTGCTTTTGTTTCTGCGTTAACTTTCATGGCTTATTACTTATTAGATATTCAAAGAAAACTAAATTTTACGATTTTCTTTAAACATGCTTAGCATCGTTAATAGTAATTTTAGAGAAACAGTGTTCAGACAAAAGTTTTAGATAATTTTACGCCAAATAAAACTATGTAGCTAATATTTTTTTTCGTTCACCATTATCGAGTTATGACACAAACTTGTGTTTTTTCAAATGGAAACCATAGTTGGTTTTGACATCATTAAAAAGCTTATTTTTTGCTGATTACAATTATATAAGGTTTGATAAGGTTATTTTAAAAAATAAAGAGGATATAGACATTTCTATGAATGTTCACTTTATAAGATAAAAACTTAAAAAAAAATGTTTGGTGTTTTGTAATTCAAAAAACGAAAAATCTGAGTTACAATAGTGTTCGTTGGAGCAGTCGAGATAAATATACTAACATTGCTTTCACGTTGAGTCACAGAAGTGAGAGCTGTTAATTTTTCTTTTAAGTCAAGTTAATTGTCAAACATTGACAATTAACTATTAATTAATTTAATTGTAACTTAACTATAAGCGGTGCAAACGGCCGTTAATCATAAGTTTGCATTGGCTATGGAATTTTCTAACGTAGAAAAGCGTGATATGGTTGAATGTTACATTCAGTGCCAGAAAAATTCTACTAGAGCTGCTGAAGTTTATTTTGAAAATTATTTTGATCGACGTCAGCCGTCGCTACCTACTTTTAAGAGATTATGGGATAATTTAGCAGATTATGGTTCGTTCGTTAAACCAAAATCAAAAAAAGGGATGGATGAAGATAGAGAAATAATCATATTAGCAAGTGTCGCTCAGAATCCATCTACATCGACCCGACAAATTTCAACAGAAATGGGCTCCTCTCAACGCACTATTGTCAGAGTGTTGAAGAAGCATAAATTTCGTCCCCACAAATTATCAGTATCACAAACTTTACATGAAGGTGATAACATCAGACGAATAGCTTTTTGTAGATGGTTTAAAGATCAGTGTCAAAACGATCCACACTTTTCAATGAAAATATTATGGACTGATGAATCTCGTTTCACAAATTGTGGAATGTTTAATAGGCACAATGAGCACATACGGTCTCAAACAAATCCACTTCACGTTGAACATAGGAGACCACAAATTAAATTTGGGTTTAATGTTTGGTGTGGTGTTATAGGATCAACTGTTCTTCCTCCTTTTATTTTTGATGGATCACTAACTGGCAATCGTTATCTTAATTTTTTACAACAAGATTTCGAGGAAATGTTAGATAATTTAAATTTAAGAACCCGAGCAATGCTGCAATGGTTTCAACATGACGGTGCGCCTCCGCACAATCAACTGAATGTTAGAAATTATTTAAAGACAAGCCCAGCCATTTTACTAACTGTCAAAATGTCAAGCGCCATATTGATATTATAGTATCATGTTTGTTTTTCTTTTAGTAATTTTCAGTTACTCGTAGGTAAAGTAATGTATACTAACTCGCAATAATGACTATTATTCCCTCGAACTGAGTTACTCCCTCGCCGCTTCGCGGCTCGGTTCGTAAATTCAGCTCTCGGGAATAATCACCGTCACTATTGACTCGTTGTATAAACTACTATTTTTGTACATAAGTTGTGGATTTGAGTACATCTGCATCACTTGGTTTTCCTTTTATCTACTTGAAGAGTAAAAATTGAACATATTTAAGATGGTTTGTAAAATGTATATAATTTCAGTGTCAGCATTTTTACAAAGAAATATTGATCGAAAATATATTATCACGTTTCCATATTCTCCTTAGTTTTATTTCAGAAAAATACTACAATTCGTTTTTATTTTTCTATATATAACATTTTTAATAATAATATTGACTGTCCATAGCTCCTGTGTTATTTCAAATCAATTTGCAAATCAACTATGTTAACAACCTGTTAATTAGGTCATCTTTATACGTAATGTATAGTAATAACAACCTTGACGATTATAATTAAAAGGTATAATATTTTTGTCTATTTCAAGGTTCATAATTTTCAAATAATAATATGTTATTGGTTAAAACACACTTATAACTTGTTTCAGGCAAACAAAATTGATATTAAAAAAATAATAAATCTATCGTAATGCTGCAAGATTGTTATTAAATACATATTTTAAGTGTTTTTCTATCGTAATACAACTAATTAAATATAAATTCGAATTTAAGTGAAAAGTTAAAACCAATTCATGTCTCATTTTTTTAAAGATTTACAGCTTTAACATATTGTTTTGGTTTACAGCACTGTATTACGCAATTTATAATTGTCTTCGCAAAACACGAGATGTAAAAAAAATTAATTATATATAAAGAAAACTATTCGATTTATGAAGATTCCAATTATGTGTTTGCTACTGGCAGATTTTCAGTAAATATAATAAGTACAAATTGTAAGTATAAATTGGTATGATATGGTAAACCTAATCAGTAGGCGATTAAAGGTCTGTATATTACTTCAAAGTATATGTGTTTAAAAAACTCTACATGTTTCGGCTGTATACGCCTTTTTCAAGAGAATACAAAATATTCATATTTTGTATTCTCTTGAAAAAGGCGTATACAGCCGAAACATGTAGAGATTTTTAAATACATATACTTTGAAGTAATATACAGACCTTTAATCGCCTACTGATTAGGTTTACCATATCATACCAAGGTCACGAAGTTATTATATATATATATATATATATATATATATATATATATATATATATATATATATATATATGTGTTTAGATAATTTCTTAGCCGTTCATTAAATATAACATTTGATAAATTATTGGAGTTTTTCGGCTTTTTTTTTTTATATGAAATATTTACAAATATTAAATTAGAATGTATGTAATTGGAGAGTAAGTGGGGATGTAAACATTGCTGTCTACAAATTACAAAGCAAATCATACGAAATTTTTTTATTTGAAAAATATGGTCTACGTTGGGACTCGAACCCAAGTCTACAGCTATCCGGGCTGTCGCCTTTACCACTAGGCCACAATAGACCCAGGTTCAAGCCATATAGAAATGCATTATAAAGTAACAGTGTTAATGAATCAGATGTCAGTTATTGAATGTAGATGTCAAGCTGAAAGCAGAAGTCAGTTTTGAAAGCTTTGATAGCAGATGTCAGTTAGTGATGTCAGTTAGCAGATGTCTGTTTTGAAAGCAGGTGTCAGTTATGAAAGCAAACGTCAGATTAGAAAGCAGATGCCTATTTTGAAATTAGATGTGAGTTACTGAAAGTAGATGTCAGTATTTTGAGAGCAGATGTCAGATTTGACTTGATTTCGTATGATTCGCTTTGTAATTTGTAGACAGCAATGTTTACATCCCCACTTACTCTGCAATTACATACATTCTAATTTAATATTTGTAAATATTTCATATAAAAAAAAAAGCCGAAAAACTCCAATAATTTATCAAATGTTATATTTAATGAACGGCTAAGAAATTATCTAAACACTCATACAGCTATGGAGTAATAATTAGCATTTTCAAACATTCAAATCTGACATCTGCTCTCAAAATACTGACATCTACTTTCAGTAACTCACATCTAATTTCAAAATAGGCATCTGCTTTCTAATCTGACGTTTGCTTTCATAACTGACACCTGCTTTCAAAACAGACATCTGCTTTCAATAACTGACATTTGCTTTCACTAACTGACATCTGCTATCAAAACTGACATGAGCTTTCAAAACTGACTTCTGCTTTCAGCTTGACATCTACATTCAATAACTGACATCTGATTCATTAACACTGTTACTTTATAATGCATTTCTATATGGCTTGAACCTGGGTCTATTGTGGCCTAGTGGTTAAGGCGGCAGCCCGGATAGCTGTAGACTTGGGTTCGAGTCCCAACGTAGACCATATTTTTCAAATAAAAAATTTCGTATGATTTGCTTTGTAATTTGTAGACAGCAATGTTTACATCCCCACTTACTCTGCAATTACATATATTCTAATTTAATATTTGTAAATATTTCATATAAAAAAAAAGCCGAAAAACTCCAATAATTTATCAAATGTTATATATGGTAAATTCAATCAGTTGGCGATTAAAGGTCTGTTTTACTTCAAAGTATATATATTTAAAAAAACCCTACATGTTTCGGCAATGATGCCTTTATCAAGGATATAAAATATAAATGCATTTATATTATATATATATATATATATATATATATATATATATATATATATATATTTGAGGCAAATTCCTGAAGTCTAGATAATAAGATTATGAGAATTTCCATCTAAATTTAAATCGGGGGCTGTGATAAATTATAAAAGGCGATCTGCATGAAGTTCAGCTAAGGTCAGTAAACTCTGCGTATGTGTTTGTGTGTGCGTGAGTGTAAAATTATATCCTGATGGTAAGAGAAAACGAAAATTATAGGTTTCAGAGATCATTTACTTTTGCAAATAGCAATACGTTTATTGTACTGTAAAATATCTAAATTACTGAAAACTTATTTCCTTTGATTGCTATTGTTTTCCTTACAATTCAATAACTTATCGAGAGAATCATTTACGTAAATAACAAAACGGAATGTTACGTAAATGCTAACAAAAGTATTAATTGTTGCTTTAGCGGTTTAAATTCCTTATTTACAATATAGAATTAAACAAAGAAAATAAATTATGTTAAGTGCGAAAATCACTTAATAAAATGTTAATATTTATTTTAGATAGAAGCCAAAATCCAATCCAAATAACAATTTATCGGTTTTAGTATGTTACATACAGTTATTAACAAGTCTGTAAATAATAGACGTTTAGATAAACATGATACCTACGTATTATTTTTTTTTGGGCGTATGACAACTCGACCAGAAAGTAATTAACCCGAGATTTTCGT
Source organism: Melolontha melolontha (assembly GCA_935421215.2). Taxonomy (NCBI): domain Eukaryota; kingdom Metazoa; phylum Arthropoda; class Insecta; order Coleoptera; family Scarabaeidae; genus Melolontha; species Melolontha melolontha. Next base: position 17,571,550 of record OW285240.1, on the reverse strand, counting down.
TGAGGGAGAGGATTAGTAGAACAGGTCAACCGGGCCAAAAGTATTTCTTCTTAATGATAGGATTAACGGGCGGCGTTGTCGATTCGGCCAGGGATTGGACACAGTTTAGTAGTCAAATAAATGTGCTACTTTTCCTCCAAAAATATTGGCCTCAAAATCAATTTTTTTATATAGAACAACAAACAGCTGCGAATCTTTCCATTCAAAATTTAATAGTAGTTTCTACTCCAGTCATCCGAACTTGATGCAATTTGTAAATGTCCTGGCCGAGTTTACAGGTAAAATTTCTTACCTGTCTAATCCCTGGCCGAGTCGACAAACGCCGTTTTTTTTAATTATTAGAACTTTATAAAACTATGTATGGATTACAAAATTTAATTGTACAATAAAAACGGGTTCTGTTTTCATTATTATTATCTCGTAATAAAAATATTTGTAAAAATATTCTTCTTCGAAATCTCCTAAACAATCGATACATTTTGTGGAGAAAGATGCTGTTCGGGCAAAATAGATTTAATTTTGTATTTTTAGTTTTATTTAGATGTAGGTATAATATATTTAATTCAAGTTTTTAAATTGTAAATATTATATATTGTATATAGAAAAGGTCTTGGAGTTCAGATATATTTAATATTGTTAATTACTTTAGGACTGGTCAGGTATTACATTTCTTCATTGTCTTATTTTCTACAGTCATAAAAACTATTTATTTTTATTACAGGCACAACCCTCTGCATCCATTAGGTAAATAATGACTTTGAATAAGCATAATTATAATAGAATAAGTTTTATTGTACATATCTCCTGTTATATATTATTATAATAGATTTAATAATTTAGTTCGAGGCGATTCTACGAAATATTAGTTTATCTCTGTGCATTGTATATTTATTACGTTAAGAGTTATTTTATTTTCTATAATTAAGGGTTTCCGGCGTATATTGTTTATTTTAATACATTTGTGACGTCGGAAACTACAGCATATACTTTTCTTGGAAAGGTAAAATAATTGTTATATGGAAATTTCCGTATACTCCTTTTCATTGTTTTCTCCCTCTCTTTGACTGGCGGGGAGAAAACTTCTTGCCGAAAAATAAGAGAATGAAGAAGTAGTTCCAAGCAAGATGTCTTAGAGCTCACTACAGTTACAAGTCGATCTCTTCGAGTTAAAGCTTAAGTCTCAGTGATCTAACAAACAGTTCCTACTAAGATCTCAGTGATCTAAATAGGAGCAAATATTATTTATTAGCCAGTTTTTCTCGGTCTTTAGTATTAAGACCAAATACTGCATTTATTTAACGGAACTCCAAGATTAAACTTGTAAATATATTAGTGTAATAGAAAAAATAATGTATTATTTCAACACATACTTCGGTCTACACATACCGACTTCCTTCAAACCAGGAGGAAGAAACAGATGCTTCCTTCAAGGTCTGCACATTGGTAACTATAGCTTGACCAAATATTACTTAACTTCGGCGATAAATATACATCAAAAGGAATAAGATGTATGTTTAAGCATATCACAGTTAATTGATGGGCGAGCATGTTTATGCCGAAAGATTATTTTGTTGCACGCTACATCTTTTTTCTAGATACGAGGGTTGCTATGAATACTTCTGGAAACAATGTAAAAAACACAAAATTTAGCAAATGACTTTATTGTTTTTCAAAGTATTCGTTTTTGACATCAATAAACATTTGTATACACTCCAACCAACTTGCCAAGTATTTTTTTTCACTCAGACACTGAAACTTTAGAAATCAGTGTTTGGAATCTTTGAACAATCGCTTCAGGCGACTAAAATAGCTCACCCAGCATTTTATTATTGTTATTTGGGAACAAATAGAAATCACAAAGTGATAAATCCAGTGAGTATGGGCAATGAGTCATTACTTCAACATTTTTACTGGCCAAATAATCAACAGTTTGACGTGTTGAGTAAAAGCATTGTTATGAAAAGAATAATAATTCACCGATTTCGACTATTTCTCCTTATTTGATCGACGATTTGCGGTAAACATATTATGGTATATCAATCAGCGTTCACGATTCTTCGATTCTCTAAAATTACGGTTGCCACCATCATAACCGAAAAACAAGCGATTTGTAGATTTTAGTTCGCTTTGGAAGACCCAAACCAATGTTGTCTACTTTTAGGCTCATACAAATAAATCAAAGTTTCGTTACCAGTAACGATGTTGTTGACTAAATTTAAACGAACCTAATGTAATTTTTTTAGTATTCCTTTGCACCATTTGACACGACTTGGTTTTTAAATTTCAGTCAAATTGTGTGAAATCTAACGACTGCAAAGCATACATTCAAATATTCATGCAAAATTGTATTTATTACTTTTTGATGCCCAATGATGCTTCAATTTCTCGGCATGCCGATCTTATTCGATTATTTCACGCACATCAATATTCGTCGCAGCAAGGGGCGGACGATCATCACGAAATTCAGTCCTGTGAGTAGTATCCCGCTAAAACTCAGTAAATCAATTGTAAACACTACTCTTGGATTGTGCTTCATCCCCAAATCCTTAATACAGCCGATCGATGCATTATTTCGTCGTTAAACTACATTTGAAATCATAAAAAATCATGGCTCGAAAATTTTCACTTTTCACAACTTTACTTATGTTGTATAACCAAAACCAGTTCACTTAAGTAGGCACTGCTGAATTATTGGTTAGAAACATAAAATTTTACGAATATGATTTAAAAACCGTGGCACGACTTAAGCTACCAAGTTCCCGAAATTTTCCCAGCAATCCTAATATTTTGGGTTGCCCAGTATAGGCAAAATTCGACAGACAAAAAAGGCAAAATTTGTTTAAAATTTCAACAAATAAATTTAAAACGATTAAAAAAAATTTTTAAAAACAAACGGTAATAATAAAAATAATGGTGTATTAAAATAGAAATATTGGATATATGTACGTAATACTAATCGGAAGCAACAATCTAATACTAGACACACGGTTCAATAAACTTGCAATTGTAACTATGCATGCATGTCCAGAAACAATGTCGAATTATCAAGGACATTCGCCGACATACACGCAGAAGTGTGTCGTTTATCATACTTATTAGTCGAATGTATTTCACCTACATATTCCAAGTTCGTGCATGCATTCAAATACCGTTGTTAATAAAATTCTCGAAATACATTTATAAACTGAAAGCACAATTTTAACGCCATAATTATGTAATAGGATAGATAATAGGATTATGATGAACATACAAATGCAATTAAAAAACTTGCCAATAATCGCAAAACATACTGGTGTCTCTATCTGAATGATTGTTATTGACGTTCTCATTACATCATCTCTGACCTCGTTTTTTGTCTTCTAAACATTTTATATATCGTGCCTAAAATTCAACAATTATTGTAATGATGCGAGGTCAATTATTGATTGTTCCATGTTTGTATCCGTGGGAGAATCGATAAAAAATATTTTAAATTCATCAAATACTTTTATACGCATCACTGGGATGTTCGAAAATATTGTACATTTGTAAATAAAAATTCTAGTCAGCGAACTAAATGTATGTTAATAAAAGAAAAATTATTTTTTTTGATTTAACATGAAACATTATCTACAAAGTAAGAATGGAAAATTAAAAAAGGTATGTACTTAACATTTTATTTAATAAGAAAAAGTCACGAAACAGTCAATTGTGCAAAATTAACAAATTCATTAGTCTTATCGGCTAGGTTTTACACACAATTTAAGCGATTAATAGCGAGTACTACCTCCACGAACTCTTATGGCTTCTGCCATACACCGTGATAAACTTGGAATGCAGTTGGCGACCTGTTCTTGTGTAATGTTTTCCCATTCCTCACGAAGAGTTTTTCGAAGATCGCTAATGGTTACCGGTATGGGTTGTCAGTGCTTAAAACGCCGCCCTAATGAATCCCAAAGATTTTCGATAGGATTCAAGTTTAGGCTTCCAGCTGGCCATAGCAAACGGCGAAAGTTAACCGCATCCAAATACTGCCCAATCGGCAGTGAGATGGCGCGTTATCGTGTATTAGAGTAAAGTTCTCACCAAGGAATGGAGAAAATGGTACGGCGTCATCAACTAAACACTCGTTGATGTACCTAACAGCCGTCATGGTACTATTTTTAATGAGAACAAGCTCAGTTTTCGCGTACAGTAAAATGCCAGTCAAATCATTATACCGCCTCCTCCAAATCCCATTCTTGGAGATTTACAACACTCTGAAAATCGTTCACCAGACCTTTTCCACGCACGTTCTCGTCGATTTGGTGAACGCATATAAAAACTAGGACACATCCGTGAACAATACGGAATAATATAGCTTCATTGATCCATTGACCCTTGTCTATGTTCATGGGCAAATCGTAGTCGCTGAGCACGATGAGCTGGGAGCAAAAGTGGACAAGCAGCAGGATTCCTTGACATTAATCCGTATTCCATCAATCTTCGGCGAACGGTTCGTGCAGAAACTGCAGTACTGTAAACGTTTTCGACGTGGCGAGACATGGTAAATCACGATCGCATAGTGTATATAACACCATAAAACGGTCTTCTCGTCGGTTTGTGGTGCGAGGTCTGCCTGCTCCTGGCCTTCTTGTATATTTCCCAGTTTGCACGACGACGCTGTATTGTGTTTTACCGTATTGGATGGTAGTCCTGGGAATATTCAAGGCGGCAGCGATGTACCGAATACTGCGTCCATCTCCGTTCAAAACTACTGCTCGTGCTACATTTTCTACTTGCATTTTGTCAACCAATAAGTGTCAGTACAAACAGTTCAAATGGCCTCTCAACACAACAGATAAAAGTTGAATAAAGAGCACACCAAGAGTTTTTGGGTTGAGTTGGATTTTTTGGGTTCGTCGTTTTTGTTTTGGCTGTTTTGATAAATTAAATATTTTCTTTAATTTCCAATTCTTATTTCATAAATAATATTTCATGTCTTGTGAAAAAAAGAATTAATTTTAATTATGATAACAGACATTTACTTGTGTCTGGAATTATTATAAAAATTCGCTAGTCACTATTATATGCGAAATTTAGTAATAAATTTAAAATATCATATGAAGTAAACATAAAATAATTTTTCTAAAGACATTCAGATGAAATAAAAGGAAATATTTCCTAAATATTAACACGTATCTTTCTAAGCCGTGACTAGAGCATAACAGAAAAGATCCTTCTACATAAACAGTTTTTTCTAATAAAAAAAAACAGATACCACATTACTGTAAACACCGCCACTTAGGTGGCGTCACTGTGTTGGCGTTACTGCCCGTTATTTAGAAAAATGCTTTCCGTTCAAATTACGCCTACGCGTATTCCTAAGTACAAACAAATTCTCACTATAATAGTTGTATTTAGGGCTGGGCGATACCGACGTTTTCGGTATCGGGTACCGATACCAATCGCGGTATCGATACTTAGCGATGTATCGGGTCTGTGCACGGTATCGATTCTGAGTACTGGAATCGGCCAAGTATCGATAGGTATCGATGCTTTGGAATCGATACCTTGAAATCGATACCTTGGAATCGATATTTTGGAATCGATACCTTAATTCGATACCTAGAAATCAATATTCATAACCCGTTTTCTAGGTGTCGATTGTTTGAAATCGGTTTCAAGAGATATAAAATTAATTTACCGATTCTACCATAACTACGGTATGAAATTTGCAATATTGTGAGATTTTTTCTTTGTAATAATTATAGTTATTCATAATAAGGATATTTGCTACACACAATAATAACATCCTTTTAAAGATATATTATATAATATATATAATGCATATATACTTAAAAATTCTTTACTTAGAAAGTTATTGCATCCTTTATGTACATTTAAAAAAATGCACAAAGGTAAGCTACCCGATACATGGCTACCCGATACATCGCTACCCGATACATCGATACTTAGCGAGTACTGGAATCGGTAAAGTATCGATAGGTATCGATGCTTTGGAATCGATACCTCACTACCCGATACATCGATACTTACCGAGTACTGGAATCGGTAAAGTATCGATAGGTATCGATGCTTTGGAATCGATACCTTCGTTGTATGAGGTATCGTGGAATCGATACCAGTTATGGTATCGGGTATTGGACGATGTATCGATACTTCGCCCAGCCCTAGTTGTATTCATATACTACCTACATTTGCACGCAAACTGCGTCTCCTGAACCTCTCGCTTCTTCACGCCTATGTAAGCTGACAGAGAATGACGGGGTTTACACGATAGTACTTACTTGTTGGTAGAGCATTAGAAACAATAAAACTGGTATCTTTTATTTCCACTGATATCAAAAATTTAAAAAATACATCGCAATTTTCATGAGCCGATGCAATTACGCACCAATTATATTGATTATACGCCTTAGTTGATCACAAAAATGGCTTTAAATTTAATCTGCAAATTAAGAAATCAAAGTTAAGTTTTACCCCAAATACAAAGCGACTAAAACACTTATGTAAGAAAAAAGGCTGGCATATACCAATAGGGGACGAATAGTGTTGCTATTACCTCTGCCAGCAAGTTCAGTCATATCTTTTGAGAAATATTCATGAAAAAATAGTCACCAATGTATTGACCATTATTTTGTACCGATCGAAATTGAAATAACCGCAGGAGGCTACTTCAACGTCATCTCAGCAATGAAAAGTTTTTACCAATGACAATGAAAAGGTCAGTATCCGAAGGTTTGGAGAATGTGGTGGATATGATAACACTTTCAAAGCCTAGTGTTTCGTCACAAAATGAAATTTGTTATATTGTATATGTATATTTATATATGTTAGATATAACTAAATATAGGATAAAGAATGAAACTAAAACATTTCCAGTTTTATAGAGATTTAAAGTGCATTTTCAGTTTAAACCACTGCATAACATAATTTTATTATCGTATTCAAATTATAAAGCTTTCTTTAGATTCTAAGAATTTATATCTGCAAATTCATATATGACTTTATATATTATTGCAAAAAGGTTTTTGAACCTTTTAGAAATCACACAATATCCTTAAAAATTCTTTGATTGATTAGTTTTCTATAACTTAGAATCTGACCAACTCGAAACTTGACCCATTCTTTAAATTTAGAATTGTAGAATCCAAACCAGGATAATAAGAAACCAGGAATTTTAGAACTAGATACACAAGCCTTTATACCAAATCGATGCTAAACATTTACAACAATTAGAAAGAAGAATATTTAAAATTTACAAAACCATAATGAAGGCAAGTACATCTAAATAATAAATGTATTCACACGCTTCGCAAATACTTAAGTTGTCACTTCAGAAATATTATTTTAGGTGTAAATACACAATATTTTCGTAAGATTAAGAAGTTGTATATTTTTAATGCATGATAACACTATAATACATTGGTTGGCAATTAGATATGTGCATATGACGTAATAATAATGAGGTTTTATGTACAAGAGTTATAAGAATACTTTCTTTTCGGAAAGTAATAGAAGTGTCTATCTAGGATGTAGGATATAGAAATACAAAACTCAAATAAACTCTTACTTAGTGAGCGATGCTTTGTTTCATTTTTAAATATTTAAACTTTCGATAGATTGTTGACACTGAATTTAGAAATCTGCGCTTTCAAAGAGAAAAAGTACCAAGGGCATCTTACATTAAATATACACTAAGCATGAGTCGTAGCTTGATATGTTAATGTTTTGAAAATAGATGGTACTGATACACCTAAAATTATATTTGACGGCAGAACACGGAAAAATATAATATAAGAATTTTCATCTTATTTACACATTACACATTCATGAAATTCATTTTTCTCTCTTTAGACACCTCAAAATATGTATATTAATAACTTTATTGGCAGAAAACAGACAAATTTTTCTATTATATTTTATACCCCACAATACAATCGCACGTTTACATATTTAAAACACTTGTTTGAATTACTGTCAGGAAATTATTTTTTTGTATTTATTAATTAGAACTTTTTATTCAAAAACAACAGAGCTATCCGTAAAATATACTGAACAGAATGTACTTTTGTCAGATTAAGATTGATATTTGATTAATCATACGAGAAATCCTATCCTCTTCTGATGTGCCGCCCTATTGTAAATTTATCTAACCTCTACCTATTTCTAATTCCGTGAACAAACAAGTGTTTAGTGTAGCCACTGGTTAGACACTTTCTCCTGCCGTCACCAACATTTTTATAAAGGTGTACGGACAACAAATTCTGTTGTTGTTATATCCAACGACCAAACTGTTGGTTTAGATACGTTGATGACATTTTCGCTATTTGGCCACATGGACGTGATTACTTGAACGAATTCCTTAACTTCCTTAATTTCTAACAGTTTCATTTATTTCACTATGGAGATTAAGTCGGAAAATTCCCTACCTTGCCTAGACGCCATAGTGAACCTTCATGCTGATGGCTCATTAGGACATTCCGATTATCGCACACCTGCGCTTAACAACAGAAACCTAAACGCCCTTTCCCACCATCCTGCACAAAAACGTTTGTCATAAACTCCTTAGTCCAAAGAGCCTTCTCTTTATCTGAACCTAATTCCTTACCTCCATGTGACCAATACCTTAATCTACAACAACTATATCCAGCACAATATCCAACGCACCATAAGCCAACATCGCCCAGTTCCATTTCTCAGCATACTTATGCCATTTCTAAAACCCATTTACTTTATATACAACTCGACCTTGACCGTATTAACAAAATCTTACTTAAACACAACATCGAATCTGGAAAACCCTGGTGATTACAGAATTCCATGCTCGTGTGGCGAGACAAAACGTTTGGTGAGCACACGTATTGCTGAGCTCGAGAATTGCATTAGGGCGCTACGCGTAATCGGATCAGCGCTTGCTGAACTTAGGTTGGAAACTGGACAATAAATTTAACATCAAAACCATATTTACACCCCACTCCATATTATCAGCCATATTTGCTGCTAAGGACTGCGACCATCTAGAAAACCCTAATGTTTACAGAATTCCATGCTCGTGTGACAGGAAATACATGGATGAGACAAACCGTTTGGTGAACACTCTTGTTGCTGTGCACGAGCATTACATGAGTGCTACGCGTAATCGGGCTTGCACTTGCTGAACAAAGATTGAAAACTAGACACCAAATTCAATTTCAATCTGCCCAGATTCTGTCCCCCAACCCCTATTATTTTAACCTAAAAATACGTGAATTCATAGAAAGCCTAGAGCATCCCAATAATATCAACAGTGACGGCGGATATCCTCTACACAATACCTATTAAATCCTTCCGTCTCAACAACTGGACTAAAACCGTGACGCTGCAGTGACAGCTCCCGTACAATCCTGCCCTAAACTAATAGACTTTCAGTTTCAGTACAGAAGCCCTGAAGATGTCTCTTGCAACAGTGGACGCAGCGTCGGTCAAGAAGGTCGGGCGCTGAAGGAAGCGTGTTCGCCAAGAACGCGGTTCCAGACCGGAATCGTGGAAGCAATTAAAGACTAATTTGTGTCCATAGATAGATTGCAGAATGCAGTCATTTGTTCAATTCGAACGAATAAGGTATAGTACAACTGTATACTCGAAGAGAAATTTGATACAATATTAGTTTAAACACATTTCTGTAATGGTTACATATACTGAGAAAGATGTAGTTATACAGAGAACAAAATATTTGTAGTAAATGTATTCTAGAAATATACACTATAACTGCAGTTCAGTAAACAAAAACGAGTAGTGAATTCAACCAGAATAAAAGTACTAGAATAGTATTTTATTTATCAAGGTTGAAGTTACATTTTAAAGGACGAAAAAATTGTTTACGACCGAGGCATCAGCCGAGGACAGAATTACTTACGAGAACCTTTAAAAACACTTTTCGTTCGTGGTGAAAACAACGGTTTATTTCATACTGCAAGTTTAATGAATAAAAAGAAATGAATTTATTTCATACTGATGTCAAAAATGACATTTATATCTCGCAGAAATTATTCGTAAAAATTAAGAAAGTGGTAACTAATATTTTTGTAGCGATGGAAATTTGTTACAAATGAAAATGAAAAAGCCGCGTCAATTTTCTGTTTTATTCAATTATTAGTTTTAAAATGGATACAAATGAGATATCGCAAGATATTCTGGATGAATCTGATCGCGTGAAGAAGTATTTGATGCCACATAAGTCTCGAAATCAATACGAATAAATTTAAATTATTCCAGTCGACAACTGACGTATAATTTTAAAGTACTAGAACTTTAATATTTTACTTTAAAGTACTAGGACTTTAATGTTCCATTTTTTGTACCATAAACAATCGGAAAAATGTCATTTTTGACATCAGTATGAAATAAACTATCTTTTTGTAATGTGGTAAATTTTACGAACGTTTGATATGTAAATAAAACGATACTTTTGGTTAGCATGTTGTGGTAATACACAACACAATTAGTAGTCAACTAGAGAAATGCGAATATAAAATTTGACTATTCTAAAAGTAACACAAACCATTATTTGTTATAGGAAGAACAATGTGTTTTCGATCCTCATCGAAGAAGATTATTAAAATCGAACCAATTAGTATCGTTTGTTATAAAAATCTAATACGATGCTGTAATAATAAAATTATTCATTTTTGATTATACATAATATTAGTTTGAACTCTCACGATTCCTATGTCGATAAATAAATCGGAGGCAATATATATGCAATAATATTATGAGTATCAACAGACATAATTTGAGAACTCACAATACGCCTCATGCTAACAGTATCCAATTGACGTAGTCAAACAGACATTACGTGGTTAGTTGGTGGATGGGAGACCAGTAAACAAAAGTGACAACCACAGCTCGGCTCGTTCAGACCATCGACAACGAAAAGTAAAAGAGGGATAACAGAATAAAAAAGAAAGAAGTTTATTTATGTACATCTGTACTAATTTTTTGTACATCAACTCTAAGGCCCAGTTTTTCAATCGGAGGTAAATCTGAAGGTTAAGTTTACCTCCAACTGTTGGTTAACTTACAATTAATCTTCGCAAGTGTATTTCAATCTTTATGTAACCGTCAGTAAGTTAACTGGTAGCTTCTCCCTTGCTATGTACGGTTGGCTAACCTGTGCGAGAGGCATTAAAGATACTGTTCATAGTTTTATGGAAAGCGACCGCTGCTGTCGCCGTTAGCTGTCAAGTGTCTGGTCAAGCGGTCGCGCTGTGGTACAAGCTAACCTCAAATATTGGTGTGGTTTGGTTGAATTATCAAATTATAATAAAATAATGGAAGGAAGTGACGAGAAAACTGTGAAACGATCCACCAACTTTTCTCACGATGAAGAAATAATTTTGGTAAACTTTTTACTGTTTTACATGCAGTACTCTTGTGCACCCCGGCAAAGTCACCTGCTACGCTTAGAAATGAGCCTGTTGCGTAAAATCGCAACGCTAACAACAACTGATTTTCAGCAGACAAACAGTCATTTCTGGAAAAAAAAATCAAGAAGTTAAGTTTTCACTTCAGATTAATATACGTTATAATCACCTTTGTGTAGGATAGGATATAGGTGTAGTATCTTCAATTTCCATTACTATATTTTCTACAGTTCGTTTTGTGAGACGAAATCGTGAAAAAAAATCTTCTTCGTCCCATTCTTCGAAATGGTTTGGCCGATGTCTAATTATTTTCGATAGCTGTCACTATGGTAAAATCCTATACTATATATTTTTATCGTTGTAGAATGCCGATGTAAGAGCAGGCACGTGCCTTTGTAATCATTAAGGCAATTCGTCACTACCTAAAAATTAGCGTATCTTTTAATTAATAGTGTGTCCAAGAAACTTCGCGTACAACCTTAGTGTATTAACTGGAAACTTCTGTACCTATATTGTCGCTTATGTGAGTCACGCGAACAATCTGATAACTGTTTAAAAGATATGAACTTAGAACCTCTAAAAAAATGCCACGTATATTATACATCTCCAACTTGGATAATAAAATACTGTAAACAATAAGATCGAATGCCGTACTTAAATCAAAGCAGATCCGCATACATATTTAAAAAATTCGAAAATTTTAATCTATGAATCATAAATCGCATCTTGACATGATCTACCAGGCAAAAAACTAGTTGCGAAGATACTTTATGTCAGTTCAGTTTTATCTATTTTTGAACACAAACGTCACTGCAGATTAAAATGAATAAACCATAACGAACACGGACACTTGAAACTTTCTATGCACTATTAATAATAATAAATAACAAGTTGTCATAACAAGCCAGTTGTCGGTCAAAGGCTAATGTTAGAGGACAATAATTTGCAAACTCTACTCGTATATGTATCAAGAAATATTAAACAAGAAAAAATACAATTTAAATCTGATTCATATATAGAAGTATATGTATTTAGTAAATTAGAATCATTACATTTTACCTATAGTTACATAGTTTCATTTCATTTTCAATATTAATAAAACTACATTTTAATAAAACGTAATGAAACGAAATGTACTTGATATTTAAGTGGAAAAAGTATAATACTATATATAACATGTTGATACGGTAGGTATAATGTTATTTTATCATTCGCGTCTTCGATTTCTTTATTACGAATTATTGTATCACTAATTAAGTATACAATAAAACGATGAAATTTTCAATGCAAAATTAAATATATCTCACTTTTTAATTATTATTTTTCTTAATGACTTAAATTCTAATCAGTTTGAAAAAATCAACGAAAATTTCTGAATCAATTTCGCTCCAATTACAAAAGTATAGTTTTAGTAATATTTATTTCAACGAATTTGCAATCATAAACAGAGAATACTAGAATGCACTGATTGTTTTTGGTATGTGAATATTTTTTTAAGTTAAGGTCAGATTTTGAATTTGTTTGCGGATTCTAATCAAGACAGCATGGAAGTTTGTTTAACATTAAAAGTAATTAGTTGTCATGAATAATTACACGGTTCAGCGGCGCGTTTCTAGTGTTACGCATTATTTGCATAGAAAATTGTTTGTTGGGACCCAACGTTTGTTCCGTCGTCAATTTAATCGTTGTAATGCACCAACCCGCAACACCATTTTGGCATTGTATCAGAAGTGGCTTAATGAAGGTAATATTGTGAACAAAAAACCGACTGGGAGACACGTAAGTGCTATGACTGCTGAAAATATTGAGCGTGTAGGAGTTTCCTTTGCAAGAAGTCCACAACGCTCTACTTCACAACATGTACGTGCCTTAAATTTACGGAAAACCAGCATTCATAGAATTCGTAGGCGTATTAAATTCCACCTCTACAAATTGACACTTGCTCAAGAATTAAGCCCATTAAATAGACAAAATCGACTTGAGTTATGCAAACAATTTTTAGATCTGTTTGCTGGTGAACCCACTATTACACGTTGTCTGTTTATGAGAGACGAGACTCACTTTTATCTAAATGGCTTCATTAATAAACAAAATTTTAAATATTGAGCAACAACTAACCCACGTAAACTTCACGAACGACCACTTCGCGCAGCGAAAAAGTAACGGTTTGGTGTGCGTTATCAGCCACAGGAATTATTGGCTCATATCTTTTGGAAGACAACAGACATAACGTAACAGTAACATCAGGAAGATATTGTCACATAATTGATACTTTTTTCCGGCCAAGGTATGAACTTGATGGTAATTATTGGTTTCAGCAGAATGGGGCCACAAGCTGCACGGCGAGAATCAGTATTAATATCCTGCGTTAATATGTTTCCCGGATGTTTAATTTCTCACAACGGGCACATAATCTGGCGAGCTCGGTCACCTGACTTAACAGCGCCAGACTTTTTTCTGTGGGGATATCTAAAAAGTTTTGTGTAATAATTAGGAACCGGGAACGAGAGGTCGAAATTACGATGGACCATATAAATAGTCTATAACATCGCTAAGTTCAACGCGCAGTTATTGAATAGCACTATTCATTCCGCTAACCGCACATCTGTTTTTTGTCGTCGAATTGTGACGCAATTACTTCAATTTGACAGTTAAAATCCTTTCTTCATGGGTGTGGATAGAAGCGGGAGCTACTAGTTTTTATGCAGAGAATTTCGATAGTTTACAAAATTTCGTTACATGTTTAAATGACGATAGTCGAAGTATTTCTGAGTGCAAGGAACTAATACAAATTACAAATTTAAAAAATCTGTTGTACTTTCTTCGGGAACACTTGTTTTGAAAATCGAAATCTCAAATTAAATGATGGATTAACCACATTAGATGTGGTTATTAATAATTTGAAAAATATTCCAAGTGACTTCGGATGTGGCCTTCGGCAAAAGTTAGACGCAGTTTTTAATAGAAATTCAGATTTAGTGACATTGCGACAATTGTATATGAGGACAATGCCTCAAAATCTAACTGCTAAATACGCTGAAATAAAAGAATATTTCCAGTATGCACCTTTAACCAGTTGCGATGTAGAAAGGACGGTTTCTATCTACAAGGATGTATTTCATTCAAGGAGAACAAATTTTACAGAAGAGAACCTTGAGAAAGTATTGCTAGTTAATATTAATACTCCTTTACTCAACTTGAACTACAAAATGAAGAAATAAAAATGTATTTTGTATTTTATAGATCACCACCAGTTTGTTTTTCCAATTAAATAAATCAAATTAAAAACTCTTCAAAAATACAAATTTTCAATAGTACGCCCGTGGGCGATGAGTCATCGGCCTCTCATCCCTAGTCCCTAGTAATAATAAACCCCGTAATCTTGAAAATCTTAAAACAGAACATTTTAAACGAAATTGAGGCGATTCCTCTGGAGATGCCAGCCAGAGTGATAGATAATTTTGTGCGACGCACAGTGCGAAATTTAGGAAGTTTAGCGGAACTTTATTCAATTTTGAAATACGTAAAATGCATAAGATTATTTATTATTTTGTTAGGTAAATACCCCGCCTCTAAAACCTCATACTCAGTTTGGGGATTTACCCTGCGAAAGAACCGCAAAATGCACCTGAAATTCGCATTACTTATTCAATCATACTTTTTGCCTATAGAGTGGTACATAGAAATGGCAAATCAGTAGGCCATGATTTTTTCTTCATGTATTTTATTAGAAAATTGTCAATTATTGGCATTTAATTAATTGCAAAATCTTTCCTTGCTCGTGTGTGATTTGTTCGTGGAAAAAGTGATTTTTAAGAAGTAAATTAAATTTACATTTTTAACTTTAGTGGAGATTTTAAAAAGTGATACCATATAATACCAGCTTGAAACGCACAACATTTTAAAGTTTTTTTTCCCTCTGTTGAAAACTCAAAAGATCTTCTGCGATATTTTGCGATCTTCTTTTAAATGAAACATTTTCCAGAATGACTTTGCAAGTTTCATATAACTGTATATTCCAAAAGTGGAAGGAAGAACCGACATCGGATGCCATCATTGGTTTTGTTTTGGAAAAAATAGACTCACCAATGTTAAGATCTGATGCTCTTTGCAGTTTAAAGGCAACTCTTCGCGCACTGGTTTGTAAAATACGAAAAAAGTGGAGGGAATCCAGTCGAAATTTAGCATCATTTCTGAATAAAAATGCTATCTGGCTTGAAAATAATGTAAAGTTTTGAAATGCTGTAAGGGATGCATTGCCTAGTGGATCGAGGACCAATGCAGGCAGACCTAAAAAAGAATTTAGGTATTGTCATCCTAAAGTGCAAAACAGAAAAGTGCATCATCTTTCGAAGAGTCCGGTACTCAAGATGAGTTAGCCAAAGCAACCGTAGCAAAGCTATACCAATCTGGAAAACGAAACTCTGTTGCGATTGTCAAGGAACTGGCATCTGCTTCTCCAGAAAGGGGAAGCAAAATCAAAATGGCTCGCATGTCTTCTTCAAACAGCCCACGAAAATTAACTCCGGACTAGGCTCTGGCGCTACTTATTGATGCAAACTTATCGTCAAATCAATACAACATTGTTCAGGATCAAGCAAAACATCACGGTTGCACTTTGTATCCACCTTATTATGTTGTAAAGGAGACAAAGAGGTTATGCTATCCAAAGGACATAATAATAACTGAAGTTTCAGCTGAAGTATTAGTTCAGTCGCTTATAAATCATACCATAGCAAGACTTTGTACAGGGCTAGAAGACACTCTTAGAACTTTGTCAAACGTTAAAGCACTAAATATTATCGTAAAGTGGGGTTGTGATGGGGCGGAACAAGTTAACTATCGACAAAAGTATATAGACAAACATAGCTCTGATGATATTATGTTTAGTGTATCAATGGTACCAATCCAAATGTGCTCCGTAAATGATAATGGTGATAATCAGTTACTAATTTGGAAAAACCCTGCTTCTTCTTCCACACGGTACTGTCGCCCCATTAAGTTCGTTTTTACCAAAGAAACAGTCAGTGTAATTACCTCAGAAGTAAACAAAGTGAAAGAACAAATATCTCAACTTACTCCAACCACTATACTTGTAGATGGCAAGCAATTTCAGGTTACAGCAAATATGATCTTTTGTATGATTGACGGTAAAGTATGCAATGCTGTATCATCCTGTGCATCATCACAAACATGCTACTTATGTGGGGCTAAACCTAGTGAAATGAACAACATCTGCGACATACCTCAAAAACATATAAACGAATCCTGTTTATCCCTTGGACTATCGCCCCTCCATGCATGGATAAGGTTTTTGGAATGTATTTTACATATATCGTACAAACTTGATATTAAAGCATGGCAAGCTGGTGGAGCAGAAAATTTAAAAAAAGTTGCAGAGAAGAAAAAATACATTCAACAAAAATTCAAAGAGGAGCTTGGCTTGCTTATAGATATGCCAAAACAGCAGACCGGAAACACAAACGATGGTAATACCGCGAAGAAATTCTTTAGAAATGCCGAAAAGTCTGCCGAAATAACTGGCGTTAACTTAGAATTGATCAAACGTTTTCATGTGCTGTTAGAGTGCCTAAATTGTGGTTTTAAAGTGATTCAGAAAAGTTCGGCGAATATGCAAGAGAAACTTTGGAATTGTATTTGAAAGAATATTTCTGGTACTCAATGCGTGTAAGTGTGCATAAAGTCCTTTGTCATGGAAAGGATATTATAGCCTCTTGCATTCTTCCGATCGGACAATTTTCAGAAGAAGCGCAGGAGGCAAGAAACAAAGACTGCAGAAAATATCGCGAACTTTTTACTAGAAAAACGTCAAGTATTGACACAAATACGGATTTATTTTATTGACTGCTTATTTCGTCGGATCCGTACATCGCTAGTCTTCGTAAAGCACCCAAAACCAAGCATAGTGAAGTTACGCCAGAAGTTTTAGTGTTGTTAGAAAGATTTGCAGGCCCGTGTAATGATTGCGAGTCTTCAGACGATTGCAATGAGTCTAGTTCTGAATAGGTGTACAAAATGTTGTTATAAAATGTATGTTTTTTAATTGTTCTATAATAAAAAACACAAATAAACTCAAAAACTTTAAATAAAACATATTCATTTTTATTAAAAATTTTAAAAACCAACAAATAGAACTGTTTTACTGTTTTGAATAATTAAGTTCCGGTAAACTCAAGAAATTTCGCACTGTGCGACGGCTAGAAGAATGTATAGCGGAAGAAGGGGGCCACCTACGCCATTCAATTTTTAAATAAAAAAAACTCGATTAAGATGTAATTTTTTAATGTTTAACCAATAAAAATTGATTCCATATTGAAAACCGTCAATGCATTTTGGAATTCGCTGTACAATGGAAATCGAAGTTCTTATGAAACAAGATATAATTTTAGTTTATTTAATTAACATACATTGTCTTTTAAATATGCAGAAGAATTTCATTTTAATAAATCATTGTTCTGGTTCCAATATAACTATACAAATACATATTTAGTAAGCTATAATAATAAACACCTAAAAATTATGTGTTTTGTATAAATATTAGTGGTACAAGCTAAATATGAAAGAAAATATGTATATAGATATAATAAATATATTTTAATTTAACATAGTACGATACTCGAACTACGCGGTAACGTGACTTTTCGATAAACGACGTTAGGATTAGGACTGGCGCATTTGCGCCAACAGCCAGTGGCGGCCGCACAAATGTTTACAAATAAAATATATGGTACGCGACTGTGGACGAATTATGGACACTTCGTACCCGAAGCGATATAACAGTCGAAGCAATGGATTTTAGTACGGTATAATCTGTATCGATTATTTGAAACTTACCATGCTAATTCGTTGGATCATTTCAATGCTAAATTAAGGAATAAACGAACAAAATTTACGAATAAAAACGTGTTGTTTCTTCATGATAATGCACCAGCTCATTCGTCTGCAATTATAGTTAAATTGGCTTAATTACATTTCGAATTGCTGTCTGATTCCCGATATTCGCTTGATCTAACCCCCTGTGATTTTTTTTATTCTCAAACTTGAAGAAATAGTGCAGCGTACGGTGATTCAGTTCGAATGCGGAGGTCGTCGCCGACATACAGGTCAACATTGTAAAGTTTCAGAGATCCTATCTTTTGGAAGGCATAAAAAGATGAAATAGAATTCTAAAATAGTTAATTCTATTTTTGATGAGTTAAATAATATCTGCACAAAAGCGATTTTATTATTTTTTAAATACTTCCTAATTTTTTTAAAATACTTTTAATGTCTTGTTTCAATAAAAAAAAAACGTTAATTCATAATCTATCAACTAAAAGTAGAAAAATATTTAAAGGAATTACTATGCATTAAACCTGCAGAAAACCTAGAGTGTGTTTTTAGACTTGATGGCAATAGATTTAAGATATGAATAATACAATACGATAATCTTAGACTTGCCTGAGGAAATCCAGTTATCGATTCGAAAATCATGTTTAGAATTTCTCATAACTGCAGCAACAGACGCGGCTGTCACTGCTGTCGCCCAATTTTTTGGAAACCAGAAATTACGCTAAATATAGCTAAACCTGCCAATTTAATATCACTTGCAGCAATCTGAAGAAAATCTTTAAAGCTTGATTGCATAGACTGCAAGAAAATTTTCGAATGGAAAAAAAATGCAACTTATTTTAGTGAAGAAAATAGCCAAAAACAACTTGCTTTCAAATTTTGTATTGAAGAATTTTGGAAATAAATTAGTTGGTGAAGCTTTAAATGTAGTCGCTCTAATTCGCTTTTCCAATAAAGATAATTCCTGTCAATCGTTTAATATTTCTCAAGTTGCATTCCCGTTATTTAAGGAATCTATAGAACGTGTGCTCTAGACAAGACAATTGTAGCCAATTCCATTGTAATCACATTCCGACGAATAGAACAATGTACACATGTATACCTACGCATGTACATGTATACAAAAGCCTAACTGCTAATTTACATATTTTAATAGTGTTTGTCACAATTAAGTCCATGTATTTTTACCGGCACATATACATAGAATCATATCTTTAAAACGGACTTTAACAACAAAAATTTTCTTGATAATGCATCAGCGTTAGCAAATGCTTAATTTTCGATTATTTTTCAGGTTCTGTTATAATTATTAATAGTAAGAAATTTATCTAATCGTATTAAAAATGTTGTTTTATCATTTTTTTGTACTTTAATTAAAATTGTATGATTTTATACTTATATTTCCACAAGAACTGATTATGACACATGTTTAATGAAAAGCTTCTCTATTATAAAACAAAAAGATGAAAGGCCGATTTGAACATACTGTTTCTTTCAAATTGAGCGCCTTATTTTAAAAATAAATAAAACTAGCTAATCCCGACCACGCTTCGCTGTGACTCAATCTGAAATGAAATGGATGAGAAAAGGGATAAATGTATTATAGTAAATATAAATTCACTGGGAAAACAAATCATCCAATTGCGTTGCTGTGGCTATGTGAAATTAAAGGAAAAAAAATGTTTTTGACAAAAAAATAATTTTTTTAACTGTAAAGCTGATGAATTGATTACATTTTTTGTTTAGTCCATTTAGTTATTTAACATAACTTATAAACAATGTAACCCGCTATTTTAATCATGTTCCTGTCACTTGGCTTTTGACACATTGTCGAAATTACTTCAAAAACGTCACCTTTCAAATATCTCAGTGTTATTTAAATTCTTTTAATAAAATTTGTATCGTATATGTTCTCTTTTCTTCGATCCTACCTTGAATAAATACAATAGTGAGTGTATTCTCTTAAATATTTAATCTTCCTTTCTTGTGATCCTTAATTTTTGGATTTTATATCACTTTATGTTTAACTTCTTTCTATAACAGCTTCTCTGTGCCTGTTTCCTATTACTTTTCATTCTCATTGAACTTGTTATTAAATTCCTTCTGTCAATACTATTCTTATTCCAGTTATAATTTTTCGATTGTCAATTTATTACAAACAAAATGAATATGGCCATCGCTATACTACTACATTATATTATAACATTATTTTCTTTAGATTGACATTTTTAAATTCGTTATATCTTTTGAATGGAATGTCCGATTTTAATAATTTAAAAAGTATTTTACTGGTATTGAAATGGTCTTTAATAAAATATCATTTAATAGGGTAAGGAATAATACAGAGGTATGGATAATATGGTTTGATTATTGTCGGCACTTTTATTAACTTTTAAAATGTAAAAAAGTAGTTATAGTGGCATAACTACAGTAGTTGGACATATGGTTTCGCGGACTTTTTTGTAGATATTAATACGTTCTATAATACTGTAGAACATTTTTTTGTTCTATCAACAATAGTTTCCGCAGCGTACGCGATGGCAGATTTTTTGTGACTAATTTTTTCACACCTTGGGTTACATTAATGCATTTTTATTGGGGATCCCTTTTTCTTTTGAAAATGTAATATAGCCTATGTCACTCAGTGAAAATGCAGCTTTCTAATGGTGAAAGAATTTTTGAAATCGGTCCAGTAGTTTTTGTGTGAAAACATTACAAACATACATACAAAAACACAAATGTTTTCTCTTTACAATATTAGTTTAGATATAGATAGCGCACTGAATTCGTCTGGGTGTTTTGACATTTACGAAGTGTGATGTATGACATTTATAAAAATGCGTTCTTGCACAATACAAGAACGTGTTCAAATTGTTGAATTATTTTATGAAAATTAGCGTTCTGTGAAAAATGTTTTTAGAAAATTACGTGAATTTTATGGTTTACATGATCGTAAAAAAAGAGAAAGATACGATCGTAATTGTCAGAGCTGTTGTAAGAGCTGTAAGAGCATATTGATTTGATTCGTGAAAGTGTTGCTGAAGCACCTCAAATGTCCATTAGTCAACGCGTTCGCAACAAGTTGCAATAAACAAGTGAATAAACAACATGGCGTATTTTACGAAAGGATTTAGTTTTAGCAATTGGAATATGCAGTTGGATAAAGAACAACCACATGATTTTTCACAAAAAATCACCTTCTCTTATGAAGCACATTTTGAAATTGGTGGTTTTGTTAACAAACAAAATTGTCGAATTTGAGGTGAGGAAAATTCACGAGTGATTCATGAAAGACCTTTACATCCTCTACAAGACACTCTTTGGTGTGCATTATGGTGTGCAAATGGTATAATTGGACCATATTTCTTTCAAAATGCTGCTGGTGATGCTGTACCAGTGAATAGTGATCGATATCGTGAGATGTTAACTGAATTTTTGTGGCCTGAACTGAATGATAATGATCTTGAGGATAGGTGGTTTCAACAGGACGGTGCAACACCTCATTTTGCTAATGAAAAAATTGCTTTATTAAGACAAAAATTTCCTGTAAGAATTATTTCAAGAAAAGGTGATGTTAATTGGCCACTAAGCTCATGTGATCTAACGCCGTTACACCGTTAGATTTTCTTTGGGGCTACGTAAAAAAAACAGGTCTATAAGAACAAACCACAATCGATTCCTGAACTAAAGGATGAAATTATTCGTGTCATTGGTGAAATAGAGCCTCAATTATATCGAAATGTAATAGGAAATTTTAACAAAAGAGCTGTGAAGCAGCAAAAGGTAGTCACTTGCCAAATATTATTTTTCGTTATAAATCTCACAACTGATACTACAATTACCAAAAACAGTTTTTGAAAATCAATGTATATTACCCTTTATATAAAATTACGTTATAACCAGAGAGCGGGCTCGAGCGATTGATGATTCATAGCCTATAGGCGTCTGCCTTGTATTCGCAATAGGTTTGTTTCTGTAAGGGATCCGTGAGTTTCGAACAATTTGATACGTGTGGTTAGCTGCATAAGTGGCACATACCTACATATGCAGTTAATATGTATCTGTCAATGCACAACAAAGCGAATGTAATAAACGATTCGGTAACCGGCAGCAACTACTGCTGAAACAAAAGTAATGCTGACAAGCGAATTTGAATAAAAATAATTTACAAAGAACAAAACTCAAAACTACGTATTTTCTGTGAAACATTGAAAGTGTAAAACATTACTATGAACAACTAAAATTTGTTCAAAGTGTTAAATTAGTTCTTTTACATATTAAAACGTCTTTAAAAATATAAAATGTCCGTTCCACATAACAACTGGTGATGGGTGCGTGATTAAAATGTTGCAAAAGTGCACCATACTTCGAATGTATAGATTTTTCAATCGGCTCTGTGCATAACACAGGCCTACAAAAAAAAAAATTTTTTTTGGTGCATCTCTGTTTGTTTGAATTGTCGATAAAGTAGGTAATGTACAGTATATTGACATACGTCATTTTAACTCATCAGCTCTAGTTTACCTACTACCCTCATTGTGAATTGTTGTCGGTCTTGTTATGGTCTTGTTCGTAACTAGTCATTATTTATCAAACTTTATCAACGATAAAGTTTGTGTTACTATTTCATTATGGCTAGTACGTCCAGACGTTGTGTTAACGATCCTTATATATTTTGTTATGTTTGTGGTGAATACATACTGAAAAATCAGCGTAAATCGATTACAAACACAGTGCGTCGTTTGTATTTTGCTTACTTCGGTATTGAAATTCTACACCTAGATAAAGTGTGGGTGCCTCGTAGTGTTTGTAAAATATGCGTTGAACATTTGCGACAATGGGAGAGAGGGAAACGTATGTCTTTGAAGTTTGGAGTGCCTATGATATGGCGAGAACAAAAAAATCATTAGGACGACTGTTACTTTTGTATGATTAATATAGTGGGCATCAACAAAAACAATCGCCATAAATGGAAATACCCCAATATTTCTTCAGTACAAAGACCTGTTCCTCATTCAGAAAATGTTCCAATACCAACTTTTCACCAGGTAGTGCAGCAATCTCAGGAGGATGAAGCTGAAATACCTATTTCTTCCCAAGTAGATGATGACTTTCAATACTGCGGAATAACATCAGATCCTAAGCCATTTTCGCAGAATGAGCTTAGTGACCTCATCAGAGACTTAGATCTTTCGAAGGAACGTGCTGAGTTACTAGCGTCAAGATTAAAAGAAAAAAATTGTCTTTCCTCAGATGTTCGAGTGTCTACATATCGCACGAGAGAGGGAAAGTTATTGAAGTTTTTTTCATCTGATCAAAATTTTGTGTGTTGCTGTAATGTGAGTGGCTTGCTGGCTTTCATGGGTTTAACGATCTATCAGCCCAATGAATGGCGTCTCTTTATTGACAGTAGTAAACGAAGTCTAAAAGCAGTTCTTCTACATAATGGAAATAAATATGCTCCCGTTCCAATTGCTCACTCAACATGTGTAAAAGAAGAATATGAGGTAATTTCAAATCTTTTACAAAAAATAAAATATATTGAACATAACTGGGTGATCTGCGTCGACTTGAAGATGGTTAATTTTTTATTGGGTCAACAGAGTGGTTATACTAAATACCCATGTTTTATTTGTCTCTGGGACAGTCGAGCTAAATCACGTCATTGGACTGCAAAAAATTGGCCTGTGAGAGATGTTCTTGTTGTTGGGGAAAGAAATGTTATAAATGAACCCTTAGTTTCAAGAGAAAAAATCATTCTTCCGCCATTGCATATAAAATTAGGGCTAATGAAGCAATTTGTTATGGCTCTCGATAGAAATGGTCAATGTTTCCAGTTTATTTCTGACAAATTTCCTGGTTTAAGTACTGAAAAACTAAAACCAGGTATCTTCGATGGACCTCAAATACGTAAATTGATGAAAGACACAACTAATTTTGAGACTTGTATGAATGATGTGGAGAGGCTTGCCTGGCAATCTTTTGTAGCAGTTGCACAAAATTTCCTCGGAAATCATAAGGCTGACAACTATGTAGAACTAGTAGAGGAAATGCTGGTGCGATTCAAAGATTTAGGCTGTAATATGAGTATAAATCTCAATAGTCATCTACATCATTTCCAACACAATTTAGGAGATCTAAGCGAAGAACAAGGGGAACGTTTCCACCAAGACCTAAAAACAATGGAGAATAGATACCAAGGAAGGTGGGACAGTCATATGATGGCTGACTATTGCTGGGGAATTATGCGAGATTGCCCGAGTCAGTTTCATTCTAGAAAATCACTCAAAAGACAATTTCTTGATGTTTAATATCAATAAAATATATATTTTTTCGTGAATTGTGTTTTTTTTCTCGGGAACTAGAGCTGGCAGAAGAAAACGGGTAACATTTTTGATATCGCCATGTAAGACATACTTAAAATCGGGTCTAAAATCTCCAGCACCAAAATGGTTGTAGGCCAGTGTAATTGATTAATATATTCAAATCTGGACTTCTGCTAAACATGGCATAAACTCTTTGTCTCAGCTTTGAGAAATATATTTTTAAATAATGAAACTATCTTATCAACATTTGGAAAATGACCCCTGATGTATTAACATACTCTGTGTAGTGCATGTGCTGCACAGGTAACGTGCAGTATATTGGGATAAGATAGCTTTAATAATTTCCCTGTGGCAATACTTTAGTTGCAATTAAGTATGGTTGGTACGAAGTTGTCGGATGAAGAATACCAACAACTATATTTAACACATATCGTCTCATTATCTCCGTTGTTTCGTCTGCACTTACCCAAAGATAATGACCAGATAGGTGGTTCGTATTTTTTCAATGGTTCAATGAAAGCTTCACACAGTTCCTCGCTAAAAGTGACAGGTGCAGATGGACATATGGTATCTAGATGAGTTTTCGAAGAAACATGTCTCTGCACATTAAACTTTTGTGGAAGCCTTAAACTTAATGAACAGGCACTGCAATATATCTCGGTATCGTTACGAATATGCAACCAATCTGCATGGCTTTTAATCCATCCTACCATGGTTGCCCTACGCGAATTCTCCATAGTTAATGAAAATAAAGAGAAATACTAAGAAGAAAAATAAATGGACTAAAAAGAAGAACCGAAAACTACTCCAAAAATAAGGTAGTAAATTTAACTTAATATTTATAAAAAAAATTATAGGATAAATTTACAATATAACAATATAAAACGGATTTATTAAAATACTAAAAGTTGTAACCAAATATCGCTGAAAGAAACGAAACCAGAAACACGCCACTGTAAAATAGAATTTTATGAATGAATAGACACAATAACGACGGAAATAACATCTGCTCGACGAATGCAATAGAGCAAGCAAATAGTGGGGCTGTTATAACATGCATACTATACATGATACCGCCACAACGTTTTATCAGGGCAATTGGTCATTCAATCGCTTCAGTCCGCTCTCTGGTTATAACATATAACGAGTTATTATTCGTATGTTCTATTGTTTTGCATTTTATAAATCTAATTTCGATCATTACAGTAACATTTTGTTGGCCGCCTTGAAATAAATACCAAAACAAAAAATCATATCAAGCCCGTAGAATCTTATCATTAAACAATAAATGTCAACATTTTACAATTGTCACAATCTGAACATGAGGGCATGAAAAATCTAAAAAAATATACTTATTTAATTGTTTATCATATACCAGGATGCCTACATTGCGCAAGGTGGAATGTTCAAAATAGATAAAATAAATGCTCTAATTACATCAAGATAAAAACTAACCTTGTATTAACGAACTGTTCAACCACTTTACGTAGTAACTGTTGGGATACATAATGAGCACCTCGTTGGATATTATAGATATAGGTAAAAGTAGAACGGCTCCTATCGAAACGGCCAGAGAAAATGTACATAGCCACGTACTAATTCTGTAAACCATCACCTCATCTTCATCCGAGCTGTAATAATCTTCTCTACCTCTTCTCTTGAACCTACCCAGTAGTGCGAAACTGGATAGGTATAGAAGTATGAAAAGGAGTAAAAAAATCTGAAAAAGAAAAATAATCATGATTATTTTTAATTTAGAGCATGCATGTATATATGTACATATATTATATTTGACATCCGAACGCTAACATGTCTATAAAATTGCATTTTTCGGAGGAATTATGCTGCCCTCTACCATTTGCTAAATTTTATTATGGACGTAAAAAAATGATAATATGGATTATTTTCGTATATCCAGAGTCCACCAAAATTGCTCAAGTGACGCTAGTCTCGTATGGTGTACATCGGTATTGAGTTTAACTTTCACCTTCGATTAAAATGATGTCCGGTGATTTGGCAACAATGTAAACTTAAACGAAGACGTTCTTTTTATTTCATTATGAAACAGACGTGTAAATAAATTTACATATCTGTAACTGTATACTTGGACAATACCTCGTATTTTCGGCATTTACTTCTGGTTAAGACATATGTTTCTGCTATTTATAGGCGTCGTCAGCTAAGCTAATGAAGCAATGTATAGAAATGATACAAATCTTTATAAATAAAATCTGTATCTGTATATGACACATTAAGCCGAACCGCTCATTAGATATAGCAAGTTTCATTCTATAAGGTGGCACTTATTTACGAGTGACATCTTACGGACGAAAGAGACTATACCAAAGAAAGCGATCGATTGACAAGCTATGCTCATACGAACCGAAAGGAATACGGGTAGTCATGTGTCATATACAGATACAGATTTTATTTATAAAGATTTGTATCATTTGTATACATTGCTTCATTAGCTTAGCTGACGACGCCTATAAATGGCAGAAACATATGTCTTAAGCAGAAGTAAATGCCGAAAATACGAGGTATTGTCCAAGTAAACAGTTACAGATATGTAAATTTATTTACACGTCTGTTTCATAATGAAACAAAAGCTTTATACGTGCATATAACGTATAGACATATTTAAAACATTTTTGTATATCTAGCGCCACCTGGCTCGTTTTAGAAGGACTACCCGTATTCCTTTCGGTTCGTATGAGCATAGCTTGTCAATCGAAAGATCGCTTTCTTTGGTATAGTCTCTTTCATCACTCGTCACTCGTAAATAAGTGCCACCTTATAGAATGAAACTTGCTATATCTAATGAGCGGTTCGGCTTAATGTGTCATATACAGATACAGATTTTATTTATAAAGATTTGTATCATTTGTATACATTGCTTCATTAGCTTAGCTGACGACGCCTATAAATGGCAGAAACATATGTCTTAAGCAGAAGTAAATGCCGAAAATACGAGGTATTGTCCAAGTATACAGTTACAGATATATAAATTTATTTACACGTCTGTTTCATAATGAAACAAAAGCTTTATACGTGCATATAACGTATAGACATATTTAAAACATTTTTGTACGTTCTTTTTATATAAGGGATAACAAGGGATTTACATAACAACTAGCAACAAGAGGCTGGAGACGGTGATATAACGTGCCTTCAAAAACTTTCCTCATTTGAGGCGGCCATGCCTTTTTTAATGGTTGGTGACACTGCACGTTTTCTGTCACAAACGTATAATTTTGATGATTTGGTTATGTCATGTAAATGTATGTAATAAGTAGAAATTTATTTTTTTTAAAAAAATTTATTGTAGTAGTCAAAATTAAAAGAAAATAATACGAAAGCAGATGTTGGAAATGTTGATCATTATTTTGAAGACAAAGTTGAACTCTACGCTTCATGTTTTCAGTGCCATTTACTAGGATTTCTTGGATTATGTCAGCACAAGATTTCACAATAGCATTACGAAGCTCTTCGATTGTGTGATGTCTGGTCTTGAAAATAGTGTTCTTTAAATATATAAAAATAAATAGTCTAAAATTGTCAAATTTGGCGATCTTGGAAGAAAATTAATAATTCTTGTATGGAAAAATTCTTGCAAAAAGCTATTGTTTCTCGAGATTTGTGCGCTGGTGCATTATCTTGCTGGAAATTTCCTTCCGTAAGTTCATTATCATAAAGTTAATTAATAAACGGCTCTAATAATTCATTTCGCTATCTTACAGCATTTATTGTTTAATTAAAAAATATAGGCCCAATAATTCGTCTTCTTGAAATTGCTAGCCAGACGCCAATTTTTTGTGGATGTAGCGTAGCTTCCACAAATTCATGAGGGTTTTCTGCATCCAAATTCTCATATTTTGCTTATTTAAATATCCTGAAAGATGAAACCAAGCCTCATCCGAAAAGAAGGATTTGTCGATAATATCATTATTATTTATGTTATTAAAAAAATATAAACAATACTATGTTCTCGTAACAAAATCTATCTGTTTTTTTAACAGCATGACATGATCCCACTGACAAACGAACGTGATAATTTTGCGATTTATTTTTTGGGTGAGTTGTCCATTCAACGTCGTATAGCCTCTATGCAATTTGCTGTTCGTTTTCTAGGTGCCCCACCTCCAGGTTTTCGAATTATTGCCACTGTTTCACCAAATTTAATAAAACAAGCTTGAATATGTTTTTGCAGTTATGAGTAAGTAACTAGCAGAATAGGATACTATTGTCGGAAATCCTGTAAGCACTGATTAGTGGAATAAACCCAATCTCCAGTTTCTTAATTTTTGGCCGGTTCTATAATAATTTTGAATAAAAAATATTTTATGTTGTAACTCAACATTATAATAATAAAATAATTTAAAAAATATAAGCGTTTATAATTTGAATTTATGTATGACAACTGTTAGAAGTTGAAGTTTTCTAAAGCTTCGCATGTGCACCAATCTTTGATTACTTAATTACTTAAAAAAGAGCCTACTATAAAGAGTAAAGTTTTATTATGGTTCACTTGTTCTACTTGTCGATCAGTCAGGGACGATTTCCAAGTATGTGAGAGCTAAATTTGGGACATCGTTGAAAAACATCGATATTTTTAACATCGATAAAAATGAATATCGATGTTCAAAAAATATCGAAAAAAAACATGGATGGATGGATATATATATCACCTATTGCTATTCCCATATAAGATATAAATATGTTCATTTTTAAGGAACAATAATGATTATTGATTAATAGAGTGGACCAATTCGGAGCGAAAGCAGAGGCGTGACTCTCAATAAACCTATTGACTAACTTTGATGATAGCGGTTTTTTTACTGTACGCTCCTTCAACATTATTAAATACACAGAATACACTTTCCTGCTGCTATTATACATGTACATACGATGACCGTGAACAACATACTAAGTAATCGTTTGTGCGATGGGGCACGCGGGAACCAATTCGTTAGTCACGCCTCTGCTTTCGCTCCGGATTGGTCCACTCTATTGGTTAATGAATAAGAAATTAAGTTAGGTTATGTTAAGTAGAATTAGTAATGCTTTTTTCCATATTTTTCATTTTAATTTTAGGTAAGTTTAGACAATTTTAGTTAATTCCATTTATTATGCAAAGTTAAGTGTAAGAGCAGGGGGGGGGGGGGGGGGGGGCTATCCCACCCTGAATCTCATCTTAGGGTTGTGGAGGTCGAACTTATAATTTGTTAGTTATACAACTTGCAATATTTATATCTGTAACTTTTATTGCAATAAAGACATTTATTATTATTATTACTTCAAAAAAGCAGTAAATGCAAATATTTTTGTGTCTCTTATGTATATAGAGAAGTATGAATAATAACAAATAATAAAAAACAAATAAATTATGAAATATATGTAATACCAGCATAAAGACATATCGCAAAAAATTATAAGTACAAATACAAATTACAAATTGTTTGCAAATTCACTTCTTCCACTGTAAAAAAATTAAAATATGAACCCATGTTTTCTCTAAAATCGATATTATCGATATTTCCATGAGAAAGCATCGATATTTTAGGATCAACTCATCGATGTTCCAACCCTATGACAGACGTTGACCGTTATCTCGTTTATTCAAGCTTAGAGATCTCTTTTTTATCTACATTGTTTCTCTTATTATTCTTGTTGTTAGCTGGGATCAACAACCTGCACATCTACGCAATGGATGTTCTCTGAAAAATAAATTTTCAAACCTAATTTCCAATCAAACAATAGTAAAGGAGCTAAACATGTGAGGCTGCTTTACGATGAAATACTTCCACATTATTTTGAAACTACAAGATTCGAATTGTTTTAAAAAACGCAGTTATTGCTATGTTATGGTATGGTTTGGATATCTGAATTGAATGTATGATAGCCGATTGCCAAGGAAGATGCAGAATTAACTTCGCTTGAAGGAAAGGCGAGAGAGAGGGCGATCCCGAAGAACAAGGGCAAGGTGTAGAAAAATCAATGCCAATTAGTTTTTTTTTTTTTTTTAAGAAAATACCTAGAACAAGAAAAAATAGCGAATTAGTTGCAGAAAACGGTGCATGTTGTAGCACATTTTATATTATTAAATGACAATGTGACCTCCGAAATAATTTCCAGAAACTCCTGAAACAATTTCCAGAAGTGCATGGCGTAGGGCAAAATTGGCATTTTGAACATATCCTGAAATCTAGCGATATTATCAGGCTGGATGTAAATTGGGCACTAACCTACCTGAAATTTTAATCTCGTTGGTAATTCGGGCACTAGCTAAAAATGTACTCGCAGAGGGTCTATGTAAACTGGGCACCGTATAAAGCAAACAAAAACAATAATATAGAAATAGTGTATTTCAAGTTGAAGTACAGCAAAAAGATAGAAAATAAAAAATATGTACTCATATGAAAACAATAATAAAAGCAAATACCTAATTATATAAAAACTATATAAGAAAATAGTGTATTTGAAGTCATACTGATGAATAAAATGATATACACTTCACAAAGTGTAATCGTGATATTGTTCCATTATTTAGTTGTGTGTCTTTAACTCTTGTTGGTGTGTGTTCACTTTGAATTTTAACATAAGTGTCTATTTGAAATTCCTTAAGCTTTTCGATAAAAATATAAATAGATGGATGTGTTGAATAAAATGACTCCTTTAGTTTGGAATGAAACGCTTTGCATGCGTTTGTGGTGTTAGTGATCGATGGAGTTGCAGTAGCCAACATATGTGGAGGAAAAGGAGCATCGTCTTCTATGTATGTCTCCAATAAATAATAAATTCTTACTTTAAGCTTATATATAGAATATATTATAGCATAATACAATAGAGGCCCGCCCACAATAGATGTACAAATAAAAATACATTTGAAATAATCTATTTGGTCATTAGGAAATTCCTTAATTTATTAACGTCTAATTTCTTACTTTAAGCTTTAAAGCGATCGTTACCCGAACGGTACTGGTGCCTAGATTACCTGTAGGATTAAGCAATCCTTTTTGCAGGGCAGGTAAATCCATATACTTGGTGCCCAGTTTACATCCGCCCTATTATCCATCCCACAACCAATATGTGTAAGAACAGTATAGTTTTGAGATGTTTCAATTTACTTTATAACGCAGTACATATATCCTTTATATTATATATCACTTTATTATATACGGGTGTAGCCCATATCGGCACAAAATCTGCATTTATGAAATCGGTAAACCTTTTTATAATGAATTTCTGCACAAAGTTGCTTTAGACAGATAAACACGTAAATACCGTAATGACTAATTGTCTTCATGGCTAAAGACCTTTGGGTACCTACTTTGTATGGTATTAATCAACCACGTTTGATTTAAAAATATTGCGACAAAGAAAAAAAAAAACAATTTATTATCTACTAATAAAATTATTGAGTATAAAAATAACACGCTATTAAAACTGGAATATATAAAAATTGTATCACATTATTACGCACATAACAATAAGATTATTATATATATGTAAAGATGTATATTATATGAATTAATAGATATATTTTAATTTGAAAAAATAATATGGGCATTACAAAACAAACATTATATTGACCTGTTTCTATTATCCCAAAAAATAATCAATTAGTAACCACAAATTTTCTGTGATGGAATGGGATATTAACATTTAGGGCGTGCCTGAACTTTGTGCCGATTTAGTAGGTTGTTTGCTTTTATTTGGAGTACGGTACAGTATCCGCCAGAATAAACAGAACCGAAAATAAAAATTATATTTACTTTTTAATTTTTTTATATTTAAATGTTAAAAATGTTCACCATTCTGACCCAAACAAGCTTCATATCAATTTTGTAAGTCACTAAACATAAAAAAAGTGCTTGATGTAACTGTCGGAAAAATGTTTGTATTCTTTCTCATAGTTCTGCAATATTCTCCGGCAGATTTTCTAAGTGAAATATTTTGTCTTTCATCATACCCCAAATGTATGCATCAAGTGGCGTCAGATCCGGTAAATGAGAAGGATATTCGAAGTCTGTTCTTCAGGAAATTATTACATCTTCAAAATGCTGACGGAGTAAGTTTATTGCGCGCGCAGCTGTATGGCTCGTTGACCATCTTATTGAAACCCTTGTGTGCACACCAATAGATTTCGTGCACGCCAAAAATTCTGTAAATCTCTCACAAATGTTCTCTCTGTAACGATCTTGGCTGCCAGTAAGTGGATTCTGATTATAGTCTTCAACGAAATATGGACCAATTATCCCATGAACAGAAACCGCGCACCAAATGGTAAATCAAACATTGTGGAGTGGTTTCTTTACAAGAACATCAGTGTGTTCAAATCCAAGGAATCGAGTTTGTCGATTAACTAAGCTGTTCTGATGAACGTGACTCGTCTGAAAACCATATATTTTTCAAGAATTCGTGATCCTCGTATTAGCTCAATATGGGACCACTGTAAATTTCCCTTACGCGTTTATCCGCAGCGCTTAGTCGTCCGACTTGAATACGGTATGGATAACCACCAATTGATTTGAACAGTCAAGGTGTACATTTTTCACTGATGTTAAGTTTACATGCAGTTCTTACAAGGCTTATTTTCGGTCAGCGCACAACTTGGTCAAAACACGTTCTACGTTTTCGTTGGTACACTGTTTTTCGATGACCTGAAGAAGCTTTACATTGACACAATACCTATGCACTACCAGTGCGACAAAATTTCTCAACAACAGCTAATATCATACTTTTACTGGGGGCTACTTTATTAAACTGTTATCGATATCTTACTGACACCTGCTGTAAGCTTGGACTTTCATTGCGACGATTTTCGAATGAGCGAAAATAATGTTCTACCAAAAACACTTTTTCTGCCGTAGTTAGAAGCATTTTCAATTCAAATTCAACTGCAGCGTAACACTGATATGTCGACTAATGACAATTAACTCAATAATGACAAATGCATATTATCTAAGCAACTCCATAGCACCCTAAGTTTCGGTACTGTTTATTATGGCGGATACTGTACTTGCTTTATGTGCCGATTTGGGAATCACCGTTATATACGGAGCCCGATCATCTTACATATTATCAATTGTGATAGCATTGTATATTCTTTATATTTTCCTTAGTAAGTAAATTTCTTTACTATTTTCTTTTTTTTTTTTGAAAAGTAGGTATCTTTATAACTATGATATGACTATGTGTACATAAAAGATATACAGTAATTAAGAATATTTATGCCAATTTACAAAAAAGTTTTGTAAACAATTTTTGGTGGTTTAATAATATCGTTTTAAATATTATTAGCATTGTTGTGCACATATTACTTAATGATTTACGTTTAACACGTGTGAAAAAACGTGAAATGGAATATGCGCTTCGGTAATAAAAATAAGAATATAAAAATAACCCCCCAAAAATATCTACTACCTATTCACACGTGTTTCTCTATCTGATTACGTGACTGCAATGTTATTTTTGGAAATTCTATTATCAAAAATACACTTATTTTGTGTACATACACGCATAACTTTTTAAAAATATCTGTTATTGAATTGAATATGACTAATAAGTTAATAACTAAAGCTGGGATCATATGAAAATGTATATTTTTTATTTATGATATTTTTACCAAAGTTCTAGCAGATCTATACGGATCACGTAAAAAGAAAGCGTTTGCGACTACTTTGCGCATATTTCATATAAAATTGCATATTTGTTCATATTTTATCATTTATTTCTAATGAGCACCGTAAAGAATATATAAAACCATTTATTCATAATATATCAAAATTACACTAATAGTCCGCATGAGCATTTCCGTGAGAGAATGAGAATTCCCAGATTTGTGTTTATCAAGTCGGGGTTTCAGTGAATCTACGAGCAATGAGGTTGACCTATAGGTCAGTCATATCGCCAGTTGTGTTTAGTTAGTTCTCGAAAGTATATGTACACGTAATTTTACCTTGCTATTTTTTATATGTCGAAATCATATTCACATGTGCCGATCTGGATGAAAGATTATCCTGAATTTTGTGTAGATAATGGCAGAGTGTTTTGTAAGTATTGCAGTAAAATTATAAGTTCATATTTGTTTACGTTTAATTTCATATTTTAATACCTACAATTAATTATTGTAGATTCGATGCGACAAAAAAATTCAATTAACGCAGCATGTAGGAACTGATTTGCATAAAAGAAAAATCACAAGATTAAAAATTACACCACAAATTGCTCTGAATCAATCGTTTACTTCAAGGAGTAAAAATATAGAACAGAATAGTTTCCATTATGACTTGTGTAACGCCTTCTTATGTGCAAACATTCCACTTTCAGTTGGAAGTTGAATAATTCAACGTTTAAATTTTTTTAGAGAAGTATACTAAACTGTCAGTTCCTAGTCGCTAAACTACAAGAAAAAAGTATATTAGTTTATTATTTGAGGAAACTATGATGAAAATTAAGGAAACAATAGGTGAAAATTATATTTATTTCGTAGTCGATGAGACAACAGACAGCTGTGGACGCTATATTGCCAACTTATTTATTGGCATTTTAGAAGAATCGGAGAAAACAAATAACTTAACTATAACAAGATTTATAAACGATAGTTCGACGAGGTTTTATTTGCCGAATGCCGTTCCAAGTGACAAAGTATTACTGATGTTATCAGATGCTGCGACATATATGGTGAAGTCAGCACAGAAGATTTTTACCCGAATCACCAATGTACACACTGCCACATGAACACGGAATGCGATACACTCCTTGTGCTTGGAGCGGAGATATTTTGTCTTTATCCAAGGGTAAGAGGTCCGAAACTTTAGAATGGGGTCTGAAGACGGTTTTGATTTTATTTTTATGTAGAGCCTTTCCTAAACGACGAACATCTACGTACAGCCCTGTAGATGTCCTTTGGAACAATGGACGAAACGATGGCAATTTCGCCTAACTCGACACGGTTCCAACCCGAAAACCGAGATCAACATCTAGAGAACGACCGCGGAAACCTACACCTACGTTTATAAAATAACAATGTTGTTAAAATCAAATTTAATTTTTGGATTTTTTTAAATATTTATATTGGGGATGCAATAACTAGTATGACATAAAAGTTTGTATGCACCGCGGGTATTAATAGATGTCTGACTTACAAACCTTCGGACCAGAGGCCCTCGAGTTTGTAAAATCGTCGCCCTCAGGGCATGAACATCTATTAAATACCCTTGGTACATAAATAACTATTATTTTCTTAATACCCTTAAGCCGACCGAGATAGTTTCCAGGTACATAATATTTGTATTTACCATCGCCGGATGATAGAAGAAATAGTGCAATAAATCCATAATGATTTTATTTATGACATCGCACTATAACTTGACACGAAGTATATCTTAGCTAACGATGTTAAACATTTAACTATGTAATCTGATATCTGTCCTAGGCAAAATCTAAATTCTGTCATAGCAGCTGACAATAGCTTGCTTTCTAAAAAAGAGTCTCCCAAACCTAAAAATTAAATATTGAGAAACAAATCATGCACATATGGAGTGTGATTTCACACACGCCGCAATGGAATCCGTTTCTCAGTATGCCAAAATATTTGAACCTAACGACTGGCATAACATAGTAACTTTGGCTAAAAAAACGGAAACCCATATAAGATGCCTGTGTTAATTTCCGAAATTTCAAAGAGTATAAACTTATAATGTCGAATTCTGACATTTGGAAGGTTGATGTACTAAACTGGAAAAATGTAGGTCCTTAAAAAACTGCCTGCAAATATTGTTTTATAAGAAGAAACCTACACATAATTGTACGAGCGATATAGAAGAAGATGTCAAAGAAAAATCACATACGGCATACTAGTGAAACAGCTGTACAGTGATCGTAAAAATATATATACCAAAACCCTTTTACCCTAAAGGGTGTTGGGTAAAGAAATAAAGAAATTAAAATAGAATAATGTAATTGAACTCTGCAAAACGGATGTAATTCCTAACCCATATTATAATAATTTTATAATAATAAATAATAAATAAATTTATTAAAAATAAAACTAAAAGATATTTTGTGGTAACTAGTACATTTTTGCTTCACTCTGTAGGTTTAAATACGCCTCACCAGGTCTAACATGCTACGTTACACAAAACAAAAGGACGCAACTGCAGTACTTGAAAACCAAGATTTTATTACAATTAAAACAAAATAATTTATATCTGATAATGTGTAACTATCAGTTTAATCTTTGAAAATATACAATTTTGATACCATTTCCCCTATTTTCTATAAAATATCAGTTTCATACTTATGTCTCTACGTTATGAAGTCCTTGATATTTATGAAAGTATATACAGTGTGTATAAGCCAAATGGAATAAATTCATTATTTCGGTTACTGTACATATTTATAAAAAATACCGAAACATGTCATATTTAATTTATAAATTAACATTCTTCAACGTGAAAATGCGATCCCTACCTTCAACCCCCTTCGAATGACAGGTACAACCCCCATTTTTTTAAATGGGAAGTATAGGCTTGTGATATATCGTTGTAAAGGTCTCTTTATTCTCTATTCAAAAATGTTATAATTTTCATGTTTGTTGCAACAATTAAGATAGAATAAAATAAAATCATGTTGTT
Organism: Melolontha melolontha; assembly: GCA_935421215.2. NCBI lineage: Eukaryota > Metazoa > Arthropoda > Insecta > Coleoptera > Scarabaeidae > Melolontha > Melolontha melolontha. The sequence continues at coordinate 17,534,344 of OW285240.1, read as the reverse complement.
ATCGAAATTCGCTACAATATACTCAAAAAATAAAATTTAATGCAAAATGTAAAGAAAAATTTAAAACGCCAGAAGAAAATATGAATGTCAATGAAGTAGATGCTCATTTGCGTTTATAAAGATTTAATACATACATCAAAGGCATCATTGCATTACTTACTTCCCGTTTAGGTCTTCATAATAAGAAAGTGAGTAAAAACCATACCAATGTGCTTTTTAGATGGTATCCATTTCTTTAAAAAGTCTCCGTGGCAACATTAGTTTGTTTAAAACGCCTTAGTAAATTGTTTTGTATTTAAAAGTTGTCATTTAAATTGACAGTTTGATAATTTTAGTTTGAATTTCGTAAAATACAATTCAGGGAAATGGTCAGATTAACGGAAATGCATAAAATAACAGTCATACAAATGATTGGTTACGGAGATAGAACGCGAACACCACAAGAAGTAACCCGCCTATTTCATGAGAAATTTCCTGATTTACCGCCTATAGCTCAAGGAACAATAAGTAAGATAGAGAAGCAGTTTCGAGAGTTTGGTCATGTAAGGCAGATAAAAAAAACCAGCTGCCAATGCACTGAGTGATGAAATCAAAGTAGATGTGATGCTTGAGTTTATGGAAAACCCACATACATCGAGTAGACATGCATCCACTACATTCAATGTTAGCCACACATCGATAGTAAACATATTAAAAGAAAATAAAATGCATCCCTATAAAATGATATCTACTCAGGAGCTTATGGAAGACGATTTTGATAGAAGAACTTATTTTTGTGAGCGAAATATGGACATGCTGGATAATAATATTATCAATTTAGAAGACGTCATGTTTTCTGATGAGTGCACTTTTTCTCTTAGCGGTCATGCTAATCGGCAAAATTGCCGCTATTGGTCTACGGAAAATCCTCACTGGATGAGGGAAGAACACACACAATACCCAGTAAAAGTTAATGTTTGGGCAGGTATTGTTGGAAACCATATCATTGGTCCCTTTTTCATTGAGGGCAATTTGAATGGCGATCGTTATTTGGCACTACTTCAAAATGATGTCATTCCAACTTTGGCAAATTTATATCCTGATCCAGGAAACCCTCAAGTTCCAATGAATACGATATGGTTTCAGCAGGATGGAGCACCACCACATTACCAACGCAATGTCCGGCAGTACCTCGATGCAATATTTCCCAATCGGTGGATAGGAAGGCGAGGATCGATAGAATGGCCAGCGCGATCACCTGATCTGACCTTACTTGATTTTTTTTTTATGGGGATATTTGAAGAGCATTGTGTACAAAACTAAACCTTTGGATTTAAATGACTTAAGAGAACGAATAACGCTTGCGATTAGGTCGATCACGCCTGATATGTTAAATAATGTTAGAAGACAGTTTTATTTAAGATTAGGATGTTGCCAAGACGTTCATGGTGAACATTTTGAACATCTACTTCATTGACATTCATATTTTTTTTTGGCGTTTTAAATTTTTCTTTACATTTTGCATTAAATTTTATTTTTTGAGTATATTGTAGCGAATTTCGATAACAACATGATTTTATTTTATTCTATCTTAATTGTTGCAACAAACATGAAAATTATAACATTTTTGAATAGAGAATAAAGAGACCTTTACAACGATATATCACAAGCCTATACTTCCCATTTAAAAAAATGGGGGTTGTACCTGTCATTCGAAGGGGGTTGAAGGTAGGGATCGCATTTTCACGTTGAAGAATGTTAATTTATAAATTAAATATGACATGTTTCGGTATTTTTTATAAATATGTACAGTAACCGAAATAATGAATTTATTCCATTTGGCTTATACACACTGTATATACATACAATAGATATGTGATAATGTAATTGTGATTTAATAGGGTACACATAAGCTCTGAGTGTATTATTTACCTTATTGTCACCTATTTTTGTTTTAGAACTATTGACTACATGATTTCTTATCGCTTGTTTCATTATCGAACATTTAATTAATGAATAGGAGCAAGTATGAAAGAAAAATAAATAATCTAGGAAGCAGCCGCGGCTCGTGATGACGTATTTGGGAGTGCAAGTACAATGATGCGAGTGCCTCGTGTGTTTTCGGTGTTCACTAAGAAAACGTTACAGTTAGTACACGAGAATACACGAAGCACTCGCATCATTGTACTTGCATTCCCAAATACGTCATCACGAGCCGCGCCTTCTAGGAGGGTATATCAAAATATAACGAGACTGATGCTATAACCTCTTTCATAACTAGAATTTTATAACACAAAGCTAGAACATCAACCCCCCCCCCCTCATCTCTAATGTACTTATCCTCAAGTAGGCTTTGATTTAACTTTTCATACTTATTACAAATTATTTCTAAATTGTCAATGTCTGACATACCCATCGAAAAAATGAGAGTGCGATAAAATTATGTGTTCGATTGGGTAAAACTTCAACTGAAACTTTTGAAATGATTAAACCTGCATACCCAGATGATAGTTTATCACGATGTAGAGAGCCAATGAATGGCGTCTCTTTATTGACAGTAGTAAACGAAGTCTAAAAGCAGTTCTTCTACATAATGGAAATAAATATGCTCCCGTTCCAATTGCTCACTCAACATGTGTAAAAGAAGAATATGAGGTAATTTCAAATCTTTTACAAAAAATAAAATATATTGAACATAAGAGGGTGATCTGCGTCGACTTGAAGATGGTTAATTTTTTATTGGGTCAACAGAGTGGTTATACTAAATACCCATGTTTTATTAGTCTCTGGGACAGTCGAGCTAAATCACGTCATTGGACTGCAAAAAATTGGCCTGTGAGAGATGCTCTTGTTGTTGGGGAAAGAAATGTTATAAATGAACCCTTAGTTTCAAGAGAAAAAATCATTCTTCCGCCATTGCATATAAAATTAGGGCTAATGAAGCAATTGTTAAGGCTCTCGATAGAAATGGTCAATGTTTCCAGTTTATTTCTCACAAATTTCCTGGTTTAAGTACTGAAAAACTAAAAGCAGGTATCTTTGATGGACCTCAAATACGTAAATTGATGAAAGACACAACTAATTTTGAGACTTGTATGAATGATGTGGAGAGGCTTGCCTGGCAATCTTTTGTAGCAGCTTCACAAAATTTCCTCGGAAATCATAAGGCTGACAACTATGTAGAACTAGTAGAGGAAATGCTGGTGCGATTCAAAGATTTAGGCTGTAATGTGAGTATAAAATTACACTATCTCAATAGTCATCTACATCATTTCCAACACAATTTAGGAGATCTAAGCGAAGAACAAGGGGAACGTTTCCACCAAGACCTAAAAACAATGGAGAATAGATACCAAGGAAGGTGGGACAGTCATATGATGGCTGACTATTGCTGGTGAATCATGCGAGATTGCCCGAGTCAGTTTCATTCTAGAAAATCACCCAAAAGACAATTTCTTGATGTTTAATGTCAATAAAATATATATTTTTTCGTGAATTGTGTTTTTTTTTTCTCGGGAACTAGAGCTGACAGTAGAAAACGGGTAACATTTTTGATATCGCCATGTAAGACATACTTAAAATCGGGTCTAAAATCTCCAGCACCAAAATGGTTGTAGGCCAGTGTTATTGCAAGGAAAGTTTTGCACGATCTATTCTTGTTCTGTTTATCCTCTGGACTAAGCTTATTTCAGACTTCCACCCATAGTTTTTTCTTAAAATTCGCGTCAACACACTCTTTCAAGCTTATTTTTATAAAGCGCAGGTCAAATTTACGATAGTCGTTTCGGCAAGCAGCGCCATCATGAAACACGGACGACCGTCTGCATAAAAATTCGAAGAGGATTGAGACTATCGGCCTACTAAACAATCGCCAAGTGTGCGTGCATGGAAAGAACACCATGCTGATTAAGCCGACAATTTAGTTCGAAGGCAATCGTGTAGCCCATCAAACTTATTTATCGGCCGATACCGAATTGTTGAAATGTGCGCACCTGCATATATCTTCGAGCTGATTATGAACCCGACTAAACTATCGGCCGATGGAAAGTCTGTAGTCTGCGATGGCCCTTAGGCCCTTATGCTCCCCCTAAAAAAATGATTCATGAAGATTTAAGGTGTGATAACGCAATGCAATTTGTGTGTATGCAAACAATCTCAACCAGGTCACAGCCTCGTTCCCGTAACGCAAGTGTAACGCGTGTTACAAATACGTCCTCGCTCACGCGAGTTGTTTGCAAACACAAGCTGCATGTCAGGGTTGTATAATATTCCCTAAGTAGTACGAGGATGATCTGATGGATATATAACGAGAGTAATGCAAGAGACAGGGATTCACAGATTCACAGTCACGTTCACATATTCAGTCTTAAACAAGAGTCAGATTCTTAACCAGAATCATGTCCTCTTTTATACTCTCTTTAGATAGACAGTAATAATATTAATGATAAGTATATCATAATGTATATAAACGTTATCCAGTTTTAAGTGTTAAATATTAATTATACGATGTTACCCAAACTTCGTGAGTGTCTTACTTTACCATAAGTCGCCCTACCTGTTATCCCGTGGGCTACCCAAAGGCCCAACATCACATGGCGATTCTGCCTACCTACGGCTCAGGACCATTCTGCCAGTCAATTAAGACTGCAGGGAACATGTAGGAAGCCGGAACGGACCAAGGAAGGAAAAACCTACAGTGTAGCAGGTCAAGATCACGAAATGGGCAATTACGCGACGAAGGAAGAGGTAATCATCGCTGGCAATGACGCCAACATAAAAAACAACGTAGACACCATCGACATCCTCGGCGTAGTGGCATTCGTGGGAGTTATGGTAATATTAACGTCCTGCTGCTGCTACGGTGTATACCGGCACGTGAACAAGAGGATGACGAAGGCCCTATCCGCTCAGGTTCAACTGGAGTTCCACCGAAGCCAGGAGAAGGTCTAGTCTAACACCCATGTCCGCCCCCGACCAATTCACACAAATATACGAAGAAGTAAAGGTATTTTTTAGTAATTTAAGGAAAGACAATGTTAGTAATAAGAGTGATATTAACGTAATTAAGCGCAAACAAGCGCTAATAGACAATTTTAACCTTAGATTGTATGAAATAAGGGACAATTTTAATAAAGTAGCACATAGTTTAAGTACCCGGGAGGCAACTAAAAATTGTATTAAAGACATTACCGCGACGTTAGATGAGGCTACCGAAATTTTAAATAACAGATTAAGTGATTTAAATGTAACAATTGGCAACATGGCTGAGAATTTCGATTTACGGACTGCCTCAAGTTTATTACCTGTAATGAACGGTAAAGAAGAAGTAACTCTGCAACTTATAGATTCGATCGAATTATATGACGCTTTGTTAAATAACGCGGGAAAGGAAAGTTTAACCAAATACGTTCTAAAAACACGGTTATCCCCTAAAGCAAAATTAAGGTTACTCAAAACATACCCCAGCAATACCGCTTTAATTACAGACTTGAAACGCTATTTCATTGCGAAAAAATCGGTCGCAGCATTAACGTCACAATTATACAATGCGAAACAGGGCGCGAAAACGATAAACGAATACGGCGAGACAGTAGAAGATCTGCTCGCGCAATTATCAATCACGCAAGCAGGCGATGACGACACGTTAGTAGATAAATTCCGTTCTGCAAATGAACAAATTGCAGTTAATACATTCGCAAATGGACTCCGCGACCCCAACATAAAATTATTAATAAAAGCTCGCAACCCTAGCACATTAAGCGACGCGATTCAGGAGGCTGCAAACGAACAGATACTCAACCCCGCAAGCAATGCAATTTATCATTTCTCAAGAAAAGCTACGTTTAATAATTCAAAAACTACGTTTAATCATGCACAAGCCAAAGACAATCGGTACCGAAGATATAGGCAAACTAACAACGATAATAGACGAAGAAATTTTCAACATGACAATACACATGGCAATTATAATCAAAATTATAGAAAGAAATTTGTAAGGCGCGACAAACGCGATAGCCGCGACAGAGTATTGCTGTATCATCAAACGCGACCCAGCGCGACGATAATAACAATAATCAGTTTTTTCGAAGAGTAGTCAACTAAAAACAGATTCCAGTCAACATTTTTTTAACCTCGACGGTTTAACATATATTAATTCATATTTCAATAATAAAGACAATCTATTTCTAGTTGACACAGGTGCTTCGATAAGTGTTATATTTTTAAATTCTATTTATACAAACATAATTGTTGATAAAACACAAAAGGTAAACATAGTCGGCATCAACGGCAAAACACAAACAAACGGATCCGCTTTCATTACGCTAAACCTAGGCGAGGCCAAGGTCAGGCACAAATTTGCAGTATTAGACAATGTAAACAATAACAAATTTATAGGTATCATCGGTTCCGACATACTTGCCAAATACAACACCGTTATAGACTACGAGAAATATAATATTACGTTTTCAATTGAAGGTCAGCAAATTACATTACCAATGCATTCCGACGAGAACACGGTTGTTAATATTCCGCCTCGTTGTGAAATAATCAAATATTTTAAAGTAAGTACGTGTAGCGATTGTGTAGTTTCCCAGAAGGAAGCTGCCCCAGGTATATTTATAGCAGGCTCTGTTGTAACCCCAAAAAATGGTTTAGTGCCCGTAAGAATATTGAATACAAGAGATAGCGACGCGACATTGAAGAACTTCGCTCCTACGGTAACAGACCCTGATAAATACAACGTCTGCAGTTTCAGGTGTAATGACACTAAATCAGTCGAACGCGTCGACAAAGTTTTACAAACAGTAAACACCTCACATCTAAACAAAGAAGAAAACATTACGATGCAAAAAATTATCGCTAAGTATTGCGACGTGTTTTTCCTTGATTCAGATAAGCTTACGCACACGAACATATACAGGGGAGACATACAGGTTAACCCGCAGATAAATCCGATATATTCTAAACCCTATCGATTGCCACATTCGCAAAAACATGAGATCGACAGACAAGTAGAGAAACTTTTGTCCGATGGCATTATAGAAAAGGCAAAGTCACCGTGGTCATCCCCACTATTATTAGTTCCCAAGAAAAAGGATAAGGACGGAAACCGGAAGTGGAGGATAGTGATCGACTACCGCTTGTTAAATAAGCAGATAGTCGATGACAAATTCCCATTGCCATCAATCAACGAGATCTTAGACTCGCTTTCAGGCGCAGTCTATTTTTCTCATTTAGATTTAGCACAAGGCTATCACCAGATAGAATTAGAGCCCAAAAGCCGTCCCTACACAGCATTTACTACCGGCAAAGATCAATACCAAATGTGTCGACTTCCAATGGGACTAAAAACAAGTAGTAGCGCTTTTTCTAGAGCCATGACAATAGCAATGTCAGGACTTAATTACGAACAATGTTTCATATATCTTGACGATCTCATAGTTTTCGGCAACAATCTCCGACAACACAATCTGAATTTAGTTAGAGTACTGGAACGGCTAAGAAAGGTTAATCTTAAACTTAACCCAGGCAAATGCGATTTTTTACGAAAGGAAATTTTATATTTGGGACACGTCATTTCGGCGGAAGGAGTCTCACCCGACCCTTCCAACGTAAAAGCCTTAATGGAATACACGGTTCCTAAGAACGCAAAAGACGTAAAACGATTTGTCGCATTCGCCAACTATTATAGACGTTTCATTCCAAATTTTGCCAACATCGTGAATCCCTTGAACAACCTTACAAGGAAAAATGTGATTTTTACATGGTCCGATGTGGAACAAAAGGCATTCGAAAAGCTCAAGCTAGCCCTACAGACACCACCAGTTTTGCAATATCCAGATTTCGATGCGGATAACATGTTTACTCTAAAAACAGACGCATCCGGCTACTCAATTGGTGCAGTGCTATCCAACGGCAACGACAGGCCAATCGCTTATGCCAGTCGATCCCTAAACAAAGCGGAAAGGAACTACTGCACAATTGAAAAAGAGTTATTAGCCGTGGTTTGGGCAGTGAAGCATTTCAGGCCTTACTTATATGGTCGAAAATTCAAGATCTTCACAGATCATAGGCCATTAGTATATTTGTTTGGAATGACCAACCCGTCTAGCCGTCTTACGAAATTCAGATTAGTGTTAGAAGAATACGATTTTATCATCAATTACGTTAAGGGTTCAGAGAACGTAGTTGCAGACGCCTTATCACGGATAGAGATAGATTCCAACGACTTGAAGGAGGTTAGTAATGGGATTAATGACAGCATTTTTGTTACGACTAGAGCTCAGTCAAGACAGGTAGCTGCCGATCACACCATTACGAACCCAGCAGTCACAGAATCCACCGGCTCCAGGGTAGGCCACCCCGGGGTTGTGGAACTGTTGAAAAGGCCAGCGGGATCTATCGAACTTCGAGTGATAGACAAGGCAAGCTTCAATTCCCTCCAACGTCGTAACGGAACAAGCATGCGTTCCAAGGAAGTATTCCTATACGACGAAGATGCTCTCACAATTTTTATGAAGGAGACTGTAGTTACAATGAGTCCCCAGCAGTACATGCGCTTATTGGCTACACTCCAGGAGTTCTGCGCAGGACACGACATACAGGAAATATGTATAGTCAAAGACAATTCCAGGAACAGCGACTTCCTCAGAAATTTTATTCCATGGAAGAAGAGAGAGCCAAACGATTTAAAGATAAACGTAATAGGAGGAGTGGTAAGAATTGAAGACTACGAAACACAGCAACTAATCATCAACGATTATCATATGCTACGTACAGGAGGACACGGAGGAGTAAACCGAACATTTAACCAGATCAAAAGGTTTTATTATTGGCCAAAACTAAAGCACGACATCGAATCATTCGTGAAACGGTGTAGTGATTGCCAAAAACACAAGCACTCAATACCAAACAAAGAACCAATCAAGGTAACGACCACATCGTCATACGCTTTCCAAAAGATTTTTGTAGATCTAGTAGGTCCATTAAACCAAGACCACGAGGAGAACAAGTACATCTTGACACTCCAATGCGAACTAACAAAATTCGTGGAAGCATATCCTATTCAAAGCAAAGAAGCTGCCACAGTAGCCAGAGCCCTGGTCGAGAATTTTATATTAAGATACGCTATTCCCGAACAGATAGCTTCCGACCAAGGAACAGAGTTTATGGCTGCAGTTTTCAAGGAAACTTGCTCACTATTAGGAATACAGCAATTGAGATCAACTGCTTACCACCACGAAACGTTAGGCGCATTAGAGAATACACATAAGAATCTCGGAGCGTATCTACGAATCCAATTAGATAACCATAAAGACAATTGGTCGACTTGGATACCTTATTGGTGCTTTGCGTTTAATAACACAGTGCATACTGAAACCAAATATACACCGCATGAGTTAGTTTTCGGTAAACACAATCCCCTACCTTCATCAATAACGAACGCGATAGAACCGCTATTCAATTTTGAAAATTACGCCGCAGAAATGAAATACAGACTCCAGACAGCCCTGCACGATGCGAAACATAATTTGATCCTATCGAAAGTTAAGAGGCAAGAAAAGTTAAATAGGAATCGCAGGCCCACACACTTTTGTGTCGGCGATCAGGTCTTAATAAAAAACGAAGCAGGGAATAAACTTGAGTCACTGTATAACGGCCCCTTTATAGTAACTGAAACAGACAAGCCGCCAAACATAACAGTTTGCATAAACGGTAAAGACACCGAAATACACAAAAACCGCCTTAAGCATTATCACGCCTAAAAGCAAATACAAATATGTCAGTTAGTATAAGTGTTAGAATAAGTGTAAATATGTTAGTAGGAAATAAGAAACTTGTATACATGTAATAAATAAGCAACTATTTTTAAGGTTAATAGTATATGTCATATTTTTAGTGATCACCGTACTACAAGAATAAGAAAGGTATAGATTTTAACATAAGAAAAACAAACACCTCAGCGTTATTTTTCTTAACCCCCAGGGAGGGTGGTGTGATAACGCAATGCAATTTGTGTGTATGCAAACAATCTCAACCAGGTCACAGCCTCGTTCCCGTAACGCAAGTGTAACGCGTGTTACAAATACGTCCTCGCTCACGCGAGTTGTTTGCAAACACAAGCTGCATGTCAGGGTTGTATAATATTCCCTAAGTAGTACGAGGATGATCTGATGGATATATAACGAGAGTAATGCAAGAGACAGGGATTCACAGATTCACAGTCACGTTCACATATTCAGTCTTAAACAAGAGTCAGATTCTTAACCAGAATCATGTCCTCTTTTATACTCTCTTTAGATAGACAGTAATAATATTAATGATAAGTATATCATAATGTATATAAACGTTATCCAGTTTTAAGTGTTAAATATTAATTATACGATGTTACCCAAACTTCGTGAGTGTCTTACTTTACCATAAGTCGCCCTACCTGTTATCCCGTGGGCTACCCAAAGGCCCAACATCACAAAGGTACCGAAGGATCGCGGCAAAATTGATTTCAAAAGTGATGGCCAATAAACAAAATGCCAATTTGTCGGCAGTAAAAATGGCAACTGCATTATAATCCACAGTTTTTTAAACAATGTGGTTACATGTGACGAGAGTTGTTTTTATCATTACGACACTGAATTAAAGTCTCAAAGTATGCAATGGAAGCACAAAGGCAGCCCAAGACCGCAGAAAGCGAAAACTGTGAAAAGCGCCGGTAAAGTGATGCACTTAATTTTTAGATAAATGGAGCATTATTTATGATCACATTGTACCTAGAGAACATACAGTAACTGGAGAGTACTAATCTAATGTACTTCGAAGAACCTTAAAGGCAAAATTAAAGAAAAAACGGCCGCTTTATCATAGGTTGGATCTTACATCACGATAATGCTTCGGCCCACAGATCAGCGTATTTTCATCATCCATAGGTTGTAAGAATGTATAGCCATAATTGCTAAATTATTACGTTAATTAAGTTTTAAACTATTTACAAAAAGGGTAACTCATATGGTATAAATTAGAAAATATATTGCTTGATAGAACTGCTTGTTTGAGTGGTCCACAGATCTCAAAGTAAGATTTTAATCCCCGTACCTCTAAGTAAGTATATTAAGATTGTTGAAAATAGACTTAGAGCCGATATTATAAACTGCGAATAAATCTCTGAATAACAACTTGACGCATAAATTGAAATCTGATATTATAAAAAAATGCAGGGAAGTAAATGCAGAATAACTCTAAACAGTTTTGTGTTCTATAGTTTAGCATTTCGATAAACGATGGAACCACTGAATAACATGAAAAAATACAAAAAACCCCAATTCTTTATGATTTCTTTTTGTTTAAGTTTCCTCCGTGGTTTGGCACTTGCCTGTGATATTCGATTAATTTTGCTTCACATATATTATATTTTATTGTATTTATAAAATGTCTGAAAATAAAAAAAGGGAACGTTCCAGAAATTATACCTATTTGTAAAAGGTTTCAAATTATTTTCAATAATATTTAAAACATATTGAAATGTCTGTTTTGTTAAACGAAATCTTGCTTTAAATTGAATTCATTTAGAATGGATCAATCCTTTCGCGAAACACTCTTGGCGGATTGCAAAGTCGTAGGCGTTGACGACTTTCATACGGTTGATTTTCATCGTCTGATAATTCAGATACCCCTGAACCTGATGACACCGAAGCCAAATACACAAAAATTACAAATAAAATGGATATAAACATCTTTGCAGTTGTCGGAATCGTCATAGTCAGTACTATCTGATTCATTTATACCTACCAAACTAATCTACACTAAAAGTAGATAAAGTATGGTCTATTTGCACATTTGCATTTCAAACTTCCAAAACATACCTGCCTAACCTACCACTGTGCTCAAGTGGTTGCCCATAACAAACTTTACAGTTTTAATCCTTTAGTCGGGTCGTTATATCATCGAAAGAACTATACGTAGTATGTATTGTTAAAATATTTAAATTAATTTCTCGAGTAAATTCTTAATCTATCTACAAGAGGGATAGAATTATTAAATACAGATGTTCAAATATTAAATAGGTAAATAAATGACAAGGAATATAAAGATATGTAATTAACAATTATGGAACAGTTATACATAGAAAATATGAAAAGAAAAATTTGAAAACTGAATGCAATAAAAACAGGTAAAGATTTAGGTTGTTCCCAAAATAATTATAAACATAGTATGTATCATTACGAATTTTCTAAACGCGTATAGGTTAATATATGCTAATTATGCTATATACAGTAGTAGTATAATTACCATATTATTAAGATTTCTCCAACTACGTTAAGGAAATAGCTTAATCTATGTATATTTATATGTATAGATAATAACAAGAAATATAATAGATAACGTAATTAATAATTATGAAATACTGAAATATTGACGTACTTATATAAAAATGATAATAAGGTGATACATATTTATAAAATTCTCGCAGGCATATTGAGTTTAAAAAGAGTTTATACGAAAAATCACTGCAATATAAATAAATTTCAAAATTGTAAACATTTGTAAGACAGCTTTGTAGGTATATTTTCGAAAAAGAAAATTCTTTTGTGTAAACCATCTAGTTGATCATAAACGAAAATCCCTATTCTGAGAATCCCGTACTTACGTTCTTACTAAATAGTAACGCTTTCTAGATCTACAAGATATATTTTATTTATATTTAATGTTTAGGTAATAATTTCTTTTATTCTAATTACTAATATGTTAACCTTTAACTTATTTGATACTATTATATCTGCCAAATATACCCTTATACATTGACCAGAATTAACTGTCGCGTTTACCTACCAACCATCGCAACGGTTACTTAAAGGGGCGGAGGTGATTTCCTCACCAACCGCTCGGGTCACATAATCCGTAAGGTATTTTCCTCACCAGAACTAAGGGTCGTTCTTAATCTTCAGGTATTTTCCTCACCAATTTGTATTTTAACCTGATATCCAAAAAGTAACATAAAAGGAAACTGGACCAAAATAAAACGCTGGGTACATTTAAATATTGTTTATTGTAAGTAAAAGCAGAGTTAATATATACAGTAAGTTGTCATATATGTATGTACAATTTTTAAATTTTATTGTAACGTGAAACTCATTTTACAAAATCTATTCTGCTTATTTGATGAAATTCATATTTAAGTATCAATTGTTGGAGATTTTTCAATTTAAGCTGAACTTAGCAAAAAATAGATTGCTTGTCGATGCGATAATTCACATCAAGCTTTGATACAAAATAATACAACAAATCTGTATAAAAACAAATTTGTATCTGTATATGCATGGACACACAGTACGTATTTACCAGCTTTTGCTTCAACTACCAGACGCATGCGTTTCTGTGTAACCACTTTGTCAATGATAGATTTACGAAGCAAAAGACTGTAGTACACTTGCGGTCAAGTAGTAAGTTTTGTCCTATCCGAAGACAACAGATAACCCTCTTGCCATCTGACGGACAAAACCGACCACGCCGGTGCAAAGTGTTCTTCTCGAATAGCGAAGCTATTACTGATAAAGAAGAAAAATACGCATATTACTTAAGCTGAACTTGTCTATCTTTAATACGCTTGACAATATGCCGACTTTGAATTTTTACATAAGTGTCAACCTGAAATTCTTTAATTTTTTCAATAAAGATATATATAGAAGGATGTGTGTTGTAGAAAGATGAATTGAAATGTGAATGGAAAGACTCGCATGCATTTGTGCTATGAGAAATTGAAGCTTTTCCTTCCGCCCAGAAATAAGGGGGAAATATTGCATTACTATCTACATATGTTTCAACTAAATAATCGGCGAATTTGTCTAAAATTGCATTCTGAGGCTTATATGCCATTAATTCAAAAACAAAACAATCTTCTACATCTTTTGGATTTAAATAAGTAAGACCAAATATATGTTTCAGCCACTTGCCTATTTCCGAATAAGTTTTAAATTCTGAGGTTAAACCAAGTGACTGAATTTTTCTAAACCACGCTTGGTGTAAGTGAAATCTACAGCCCTTTAGTTCAGTGTTAGGCCAGATTTGCACAATACCGTTGTGTATCGCTTTTTCAAAATCTACATAAATAATTTTTGGATAAAATTCAATGTTATATGCTTCAAATATGTTGGATTTTAATAAAGAAAAAAGTTCCATATAGGTCTTAGTGTTTTTGTTAGGCAGTAAACAATACAATAAGGGAATATAATGTCCATTAGTTAACCCGTGTATGGTAAAGAACTGTAAAAAATATTTGGTACAATAAGAAAATGTACCGTCCATGTACAGAATATCCATTTCGGTTAAAACGCGAATATTAGTTTCACAACTAAATACAATTATATTGCTTTTTAAACAATTTATAAACAGAAAACATTCGTTTTTGCTGGTTTGGGGCGCAGACGTCTGTACTACCTCTTGAACTTCTTGAATATTGGAAGAAAGTCCACTGGGCATCACTTTTCGGCGACAGTTGTACATGTTTTTTCTAATATAACTAATATCAGTCGTCGTAATTGTGGCTGGCAAATTATTCGCAAGTGTTCTGCGTATAATTTTTGACGGTTTTTCACTTATATCATCTACTGCTTTCCGCTTACAAGAGTTTGAAACAATTTTCCTATTCAGTTTCTTTTCATTTGGTTGATGGTTATGAAACGAAGCACTTGTGGATACGGTAAGATCAGGATACTACATTTGGTTTGGATACATCTCCAAAACACTTCTTCACTTTTTAAAACTTTTGTTTTATAAAACGTAAAATTTTCGGAAACCAATAAATCTTTGCCACGATTGCTTTTAATTAAAGAAGTTGTCATTTTGTTATAATATTCACAAAATACAGTTAAATTAATAGATAAACTCAATCTAACACGAGCAACAATTAAAAATGGCACTTCAATTCCAGTTTCGAAACTATATATACATACATACTACGTACCTACCTACCACTTTTAATTCCCAGAATCCATAGTCATTAATATTAAATTCGGGAATACCTAACTTTCTCTAATACACCGATACTTCAACGTTTGGTGAGGAAATTACCTGTGAGATTATCGTACACCCTTGCTTTTACAGCTAGGAAAGGGTTTTTGGTGAGGAAAATACGCCCGCCGACTTAAAGCAAGTCGTTTGACATATCGTTTTAAAGAACTTTTTTCAAATAACCTTTTAAAGATATTATTTTTAAGGGCAACGGGAAATTCCGCACAAATCCCTAAACAACGGGGGGTCGTGAAAGTATTGGTGCTAATCCGTATACGAAACTCCGCACAAGTAAAATGCAGAACCAGAAAATGTGAGTGATGTGTTTGTTTTCGAATAATGTGCATTTCAACCTCAAAATGAGAAACTTCAAAAATTTGCAGACTATTTAATCGATAACTACATATAAGAAGACGCGTAGTTTCCTCCCGAGATATGGGCCGAAAACTGCAGCTTTAAATCGTACGACCAATGCCTGCGAGTCGATTCACTCCCATTTCAATAATTCTTTATATCACGCTTATCCGTCACTATTTGTATTTGTTAATACGTTATTAAAAATTCAGATGCAGGTTCATATTAAAATAAACAGTGTCAATGCTTCCTACAAGTATCAGAATGCTCTTTCGAATAAACGTGAAATGTATTTAAAACAGTAAATTTTGACTTACCAGAGTGGTAGTACTAGCACTCTAGAATTTGTTAAACTAGCTTCTCATTATTATTCTCACAAAATTTAATAAAGGTGATAATATGTATGTCAATGTAAATACCCATTTGTGTATAACTAAAGATTTTTATTTGAATAATTTGCTTTTAGGTATTAAAATTAAATAAAACACTTATTTGTGGGGAGTTTCGTATACAACTTTCTAAGCAAAATTTTGGGATGTGCGGAGATTCGTATACATTTAATCCTTTCACCTGACTGCGTGCGGCGTTTCGAATCGCTCATTTTTAATGTCGGCACATCCCCTTTCATTTTAATTATATCTTAATTTAGGCATTCCTTTTTTTGTTATTTTCTGTTATTGGTCAATCCCTAATTGACCATAGTAACTAGCCTTCGTCTCGACAGGTCCCGCTGAGGACACGATCTTTTATCAAAAAATAAATAAAACCAACTTCCAAAAAAACACCGCAAACAAAAAAGCAGCAAACAATAAATAATTTTGCTCTAAAAATAAATAAATATTTTTTTTTAATTTTACGGATCAAACTGACTTTTGAGAATCGAGGCCAAATTCAAAGCAAAAAATCTATAAAAGATAAACTACACATACAAAACTACACACTATAGTAGTTAAACACTACTGTTCGGGCAAAATAGATTTAATTTTGTATTTTTAGTTTTATTTAGATGTAGGTATATTTATGTTAATATATTTAATCCTAGTTTTAAATTGTAAATATTATATATTGTATATAGAAAAGGTCTTGGAGTTAAGATATATTTAATATTGTTAATTACCTTAGGCCTGGTCAGGTATTACATTTATTCATTGTCTTATTTTCTACAGTCATAAAAACTATTTATTTTATTACAGGCACAACCCTCTGGTTAATCCATCCATTATGTAAATGTATTTGAATAAGCATAATTATAATAGAATAAGTTTTATTGTACATATTTCCTGTTATATATTATTATAATAGGTTAAATAGTTTGGTTCGATGCGATTCTGCGAAGTATTAGGTTATCTCTGTGCATTGTATATTTATTACTTTAAGAGGTATTTTATTTTCTATAATTAAGGGTTTCCGGCGTATATTGTTTATTTTAATACATTTATGACGTTGGAAACTACAGCATATACTTTTCTTGGAAAGGTAAAAATAATGGTATGGAAATTTACGTATACTCTATTTCATTGTTTTCTCCCTCTCTTTGACTGGCGGGGACAAAACTTTCTTGCCGAAAAATAAGGAATGAAGAAACAGTTCCAAACAAGATCTCTTAGAGCTCACTACAGTTCCAAGTACGATCTCTTCGAGTTAAAGTAAGTAAGTATTTATTTATTAGCAAAGCTATTATTACAACTATAACATTTCTTACATTTTACTTAATTAACTATTTTACGCTGCTCCAACATCGAAATTACATGGATCACTAAATTTTTTGTTTAACATATTCTAATAGATTTCTCTTAAAGGTTTTTAAGTCATCACAATATTTCAAACCCCGCGGCAACGCATTAAACAATATGTACCCATTCACAAAAACGTTCCTCGATGTCCGAACCCTGTCAAATCGCTCTATATAAAGGTCTTTTACATTTCTTGTATTATGTTCATGTATATCCTGCACAACAGCTACTCTATCACTTAAATAAGATGGTAACATGCAGTTTTTCATTTTAAAAACAAAAATCATGGTTTTGTAGACTATGTATTGTTTTATATTTAACAGATTCAACACCTCGAGCATAAGCTTGATTGGTGTATACTTATTGCACTTTAATATAGTTCTTAATGCCCTATTTTGCAGCTTTTGTAATTTTTGCATTTCACCACTGTTTATGCTGAACAAAACTGTCGAACAAAAGTCAACATATGGTGATATAATAGCCCCGTACAACAGTAACAAAGTATACAAAGATAAATTCTTACTTATTCTACTTAGAAAGAAAACTTTCTGTGACACCTTATTTAATATATATTGCACATGTGATTTAAAATTAATGTTAGCATCAATCATCACTCCCAAATATTTAATATTTTCAACCCCTTACAATTTATATTGATTAATAGTTAAATCCATACTATCAAAATGGACAGCTGCAATTCGAAACCTTGACCCAATCACCATATATTTAGTTTTATCCAGATTAATCGCCATATTATTATCACACAACCATTTGTATAATTTACTTAATTCATTATTTAATTTTTCTACCATAACGTCAATATTTTTACCAGTAACATAAACCATGGTATCGTCCGCAAACATACGGATCTCACAGTTGTCTACACATTTCACCATATCATTGATATATAATACAAATAAAAGCGGTGACGCGGATGACGATAATTTTGAATCAGCAATCAATGTATTTGCCGATGTACCTTGTTTCATATGCAAGAAAACTGTATACCCACAGCAGCGGTACAATATTTGTACTAAAAAACTAGCTGCTTCATAAGAAGCATTGTATGCTCGAATAATATTAAGAAACGCAAAGCTCCTTCTCAGGCAGTGGCGGCTCTTTAATGAGAGCAAGTGAGCAATTACACCCCCTGGAATTATGAAACAAAACAAACCAAGTGGCGACTAACTGAAAGTATTTATTTATTATGTATATTATGTATTCATAGTTATTGACGAGGAACGTGGCACGCTAACAACGTACATACACCCAGCGTCGTCACAGATATACTGAGCAAAGCCCTACCGTTGCTCTGTTAAGGCATTAACATTACATTGATGGTAGTGAGAACTGTATTTTGCCGTACTTCAATGTTGTATAATACATAGCGTTGGAGCAACTAAACCAGACTGCTCTCGGGCGTTATTGCGATGAACTCGCAGTAAAAAAATCTTAAACGGCCGATGCCTCAATTATGTTTAGAATATAAACAATCTGTTAAAGGTAAAGACGTTATAAAAAAATTCAAAATGAATATTTATCAGAAAAATGACTGGATTTGTGGGTGTGAAATTAAAAATACTTTCTTTTGTTTTCCGTGTCTTTTGTTTGGTGGTGAACCGTCTTGGTCAAAGAACGGAATAAGAGACTTAATTCATCTTAGTGCTAAAATTAGTAAACATGAAAATTCCAAAGGGCATTTGAAAAATATATTTAGTCTAAGAATGTTAGGAAAAAATAACATTCAGAATGTTTTAGATTCATCATATAGAAAAGCAATTCAACAACACAATTAAAAGGTAACAAAAAATAGGCATGTCTTAAATTTAATAATAAATTGCATTAGATTTTGTGGCGCATTTGAACTGGCACTTCGGGGTCATGATGAACAGCAAATGTCGAATAACAAGGGCATTTTTCGGGAATTGATCAATTTTACGGCAGAATTGGATAAATCGCTCAGAGATCACATCGAAGCAGCACCGGTTTTTAAGGGATTATCAAAAACGATACAGAATGAGCTGCTTGATGCAATGTTGAACGTGTATCATGAACAAGTTGCCAGTGAAATTAAAGCAACCGACTTCATATCTGTGATAGCTGATGAAACCACAGATGCGTCCAATCAGTTTCAGTTGGTGGTTGTTTTAAGATATATTGTGAACGCGAGACCGGTCGAAAGATTATGGAAATTTCTTCTGCCTAGTGGACATGATGCTAATTCTTTATCTGCCTCCATCTTTAACGAAATTAGTTTGATTGTTGATGACCCAGAAAAAATGATTGCACAGAGCTATGATGCGGCAGCAGTCATGAGTGGTGCTATTAACGGCGTGCAAGGACATGTCCAAGACCAGTATCCAAGGGCTAATTTTGTACATTGGTATGCACATCAGACAAATCTAATTACGTCACATGCTACATCGAGCAGTAGTAATTGCAGAATTTTTTTTGCCAATCTGACGGGATTATGTACATTTTTCTCCACTTCACCACAACGAGCTGCAAGATTGGAAGAATTCCTTCAGAGAAAAAGCTTCAATTCTAGGACAGTGAATACAATATATGAGCACCGAGAAGAAATAATTGAAGCTCTAGAACAAATCGAGGGAGAAGCTAGTTTACAAACTACCATTCATCAAGCTAGTGCCAATTTGCGAATTTTAGAGGAGGAAAATTTTATCTATTGGTTAACTTTCTTTCATAAAATTATGCCACATGTGGACATATTGTTTAATCAATTACAAAATGTCAATACAGATGCATTAAAAATCAAGAATAATTTAGATAATTTTGAACGTGCTATTGGAAAAATTCGAACCGAAATCGCTGACACAGATAATCAGTTGGTTAAACGAAATGAGCCAGAACTGACTCCTCGACCATCAAAGCGGCGAAGAGTAACTGATGGTAGCCAAAGAAGGAGGGAAACTATTGAAGTGTGCGATATTATTTTGTTAGAAATAAAAACTAGATTTCGGTATACAGGGCACTTAAGGCTCTACGCTATACCCGGCAATCCCACACTGAAATGAGTGTATTTTTCCGGCCTTTTTTTGGCTTCAAATTAAAAGTTGAAAGACCGCTCGATGTATGTATGACCATGTATCAATAAAAACTAGGTAGGTATTTACGTTTTTTTCAAAATTTTTGTACGGTTTGACTTTTATCGATAAAAAACAGAAAATCTATCCGGACAAATTTAGAGATAACCAGGCCAGCTAATGGAGTTATGAAATGTTTATGTTGTAGGTATTTATAATATCTAGGTAGCTATACAGCCCGTTTTTGTCTAGATGTAAAAGTTGTTTAGTTATCAATAAAAATAAAAGTAAAAAACAGGCATCCGATACTCAACGTCCCTGAAAATATGCAGCCCACATTACAGCACACGGTAAAATAGAGTGGTACCAAGACGTCATGTTGAGAGGGTCTAGTCATTTATATGTGAACAAACTAATTTGCAGCTAATAAATTACTGCATTTACATAAGTAAATAGTTTGTATTTAAAAAAAATAGAATAAAAAAAATTAGAGATCTTTTTTCATAATACTTCTTATAGATTGATCTCTATGATACCTCGCGTCAATTATTTCTGGAAGCATTGCATTCATATAAAATTTTTCCAGATGTTGAATCATATGATGATTCCAGAAATCATCATTTCGTTCTATTACTATATATTTCAAATCGTGTTTAGTATAAACTACGAAATAACATTTCTCTCTTTTGGTGATGTGGAGTTGTCCCTGCACTTGATACATATAATTATCAAAAGGTTTTAGCAAAATTTTGTTACCATCATTTGCATCTAAGGTGCAATAATTAATTAATTTTTCGTTAATGGCTTCATGTATTAATTTATCACGCGCTGAATAAGGACATTTTATTTCGACAATAGAATCGAATCCAATTAATCCGTCAGGAGTGGCGCCTAAAAATTTTTTCTTCTCGTCAATGAACAAACCGCATGCCTCAACTTTCAAATTTGTAATTTCCATAAATTTTTGCTTGGCCCTTTCTTCATTATCTATGCCATACTGTAGAGAATTTGGTAGTTTTTTATTATTGAATCTATTAGTATACAGCATATGTTTTATTGTACTAGCCGTGTCTGTTTTTTCTCTCATTTTACAAATCTTGCCAAAGTTACTTGCCGTTAATCTTATCTGTCTCTCTTTTTCCCAATCGTTGTTATGTCTCTGATTCACGGTCCTAATTTGAATATTATGACAATCAGATAATGACAATTCATCAAGAAATTGTTTTCTCTTGCTTTCGTATTCCGGAATAGGCATGTCAGGTACCACGATTTTGCACGCTCCGTAATCCGAATCAGCACTTTGAATTCGAATTTTATTTTTTTTGCTTTTCTTTTTTATTGCTTGATTTAGTTTAAGATTTTTGAATTTTTCCAAATATACACAGTTAAAATTATCCCCATTAGTTTTCTTAACAAATGTATATACAAATGTCTCTTTATTATTATAATTTATGGCTGCCGCAAAACATCTCCCTTGGTACGAGCCTCCCAGCGAAAAATTTATTCTTTTTCCTCCCACGAATTTATTCACAACAGAATTGAAGGATTCTACGACGTTATTGTCTACGTCATAAAGTAAACTGGAGGATAAATTGGCTACTCTATTCAAAGACTGAAAAAATATATCATATAGAGCACTGCTTTTGAAATGTTTGTAATCAATAGTATTTGAATTGTTACCATTGTTACCATCTTTACTACAAAAATAGCTAGCACAGTTACTATGTTCTCCAAATATGTGGGCAGGTCCATTGAGAATATCATTTTTTAAGTTTTCAATTTTTTGTTGAAAAGAAACATTTTCATTTTTGCGGTACTTTATGGCACTAACTACAGCTGCCCTAAATTTAAGAATATTCTGCCGTAAAAAATTTCGTATACACATATCTGATCGAGGAGTTTTTGAAATTTCTCGTATTTTCGTACAGAAATTTCGCAACACATGATTTCGACACTCAATTTTTTCAATAAAATATGTTGGTCCGTAAGGTTTTGCTGTTTGAATTTTTTTATACACACTACTATCCCCATCACCAATAATAGTTTTATATCGCAAATTATGCATTTCTATTGACATTCTAAACCCATCTAGAATAATAGCTGCTTCCATAGAAGTTGAAGAACTGTTCCAGTTTTGAAAACATTTATGAGACGGAACATTTTTTTTATCCTTTTTTTACAAAATTTGCACATTTTATTTTTTACTCCTACGTACATAACTTTTTTACTTCTGGTCCCAATTACGCACCCAACGCCCGAGAGAGCGTTATAATTAGACTTGTAACTTCGTTTTGACCAAGCTCCATCCACTGTTACAGTTATAAAAGGTATTCCGTCGCTATCAATTTCTCCTGCTTCAATTGCCAACTTACGTTCTTCCTTTCCTGCAGCTAGCATTTCTTTTAATGCTAACTCCTCTGTATTTTTTAGCACTTTTTTTTCTATGCGCGCATACGTTGCTGAAGACATTTGAGGAATGTCTAAAGCTGCGGAAAATTCTGTTAATTGTGAATGACCCGCCCCTATTGCAACAGTTCCACACACCGCTGCTTCATTTACTCCACATTTTTTATTTTCATTTTCAGTACTGAATGTATCGGTTATTCCACACATGTTGCATTTATACGTAAAAACACTTTTAAAACCAAAATGTTTTTCCGCTTTTATTTCTACATTTTGAAAAGTACAGCCAAACATATCATGTCGTATTCCTTTTAGAACAGTAAACAGATGATTTATATCAACAATCCTACGTCCAGCAAGAGTAAAATTTGCAATATTGTTTATATTTCCTGTTTCAATAAAAACCTCATCGGATATATCCGAATCAAAACTGTCGTCGCGTGCCGAATTTGTCTCAGTGAAAACAATTTCATTATCTACAATATTATCACGTTGAGACACTATTCGATTTTTTATCCGAATTTGTTTCATCAACTGTTTTCTACTTTTCCGTTTTGCAGCGGTTGTCAATCTTTTTTGGGAGTGAAGTCCCATTGTTGTTTATATTTCAAAATTACAACGGTCACCAACACTAATATCATATGGTCATATCTTTATCGAATTATATACATTTTTCCAAGTAACCAGGTGATTAACTTTAAATGACTAAGAAGGATTAGAAAGCCAGGTAATGCCGTAACCACTTTTAGAGGAAAACAAGTTAATACATTTGTTTGTCTTTTACTTTACGCAAGCATCTAAGTATTTCAATTAGGTATGTATGGGTAAAATTGTGTAGCTTTACTACACTACTTATTTTATATTAGAACCTATTAAGTTACATTTGTTATAATAATACATCTATTCTTTATCTACGATTCAAAAAATTTTAGGCGGAAATACACAGATCATCTATCTGCTGAAAACAAGGCATAAATACATCCCAAGTAGCTGATGTGTCAATAATCAAATTTGTTTGCTAATTTACATAATCCTTCGACCCTCTCAGCAGGGCGTCTTGGTGCCTAGTCTGTTGTAGTATGCTGTAATGTGGGTTGCATATTTCTGAAATGGTAATTTTTCGGGCACTAAAGTAGACCCTTAATATTAGCAAACTTAATTTCTTTTAAACAGTTCTCCTCTTTTCAAAAAAAATTTCCGGAAGATTGCCTTAAAGAAGCAGTAAAATTTTATCCATGCCTCAATGAAAGCAGACTACGAACTGAATTAAGCGTTCTATATTCTAGAGAAGAATTTAGGCAAAATATAGAAGTCGGTGCTGTAGGTCTGCTAGGTCTTCTGCTGGATGGATTAAGCGACACCTTTAATGACGTTGTTACGCTTTTAAAAATTGTCATTACAATCCCAATGACAACGTCCGAAGCGGAACGCCAGTTTTCACGGTTGAAGAGAATAAAAACTTTCCTGAGAAATACAATGAAAGAAGAGAGATTAAATGCCCTTACTATGTTATCTTGTGAAAAAGAATGTATAAATGATTTCCCAAACTTTAATGAAAAAGTGATAGAACTGTTCTGCAAGTCAAAGACACGTAAAATGGACTTCGTTTATCGTCAGATGTAATTAAACTGTGTGTGTAATATTTACTATTCCCTCAAAACAAACTCTACAATGAACAGTACCTGTCTGGAACAGTACGTCGGTGAAATTTATAAGGATTGGGTAAGCGTTTTTGTATTACACTTTTTAATTTTGAAATTATGCACTCCCTATGTGAACCACCCCGAGCCGCCACTGTTCTCAGGTATTTTGAAATAACTAAATTTACAGTTTGTCAGTCCCGATCATATTGACACAATACAAGCCACATGCGTCTATGTGGTCTCTTTGATGTATTACCGACACGCGATAAGTTACTTATCAATCGCATCCAGAATCATCAAAATCTGTCAAGACATCTCCGAGATATCGTTAACTATTCTCAAAGTATCCACCTAGTACTGTAGATAATTTAATAAACCATATATAATTCGAAACGAATTATCAGAATGATAGAACTGTTTTTAGGAAAATTTGCCCATTTACACAGTACTGGATCAGTACTTGCCCAGCACCATATCCACATTGGCATAAAATTACAATAGGATAAACTCACGTATAATTTGAAACAACTATCAGAACCAGTAAAGATATTTTATGTTAAAGAAAATCGTTAATATGTGAACAAACAATAGGTGAAATAGGTGGTGTTTTGTTTGTACTAGCGCGGTACCGGTTCACGATATATGACCATCTCGGATGGATATGACCCTCTATCAAACGCATCTAGGATCATTCAAATCGGTCAACGAGTTGAGTAGTTATGCGCGAATCAACGTAAAAAATATAAACATGATGAATTGAGAACCTCCTCCTTTTTGAAAGTCAGTTAAAAAGTAAAACAGTCAGTCTAAACAGTCGGCATACACAGCCCCGCGCATCGCTTGGCGATATCTAACGGACTGTTCAGAGAAAACATGCAAGCATACGGTATTGTTCAATACTTATAACATACCTTCCAAAACTTTCCCCACCAAAGACGGCCATGCTTTTTGATAATGATTGGTAACAGTGCACGTAATCTGTCACAAACGTATAATTTTGAATGAGCTTGGCGGTCTCTGATGAAGAAAATGTTTGGAGGCACGTTATTATTTAACCACTCCTTACGCATCTTTATTACTTTCTTTCAGTCATTACTTTAATTATTATTTGTTACCTGAATATATATTTTTCATTTGATACATGCAGAAACAAAAAAAAATCCCTAACCACGATATAAATTAATAAACTCTAAATGCGTATTTCGGCAATTAAATTGTCATCTTCAGTAAGAGCAATCTGAAAAACAAAGTGTTAAGCATAGCGTCTTTGGCTAAGCTACAACCTTTGAAGATATGCTCTTCACCAAATGGCCAGTGCGATAACACTGTTTAAAGCTTTTATTTTTTTAATTTATTATATTAAATAAAATTTTAAAGACAACCTCGTCGTTTCTCTTTTATTACTATTTTCCTTTCAGCTTTCTACATCTCCGGGACTTTTAACGCCCATCACACATTAAATAATCATATACATTTCATTTTAGGACGCCTCATATAGCCAGGATCATTCACACTAAACAAATTAATTTTCTCGCAGTTGTGTAGTGAAATGTTGTTTACATATCATTCCATTTGATAGTCAAGTTTTTAATTGCATTTATTATCAAAATTTTCGATTAATTAAAACGAATATACAGAAAATATAAACGTAAATGGCATTAGTATAAATGCAGAATACCATACAATAGCCGAAAAATAATTTTCTTACATGTATTTGGACGAAAACATATCGTAGTCATTTTGAACGTATTTTATTTTTTTGCAGATTAATGTAACCTTTGCGCCAGAAACTCTATTAAGATAAACTGATTTCCCAAAGATCCTCTAAATGCCCCAACAATTACTTTTGGGTGAATCCGATGCAGACTTGATCTCGACTATATCCAGTGTGTCATATAAAGTTAATCTTAGTCGTGCGTGTAAACATGATGATGTAAATACGATGATTACCAAAATAGCTTTAAATCGGGAAGATCAACAATAAGCGCAATTCGCATGTAGACCAAATACTTTAGAGAACATGAAAATAAAATAGAGAATTGCACATAATATTTGCTGATTTTAGAAGTGCTTGTTACTCAGTAAATCGGTTATTAATTGAAAGAGGTGAACATATTAGGTTTACAAAAAACTAGAGGCTGATTGCAAGGAGTCTAAAGATACGAAAGCAAAAGTGCATTTTCCAACTAATAACGAAGTCAAGCAAGTATTGAAGGAACTATACAAAAGGTCAAAAAACATAGCAAACGAAAATAATACCCTACCCCGATAAGAACAGATATAAAAGTAGGTCTAATGAACGTAATAGAATGACTAGATAGGAAATCAACTAAATTCGAATTAGAGATAAAAGAGAGGAAAAAATCAAATACATAATAATAATATAGGGAATGAGAAGAAAGACATGGAGAGACATTTAATATCGGGAAAGAACCATTTGGAAGCAGGATCCACTTTTAATTGTCTAGGAGTGACGATAGAACAAATATAGAAGAAGAGAAAAGAGTAAGAGTAAGTGAATGAATCTTAAAAGGAAGTCGGACTTATACCATAAACAATTTAGCAAATAAACAAAAATTAAAGTATAAAAAAATTGACGGACGTACATATAATAAAAAGAGTACCAGCAAAAACTATCAGAAGAATAACGAATTGAACTCTGTTAGTACCAAGAAGCCGAGGAAAATCAAGAAAAAGATAGTGGGATGAGGTGTAGAAAGATATAAAAATTCTAAATGTTAGTTGGCTGGAAACAAGGCGCTGCTGAGAGAAAAAGTGGAGGAAGATCACGAACATTTGAATCATAAAAGACTCAAAAGTCTACCTCATCAAATGTATTTAAATAAATGCGTTGACTATATTCCTCTGGATTGAACGGCAATTCCGGTGGATTAATAATAGAAGTTTTATTAAGTTAGTGAAAAAGGATACTAAAGGGTCTATTACAGCTTAGTTTCTATCAATCCTTTTGTTAAAGTATCTGTTATACATTTTTTATATACTAAGTATTTAGTATATATATTGGGTTGAATGATAAGTCCGGGTGCAGAGCCCCTTGCGGAAGAAATTTGAACTAAGTGACGGTTCCCTTGAACAGCTGTGTTTACTTCATTTGTTTTTTTTGTGCAGGAGCTTGGAAGCTAGTGCCTGTTTCGAATTTATTCGAAAATAGACAGTTCCGGTAAAATCGGTGTTAATATTCAGTTCTGCGTTAAACTAGGTGATAATCTAGTGGAAACGACACGCAAGCTGAATGCTCCATATGGCAGTGAATGCCATATTTTTTATTTAATATACGCTTGAAAAAAGGCTTGCGATGTGGGCATTCACTGCTCACATCGCAACACTATCTCCGAATGGTATCATTATTTCAAACAAGGTGGTACAGAAACCGCCACGCAAACGAAAGAAGGACGACCTCCAAATCCGAGATTGTTAAAAGCCATCATCCACGGTCTGGTGAAGAATCCCAAACATCACTGACTCTACTTTCTGCTGGACTCGGCCAGTCAAAAGGATGCCTACAACACATCATCAAAACGCGTCTTCAGTTCAGAAAGGTCGTGGGAAAGTAGATGCTCAAGTTGCTGTCTAACGCGCAAAAGAAGAAAAGAGTTGATGACGCGCAATCGATTTTAGACGAATATGGTGCCGAATAGGATGATTTATTGGACAATCCGCTAACTGTCTATGAGACTTGGGTCTACTACGAACCACCACAGACCCGAAATCCAGCTTCTTGGTCAGCCACCGCCAGTAGTCGAGCGTACCAAAATGACTTTCAAAAAGACCATGGCTACTGTGTTCTGGAATAAAGATGGGATCGTGCATATTGACTATCTCAAATCGGGTAAATCCATCAACAAAACATACTACATGAACCGTCTTGATGTGGTCAATGTCAAGATTCCGGCTAGGAAGCATCGTAAAGTCAAATTTCTACAAGACAATTGTCTAGCCCATAAAGCAAATTTTACACTCGAAAAGATTACTCAGCTGGATTGAACGCTACTGAAAGACCCATTCCTATTCGCCCGATTTGGCAACCTCTGATTATTACTTGTTTCCAAATTTGAAGAATGATATGTTAAAACGCAAATTTATAAACGCTGACGACGTAGAAACACAAGTTAGTGCCTATTTTGCCTCAAAAAATTCAGCCTGTTTTCTTTAAGAGCTGTGAGATGTTCAAGTCACGATTGTCCAATGTAATTTTAAACAAGGAAAACTCTTAATTTTATAAAAAAAAAATTAAAAAATAAAACCGTTGTTCCTGCCACGGACTTGTCGTACACCTGTATATGTCTGTGAGTTGTAATATACAGTGTACTCTCTCCTTACGGACACCTATCTTAAGCGGACACCTCCCATAAACGGACACTTTTTTTTTAAATTTTTCTCTCTTGAGCGGACAACCCTCCCAAAACCGGACGCGGACACTTTTTTCTCACACCAAAGTGATTTTAGTTCTCCATAACCGGACAGCTTACAACACTGTATCACTGTTTTTCCGTTTACTCTTCTTCATATTCGTACAGATGTTGCTTATTGAATAATACGTGTATGTACAAAGGGGAATTCCCTAAATACGCACAGCTTGTTGTTTTGAATGTAGTACGTAAATACATAGTACATTTATAGATTCTTATTGTATACATACTTGAATCGCTATGCCTAAAGCAGTGTTGACTATTAAAGGCAATGTTAATGTCATTGAAATTCAAAAAAATGAGAAACTTAGTGTACGCGAGTTAGCAAAGAAATGTAAGATCAGTAAAACTCAAGCTGCTTGTATCATCAAAAACAGAGACCAAATTTTAATATTGTGGGACACTGATGTCAATCCGGATAGAAAAAGGAGTATGCTGAACGTCAAAGGCGTTAACATTGATAAATTGTGCTACGAATGGTTTGTGAAGGCTCGAAATAAATGTATTCCTCTCTCGGGCACACTTATCAGGAGCAAGGCTAAAGAAATTGCAGATAAATTGAATTACGCAGATTTTAGTGCATCATCTGGCTGGTTGGAAAGGTTCAAAAAACGGCATAACATAACCTTCCGTGCCATATCTGGAGAAGCCGCTAGTGTAAACCAAGATGATGTCAAAAGTTTTACTGAAAAAGTGACATCTTTGATTCAAGGATATGATTCACGAGATATTTATAATGCGGATGAGACTGGATTGTTTTTTCGGGCATTACCCGATAAAACATTTGCATTAAAAGGTGAAAAATGCACTGGTGGAAAAATGTCTAAGGATAGGCTAACGATTTTGCACTGCGTCAATATGGCTGGAGAAAAGGAACCCCTTTTTGTTATTGGGAAAGCTGCAAAACCTCGGGCGTTCCGCAATATTAATTTGAACAATTTACCAGTTACGTGGCGATCAAACAAAAAGGCTTGGATGACGTCTGATTTGATGACTGATTTTCTAGCGCAGTTCGATAGAAAAATGCAACATCAAGAACCTTGCTATATTTAGACAATGCGGCCTCTCGTCCTCGCGATCTTAAATTGAAAAATGTTAAAGTTATTTTTCTTCCAGCAAACGCAACAGCATTTTCTCAGCCCCTGGATCAAGGCGTTATAAAAAACTTTAAGTTTTTGTACAAATCGTTATTTTTAAAAAATATTTTGCTGCAGATGGAAGACGCAAATTCTGCTTTGGATTTATCAAAATCAATAAATTTGTTAGATGTCGTTTATTTCATACACAAAGCGTGGGAGCAAGTGGGTCCCCAGACAATAAAACATTGTTTCAGGAAAGCTGATTTTGAGAAAACAGATATCCTAAATGACGATAGCGGTTGGACCGCAGAAGATGAGCTTCCCCTATCAGCACTTGCTCAGTTCTCCAATATTATTAATCAAGTTCAGAGCCAAATCCAAATTGACGTCGAAGACTATATTAATTTAGATAATGAAGTCTTCATTAATGATGAAGATGTGTAAAACATTAATACTGAAATGTTAATTGCTTCCCAAGAATCGCTCGCCAACTCGTCTGAAGATGAGCTAGAAAGTCAAATTGAAGACAAGTTAACTTCCTATAAAGAGGCTTATTTAACTATAAGAAAACTAAAGGCTTTTTCTTTGTATCACAGCGACCTTAAAGGTGTTCAATTGCTTACTGATCTTCAAATACATCTCCAAGATAATGAAATTAAAGGAAAAACGAGCCAAGCTAAAATTTCTGACTTTTTTAAATCTATTTGAATACCTTGCATAACAAATTTTGTTTTTTTCTACTTCTCGCAAAAATGTTAATAAAAATTCTGTTTACTTTATCTAATATTTATATTTTAAAAAGGTATATAACCCCTTACCACAATTATTAGTCGTATCCTAAATACGTATTTCGACAACTAAGTTGTCATCATCAGTAGGTAAAAACTACTAATTAAAAGTCACACATGGGGCACAGTAAAGTAAAATAAACGCTTCCGCACAACTACTATACACTGCAACCCTGTAAAGACTAAATTTACCATGCCAATCTCAAACTACGAGACAAAACACTTGCCTCTTAGAAAAGGTTTTAAACATGTGTTAAATTATCGAACAAAGGAACGGCAGAAATTCTTCTCTAAAGGTCTAAAGGTTATATACCTTTTTAAATTATTATTTAACCACAGTCTCCATTGAAAGAATTTTAATATTTATATGTTCTTGTTTTGGAAATAAAATTGTTTAAAGATAAATATATTACAAATTATGATTTACTCTTTTTTTACTTTTCTCATAAGCGGACACTTCTCATAAGCGGACAAATTTTTCAGTCCCATGGCTGTCCCCTTAAGAGAGAGTACACTGTAATGTAAAATTCAATTTGTTTACATTTGTAAAACTAGTAATAAATCAGGAGTGTACAAATTATATTGTAATGATTGTAAAAGTGTATATATAGGTCAGACTGGTCGAAGTTTTATTATACGGGTAAAAGAACACATGAGGTCATATAAACTAAAGAAGACAGATTCAACATTCGCAAACCATCTTATTACAGAAAGGCATACATTTGGTCATCATAAAATATTGCATTTGGCCGAGAAAGGTCGTAAATTAAATCTTTTAAAGTCACTTGAAATTTTTAAAAGCGGAAACAACACAATAGATATTGTTCTTAACGACCAGTTGGATCTTATATATACACCTCTTTTCCAATGTTGTATATAATAGTTAAGTATATAGTAGTAATTTTAAATAACATCATAAACCACCCCCATATATTTTTGTGTCATTTATAAGATCTATGTAGGCCTGTAACTTTTTCAGTTTGATAATGACATTGTATGCCGAAACCGCGGTCACTATTACATGTGAATAAAGTGGTATAACAAAGTTATTGTTTTATTTTATTTTATTATTTTCAAAATGAATTACCACAAAGTTACGGCTACCAGTATTAGTATTGGTTTAAATTTACTGCCTATTCTATAAATACAAATTGAAGGCTTCTGAAATTAATCCAATTCATAAAAGCATATAAGATTGGATGTAATTAGAAGGGTGTGACACAACAATAATAACGACGATCCCAAAAATTTGTTTACAGTTGCGCAAGTGAGTTATCGAACAATGAAAACCTATAGCGCCTTTGCAATACCATCCTACTAATTAGTAGAATTGCATGAAAGAGGCCGTTCAACTGTATATTTAGCCACTAGAAAAATCACTTCGAAGATACCGTTAAACTTTAATTCAAGTACTATTATTTGCTAATATTGTTATACGAGGGTATATCAAAATATAACGAGACTGGTGTAATAATTTCTTTTACAACTAGAATTTTATAACACAAAGAATAGAACATTAGAGATGGGACATCTCTAATGTACTTTACCTCAAGTATGTTTTAATTTAGCTTTTGATGTTTATTACAAATTAATTACTGAATTGTCAGTGTTTGACGTATCCATCAAAAAAATGAGAATGGAGCAAAGATATGCGATAAAATTTTGTGTTCGGTTGGGTAAAACTCCAACTGAAACTTTTGAAATTATTAAAACTGCATACCCAGATGATAGTTTATCACGATGTAGAGTATTTGAGTGGCATAAGAAATTCAAAGGCGGTTGTGAATCAGTGGAAGATGAACCTCCACGTGGGCGACCATCAAATGCACGGATTGATTCAAAAATTACAGAAATTAACCAGTTGATCCAAAATTATCGTCGGATTGGCATATATCGAATTTCTGACATTGTTAATTTATCTTATAGTTCCATTCAAAAAATTATTCATGAACGAAAGGTCGCGACAAAATGTATTCCAAAAGTGATGACCGATGAACAAAAAACCAATCGAGTGACAATTTGTCGGCAGTGGAAACGGCAACTGCAACATAACCCACAGTTTTTAAACAATGTGGTTACATGTGACGAGAGTTGGTTTTATCATTACGGCTCTGAATTAAAGTCTCAAAGTATGCAATAGAAGCACAAACGCAGGCCAAGGCCGCAGAAGGCGAAAACTGGGAAAAGCGCCGGTAAAGTGATGCACTTAATTTTTTGATAAATGGGGTATTATTTATGATCACATTGGACCTAGAGAACAGTAACAGTACAGTAACTGGAGAGTACTATTCTAATGTACTTCGAGGAACCCTAAAAGCAAAATTATAGAAAAAACGGCCACTTTATCAAGACATCGATTGGATCCTGCATCACGACAATGCTATCACGACCACAGATCAGGAATTTGTCAACGAACACTTGAAGAATTGTTGGTAGAAATTATGGTCACCCTCCCTACTTACCTTACCTTGCTCCATGTGACTTCCATTTGTTTCCTGAAGTGAAACAACGGAAGTGAAGCGAAACAACAACGCGGTGATGAGTAAATAGACTCTCAAAAAATGGTTTCTCAGATGTTTATGACAAGTGGACAAATCGATGAGACAAGTGTATTGTACAGAATGGAGAGTACTTCGAATGATAGTTGTTAAGTTTTCTAAATAAATGTTTCATTCATCAAGCGTTTGTAAGGCAAGTCAACCGGCCGTCCATATGTCACGTCAAAAGATGTTATGGAAGATGTGCGAGCGCGCCTGGAACGCAGTCCTACAAAACCACTGCGTCAACTAGCTCAACAGATAGGTAAAACAGTGGCGACTCTTGATGACGTACGATGTGCGCTGCTGCACGGATGAGACTGCTTCGCTTAAGCTTTCATATACCGTATGAACGCCGGGGAGTGATTGATCTACCACAATGTAGTAAGACGAAGACGAATAGCGAGTTTATGTGGTTAGGGTTGAGAGAGTATATTCAATCTGTTCTACTGTCTAACTGTACGGGCGTTCCATTTCTTTATCCAACACATTCTACATACGATCTAAGTACGAATCAAATAATCTCTCTCTAACACATTGAATATTCCTATCAGTCGCTCATTGTGTTCAAGCAAGGCGAATATACTTGCAGTTGGCCAGTCATTACTTATATATCCATCGATCGCACGACGTTGTGCACACGGTATACAGAGAAGCAAGTAACCGTACCGAAATCTTCCGAAATAGTTCGAAGTAGTCTCATCCGTGCAGCAGCGCACATAGTACGTCATCAAGAGCCGCCACTGGGTAAACATATTCTACATTAAAATATCCCTGGATAATTTATCTATAATTTTACCTCGTTACAGTTTTATCGTATGGAACACATACTATTATGAAGCGAAAATTACATTACCATCCGTATAAGGTGTCTGTTACTCCCACTTGATTTTGAGAAACGAGTTGATTACTGTCATTGGTTTAATCAAAATTTAAGAAATATTTTGGATTTATCCTTCTTTTCCGATGAAGCATGGTTCCATCTCAGTGGCTATGTAAATTCTCAGAATTTTAGAATATGGTCAGCAGAGAACCCTCATGCGTTCCATAAAACATCATTGCACCCAGTAAAAATAGTGGCATGGATAGCAATGTCGAGAAAACGAATCATTGGCCCATTCTTCTTCAAAGAAATTGTAAATGCAGAAAGATATCGATACAACAGTTTATAAATGAACTGCATGATGCTATTGCAAACAGTGTATTTTCAACATGATAATGCCAGTGCTCACACAGCTCGTGAAACAATGGAATATATTCAACAATTTTATGATGATCATATTATTGGTTATGGCAGGTGGCCTGCTAGGTCACCCGATTTAACTCCACTCGATTTTTTTTATTTAGACATTTAAAAAATCTTGTTTAGCACAACCGATTGCACACATTGGACGAATTAAAGGAAACTACAAGGGCAACAATCTACAATATAAATGCCGATCAATTGGTCAATGTTTTTAATAATATGGAAAGAAGAGTAGACACTTTAAATAATGGGGGAATACATTTTGAGCAATTGCTTTAAAATGTTCTGTATTTACATATCATTATTTTGCATTAAGTTCAAATAAAATTACCATTTATTTACTTGGTCAAAAGTGTTCGTGTTGACGATATTTCAATAACTTCACAAATCCTCCTAAGGAAGCGATACATTGATACAGCAGACAGATTTTCATGTGGCCGGTGGGAGAATTTGTACGTGCGTCAAGTAAGGGTCAGTGTTAGATAGAGACAGTATTCGGAAAAATGAAATGCAAACTCTTTGTGCGAGTCGTGCATTGGGACGTAGTAAGGGATAAATTCAAAAAATCACATTGTTGAACATGTTTATAATGGTTTCTATTTCACTAAATTAAGGCAAATAGAAGTAAAATAAAACGCATAGTTTCATGTAACATGTTTAATTAAAATGTCTTACCTTACCTACTAGCTAATAGCGTACTAACATCACATTAAGGGGATGACTGAATAAGATTGTTAGCCACACTTAACGGTAGAAAGGCTTAGGATTAAGTAAAACTAATTTGGATAATTAACTGAATTATTGGCAAATAATGTTTATGCTAATCTCTTTCTCATTATAATCACATTGTAAACTTTCTATATGTACAAAAGAACAGTATATTCTTCAACGAGCGTAGGCGAGAGTTGTAATAACATTATTTAATAGTCGTGGAGAAAAGAATATTATTAATACTAATATTATTGGAAATAACAATGAAAATAATAATTACAATAAGAAATAATACATAAATACTCAAAAATAATTATAGGAGAAAACAATAATGAACAATAACGAAGTTTCAAAAAAATTACGGTAAATTATACATATAATTATATAAAAAGTTATGCAGAATCACTATCACTGACTTCCTCTTCGCTCTCCGATTCAGAGTCTTCACCCAAATTAATAATGAACTGGTCTGTAACTTCGTCTATGAGAGGTTCCGCTTCCAAAAACTTTTGCTCCCACTTTATCGCGTGGTCACAACATTTATTCCATTCAGCAGCACTAAATTCATCAAAAAAGTTATCACATAACTGTTGAACATATCTAATAGTGAATGATACATTTTTTGTGCCACATATTGTTTAAGAGATGCCCATACTAACTCAATCGGATTTAAATCTGGGTGGTATGGCGGTAATTGCAAAACACTGGCCACGTTGTATTAACATTTCATCTATCCCGAACGTTTTAAATGTTGGCTTATGTACTTTAATAATATTATATAAATCGGGCTTGAGCATGTTATTGTCGAAGTAAATATTTTTAGACCTTAACCAGTCTATCATAACTGATTTCCTGCTATTAGCATTCGGTGGTTTATCTTTTTGGACATTATGATAAGGAGCATTGTCAATTACTAGGACAGACTTTGGAGGCAGGTTTGGAATTAATTTTTCTAACAACCATTTTTTATTTTCATAATTCATCTCGTGATGATAATCTCCCGTTGAGGTATTAGACTTAAAAATCATTTTAGCATTCGGAATGAATCCCGTCTCGCAGCCAGCATGAACAATAATTAGTCTTAGACCTTTTGATATAGGCCTTGCTAATCCTACATTGGAATTGTCACTCCAACAAGTAGCCATGGTATGAGAACTGTGGATGTAAGTTTCATCCATATATATAATCGGTCTTTTTTCATTTCTGTAGCTTTGAATGGTACGCAAATAAGACACTCTTAACTGACGAATGTCGTGCTTTTCCATTAACAACTTTCTGTTGGTTTTTGTTTTTCTCCAACGAAAGCCCATATCTTTTACTACTTTCCGAAGAGAATCTATTCCTCCAGTGTATCCTGTTTCTTTAAATTTTCTTAGAATGTTTGGCATTGTAGGCACAATTTTGTCAACAGTAAAGGTATTTAAAATTGTTCTACGCAGCACACCTTTATCTGCATCATCTAAGTCGGTTTTGGGCTTGGTTTTTTTTTTATTTTTCTTTGGCGATATAAAAGATGAACCGGCACCTGCGTTTATTTCACTTTTTCTTTAACATTCCGTCTAATACTTCTCTCAGAAACACCCGTTGCGGCAATAATGCGTTCATATAACTGATCCAGTGGAATTTTGAGTACCCCTGAAGTTTTTTCTTCTTGCATATATTTAAATACATTTGAGATCACTTCACGAGTTTGACTGTGTAAAACACATTTATTTAAATTACTTTTAAACTCTATTACTCACTACCTTAATACGGCACTACACTACTGTGTTTATCGCTTAAAACGATGTAAAACACTGAATGCCAGAGGTTCCCCTACCTATGAATTTCGTGCGCATCTCGAGGGCGGTACTTCTAACCGGCCACATAAAAATCGGTCTGCTGTACATTGTTACAAAAGTTTCGGCATCATAAAAGTTGTGCATTGAATTTTATAAAGTGTATCGATCGTTAAACAATGAATAAAGAATATCAAGTAAAAAATATCTATACCTAAAGTTTAACAGATAAAGCAGATTTATGTAAATGTTCAAGACTTGGTAATTAAAGCTTTATATATGTGATCAAGAAAATAGGAAAGTAAGCTTCGAAAAAGTTTATTTTTCGTAGTAGATCACAAGAGGCCGGAGTCCGATCTATGCCCACCTTCGAAAATATGTATGGCGTTTAAAACACGATCCTATAAAATCATCAAATTAATTAGAAACACGTATTTGAGACACCAAAAATCAACGGGTCTATCCCACGATTCACTTCGATTTGGATATGAATAATACCTTGCAAAATAAATTCCAGAATACTTAACTGTTGTCCAAAAGAAACAGAATATTATGTCACATTAGGCCTTTACAATAGGTACATAAAGAAAAGACTACTGACCAAAAGAGTGCAAAGTGAAGACATTACACTCAATCTATGTTCCTAAAAATAAAAATGCTGACATATAAAGTCATGTTGTTACCATGGATAAGACTTTGCTGTATTTCCACAAAACTATTCTATATTACTTATGACAGTTATGACAACTGCGGATCAATAAATAACGGAAAAAAATGTGGAATGTTGACCAAGATTGTATATTTGAGTAGGATGATGCAGCGGTACACAAATAAATTGTTTTGAAGACGATTCGCAAATTACTTAAACAGCCTACTTATTTGTAAAAAGTTCAACTGTCACTTCCTCCCTAAATAAGATTTTTGAAACGTCGTAAAATTTGCTCTGATTAAAAAAAATCGAATATTTCTAGATTTTGTAATTTCGCTATTTAAAAAGATGACGTCTGGTATTTCTTTTTGTCTCAAATTTTGGTTGTAAATAAATAAATTTTATTATTTTTTTATATAAATCTCTTTAATAATATAACTATTTCCAGCCTAAATTAAGAAATTAATTTATTATATTATTACAAATCAATTTAAATGTGTTAAATGTAAAAAAGAAACAAAATTAAAATTTCATCACAATCATTTTCTCAAAAAGCTACCAATGAATCCCTATATGATATCTAAACACCTAATAAAATATAACACTTGGGTTATTCTAAGTTAGATTAAAAACTACAAATTCAAAGAACCTAAATAAGCAAAAGCGGGATAATACGCAAAAATAAAAAAAATGTCATCCCTTGGTGTTTATGTCTGAAGTATGAATGTGCTTTGCCAAGTATCTACATGTTGGGTTATCCAAATAGATCTGTTATTATTGTTACTAAAAACAATTGTGTCTACTGCCAGTAATAATTAATAAGTGCAACTTACATTGGTACATACATACACTGTATTTTTAACAGCATTTTGACGAAAATAAACCAGATATTTTTAGATAGGTTAATTTTATACTTATATCTAAAAAATATATACATGTTTCGACTGCAGCGGCGAGTAATCTATTAAATTATCTATTAAGTACTTATTTATACTAATATC
The DNA here is from genome assembly GCA_935421215.2 of Melolontha melolontha. Taxonomy (NCBI): domain Eukaryota; kingdom Metazoa; phylum Arthropoda; class Insecta; order Coleoptera; family Scarabaeidae; genus Melolontha; species Melolontha melolontha. The sequence goes on along the minus strand of OW285240.1, from coordinate 17,495,966 downwards.
TGTAAATGTTTCTTTGCTGTTTAGAATTAAAAGTATTAATAAACTAAATTATGTGTACCTACATACATCATTTAAAAGGAAAATATGTAGCTACCAAAAACATAAAAAATAGAAGACTACGAAAAAGTATTATACAATTATATGTGAATATAAACTTACAATTTGTTCTCTAACATTGTTGTGAAAAATTTGTTCTCTTAAATCAGTTTCATCTTCAATATCTTCCATTTCACGGTTTCATCTATTTGAAAATATAGAACTCTTAAACAGTAACGTTAGACACATGTTTTATAATTTTTATCGTCGGTGCCCTCTCACATACTTAAGTTTCTTCAATTTTAATTTTCATAGAACTAGACGGAAAACACCATTATTTTACTCACTTCTAACATATACAACAGCTTGAGAACAACTGATTTGTCAAAACATTTAACTCCAAATAAATGTAACTAGCCAAACTTAAAGGTTTTAAATGCCTCTATTTATTCAGTTCTGCCACTACACATTTCTTTTTGTGTGTGTTCGACTTATCAATCATTAAAAACAATAGTGTAATTTTCGCTTTGGACATAAAATTATTATCAAATATTGGTTCTCGATCTTTAATATTTATATTAGATAAAAATTTAGTTTCAAGTTCTGTATTTGCTTTAATTGATAAAATTTACACTTTTAAAAAGAAATAAAAATTGTACTATGAAAATTTATAGCATATTTAATAAAATTCCTTATTTTAAAAATAAATTAATTTTCTGTGCCATTAAAACCACCATAATAATATGAAATAGTATATTTTAAAGCTCTCTTACATTCATTTAAATTAATTATAGTTTCACTAATTACATATAACAGCCTGCCTTACCAAAAATGAACACAATTTCTAGTAATATATCAAATCTTTCATAAAATAATTGAGTATTTATTTAAATTTCTCCAAAATTTTTATGCCCAGTACTTTGAGCATGTTTTTGTGCTTCTACCTGACCACTAAGAAAAACATCACAGACATTACATTTTAAAGTAAATTTGTTAACATCCGTAAACTGTCTACTTGAATTTGCTTCTTTTACTAAAGTTTCAGCCTCTGCCATTATTGTTAAATCTTCTGTGGGAAAAATTGTTCGTATGGGTCCTCCCTACAAATCACCATTATTTTTCTATATATAATAATGAATATGTATTTTACCTCGAATGGTTCTAGATATAATGGATCATAATGTATGCCATCAAATAATAAAAGTACCCTATGTGAATAGTTGTGATCTTCGCCAAATCTATTAATTATAGCATTTATTGTGTCTGCAACAGCAATTTCAATACCATAATGAGTTGCTAAAATTGACAATTCAATAGCACCACCCCAAGATGTTTCTTCTTGAATCCATTTACAGTATTCCACATTAGATTTACCTAAAATAGCTTCTGAGAAATTTTCTTGATCTCGTTCAATTGTTTGTGATATCATCTGTCTCAGCCATGCTGCTGCAGTACCTGTTTCATCTTCTTTTCCATTGAGTACATAATATATACTTGTAAATAAGCAAGAGTTATCGGATGGAACAACATGTTTCATAAGAATTCCAGGAGAGACACTTACTTGTTCAACAAAATTAGTATCACATGTTTTTGATGTATCTGAAGCAGTAACTTCTACTTGTTCTTCTGAAGTATTGATGTTAAGATTTTCTTCTAAAATTAATGTGTCTCCTGATAAAACACCACTTGCTTTTAAACTTACACTATCTTGTGATAAATCTAATATTTTTGGAGGGAAGCCAGAAAGAACATGTAACCTATTTACAGGAATGTTCGATATATTAGATAATAATAATTTTAAATCTTTTACTGTACTCTCTGGTGTTAAAGTTTTAATAATTTGTTGTCCTACTTTGGTTTTAACTTTTAAGGCAAATCCCGACATCCTAAAATATTACGAATCATCTGTCACATCAACTACATCTGATTAAGAATGACCGAACGACCCAAGAACTAACTAAATATACGCTTTGCTTTTAAGTTCAAGAAAGTAAATATATTTATAAATCGTGCTCGAAGCACCACGAATGCTTAAGTACGTGTTGACAACACATGGATCTTATAAGCAACCTCAAGCAACCGTCAATGCTTAAGACATAACGTGTGTTGAGTGTGTTCATTTGAAAAGTCAATCTATAGGTACTTCAGAGACAACTCTAAACGTGCAACTTTTATAATAAAGATTAATGACCTACAATTGCAGGTTATAGCTATCCTTATTACTAATATTAAATCCCTGTATAGTTTTATCACTCTCGCACAGTTGGGAAGATCGACGAGATGGCGCCGTAAACAGATTAGTAATCGCGTCCATTAATTGTCATTATTTGTTTTTATTGGTTATGTTTATAGTGTTTATTTTTCTAGAGCAAACTTTTCTATAGCCTATTTTTGATTTGTGTAAATTTTAAATTTATCGTTATCACGTAAGTATCAAATAAGTAGTAAAATTATTCTATACAAATCAACTATGTTTTAATTTACAGTGCTATGCCACAAAAACTTTGTTTGGTATGTGGATCTGTAGAATCCGAAGTTAAGAAAATGCATTACTTTCCAAGTAACCCTGAAAGGTAAGCTATGAAATAAATAACATAAAGAGAATAATAATCTAATTATGCGGTTTTAGGTCAAAAGTGTGGCAGGAGAATATGTGCATGAAATATATGGTGGGTGTATCTTTTCGCAATTATAGGATTTGCTGTCGGCATTATACTGTGGAAAGTTATGCAAACTATGGAACTTCAAAATTACATGCAGATGCTGTGCCAACACTTTTTCCATGTCATCCTTTACGTGACCCAAGTACTGCGACACAAAGTAGTAGTGGTATTTCTGTAGTAGAAAAAGAAATAGGTATGTATTATAATATTTAGATAATAATTTTGTGTCATTGTCATTAATGTAATATTGAGTATTTTTGTTTCCATTATAGTTTGATATTTGAAATGATGTTAATATTGAAACTTATCGTGGAGATATCAGTAATATCAGATCCATTGCCAAGTACATCTACAACAGCTCCAGCCACACCACCAAACACTTTTAAAATTAGGAAAAGAACTATTTCGAGGAATATGTAATATATCTGACACACCAAGAAAGAGGAGATTAATGAGAATGGTGGAAAATAAGGAATCCCACATTTTGAAATTAAAAAAAATCTGCAAAGAAAGGGCTAATAATATGAAGGATCTTTGTCACTTGAATGATTCTCCTGTGGTACGCGATTTATTTCATGGTATGCCATCATCGACTGCTGACTTTTTAATATCACAATTACGTTGTGCAAAAATAAATCCAAAAGGAAGAAGATGGCTTATTGATGAGGAAATTATGGCATTGGCATTGTTCAAAAGAAGCCCAAAATGTTATAAATTATTGCGGAAGTTTGTTGCTTTGCCTTCCCAAAGAACACTTTTGGCTCTTTTACAGAAAATTCCATTTGATTCAGGTATAAATGAACATCTGTATACTAGTACACAGTATACTAAAGAAAAAACAGTTACAAGTGGCCCTTAGTTTAGTATATCCTAATGTTAGTATAGCTTACAAACCATATGTAAAAACAAGTAATTTCATTTTTAACGCAAAACCAAAAACAGATATCAATAACAAATCAGGAGTGTACAAATTATATTATAATGATTGTAAAAGTGTATATATAGGTCACAGACTGGTCGAAGTTTTATTATACGGGTAAAAGAACACATGAGGTCATATAAACTAAAGAAGACAGATTCTACATTCGCAAACCATTTTATTACAGAAAGGCATACATTTGGTCATCATAAAATATTGCATTTGGCCGAGAGCGGTCGTAAATTAAATATTTTAGAGTCACTTGAAATTTTTAAAAGCGGAAATAACAATAGATATTATTCTTAACGACCAGTTAGATCTTATATATACACCTCCTTTCCAATGTTGTTTATAATAGTTACGTATATAGTAGTAATTTTAAAATAACATCATAAACCGCTCCCATATATTTTTGTGTCATTTATAAGACCTATGTAGGCCTGTAACTTTTGCAGTTCGATAATGACATTGTATGTCGAAACCGCGGTCACTATTACATGTGAATAAAGTGGTAAAACAAAGTTATTGTTTTATTTTATTTTATTATTTTCAAAATGAATTACCACAAAGTTACGGCTACCAGTATTAATTTGTGTGTTATTAATTTCCTTTATTTTAAAGCTTATTTCACTACAAATTTTACTTCGAATTGATTCTTCGTTCTCAAAGGTAAGTACTATCGAATGCAAAAAAATGTGGTATAGTTGTAAAGTCAATTTTTAAAGATTTGAGTATTGTGACGTTGCTAAGGTACTTGAGATTGTAGTAACGTGCAAAAGTCATTTTTGACGATTACACCTACCTGTATGTCAACATAACGGGTGTTCAGAAACATTCGAAGTCAAAGAAGTCCTTGAAAATATGAAGTCATGTCTGAGATAGATTGATACATTTACTTAATACAATTTTATAGGTTATCAAATTAGTATCTTCGATATTAGATTCTGACAATTTTTGACAGACAACAGTTGACATTTAATAATTATTACAAATCAGATACTTAAGTAAAGATATACGATTTTTTGTTCAGAGCCCACTTGACTTCGAATGTTTCTGAACACCCGTTATATTTTACTTGACTTTGACACTTCTGCAAATTTAAATTTGACGCCTACATTTAATATATACCTACATTCACGCAGCCTAATTTAAACCGATTAAAATATGACAGTAACACTGTTTTTTGAATTCGATAGTACGTTGCATTTTAAATTATTATTTGACCATACGAACAAAGGTTACACAATTGAGAAGGTAGCGTTGCGCTTTTACTTTTCGACCAATATAATAACACTAGTTTAGTCCTTTTTTGTTTTTAATGTGGTCAAAATTCCTCTAAATTTGTCCGTTCGAACCCCTTCAATAAAATCAGAATTTGAACCATTCTGAACTTGCGTTCATGCGCAGTACAATGCGAATTTCAAATTCTGGAACAGTTCAGAACTACTCGAAACTGATAGGTTCGAACAAACCTAATTATATATATAGTATATGTATATATTATTCATACTGTCACTTCTAGACTTCACAGGTTATACATACATTGCTAATGCTAATGCATGCTATAGCTTAAGTCAAGTTTGATAAGTCAAATAAGACATATAAAATTTGATAAGCCAGACTTACATTGATAATGTTTTTAATGTACAGGTTTTATATTTCGGACAGTGTACGTTTTTAGAGCAAAAAAACTATTCTTACGTAAGATTTTGCTTTACGTAATGTTGAGTTTCATTTATAAATATGACTTAAAGAAGTCTTATCTATGAATATTTTATATAGTTTTGTCTATAAAGGCAGCGAACACAGACAATTTTTATGACTTATTTCTTAAAATTGGGGCTAATAAAACTTTGATTGCAAGTCCCGTGTTTATAAATATGGAACTTATAAATAATGTCAAGTATCTTAATTGTAAACGATTTTGCTTTTATATGGTAAACATGTTTTTCTATGTTCACAACGGTGTTTAACTGTTTCTAAATTCATTCGTTCCAATTGGTTATTTAGATTGGCTTGGAGTTTTATTAGGTTATAAAGAATATTTTATTTATTAAAGCAAATAAAATAAATCACAGCAAACATGCCTAGAATAATGATAAAAGGTGGTGTTTGGAGAAACACTGAGGTAATTGACATTATAATAAATGTTTTTTCATTGCATAATTTTTAAAAAATTTTAGGATGAAATTCTCAAAGCTGCTGTTATGAAATATGGAAAAAATCAATGGTCCCGAATAGCTTCTTTATTACATCGAAAATCTGCCAAGCAATGTAAAGCACGTTGGTTTGAGTGGTTAGATCCAAGTATCAAAAAAACAGAATGGTCTCGAGAAGAAGATGAAAAATTATTGCATTTAGCAAAACTTATGCCTACTCAGTGGAGGACTATTGCCCCAATCATTGGCAGAACTGCTGCTCAATGTTTGGAACGCTATGAATATCTACTGTAAGATTTCCACGTTTTACAATTATTACATTTAAGATATTATATTTCTTATAGTGATCAAGCTCAGAAAAAGGAAGAAGGAGAAGATACAACAGACGATCCACGTAAACTTAAACCTGGAGAAATCGATCCTAATCCGGAAACAAAACCAGCAAGACCTGATCCTAAAGATATGGATGAAGATGAATTGGAAATGTTATCGGAAGCGAGAGCAAGATTGGCTAACACACAAGGCAAGAAAGCAAAACGTAAAGCACGAGAGAAACAATTGGAGGAAGCCCGTAGGTTAGCAGCTCTACAGAAACGTAGAGAATTAAGGGCTGCTGGAATAGAAGTAACTTCTCGGAGAAAGAAGAAACGTGGTGTAGATTACAATGCAGAAGTTCCATTTGAAAAAAGACCAACACCTGGATTTTACGACACTTCGAAAGAAATTGTTGATCCAATGGCTCCTGATTTTACAAGAATGAGGCAACAAAATCTTGATGGAGAATTAAGAAGTGAACAAGAAGAGGTAATGACTATATTCAATTCGTGTCCCGAATCATATTTAAAAAATTATTTCTTTTACAGAGAGAGCGCCGTAAAGATAAGCAGAAATTGAAACAGAGGAAAGAGAACGATATTCCATTGGCTATGTTAAATAATCAAGAACCTGCAAAGAAACGATCAAAACTAGTTTTACCCGAACCCCAAATATCTGATCAAGAGTTACAGCAAGTAGTTAAGTTAGGCAGAGCTAGTGAGTTTGCACGTGAAGTTGCTGCAGAAAGCGGTGTAGAAACCACAGAGACTCTCTTAGCTGATTACTCAATTACACCTCAAGCAGCAGCAACACCTAGAACACCAGCACCTCAAACTGACAGAATACTTCAGGAAGCCCAGAATATGATGGCATTAACTCATGTTGACACGCCTTTAAAAGGCGGTTTAAATACGCCTTTACATAATTCAGATTTTAGTGGTGTAATGCCACAAACACAAATTATATCTACACCAAATACTGTGCTTGCCACTCCTTTTCGCTCAGTAAGAAATGAAGGCTCCTTCACGCCAGCTAGTATTGGATTTATTACTCCTAAAAATGGTGCTTTAGTACCTGTTGGTTCTGTAAGTTTAATTACTTATATAAACTGAATTAATATCTTGTTTGTACAATAGGTTCTAAAAGTTTCTACTTCCATTTTTAAATGTTTCATGAAAATTGGAAGAAGGAATTTGATTATAAAGTATTTATAATGTTCTTATATTTGACCCTTAAATGCATACAGTTACAAATTTGCAACGACTACTTTTTATTCACATAATTCACTAAAGGATATCAGCAACTGCGCACACTGTTGCATATTCGCTACAGACTGCTTGACATATAGGTTACTACATTTCTTACATAGATGGCAATATGTGAATCATACCTCTAATTTATTTGTTAGCTATCATGAAAATTCCCATGTGTGTTGCTGAAATACAAATCGTATCTTGCCGATTTTTGTAATCAATTTAATTTAAAAATTGTGTCCATATGTATTTAAGGTATGTATAGCAAACGCCAATTAAGTTGGCGCGAGGAGGGGGTGCGCAGAAAACGTTTTTAAAAACGTCTACCCCCACTACTCAAGTAATTGTCAGACAGAATACATTTGTCATTGACGTTTGACGGAACATAATGTATTTGCTAGGGGATCATAAAGTGATATACGCTCAGAGGTTAGAATTATCTGACATTTGATGTAAAACCAAATACAAATCTCCCCACTACTTCTAATCCTGCGCGAACTTACCCCTCCTCGCGCCAACTTAATTGGCGTTTGCTATAGTTGTCATATGTATAAAGCAGCTATGTTAAAATGTTTGATCGTTCATGATTTTTCGTTGTATTACCGTTGTTGCGAATATGCAACGCCATGCCCTTTTATATATTTTTGGCTTTTCGTTTGTGTTGCAGATATGCAACGTTGCACGTTTGGAGAATTGAATATTGCAGTCAACACGAACAGAAACTTTGACAAGACGTAGCCGTTAACAGCAGATATTGCGAAAAGGTTTGACAAGTGGTCAGAGAGCGAAGATGAATTAGATTTTTCAGATACAGATAATATTGTTGACCCAACATATACACGAGACAAATCTAACCCTATTGATATTTCTTCTTCTGAAGACGTGATAGAAAGTAACAGGTGTCCGCCGGGGAGGTATACTTTGTTATGCCGCCATTTTGGTAAATATTAGTTTTGACGTAGATCTCGGTTTCCGGGTTGGAACCGCGTCGAGTTAGGCGTAATTGCCAACGTTTCGTCCACTGTTTCAAGGGACATCTTCAGGGCTGTACGTAGATGTTCGTCGTTTCGCAGTAGCTTGAAGAATGCTATGACAGTTTTTATATGAGTCCTTTTGATTTTGTTTGGTGGTCGAAGTTGCCTCCATTTCCACTCCAATTTCATTGCCCGGGGTTGTGTATGTTTTGTGTTATTGTGTGTAGTTGTGTGTTTGTGTGTTACGATTGTTTATCTTATATGGAATGCTGTGTGTTTTGCTACATTTTTGTGTGTTTGTGTTGACCTCTGTTTATCTGTTAATTTTTGATTTTTTTCGCGGCTAATTGGATATCGTTATCCTCTGCGCGTCTTTTAATTTGTTTAAGTCCGTCTTTTTTAATTAGTCTCCGTTTTGGGTTTATTATTTTCCTTATTGTGGGGTTTTCGTGTGACTTTATTGTTTCTATTGTTTTTAGTGTTCGTTTGCATATTATTGTTTCCAGTGTTTCGAGTTTCGTCTCTTTATGTAGCTGCGCGTTTGTCATGTATCGCGGTGCATTTATCGCGAGTCTAATAACCTTGTTTATTTTCCCTTGTACCGATTGTCTTTGCTTTTCGCTGGCTTGATGCCATATTTCTCCGGCATATGTTGCGCCCGCGAGTATTATCGTTTTTATTATTAATATTTTATTTTCCAGCGTTAGTTTGCTTTTGCCGTTTAGTATCGGGTACAGTGCGTGTGTTGTGAACCCTATTTTTCGTTTTATTTCTTTAATATGTGCCGTGTATGTTAGTTGTGAGTCCATTGTGACCCCGAGATATTTAACTTTTTCCTGCCAGTGTATTGTGTGACCTTCGAGTTTGACTTCGTCCGGCCTTTTGTGTCGTTTTCTGTGTTGGAAGTAAATTGCCGCGGTTTTTAATGGGTTAATTTTGATTTTCCATTTGCCGTACCAGTCCTTTAGGAGGACTAGATTGTTTTGTACCTGCTTGTGTATGTACGATGTTCGTCTGCTGCTTATGTATATAGCGGTGTCGTCTGCGTATTGTGCGATATTACATTTTTCTATTGTGGGAATATCCGAAGTGTATATGTTATACAGGAGCGGTCCGAGAACGGATCCTTGTGGTACTCCTGCTGCTATGTGTTCGATTGTCGATTTTTCGTTTCCGATTGTGACATTAAATGTACGGCTCTTTAGTTAGTTGTCGGTTATTTTTATTAATGTGTTTGATATTTTGTGACGTTTCATTTTGTGTATGAGGCCGGCGTGCCAAACCCGGTCGAAGGCCTTTTCAATGTCAAGAAAGATTGCGCCCGTTGATGTCAATATGTTCATTTTTTCGGTTATGTGTTCTGTCAGTCTTAGTGCCTGTTGTGTAGTTGAGTGGTTTTTCCGGAAACCGTATTGAAAATTTGGGATTATGTTTTTGTTTTCGACTTCATTTTCAAGTCTTGTCTGTATTACGCGTTCTGCCAGCTTACTTATTGACGGAAGTAAGCTGATTGGCCGGTAATCTGCGGTTGTTTTTGTTTTTCCAGGTTTGTGGATCATTATTATCTGCGCGTGTTTCCAAATCGCGGGATAGTGTCCGTGTTTTATTATTCCGTTTATTATGTCGGTTATAATTTGTATACCGGTTTTAGGTAGGTTTTTTATTGCATAGTTAGTTATCCCGTCCGCTCCCGGGGCTTTTCGGTTTTAAAGGTTTTTAATTATTTTTTCCACTTCGTCGGTATTTGTGGGGTCGATTTCTCCATCTGTTATATCGATTTTTGTATTTCGTTGCCGTTCAATTTGGTTTGTAAATGTGTTATGCTTCGGTATTGTTGGGTTCGTTTCGAATTGTCTCTTTAACGCGTTCGCGAATTCGTCTGCTTTTTCTTTATCAGTTATTGCCGGTCCGTTTGCGGTTTTTAGCGGTGGAATTTTGTTTTTTTTGTTTGTTAGGGCTTTTGTCATCTGCCAGAGTGTTTGATCTTGCGTATTAAGGGATTCAATTTTGTTATTCCAGTTTTTATTAAAGTGTTCGATCATGTCAGATTTTATTTCATTAGTTATCGCGTTTAATTTTGTTTTTATTACCGGTTTTAGCGTTCTTTTATATTCTTGAAGTATGTTTTTTTTGGAGTCGTATTTTTATTTTTAGTTCAGTCGGAATGTTAAGTTTTGTGTCGATGGTTTTAGTTTTTGTCGTTTGTGCGATTGCGTTTTTTATGTCATCTTCCAGTGTGATCACTGCTTGATCGATGTCTTTCGCGTTGTGAATTTTTACTGTTCTGAGTACTAGGGATTCTTTGAATTTTCCCCAGTCTGTCTTATTAAATGTATTTCTCGTTCTAGTTGTGTCCATGTCAAGCGTTAATATCACTGGAAAATGATCTGAGGAGAGGTCGTTTATAGTTTCTATTGTATGTGTTGTGGTTATATTTTTAAGTATTGCAATGTCTAAAACGTCAGTAGTACCCGTTGGTATGTGTATGTGTGTGGGTTCCACAGGCCCGATTACATTGAGGTTGTTGTCTTGTGCTATTTTCTTTAGTTTTTTACCGTTTTTATTGGCTACTTTCGAGTTCCAGTTTTGGTGTTTCGCGTTAAAATCTCCCGCAAATATTGTAGGTGTGTTTTGATTGAAGATCGTTTGTATGTCTGATTCTACTATGTCTAATCCGGAGGGAAGATAACTTGCGTAAAGGTTTATCGGTCCCCTTTTTGTGTTTACTTGTATGCCTGTCTTTTCGATGATATCGAGTGTTTTGTATTCAAGTTCGCTGTGTTTTATTGTTTCGTGTTCGAGTATAGCGGTTCCGCCGCCTTTTTGTACCGGCCTATCGTGTCTGTATGTTTTGTATTTTTAATGAGTGACTTGGTTTTAGATGTGTTTCATTTAGCAGCATTACGTCTATTTGGTGTTCGTCTAAAAATACGTGTAATTCATGTTTTTTGTGTGTTATGCTTTGTGCATTCCAATAGGCTATTTTAATGTTGTGTTTGTGATTCATTGTCTGCGTGCGTGGAAAAGTTTTGTAAGTTCATTTGTTTGTTCGAAAAAGCTTTGTGTTTGTTGGGGTGTAGGGTTTGTCGAGCTGAATGTTAGGAATAGTTTCCCAATCATGAGTGCAATTGTGTCGTCAGCTTTTTCGTGTGAGTTAAGTGTTGGTTTTGGTGTATTTTCCCGGGTTGTGGGTGTGGTTGCGGTGATGTTATTTGTCTGTTGTCTTTGAGTCCACGCGTTGTGTTTTGGTAGTGGTGCTTCTATGAGTTTGTGTGTTTGTATTGGTGTGTTTATTGGGTCATCTGGCCGCATGGGCGGCAGTCTTTAGATGAATTCTTACTTTTTCTAAACTCCCAGCACCGTGACATTCGCTTTACCATGGAGGTGGAATCAGACGGAAGTCTCCCGTTTTTAGACGTCTTAGTGACCCGCAATATCTATGGCAAACTGGGCCACACGGTTTACAGGAAACTGACTCATACGGACCGATATCTGAACGGGTTTTCCCATCATCACCCGGCACACAAACAAGCGGTCATCAATACTCTTGTACATCGCGCGTTTTCTATCTCAGAACCTAGGGCACTACCCTCCGAACTTAAGCATGTTTCTAACACCCTACTCCAGAATAATTATAACGCCCACGACATACACCGTATTATAGTGAGACATTGTAACCCCAAACCTCGAAGTGAACCCGATCCTAACATCAGCACCGCCTTCTTACCGTATATTCAAGGTATCACCGATCATATAGGAAAGGTTCTACATAGAAATAAAATCAAAACTGTCTTCAGACCCCATTCTAAAGTTTCGGACCTCTTACCCTCGGTTAAAGACAAAATATCTCCGCTCCAAGCACAAGGAGTGTATCGCATTCCGTGTTCGTGTGGCAGTGTGTACATTGGCGAAACTAAGCGGCTAGTCGGCGTGCGTGTGTTCGAACATGAACGTTGTACTAGACTGTTACATATAGCCGGTTCAGCGCTGGCAGAACACAAACTCAACTCCGGTCATTAAATTCTATTCAAAGATGTCAAGCTTCAGTCCCGTGAATCGCATTATTTCCCTAGGAAAATCCGTGAATCTATTGAAATTTACAAACATCCCCGTAATCTCAATAGAGACGATGGCTATACGTTACATCCGACGTAGCAAACTCTACTGAACTCTACTAAGAATCACCACGCCCATACGACGCATGCCATTGGCTCATTGTCCCCAGCCAATAGCAGGCGACCATCTGACCCGGTCCCCCCTATATAAGTTGTACCGGTCTCTGTCATAGCATTCTTCAAGCTATTGCGAAACGACGAACATCTACGTACAGCCTTGAAGATGTTCCTTGAAACAGTGGACGAAACGTTGGCAATTACGCCTTACTCGACGCAGTTCCAACCCGGAAACCGAGATCTACATCTAGAGAACGACCGCGGAAACCTACACCTACATTAGTTTTGACAGTTCATATTTGTCAGTCGTGGAGGAAAGACGTGTCAAATTTATTATGGTTAAATATTCGATAAACCAACGTGTTTTAATTGTTAAAATTTTTATGCAAATCAATCATCGATTTCTGTAACGATGAGAAAGTTACCTGTACTTTTTGGGAGAAATAACGTACTAACAAAACGCACTATTTATCGTGTAGTGAATGATTTCGAAGACAGAGGGTCTGTAGCTGATAGGCCCAAGCGTGGAGCACAACTTACTGCAAGATTGCCCGAGAACATTGCTGCTGTTCAAGATAGTGTTCAAAATAAACCACCAATTTCAATTCGACATCGTGCTCAGAAACTTTGTTTACGAAGAACAACTTTGGCCAAAATTATGCATCAAGGATTTTAAATTGATTCCATTTATGATTCAATTAACACAACAGCTTCTTCCACAAGACTATTTACGCCGCCGTGTTACAGTTTGCCTTTGACAACCCTGATTTGCATGAAAAACTCATAATGAGTGACAATTTGAATGGATATATGAATAATCAGAATAGTCGGTTCTGGGCAATGGAAAGCCCACAAATTATTCATGAGTAACCTTTACGTCTATTAAAAGTGACAGTCTGGTGTGCAGTTTGGTTAGGAGGAATCATTGGACCTTACTTTTTTGAAAATGAAAACGACTTGACGGTAACTGTCACTGGCGAACGACATCGTGACACGATTGAAAACGTTTTGACGCCTGAACTGCACACTTTTGGCTTAATTAAGATGTGGTTCCAGCTAGACGGTGCCACATCGCGTACACTTTATTTGATTAACTAGTTGATAGGACTTGCCCTAGATCTGGTGCTCCGCCTGTGGCACTATATCAGATGTCCTAAAGTGGTCATTCGTTTCAAAATCTAACTCTCTAATCTAAACTAATTCTTAATTACTTCTAAGTGCGGGCCTAGTCCGCGTCCTACTTAACTATATACATGTTATCTCCTAATTCTGCGGAAGTAGTCCACTCCCTTAAAAAAGTTCAAACCTGCGGACTTAACCTAAACATGATGCATTTACTATAAGTATCTTCACCCTGGCTCGGCCGCTCTCCCGCCGGCCCCATGCGAGCATAGTAATTTAAATATTCGTTTTTGGTCTTAAGTCTAACGCTAACTACTTAATTAATTAGCAGGATTAGGTCCGCTATGGTCATTGCTGTCACAAAATAAAAAAACAAACTCAATACTTAACTTGCCAGTGGTCCTGGTCAACAAAAGTTATCATCACTCTCGCCTGTGCGTCATTAAGGAAAAGGTGGCTCCTTCAGGTTAAGAGGCTGTCGAGTTTATCCGCACCGTCTCTTGGTGGAAATTCTCCGCCGCTTCTTTTCCTTCAGGGAATATAGACTCCTGCAACAACAGAGAACTCGGTAGCCACTCCACTCTATACCTTTTATTGAACCATTCGTTACATTCGCTCACCCTATATATGTGTGTGTATGTGTGTCACTCATACTTCATGCTTATCATGAAAAGAAAATACAAATACTTATCTATGTATGAAGTTCATCACCTCTCCCTGTGGCTTTTATTCGTGCGGGCACGCCTGCATGTGTTTGCATGCCTGTGTGTGAGTGTAAGTGCGAGCGTGCCTTTGCGTGTATATTGTACAGACGCGCTTGTGCATGTGTTTGGTGTTGCGTCGTGCATTTTTTGAGAGATCGGAGAACCAGCCGTTACGCAGGGCCACCAGCCCTTTCCCGCCAATTTCTTTCTTTTTCCGTCCACACATCGCATACAGCCAGAATTACAATGGAATTACTGCGAGACCTCTTTAAATAACAACTTATCTAAAAAAATGGTGGTGTTAAATGGCCTCCACGGTCGTCAGATTTGACTGCCCCGGACTTTTTTGTGATGATATCTAAAGAGCAAGGTTTATGCAAACAAACCAGACACGCCTGAGCAACTCAAACAAAATATTCGTGATGAAATTAATGAAACACCGATTGAAATGTGTCAAAATGTGAAACTAACAGAATGCGCAGCATGTTTCTCCCAGAGATATCCGAGTAGATCAAGTTGGACATTTGTCAATCTTCGCTGCGAAGAGGACTCGATATAAATATCGCTTTACATATATAATTTGTGAAAAATGTGGTGTCACTGTGTGTATGAACAAGAAATATAATTGTTTCAAATTATTCCATAATTTAATGTGAATTAGATCTTTTGCATAATGTTGCGTTTTTGCAACAACCACTAATTAATTATTCAATATACACTTGATTTAAAAAAAAAGTTTTGTTTTTTTCCTCTTCGCGTTATTCCTGAGCAAAAACTATTTTTTAAATAAAAAATCATGCATTTAAGGGCGAAGAACATTTCTATATTGTATGTTAGTTTTTAGAACTATTCTGTCTATTTTTATAATGAAATATGAAAGTGAAAAGCTCTACTAACAAAGCTATGTTTCACTTGTAACATAAATATAGTCAGTAAATTAGAAACTTTTGGATCTTACCATAATTAATAATAACAATATTTTGAAAATTTATTTCTTTTATATATATGATATCCAAATATGACTTAGAAATTGTTTACTTATACAGCTTTTTATACCTCATTAATTTCATATTATCTATAAATTGTACTTCAAATTAAGGAAACTAATTTACTTATATGTAAGTATTTTTTTAGAATCGCGAAGATCATACACCCACAACAGTTAGAGATAAGTTAAACATAAATCCTGAAGAAAGTTTGGACATAGGAAGTACTCCCGCAGAACATCGGAATTATCAAAGCTCCTTAAAGGAACAATTAAAAGTGGGTTTAAGTAGTTTGCCCGCACCAAAAAATGATTATGAAATAGTGGTTCCTGAACAGGAACAAACAGAAGCACAGGAAAATATACAGAGTAATATAGTCGAAGATCAGGCTGACATAGACGCTAGGCGTGAAGCAGAACTTAAGGAAAAGGCGGCTAAAGAATTAGCTTTGAGATCCCAAGTTATTCAAAGAGATTTGCCTAGACCACAAGAAGTTAATATGGCTGTACTTCGACCTCCAAGTGAAAGTCATTCACTGACAGAAATGCAAAAAGCTGAAGAACTAATCAAAAAAGAAATGGTAACTATGCTATATTATGATAGTTTGAAAACTCCGTTAATTCAACCGATTATTGTAAAAAGACAGACTCTAACACAAGTACAACAACTAGCATACTTAGAACAACATCCATATGATAATTTCAGTAAGGACGATTTGAATCAAGCTAAATTCTTCTTAGCTAGAGAAATGGATATTGTCAAACACGGTATGAATCATGGTGATCTGTCCTTGGACGCGTATACACAAGTTTGGGAAGAGTGTTTAAGTCAAGTACTATTTCTTCCGAATCAAAATCGTTACACTAGGGCTAACTTGGCCAGTAAAAAGGACAGATTAGAATCAGCTGAAAAGAAATTAGAACAAAACAGAACACACATGTCCAGAGAAGCCAAACGTGCCGCAAAAATGGAAAAGAAATTGAGGATATTAACTGGAGGATATCAATCGAGAGCGCAAGCCCTTATAAAGCAACTTCAAGATCTATATGATCAGACTGATCAAGCGCATTTAGAATTGAATACATTTAAATTTCTTCAAGAACAAGAAAAAGCGGCGCTTCCTAGAAGAATTCAGGTAATATGTTATAAGCTTGTAATCAGAGTATAATATTTTGTTACTTTACTCACAAAAAAAAACTAGCATGTTATATCGCTACTGCGTATGTGAAAGAGGACAAGTCAAAAATCCTCAAACCGAGAGAAGCTATTTCAAGTTTAATGCAATATTAATTAACAGACTAAGAGCGGATATATAAAACATTTGATTAGGATTAAGTTCTTATATGCAATCAAATTTGACATTAGGCAATGTAAAATAAAATGGTGTTAATCGCAGATTAATTTAATGTGAAATTAAATATTTAATTGACTGTCTATAAACCGGCCCTATGACTTGTCTGCAAATTACACCATTGTCAAATTTTCACAGGTAAATTTAAATAGAGTAATAGAGTTTGTGTATACTTAAATAATTTTGTTTGTTTTTAACTAAAAACACATTTTGGTGTGAATTTGAAAGAAAAAACTTCTAAAGAAAACAAAATTTTATTACAAATTGAAAATAAAACATTGTGAAGTAACAGTATCTTCGGTCTTCATCGCTATCAGACAAGGCATTCACGGCATCTTGTTCTGTAGTCAGATTTTTGTAGAAAACATTACTGATTCAGATATAAATGGTAACAAATCTAGGATGTGCTGTTTTTTTCTCAACAGAGATGGGTACAGCCCCCTTGTATGCTTTAGCAGGTTGCAATTTAACATCTTTCTTTCCCCTCCTTTCAAAAATCCGCCACCCTGAAAGGTTCGTCTTGCGCAAATGTTGTTTTAAATTGAAAGGCATTTTACCCTTTTTATAGCGAATCCATCTCTCCAATTGATCTTATTTCCATGAGTATCAAACTTATGGTTTATTAAAATTCCGACTAATAAACCATAAGTTTGATACTCATGGAAATAAGATCAATTGGAGAGATAGATTCGCTATAAAAAGGGTAAAATGCCTTTCAATTTAAAACAACATTTGCGCAAGACGAACCTTTCAGGGTGGCGGATTTTTGAAAGGAGGGGAAAGAAAAATGTTAAATTGCAACCTGCTAAAGCATACAAGGGGGCTGTACCCATCTCTGGCAAAAATAAGCCGTTCGTAATTGAGGAATTCCTCAATTACGAACGGCTTATTTTTGCATGTTTGACAAAATTGGTTGCCCAATCATGAGGATGGTCTATTTGTCCATTAAATTTCTTTTGTTTTTCTATCAAGCTATGAACGTGTCGCATTCCATATGTGTGTGGGCTGATATCAGAAACTTATGGTTGACAATTATCGCAATCTTGAATAGTCACGTCAAATGTCCAGAGTTGACGTTTGTAAAACGCCACTAAGTTTTTTATATCGGGTGTTGGAAGACGTTGAAGGTCAAAAGCTAACATCTTTTTGCTTAGGTCATTTCTTTATAAATCCTTGTCGTCAGATTTAGAGGCATAACCAAGATCTGCATCATGGTGATGTGTGGCCATTTCTTCTTGCAATAATATTGTTCTCTTACATTTTTATCTTCATTGCTAATTGTCACATGTTGTGCAAGTATCTTTCTTTGTTTTTTTTTATACTAATATTTATTTCATGAAATATATTTTCATAAAGTTTGCAATTTATTGGATTCCGAGTAAATGCAACTTTATAGACATTGTAGAGAGATAAAAGTGTAGAGTGTGAAGGTAAATATCTTTTGCTGGAGTCTCTTCTAGAGTAGTGATTCTCATACAATTATAGAAAGTATATGATTTATGAGTATTTGTGATTTCAATTACAATCACAATAACATAGTAACATGTGATTTCTTTCCTCTTTGATCTAAAAAAAGCAATAATTGCCGGCACAACTACGTTTTTTGTTGAAAATAGTTTCAATAAACTTATTGCTAGGTTTTACAAGTACATACATTTGAGCCACCGACGTGTAAGTAGTACCAATTGCGAAACCGTTGCTTAGTGTCTCATAACTTTTTCTTGTATTTGTTTTCTCTCTTCCTGCTTTTCGTTTTTCTCTGGTATCTCCCTTAACTCTGCAGCCGCCTCTTGTTGAATCCGTAAATTGTTCATTGTTATTTAATAATTCTTCATTAGTGATCGGAACGTAAATGAAGACTTCCTCTCAATCTTCCTCTTGTTCAATCAAATTATTTAATTATGTAGGCATCTCATATTCTATTGGAATTAGACAAGTTGGAAATGTTAGGATCCTTCACACTGTTGTCAGAATCCTCGTAAAAGTCTGGGAAAGTCATCATTAGGTATGCTTTGTAGCTCACTAGAGGAGTCCGAGTCCAAACGATTTAATTTTTAAAATTTAGAGAAGTAACCTCAGCAGACACCTACTTGAAAACAACAAATTGATATACATATTAGCTTACCTAGTTACGTGTCCGTAACCGCTCATTCATTTGTCCCAAATTAGCGTCTTCTTTCTTTTATTCTGTTTCGTTATTTGAGAACCAACCTGTATGTTCCGATATCTGTTAGTACGATTGCCTATTAGCCTTCTTGGTTGTCTTCGTTGCGTCCTCTAACCTCTGTCCCCGAGTGTGAGCTATTCTAAAGAGTCGAAGATCGTTCCTGTGATTGAGAAGTCGTACTTCGTTATCGTTCCAACACGTCGTTGTTAATTAATAAGTAGTTAATTACGCGTTTTTATGTGGAGTTCGCGCATAACCTCCTCTTTGTAGGGATTTTTTTGTCAACACGTGACGTTAATTGATTGAGAATCAATTACCCGAAGGACATACTTTTTGGGACGAAAAGAGGATTGCTTCTCACAACCGATATACTTGAGTTATAAAAAAAAACTATTGTCTATTTTTAAACTAAGAGGAGTAAATGGAAAAGCCACATTTACACTGTAAAAGTTACCAATCAATGACATTCTGAATGTTTTTTTAAATTTTCGTATTTTATTAGTTTTTCTTTATTCATTGAGCTCAAAGGCAACATTTAATTTAGCGTTATTTCCCGCTTAATTTTGAATATAAACTCTACATCAATAAAGTCACAACGTAATTAAACATTTATTAAAAATTATTTACATTAAACACAAAAATAACATAAATAAAGGATTTAAAGAAATCAAAGGCTCCGTTAACTACTTGTTACTTGCAAAAATTAAACAAAATAATCTATTCTAAATCTGAACTGTCTGAGAAAGTATCACTGTCACTATCAGCACCAATAGAAATAATAAACGGTTCGATTAGATCATCTACGATGCCATCTAGTGTGGCCATTTTTATTTATTCCTTAATTATATGCTCAACACAACTTTTTCAATTAACATTTTGAACATTTTCGATAGCTTGCAATAACAGCCCCCTCACTTCTGTCAATTTAAATGTGATGTTCTTCGTACTTGAAGTTAATTTGCTTCATAAATTTGTACAATGACGAACGGGACATTTGTGGTAAATCTGGACGTTTCTTTATTTCCATCAAAATTTTGTCCAACGTAGGTAATTCGTTTTTATAAAAGAAAGCATGCACTATTTGCCGCACAGACTGTTTAACTACTTCATAGTGTTTAGATGCAGTAACTGTACCAGTCTCATTATACTCTTTTATGGTGCGATATACTGTCGATTGTGCAACGCCTAAAAGCAGAACATTATCAAATTGGTTACATTATTCAATCCATGAAAACGTACCCACGGTGTTACTAATTTTAGAAACAATAACAGTTTTTTTAAGATTCGGTTCATCAGTTCGCAGCTGTTTATACATATTTAAAACACATTGCTTTTCAGCAACAGATAAATGCCCTATATCTGAACGTTTGCGTTTTTTCGGATGAAAATGATGCTGAACTTGTTGCAACAGTATCCATATTTATATGAATATTGAATAATTATCGATAACTACAGAAGGGTATCTTAAAGGTTTCGCAAATTATAAAAAGAACGGATTTATTTACGTTAATACAACAATACAACTGAATAGAACAACGGGAACACAACAGAAAACGAAATTTGACAAGCGTTTGACATCGATAGGTCAACACGCAATTTTTGCATAACGTAATCCTACCTCTGAAGCAACCAATCACGCATAGTAATTTTGGCGCGATTAATTTAAAACGCTCTTAGTTTAAAAATAGACCATATCAGAAATTAATCTGGTATGTAATATTTAAATCCATTTGTTTCCTTTAATTTTCAATTTTCTGTAGAAAGGTGAAATACGTATCTACGTCTCTGGGGATAGGATATATTCGGACACGTTCACAGAAAATATTAATAGTGAACCTGCATTTGTGTTCTTCACACCAGATTTTTAATAATATTTTATATTATTAAAAATACCTTTGTATTATACAAAACTGGTGCGGTTTACCTACTCATGTATGTTTCAATTATTCTGAGCAATTTTTGCGTTAAAAATAGCGAAAGATTTTTACGTGGTGTTTTTCTTCAGTGTAGGGAACATGTGCAAGGTTTTTGTGTTTTTCTTTTCTAATCGACACTTTAAAATAAAATGTGTATTCTAGTTTTGTAATTTGAGATTTTAAATTAATGAAATTACATTTTTCTCAATTTAATCAATTATAACCAGTCAATCTTTTTCTTAATCATTTATAATCGCCAACCTTTGATTTATTATCTATAGTCAATTTTGTAAATTTGCATTTAGTTTATTGTTTAAAATATACAGTGTGGCCCAAAAGTCGCGCAACCGAATGAAAAAAAAGAAATGAAATTGTGTAGTACAAATACAAAATTTATTCTTCTATAATAAAAATAATACAAATATGTTTGAACAAAAACTGACTCTTTGGGATCACAGCTTATGTTCGAAGTGTCCTCCACCTTCTTCAATGCATCTCAGACACCGCTTTTTAACCGCGTTACAAATGCGCCGAAGTAATTGTTTGTCATCATTGAGTTTGGCGACTTCTTCGGTTATAACATTTTTCATGGTCTCAATATCCGGCAACTGATGATGGAATACCTTATCCTTTAAAATACCCCACACAGCGAAATCTAGTGGGGTTACGTCCGGAGATCTCGGAGGCCATTCGACTTGACCTTTTCTTCCAATCCATACGGGGAAAAATTCATCGAGAAATTCGCGAATAATTAAAGCGTAATGTGCTGGAGCACCATCTTGTTGAAGAGTTAAACATTGACCAGCAAACACTGGGTTATTGCCAAGTTCTTCACGTAGTTTCATCAACAAATCGAGGTATGCAACACCTGTTACTATTGTCGAAGAAATAGGGGCCGACGATTCCGAAGGCGCAAACACCAAGCCATACCGTTACTCCAGGCACTTTTAATTCTTCTTGAATGGTGATATGCGGATTTTCAGTGGACTAGTACACACAATTGTGTCTATTGATGCGCCCATTTAATTTAAATTGAGCTTCGTCCGACCACAAAATTGTTTTGAAGAAATTTTGAAAGGCTTCACATTGAATGACATACCATTCTGCGAACTGTAGCCGACGATCCGGATCATCTTCTGTCAATGCTTGTGAGAGGCGTGGTCTGTAAACCTTCAAACCTAATTCCTTCATTATTCGCTGTAGGGTAGAACGAGAAATATCCAGTTCATTTGCGGTTTTTCTGACAGATCGCGCAGGCGATTCAATAAAACTCTGAGCTACAGTTTGTAAGTTATCATCTGTCCTCAGACTACGCGGCCGGCCTGTACGCTTGGAATCATCCACAGAACCGCTTTTTTCGAATCTTTTTATCAAGCGATAAACACTCTCACGCCTCGGAACTTGACAGGAAATTTTACCGCGAAATCAGAAAAAATATGTTCATAATCAGCATGGTAACGATAGTACGAAGACACCAAGAATACCCGTTGCGCTACGGTATACCGATAATGTGGGCTTGTTGCCATGATAACGCGTTCACACACTTACAAACTCCGACAAGATATTGCTTCACACACAGACAACCGCTGTACTGCCGACAGACCAGCCGTCAACCTTGCATTAGGGGGAGAATGGCGCATGTGTATTTCATTTTGACGTTGCGCGACTTTTGGGCCACGTGATATATATATATATATATATATACATATATATATATATATACATATATATATATATACATATATATATATATACATATATATATATATATATACATATATATATATATATACATATATATAACTAAACCTCCAGACATATACCAGGTTCGCTCAATAGATCTAGCGAACAATTTTGTATTTATAGGTGTGAACCGGATAAATACGTATTTTGATGGAGTGTAATTTAATTACTGGGTTTAGTATCCAGCGTGTCAATTAGTTTCGAAATTATTACATACGTTAATTTCGTTTTTTTTTGTTTTGTGTATGATTATTATTAAAATCTTTTGCTTCAAATTAGATTAAGATCGACATTTTTGCACTTTAGTATTACAGTGTCTTTAACTTTTTTTTTGTTTTCTGGCAGATAGTTAATTAAAATACAGTAGTGACTAGTCGAATTCAAAACGTCTCATTTCTTTTGTTTTTCGTATCGGACGGTTTGGTTGCGTCATTTACCCGCCGCGTGGTTTGCCATTTTTGATTTATCGCCACTTTCCGAATTTGCGGCGTCTAACGGTACTAAATTTGGTGGCGCCCTTTCCACTTTTTTGTTTGGCTTTTTTAAATACCTCTGGGTTTCCCACCCCATGGGCTGAGGCTGTCTTGGTATCCGGGTAGGCCGCTAGACGTTTGCAGGAGCGGGAAGGTGGGGCAATCCACGTCGCCCGAAACTTGTTTTTTTTTGTTTGTTGTCCCTTTTTTTTTGTTTTTTTTTTATATTTACGGTATTTTAGCGCCGTAACAACCTTCAGTTGGGCGTTCCATTATATCCTCGTCTCGATAATTTTTTACCATATTTACTAACTTTTGACCTCTCGAAAACATTTTTTCATTGACAAACAACGAATAAATTATTGAAGTTATTTTTTAGGTTATGTAAAGTGGGTCAAGTTTTAAAGACTTAAAATTAACTTGTTTTGCACGACGAAATAATTACTAACTTTAAGTGTGAAAGGGAATAATTCAACATTTCAAGACTCGTTTTTCACATTCCTGATTATCACTAAAAGTTGATTTAACTTTTTTCACACCATACGCTGAGGCAACCAACTACACTTTAAATTGCTTAGCTCTCTTCACACAACGCTTTGGAATTATATCGGTCGATGAATTTTTCACTTTTAATGTTAAAGTTATTGTTTGAGGAGACGAAGATTAATACAAATAAATATCTCAGAGAAAACACATTGTAATTTCTAATTTTATGTTTTAGTCTCTCACAGAAGATGTCAACAGGCAAATGGACCGAGAAAGATTACTACAAAATCGCTACAGTGAATTACAAGAAAAGGTAAGGACTTTACAAGAATATGAAATGCAACTGCAACGGCAGAGAGAAATAGAAATGCCCCAAACAGTACCGCAACAGCAACTGGAAGTTACTTCAACATCTTCCGCGATTGAAGAATGCTTTACAGTGCCACAATATGTAGAGGAAAATGTTCAACAGAATGGACCAATTGAAGAGACAGTGTAATATATATTTTTTTAAAGTATGTAATTGTGCATATGAGATAATGAATAGGAAATATATTATAAGTACAGTTTATGAACAAATAAATTTATGAGTTCTTTTCAGATGCTTGATAAACCCTAATGTATTCAGTTAAATTAAGTTAAAAGAATTTGATTTGCCTTAATTAATTGTTATAATGAATTGCTTTATATTATTATGAAAGACGACCATTCTCTGTCGGCTCATAGAGGCGTGGACAAGCGAGAGGCTCGAGAGATTCACTTTACCAGCGCTTCGCGTGCTATATGTATGTAGTGCCTGAACAGTTATCATTGTGTGAAGTTGTTTATAGACGTATTTACGAATATGCGTAGGTATAATTCGAACGGAAACATTTTTCTAAATAACGCGCACTTTTATTTCAGTAAAACCAACGCAGTGACGCCGAAGCTTGCCTACCTAAGTGGCGGTCTTTAATAATTATTCATCCCAATCTATCCTTTCCGAATTCATTTCAGACATAACATTCATTTTTAATTTTCTCTTGATATTCACTGTTTGAATTTGAATATAATTCCTTAAAATTAGTTTAATGAACTTTACGATTACTGTGTCTTTTAAAACCAGTAACAGGTGGGTGAGTTGTTTCTCACTGAATATGGTTATACATAAACATAGAAATAGAAAACGTATAATACGCATAAAGTAGCGATTTTTTTTCTATAGCGGGTCTACGTTCAATATGCACAAGGACTCCTGGAGCATATCTATCTCATCCTCACGGAATTATACAAGCGCTATCTTTTACCTCGTGTTATGTTGCAATATCTATATTAATTTTTATTGGTAATTTTTCATATGTAAAAGTAGCAGTAACTACATTGCTACACGTTAATTTTTAAAGTTTTGTCACATCGAATTGTGCCTTTCTTTTATTAGTTATTTCATTGTTTTTAGTTATATCCAAGTTTTCTGAAGATATTTTATAAATCGTTATTTTCACAACGCTATCTATTGTTTACAGAACTATAGCAAACGCCAATTAAGTTGGCGCGAGGAGGGGTAAGTTCGCGCAGGATTAGAAGTAGTGGGGAGATTTGTATTTGCTTTTACATCAAATGTCAGATAATTCTAACCTCTGAGCGTGTATCACTTTATGATCCCCTAGCAAAGACATTATGTTCCGTCAAACGCCAATGACAAATGTATTCTGACAATTACTTGAGTAGGGGGGTGGACTTTTTTAAAAACGGCTTCTGCGCACCGCCTCCTCGGCGCCAACTTAATTGGCGCTTGCTATATTTGTAGTAAGTTATAGTGATACAAATATGCTTATAAACATTACTATTACATATTTTAAATTCCAATAATGGAGCTTGCGGAGAAAAAAATACGAAATGATTAATTTTTTAGTCGAAAAGGAAGGCAGATGATTGTTAATGTTTTTAACCATTTTCTCAAAAAAGATTATGACTGTTACTGTTGCTGCTACTGTAGCAGTAAGGAACTACAATGAGATCAAAAATAGCTGATTAAGTTGGCAATTCGGAAATGGGAATTTTTAATTTTAGAACTTTACAATTATCTCAAATTACTGTCAAATTTCGTGGTCTCCTCTTGTCATTGGCGTGTTAGTATTTTGTGAGAGATTATATTTGTACTTGAATTATTACTACTATCTACATAAACGTAAAAAACAGTACTTATTAGTACTCCTGGCCGTGATAATGGTGTTTACCTTGGAGGAAGACACTTTTTTAGTGATTGCATATTTTCGCAGTGGCATACAAGATAACATGGGTTCTTGGATATACTCCACAGAATCTTGTTACGAGCAATATATGGCAATGTATCCAGATAATGCCGTCCCGTTTAATACTTTTGCACAACATCAACATCGTTTTATAGATAGTGGAAGTGTTTGTCAGCGTAAATCATCTGGCAGACCTAAAATCTTAACTCCCGAAATTGGTGAAGACGTGCGTCAACGAATGTTACAAAGTCCAAATAAATCTCTTCGAAGACTCTCCAGAAAACAGGTATTTGTTACACAAAGAATATTTTTTGCTTTAAATAAATATGTTTACTGTTTGTAGGATTATCATATGGAAGCTGTCATACAGTTGTATGAAAACAATTACACATGCATCCTTATAAAATGAGTGTGACTCAAGAATTGCTTCCTCATGATTTTCATGCATGAATGCAATACTGTCAGTGGTTTCTCAATACCATAAACAATAATGAAGTATTGGATAAGACGTTTTTCACAGATGAAGCTTGGTTTCACTTGTCTGGATATGTGAATTCGCAAAATTATCGCACATGGTCCACTGAAAATCTTCATGCTTTTGTGGAAACAAGTTTACATCCCCTGAAAATCGGTGTGTGGGTAGCAATGTCTCGCAGACGTATTATTGGTCCCATCATATTCCACCAAACTATTAATGCAGAACGATACAGGGAATTAATTTTAAATCCCTTTATAAATCAATTAGAAGGCAATGAGATATTACATGGACATTTCCAACAAGACGGAGCTACAGCGCATACAGCAGGTGTTACACTGCAATATCTAGAGCAAGTCTTCCCTGAAAGATTAATAAGTAGAGGATTATGGCCAGTCCCTTCACCAGATCTTACTCCGTTAGATTTTTTTTTGTTTGGACATTTAAAAAATAAAATATATCGTAATAGGTTACATAATATTCAAGAACTGCAAGCAGCAATCGAACATGAAATTAATAATATTAATATTGAAAGTCTACACAATGTTTTTGAGAACTTCAAGAGAAGAGTACAAACTTGCCTGGATAATAATGGACAACACTTCGAACATTTGCTGTAACAATTTAATTTACAAAGTACTGTAATATGTACCTACAATTTTTGACTTATCATGGCATAATATGTATGTTTTGAGCTGTTTTGTTCATAGGTATTCTAGAAAAATGTATTGATTTAAACGTCTGTATACAATAAAGATAGTTTCTAAAATGTCTTAATTTTATTTAGTATGTCGTTATTTGTAATAGTCAGTGAGGTTTTTAATAAGAAGATCAATTACTGACCTTACTGAATTAAAAAAAAAAAAACTATAATAAATCTATAATAAATGCAATTTCCCGTTCAAATGCAACGCCACTGAATTATCAAAAATAAGTGTGAAGTTGTACTGGTTCAATACCACTTCTTCAGGTACACCAACTTAAGCAGCCATTTTTGATCTCACTGTACATTTATCGGTACTGTTTGTTACTGTTAATGATCTTATACGTTCTTATTATGTGTTCTGTTTTTCACGTTCGCTGGGTTTACAATAAAAATTTCTTGTAAGAAGTTATTTCCTTAGCTGCTCACAATTACCAAATATGAATTTTGTATCTGTTTGAGAAAAATTATAAAAACTGGATTTAGACCCTTATCTTTGAAGGACTCTAACTATTTAACCAAGCGTTTTCGGATACAGCTTCATAGGAAGTTTTTCTTTTATTTTGGTGTCCTGAATCCGAATTTTAATTTTTTACATATAATCCTAAAACACCCTGTATATATCATTAATGTCACGATTTATTTCAGAAGTGTGAAAAATGCTCAGACATTTAAGTGAAATAGAAAAGATAAGGGTAATATCCTGATAAAAAGGTATTCCAATCATGTAATAATGGCAGAGTACAGGTATATAGACCAAGAAATCAACGATTCGAAGAAAGATAGATTAAATAATACATAGTGGGCGGTTCTCTGTAAATGTATGGGCCTGAATAAGCGTAGTAGGTAAGGGAGCTTGCTTCAATTTAGAAGATCGTTTAACGGGACAGAAATATCAAAATATTTTGCAAAACGTTATCTTACCAACTGTTAGTCAACAATTTTATTTTTATTTTTCAACAGGACTATTGTCCTGTTCACACATCTAGAATAGTTAATGATTGGTTTCGAGATAATGTAATAAATATATTAGAGTAGCCTTCAAAAAGCCCCGATTTGAATCCGATCGAAAATGTATGGGCCCACTTGGTCAAAAAATTTAATTTTAGACCGTTTCGATCTAGAAATAGAAATGAATTATGGTAACGATGCAGCAATCGTGGCAGCAATTCGATAATGAAAATGACATTTGACATTAGATTCTATCAATGAACAGAAGGATACAAACTGTTATAGAAAGAAGTGGAGGTCCCACATAATATTAATGTTATTTAAATTTGAAATATTGAATTTATACCTAGTTTTTTTTGATCCCGTATTTTATTTATTTTAAATCTTAATAGGTTAAACGTTTAATTATTTCAATAAAATTGCTTAATTCAATAAAATACATTTGCAACGTTTTCCTTTAATGAAACGCTACTAACATTATGACATTCTTTCAAGTCACCATGACGTTAAAATCGTAATTACAATGGGTAAAATTAATAAAAAAATAACCTCCATATCAACGTTGGTGTTTTCATTTTTTTGTCCGCGGTTGTACAGTCGCGAGCAATAAATTCTGGTCGTCAATATCACACAAAATTCTGTGATATTTTGACAAACTAGAAATTTTAGCTGATTGATTGTATCTGTTTATTATCAACAATTACCAACAAGCTGTCAAATATAAATTTTATTTTGAGTTGTTAAGAAATTTTTTAGTTATGGCACCAATTTCCTACTTTAATAAAGTTAGAGCAATTTCCCTAGTAGAAATAGGGTTATCAGAAGCTGCTGTAGCAGATCAGTTACAGATGACAAAGAATTCGGTAAATTTAATTGTAAGGCGGTGGAGAGAGAGAATTTCCGGAAAGACAAGTGGGTTTTGGACTACCTCGAGTATCAACTGCAATGGACGATCTTATGTTGGTTCAAAATATTGAAAACAACCTTTTTCTAAAAGCAACAGAGGCAATCATTTATCCTAACTTCCTCGCATCCGTTTTCACCGTATGACGACGTATTTGGGAAGCGAATTAAAAAAATTACGCTGCTGCTAGAAAGATCCAACTCACAGCTAGACATAAAGAATCCAGATTGGGCGTTGCATTACAGTATCTTGCGAATGACAATAACTTTTGGGAGTACGTAATTTTTAGTGATGAAAAGACTTTCCAGCCCCCCCCTCTAGCGAAGACTAAGAATATATAGACTAAGAAGTCGACGGTATGATGCAAAATATACACACAAGGTTGAAACCAGTCGCTGATTTTCGGTGAATATATGAGCATGGATTTCTGCAAATAGTCCTGGGGTATTATTACATCTAAAACAACGTTTCAAAAGTGACATTTATATTATGGTTTTGGAAGATGTAATGTTGCCTTCAATGATGCAAGTATTTCCAGAAGGCGACTTTATATTTCAACAGGACAATTGTCCAGTCCATACTGCTCATATGGTAACAAAATGGTTGCTAAACCACAATATGTATATGCCTGAGTTTGAGTCCTGATTTGAACCCTATAGCAAACATGTGGGGAATGTTGGTCAAAAGTATACGAAACCAATGTATACATTTTCAAAACAGGGAGTGGAATGATCTTCCACAAGGCTATTTCAGAAATTTATGTTTGTCTATGCCCAACCGATTAAATAAAGTTATTCAAGTGAACGGCGAGACGACAAAGTGCGAGTCTTGTTTATTTATTTTTAGTCCAATAAACTGTGTTCCATTTCTTATTTAATGTCGTTATTGTATTGTTGTATTAATATTCATCATATTTGATACGTATCTGACAAATAGAAAATAATGACAGCATTTGAAAAGGTTAATAATAAAGCCAGATATACACACTAGAGCGCTGTCAATTGTATTAAGAATGACATTGACAACCAGAATTTATTACTCGCTAGTGTACTTAATTGTAAGAACTAAATTGTCATTTTGAAGTTGATTAATGTAGATTTATTTTTATAAACATACAATGTAAAGTAGATTAATTATTTTTTGCCCTTTTAGTAGTTCTTAAAAATTAAGAATGAAGATTCGATCATTTTGTATACTATAAATAAATACCTACGTGTTTAATCTATTAAAGTTATGTATTTGTACTTCTCACTACTTTCGCGACTTGGCAGCTACATATATAAGTTATCTCCATAAATTGGATTTATAAACTTGACGTTGCTGTTGACGTTCGTAGTTGTAGTTTCCGTTCAATGTGCAACGTACATATAGGTTGCGTGTGATTCAGTGGCGGCTCGTGCTAAAAATTTTAAGGTGTTCTGCAAGTTTTACAAAAAAATTTACCTTGCACGGGCAGTAAGAGGTTGTCTCCCATCGATCTTATCGTGCTTTCTTCGCCTTCCGCACTGAAGTAATGGATTTCTGGAACGATTGTCAATTGTCACACAAAAAAATAAGAGTCACTAAGCACTACTTTACTAACAAATTATTTCTTATAAATTAAATCTATTCTACGTTCTTTTCGATTTGCAAATTTTGTTATCACTTTGTCATTAAAATTGTCTATTTCGGAGATAAACTTTTTTTCGATAGATAGCATGGAAAGAGATGTTAAACGATCTTCGGTCATTGAATTTCTGAGAAACGTCTTAATTCGATTTAGTGTTGAAAAGCATCGTTCGGCCTCTGATGTTGTCATGGGAGTTGTTATTACAATTTCTAATAATTTTCTAGTCTCCTTCAACGTATCTCCCAGATTGTTTTTTATTAAAAATTTTAGAAGAGGTAGTGCGCCTTTTAAAGATCTACAATCAGTTCTTGAGTAAATAACAGACAATTCAGTTCGTAATCTTTCTTTATCAAGGGTGGGATAATAGGAGCATGCGGAAGTGAGTTTGTCCTCAGGAAATTTACTGCAATACTCTCCAAAGCATTCCGAAAAAAAAAGTGATGCCACTACTAGATGCTCTTTAAAATGAAATCGATCTTTTGCACAATTTAGAATAACATCACACACTTCTAAAGCCGAAATTCGATGATTAAATCTGCTGTTATTTGGACGTTTGCGTTTTTCTGGTGGTGGCTCATCGCTTATTAAATCTGATGCTTCACTTATGATGTTGTCAATATTATTTCGAACTTGGCCTATACTGCGTTCAAAATTTTCGATAGCGTCTTTTACTAGAGTGGGTTCAATTTTTCTTTGCTGCAATTGATTAAACAGGATATCTACATAGGGCATGGAAAAAAGTCAGTCAAAAATTGAAGATCGGATCATTTAATGTATGGCGAATAGAGGCGGCTGCACTACAGACTGTGTTGTTGGAGAATTGTTCTTCTATTTCTTCCATACACTCAATGAGAGAGGCCCTATTTTCGTACACAACATTAATGGTCCTGATATTAAAATTCCAACGGGTTGTAGCGCCGTGGGGGATCCTTCTGTTTACAATCTTGTTTAACACTTCTACTCGTTGGGGTGAATTATTAAAAAAGCCGGGAATGTCTTGTAGATTTCCAAAAAATACACGTACTTGCGAATTTGCAGAAGCAGCTTTAGATATAATTAAATTTAATTGATGGGCATAGCAATGTACAGTATGTTTCAAAATAAATGCGAAAACTACGAAATATTTATGAGCAGCCAACATCGCACTGTTGTAATGTTGGTGATCGCCTCTCTTCATACCTAGTGATACATAATCCGTAATTCTCTGTTAATATATTTAACGTGACTACATTTTCATTTATTTTTTTAATTATTTTGAAATTTTTAAAATTCTAAATATATAAAATGTGTTGATAAATAATAAATAAATTAAAAAAAAAGGTAGAGTCAATGTCTATAATAACTGAACGTATTCTTTAAAAATTGTAATCGGGGAATCGATCGTGCGTCTCTTTCGCAAAGCCTTAGATAGATAGGGTATATAAGTGCATGTGTATACTTGAGTAGTTGCGGCATATATATATGCATCATTGGTAGTACGTATTATGTATTCCGTAATGACGACCAGCGCTCTAACGTTGATAGAGATAAACATATGGTGGATTCATAACTATATACAAAACCTCTTTTTGTGTGTATTTTTTTGGGAGGTGACAACATTATATATCAATTATTTTTTTAAATAAATACTATGCGATTTCTTTTTTTATGTTTTACAAACTTTTTAAAGGCTTCTTGTAATATTAAAGTAAGTTTGTGAATAACTTTATGTTTCAATAAACATGTTTTACATAATAAACAAATTCATTTCTATTTGTCATTTTACAAAATTTACTTTTGTCCATATGGATTTAGTAAATAGGTTTTCCTTTAATTATAAAAATTCTCTATCTATCTTGATACTTTTCATTCGTATGACTACAAAGAAGTATGCGGACGACAATTTAGTTTGCGTATATAATATATACTATTTTTATTATTGATAAGGTTTATAAACAAAAGAAGTAAATAATAAAATGCAAATAGGCAAATATATTACATATAATAATAACCAAACAAAAAAAAACAACAATAATAACAAAATATTGTGGAACTTTATTTTAACGGACAATAAATATTAAACATAAAAAACAATATTGTACAGGCTATTTTATTTGATTAAAAACAATATGCTGTGAAATAGAAATCAAAAATTTTTTTTTATATCAAGCGAATCAATAATATTTCCACGTACTGTGGAATAATTTTTTAAAAAAAGTTTTAATAGGGTTTCACATAAAAAATAAGCTACAAAAAAGTTGAAATAATCTAAGAATAAAAGTACGTAAACAGACTATTATTATTAGGGTTGCGATCTTTTCCGTGACCACGCGGCAAATACATACACATGTGTAAGTAACCCATTCAAAGCAATATTATAAATATGGTGGACCAAGCCGGAGCGATATTTGTAAATATTTCATATAAAAGCCGAAAAACTATAATAATGTAATGTATCAAATTATATATATATATATATATATATATATATATATATTGTAGTAACGCGGAATGCGATACAATAATAAGGAATGAGAAAATTCAATGTAATAACAGAATGGCTAGCTCAAGAAAAAAAAGATAGTTAGGTTATAAATGAAAAAGAATGCCAGAAAACTACTTAAACTCAAGGGTCTCGAAGTAAGTTCTCGATACACAGACAAACACTTAAACATACATAAAATAAAACGTAAAAGGTAAAGTTATGTATATCAATATATTTAATGATATTATTTAGATTATCACAAGATAATAAAAAATTTTTTTAAGAGATGTATTGCCTATTCAAATAATATAAAACCTAATCCTATGTCTATATCTAAATTAAACAAGTTCCAAGATTTTAAAATAAAACTACCAAATCTGACATTTAAAAGCTAAATGATATGACACTTGAGATGACGTGATTAAATGATATATAGAAAAGTGATTGCAAGAAATGTTATATCTATTACAAACACATATTTTACAATTTTCACTTAAATACCTGATGGATGCGTTAAATTTTGAAGATATCAATTTCAACAGGTTCTGTGGACGAGATTCACAGGAATATTTCCAACTGGAACATAAAGTTGGTTGTCAGTTTCTTGATTGAAATGGCTGGATAATTTCCTAGGCGCTGATAAATTTATGATCCAATCTTGCAGGGTATACCACCTGGTTATGTTCAAAATAAAATCCTGAAGTGGTGTTCTTCTCCAAAATAATTGAAAAGAAATATGAATTCTTCTTTATGAGCGTTGCATTAACATAAATCCATTCTTCCGCAATCGTATGTATATTAAAATTCTCCTTATATGGTTCATGTGTCAACTGTATTTTATTACACTGCTTCTGCTTGATAAATATATTCCCATAAACAATTTATATGAGGACTATAAAGGGAATATTAATTAAAAAACAATATTTATGTCATGAAGGTAAAAATTTTTCCAATCCATCCCAAACAATTTTATTCAATGCCAATTGTTTTCGCCGTCAAGACTCACATCAGAAATTTAGTAAAAGTATCAATCTGATATTTTAAGTAATTAATACAAAGGTTTCTAAAATAATACTAAATATAATATAATATTCAAATTCACCCACGTAATCTAAATTACAAATTATGAAAATGCAGTTCAAAGAAGCCAAACAAATAACATAATTTGAAGATATATGTTCAAAAGTAAGATAAAACTTAGTTGGTTTTTTAGAAATCTCAAGTCCTCTTGAAAATAAATTAGAGTTAATTTTGATAATTAGCAAATAGATTAAATATTACATACAATATTCAACGGTATCATGATTTCAAATACCAATTATGAATTTATTACAAAATTCTAACGTCAAAGTAATAATTCACAAATCTGAATATTGTAGATATAACATTCTTGAAACCGAAATATTATTAGTAAAAGAATTTATTAAAGAAGAAAGGAGACTCACATCAATATATATATATATATATATATATATATATATATATATATATATATATAATAACTTCGTGACCTTGGTATGATATGGTAAACCTAATCAGTAGGCGATTAAAGGTCTGTATATTACTTCAAAATATATGTATTTAAAAAACTGTACATGTTTCGGCTGTGTACGCCTTTATCAAGAGAACACAAAATATGAATGACAGGATATAAATGTCAAGTAAATAAGTTGCTATGGTTTAAACCATTTAAACCATAGCAACTTAATTACTTGACATTTATATCCTGTCATTCATATTTTGTGTTCTCTTGATAAAGGCGTACACAGCCGAAACATGTAGAGTTTTTTAAATACATATATTTTGAAGTAATATACAGACCTTTAATCGCCCACTGATTAGGTTTACCGTATATATATATATATATATATATATATATATATATATATATATAGGTATTTATTTATTTAATGTTAATACGAATTAAATATCTTATTTATTTTATTGCCCGTGTCTTAATATTTAAAATAATAGGCGTTTTCATTTGTTTAGCGACCGTTCATGAATTTCAAGATTTTTCTCTACGACGTTTCGACTCTTTTTATTATTAAGTCTTTCTTAAATGAATAGAAACAAAAAATTAATACAACGAAAGGTAAGACAATAATTATACATTTGTATGAATGAATAAGAAATTAAAATTAAAATACTAATAAAGTAAGGAAAATTAAATGATTTAAAACTCACCGATTTATTACGTTTCAAACCACATACTTGTGTACTTGTATGGTCGGACCTGCCCGACACCTTTCCAGGGTCGATCGCGTCATTCCGAATATTTTGTGTGACTAAATGTCTTTGTTGGATAAATGATTTTTTTTTTTGTTTTTAAAATTTGCATGGTCAAGCCATGTATTAGGGAATCATAGTATATATATATTTACAACGGAAACCAAAAAAAAAAAATTTAATTTTGGGGTGTGTGGGTGGGATTAGTTGTCTTCTATTGTTTAATTAGTGGATTATAGAGTTTAGAAAGTCCATCAATCTCGTCATGGTCGTAGATTGTTCTGCTGTTTTTGAAAATATGGATCATTTCTAAGACCTCCCTATCCTTTCTATTTTTGTGCTTTGTTATTATTTAGGTATTTTCAAAATCAAAGTTATGTTTTTGTGTCATCTGGTGTGTTTTTTAAAGCTGTCTGATTGTTTGCGTATTTGTGACCTTTTAAGTCGGACTAAAAATTCAAAATAGTCAGGTTAAATGTGATTTGCAAACTATTGACAACAATTACTTCGGAATAGTGCAAGCATTAGAAAACCTACAAAATTCTTCGCTATCATTACAGGAATCAGTGCTAGTTGTGAGAGATACACACGCACAGCTATGTTCGAAAGAAGACACAACAAATGAGTGTATTTTTAGTAAGTTTGAAAGTGTTTTACATAAATATTATTATTTGGCCAGACTTAGACAAATTTATGATGGTTCGTCTGCAGATGTATTAAGTTGTTTCAAAGATTAATTCAATTATGCAAACATCACATCACTAGATGTGTAGCGATCGTTTTCTTTATACAAGCACATATTTTCCTAATGGCGGACGCGTTTTCGAGAAATAACTTTGGAAACGCACCTTTCGTCAACAATATTTCATCGTGCTTCTCCAGATTTTCAAGACACGGAAAACGCATAAGACGGTAATATTTTTTTTTATTCTTCGAATCACATACATTTTAAAATTTATTTTTTATACGTATCATCGAGAACGTTTCATAATCTAGAAAAACCGTCTTACATTTGTTTTGTATCTAAGATATTAACAGCTTCGGTCGCGATAGTATTTCTCTAGATATTAATAATGTTAAGCATACGGGAACCAATTCGTTGGTCACGCCTCTACTTTCGCTCCGAATTGGTCCACTCTATTTATAATATTGCTTTCAATGGGTTATTAATACATGTGCACGTAATTCGCGCGTGGTCACAGAAAATATAGCAAACCCTAATTATTTTATTAATAAATATTTTAGTACTATGTTAGGTAGGGCTCTAAAAATAATTTTGACTAATAGTGAGACATTAAATTGCTAATATAAGTATTTATAATAATCGACCAAAAAAAATTCACAAATATAAACAATTTTTTGCCGAAAAAAAAACGTAGCTTTCTCGGCTCTAAAACTAAACTTTAGTAATAGTTTCAACGACCATAATTATCAATAGTAGATTGCAGCCCCCTTTCCATGTTAATTCTAATTTTCGTCTCATTCAGGCGCGTAATTCTACTCGTCCCTTTACATCTGGTTTTGTTTATATTACTAACACATCTCTTGAAATGGGGAAAACAAACCATTAAAAATGTATATACATACACACTTTCACATAGCATTTTACACTTTGAGGCGAACATTATAATTCACAATATTTTCCTACAGTATGAATGTGGTCTTTTAGTTAGTATATTGGCTAACTTAAAGACATTTATCAGTTTTATTATTATACGGATTGAAAGGTGTAACAGTAAAAAATAAATATTTCGTTGCAATATAATATATTGATACAATTTTTTATGAGCCATTAATCACTCTCAAACAATATTTAATAATTTTCAAATTAAAAAAACAATTGAATAAAGTAATCAATAAAGTTTGTTTTTTTAACGTTTAAAAACATCAGTCTAGCATGCTTATTGTTAAATAGTTTTATTCGATTCAACAATAAAATAATTATAAGCGAATAAATCGATTTTGATTTTGTTTTATGAAAATTATTAATTTATGTATATATAATTCGAAGAAACCCATATTAAAAAAATCATAGATTTGAAAAAAGGTATCTTCATTTGATTTATTCCTTAACTCAATGTGTTCCATAAACAGCTAAGGAAGAGCTACTTAGGGATTCTATTAGGATAAGGAAGCTGTATTTGACTCCGTATATATAAAAAAAATGTTCCTTAAGGGGAATTACTACAATAAAAATATTTTAATTATGTTTATAAAGTTATTAAAAAATGTATTTAATAATTATGTTCAAAATACGTTTTAAATTAGATTATTTAACATTATAATGTTAATGTAAATATTGCTCTTAAGATTGTTCTAAAATCGTCTTCACGAACTATATATTCGTTTAATTTTATTTCACGGGTCTCGCAGGTCTATAGATGGAAAAAGAAATGAGACGAAGAAGCAATTCAATTCTTCAATAAACGGCTTAGATGTGGAAGGAAACGAGTACTGGATGAAAATGTCTTCAATAACGCGATAAACTACGTTTCTCAACAACCGTTTTCTTCCATGCAAACGGTTATCGAGATAAATAATTTCAATTGCAGCCGCCCAACACTTGGGAGGAGACTCAAGGACAGCGGATACAAATGCAGACGTCCAGCACAGAAAATCGATTTAACTCCGGTTCATGTGGAACGCAGATTGCAGTTCGCACAAGCAAACATAGGACGATATTGGGACAACACGATTTTTACGGACGAAAAGGTGTTCTCTTCCGAAATTGGGTCTCGGAAACCTTTGTACAGGTTGCTGAATTCAAGATACCAATAGCGGAATGTACTCAAAAAGAAGAGGAGCGGCCGAATATCCCTTAACATGTGGGGGTGGATGTCTGTAGCAGGTCCCGGAGAACTTGTACGCGTAGACCCACGAATGGATGCAAAGTTGTATGTGCAATTATTAGAAAATAGCATGCTACCGAGTTTACAGGCAGTTTATGGGGACGCAGCTCTAATGTATGTGCATGACAATTGTCCGGTGCATACTGTTATAATTGTTAGAGAATGGTTTGACAACCACCCTCAATTCATACTGACGAATTGGCCTGCTAGATCCCTTGACTTTAACCACATTGAAAATCTTTGGGCAGACATTGTGCGGCGATGGGATGACTTCCGGGGAAACATTCGCATAAGAAATGTATGAGAAATTTATTTGCATGCCAGCACAATTTGGGAGCATTACAGGTTTACGTAAATTTTTGAAAACCTCGTAAATTCCATGGAAAGGCGACTGCAATCAACTATTGATAATAATGTTCGTTGGACCAAATATTAAAATATAGTTTTAGAGCCGGAAGGCAACTCGTATTATTTTCGCAAATAATTTGTTAATAATTTTAAATTTATTTCTTTTAATCGCTGTTTTCTTAAGAGCCATACCTAATATAGTATGTACTAAAATATTTAATCATATAATAATAGTCTGTTTATGTACTTTTATTCATAGATTATTTCAACATTTTGGTTGCTTCTTTTTTGGGTGAAACCCATTTAAGCATTTATTTTAAAATTGTTCAACAGTATGTGGAAATTGGTTTTTTGAAAAAAGAATTTTTATTCTCCTTTAAATTTCAGAGCATATTGTTCTTAATTGAAAAATATTTGCATTTACAATATTATTTTGAATTTATTGTTTGTTCCAATTTAATTCCTCAATATTTTGTAATTTTTTTTATTTTTTTTTTATGTTAGTATTTATAAGAATAGTTGCGTTTTTTTATTTAATTCTCTTCTTTATAAACCCTATCACTATAAAAAATGGTATATCTTATATACGCAGAATACATTGTCGTCCGCATACATATTTTTAGTCATACGAATGAACATTATCAAGATTGATAGAGATTTTTTATAATGAAATAAGAACAAAATTACTAATTCCATATGGACAAAAGTAAATTTGGTTAAATTACAAATAGAAATGAATTTCTTTATTATGTCAAACATGTTTATTGAAATATTAAGTAATTTAAGAACTTACTTTAATATTACAAGAAGCCTTTAAAATGTTTTTAAAACATCATACAGAAAATCGCATAGTATTTATAAAAAAAAAAATTGACATATTATGTTGTCACCTTCCTAAAAAATACACAGAAACAGATGTTTTGTATATAGTTATGAATCCAACATATGTTTATTTATATCAACGTTAGAGCGCTGGCCCTCATTAAGGAATACATAAAACGTATTACCCATGCTCTTACAAAAATACACGTATATGTATAATATATACCGCAACTACTGCAGTATACAAATGCACTTATATACCCTATCTATCTAAGGCTTTTCGACAGAGACGTACGATCGATTCCCCGATGACAATTTTTAAAGAATACGTTCAGTTATTATAGACATTGACTCTACCTTTTTTTTTTAAATTAATTTATTATTTATCAACACATTTTATACATTTAGAATTTCAAAAATTACAAAATAATTAAAAAATAAACGAAAATGTTATCACGTTAAATATATTAACAGAGAATTACGGATTATGTATCACTAGGTATGAAGAGAGGCGATCACCAACATTACAACAGTGCGATGTTGGCTGCTCATAAATATTTCGTAGTTTTCGCATTTATTTTGAAACATACTGTACATAGTGCGCAAAAGGGTACTTTTTTTAATCAATGCTTGAACGCCTGCGTGTTGTCCGCTCATCACCGCTGCTCCATCGTAACTCTGTGCAATCAGTTTGTTAGGTGAATTTTGAATTAAAGCATCTATGACACTTAAAATTGTTTTGCTAAGTGTTTCTGCATCACATTTTTCAGAAATGATGTAGTTCCAAAAACGTTCAATTGGCTCACCATCACGAACATATCTAAAAATAACTACCATTTGAGTTTTTGCAGCAACATCCGTTGTTTCGTCCGCCATGATCGCCAAAAACGGAGAATTATTAATTTCCTCAATTATTTGTTCTTGGCAGACTTCAAGTATGCACTGTAACAGATCATTTTGTATTTCTTTGGAAGTGCCTTTAAATACCGAACAATTTTTTAGGTGCTCACTTAGAGTTGCATCTAATTCAGCCGAAAAATTAATAAGTCTACGAAATATCCCCGGATTCTCGGAAGTATCGCTCTCATCATGTCCCCGAAGGGCCAATTCAAAAGCTCCACAAAATTTTATACATTTAATAATTTTTGATAAAATATAACGATTCTTTGACACATTTTCATTATGTCTCTGTATATTTACCCAATAAGCAGAATCTAGTTGAGCCATAATATTAGTTGACCCTAGTAACGCAAATTCCATACAATTATGAAGATGGCTTTTAGAATTCTCATGTCTTTTTATTTTCAAACTCAAGTGCTCTAGATCCGTGACCCCTATTTCCGTCCAAGCTTTATCGCCACCAAAAAGTAAACAGGGAAAACAATATAAAGCATTTTTTTTGTTGCATCCACAAATCCATTCGTTTTTTGAATAAATATCGCTACTAAATTTACGTGTATAATTTTTCCCTCTACTTACACCAGTTTTTTTACTAGTGATATCTACTAATGGCCTACCATTTGCTTTTAATTTTATCTTTTCTTCGTATGAATATTTAAAGAATTCTTCACATTAATTAAATTAAAGACCACCTCCATAATACACAGAGTTTATATAAATTGTCAA
The DNA here is from genome assembly GCA_935421215.2 of Melolontha melolontha. Classification (NCBI taxonomy): domain Eukaryota; kingdom Metazoa; phylum Arthropoda; class Insecta; order Coleoptera; family Scarabaeidae; genus Melolontha; species Melolontha melolontha. The sequence goes on along the minus strand of OW285240.1, from coordinate 17,455,316 downwards.
CAATACACAAAAACAAGCACGCGACGCGCACTCTAATATTATTGTTTTTACGTTAAACTCGCCGCAGAGTAAAAAACACGCGAAAATATTAAATACATATACCGAATCATATGAAGGCGCTGGACAGAATGCAGCGAAGATGCTGGATAAATCACGCATTGGTTTTAGACAGCAGCGGGGGTAGCGGGGTGCGCGCGGGTGTTTGAAAGAGCTCTGTGCGCACGTTCGTGTGGACCAGATAAGGAACAAGTGAGCGATCGCGCGAATTAGGTTGGTTATTCCACTGGTCGCCTATTGTATATTATTTTATAATATACTATATATAACCGGCGATAGTGTTGGAATTTCGGAAGCGAATATCTCGGCTTCTACTCATCGGATTTTGATGATTGAGGTGTCAAATTGTAGGGTTTGATGTCCTCTGCAGGATGATGTAGAAAAATATGCAATTTTTTTTATATACAGGGGGAGAATTTTCAAAACAATATGTTACGCTTTTATAAACATCAAAAATGTCGGAAAAATTATGTAAAAGAAAACTAGTTATAACTAATACAGGTTCGCCCGCCCAATTTTTTGGGAGCTCTGCAGCACTGCAGCGCTTATGCGCCAGCCGCCACTGGTGTGATTCATAAGCTCCGCTACCGTAGTGGTTGGACGTTGATATGCCGTTCGTACTTAATCAACTTTTATTTTTTGTCGTTGCCGTCAATGAAACGATGGCTACATGTCATAAAACAAATTGTGACAAATGTGTTTTGACACTAATTTTTCAAACTTTATGTGTACAATTTTGCTATTCACGTCAACAAGTTTATAAATGCTGCTTCGTACGACGGACGGCCTACTGAACGGTAAATGTAACATCAACTGTAACTTCAAGTTTATAAATTCAGCTTAAGACCTTCACGGCGAACGTGAGACGAGTAATAATATGTGACGTTAGTAAATCTGGACAAAGCAAAAGGAAAACGACATTATATATGTTACATGTTGTACATGTAACAATCCAAACAAATGTATATTTTTCCCCACAAACAAGATTTCTGTAAAATACCGCTTTTAAATTGAATGCTTCTATTGTGTTGTGATATATCAATATTCGGAAATCGGTAATCTGAATTGAATGACTACTATGTTCTAGATTACGATTCGGAATATTAATATATGACAACAGAATAGAGGTAGTTCCATTTGTGAGAAAAAATACATTTATCCAAATTGCTAAATGTTCACAAGTCAGATGTGTCGTATATTCTTTCGTTTGCCCAGGTTCATTATGTAACGATATTAACTTTGTGTATTCAAAGTATAATTATGGATATAGAAAATACGTGATGTATAAAATTGAGAATTTTTCAAAAATTTATCTTCAAATCTATGTACCTAGCTAAAACCAATTAAAGCACAAATTCATTCAAATTAATCTTATTTTAGGAATTAAATTAGTAAAAAAATTCTGAATAAAAACAGTGGTTGCTCCCTAATTGAGTCATTTGATGAATGACCTTCAATCACTTCTGAAATATTTTGTCGTATAAAAACCAAAATAATTTGTTACACTTAATTATTTTCAATGTAGAATAAGAGTTACCCACGAATATAGCTTTGATCTTCTCCCACAGGTAGTCAGTCTTTCTAGATATATATATATATATATATATATATATAGTAAACCTAATCAGTAGGCGATTAAAGGTCTGTATATTACTTCAAAATATATGTATTTAAAAAACTCTACATGTTTCGGCTGTGTACGCCTTTATCAAGAGAATACAAAATATGAATGACAGGATATAAATGTCAAGTAATTAAGTTGCTATGGTTTAAATTATTCAATGATACATTCTAGTAATAATAATAAATCATGCCTTAGTATTCCAAAAAATAGATAACAAGGTGTGAACATATGTGTTGTTCGCTGCTAGCAATTTGTGTCTCCTTCTGGGTATGAACTTGTGTGTTGGTTGCTGCTGGCAGCTTGCGTCTCTCTATGGGTGTGTGGTTTTGTGTGAGAGCGTAAGTGTAGGGTTTTGTATGTCGGTGCGTTCGTGCGTGTGTTTAGTGATCGGTCGCATGAATTTAAAGAGGTCGGATAACCAGCCGTTGCGTAGGGCCGCCAACCCTTTCCCGACAACTTCTTTACAATTCCGTGCAGCACTTCGACGGTCTGACCCCCGCCCCAACGAGGCAAGGCGCAGACAGGCGAAGCGCACCCTGTACGGGGTTGCTCATCGCAACTAAGGGAACACTCTTAGTGGCTACCTCGGTCGACGATGGTCACACTTGTGCCAACTTAACGTTTTCCGCCGAAGCGGGGGCATAGCACACACGTCGAACGTGTGTGTGCTGTTAACGGCAGCCTAGCCAGGTTGCCGCCCAGGACCGGTCCTAGTGGTGTGTGCATTGCGCGGCGACGAGATAGCGCCGCGTAGCATGGTTCCTCACTCTTGCTGGAAAGGCGGAATGGCACCTGACTGCCCAACGGGCAGACCCCCCTAGAGTTTTGTAGCGCATATGCTAGGCTACAACCCAGTAGAGGACCACATCAGCAAAAAACAGAAAACAGGGATAGGCAGGGAAAAGCAAGACATGAGTTATTATTACGTATGCGCCCGTGGAGCGACTTAAGATGCAAAGTTGTCGGCATTCGCTCAAAACGAGAAGGAAAACCACGAAAACCTGCTCGGACAACTAGACAGGAATCAAAACACGGAACAGTCAGCATGATAAGCAAAAGTATATGATATTTAAATGATATTTAAATAACATAAGGTATATAACAAAAAAAAAAAAAAATAATAATAATATGATGGTAAATTGTAGATCGTTACAAAATTAAATTATAGTATATACTGCTTAAATTTTTTATATAATTTCTGTTGTTAATTGAATTTTTTTCCTGTTTAATACTGATCATTTCTTTAATTTGTCTTTTCACTGTGTGTTGTTCTTTATCAATTATCTGTGTGTTTTCAAAATCGAAATGGTGATCGCGTTGTAGTTTGTGTGTAGACAATGCAGTTTTGTCTGTCTGTTCTAGAGTATTTGTGGGCTTGTATTCTTTTGTATAAATATTGTTTCGTTTGGCCTATGTAGTAACTATCGCAATCGCGACATGGTATTTTATATACGACATGTGTTTCTCGATTTTTTTCTATTTTAGGTTTAAGTTTTGAAAATAAATGTTTATTAGTATTACTAAGTTTATATGTTGTAGCTATATCATATTTTTTTAAAGTGTATTTAATTTTTTCCGATAGTTGTGGAACATATGGAATTGTGATATATGTTGTGTCATTGTTCAAATTTTTATTGGTGTCTGCAGTGTTGTATATTTGGTGTACTCTTTTTTTAATAGTTTGGTCTATAAGTTGTGGTGGATAATTATTATCAGTTAGGATTGTTTTAATTTTTTTGATGTTATCTTTTCTGTATTGATTATGTGATAGTTTTACTGCCCTATCAGTCAGATTATTTATAATCATTTTATTGAATACTGTAGGAGCATTTGAGTGGTAATTCATATATCGAAAAGAAGCGGCCAGTAAAGCTAAATACACTTTAAAAAAATATGATATAGCTACAACATATAAACTTAGTAATACTAATAAACATTTATTTTCAAAACTTAAACCTAAAATAGAAAAAAATCGAGAAACACATGTCGTATATAAAATACCATGTCGCGATTGCGATAGTTACTACATAGGCCAAACGAAACAATATTTATACAAAAGAATACAAGCCCACAAATACTCTAGAACAGACAAAACTGCATTGTCTACACACAAACTACAACGCGATCACCATTTCGATTTTGAAAACACACAGATAATTGATAAAGAACAACACACAGTGAAAAGACAAATTAAAGAAATGATCAGTATTAAACAGGAAAAAAATTCAATTAACAACAGAAATGATATAAAAAATTTAAGCAGTATATACTATAATTTAATTTTGTAACGATCTACAATTTACCATCATATTATATATATTTTTTTTTTTTGTTATATACCTTATGTTATTTAAATATCATTTAAATATCATATACTTTTGCTTATCATGCTGACTGTTCCGTGTTTTGATTCCTGTCTAGTTGTCCGAGCAGGTTTTCGTGGTTTTCCTTCTCGTTTTGAGCGAATGCCGACAACTTTGCATCTTAAGTCGCTCCACGGGCGCATACGTAATAATAACTCATGTCTTGCTTTTCCCTGCCTATCCCTGTTTTCTGTTTTTTGCTGACGTGGTCCTCTACTGGGTTGTAGCCTAGCATATGCGCTACAAAACTCTAGGGGGGTCTGCCCGTTGGGCAGTCAGGTGCCATTCCGCCTTTCCAGCAAGAGTGAGGAACCATGCTACGCGGCGCTATCTCGTCGCCGCGCAATGCACACACCACTAGGACCGGTCCTGGGCGGCAACCTGGCTAGGCCAACACTAGGCTAACCCTACACTTACGCTCTCACACAAAACCACACACCCATAGAGAGACGCAAGCTGCCAGCAGCAACCAACACACAAGTTCATACCCAGAAGGAGACACAAATTGCTAGCAGCGAACAACACATATGTTCACACCTTGTTATCTATTTTTTGGAATACTAGGGCATGATTTATTATTATTAATAGAATGTATCTTTGAATAATTTAAACCATAGCAACTTAATTACTTGACATTTATATCCTGTCATTCATATTTTGTATTCTCTTGATAAAGGCGTACACAGCCGAAACATGTAGAGTTTTTTAAATACATATATTTTGAAGTAATATACAGACCTTTAATCGCCTACTGATTAGGTTTACCATATCTTACCAAGGTCACGAAGTTATTATATATATATATATATATATATATATATATATTTCTTAGTAGATTGGGCTAGTGTCCTCAACTCACCCCATTATTTTAAATGTATATGATCGTTTAGCGAATTAGATCGAAGTTCAAGGAAACCATATATGTATTAACAACTATAACGCGCATTTGTAATAAGTTAAAAACTTATATATAAACTAGGTAAAAGTGAATTGTGTCTTTCCTGTAATCCACAATATAGGTACGTCAAATTAATTTTATTAAAAATTGAAATTTTATTTAAAAATGTAATTTAAAGAAGCTTTTGGGTTAGTTAAAGTAGTCCGTGGGTTTTCCGGATTTAATGTACAATGGCAGTATAATATAGTGTAACATATGTGATATACCGCTAGTGTCTTCAAGGAAACTTCATGCGAAAGACACGTAAATAAAAGTGTAATGCATAATCGCAAAAAAAGTGACGAGATATTTTTGTTTCATTTATGTATAATTTTCATATTGTGTAATATATCATTTAAGTTGGTAGACAACGAATCATTTAGTTCATTTTGGAAGCGCTACAGTAATGGAACGTTACCTAGCCGGAAGAGATTACTAAAATTTCTACCATCTACCAGATTTAAAAAAACGCTCTCTGTAGGCCGGTCTCTAAAAAAATTTACTTTTTTCGACGAAGCTGACAATTTACTATGGATTAAACTTGCTATCGCTCAATATTGACTGGACTCTTTTGGCCTGAATTGGGTGCTTTCAACTTGAACATGTCTTTTGAACAACTAAGTATAGCAAGCGCCAATTAAGTTGGCGCGAGGAAGGGGTGCGCAGAAGCCGTTTTTAAAAAGTCCACCCCCACTACTCAAGTAATTGTCAGAATACATTTGTCATTGACGTTTGACGGAACATAATGTCTTTGCTAGGGGATCATAAAGTAATACACGCTCAGAGGTTAGAATTATCTGACATTTGATGTAAAACCAAATACAAATGTCCCCACTACTTCTAATCCTGCGCGAACTTACCCCTCCTCGCGTCAAATTAATTGGCGTTTGCTATACTTGTCGCATTGCCAGTCAAACATTGTATTTTCTGACAGAGAGAGTAATTTGGTGAATTAATTATTTCTTTCTGTGAAATTTTGTTAAGTCATCAGTCATCAATTTATGCCAACAAACCAACAGTACACGACTTGCAGACAAATATTGAATGTATCATTCAAGGTCATAGACAATTGGAATCATGAATTCATTCCTGTTCCGTGTAGAACATTAAATTATGTCGTGTTCTTTCCATAATTATATTAATTGCACTTTACACCGAACTAAAAGTGGCCTGAAGTTTCTCACATGTGTTTTATTTTACAAACAAAATGCATCCCTCTTAATAATATGTTAACATAATTTATATTAACAAGCCAATTATTTCTCGAAAATCGATCCCGTGCTAAGAGAGAACATGGTCGCGCTTTCACGCAACGAAGAGACCGATACATCGAATTGGCGTAGAATGACATGAAAAGACGGCTATGATATTTTGGAAGACGTGCTGTTGCACACTTCGCCAATAAAGCCAATCATTCCTCGAATAATCTATTTGTCATATATTTCTAACATTTCATTAACGCATATTACAAAATATTCAAGATTAGAAATGTTGAATCCTTATGTTTAAATTCTTATAAGGATAATGTAAACTTTTTTGTGAGCGTTTTGGTAGGAATTAAAATACTGATCTCAAAACTTATAATTTTTTTATAAAATCATGAATAAAAAAGATAAATACGGGAAATACTTCAGAATATTTAAATAAGTAGCATACCTAAACTAAAACGATTAAAAAATATTAAAACATTTACAAAAACTTTAAAAACAGAAAGTAAATATGGATCATATGTTAAAACGAAAATGGTGTCCATGTGTCCAAGTTGACGTATGTATTATACTTTGTTCGTTTAGCCCACTGTCACATTTGCTTGATTGCTTTTACTTATTTTTAATTTTAATAATCATTTGGAGTTAAGAATACTATCAAAATTAAAGCTAAAAACAGCATCTCAAAAGTGAAATTATATTTAACTTTAGGTAAGATCAACATTAATTTTCCAAAATTTACATTTATTTGGTTGGCTATGTGTTTGTTTGCTGTTCTATTCTATTTGTGTTTCGATTCTATTCGACATCTATTCATTTTAGCTCAGATTTTAATATGATTTTAGCATTGGTGTACTTTTAAGATAAAGAGGAATTTGATAAAATATATAAATGTACAATTTGTAAAGTTTATTGGGGAAGTTATATATTGAAATGCTTTTTGTTTAACATAAAAAGATTAACTTTAATTAAGGATTGAGTACATGATAAGGTAAGACTTTTCTTTGGAAAATCAGGTTATGTATTTTATTTATGTTATGCTAGTAATATACAGCGTAAAAAAACTTCTGGCGTGTAAGCAATTTGCTGTTAATATTTGCATATTTATACTGCATTTAATTTTCTGTATTTGTATTATGAATTTGCATATTTTCTGAAAGTATATTTTAGATAAAAGATATTCAAACAATGGATGAATTAGCAGCAAAAATCACACAAGCTTCACAACTGATAGCAAAATTAAAAGAAGAAAGATTATTGGTATTAGAAGAAAGAAAGGTTATACAGAATTTAAACGAAAAGGTTACATGTGCTACTTTTATGAAAACTTTCTTTTTCAATCGCTCTTATTTTAGATTAATGATTATGTAAAAAGATTAGTTCAAACAGCATGGATAAATTCGTATCAGAAGATAAATTTCAATGATTTAGTTTTAACTAGGGCAGACTTTACATCAGAACAGTGCTGTAGAAAAACAAAGTTTATAAATAGAACTGTATTTATAATTGCTAAAGAAATATTGGATTATCAGGTAACGGCAAATTTTTTATTAAGACTTTTTTATCGAAATCCAAACACTCATAGTCCCTTACTTTCCTTTTAATTGGAAAGATATAATTAAGATATAAAATACTGTAGAAACAATTTATTGGCGAAATGATATACTTAAAGATTAAGGTGCAACAGATGATCCATAATTAACATTTTTTACTATCTTAACACACAATATCTATTTTCAAATGTCAATACTATTTCATTAATTTATTTACTATATTACATGATTAAATTGGCAGACATCATCAGTGAGGTTCAAGGCTTATCACTCTGAAAGGACGAGAAGTATATTAAGCAGTGCTGAATAATCCATCTGTTACATACTTTTACAGGAGAATCAACATATTGGTTTACTGACAAAAAAGTTATAGACTTCAAAGTTAATGAAGGTGATACCTGCAAATTGCCTTAAAGCATACTCATTTTTCAAGCTAGTCATAATAATCCAAAGCACAGAAATAATTTCTGCAACATATTCACCAACTTTCAGTTCAAAAATAACTAATTTGGGGAAACTTCAGAAACCATATCAAGGAAAACTTTGCACTAGAAGTACCTTTGGAAACTCCTAAGGATATTGAGGATTGTATTATACAACTAATATAAATTATTTAACAGGCAGGATGGATCTCTACACCACATACAGAATCTAATCCCAGAGATGAGTGTACACCAACACCAAAAAGAAGTTACAGATAAAGAAAGCTGAGAAAATAGTTACAAAATATCAGATTACCTTATGACATGACAAAATATAATAAAGCTATGACAGAAGTGAAACAACTATTAAATGAAGAAAAACAAAAAAAAATCATTCAAATATCTAACTAGAGGACTTGGCACTAACAGAGATCACAGAATACCTATTATAAAAAATTATTAAAAAGCTTAAATGCCCACAAATAGGTTTTCCACCATTTAGAACTAAATATAGTGAATGTGCAAACAGTGAAGAGCAAAAAGCTATTGTATTTGCAGAATATTTCAGAAATGTATTGAAGCCTATTATTTCTGAGATATCTGCAGAAGACGAAAATGAAATGATGCAAGTACTGGAAACCTAGCTAACTATATCCTCCAATTAAAAACTTTAAAATATCAAATGTGAGATTTGTAATAAACCAGCAAAATAATAAAACAGCCCCAAGTTATGATCTAATAACAGAACAAGTACTAAAAGAGCTGCCAAACATCAGAATAAGAGTATTGCTTAAGTATTTGCAAAATGATGCAAGAACCAACAGAGACTCAATATTCATCAGAACAAATTAGCAAACTCATTATTTACAAGCAAAAATCATAAACTTTGGCGGTGCAACCTGCAGATCTTAGACTAGATTTTAAGTATTTAGTAATTGAAATATTCTGGGATTCAAAAAAAATGTTTTTAGATTTGCAATTGTGATAATGGGAAGAACCATTTTAATATATAATTAGGTGGGGAAAACAAGCAGGTGCACTTAAGAAGTAAGTTACTACTAAAGAATTTTCGATAGTGCAATTATAATTTTAATTAGTTTTTATCAATAAAAACATGTATTATAAGTATAATTTTTAATAGATTGAGCCAAAAGAAACTACATATATTGATTTTCATGTAAAAATATATAAGAATCGAAAGGCTGACGAAACCTTACTCTTGAAAGCTATAGGTACATTATAATATCTAAACATATGCTTTTTGGCATGTCTGTGGCAATATTTACAAAATAAATCAGAGCAATAGCAAATTATTCAGATGATCAGCACCACTCTGATGGAAAGTATTACAACAAAAATAAATATTGGAAGAGAGTAGTACTTTGGAAAAATTTGTGATATTGATGGTGTGTATAAAACAATGGGATAAAAATAAATCTTGTGAAATTATGTGATAAAACTTAGTTATCTCCAAGCTTGTGGGTGTTTTTCATCATTTAGTGTTGGTCCCACCTACTGAATTAACACAAAAGAAACATTTGCAAAATGTTACAATAATATCCTAAGTAGTGTTATGCTTTTATCTCGAACACATAACTAAATGTGGCAAAGATTGGATTTGTGAATATTAATATGAATAATAACTTGGTTAAAACATGGTTGCTTCAGTTGCCGGATTTAGGTTCAATTGGAAACCTCTAGCAATGTGCAAAGGATGCATTCGTAGGTAAAGAATTTAAATATATGCAGCAGTTATAGAAAGCTATTCATGCTACAACTAGTTAATTATTAATTAACTTGCTACTGAAGAATAACGTGTTAGGTCACAGTGCGCTCTCTGTGAGACTTTTTTCCCTAAAAAAAAAACAATTACAGAAGTAGGAAATTTTGAATATTCACCTGACTAAACTCTCTGTGATTTTTGGATGTTTCCAAAATAAACAAAAAGTGTCAAAGGATAATGTAACTAAGTGATTCTCAATATGTTGCGATCGCAATAAAAAGTGTTTGTCAAAACAGTATCGCTTAAAAAAAGCGAATTTACACGCATGTGATGTAACAAATCCTTGCTACGTCGCGAAAATAGGCAAAATTATCTTCGGCAAACGAACATCTAAAAAGATTGGATACTGAGACCGTTTTTAATGAAACACTCAAGAGCCGAAAAAATATTCTTGAATGTATTATACCAACTGTAAGACTTAACTGCAGTTCGTCTGTCATATGTAACTGTTTTCATTTAGTTGAAATACAAAATTTAGTGAAAACCGAATGGACATTGATTAGCACTATTAGGAAGAGAAGCATTGTGATAATGGTGATGATAATCCTCATGATAAGAATACCAATGAAATTATAATGGTGTTAATCACAATAATTATAATGTATATTGATAGTAATAATTGTAAAAATGATGATTGTACTAATAATAATAAGTGTAATAAAAGTGGTAAATAATAATCATTTGTAATACTTTGTAAAACACTATACCGCTTAATTCTGAGCAAACGCAACGATGCGAATGTATGAATATTTCTCCCGCTTCGAATACAAATCCCCTGAACGCGTTTAGCCAATCACAAAACAGTCTGTCGCGCAACGATTTGACAATTAATGTCACAAATTAGTGTCACCACTGTCACCCTATACGGAGTCTCTTAAGCGTTTGAATAGTGATAATGCCGCGTTATACACTAGAAGAGAAAGCCGAAATGATGAAATGGTACCACGCTGATAATTCTTATCAAAGAATATGTGACTTATTTGCCGGAGTTCCTAATGATACGTTCATTTAAGTATGCGCTGCAATAGAACTAAATTCAAATTTGACACATAGCGATATTTCCAACGATTTAGGCATATGCTGCTCTTCCGTTAACCGCATACTAAAATTAAATGGTTTTCGTAATTATAAATATTCCAAACATCATCAATTATTTTACGGTGATGAGTTTAAACGGATGAATTTCCGTTATTATATAATTAATTTCTCATTATGAACAATTTATTTTATTATCTGTAAGAGTAAATTTTTCTTTACATTACTAAAATTTAATTTAGTTTTTATTTATTTCTGAAGTTTATTTAGTTTACTATGAATAGTTTTTGTTACCTTTATTATTAAAATTTAATTTATTAAATCTCTTGATGCCTTATTTGCAATTTTCTTAACCGCTTATTAATAATTTTATTACGCTTTGTGTGACCATCGTCAGTATAACGTATTGCAATTTATTTATTATAAAATCATTACAATAACAGGACTAGACAATTTATAGTCCTTTAATAGTAATTTGGTAATCAGATAATTTTTGTTACGCGGCTCCATAATATGTAAGTATGTATGACATATGACATCGATGTTGACACGCCTACAGCATTCAGGGGAATTCTATTTGGAGCGGGAGAAATATTCATACATTCGCATCGTTGCGTTTGCTCAGAATTAGGCGGTATAATATTTATAAATCAAGGTGAAGTACCTCAATTCATAGACATTGAAATATCGAATTACAATTTTCGCTTTGCATTAAAACCTCAAACTCTAAATAACTACACGGTGTCTTGTTAAGACACAAGGAAGCACAGACCTTGCAATTATATACGAGGGTGTTTCGTAAAGTAAGTTTCGTTTTGTTATTAAAAACAATACATGAAGAGGTTTTTATTATATACAATTTAAAGCTACTATTTTCAGCTATTTTTCTATATAGTTGCCATTAAGATTAAGACATTTGTTATAGCGATGAACCAGCTTGTTAATGCCCTCTTCATAGAACTCTGCCACCTGTGCTGCAACACTGTTTTACAGTAGACTTCAGTGTTTATTGTGGTCTCTCATTCCATAAAGTCTACAAGAAGGACGTCTTTCTTGTCCCAAAAGACAGTGATCATGAGCGACCCCACTGCATTGACTGTCTTTTCGTCTCAACGTTGACATAGGCGACTCAAATTTCATCACGTGTTACGACATGTCTGAGGAAATCTTCACCTTTAACATCGTAACGTGTTGGAAATGTTAGTGTCGATTCCATTCTCTTTGTTTTATGGTATTCAGTAAGAAGTTTTGACGCTCGTGAACAAAATTTGTGGTAACCTAAATTTCAGTAAAATTATACGTAAAATTTGAGGGGAAAAACACTCAGTTCTGTGAATCGCCGATTTTCACGAATTTTTTCTTCGACTTTACCCACATGTTCATTCGTCACAACAATTGGTCTTCCACTCTGTTCTTCATAATGGACATTAGTTCATTGTCCTTCTCGAAAGATACGGCACATCTTCTAACCATACTGTCACTCATGACATTTTCACCATAAACAGAACAAAGTCCACGATGAATGTCAGCAGCCTTCATGTTCTTTGCACACAGAAATCGGACAACAGCATGCAATTCACAGTCCGCGGGATTTTCAATTGCAGCAGACATTTGAAATGACAAAAATAGCACGATATAATGTCTGAACGATACTCTCACTAGCACTGCCAGGTTCACACTGAACAAGACAATACCGCAGAGCTGCAATCACGCGGATATCCCCACTCCTCTGTTTATTAGGCGAAAACCGAACTTATTTTACGAGTCGCCCTCGTATTAATGTTTTACAATAATACATTTCTTAACAAAAAAAATATGTCTTAATCTACTGTAATTTGATGTAATTGCACGAGGATTGTTCAATACAAACACGTTTATAAGTTGTAAAACAATTTTTAGTTAATAAATTTATGACATCTTCATTACCGTTACGTCACACTGGTGCCCTAATCTATAAATTTTCTGTTGGCAATTGTGTACTCATTCTCTAACAGCAAACTCTACCCATATGTCTGAATTAAATTACCGCTTTTTTGGCGATTATTTTAATGGTCCAACCACATGAAAATCATGTGGAAACAAGTTGTTGTTCTAAGACTTCCTAACGCGTACAAGCGAGGGGATCTTCAATCGTTTGGACTACATGGGCGCGAGCTTTATCATCCAGAAGGATATCTTTGTAAAGTTCTTGGTACGTTTATTCTTTATGCTAGGATGTAAACAGTTTACGGTGTTACACATGTCCTGTAGTGTCAAATTAAATTAAATTGCACTATTTAACCACTGCCATATAGAACTATAAATCAGATACACTATATTATGTAAACAAACAAGATAAACAGCTTAATGTCATTATTATGGCGATGAAGTTGCGGCTGTGCTGTTTAGATATGTTTCTATTGAACAATCCTAATATATAGTTTAATTGTTAGGTTAAAATCATTTAAGATGCTTATATTGGCACATATATATATATATATATATATATATAATATACTTTCATAAAGTGGTTTTTAGGCTGTCATTCACTATGGCGATTTTTTGCGATTGCTTCGAAATCAACCGGAGCAATTGGCATACTGGTTAGCTACTGGAGAGCGTCGTTCTTACGACACCCAAGCATTCGTCGAAATATTACATAGCGTAGTGACAGGTTTATATGGATCAATATTATTATCTGAAGACACTAACTTGATGTTAATTTTATTGAAGCAACTTGCTTATTTGCAATTAGCATCAAGTGATAATCCAAGAAGGTAAATATTAAGTTCAACAATGTAACTACTTTGTTCATTACAAAAATTTAGTTTTTTTAAATGTTTGATATTATATGATCGTTTATATATTTAATAATCTGGCACTTCAAATATCTTATGTAAACTTAAAATGATAATTTCATTTTTGCTATTTCTTATTTTAATAATCACTTTAACTGTTTGCTATGGATACAAAATATTTATGTTCATGACGAAGGAACAATCATATGTGGTTTGCTGTGGTAAACAAATGTATACAGTATGTAAAGAAAAAAACTAAAATTTATAAAAAGAAAATTATTAAATGAGAATGATAAAAAGTGGAGAGGCTTGCAAAATTGGCTATAAACAAAAATAAGTTTTTTTATGCGTATTTATTAGCAATCAAAATAAATTAGTTCTGTAAGGTAACGAACAAATACGCTCCTATTTGGCGTAATGAGGTCTTCTCCAATAGTATTTAAGGTTTGTTGACCACTTTTTTAAGTTTTCTTGCAATTTGAGGTTCTAAGATTGAATGACGTAATATATTGGCGTGGTTTACTAGACCATTATATTGTTTCATATTGTGTTCTGAGATTACATTCTGGATAAATTGAATTTTTATATCCTCACGGAAGGTCAGGTACGTACCAGGGTGCTTCTGATATTATGCGAAGTATTTTTTAGTTATTTTGTGTAAAATAGATGCATTTGATTTGTTCGCACATTCTCAGACCTCGATGCTATACATCCAAATAGGTTTTATCATAGTTTCGTATGAGTATCCATATTTGCATATTATTTAGGTGTCATTGAAGAGTCATGGATGCTGCAACTGGATATTCACAGTTTGTAAGTGTGATAGTATCATCGACAAAGTTTCCCATGGTGGTTTCCAAATTTGTTACTAGATCGGCCGTGTATAGTGCTTACAATATGGTATAAAAGTACTGCCCCGCGGGACATTTGACTTTATTGGGAAGTTATTAGACGTACTATTATTATTCACTCTTGTTCGGAAACCTTTATGACTTAGGTAGATCTAAATAGTTGGAAGCTTGTTATGGCGCGATATTTCTTAATTTGGAGATTAGGCCTGCGTACTAGAATCTGTCGAAAGCTTGGCTGACATCTAAGAAAACAGATGTGCAGTATTCTTTCCGTCCAAGACTCTTGCTACATAGTGTTCTTTCTGGGAGGCAGATTTCTAATGGGGTATGCATTCTTCTATTTATGGGTCGAGATTTAACAGTCTCTCCAGTATTTTGAATATAACTGACTTGTGGGTATGTACGAGGAAACTTTATTGGGAGTCTACCTTGTTTCAAAATAAATGTAACAAGTCTGACGCTTTTCCTTGGTAGTTGCGTTTTTTTGTTTTTTTTTTAAATCTATTCTAGAAGCTTCTCTAGTATTTAAGTAGTTAATTTCTTGCTGTAATTCATTTATAATTAACGGTGTGGTGGCTAGTATATTCAATGGAATAGAGGCGGAATTTCTTTCTACTTGAATATCTAACGCATGGTTAGATGTGATGATTTTGGCTAAATGCTAGCAAATGAGTTTTTTCATAATCACTAGTAGTCCGCTGTGTATTTGGTCTCAATTCGTTGTGGATAGAAAATACTTGAGTTTTAAATTGAATATGTAGTCTGAGAATGGTGTTTCTTGTGCTTCTTTGATTTTGCAGTTTGGTTGATTTCTTTTGTTTAATATAGTGTTATCTGTAAGGACATAGATTTGATGCCACCTTGCCTTTGCAGATTAATGTTATCTCCTATTTTAGTCCGGCATTTTTCTCAGTTAGCGTTTCTGTTGTGCAGTTTAGAAATTGATGTTTTGTAGATAACAAAACTACTAATTGTTGCAGTTATTGGCTGGACGAGACGTCGAGACCATGCGACGACTCTCCATGTAGGTAGGAGAATGCCACCAGTGACAAATACATCCAACTCATCAGGAGTTTTGTTTGATCTGTCGGCCAGTATGTAGATCTACTGGTTGCCAGGAAATGATTAGTTCTAGACAAGGCTTAATAGTACTCTGCTTTTAAGCAATAATTTACAGGAATCAAATGCAGATAATCATACTATGCGAATTAGATTTAAAGTTAGTCGAATTCGAAATCAAATTTCAGTTTAAAGGTCTCAATCTTTCAATCGGGCGTCACACTTGATAGTGTGCGGAAAAGTGACCGCTCCTGAACTGGTAGCGTTACTTGTCTTTGATTATAAACTAAATTCTGTAATCAAACTGTCAGTGTTGAATATTGTGTAAACTAGAACATAATTTTTAACCGTGCAATAAAGCATCATATATCATATTTACTACTTAGGCCAATATAAATATTTTGTTTTTAGTAAGTTATGCATTGCTGTCAGAATATTAACAATACTTAGATAAATGTGATAAAAGGTGTTGTTTTCAGGTTATTAAGACATGGAAGCTGTGCATTTTCGAAAATGTACTATTTGTTTCATGAAAATCTTCATTCGGCGAGGTTGTTTTTACTATCAACTTTACAAAATCCAATAATTAAGTTAATAGCAAGTGTTAATATTTATTTGGATATTGATCCGGACAAAATTTTAGTAAGGTAAGCACTAATTTAATTTTGACTGTAATTGTAAAATAAAAAATTATTTGATATAATATGTAATACGACTATTCCCATTATTTTATGTCGCTGCGTTTGTATCGATGAGTATGAACATGCATGTATGATGTGCACATACAGAGCCTTCATTATTTGTTGTAACCACAGACTTCTATACATACTAGACACACAAGTTCCTATACCGCTTTGGTTAAGAAAGTGAAGCCTCAATGACAGTAGGTGGCCATTTGCAGTTGGGGCAAAATAGCTACTTTAAGTGTAGGGATAATTTTAAAAAAATGCAATTTGAAATCATTTTTAATGAAGTAGTATTTATTATAATAGTAATAATAAAAGTACATGAGTATTGTTTATAAAATTAATCATTTCATATAATAAAATACGCAAATAAGTTTTAAACGAATGCATTAAATTTTGAATAATAAACTACATAACTAAAATTAAAGAAATAATATTCTTTATTAGGCATATCCAGTATTTTTTAACACTACAAAATATACAACACTAATTAGATTATTAAGAAAAGAAAATACCATTAGCACTAGTGTAAATACATTTAAATAATAATTTGTAAATACATTTCGACATATTTTATTGATGCGAGAATAACACTACTTTATTAAAAAAATGTCGCTTACTAACAATTTCAGAATGTTTAGACAATGAATGCATCCTTAATTTTATATAACTACTGCATATTGTAAATATCAATTGCAATTTATGACTTCCTAACATTGCCTCATTGTCACAAGACAGATTTCTGAATGTTGCATTATCTAATGCAAAATAATGTTTAACTTTAAACAAAATTGTATTTTTTAAATTTTTGGATGATAAGTTGCTATCATTTATAGAAACATTTATTTGCATTTCCGTTGCCTTCACAATATTGAAAACATCTCGTGATGCTGATATCAAACCTCCTCTATTTTTATAATACACTAAATCATTATATGAGGTAGTACGGCTGTAATTATGCTCCCTTGTATTATCTGCCGAAATTAAAGCTGACATGCATGAAATACAAGTTATTCTTTTGCAAATACATTTGACAATAAATCCAGAAATATAATATAGAATATTTTCTTTAAGATCAGTGTGAGATGCATTTGTGTCTAACAATAAGTTGCCGTAGGCTTGCAGTAGATCTTGATCAACAGCACTGGTAATTTCAATATAGTTCTGTAAGTAAATAAAACACTATATGACAACATAGAAATTTAAAGCTGCTTAAAAACCAACATATACCAAATACCACATGCTAACAAATTCACGCCAAATATTCAATTTAGTCCCGATCCACAATTATAAAGATAAGAGACATGCAACCCTCACCTGCAAAAGTTATAGGCTTTTGGCGAATGAAAATGCAATGTCAAGGCAAATTCTTTCATTTCCCTGCTATACCTTCTACCCATATTAGTACTTTCAGTGTTATGAAGCTCATTCTTAAATAATTCTTGTGCCATACCTTCAAACTTGTTTTGTAGCAAATCTCAACTTGCTGTTCAATCAAATTTCTTTTCCGTAATGTTTTCAATAAGTCCACAATATTTGTAATTTTTTTATTACGTCTTCGTAGTTTTTGCTGCAGCACTTTCACTTTATGTTTCAATGAATTTGTAGTTTCATCAAGTTCAGACCCCGATAAGTTTGTCTGGATTTCTCTAGTAACAGTACTTGGTAAAACTTGTGTTTCATTTGGTATCACATCAAGAGAATGTTCTGCAATTTGAAACTGACTTGATGTAGAAGCAACTTCATTACTGTTGGTGCGCTTTGAATGTTGAATATTTTTTCTTTCTACTTTCTTCTTTTGATAATATGAAGGAAATTGCGAAAATATAGATGGAACTGCATCGGGTTTCAGACGTTTAATATATGTCCCCGGCCGAGGTAAGTAATCATCTTCAACAAAATGATCACTACACACTTTGCTATATTTTGTAGGTTTAAAGTTTTTCCTTTTCAAAGCACGTAACCATAAAGTAAGCAATTCTTTCTTCTTTAATGGGAATCTAAAAATTCATTCTTTTATTATACATATTAGATAAATTAAGTAACATTACCCATAAAATCGGATATTTTCTCCCGTTCTATGTCTATTTGTACAACCAATAGCTGAACATGAATTAGGCATTTTGTTCCAATTGTCTGTCTATTATGATAAAACAATGTAATTACTTATATATTTAAATATAAATTATTTTAAATAATACCTTAAAAACACAAACTAATCAATAATTATACCACGAAATTCACAAAACGTAACTACAACGAACATACAACTATACAATGTTTTGCCCCAATTGCAAATGGCGGCCAATTGTCATTGTGGATTCACTTTATATAACGCAGTAGTGTGTCTAGGTTAATAGATAGAAGTCTGTGGTTGTAACATGATACATATGCAACCAACATTACAGATTGGTACTACTTCTATACAAATATTCCTAGTTCAAAATAGTTTGACAGATGTTTTTTAATTTTATTTTAATTGAAACGTAAGTAATTTCTTGGAATAATAAAAATAAATTTTAGTTGTGTGTATTCAATTAAAACACTAGTGTTTATTATCATTTTAATAGCATAAATTTTATTTACAGTTAATAATGAAAAAATTGTCAATTTTGCCTCTGTACAAACACATTTTATGAGGAGCTAACGTACTGAAAGCTTTTTCACAATAACATATTTATAATAAATGTTGGAAATGATGACCACTTTGTTGCAAACAAATATTCACCCTACGTTTTAAATTTTCAAAAACATTATGTAAATCATTCTGCGTAATGTTATTTATTTCATGCACAATTGCTGCTTCTAGTTCTTGTAAATTATGTAGTCTATTTCTATATATCCTATTTTTCAAATGTTAAAATAAGTAAAAATCAAGCGGAGTAAGATCGGGAGAACGGGGTGGCCATAAATTAAACAGTCTATCGTCGTAAAATTCTGTCAAATAGTGGTGTGTGTCTCTGGCCGTGTGAGCAGGTGCATTATCTTGTTGAAACCAGCCATTTTCTAATTCATCGTCATGCAGCTGATTAATAAATTCATTTAATATTCCTCGATATCTTGCTGCAGTAATGGTATCGTAAAAGAAAACTGGCCCAATAATTCTTCTTCTCGACATTCCCACCCATATTCCTACTTTTAAAGGATGTAATGATGTTTCTACTAGTTGGTGTGGATTTTCTGTTGCCCAAGATCTATAATTTTGTGAATTTACGTATCCTGTAAGATGTACCCATGCTTCGTCACTAAAAAAAGTTAAATCTAGGAGATCATCATTCAGCGATTATTAAACCATTCACAAAATCTAATTCGCCTATCGTAATCGACTGGATGTAACTGATGAACAACAGTAACTTTATAAGGATGCATATGTATCTTTTTTGTTAATGCTTTGTGACATGTTCCAACTGAGAGACCTACAAGAACATTTTTTTGAATGTTAACTTTGTACAATTAAAAATAAATATGAAATACCTGTTTGCTGAGATAGTTTTTTAACTGATTTATGAGGGCTATGTTCTACTCGCTGCCGAATATCATCTACAACAGCTTCAGTTAATTTGGTGGGCCTCCCAGTCGATTTCCCTTTACAAATACAATGTTTATCCTCAAAACGATGTGTTATAATATGTCTACGATGTCGAAATGAATCATAATCAAAGTCAAAATCTGGGAAGCGTTGTATAAATTGATCTATACAACTTGGAAGTGAATAACTCCAATTGCCTTCGGCATCTTGTGTAGCACTTCTATAATGGGCCACTAAAATGAATGCATCTTGTTCGACGGTAAATGCCATTTTGGAGGTTATAACCTAAAATGAAATTATTTTATTTATACATACATTCAATGTTATTAATAGATAACTAACCTTCACAAAAGTTAGAATATCTTCAATAGCTCTTCAAAGAACTGACTTTTTTAACGCGAAATAAATATAAAATGAATGCAAAGAAAATCTAATTGACACAATACACAAAACGTACAAAACTGTCATAACAAAACATTTGAGTTTAGGAACTTATGCAGGATTTCCAATCCTAATGTATGCAACCAATATTGCAACACGTCACGTGGGTTACAACCTATTATGAAGGCACGGTATTAAATGCTGTTACAAGACACTAGGTGTGATAAATAAATTTGTTTAATGGGAATCCTGGATAGCTATAGCATCATAACAATGAAAAGAAAATAATTAATTAGTTCATGATGAACGTCAAAGGTCCTGGACATGCAGAAAGTTGAAAGAAAATATCAATAAAAGAAAAGGAACTAGATTGTCCTTATTATATAATTATAAATTTAAAAAAATATATGTTCCAAGTAACGAAATAATATTAAAAGGCTGAAAGAAAGTAATAAAGTTGTGGGGTAGGATGAAAAATAGATAAGTATACAGCGATACGGTATACATACTTGTATACATGGTATTCAACTAATTGTTCAATACAATCTGCCAACTGATAAAATTATTTTTGAAGTTTGATTTTAAAATAACCTCTATTGACGGTGTTGTCATAGCACATAACCTACATAAATTAAACACGTAATTATAATGAAGAAAAATATTGTTTATATGGAATTGTAGTTTTCTAATTAGAAATACACTATTGATTATCAGCACGAAGGGTTTGAACATGCACTTGATGTTAAACCAATTGACTGGATGGATCTGTTAATGAATCACCTTTGCAGCCATCTGTTGAACTAGATTCTATCGTATGTGCAATGTTTTGTAACTTACAATGTCAGAGCAATAATTCTTAAATATCTTTTTTGTATTGACAGTGACAATAATATAAACAATAGTAGGTACTTTATTTATTTTTATAGAACTAAAAATACATTTACTTATTTGGATACAATTCATTTTTGAGATGTTCAAATTACTATTACGATGAAGGATTTGAACATGCATTTGATGTTGACGGAATTTTAGAGTAATCAATTAATTGAATCTTAATAAATTAGACTCGGAATCATCTGAACTTGATTCTTCCACATGTATTATGAATGCCTTAATATCATCTAGCAGTCCATCGACAAGCCACATCTCATCTTTAATTTTTCTTTACATGTTTGATAACTTCAAGGTGAGCGTTTTTTGCCAAATCATCAATCACATATACATCATATTTATGTCGAACTTGTGATACACAAAATAGTAAATCTCTTTTTAACATATTATCTTCAACAGATTCAGTCAGCCAGTTTATTATATTTTCCTTCCTCCATGCATTTGTAGGAATCTTATCAGTCTTTTTGCTGTGGTATGTCGCATTATTTAGAACAATAATGGAATTTTCTGGGGTGTTTGGTAATAATTGCTCAGTCAACCATTTTTCAAATGTTTCTGCATCCATTTCATTATGAGCATCAGCAGTATTTTTTTTACACAGAAATGTTAATTCTGCACCCACGAGAAATACATTTTCATTAACGGCATGTATTAAAGCGAGGACCAAGACCAATTGGAGATTTTAATCCTGTACTCCGTCCCCGAATAAATGCATCTCAAGTACTTTTAATTCTAGGACATGCCACGTTTTATTTGCGGAGTGCCCTTTAACCCATGATTCATCTACATAGATAATACATCTACCTAAAATTATTATTATAATCGTTATAAGTTTTGATGTAAATAATAAACATATATTACCTTCAGCTCTAAGCCTTTTGATATCTGGTAAATATATATGTCTCCATTTAATCATATCATCCCGTTCAATAAGAATGGTTTTTCGTTTTACTTTTTGAAATTCAAAACCAATGTGTTTCAAAACCCTCTATAATGTGGATCGTATTAAATTGGGTAAATCATTGTCAACATTGATGGCAGCAAGAACCGTATTCAAGGTAGGTGCAACATTTAGTAAAAAAAGCTATATACTTTTTCTCGTACAAGTAATTGTATATCTTCATTATAAGTATGCAGGCGAGTATTTACTTGCAAACTTTCATTCTGATTTTTTTTTTTGGACTAAACAATTTCCATTGTTGTTCCTTTCTTATATTGTTTAAGCTAAGCACTGAACAATTTAGGGTTTCACTAGCTTCTGCAGTGCAGCAGCAGTAAACTCATAGGTTTTTTAAGAAAATTGAAGACATTAAGCATCATTTCTTTCTCTTTTCGGGTAAAACATTCACGTTTTCGCAACTTTTTCATTGCATGCTCCATTATTAATGTATCTGTAACACTAATATTTATATCTCTATTCATAAATTTATTTATATCATTTTAAACGGTTTATAAAAACTGAAGAATTTCAATACAAATACCAAAAAATAATAACGGGAAAGTAACAATAATATTTGACAGATAAATAAATTAAATTATCACATGTCAATTTCATTAACTGTACCAATGGAAAATCACTAACAAAAATATGGATACATTTGGCAACGGTTAGAGAGATAGAAAAAGTAAGCTTTATTGTAATTGTTTAAAGAGAAAAGGAGATGTATATATCCCCATGAGAATACACACTGCACCGTGAACGTGACACAATCTATAGTCATTGTCGATCTACTGAGAGATTGTTTCTGATTGACTGTTTTAATTATGAAAAGATTTTGTTGTTCGAAGAGCGATGAGGCGAAGGGCGGCTGCTGTGGTCAATTAGTGATTGACTAATAGCAGTACAGAAAAGACACGCCAAAATCAAGAAATAATTAAAGTATTTATAATCTCTATTTTTGAAATTATTGATTTTTTTTTCCAGATTTTCTACAGAAGAAATTCTAGAAAAATTTGGTCATATGGGCACCTCAGAATTTAATAGAAAGCTTGCTGATTATCGCGTTTTTGTTATTAATACCTTGGTGGAAGTGACAAATACATTTATTACATCACTGCAAGAAAATTTATTTTGTTTTCCAAGTACTGTGGCTTGGCTAATTTGGCAGATAGGTAAAATGATGTCAAAGTCGTTTGGTGATAGTTCTAAGGAGGTAAATATATGAAATTATTGACATTTTTTAAAAATATAGTACATATTCTAAAAGCCATTAACAATTTTAAGTAGAACATATTCCTGTATAGTTGGAGACTAAAACGGGCTCTAAGTATGTTAAAATGTTAATCGTCACACATTCATATATAATGTTATACTCTTATAGTATGTATTGCTCTCAGAGTTAATTTTTGCATCCAATATAAAAAGGCAAGAAATAAGACGCTAAAATATCAAGTTTAATACATTTATTGTTCATACCTCGTTATACATACATGAATTATGAACTTAGTTAACATTGTTGATTAATCATTTATTTAAGAGGAAACCTAAACATATAAATTTTGTGTATTATCAAAAAAATACATATAAATAACTTTGAAGTCCTTATTCAGATTTTATAAATCTTGCAATTTTAGAGCTTGCGTATTACCCTAGCTTTGGGAATATAATACCCTCCAAATACCAAGATATGTTTGGTTTAATCTACAATATGTTGAAGCTTTATGGATTTTAGATTTTATTGATATTGTTGTATACAAAAGTGTGTTATTCAATATTCACATGACGAAAAATAACACAGCCCAACACACATTTTGGTGTCTGCTCTTTTTCAACTGTTTATGGGTAATTTTTAGGTGTAAAATCCAAAACAACTATCAGATTTAGTCCATCATATCTAGTTTTTGAGGTACGAAACATTGACCTCTTTTAGAATAAAAAACCATCTTTTTAATTCATGTACATTTCAGGTTACAAGTAGCTTCGACAAAGTCACAAAAAAAGCAAATAATAAAAAGTAAGGTATTTAATTCATAAAGTAGATATAAGTATGCATTTATGCCTTATTATTAAAGAGAATCTTGTATACGATTAGCATGGAGTTCAGTAGGACAGTCTCGCTGCGAACTCCAACAGTAGTCATCATGTGGGTATCACATCTTTGATATCGTTCTTCCATCGTCTGAAGGACCTATTGAAAACTTTCACCTTGTTCTTCACTGTAATAACCTAGGTTTTGTGAGAATCGATCTAAGTGGTTGTGGAGGTAGTGAAGTTTTATGCTCATGTTACAATCAAGAATATTAAATTTAGAAAGGATACATTCCACTGATTTTGTGTAATTCGCTGCTTTATGATTGCCAAGAAAATTTTGTACTACATGAACAAATGAATATCAAGCACTGGATTCAGAATGTCTATAAAAAAATATTAACAGGCAAACAGAAACTGTAATGTTTATATTTATAACTTTGTTGATACTTAAACTACTTTGTATGCTAACCGTACAAAAGAAGTCAGCTGTTAAAAATTTACATTTCAATAGCAAAACTTCTATTTTTGTTATCGTTCGTCACCTTTAAGATTGTTTATGATATAGTCAGTGGCGTGACAAAAATTTTCTAAATATCTTTGTAATTTTTTTCTCGCTTATGAGAGGGAATTTTGGGAAAATATTTTGGGTATATATTCTATATAATAGAATCTTTCCATTTTTCACACGTTGTCTATATTTCAAGGGCACCCCGTATAGCTCTCTCATTAACTTGTGTACATTATTGTTAGAATATAGTGAAATTAGCTGTATCATTCACTAGTTTGGTTCTTGTTGTCGTAAGTCATTATGTTTCTCTGTTTATTTTTGTTCTCTTGACTTTTATTTTAGTTTCTTTTTTTTATATCGCATAACCATATCAGTCAAAATGCCAACTATAACTTGATTCAAATATCTTCCATAATAAAATGTGGCAACGCTGTACAGTATTCCCATAAGCGTTGTACTGTTTTCTAAGATGTGAATGGGCTATAGTACGGTTTTTTCCGTGCGTCATTAAAGAATACTGTGTGTTGAGAGGGATAAAGTGTTTAATATTTAATTGAAATACTTACAGCCATGACCTTAATTTCTTCAATATCGTATTCTCTGGTCGGTGTATTTGGGGTGGAAAGTGTGGTAAACTTGAAGTCCTTAAATTCCCTGTCTGATGAAGTGCGCCGTATTCAAGTTTTCAATATTTAGCATTGCTGACAATTTTTATTGGTGTTCAAGAAATCCATTCTCTTGCCATGGCATAATTCTAAACAAAGTTACCATTTTTGCTTCGTTTTTTTTTTAGTGACAATGTATTCCCCTTTCTTAAGTTGCTCATCTAATGAAGTTTGACTTGTTTAGTAAGCTTGACTAATATGAATTGAAGTGCTACAGAGAAATCAAAAAAACATTACAAAGAAATTACAAAAAACTGAATGCAAAATATGAACACACATATGAGCGACCTGTAACTAATACATTTGGATTTAATACATTTAACTTATTAATAAATAAATGTGATTGGAACGGGATATACTTTCTGAGTGCATCAATCCTAATTTAATTGTTTGGAATGGAAATATAAATACTTCATAGTTTATATTAAATGAATATAAACTAAGTGTTGGTCTAGTGGGCAGGTCATTAAACTATGACGTCATCGCTTAAGTTCCTAGTTATAATGACCTCCAACTTTTGTTAAATTGCTTTTAAATTCTTCAGGAATGTTGCAGTTGCCTGATTAAGAAAAATATATTGGTTTTCAAAATTAATACTCTAATAAAACTAAACAATCTGGTATGTTAATTATTTACAGTATTGTAAAGAAAATGATCTAACATTCTTGTTTCTTAAATATAAAAATAACAAAATCAATAATGAATAATTAATAATATTTTTTAAGATATTCTAACTAATACTCACAAAATGAAGAAAATAAATTTTGCGAACATGTTTAAAATCATATTTTATTAATTTATAAAAGCCACAGTTAAAGTTTTTTTTTTGTAGGTCAACGCCCTAGCTACCGATTTAATATTTACGTTATTTATATGCCCGGCTGTGGTAAATCCTGAAACTTATGGGATCTGTGATGCACCAATTTCTGATGTAGCTCGTCATAATTTAATGCAAGTTGCACAAATTTTACAAATTTTAGCATTGTATAGATACGAAATTCCAGATCAAAAATTAATAGATTTTACATTATTCAATTTGAATTCTGTCACAAATATCGTCGACTTACTACTGCAACAAAATAATCTAAACGACAAACCTCCTCTACGAAAGACGGCCGGAATTAATAAAACGTTCGTATTGTTTACTGAGCAAGATCTCTATAATTTGGTAAGTCAACGGTTTCTTTTTTATAGAATTTTTTAATACTAAAAACTCCGATTTCCAGGTCGCCTTTCTACAAAGAGTTCATTCAGATGTTAATTTACATCCAAATTCGAATGGTGTTTCGCATTACAGAACGAATATGAATAATTTATCTTCTCTAGATCATTTAATAGCCTTATTAATAAGCCTTTCGGATAATCAAGAACATTCCTCTAGCAGTAGGGTAAAATCAGTTCCTAACAGCCCTAATGGTATTTCTAAAAGGAATATATTAAATAAAGGTACGAAAAATAATATGTAAGACTTGCATGCAAAATTTATATTATCGTTTACGATTTAATTATATTAATAATTGGCGATAGTATTCATAAATATATTTTTAATTAAACATTGTGAACAATGCCAAATACAGGAATTATTTAACATGGAACAAACAATTTTTGTGTTACCCCTTATCAAAAAATTAAAAACTGATCCACCGACCAAACTGATCTTGTAAAACGCATTGATTTGGATGAATAACAATAGAAGAAAAAAACCGTTTTATAGTTTATTAAATATAGATTATTAAAACATATTATTTTGAAATGAAATATAAAGTTAAAATTCAACTCTTTGTGTCTTCTTTTAGGCAAAATCATTAGTAATTATTAGTTTCTTGATGGTTATTTTGTGAACCGCTTAATTCTCAATAGTTAAGATTGTGAGACTAGATAACCCCTGCTGGCACAATATGAATCGCTGGTAGTTCTTAATGAGCTTGAGTTTACTAAAACTATTCGCAATTAGCTGGCGTTGTTAGGGCTGCGTAAATTCTAAGTGTACAACGCTATGATTGGGAAAAAGATCATGCTTATATTTTTTTTCTGGAGAAGATCAAGGCGTTTGGATTCTCAACTCCGCCAAAGGATATTGAGACTTGATCTTTGAAAGCAAGAATGTCCTTGATCAAATCTATCGCATATTTTAAGACCTATTTCGTTACATGGTTTTGCAAATCATTCGTTGTTTTCCTTAATACAGATCCATTCAGAAGGACAAGATTTTCATTAAAATTTTGTGCGTTTTCTGTTCTTCAATTTATCTATCGAAAATAATATCG
Source organism: Melolontha melolontha (assembly GCA_935421215.2). NCBI lineage: Eukaryota > Metazoa > Arthropoda > Insecta > Coleoptera > Scarabaeidae > Melolontha > Melolontha melolontha. Next base: position 17,427,749 of record OW285240.1, on the reverse strand, counting down.
ATTGATTGAATTAACTTCATTTTCAGACATTTTATAACTTCTTTTTGAAACGCGGAAATTGGTTAGAATATTTTTTTGAATTTTAATATTTAGACTGTTAGAATGTTCCAAATAATTAGATTGAGTACCTTCCACTTTTGTTTCTGGGGTGTAATCCTCTTTCTCGAAATATTTTAAAGTGCACATCGCGTCAGGAGATTCTTTACAAGGGATAAAATAGCCGTATATTTTGTCAGACCACCTAGTTTGACTAGAACCATGTACGAGGTGTGTGCGAATAAATTGTTATAGCAGCAACTGCTGACGCTACATTCATTTGAAGTAATAAATCCAATAGCCTGATTTGTTGAGACAGTCAGTGCCACGTTAGAACAAGTTGTGACTTGTCAGTTGGTTGTCAGAGTCGGGAAAATGAGGTCGTGTTTCCCGGGTCTGTTGCACATCATTAAGTTTTGTTTTAAGTTGAAAAAAAGTGTCAAAGAAGCGCAATAAATGTTAAAATCAATCAATACAGGAAGAGGTGTTTATTATATACAACTTAAAGGTACTACTTTCAGCTATTTTTCCACATAGTTGTCATTAAGATTGAGACATTTGTCATAACGATAAACCAGCTTTTTAATGCCGTCTTCATACAAGTCTAACGCCTGTGAATTAAACCTTGCTGTAACCCTGTGTTTAGTGTTTATTGTGGTCCCCCGATCTATAAGGGATACAAGGAAGATGCCTTTCTTGTCCCAAAAGACTGACCATGACTTTTCTCGTAGAAAAAGTTTGAAGGCACTTTAAAGGTTTTCTCGTAGGCGAGTTAGAGCGATCCCACTGTATTTATTGTCTTTTCCTCCCAACATATGCCTGGAGAAATCTTCACCTTCAGCACCGTAACGTGTCAGAAAAGTTAGTGCTGATCCTATTTTCTTTGTTTTATGGTCTTCGGTAAGAAGTTTTGATAACCATCGTAAACAAACTTAGTGGTAAACTGAATGTTAAGTGACAACCTCATACAAAACTAAGTAAAATTTGGGGGCTTCTGTGAGTTCTGTGATTATGAATCACCGATTTTCACGAATTTTTTCTTCGACATTACGCACAAGTTCGTTCATCACAACAGTTGATCTTCCACTCCGTTCTTCATCATGGACATTAGTTTGTCCTTCTCGAAAGATACGGCACCATCTTCTAACCATTCTGTCACTCATGACATTTTCACCATAAACATAAAGTTCACGATGAATCTTAGCAGCCTTCATGATCTTTGCACACAGAAATCGGATAACACCACGCAATTCATAGTCGGTGGGATTTGAATTTGCAGCTGCCATTTTAAACGACTAAAACAGCACGAAAGAATGTCCGAACAATTCTCTCACTAGCACTATCTGGCTCACACTGAACCAGACAATACCGCAGAGCTGCGATCAGGCTGATATGCCCACTCTTCTGCTTACTAAACGGAAACGGAACTTACATTACAAATCTTCCTCGTATATTGTATTCAGATGCATGGGAAAAATGCTTTGAAAACTGGTTTCTTTGTAAAAAATGTTTTGCCTGTAAACGAGAATATTCTGAGAAAATGTAATAAAATTTTCCAAAAAAAAAATAATTTTGTTTTAGATTCAGTATTAAGAGAATATAACATTATAACATTGTTTTTTTCATTCAATTTTAAGACGACGAATTGCCATTTGTATATAAACTTTTATAGCACAAAACTTGAAAGGGAAAAGTTAAATATTTTTTTTTTCGTTTTTGTACTAATCTAATTTAGCTTTTTTTTTTTTAGTTACCAAGTCGCAATTACCAAGATCTTCTTCATATACTTCTGAGAATGATATATTAAATCCCATTGTTCTCATAATTCCGTTAAATCAAGAAGAGCCTATTCCCGTGGGTCTCTTATCGGAACAAAACGTGATGAATATGCAGCTTGAAAAAGAGCAACTGTGTAATTCTGTTAAACAATCAATTTTGCCGAACGGAGAAATAAGCACCGGTCAGGAGAAAAGAACTAGATTTTCAAATTCTCATGAAGAAGGATCAATAGGTAATACTTCTGATAATTTGGAGGCAATATCTGAAGCAGCTAGTAACCATTCAGTAGACAGCAGCATCGAAATGGAAAATGAAGATCAAAATGATAACGATAATTTATCTGACATGGTGTCAGCCAATGTTTCAGGTAGAGGTTCACCTAACATATCAGGCAGAGATACTCCTAGTTCTCAAGTTACCGAAAACGAAGACGTAAGAGCTCACGCAGAAGTAAGACAGCAATTTTCGCAACAACAACAACATCAAATGAATAAACAAATCAGATCTGAAATAGACGACAAGTTTTGCAAATTTGAAATAAAAAAGTTAATAGAAGGTGATGAAACCGTTTCTATTATTTCGGATACTTGGAGTACAGATGTTCTGGCCTCTGATAGTGAGACTATTGATGCTGCCGATGGCAGACAAGAACAGCAAAATTTTTCACCAATTATCGAACAACCCATTGATCATATTTCTAATCCGTTGCTGGATATCTCTGAAACACAAAGTGAAAGCGCATGGTCTATGGATGCTTTGGCTTCGGATATGGAAAGGTTAACAGAAATGGATAACGATGATATGGTTAGTGTAGCTCCATCAGATGACACAGCTAGTGTTGCAAGATCTGATGACGCTGCACAAATAGATGACGGAACTCGTTCTGAAATTGAAGAAAGTTCCAATGTTATGATTAATGACAGAAGGTCTTCGGCTCCTAGTACGTCAAATCCATTCATCAATAATTTAGACTGTAATATTCCATTTAATCCGCCCTCAAATTATCAAGAATACAGAAGAATTGTTGAAACTAGACAGGATTTCACCTTAAGTAAAGCCGAATATAATAATAATATTCTTGAAATTCCAACAAATAATTATGAGTCTACAGTGGAGAGCTCTGCACACCATCGAATATCAAGAAAAGTAGAAATTAATATTTCAAAAATAAACGAATTACAAGGCATTCTAAATAAGAGATCTAATTTAGAATTGGCTGGTCCGAGTGGTATGAATAACTGCAATTCTGAAGAGGCTATGAGTGGAATAAAATCTAATTTACTTTCAAAGACTGCTCGATCAGCTAAATATGAAGATATACAACTAAGTAATTCCAGTTTAAATTCAAGTTCAAGTGGTAGCAGTAATGGTTCCGAAGCACAAAATAAAAACAACAATTTTACACGGAAAGGTGAACATTGGAAGGGAAAGGTTTGGCCTAATGGATCTGGAAGTAGTTTGAATATAACTTCAACTCCTTCAGAAAGCACTAGCGAGCTTTCGGTTTTAAGCGTTAATACTCTAGTTTCTCCTATTAATAATATATCTTTCTTGGAAAGAAAAACGGCATCTTTAAATCCAAAAATATTAAAACCAAGTGTTTCGACGGGAGCGATCCCGAAAAGTATTAGTTTTGATACAACTGCTGATAAAAATTACAAAGATGTGGAAGATGATCAAAAAAATAAAAGAGCAACAGGTGGTTTTTTTGGAAAATTTAAGATGGGTTTTCGAAATAGAAGAGGGAAATACATTAGAGGAGATGATTACAATGTAAAATTTGGAGGAAGCGGAGGAGATGATGAAATAATTAGTAATAAAAGATATGAAATTCCAAGCAAGTCTATAAATTTCAGTGCCAATGGTAAGTTTTAGCTAATTGTTCATATAATTCTCAATTAAGGTATACGGTGGAACCGATTTGTATCTATACGAAAATAGCATTAATCATTAGGCGACTTTTCCTTAATTTTTTTTGAATACATTTTGTTATTATTTGAATAGTATATTTATAAATGAAAAATGAATAAAAACATGAATATTGAACTTCTACAAATATAAATTCTATTTTAACTAATTAAGGTAAGCTAAATACAAGGTGACGCGTGGCAGACGTATAGATTTGAAAAGGTCATTGCTCCCTTTCTAACGGTCCTAGGGGGTGGTTCGAAAGAGGGAGATGGGAAGTTTATTGTTCCACGTGGTTTCAGTCGCCGTAATGGAGTGGTCCGTTGAACAATGTGTTTTTTGTGTGCAGACCTATTTGTCGAACACCCGTTCGATCGTCCGCGTGTAGCTTGCTTTCCGTTTAAGGTTCAATATCGCCTCCTTCGGCCGAATTTCCGATCGAAATTGAATTCTCGCTTGGGTTAATGCATTCCAGGATACCGGAAATGTGTCCACGATAAAAAGGGGACCTCAGAATACCGTCACTACCCCAGTAAACATCGAGGGGGTTCGAACTGCAATCAACGAATCGTTAATGAACATCTTCATTTGCATCCTTATAAGATGGTTGTCTTCCAAGAATTGAAGCCACATGATTTTAAAGCCAGACAACTCGCTAGTGAAATCATGCTTGCTGCGTTGCCTCCAAACGGTATCGTTTTCTTCTCTGACGACGCACAGTTTCACGTCAATGGATGTGTCAATAACCAGAATATGCGCTATTGGAGTGAAACGAATCCCATGGAGCTCTGCCAAAGGCTCCTGCACTCCGACAAGGTGACAGTATAGTGTGCAATATCAAGAATTGGGATAATCGATTTCGAAGAAAATGATTGAGCGGTTACAGTCACTTCTGCACGTTACCTACCTGATCATGATCTAGGATTTTTTCTTGTCCGAATTGGAAGGGATAGAGCAGGAAGACATCTGGTTTCAGCACGACGGCGCCACAGCCCACACATCAAGGGCTTGCATGAACTTTTTACGAGACAGATTCTCCCTAAAAGGCGCTCTCCTGATTTGGCCTCTCGTGATTTTTTGCTTGTATACAACAATCGTCCCAGGACCCTGGAAGCCCTCAGAAACAACATTCGAGCCCAAATTGACGAAATTCCTGTGGCAATGCTTCAAAGAGTGCACGAAAACTTCAGAAAAGACTTACTCGGTGTTTGGAGTTTGAGGGGCGCTATTTGGGCGATACTTTGTTCAAAACCGTATAATCTTAAATTTCCCATGTTAATGAATCGGGAAAAAAAATTGGTCATTTTGTAACACTCTGCATTTTATTCCAATTTCAAATCCGTGCGTCCGTCACCCGCCACCCGGTATAGTAAAAAAATAAAAGTACTCATCAAAATTTGGCATAAACAAGTAATTACTTTATACATTTTTCCAAGCTTTTGACAATTTTTACTGCCATCATCAAGGCTGCACAGAAAATATACTAAATATTACATGCTAATTAACTGTTTAAAAATACAATAATCGATTACCCCCATAAGTGATTTTAAGCATTTGAGACATTCACTTTTACAGTTTTTAACAAAATAATACAAATCTGTATAAAAACAAATTTGTATCTGTATATACATGGACACACAGTACGTATTTACCAGCGTTTGCTTCAACCACCAGACGCATGCGTTTCTGTCTCACGACTTTGTCAATGGCGGGTTTACGAAGACAAACGACTGTAGGTACACTTCGCGGTCATGTAGCAAATTTTGTCCTATCAGATGACAGCAGATAGCCTCATGACATCTGACGGACAAAACCGACCACGCCGATGCAAAGTGTTTCTTCTCGAATAGCTACGCTATTACAGGAAAAGAAAAATACCCAGTTTTTAACACATAATTTAATGTTGATTTTTTGTTCTTTATTCATTTGTCGTCTGGAGGCATACAAACTATTGTCACCTAAATGCTTTTAGTGAACGAAATGTCATGAAGTTTTTACAAATTATCCAGAAAGGTTGATGCTTGATAAATTGATCTCTCGCCAACTAATTGAAGTAAAATTAATTGCTGAGAGATAAATTTATGAAGCATCGACCTTTCTAGATAATTTGTAAAAATTTCATATTTCGTTTACTAGAATTCAATAGTGTTGTTTACTTTGTTTAAAACAAAGTCAACAACACTACTGAATTAATATTTTGTAAATTGCAATAGGTTTGTTTTGGTTCGCAATTCTGAACAGTTCTAGAACTACTGCGCAAGCGTACTCGCTGTTTGGTGTTTTGATTACATATGAATTAGTTCATAATTTTTGATTATATGTTTTGGTTGTTGCAAGAATGAATTCGGAATGATTTTAGAACCGTTCTAGCAGTTCTTGCTCCTTAGCGAGTACGGGTTCAGAATTAATAGTCCGCGGTTGCGAACTGTATTTATCTTTTTTGACATTTTTTAATGTTGGTAAGCCGTTGGTCTCTAAGTTGCTTTAAGTCCCTGATATACATAATTTTAATAAGAAATATAGGGAATTTGATGTAAAATATTTGAGTGCATTAATTTAATTCACTTTTGCATCAAAGCATCGCAAAGGCAAATAGATTAAAGGTAAATGTTATACTCAAATGTGTAGGTGATTTAATAGAAACACTTTCTTTTTTTTAATTTTTTTACTTTTATTATTCATGTTTCTCTTTTTAATAATTCTTGGCGGACAATTATAACCTTTCACAAAAATAGTTATGCGTGCTATTATGTACAGATTAAAAAAATTAGAACTTTTTTGTACTTATTTAAGTTGCAACTAGATGACGCACTAGTAAACTTTCAAAGTGTTCTGGTTTTCTTGAGTTCACTCAAATTCAGAATCATTCTGAAATTAATAAAGTTGTGCGTCAGTTCTGCGCAGTTCTATTACTGTTCATAATTGCGAACCATAACAAACCTAATTATACAGTATAACAACTTGAACTACGAAAGCCTATTGATAGGAGAGGGTGGTGGGAGGTAAAATTAAATGTATTCATTTAGCTTATTTAGCTACTTATAATATGTTTTTTAATATAAACGTGGAGAGTTTGTTAAATTAAGTTTATATTATGGGAAAACTAAACCCAAACTGAAATTGTATTGCATACTAATTGCAACTAAAGAACCGTCAAATAAAAAATAAGTCCAACAAAATATAATTTATTGTCATAATACAACTTTAATAAACAATACTTTTAATTAATTACGTGTTCGAATCGTGCACCTTGAATTTCTAAACAATACGCTACCCGATCATAAAAACCACGTCTAACATTTGCCAGCATATCGGGCGTAATCGATGCTAAGAAATTTCTTATTTTTTGACGTAGTTCATCTAAATTATTTGACCGTTGATGTTCGAAACCGTAAATTTTTGACTTTAGATACCCCCACAAGAAAAAATCATTAGGGGACAAATCTGGTGATCTGGCCGGCCATTCAATTGTACCGCCTAGAGAAATAATTCAATTTCCAAAGGTATTTCTTAAGAATTGACGCACAATTGCACTGTTATGTGCAGGACATCCGTGTTGCTGATACCAAATACTTCCTATTTCAATATTGGGTATGTTCTGGATAAAAGGAATAATGTCATATTGCAGCAATTGTAAATATTTTTGTGAATTTAATACGCCGTTTATAAAAAAATGGACCAATTATATTGTCCCCTAACATTCCAATCCAAACATTCAATTTCTGTGGGTATTGTGTATGAGCTGTATACGATTTATGTTTATTGTCTTTTGACCAATACCTTATTAACATAGGATTATGTCGACCGTGTAAAATAAATGAAGATTCGTCAGTAAAGAGAATATTAGAAATAAAATTTTCATCCACACCACATTTCTCAATTATATCCAAACAGAACTGAACTCGGTTATAATGATCTCCAGGAAATATTTCATTTACTTTTTGTACATGATACGAACGGTATTTATTCTTCTTTAATACTTTTCTAACAGTTTCACGGGAGACGTCGACACTTTCACTAATTTGGCCTAACGTTTGGTATTCATTTTCTTCAACAGTAGCGCATATCATGATATCCCGATCCGCATTATCATGTGCGGGCTTTTTATGTAAAGAGGGAGAGACACATCCGTATTTTTCAAAATTTTCCTTAATTCGATGAATTGTATTTAAACATGGAACAGGACGATTAATGAAGGTAGTTCTCCAAATATTTACAATTGATGAAAGTGTGTGGCCTCCATAAAACCACTTTATAATTTGCACTTTTTCATTAATTGTGTATTCCATTAGGATAAAGTTTGATGGTTCGCTAAAGTATTTCACATAACCACTGACATTCCTGTCATATAAAAAGTTGACAATACTAAAATGAATACATTTAATTTTACCTCCCACTACCTTCCCCTATCAATAGGCTTTCGTAGTTCAAGTTGTTTTACTGTACTTGAAGCCAACATTAGGTATATATCTATTAATAATATCTTACAGATAATTCCGAAGATATACTGGCCAAATATCGTAATAAAAATTTAAATGATGCCACTCCTCAAATGACCATGAACAATGTTTCCCCAAAACCAACTAAGTTAGTAGATATTATTCAAGGCGAAATGAAAATAGATTATAATATGAATACTAACTACGTTTATAACGATTGTAAAAGGAAGTTAAGACTAGTTTTATGTAATGCTCAAGAACAGCACCATACTATATCAGAAGTAGGTATATTAGATAAGTTGTATTTAATAAAAATGTCTATTGGAACATTGTTTAAGAATGACGGTAAGGATACGAAAAGATATTTGGAAGTTTTTCTACAGCTGGAATTAGCTAAGGCAAAAAGTTTAAGACAGCTATCCGTTGTTGCTCGAACTGCTGAAGCATTACGTTGTATTCGAACTTTAGACAAGGTTTCCTGTCATAAATTATATGAAATATTGAAAGAAGAATACTGTCACAGATCTGTATATATTCAATATCTTTTGAATTCAAAGCAAATTTTACTCAACACAGAGGCATATTTAAATTTGTAAGTACTTACAGTTTGTTGTTTTTGTAATTTAACAGCTTCATCTTATTTCTAGGTTAGAAGAACAACTTAAAAAAGATAGGGAATTGTGTGATAACAATTTAATAGATTTATGCGTGCGATTCTTTTTAGAGAAACAAGAAAAAGAAATTAAAAACTTCTGTGACGAATTCCAAACACTTAAGCTAGTAGATGAGAAAAATGATCTCTTAACAAATTTCCTTAATCAACTACAAGTACTTGTTAAGAAGGACGTAATGTGGCAAGGTAAGAAATGTATAATATTCAATCCAATACTCAGTGGCGGCTCGTGCTAAAAATTTTAAGGTGTTCTGCAAGTTTTACAAAAAAATTTACCTTGCACGGGCAGTAAGAGGTTGTCTCCCATCGATCTTTTCGTGCTTTCTTCGCCTTCCGCACTGAAGTAATGGATTTCTGGAACGATTGTCAATTGTCACACAAAAAATAAGAGTCACTAAGCACTACTTTACTAACAAATTATTTCTTATAAATTAAATCTATTCTACATTCTTTTCGATTTGCAAATTTTGTTATCACTTTGTCATTAAAATTGTCTATTTCGGAGATAAACTTTTTTCGATAGATAGCATGGAAAGAGATGTTAAACGATCTTCGGTCATTGAATTTCTGAGAAACGTCTTAATTCGATTTAGTGTTGAAAAGCATCGTTCGGCCTCTGATGTTGTCATGGGAGTTGTTATTACAATTTCTAATAATTTTCTAGTCTCCTTCAACGTATCTCCCAAATTGTTTTTTATTGAAAATTTTAGAAGAGGTAGTGCGCCTTTTAAAGATCTACAATCAGTTCTTGAGTAAATAACAGACAATTCAGTTCGTAATCTTTCTTTATCAAGGGTGGGATAATAGGAGCATGCGGAAGTGAGTTTGTCCTCAGGAAATTTACTGCAATACTCTCCAAAGCATTCCGAAAAAAAAAATGATGCCACTACTAGATGCTCTTTAAAATGAAATCGATCTTTTGCACAATTTAGAATAACATCACACACCTCTAAAGCCGAAATTCGATAATTAAATCTGCTGTTATTTGGACGTTTGCGTTTTTCTGGTGGTGGCTCATCGCTTATTAAATCTGATACTTCACTTATGATGTTGTCAATATTATTTCGAACTTGGCCTATACTGCGTTCAAAATCGTCGATAGCGTCTTTAACTAGAGTGGGTTCAATTTTTCTTTGCTGCAATTGATTAAACAGGATATCTACATGGGGCATTACAAGATGGAAAAAAGTCAGCCAAAAATTGAAGATCGGATCATTTAATGTACGGCGAATAGAGGCGGCTGCACTACAGACTGTGTTGTTGGAGAATTGTTCTTCTATTTCTTCCATACACTCAATGAGAGAGGCCTTATTTTCGTACACAACATTAATGGTCCTGATATTAAAATTCCAACGGGTTGTAGCGCCGTGGGGGATCCTTCTGCTTACAATCTTGTTTAACACTTCTACTCGTTGGGGTGAATTATTAAAAAAGCCGGGAATGTCTTGTAGATTTCCAAAAAATACACGTACTTGCGAATTTGCAGAAGCAGCTTTAGATATAATTAAATTTAATTGATGGGCATAGCAATGTACATAGTCGCAAAAGGGTACTTTTTTTTAATCAATGCTTGAACGCCTGCGTGTTGTCCGCTCATCACCGCTGCTCCATCGTAACTCTGTGCAATCAGTTTGTTAGGTGAATTTTGAATTAAAGCATCTATGACACTTAAAATTGTTTTGCTAAGTGTTTCTGCATCACATTTTTCAGGAATGACGTAGTTCCAAAAACGTTCAATTGGCTCACCATCACGAACATATCTAAAAATAACTACCATTTGAGTTTTTGCAGCAACATCCGTTGTTTCGTCCGCCATGATCGCCAAAAACGGAGAATTATTAATTTCCTCAATTATTTGTTCTTGGCAGACTTCAAGTATGCACCGTAACAGATCATTCTGTATTTCTTTGGAAGTGCCTTTAAATACCGAACAATTTTTTAGGTGCTCACTTAGAGTTGCATCTAATTCAGCCGAAAAATTAATAAGTCCACGAAATATCCCCGAATTCTCGGAAGTATCGCTCTCATCATGTCCCCGAAGGGCCAATTCAAAAGCTCCACAAAATTTTGTACAATTAATAATTTTTGATAAAATATACCGATTCTTTGACACATTTTTATTATGTCTCTGTATATTTACCCAATAAGCAGAATCTAGTTGAGCCATAATATTAGTTGACCCTAGTAACGCAAATTCCATACAATTATGAAGATGGCTTTTAGAATTCCCATGTCTTTTTATTTTCAAACTCAAGTGCTCTAGATCCGTGACCCCTATTTCCGTCCAAGCTTTATCGCCACCAAAAAGTAAACAGGGCAAACAATATAAAGCATTTTTTTGTTGCATCCACAAATCCATTCGTTTTTTGAATAAATAACGCTACTAAATTTACGTGTATAATTTTTCCCTCTACTTACACCAGTTTTTTCAATAGTGATATCTACTAATGGCCTACCTTTCGCTTTTAATTCTATCTTTTCTTCGTATGAATATTTAAAGAATCTCTTCACATTAATTAAATTAAAGACCACCTCCATAATACACAGAGTTTATATAAATTGTCAACAATACACAAAAACAGAAGCACGCGCACTCTAATATTATTGTTTTTACGTTAAACTCGCCGCACCGTAAAAATATTGGCGAACATATTATTAAATATACCGAATCATATCGCCCTCCGCGCTGGACTAAATGCAGCGAACAGGCCTGCTAAAATCACGCATTGGTTTTAAACAGCCGCGGGGGTAGCGGGGTGCGCGCGGGAGTTTGAAAGAGCTCTGAGAGCACGTTCGTGTGGACCAGATAAGGAACAAGTGAGCGATCGCGCGAATTAGGTTGGTTATTCCACTGGTCGCCTATTGAATTTTATTTGATAATAACCGTCGACCACCAATGCGATTTTGATGTTTTTGCTTTCATTTTATGTTGGAATTTCGGAAGCGAATATCTCGGCTTCTACTGGTCGGATTTTGATGATTGAGGTGTCAAATTGTAGGGTTTGATGTCCTCTACAGGATGATGTAGAAAAATATGCAAATTTTTTGATATACAGGGGGAGAATTTTCACAACAATATGTTACGCTTTTATAAACATCAGAAATGTCGGAAAAATTATGTAAAAGAAAACTAGTTATAACTAATACAGGTTCGCCCGCCCAATTTTTTGGGAGCTCTGCAGCACTGCAGCGCTTATGCGCTAGCCGCCACTGCCAATACTGTTTTAAAGAACTACTAAAACTCAATTTTTAATTTGTTATCCTTAATATATAACTGAATATATGAGCAACATAAAAATTGCTTTCTGAAAGCACAAACTCTGAACTATTAGCTGATATGACCTTTGCGAAAATTGTGTTCGTGCGTCATAAATCATCCGTTTATTTTCTTTAGATCAATACCTCACAATAGTAGACTATGATGACCATGTACAGGGAAACTGGATTCGTCAGTAAAAAATATATTTTTAATAAAATTTTCGTAATGATTCTAAAACTGCTTCACAAAACTATAATTATATATATATATTATATATAAATTATTTTTGAAATTAACGTATATTTTGTCTGATTGATAGAGCGAAAGGGGCTGAAGGGGCTGGGGTTGCACTTGCATGTATGACGATCAAGGGATTTTGTAGCGATTCAAACTGCAATAAAACGTAACGAGAGCAGCCCTTCCTTACTTGAATCGTTCTTCAGGTAAATATAACTGGGCAATTGCAATAAGCCGTATAGCCGCAGGGTACTATTTACAGGAATTTAAATAAAACGAATTTTGAACATGCTGTGCTGCATTTATTTACATTAGCAGATAAGAAATAAAAGCGGGATTATACTTATTTCGTACAACCCTTACAACAACAATACTTCTTGAGAAAATTCAATGTAATTTAGTAATGTAAAACTACTTATTGTATTTTATGTGCGTATATTTTTTTTAGAATGCTTTTTTCTTTATTTTTAATAATTTTGTTTATTTTATAAAATGATTTGACCACTTGCCAACAAGCGTTTTGCTTTATCATGTTTCATATAATAAAAAATTGTGTTAAGATAATTAAAAGAATAATTTTGTTAATTTACATTGTATATGTATGTTGTTAATGGGAAATAAAGCAATTTTCGGTAATAAACAGAAATTATATATTACGTCTAATAATATTGTGTTATTTTATTAAATTTATTTTTTAAGAAAATATGACAGAACTTTTGTTTACGAAACGTACTTCAGAATTATAATAGGCATCATTTCTCAATATAAAGAGCAAAGTAAATAGACGATTGTAAATTAAACTAATTTTAAATTTCTAGTAAATTTTTTACCCAGCGGTTATGATGCGTAATTACAATCGACCAGCTATTTCACAAATGTTTCAAATACGTGCGTAAGGCCATAACGTTTGAATCGTGAGTCGCTACAAAATCCCTCGATTGTACATATAATGCATGCGCGTGCAACCCAAGCCCCTTCCACTCCGACGCTGCGTCCTCTTCAGAATATGCATTAACGATGACATTTAATAATAAAATGCTTTTCTTGAAGCGAAAACATATTCATAGCTTGATATAAAATTAATATACATACACAGAAATAATAATAAATGCCGAGTTAACATTAACAAAAGAAAATACTAGATAACTGCAAACAATAGAATTATGTCAAAATGTTACTGTATGATAGGTGTATTTTACTTGGCAGTCAGTATGGAATTGTGTCTAGCAGTTAGCGTGACTTCCCTCGCAGCCCTCTATTTCCGAATATTACCGACTACTATAGGATTGCATATTATAATTTGCCAATTAATTTTCGACAATGTCGTCAAAATACTACATCTCCTATACTTTTTTGGTTTACTAGGAAGATAACTTTATTAATAAAAAAAATATCGAAACATACATAATATTAATTAAAATGCAGTTCACCGGCGTTCTTATATCGCTGTAATCAATTTGCACAATTTTATTGATCTACGATTTCTATGAAACTTCGAATAATAGAAGTTTGATACTATTTTCTGCACTAATTATGCAGTGTCTCTTGGGTTGTTTGTTATGAATGATTTCTTAATTTGTGTAACTTGTAATCTTTCTGTTTTCCTAGATGCTAATAAAAATCAGGTCAAGTTAGCTTATATGGCCATAGAGCAATCAGTAATGACAAAAGTTTATATTCATGCCTTGTACCCTAATGGTGATGGAGATAAAGATCGAGATAGGTATATACCAGTTTCATATATTAATACTTGTACTTATTTTTTTTTATCTTAGTGTACTACAGGATCATCTAAAAAAATTATCGTCCATAATAACCCCAAGCCATAAGGATTTAATGATTAACAAAATATATCTGAATGAGTGTCCTTGGCTACCAGCACAGGAAGCTTTGCAAGCGATGGCAGCTTATAGAACCCCAAGAGATAAAGTACATTGTGTGATAAGGTGCACAACAGCAATAATGGATCTGTTATCATTTGCTCAAGATAGAGGATCAACAACTGCTGATGATTTTATACCAGTACTTGTATATGTTATTATTAAGGTAAGTTATTAAATTTAATACAATTTAATTCAGATTGAAGTGAATCCAGTTAAACATGCTTACGTTTATCTAAACCACTCTAATACTATTAGCAAAACTATTCTTATTCTGACCAATTCACTCAATTGTATCAATTTGAAAATAAAATTCTCATGGTCTAAATATAAATATAATTTTGTATTGGCATCATAAATATAAAAAATTACTGAGCCCTCGCTTATAATGGACTCGAATATAACGTACTTTCGGATATAGGCTACACATTCCTTGGTCCCAGCAAAAGCTTAATTGAAATAATGTATTTTTGTTTTAATATTACGGACTTCTGTTATAACGTACACAAATTATGTTAAAAAAAAAATTATAATTCTTTTCTAAATATGTTATGATTCATAACATATTTAGAAAAGAATTATAATTTTTTTTTTAACAAAATTTGTGTACGTTATAACAGAAGTCCGTAATATTAAAACAAAAATACATTATTTCAATTAAGCTTTTGCTAAAGACGGCAGACTATGTGCCCCACACTGTTAAATTTAATAATACACATAAGGTGTATTAGATAAAAATCTAGATTTTACAAAATTAGGGCAATTTTTTACCAATACTGAAGATCCATTGTACAGATACAAAGAGCACTTTAACTATGCAAATATAACATCTCTCAACGTCGAACAATCCTTCTCAGTATATAAACATATTATTATTAAATTTGACAGTGTGGGCACATAGTCTGCCGCCTTTAGTTATGAATAAGGTTGCCAATTTGGGAGCAAACGCAGTGGAAGGGGGTTTTGTTGCACGCGCATCTATTATATGAACATTGTACATGTTTCCGATAGCCATGCAAACAGCCCCGACCGATACCTATACTTATAAATGAATAATAATAATTAATAAATAAAGTTATAAATTTATAAAACGTGCTGGAATACTTACCGTTTCAAACAGCTATACATACCTCGAACACAAATACGTAACCATTTTTTTCCGTATATGCTTTGCACAATTCACATGTCTTTGGCATTTATATTTTGTTTTGTTGTACACGAGAGCAGTATTTCACAAATTTTGCGTTTTATAGTAGTACCAGCGTAAACTAAATCCGGATATTTATTAATTTCTCTGCTTCGAGGTAAAACGGTGTATTTATAGCATTCGACATTATTGATTTACTATTTATTACTTTACACGAAATAACTGTGCTATTTCGCAATCGCCTCGAGATTGGATACGTATTGGAGACACATCTACATATAAAATATAATACATGCGCGTGCAATCGAATCCCCTTCCACAGCGACACTGTGTTTGCCCTAAAATGGGCATCGGTAGTTATAAAGGAGCATGCAATATATGTTAAATACCTTTCTAAACATAGCATCAGTAGCTCAGACACTGCACTTAGTGTTAGGTATAACATAGTGTACTAAGGGGATTTCCCTATTTCTATTTGCACACACTGCATTTATTGTTCGCAAGTAACTTTCGTTCGCATGTTACATCTGTTTCGGTAGATTATTAAGTGCAACTTTAGACGTTAAAAATGAGTACTTGTTCTGAACAGGGGTGTATAGCATAATCAGTTCAAAAGAACATAAACATAATTAAAGAAATTAAAAGTGGTGAGAAACAATCTGATAGTGTCAACAGTTTCTACAATAATTAAAATTAAAGATAAAATTCTTGCATTAGAAAGGACAAACAAAAATGTCAGGCGTAAATCAGTTCGAGGAAGAGTTGATGAAGCTTTTCTACGAGGGTTTGAGTATCAAAGAAGCAATAATATACCAATTAGCGGTCCCATTCTTCCAACTAGAGCAGGAGAATTTGAAGGTTACACGATTATTTAGCAACTGCAGAAAGTACTACTAATATAATTTTAAATAGTGCATTGAACACTTTTTATAATCTGTTTGTGTCAAGAAATCAAAGGGACAAATTCTCGTTACTTCTTTTTTAACGTAGTTTTGTATGGTCCCGACGAGTACGTTATAAAAGTTTTATTGTATTTCCGCATTTTTAAGTTATCTACCAATTTTATTAGCGTTCTTTTCCTTTAGTATATAGCGTGTAACATCTTTCGACAACTGCAAAGGGAAGAACTATTTTAGAGAGAATAAAATTTAAATGCAATATTATTTCAGAACATTTTATTTTTTTAATCGGAATTGCGAGAAAATTATTGCAGACTACAAATAAATACGCATGGATAAACGAGCCGTTATATATGTTTTACACCCAGGTAGATATGAGGGCAATATCATCAGAGTTTCTACTAAGGAAGTTGCGTTGCAACCATCAGAAAAATGGAAACTGGAGAATAGTCGTATAGCAAACGTAGTGAGCAGTCGAGAGTGTTTTATCTCTTTTATTATGACAACTTCGAAGTGTAATCGAGAGTTACGAACATCGGAAATCACGCGACAATTAAATTAAAGCTGTCTGTAATTGCAGTTAAAACATGATTGCTGAATTCGAAAGTTACTAAAAAACCCTTTACTTTGGGCGATTCATAAAGAAAAGACGACCAACTTATGCCTAGAAATTGATTCATGGAAGAATGAGCAAATATTTTGAAAATAAATGAATCTAAATTCACACTTATTGATACAAAACGAATGTTTGTGTGGTGTCGACCCGGTGAACGTACACGTGAAGAGTATACATATAGTGTTCCCACAGTCAAACACAAAGAGCAGAACTTAGTATTTCGACAGGAAAATTGACCTAAAACATTTGTCAAGGTTACGCTAGAACTTTATTTCTTAAAAAGAAACAGACATCAACATAAAAGTAGACGTCTCAATGACCTGACTTTTTCGATGTTTAGTATTTGTGTAGCTATTTGGATTAGAAAATCAAAGATCGCCAACCACAAAGTATCAAACAGTTACGTTAAAACTGCTAAACTATTATTTAGCCAAATTACTGCAAATAATGCAGAAATTTTGCAAGGTTGTAATAAACATTCTATATTAGATGTATTTTACTTGAAATAAATTGTTGGTTGACTGTTTCCAAGTTTTCTGATGGTAGTTAAAAATTGATAATTAAAATATTATTTAATAAGATTATATAATATTTATTTCCAACAGGTTACACACACAATTACAAGCAATATAGCTTATAAGTGAACATAAATGAATACACAGAAAAAACTTTTTAAATAAGTGTAACCTAAATATTAAATAAAAAATACCAGAAAACTAATACGATAAATTGCCAATTAATGCAGATATATTCTCAAAATTACCATAATATATATCCGATACATTTGATATTTTGTCGTTGTTTGTGCAGCATATATAAATATGGGACTTAAATAAGATATTCGTTCTATTTTAGATATAGATGTATTTGCATTTTTTTCCAATACTTTTGATAGATATACTATACATACATATTGCTATGAATAGTGGTTTGTAGATTTAACACGCCACCATCCACAACTAGTTTTCCCAACTAGGTTCCTCAGCCGGAGAATTTTCAAATATGAGACTTCTAACTTCTCGGGTTCCAATTCGGAAAGTCGTGCAATTTCTACAAAGTGAGTTGAGCGCCAGTGAAATGTTCACAATTTATTTATTTATTTTATATATTGAGCTTGAACAGCAATATTGGTAGGTAAAATAAAACAATCGCAGGATAAAATTTAAACTGAATATTTAACACAAAAAAAAAAAAATCTATCTTTATAAAGTATAAAGATTTCTGTATAGTACAAAAATACATGAGGTAAAAATATTCACTGTAAAATTGACAGCTAAGTGAATGAAAAAACTTCCTCTTACTGACTCCGATCAAACTTATCTAAAAATAATAAAGTTTATTTTTAATTTCTCCCCAGAGAACCACACTGTATAATAAGATACTGATACACGATCAAAATTACGCATGCACAAACAGATATGCACAAAAACCCTGATACCCGTCGAACAAACTTTTCAATTTTAATTATTACCAAGAAATGTTAATAATAATCTTTATTATTTATATTTCTAAAAATAAATCTCTTAATTACAATAGAAATATATTTATAATTTTAAATATTATTGACGTCATAATATCTTAATATTACTTACAAGATTTTTTTTTTTGGAAACGAAGAAAGGTTTTTAATATCAAAAATATCGGGAATTTAATATCTTAAATCATCGAGAAACATCAATCTCAAAAATAACAACAATTAACCCCTCTTTAACAATAAACCCGAATTAATTCAATATATTTAAATATTTTTCAACAATACAAGCAACCTTATACACCCATGGTCAATTTACGTCTCACTGAATTGGCCTCAACTTTTACACCAAATCGACATCGTGAAAAACAAGTTTTTTTCTCTTCGCATAAAATTTTTGAATATACACTTTATCTCAGAATAATTGTACATTTATTTTAAATATTATTTTAGAAAAAATCCATAGCAATATGTATACGATACGTTCATGTAGATCTATGTTTGTGTACAATTGGATATAATTAATTTTTTAATCACTTTCTAAATATATAATAGTATATAAAAGTAGTTTTTTTTTAGTATACTTGTATGAAATATATTTTATTTTTCCTATTTATTTATTTCCTGTTTACAAACATTTACATTTAAATATTTTTTCTTTTATATTCATTACCGTATTATTTACTATAATTCATGAATAAATATTTTTTATGAATTACTCAACAATAGCTTAAATTTTTCGCAACATCGCATAGTAAGTATTTATTTGATACATTATTATTTAATTTGCATAGAAGTACGTCTCCATAAAGCATAGATATATAATACCGATCGTCAACGGCATCGTATTAAATGTACCTATACCAAAGTAGCAAAGATGAAACACAAGTTAGTTATCGACTTGAGTTGAAAGAAATGTATCAGATACTAAGTATCGAATATATAAGTGTAAAGTATTGGTATTTATTCGATTGATAAAAGTATCTATTTTGCAAACTACTACTTAACAATTTATTGATTGAACCAATTCAAGAAACTGTCTCCTGACGGTGTATTAAAACTCCATCTTCGAAAATACTAGTAATATTATTATAATAAACTAGAATAAGATGTTGTAGTATACCTATTTGGTAAGAATTTTCTAATAGTTCACTGTTGAAGCCTTTGTTGTTAATTTGCAAATACAAAATAGTTATAGATTTCTCATACGACCATAGATTACATATATTTAAATACTCACACCGATTAGTTATATTTGTTAGTTCATAATGGCAGATTGTGAGCTGAATATTTCCTAAACATCGTTTAATATATTATTTATTTTATATACAACTTATTAGTTAGGCCAATATTTTTGGATTATTCTTCATATGTGATACTAATTTAAACGACATAATAGGTTTGTTTGTTCCAACTCGTTAAGAAAATCGTACAGTGACAGTCCGGTACATGCGCACTGCAGAAAAAGCGTTCCAACTTCATTTTTGACCGTATATTCAACAATACCAAAAGTGTTCCAACTAAATTTTGATCGTACACAAACCAAGTCACAGAACGGTTAGAACAGTTAACAAACTGAAGCATGTACCGTTTGGACTGACATGCGCATTACATAACTTGATCCTATGAAACTCCACTTACCAATATCATAGGACAGAAAAAAGTTGATTATTTCAATTATTACTATTGGCAGTACTTTAATAGCTATTTATGTAACTAGGTTCGTAAGAAGAGTTTTATGGTCGAGAATACGTTTGCAAACCGAGACCCGTAGGGTCGAGGTTTGCATATATTCGAGACCATAAAACTGTACTGTACGAACCGTGGTGCATATGAGATTTTTCATCATACCTACGTTTTTTTAAATAGACGAATTTTGATGATTTTGCACTTTACTTTTATTATATGTATACAGATTAGTAACATCAAGTCAGGAATGTTTGTTGTATCTATGGTAACCATGTTTGTGTCAATATAAATTTACATTTTTGATAGATGTCAAAGTGCATGCAATATATTCTAAAAAGTTTTTGCTTTTAAATAAACTTTATAAATATGGATCAAATAAAGATGGAGGCTATTATAGCTTGTACTGAAATTTTGCTGGAGAAGTCGTGAAGATATCTTACAATTTCCTAAATTGAAAGGATTTTTGACGCATGAAAATGATGGTTTTACACGGTCTAAAACCAGTATTAGCAGATTCAGGAATTGATGTTCTTGGTCTGAAAAGATACGGCGCATGGAAATCTTCCACCGTGGCAGAAAGATCTAATTGTTTGTTTACATTAAGTATTACAAAGTGATAAATTTTTATACAAGGTTCCAGGCGTGGCTCGTGATGACGTATTTGGGAGTGCATGTACAATGATGCGAGTGCTTCCTGTATTCTCGTGTACTAACTGTACCGTTTTCTTAGTAAACACCGAAAACACACGTTTCAAATAAATTTGTTATAAATGTTCTAATATTGCTATTATTTACCTAGGGTCGTAATGAAATATTACAGCCCGCTACCATAGCAACTGTCAATACGGTATGTAAAGTATCACTTACGTTTCAAAAAAAAGGTGTCATAACTGTTTACTTACGTGGTAGGTATGACGAAAAATTGATAATCAATCACAAATACGTTCAAACTTCTTTATAATTGTCACTGGTCCAAAAGCAGTGCAAAACTAACGCTTGTGCACAATAATCACCAAACGACACGCGTACCGTAATGAAAGCGGTAGTTGGAACAAATCTAATTAGGTTTTTGATTTGGAAATTGTTAAATATGACATTATGTATAATTGCGTGCTTGATGAATAAACTCTGATTAATTATTGTTACATCCTATCAATTATTGGGTTTTGATTAGTGCTCTATTTGTTCTTAATTAATGAGCAATTGTTTTCGGTAATCCATGTACATAATAAATAATTTATTGATCCTACAATATGACGAATACTTATATATATATAATCGATAAAGCCTTATTATACCCGAAGGTGTTAAGGCATGACGAATACTTACCTGTACTAAATGTAAGGAATGGGGGGGGGGGGTACAGTTACTTCTTCGTATGTAACAATATAGTGGTATTTCCTAACAGAACCTCGCGGTCGTAATATTACGTTTTTTGAGTGAACAATTTCATATTGAAAACATGTACTTTGCATTTCAGGTGAATCCTCAAGATTTACTTTCTACAATACAATATGTAAATAGTTTTTATTCAAGCCAAATAACGGGAGAAGATGAATACTGGTGGACGCAATTTTGTTCAGCTGTTGAATATACAAAAACTATGGATTACTCCTACTGACATTTTCTGAAAACTAAAGACGGGAATTGTCCGTGGTGCTGCGAATATGCTGGCTCATATTCATGATTGTTAATATTTATATATTTTCTCTTTTCATTAATCTGATTTGTAAATTTTTAATATTTTTTAACATTAATGCTTTCTAAAATAATAATATGTATCCTTATATAATCTTATTATGTAGATATCTAATTACATTTTTTATATAAACTTTTTCATCTAAACCTGTACCTGTTATAGATAGATAATTTGTTTTTGTTTTTTTTTTTTTCAATTATTTTTATATTTAAGATACATTTTATTTTAATATTTAATGAATATACTATTTGTTACATACATATTTACAAATGCCTGTACATAATATATTGTTTTTAGAAAAAGCAACTGTTTAGTATTTATATTATACATGCAACAAATTATATATATTAAAAGAACATATTTTGAAATAAGAAAAATGTAATTTTTTGTATTATTTATTTCATTTGTAGCATATTTATGTACTAAATTAATATAAAACCAGTGTAAAAATTATAACTTTCCCAAAAGTTTTAACTTTGTTCATATACCCACCATTATAAAATGCACAAATTACCGAGTTTAAAAACAATCACAATAGTAACAATACCATGTATGCTGTACACTGAAAACATGGTGATATGGACGAAACAAAAAAAACTATCACAGTAAACTAATATAGAATGTCAAACTGAAAAATGCAACGGTTTTTTAGTATATTTTTGTCACAGAAGTGCATTTCAGACTCGTATTACACATATACAAACTGGTCCCTTATGCGTATCCTTCTTTTTTTAGCGGCAATTACTGTAAGCCTTTTTTAAATTTCTTATAATAACTTAATAATAACATTTTTGAATAATAGTTTTACAGAAATTTGAAGAAAATTAATTAATGGGATTGTAAGTAGAAACGGTAAATTAGAGATGCCAAAATGCCCAATATTATCGGAAGAATCCAAGATTTGATATTCCTGAAATTAAAAAAAAAATAGATTAGATGTGCACAATAACAAGGATATTCAAGTATTAATTGTACAGTGATGTTTAAATAGTAATAGAGAAAAAATTATCTTTTTGTTATTGTTGTATGTTTGAATCCAAGTAAGCCTTTACTTGATGGTAATTCATAATTGATGAAATAAAAATTTAAAAAACAATATCACTTAAATTTCCACTTTATTAGTAAAATACCATTACAATTGTTTCGACACACAGTGTCTTCCTCAGATGGTGTATTACAAACTAAACCTAATAGGTGTTAACAAATTTAAACTTAAAAACGAATACTATAATTAAGAAATTCTTAGAAGCATAGTTCAATAATGGGCATTTTATAATATCGTTTATTGCCCAACAGGTCAAACCCAATTACAGGACAACAATACACAAATGCAAGTATAGCAAACGCCAATTAAGTTGGCGCGAGGAGGGGTAAGTTCGCGCAGGATTAGAAGTAGTGGGGAGATTTGTATTTGGTTGTACATCAAATGTTAGATTCTAACCACTGAGTGTGTATCACTTTATGATCCCCTAGTAAAGTATTATGTTCCGTCAAACGTCGATGACAAATGTATTCTGACAATTACTTGAGTAGTGGGAGTAGACGTTTTAAAAAACGGCTTCTGCGCACCCCCTCCTCGCGCCAACTTAATTGGCGCCTGCTATACCTACATATTAAATAATAATAATAGAGTATCAATAAAGATAATATAAAAACAAAGAAAATATAAATCCAAAAGAAAACAAAGAGCCAATGGGGGTAATTTATGCTCTAATAACCTATTTGCTGAATAAAAAAACCTCTTGCTACCAACAATGTACTTAAAGATCTTGGTGTATTGTTTAACTGTCGTCTTGGTTTTGGCGAATATATTCAAGAATTGCGTTTATCAGTATCCAAACCACTAAGTTTTGTTTTTGCAGCCTCCAAATATTTTAACGAATTTTAAAAAGCCTTTACTTGGTTTTCGCTTTAAGTTAGAATATGCATCGGTTGTTTGGTGTCCATATTACTTAACTCAGCAACTACAGTTCGACTAAGATTTACTCTTGGAGAGGTAATAAATTAACTCACTAATATATCACAGAGGAAAGCGCACGTTTCTTATGGAAAAATTGACTGCCCTGAAATTTTGTCTAGCGTCGATTTCTTCGTATTTCCGTTCGCTCAGTCACTTTCATTCAATCTTCCAACAATGAGAACAAACGCTTTGTGGAACTTTCCTGTAATAAATATCTGATGCTTAGTTGATCGTAGGTATGAATACATATTATACTCTTTGGCCATTTGTAACAATTACATTTTTTAAATTATTTTTCATGTTATAATTAGTTTTGTTTTGCAATGTTTGTGTGTGTATGTATGTACTTGTAGCTTTGCTTTGTGTTTGTCCTGTAATTGGTATCATATACTGTTGGGCAATAAACAATATTATTATTATTACATGGTAGGTTCCAGCTTGGTCATTCAGAAAAATATCGCGAGCGTAATTCAGTTAATTTGCTTGATATTATCGTGCTTTATAATTGCAAGGAAACGTTATAGAAGTGATTTTTGTACACATCACTGTGACTTACGACACGATCTATGATTAAAGATTAGCTTCACTAAAATAATACATAGTTACATTATTTGAGAAACGTAAATTTTTTCAATGAGAACAAAATCATTAGTAATAATTGACTAATAAATGATAAAATGAAATTTTTTCTCTGAAATATTAAGAATTATTCGTGTGGCTTTTAATAAAAGTACATATATAATTAGAGAACGAACATTCTTTCCACATGACTAAGTTCTCCGAATCAATAGCCGTTGTCCATTGTTAACGCTGCGAAAATCAGGTGTCCGAGAAAATCAAACACAAATACTTCATTGTATTACGCCGGGATGTACTGAGCGAAGTTTATAAATATTTCCAATTGCGGATTGCGTTTAATGGAATATATCCTCCGAATACAATCGCTGTGTTGTCCATTGTAATCGCAACGGACCAGATGGCCGCGTAAGACTAACAAATACTTCATTGAATTACGCCGAATCATGTGGTAAGAATGCCCGTTCTCTATATATAATATAAAATGCTTTGCGTTATTTAGAGAACGGATGCAATTTCCATAAAACGCAATCGGCAATTGGAATTGTGTATAACGTCGCTCAGTACATACCGGCGTAATTCAATGAAGTATTTGTTTGACTTACTTGGACACCTGGTCTCGCCGCGATAACAATGGACAAGCCAGCTATTGTATTCGGAGAATATAGTGTTTTTTAAAGTGTTTTCATGAGCGTAGATAGAAGCAGGGTTTTTATAATGTATTTTATTTATTAGTTTATATTTCGTAAGATAAATAAAGTGCTGTGAGTAAGTTTCTTGTTTTCATAGTTTTAACTGTTAATTACATCGTAATTTTTGTGATAGATCCTGTTTAATATCGTTTGATTGAATCTACTTCTCCCAATTATTTAGACGTAAGTGTGCATTGAATTTCGTTCAATTTCAATAACTTACGCGTACATTAGTTTTCATTTATTTAGACCTAGAGCATTGTTTAAGTTACTTTTTCAGATATGATACGGAAGAACGTCGAGAACGGCATCGTAAAACAATGGCGATTGGATTGACGGTCATACTGATTGTATGTAGAGATGATATAACCTACTCCTTGAGCGGAGTAGGTGCACCTACCCGGAGTCCAGCTCCGAACTAGGTGCGGCAAACTAGGTGCACAAATCAGTTCCGACACCAACCGATTATGAGTCATATTTTGCGTCCGATCAGTCAGGGTAATCTTTATGTTTACTTAGGCACACAACTAGGATATACAAATAGCAGTTAACTTATTACATTTTAAATGAGGTGTCAGATTGCAATTTATAGATTTTTTTTTAAATTAAAGTGCATACGATATACACAAAAAAATAATCACAAAAATAATACCATAAATATAGTATTATCGCCTATTTCTTATACAAAAAATATATAAAAAATATAATGTCTAGTCGAGAGACATAATGTTACTGTTAAAAAAAGTGAAGACTATAAATGTATGATGTATTAAAATAAACACATCACTTGGTTTATTTGTATTTTCTCTACCTTCCTTTACTAAATAGGATGTATTTCGATTAGTTGCATAATAAGTATTGTCGTTGTAGTTTTGTGGAATTTAATTTAAATTTTATAAATATTTAAGAATGAGTTCTAATAGGCAAACCAGTATTGTATGGAATTTTTTTTCTGTAGTTGATAAAGACCTTGCTAAATGTAATTTATGTGGCCAAAGAATGTGTTACAAAAGTTGTGTGAAATGGCTGATCGAAATCAGGATCCATTTCAGTGGTGAAAGGACAGTGAATATTTATTCCCGATTCTAAGTATCGTTGTAAAGGAAATTTTTTGTGCAATGGCTACTTCAGTTCCATGCGAGAGACTTTTTTCTAAAGCGGGGTATATTTTAAATGAAAGAAGAACACGGTTAAGTGCGAGTAAAGTAGAAAAACTAGTTTTCCTAAATATGAACGATGACTTCATTTAGATTTAAATACAAAAATTAAAACTATTTTTTATGTATTAGTTCTTATTATTTTTACTTCTTATTATATATTTTTTTGTGTAGCTAAAAATTTAGTTTTTCTTATGACTAGAAATCATACTAAATACTAATTATTAAAAAATAAATATATTTGGTT
This sequence comes from Melolontha melolontha, assembly GCA_935421215.2. Classification (NCBI taxonomy): domain Eukaryota; kingdom Metazoa; phylum Arthropoda; class Insecta; order Coleoptera; family Scarabaeidae; genus Melolontha; species Melolontha melolontha. Next base: position 17,401,385 of record OW285240.1, on the reverse strand, counting down.
GCACAATTGCTATATACAATTATTCGGAATCGCAGCAACTACAATTGCCAGTTGTATTTATTTATACATATAGGAGTAGTTGCGTCGTTTATTTCTCATATTTCGCTTCGCTTAGTCGGACTCGTTCCAGGCGGACCTACTCTTTTACATAATACGATGCGAATATGTAGGTGCAACTGCGAGATCAACTCTCGGACGCTCCGACTTGAACGATCGGAATCAGAATTGTACGACTCGGAATCGTTTCAATCGGATCTACTCTTTTGGAAAATGCGAACTAGGTGCACCTGCTCCGGCACGCGAACTAGGTTCAAAGGAACAGGTTCGGTTCAGAGCAACCATCTCTAACTGTATGTCCATTGTCAGTGATTCCGAAATTTATTACAAAATCCGTAAAATATCGTAAAAAATTCGTCACTTAGGATCGCAAACACATCTGAACTCTGTAAAACTTTTATGGCGGCTAATATTCCATTAAATAAACTTAGCAATCCCACTTTAAAAATATTTCTGAAAAAATATACTGGTCGAAATGTTCCTGATGAATCAACTTTACGCAAATACATATTATGTTTCTAGGTGCTATACGAGAACAGTAGAACGCATTAGAAGCCATCTTTTAAATCAATACATATGGATAAGCGCCGACGAAACGGTGGATATGTTAGGACGCTGTGTGGTAAATGTAGCGGTGTACTACATCCAACTATTCCATATAACGCATATGTAATAGCAACAAAAGTTATAAATACAGTTGATGTGGAAACAGTTGCTAAAACGATTAATAAGAATATTCAAAATATACTTCATTCCGACGACAGGTACAAAGAAAAAGTACTTTTATTTGTAAGTGACAGAGCTGCATATATATTAAAGGAAACATATGCTAATTTGCTGCATATTACTTGTGTAGCACATGTTCTCCGCAGAATCTATGAATATATCAGAGCACCTTTCCAGAAGTTGACAGACTTGTATCCGCTTTTAAAAAATTTTCAGAAAAGCATCTGTCACTGCCTCCCACTCCAGTAATAACTTGATGGGGAACATGGCTGGAAGCCACTAGTTATTATGCTGAGAATTTCGATAGTCTAAAACATTTCGTAACACTGCTAAAGGAGAATGCTAGAAGTATTGGTGAGTGCAAGGAGCTCACACAAACCCAAATTTAAAAAATCAGTTGTACTTTCCTCACGAACACTTTGAAAAATTGCCAAAACTAATCACTTATTTTGAAAATCGAAATCTCAAATTAAATGACGGATTAACCACATTAGATGTGGCTGTTAATAATTTGAAAAGTATTCCAAGTGACTTCGGATGTGGCCTTCGGCAGAAGTTTGAAGCAATTCTTAATAGAAATCCAGATTTAATTACATTGCAGCAATTATGTATGGAGACAATTCCACAAAATCTAACGGCTAAATATGAAGAAATAAAAGAATATTTCCAGTATGCACCTATAACCAGTTGCGATGTAGAAAGGACGTTTTCTATTTATAAGGATGTACTTAATTCAAAGAGAACAAAATTGACAGAAAAAAACCTTGAGAAACTATTGCTAGTCAATATTAATACTCCTTTACTCAACTTGAACGACAAAATGAACAAATAAAAATGTTCCAATTATAGAAATAAAATTAAAAACTTTAAAAATACAACTTTTCAACAAATACATATGTATTTCGTAATTTTATAGATCACCACCCGTTTGTTTTCCAATTATATAAATAAAATTAAAAACTTTATAAATACAACTTTTCAACAAATAAATATGTATTTCGTAATTTTATAGATCACCACCCGTTCGTTTTCCAATTATATAAATAAAATTAAATATTTTAGAAATACAGCCTTTCGCCAATACTGCACTGGGTGGTAAGCGTGTCCGTTCTCGAGATAATTGAACAACTTTCATACTTTATTATGATACGTTAATGTTATCATCATCGGTCAGAAATAACAAATCTTGCAACGGGTAAACAATATTAAGGCCAATTTATTATATCGCAAACTGCGGACACTTGATATTGCTCCCCGATATGCTTTGCCTTTGTGCTGGAGCATTGTCTTGTTGGAAAAAGCCTTTTGTACTCATTTCAGTATCTTTCTGCATTTATTGTTTTGTTAAAAAATATGGCTCCGATGGCGTATTCATCCTTGCCGCTACCCACACACCATTTTTTTTAGATATGTTATGATGTCTCGACAAATTTACAAGGATTTTCTACCGACATTATTATCATATCTTGCTTAATTAAATATGCTGATGCTAAGGATAAAACACTTATAAAGAAAGAACATTGACATTAACCTTTACATTAAATTCTAGAGATTTGTGGAATTTTTTTAATGATAAACGTAAATCCTCTTAAATTTCTGGCACTATTTTCGATAATAATACTAAATTTATTAACCCTTTGGATGTACAGTGATAAAAAAATGGGGGCTTTATTTTTAACTAAAAATAGTACACACAAAATAATGAATAATGAAAAATTGTTATAAAAGTTGTAAAGTAACAGAGATATTCACACTTATGCGAGCAACACAGGAACATCTTCTAGAGCAAATGTTCGAAGTTACCGCCTCCTGCTTAACAAGCTTGTGCTCGCCGTATTCACGAATTGTAACACGCTCGGATATTTTGCCTGCTTATTGTGTGCGCAGCATCTTGAAGACGTATGGTCGATAATTGAATGTTTTCAATTTCATTATCATTATTGTACATCAAATTTTTCATATGGCTCTTATAAAACTCCATCGGGTTCAAATCGGGTGACCTAAGTGGCCATGCAATAGGACCCACTTCTACCTATCCATCGGTCATAAAACGCATTATTTAAATGCTCACACACTTCGTAACTGTTATGAGGTGGAGCACCATCATGCAAAAACCACATGTTTGACGCATGTGAACACCCCGTGTTGTTCCTGTGTTGCTCGCAGTGTGAATATCTCTGTTACTTTATAAGGTCGAGATGATCTGTAATGGAGTGTACTTACTGCTGCCGACGACCTATTACCAAGCTTAGTAGACTGTGATTGTAAATTTGTATTTATTTCATCGTTAGTAACAATCTTATTCTGATTTATGGAAGTTACTTATCTTGTTCATAAGCAAGCTTATGAATTACTATTGTCAAACTCTCGAAATTGAAAAAAAAATTTAATAGAGCATCTCTATTAATTTTTTTTTTTCAATTTCGAGAAGGTATTCAAACTACTATTACATTCTAGAATGTTTTGAAAATTCATTTTGGTTTCTAATAATTTTGGCCAAATAGGTGTTTACACTGATTCTTCGCATGCATTCGACATTATAAGTCATTACGTTTTGTTATCTAAATCTAGCTCCGTTGGTTTGTGCCATCCGCATTGAATCCCATATGCTCGTATTTGGAAAATCAAAGTTGTTATGCATCCAATGACGCAGCACCCATCGCGCGAATAATTTTCTCATATCTAAATCTTGATGTAAAATTTTGTGCACCCGCTCAGATGCTATCCTACAAGCCTTAGCTATAGCCATAACAGTCGATCGACGATCTTCCATCACAGTTTGATGCACTAAATAGACCATTTCGTCAGTTTTTAATGAAGAGGAGGCTTTAGCGTATACAGAGTCTAACTTAACTTTTATTTGCCGAGTCTTTTTCCCTTTCAAATGAAGGAATTTTATCACTGCGCGATACTTAGTTTTTTTCATTGTTGAACGACAATGTGAATTGACAACTTTAGAAGTGCGCCTTAGACAAACTACCGATCAGTATGACTTGCAATTTTGACAGTTTACATATGTCGAGGCCATCTATCGGGCGGCGAAAGAATTTTTCTATAATTACTTTATGTCGGTAAGGCCGAAAACATTTCAAATATCCCTCGTATTATTATTATTAAGGCAAAAATTATAACGGGTGTTCAAAAACATTTGAAGTCAAGTGGGCTCTGAACAAAAAATCGTCTATCTTTACTTAAGTATAGCAAACGCCAATTAAGTTGGCGCGAGGAGGGGGTGCGCAGAAAACGTTTTTAAAAACGTCTACCCCCACTACTCAAGTAATTGTCAGAATACATTTGTCATTGACGTTTGACGGAACATAATGTATTTGCTAGGGGATCATAAAGTGATATACGCTCAGAGGTTAGAATTATCTGACATTTGATGTAAAACCAAATAAAAATCTCCCCACTACTTCTAATCCTGTGCGAACTTACCCCTCCTCGCGCCAATTTAATTGGCGTTTGCTATATCTGATTTGTAATAATGATTAAATGTCAACTGTTGTCTGTCAAAAATCAATCTATCTCAGACATGACTTCATATTTTCAAGGACTACTTTGACTTTGAATGTTTCTGAACACCCGTTATCGACAACAAAAAATAATAGACAATTGAACGGCAGAAATATATCAACTTAAAGTGAGAATAGTGTTATTAATTCTGTAATATTATTAATAGTAAATATAAGCATATTCTCATGTTTTCAAATTTAGGTATGAAATTTATCTATTAACAAGTATTAATACAGAGATAGCTTTGATTTATCGATTTTCGAAAACCCTCTGCATCTGATTCGGTGCCAATAATTAGAACTAAAATAATCCTAAGTAAAGGTTCCGTCTAAAAGGGGTTTAAGCAAATGATCAAAAGTAATTGACAATAAATAATTTAAATTCTTAAATAAATTTAAACAATTTCTTATACACTCTTCATGAGAACAACTTCTAAAAATATCTTGTAATCTTGCAAGGCGGTATATAAGTATTACTAAGATATATTTTTTCTCTAGTACCTTTTCCCTATTAAACTGCTTTAAATTGGCTTTTTCAAATGAATTTAATTCATATAATAAATAAACTTACATTTGATTACTTGATTTTGTATCACTGTCAGACGTCCACGTGGTTACCTTTTCTCTTATTGGTTTTTTCTCTGCTTCCACAATCTCTCCAACTCTGTACTTTTGCATCAGTTCACGTGCGTCTGTGGAATGTCCTACATCTTCAAAAGCTTCGCTAGCGTCCTTTCCTGCTTGTTCTAATAGCACCTCTTCACCTCCTGGATGCTGTAATTAATATTTATTTAAGACAAAACAATAATATATGAGTGATTATTAGTAAAATATCAAGTGATAAGACAAAATAGGGTTTCAAGTAAAATATTAGTTTGATTAATTAAGAAAATTACAATTGTATAGTTGTAATTTTTGCTCCAATTTTTCAATAAAACTATCCATTTAAGCGAAAAACATGCATACATAGAAAGGTTTGAAACGAAGCGAAAAATATTCCAGCAATTACTTCTCATTATCCTGGTTAATTTTTTCAACAGTACGAAAGTATTGTGTCAATCAAAACAAATTGATTGCTATGGTTTGACCTTTTGGATTGTTAAAATTTCATCGCATTTTTTTTATTAAAAGCAAGTTCAAGCCTTGTATGGATCTTGTTAGTTTAGTTATACGAGATATTTATTGAGATTCGAGAAAAATATATATGTGATAAAACTTAATATATATTCTTTTCGAGTATTGATTCATTTTAAAAGAAGAATTTCCCATAGATTATTTATTTAGCACATGACTTACATATACTGAAATTTCAAGTTAAATATACATATACACAGAACAGGGTTGCATTTTAAAATCAAGTTCAACATCTGAACATGTCACGAAGCTAGTTGCTTCAAAGAAGCCACTCAGCTGTAATATGGTGAATAGTCTGACGAGGTTCTCCGCACTCGCAAGTCTGTGTCTCAGTCAGTCACCATTACCATTTACAGCATGAATAACCGCAGATGTGAGACAATCTATCATTGAGTATCTTCCATTCGTGGCGAGCCAGTTCCATTCCTGGTTTAAGAATACGGTAGGATCGATGATTAGGCCGCTTGTGCGGGTTTCAAGGCTTCTCAATATTCTCCCTATATATCATTTGGGTTGAAATTTTCTGCTATATGTTATTCTGCTACCAGTAGTGGAGGAAATCTAGATTTCAGTCTCGACAGGCCGGCATCAGGTAGGTCACTTGTGTACTGGGAGGTGGGGATTCGATATTATTTTGTTATATTCTCTAACCAGGTTTTCCTATCTCCGGATGGTGGGAGGTGCAATATAGCTAAGAACGAGGAACCAGGGTTGGAGGTGTACTTTTTAAACAAGCGCTAATTATTCTCATGGTCTCATTGAGCTTGATGTCAATCATCTTTGTGGCAGTTGTTAAGCAGACTAAGGCGCAGTATTCAGCTACCAGATAAGCAAGACTAAAAACTGACATTTTAAGGGTGGTTGCGTTCGCACCCCAAGCAGCACCGCAGGGTTTGGGGATTATGTTATTTCTAATGTTTATTTTAGCCACGGTGTTCTCTAGATATTTTTTATATGAGTGTGTTCGTTCCATTGTTACTAGATATTTTGGGTAAAGATTATAACGTACCATATTGTTATTGAAGTAACTACATCTGCATAATATATTGTATTATAGAAATGAAATAATAAATAAAGAATTAAAAAAAAAACATTGCATCTTCTTTTCCTAATAAAGAATTTACTTAGCTATGTCTGTAAATAACGCAACAAAAAATCGTTTCAAAACGATTAACAATTATTTAAGAAATGGAAAAGCTAGTCTTCAGCAATGCTTGCTACAGAAAAAGATGGATTTTTTGAAAGGCTAGATATTAGATCAATTTTCTGAAATGAGAATTAAGTGACGTTATGTAAGTAATTTATATAAATGGAACCCAGATTTAATTTTATGTTTATGCATTTCTAGTTCAATAGGTTTCACTGACGTGTTTAACAGAATTTGTTTATATAGTTTTAGTAATTTCTCTAAGGCGCCCTTGCCAAAACCCAATGTTACCCACAACACTAATTCTATTACAGTATTACAATAACGAATTCCTATATTTTATGAAAATATTACGTGGTTTTAATGTACCGTATCCTATCAGTCTGACTTTGAACGTTTAGGAGTAAAGGTGTTTTTAGAGCAATATCGTGAAATACCATTTATTATAAAGTTACTGTTAAAAGTGTTATTTCATTATGTTCTGCATTGTGATAATATACCAATGAGTGCTAAATAGTCATACTAAAGGGGTATTAGAACCTTCGGCTGTAAAATTATTCTATACATACGATACTGAATATTTCTCGCAAGACAACGCATCTTGCCACAAGACAAGGCGAACAATGGCATGGTTTAGGTAAAACAATATACTCGTGTTTGAATGGCACGCACAATCTCCAGACTTGTTGCCTATAGGAAACTTGTGGTGCATCTTGAAGAACAAGTTGTTCAAGTGTAAAAACAAAAGGAAAAATATCTATTTGAAACATACAACAGTCTGTAATTTGATATTTGTACCTCATAATTTGATTTTCTATAAAAAAAATGGGGTTCTCATACATTTGGTCAACGCTGTACTTACCTATATTTCCTAAAATAATAGTTTAATGGATAAAAACAAAATTTCAAAACATTTTACAAAACAAGTCACTTCCATGTCTGTGAAATCTATGAAAGTAACATTTACAAGACTTGATAAGTGGATCAGTTCAGGTTTCTTTTATGAACATACATATATACAATTGTGACACTTCAAGACCATATTGATAATATTTTATTTGGCCTCCGGTATCAAGTAACTTTTGCCAGTTGTAATTTTGAATTAATTACATTATTTTACTTGCTGAAGCAGTATAATTATACGGAATATAGGATGTCACAAACTTCACAGCCCAGGACCCATCGAACCAACTTAAGACACAAAAACCGGCCGATGGAGTAAGGATAAATTACATTATCTTTTTTTGTCTTTAATTATGGTATCTGCTTTAATCAATAATTTGATTATTTGGTTGGATATATTTTTATTATTGAAACTTGGAAGAGTAGTGAAGTTTGTGGGCAACGAAATAATAGTCAGCCATCATATGACTGTCCCACCTTCCTTGGTATCTATTCTCCATTGTTTTTAGGTCTTGGTGGAAACGTTCCCCTTGTTCTTCGCTTAGATCTCCTAAATTGTGTTGGAAATGATGTAGATGACTATTGAGAGTATGAGACTATGAGTGTAATTTTATACTCATATTACAGCCTAAATCTTTGAATCGCACCCTACCAAATTAGTGGTGGCAGAACGCCCAGCAACAAAACCATGTTGGTAAGGAGACAGCTCAGACACTTTGTTCATATATTAAAGATTCGAAAACCTTAGCAAAATTGCTTAATATGGTAACTGGTCTATTAAACAGAGGTAATCAAATAGGTATTTTTATTATTCACATTAAAATATATTTATGAAGTTTCACACAAACAAATTATATTTCTGAGTTATATATACTTATTGTTAGTAATACCCCCTAATACTTTCTATTACGGTCCTTGTATTTAATGCCAGGCAGGCAACCTGCTTTCTAATCGCTGTGTAAACATATCGTACTTAACCCCGCAATAATATAATTATCAAAACCCTTAAGCGTTTCTTATTACGTGAAAAATAATATACAAGTGATAGTGTGATAGAGTTTCTCGAAATACGATAAGATTGTGTGTGAGAAAATAATAAACTGTGCCCTTAATAGCAACAATTTATTATTGTTTTGAAAATGCCTTTCTTTGAAAAATGTGACATGCTGGAAACATACTTGATGTGTCAAAAAAATTATGAAAGAGCGATTCAACGATACAGTGAATTATTTTTTGGGCGACAAGTGCCATACCGGCATTACTTTTTAAGACTTTATCGACAATTTCGAAGTAATGAAAATGTTTTTGACAAGAAAAGGACAAAGAAGACAAATATAATTTCAGAAGAAACGGAAATTACCGTGTTGACGTATTTTGAAGTGCATTCTAGAAATTCGATAAGACAGATATCTAGAGAAAGAAGCACTTCTTTTACAAATATTCAAAGAATTTTAGAGAAACATAAATTTCCGCCGTATAAATTTCAACCAGTTCAACCATTTATTGCTAAATGTACTGAACATCGAAACTTTTCCCGACAAGTATTGTGGAGTGACGAGGCAAATTTTTCAAATAGCGATAGGTATAATAGAAAAAATAATCATTACACAGGTCTACAAAATTAAACTTTTTGACAGATGTTTTTATTTTGAAAACTGATTTTATATAATTTTGGTAGGCTGATTTCAAAAATTCTATGCATTTATTTGTATCACGTAAGGTTTTTTGCAAATATTAAATGAAAAAAAAACGATATTTCTAAAAAAATTTGTGAAATCTTTGTCTTTTTGCCAGAAACCTGCGTTGTCCGGAAATTCGGTTGTATGTTTTTAAGGGCATATCCCGTTTTAACATCCAGCAGTAGTCCGCAATCATCGTTATGCTCCATCTGCCTTGGTATCGCCGTTCCATTTCCTTAATGTCTTGGTGAAACCTCTCTCCCTGTTCTTCGCTAACTGCTCCAAGATTTTCAGGAAAATAGTTCAAGTGTGAAAACAGGAAATGCACTTTCAAACTCATATTACAACCTAGACGATGAAAGTGTTGTAACATATTTTGAACGATATTTTCGTAGTTTTCGTCCTTAGAGTTACCAAGAAACTTATCAATTACTTCTTTAAATGAAACCCAGGCGTTTTTCTCGACATTGGTCATTGTGTTTTGAAAATCCTTGTCATTGCATAATGTTCTTATCTGCGGCCCAACAAAAATACCTTCTTTTAACTTGGCATCGGATAACGCTGGAAATGTCTCGCACAAATATTTAAAACACTGTCCATTTTTGTCTAGGGCTTTAACAAACTGCTTCATCAAGCCAAGTTTGATATGGAGAGGAGGCAGTAAAACTTTTTTGGGGTCAACCAAGCTATCTCTTAATACATTTTTGCTACCAGGTGTAAGGCTTGTTCTAGAGGCCCATTCTATTTGAGTCCAATGTCTATCCCTTGCTCGACTATCCCACTCACAAATAAATCATGGAAATTTTGTATAACCTCCTTGTTGTCCTAGTAGCATGCACAGCACTTTAAGGTCACCACAAAGCATCCACTGATATTCTTGGTAGTTTATTTTCTTTAAAAGAAGTTCAAAATTTTCATACGTTTCCATTAAATGTACCGAATGGGCAACGGGAACCGAGGCCAGCTCGTTACCATTGTGCAATAAAACGCCTTTTAAACTACGCTTACTTGAGTCAATAAACAGGCGCCACTCTTCTTTTACATACGGCACATTTCCTAATTTTGAAATTAAGTCAGGAATATTGTTGCAATACACTAGCGGTCCGTCTTGAGTAAAATATTAACATAACTCTTTTTCGCGATCCCGATAAAAGCTTGATGTGACGCCAGATGCCAGTAAATGTTTCTCACGAAGTCGGGAGGCTAACAATTCGGATGCATCCTTAGGAAGGTGCAAATCTCTAATTAAATCATTTAGTTCGCTCTGGTTAAACACTTCGGGCTCTCTGAAATCTGGTGTGAAATCTGAGTCATCTGGGTCGCAATTAGATTCCTCTGATTCTGACGATTTCACGTTTTCTAGTGCTTTTGGGGCGGTAGGTATCGGTACATCTGGTCCATGAGGAACTGGTCGAATAGCAGAGTCAAGATTGGGATACACAATTTGTTTCTTATTTTTTCTGTTGAATCCTTGAACATTACACGAACAAAAATAACAATCATCACAGTGATTTCTAGGCTCTCGCCATACCATAGGAACACCAAAGCTTAAACATTTCTTCCTACCTTTTTGCCAGTTTCTTAATGCTTCAACGCAAACGGAACAAACAGTATGAGGAGCCCAGGACTTGTCTTGGTCGCCAATTTTTACACCAAAATAAGCGTGGTATACATTTTTCACAAACGAAGTTATAGTTTGCCTCTGCTTTACTACGACATAACTACCACACATATAACAAAAGTTATTCGGATTGTTCACACAATGTCTTCTTTCCATATTTATACGTTCTAGAACACTTAAAATACGCAACAACGAAGACAACAAGCGCGTGGACACAGTAGCACGACGACTAACACAACCAAACTGCACATAAGCAGGTTTCAACGTTGTATTGACGCTTCTGCGCCGACTCTGTTGCTTTGCTGAGAAATCTAATATTAACCAGTGTTGCCAAATCCCATTTAATTTCATAAAAATAAATTAATTTAAAAATCATGCCTAACATGGAACAAACATATTCTTGTCATAGGTATGTATATTAATAAATTAACATTTTTAAGATATATAGCGCTATAAAAAAAATTTACGTGATAGAGCAAAAATATGGCGTTTTTTGGAATAAGGGCCCCCAAACATATACAAATTAGCAAACAGCTTTCAAACATCAAAATCACTGTAGACCTGTGAATTATTGGAGTAGAGAAAATCCTCTATTAGTTCAACAGCGTAGTCCACAGAGACATTTTAGTATTAATGTTTGGTGTGATTTGATTGGATTCACAATTGTAGGTCCATATTTTTATCACGGTACCTTAACAGGAGAAAGATTCATAGAAATCCTAAGACCTAAGAAGAATTTCTAGACAATGTTGATTTAGCGACTCGGCCAAATGTTTATTTCCGACAGGATGGGGTGCCTGCCCATAATTATCGGGCTTTCCAACACTTCTGCAAACTCTTTGGAGATAGATGGATAGCCACCTAATTCGTTTTATCCCTCGTTCGTCTAACCTAACACCTCTAAACATTTGTTTTTGGGGATATGTAAAAAACGAGACATACAAAGACAGAGAAAGCGAAAATGAACTTCAGGACGCTATCCGCAATGTTATTAATTATATTGATGGGAGAGTTGTTTTTAATGCATCACTAAGTGTTTTAAAAAGAGCCCAAAAATGTGTCGAAGTAGGAGGCAATGTTTTTTGAAAATACAATTTAGAATTTTTTTATTATACTACAAATTTACTTTATAAATAAATTGTGTTCATCAAAGTTCATCAAACATTCTGTTTTTGAATTACCTCGGTTATTTTCAACTTTTGTGAAAAAAGTCATATAAGCACTTTTGTTAAGCAATTGATTTTGCATCGATTGGTACAATATTATACTGGGTGTTCCATTAGAAAAATATACATTTTTAAAATTACAAGCGGAAATTTACAAGTTCAATTGTTTTACTGTTTTTACTATTGTAATCAACGGAAAAAACAATACAACTTTCCTAATTTAATCGACTAAGTAACTCCTACAATAACGAAGATGGCAATGGTGAACAGTTAATTTAGATCAGTCTGTATACACTATCGGTTGTGTCCGAAGATGCACGTTAATACGGTCTCCGCAGGTTGCGGCTGTGTCTGTGAGATGGAAATCCTTAGCTAAGTCTTATATATGGATGTGGGTTTTCGTGCAGTTTTTAAATTGGGACTTACTGACTCGTGCCGAGAAATATTTAGAACAAGAAACATACATACGCTTACCGGTTTCTACATTCTGGGGTGTACTTTGTGTGCGAGAAGGGGTATGAGCAGTGCGTTTGGCAGGTATGTTTTAAATCATAAGTACAGTACTCGCGGGACGGAAAGTGTCTATTTTGCGGTGCCACAAACAACTCTGACCAGGGTGCAAAAGAACGCAAATAGTCAGGTCTTAAATATTTATAATCATATCCCAAAGTACATTAAGGACTTGAGCAGGGAAAAGTGCTTCAAGAAAACATTAGAAAATTTTTTAAATATACAATCTTTTTATTCTTCGGATGAATTTTATTCAAAAAAATTTTAATGTGGTGTGTGTGTCACGTTTTATTTTGTTTTTATATATTTACATGTACTTGTATACATATACTTAACGAGTTCTATACACTTGTATAATTTTGAACAAATAAATATATTATTATTATACTTGTTATGAATAGAGAACGGACGCAATTTCCATAAAACGCAATCGGCAATTGGAATTGTGTATAACGTCGCTCAGTACACCCCGGCGTAATTCAATCAAGTATTTGTTTGACTTACTCGGACACCTGGTCTCGCCGCGATAACAATGGACAAGCCAGCTATTGTATTCGAAGAATATAGTGTTTTTTAAAGTGTTTTCATGAGCGTAGATAGAAGCGGGGTTTTTATAATGTATTTTATTTATTAGTTTATATTTCGTAAGATAAATAAAGTGCTGCGAGTAAGTTTCTTGTTTTCATAGTTTTAACTGTTAATTACATCGTAATTTTTGTGATAGATCCTGTTTAATATCGTTTGATTGAATCTATTTTTTCCAATTATTTCGACGTAAGTGTGCATTGAATTTCGTTCAGTTTCAATAACTTACGCACACATTTTTAGTTTTCATTTATTTAGATCTAGAGCATTGTTTAAGTTACTTTTTCAGACATGATATGGAAGAATGTCGAGAACGGCATTGTAAAACAATGGCGAGTTGGATTGACGGTCATACTGATTGTATGTCCATTGTCAGTGATTCCGAAATTTACTACAAAATCTGTAAAATATCGTCAAAAATTCATCATTTAGGATCGCACACACATCTGAACTCTGTAAAACTTTTATGGCGGCTAATATTCCATTAAATAAACTTAGCAATCCCACTTTAAAAATATTTCTGAAAAAATATACTGGTCGAAATGTTCCTGATGAATCAACTTTACGCAAATATTATGTTTCTAGGTGCTATACGAGAACAGTAGAACGCATTAGAAGACATCTTTTAAATCAATACATATGGATAAGCGCCGACGAAACGGTGGATATGTTAGGACGCTGTGTGGTAAATGTTGTAGCTGGTGTACTACATCCAACTCTTCCCTATAACTCATATGTAATAGCAACAAGTGTTATAAATAGAGTTGATGCGGAAACACTTGCTGAAACCATTAAGGAGAATATGCAAAAAATGCTTCATTCGGACGCCACGTACAAAGAAAAAATACTTTTATTTGTCAGTGACAGTGCTGCGTATATGTTAAAAACAGGCAGACTATTGAAGAAAACATATCCTAATATGCTGCATATTACTTGTGTAGCACATGCTCTCCACAGAATCTGTGAATATATCAGAGACACTTTTCCGGAAGTTGATAGACTTGTATCACCTTTTAAAAAAGTTTTCAGAAAGCACCATTGAGAGTAGCTCTTTTCAGGGAAAAATTTCCATCTCTGTCACTGCCTCCCACTCCAGTAATAACTAGATGGGGAACATGGCTGGAAGCTACTAGTTATTATGCTGAGAATTTTGATAGTCTAAAACATTTCGTAACACTGCTAAAAGAGGATGCTAGAAGTATTGGTGAGTACAAGGAGCTCACACAAATCCCAAATTTAAAAAATCAGTTGTACTTTCTTCACGAACACTTTGGAAAATTGCCGAAACTAATCACTTATTTTGAAAATCGAAATCTCAAATTAAATGACGGATTAACCACATTAGATGTGGCTGTTAATAATTTGAAAAGTATTCCAAGTGACTTTGGATGTGGCCTTCGGCAAAAGTTTGAAGCAATTCTTAATAGAAATCCAGATTTAATTACATTGCAGCAATTATGTATGGAGACAATTCCACAAAATCTAACGGCTAAATATGAAGAAATAAAAGAATATTTCCAGTATGCACTATAACCAGTTGCGACGAAGAAAGGACGTTTTCTATTTATAAGGATGTACTTAATTCAAAGAGAACAAAATTGACAGAAGAAAACCTTGAGAAACTATTTCTAGTCAATATTAATACTCCTTTACTCAACTTGAACGACAAAATGAACAAATAAAAATGTTCCAATTATAGAAATAAAATTAAAAACTTTAAAAATACAACTTTTCAACAAATACATATGTATTTCGTAATTTTATAGATCACCACCCGTTTGTTTTCCAATTATGTATATAAATAAAATTAAAAACTATATAAATACAACTTTTCAACAAAAAAATCTGTATTTCGTAATTTTATAGATCACCACCCGTTCGTTTTCCAATTATATAAATAAAATTAAATATTTTAGAAATACAGCCTTTCGCCAGTACTGCACTGGGTGGTAAGCGTGTCCGTTCTCTAGTTATGAATATAGCTATGGTTGCTTTGGTGACATTAGTCAATGAGCGGTGCTGAATATTTCCGATTTTTAATAATATTTTTATATTATTAAAAATGTTTTTGTTTTATACAAAATTTGGTGAGGTTTTATCTACTAAAATATGTTTCAATTATTTTGTTATATACTTTATATTATACTAGTTCTGCAAAATTCGTATTTGTAGGTCATATTGAGTCAGAAACTATCACTAGTAGTTGAGAAGATGTTAAGCTTGTAAAATTGATATTTAAATTTAATGAAAAATGAATAGTAAACAGACTAGAAATGTAATTGTAAATCATCGAACCTCAACATAGACTTATAACAACTTTTAGAAAGGTTCCAAGGACACACATTCTTGGAAATTAATAAATATAATTTAATCATTATATTTAAAATTGATCGCATGCAACAAGTTTGTTATAAAAATACAATACTGTCGCTGTTTATAGGTCTTAGTGTAAAAATGTATAGAAGTCTAGTATTCTAAATTAGATGTATCGTTTTTAGATACAATTGAAATGTATTTTTAACAGGAATAGAATTATGTTTATTTATGTGTTTTCTTTTGGTAAAATTTCAAATGAATATTTTTAGATTCAATGCTCTAGTTAACTTACAACGTATGTCAAAGGCCATGTTATTGTAAATGGTATATCTAATTTACTATATAGTTGATTGACCAAGAGTATATGTATTGAAACGCTATGTAAATGTAGGTTAAAACACTGGTTTTAAAGTTCCAAATATTTTTAATATACGAGGGATGCCTTTTATATTTCGGCAACAGAGAACAGAAACTAAAATTAATCATTGTACATGGCTTTATTGTTTTTCAAAATATTCTCCATTAAGATCAATACACTTTTGCATGCGCTTGAACCAATTTTCGAAGTACTTTTTCCACTCCGATTGAGGTACCCCCAAAACATGCAATTTGAAAGCATGATCCGTTTCTTCAAACGTCGAAAAACGTTGACCTCGTAATTTATTTTTGATTTGCGGGAACATATATAAGCCATTGAATGTCAAATCAGGGTTGTTGATACCACTTTTTCATTTGTCAAAAACTCTCTTGTTTGAGCCGATGTGTGAGAGCTCGCATTGTCCTGGTGGAGAATGATCCGTATTCGCCTATTTTACCGAGTACTTCTGGCAACTAAATGCTTATGTACCATTCAGAATTGACCATCCAACGTTGCACTATAGTACAGTTGCCACATCCGGTTTTTCCGAAGAAACAAACGACCATTTGGTTCGAAGTACTTCGTGCGCGAACAACTTTTGTTGGATTTGGCTCATCTGGAAAGTCCCATACAGTCGAGTGCTGTTTACTTTCGGGCTCATACGCGTAAATCCATGATTCGTCACCTGTTACGATATTAAAGACATGTTTTGAAGTGTCCCGATCTTTTTTTTAGCATTTCTTTCTACCAATCGACATGAGTCGTTTTTTAAGCGATTGTGAAATTATGTTGGATCCAACGCGAATAATTTTTTTGACAGCCAAATGTTCATGCAAAATTGAAAGTATGCTGGTCTCACTAACGCCCAAGGATACCTCTATCTCATGATAAGTCACACGACATCTGGCGATATCAGTTCATGAACAGCAGCAATGTTTTTCGGAACAACAACCGATTTTGGACGACCTTCACGAAATTCGTCAATGAGTGAAGCATGGTCACGATTGAATTCAGTATACTACTGATATACACTAGTTTTTTATGGTGATTCATCGCCAAAAGTAGAATTAAGTTCATCGATGCATTGTTATTGTGATAATTCACGTCGAAAGTTGTCACTGTAAACAACACAAATAGCACCTGTATGTCAAAACGTTCCGAGTATGTATTCTGTCAAAAATGTCGAACTCTGTAAATGTCGAACGATAGAAACATCGGTTGTCAGATGGCAGCACTAGGGTCGCCTATTCCCGAAATATAAAAGGCATCCCTCGTACTACAAATGTTTACTACAGAATACACCTAAATTATACAGGGTTACCGCTGAATAGTAATTTAATTGTCGAATATTTGGTACTATACACTCACAACAGTAACGTAAAAAAATATAGGATTGTTTCAGTCTTTACTTGATGAAATTCCATTATAACTAACGAGCGATCATTAAAATTTTCACTCGTAGCTGGCCGTGTATATAAAAATTATGTCGTAGCTTTAGTCATTAAGATGTTATTTCAAACATCTGTCAGTGTCAAATATATATTTTAAAGTTTCATCAAAAGAAAAAGTAATGGCCTTTAATGATATGCATAAAGCGTATATGGTAGAATGTTACTTCCTGACATCTCAAAAAATTGATGGTATTTGGCAGCATTCAATAGAAAATTGCCTTGGGAAGTTTGAAGAGAGATATCCAAATACTGTTCCTAGCTATAAAACTTTCATTGCATTGTGTAAATCTTTTTCGTCAAACAGGCCGTATTTTAAGGAAAAAAGGAAGCGGTCCTCCTCTCAAGAGAAGTCGCGGCGTAATTGAAAATGTCAGACAAATTATTAACGAATCTCCTCAAACATCTATTCGCAGAGTTTCGCAACAAGTAGGGCTTTCGTATGGAATATGTCAAAAAATTTTAAAAAAGGACTTGCACATGTATCCATATAAATTAACTTCTGTACAAAATCTATTACCTACGGATTATGAAAAAAGAACACAATTTTGCCAATGGTTTATTCAAACAATGACAGACAATATTTTAAATCATACTTTTTTCACCGATGAAGCTTGGTTTTATTTTAAAGGTTATGTTAATTCGTAAAATATGCGTATGTGGTCCAGTGAAAATCCTCATTTCTACAGAGAAGTTCCTCTACATCCAGAAAAAATAGGCGTATGGGTAGGTATGAGTCGTCACCGATTAATAGGACCAATATTCTTTGAGGGCACGATAGGACCAATATTCTTTGAGGGCACGATAACATCGGAGAAATATCAACGAAATTCTCAGTGTTTTTACTAATCAATTGACTAATGATGAACTCCAGGTCGGATATTTTCAACAGGATGGGGCTACATCTCACGTTACACTTGAAAATATTCAGTTTTTGCAACAATTTTATGGCGATAGGATAATAAGTAGAAATACAGCGATTCCATATCCACCACGATCGTGTGATTTAACAGTCATGGATTTTTTTGTGTGGCCATATATAAAGAATATTATTTATGAAACACCAATTAATAATCTATAAGAGTTAAGACATAAAATCATAGATAAATGTGAACACATTAATAACTCACCGCAAATACTGATCAATGTTTTCAATGCTCTACGAAATTGAGTGCGATTATGCTTGGTGGAGAATGGTCAACATTTTACACATTTTTTATAATATTCTATTACTTTGTATAAAAATTATAAATATATTTAATATAAAAGTCAGCATTTCAAATTATCTTTTAACAATCATGACGTTTGAAATTATAATGACAGATCTCCTCTAATAACTTAAGTTAGGACATACTTTTTGTGTACATGGCTTACTTGAGCGAAAATTTTAATGATCACTCGTAATTATCGGCGTAAAATAAAACAAATTTTAATGAATTTCACTTTTTACTTTACACCGTAATTATCGTTTCGCTCCAACCTGAGCTTCATCAGACATATAACTAACATATGAACTAATTTTTACACAAATGTACCGTAACAAACATGTTTTGTTTGGAATAATTGAATAAATGGGTACTTTTTATTACTAAAATGTCTATGCACAAAACTTTCACTACGGTTTATACAATACTGTTCTTAAGTGATAAAACTGAGGGTCTACATTATGCTAAAGGGAGGTAAAGAAGTTCTAGGGAAAAATACAATATGTATATGACTGTCTGAATATCAAATAAATAAATTGAGTAAGGGTGAATTATTAGTTTCTAATTGATCATTGAGGATCTTGTCGGTTTTCTTTAATTTATTAATTTCAAGTGACTAATAAATTAAGTTATCTTCTACGTGTAATATTTTTAATTCTTCGTTAAAATTGTGGTTTGTTAAATTAATATGAGACGCATATGAAGAGTCACTTTTATTATTTCCAAATGAAGAAAAATGTTCTTTCATGCGTATTTAAAACCGATCTGCCTGCCTGTCCGATATACGTCATGGGGCAACTACCGCAAGCTAACTCATAGACTCCTGACTTTTTATTGTTATTTGTTTAAATCTTTATTGTTTTTTATAAATTTGGATAAATTGTTGTTAGTTCTATACGTTGTATTAATGTCTAACTTTCTTAAATATTTACAAATTTGTGCTTGAAGAGCCTATAAACGTGATTATTTTAAATTTTTGGGTGTTATTATTATTTAATATTGGGTAAACTTGTGATATGGCCATATTACAAGTTTACCCAATATTAAATAATAAAATTTAAAATGATCACGTATCACGTTTATAGGCTCTTCAAGCACAAAAATTTGTAAATATTTAAGAAAGTTAGACAATAATACAGCGTATAGAACTAACAACAATTTATCCAAATTTATAAAAAACAATAAAGACTTAACAAATAACAATAAAAAGTCAGGAGTCTATGAGTTAACTTGCGGTAGTTGCCCCATGACGTATATCAGACAGACAGGCAGATCGTTTGAAATACGCATCAAAGAACATTTTTCTTCATTTAAAAATAATAAAAAGGACTCTTCATATGCGTCTAATGTTAATTTAACAAACCACAATTTTAACAAAGAATTTAAAATATTACACGTAGAAAATAAGGGCAAGAAACTTAATTTATTAGTCACTTAAAATTAATAAATTAAAGAAAACCGACAGGATCCTCAATGATCAATTAGAAACTAATAATTCACCCTTACTCAATTTATTTATTTGATATTCAGACAGTCATATATTGTATTTTTCCATAGAACTTCTTTACCTCCCTTTAGCATAATGCAGACCCTCAGTTTTATCACTTAAGAACAGTATTGTATAAACAGCAGTGAAAGTTTTGTGCATAGACATTTTCGTAAACAAAACATGTGTCTGTTACGGTACATTTGTGTAAAATTTTGTCCATAAGTTAGTTAGTTAGTTATATGTCTGATGAAGCTCAAGTTGGAGCGAAACGATTGTTACGGTGTAAAGTAAAAAGTGAAATTCATTAAAATTTGTTTTATTTTATCCCGATAATAGTAACGTAAAAAAAATAAATGGAATTTATTTATACCCCTTCAATAAAAAAATTTAATAATATATCGTCCTTGGATGTAATATTTCCTAGCGCTGTTGATAAATATTGGTTTCGATTAAAAAAAAACATTGAATCTAATGATATAACAAGGCAAAAATATGCTAACTCATTCACTTCAGTATACACAAGATATTTAATAAAAGAACATAATACCATATACTTTTACTTAATATCAATTGTCAGACATTAATTTTTCACGATAGTGCTCTTACACTTTGTCAAAAATTATTAAAAATATTGGTATTATGTTATGTTTGAGTTTAGGTAATCCATGGAAATAAAATTGTGTTTGAAATATTATCTTAGTTATATTACATAATACATAGGTACAGTTATGGTATCATAAATCTAGTACAACTAGAAAATGTCAAACTGTCAAATTTTGTTTGAACGGATTGTGTTTTCCAAACACGCAGTCTAAGAATAAACTTTAAATAGTGTATCAATGTATAAGTTGATACAATTAACAATTTTTGTTAAGAAAGAATACTTTTCAAATAAAAATTAATGAAAAATAATCCAAACGTCATTTGATTGAATTTACGTATAATGTATAATGCTCATCGAATCTCATATTTTGCAGCTTATAAACATTCTTGATTCGGTTATTTGTTGACTTGAATTTTTTTCATCAAGAACTTTTCACAAAAATCAAGTCTGTAATTTACATGATTTAAAGCAAATACGAGGGCGATTCCTAAAATAAGCTTTGTTTGGTTATTTAATAAAACATAAATTCATGAAGAGGTTTGTTTGTATTATATACAACTTAAAGCTACTACTTTCAGCTATTTTTCTACATAATTGCCATTAAGATTGAGACATTTGTCATAGCGATGACCCAGCTTTTTAATGCCTTCTTCATAGAACTCTGCCACCTGTAAATTAGGCAATACCGAAACACTGTCCTTCAACTTTTCATTCTTCATGTTAGAAGGACAAGGTAGTCGCTAGTCGGTAGTCAAACACTTCCCACTTAAAACTGTAGAATAGGCATACCGTGCGACCGGCGGTATGCAGATGGGCGTTGTCATGAAGAAAAACGATGCCCGAACTTAATAATATACATCGCTTGTTCTGAGCAGTTTCACATAGACTTCAGTATTTATTGTGGTTCCTCGTTCCATGAAGTCTAAAAGAACGCTTTTCTTGTCCCAAAAGACAGTGACCATGACTTTTCTCGCAGAAAAAGTTTGACGACATTTTAAAGGCTTCCTCGTAGGTGAGAGCGGCTTCACTGCATTGACTGTCTTTTCGTCTCAACATTGACATAGACGACCCAACTCTCATCACCTGTTACGATATGCCTGAGGAAATCTTCACTTTCCACATCCTAAGGTGTAAGTTAGTGTCGATCCCATTCTCTTTGTTCTATGGTCTTCGGTAAGCAGTTTTGGCACCCATCGTGAACAAAATTTGTGGTAACCTAAATATTCAATAACCTCGTACAAAACTGTACGAGAAATTTGAGGGAAAAAGGCACTTAGTTCTGTGATTGCGAATCGTCGATTTTCACGAATTTTTTATTCGACATTACCCATAAGTTCGTTTGTCACAACAGTTGGTCTTCCACCCCGTTATCCATCATGGACATGTGTTCGTCCTTCTCGAAAGATATGGCAACATCTTCTAACCATACCGTCACTCATGACATTTTCACCATAAACAGAACAAAGTTCACGATTAATCTAAGCAGCCTTCATGTTCTTTGCACATAAAAATCGGATAACAGCACTCAAAATCAGTCAGCGGAATTTTTAATTTTATTTTTAAAATTCCATGTTTTTTATAAAAAAAAATATCTAAAATTGCGTAAAAATTTATTTGCTCTGCTTATTATTTGTGTGATAGGTGCTTTTACTAAAATTTTGTTTTTGTAATCGGTATGCGAGAAGTGTTCGACAAACGGATTGAATGAATCGGTAATTAACTGTGAAATAAGAGAGACAATTAATCTTAGCAAATAAAGCAGCACCTATGTTGTTCTCTTTCATCACTAAACGAATTTAAAGAATATCGTTGATGAAAAGACGCATCTTTTACGTCTTTTTCCGGATAGGAGTTATAACATATTAATGAAATAATACATCAAGAAGTGACTTTGAATATTTTTCACGACCGATTACAAGTCCAGGTAATTTGAATATCATATATTATATTTCGTACTTATATAAGCATAAGGAAGGATATTTATAGTTAGGGGATTGCGAAACGAGACCTTATAATAAAATCCAATGATCTAATTGGGTTTAGTAATTTCGCATAATTCGGAAATAAAGCATACACATTTGTCGGTGATTAATGTGATTTCATTGTGTTTAATGATTAATCTATTGAAGATTACATAATAATTTCATACAATCGTTCAACGACAAAACTAGACAAAAACTTAAGATCAGCCTACAAACGCTTTACATTCCAGCAGTATAGCGAGACCATTTATAAAATATAAAATTAAATAGTAAGGGGTGTAGAGTGGATCTCTATAGGGCATCTGACGATGGGCTGAAAATCGTTATAGTACACGTGATAAGATACATGTCTTAAATGGCAGAAGATTAATTGAAAATATCTTGGTAACAAGAAAAAAGTAGTATAAATTACATTCACTTGCTCTCAAGGTTCTTGAAATCTGGAATGACTGGCTGATTTTCCACGAATAAGGAAATGAGGACGTCAATCATTAAATTAAAAATTACAGTTAATACCAACGCACGATTCTTCACAAAAAAAAAACTCGAAGTAAAATTCGTTTGTTTTGAGATTCTTTATACTTTTAAATGTTTCCTTTGACTGAAATGGTTGGATAGATTCATAGATAGAAACATACTGAATGGAAATAATGTGAAAAACGCGGCATTATAAAATAATTAGAATTAAAATGTAATACTTCAATACTTCTAATACTATTCAGCTTTGGTTGGGTTACCTCCCAACATTCTTTATAAATAATTTAAATCATTTAGTAATTGTTTGGTATTTAACATTATGTTGGTTAAGGTGATCAATTAATTACAGCTATAATTGTAATTCGTGTTTGTCGTTTAGAACCAACTTCACATCGGGTTTATTTTATTTGAACGCATGATATGAGGCGTCTTCTCTAAAGGGTTAAGTCTAACCAAGAAGTGATTGATTTATTAGCAGAAATATAATTTGACAATTTTATCCTCTGTAAGTCTAGTGAACGTGACAGGCCGAAGTAGCGATTCTGAAAAATTATGAAATTTAGGAGCGGTATTTTTTAAGTATTTGTAAACGTGAATTAAGCCAGCGAAAATGTCTTGATAAACTAAAGAATATATTTAATAGCGAGTCATGTTCATTAGGTAATACAAAACGGTATAATGAATATCATTCTGATCGTGATACATCATAAATCAAAAGCTGCCCAAACAATAGAATGTATCAGCTGGTACAAAACCGCTCTCGAACGCTTTGATCTCAGATCTCAGACCTGTTCATAACGTTTATAATGAGCGAGGAAAAGTAGATTATATTCTCGAATAAAGCCACAGTCAGCTGTTTGGGTCTAATCAAAATGAACCTGGTCTAACAAAAATTCTTCCTTGAAAAAACTGTATGGTATGGTACGGTATTCGGAGTCCTTCAAAAGGTTCATGATAACCGGCCTAACGGAAGAGCCATGCTGTATTATAATAACATTCGCCTACATACGGTCGCTTGAACAATAATTATTTAAATGACAAAAACAATGAATTGATGGATTACACAGGCCTGCATTTTTCAACTCTTTGAATGTTGATTTAAAAATTTTAACTGTTTTCTAGTAATTGGGTAGCGCTGATTTCAAATCTGCTCTTATTTTTTTTGTATCACGTAAGGCTATTTTTCAAACCAGTAAAATCAAAAAATATAGAAAAAACACGATTTATTTCATTTATAAGCTAGTTTTATATTATATTAAAAAAATACAAAATTATACAGATAGAAACTATTAGAAATAGTTATTTAATCTTTATGCTTCTTAAAAAACCGTTTTCGTTTTTCAGAAAAGCTTCGTTTGGTTGTTTTTCTGTCATATTCAGCTAAAGGAAGATCTGAAGGTAGTTTCTGGGGCAAGCAAATTTTTTTGTTTCAACCTAGACCCCAGTACTTCAGAAAGATCTTTTGAAAGTCCCAAATCTCTTACTCAATCATTCAGTTCGGCTTGTGAAAATAGCTGAGGTTGATTTTGACCTGAGGTTGATGGTTCAAAATCACTATCCATCTGTACGGAGCCGGAAGTTGAAGAGGTTTCAATATCTTCTTGTAGTACTTTGGGGGGTATAGTATGTACATGATCACTGTGAGGAACTGGTCTGATAGCTGATTTAATATTGTTTGGGTACAAAATATGTTTCAAAGTTTTTCTATTATACCCCTTAATATCACAAAGACAAAAGTAGCAATCTTCATAATGATTTTGCGGTTCTCTCCAAACCATCGGTATTCCAAAAGGAAGGCTTTTTCTATTCTCTTTGGTCCAATGTCTTAAACCTTCTTCACATACCTTACAAACAACGTGCGGTGCCCAATCTTTATCTTGATCTCCTAATTTGATTTTGTAATAAGCATACTATGCATTTTTCACAAATTTACCAATTGGTCTCTTAAACTTTTTCAAGACCAAATATCCACAAATATAACAGAAATCATCTGGTTTGTTTTTGCAACACCGGCTAGACATATTTTTAAGCAATGTTTATTTATCAAATACCACGCACAACACTAAAGACAAATTAATTTTACTTGTTTACTGATCGACACTCAGAGCTATAATGAAGTAAATGACATTAAAATATACATTTTGTTTGGAGTGATAAACTTGAAATCCTTCTTCGCAGTACTAATAAAGTGAAAGCATAATAAATAGGATTTAGCAGGTAAAAATTCCCGGAAATTTGTCCAAAATTAATACATGTAATAAAAGATTTACATCAGGCAATGAGAGCCTATTTAACAAATTTCTTTAAAACCACAACAGAAAATCATTTTGGGTTAATACCTAGAATTTGAAGTAGTACATTCATTTTAAAATGTATTAAAACGCCTATTATAAGATTTTTTTTATATTTTTTTCTTTTTCTTTTGTGCAAAAAAAAATCTCTGGGTGGTAGAGACCAACTGCATTTTAATTAGTTATTGCTATATAAAAACTGAGCTTAACAAACAAAAATCACGTCATCGCAAATTTTATGCAGGCCTGTGTTATCCACCACACAGTCTCGATGTAGCATCCAAGGTATTCCTTTTATTATTGTGTCAAAGTTAAGTGACGAAAACTGTTTTACTTCAACCACTGAAAGTGCCAATGCTTTTGAAAAGGCAACGTTCAGCGCCGACATTACAAGTCAAAAAACAGTGGTGAATCTTTGTTTCTGTACAACATTACAGATCACTTCTAAGAAATAAATAAAAAACTATTGAAGTCATTATTTACTAAACAGCAGAAACTTTTGGTCATTCATCCAAATCAAATGTAGTAATAGTTCTAGAATTTCATTCTCTCTAAATTACTATTATACTACTTTGAATGAATCACATAGCATTGTTTTGTGGATTATTTCATATTTATGTCTGAGCACGATGGCCTACCTAGCGTTCTGATGCGATAATGCAGAATTATTCTCAGTAGACCGTTAACTATTATTTTGAATTTGTCTTTAAAAGCGTCTATTTTTTCCGATATTTGGAAGATATTTAAGGTATATCCCATATTCAAGGCCTACGAACTTCGCAAAGGTTTTCGAGATACATCTGTATAATAGGTTGTATTTTCAAATTAAACATCAAATATCATTGTCACACAATGGATTTATGGAGAAACTGTCTACGGCGTGTAATTTGGCATACTTCTCACAAATAACGGGTGAAGTATTTGACTATCAGGGTCAGATCGATTTCACATACACCGACCTTGCCAAACTATGATAGAATAGACTAATAGACCATCGTTTCTCAACCTGGCGGTAGTGGCCGTATTAAAGGGAGGTCGCAAAATAGTCTAAACGATAATGAAAAATCATTTTATGAGGAAAAATCATTATAAGCATTTTACTTACAATAAGTACACATGTAAAGAAAAGAAATTAATGTGATGGTTGCATTTGTTTTTCATTTAAAAGTTTCTCCATACGTGGATCTACATTAGAAACACACAAAAGCAAAATGTTTTCAAGTGATAAGAGAGGATTCTTGTATTTAGTTTTTAAATAAACGAAATATTAATTTTATTTACATTTACTATTTGAGTGCTTTCCGTGTAATGGAAAAGTTGATTCATCCGTGAAGGGAATACTTTTAACGAAATTTTCATCTCGATGTATCTTTTCCATAAGTCTTGACAAAACTCAATTGTCCTCGGGAAATATTTCTTGAGTTTTCGAATATTTGAAACATTTTAAACCATTACGTTTCCAAATACGTGAAATAGTTGTGTTACTTGTACCCAATTCCTCGGCAGCACTTCTAGTAGATCTCGTGTTATCAATTTCCACAATACTACAAATTAATACATCCCGCCGTTCTCTTTCCTCAATTTTTTTGTGGTGCATTTCGTACAGTTATTGAGACAGAAACAAGTTTCAAATGTATTTATAATATTATAAATTATTTGCCTGCAAGGTACAGAATGGTCTGCAAAAGTCAGCGCAAACAAATTCATGCACTCCATTGCAGCTTTGCCAGCATAAAACCATTTTACTAATTGAAGCTTTTCAGTGGGTGTATAAAGAGCCATTATACATTAATTTTATTGTACGCTTTCAAACTGTAACGGCCGCAGCTAGACTGAATGCAAAATTTCCAGTCAATCGGTATCGGAGACAATCGTCAGTCGTCGCGGTCTTCGCTGGCATTGGACTGGCTTTCTCATGTACGTATACATTGTATGTACTCATACGTTGATTCTCTATGCCTAATGATATTTAACACATACGGTACCTAAACATTTTCCGGATATTGCGCGCGCTTCGTCAGTACTAATTCCTATACATTTTAACCAATCAATTTCATTGAATGTAATAAATTCATTCACCTTGTTACACTTCTTCAGATGTAGTATATATCAAGAAGAACATGAATAGTAAATCTCAGAAAATAGCCGTTTCATGTTCGTATTTTACGTAACACAGCAGATAAAAATTATTCACTATGTCTGTACTTTCGTCTAGCTGGAGACTAAACTAGCAACTTTCTTCAACTCTCTTTATTAATTCATCTTTAATATTTGCGGACATATAGTTAATTTGTTCCTTAACAGTGTGATTTGACAAGGCTATTAAACTTAAATCCGTAGTAGCTTTTTCACTACCATTCTAGATACCACCTTCTTTGCAGAAGCTAATATCAATTCTTCAGTAACTGTATGGGGTTTTCCCGTTTTCCCTATCAACAGAGCTACTTCAAATGATGCTTTCACTGCATTTTCATTATTGCAACCCGTTGCAGCCTTTCTCATATTTTTTTACTGCCTCGCAGTTCATGTTCTTCATTTAAAGAAACTCTATGCTTTTAGAAACATGCTCCATGTGCTTGGTTTCAAAATGTCTGCGTAATTTTGAGAGTTTCATAGCTTCATTAGACAAAACCTAGTAACATAAAACGCATGGCGGCTGTTGTTCGTGGGCTTGATCTATTCATGTGACACCCATTAATAAATAGTCACTATTATATTTGCGATATTTCTTTTTTGGATTAATTTTAGAACAAGAGGGAATTCCCTGACTATCACTATTTTTGCGTTTGATATTAAACCAACGATCCATTATATGTGATATAAAACTCAGTGAAGACAGTACCGCCGTAATCTGAATTTATAACATGCGCGCACCTTCATCTAGCGACTAGTGGCGACTTGTCAGGACATATAGCAGCAAATGACAACGACTACGTGTTGGCAAAATATAAAGCAATGTTTTGATATCACCCTTCATGTTTACACATTTTTTATTATAGGTATTCAACTTTATAAATTATTTTTAGGTATCTGAGAATATAAAAATTTCACTAGATTACTAAATTGATTAGATTAAAAAAACTAATTGTAACTAAAACATTTGCAGATAATTTGTAAATGGCTGAATACATATACCGTACGAACGCCGGGGAGTGATTGATCTACCACAATGTAGGAAGACGAATAGCGAGTTTATGTGGTTAGGGTTGAGAGAGTATATTCAATCGGGTTCTACTGTCTAACTGTATGGGCGTTCCCTTTCTTTATCCAACACATTCTACATACGATCTAAGTACGAATCAAATAATCTCTCTCTAACACATTGAATATTCCTATCAGTCGGTCATTGTGTTCAAGCAAGGCCAATATACTTGCAGTTGGCCAGTCATTACTTATATATCCATCGATCGCACGACGTTGGGCACACGGTATAGAAAAAATGTGTAAACATTATTCCACGTCAAAAGTAAATATCAAATATTCTAAAAATTACCCTTCCTATTTGGAAACAGATAAAGATATTATTTCTCAGAATAATTGAAACATACATGAGTAGGTAAACCCCACCAGTTTTGTATAATACAAAGGTATTTTTAATAATATAAAATATTATTAAAAATCTGGTGTGAAGAACACAAATGCAGGTTCACTATTAATATTTTCTGTGAACGTGTCCGAAATATCCTATCCCCAGAGACGTAGATACGTATTTCACCTTTCTACAGGCTCATCGGTACGCCCCTGCTGGAGAAAGGATATTCCCAGACACATTCACAGAAAAGAACCACATCGCCCTATCACCGTAATTACTCAGACCGAGCGCAGAAGTAAATTCGGCGGTGCCTGTTGTCAGACAGCCGAAGTACCTCGCACACCGTCCACATAATTAATGTGAAGTAACGACGTCCTTCCAAAGGTTGGCACAGCCAAAAATGGACGGGCTGTTCCGGTTCCGGTGACGATGCTTCGCCGCTCGTTCCCTTTGATTACAGCTCGAATTAATGATTGAACTCACCGCGCACAAGGTGTAAGTTTGTATACGCTTTCTTGTTTCTTCTTTGGTGAAAGGTTAGTTTCTGAATAAATGCAATTGATCTAAATATATTTATTTAAACTAATTACACCTATTTTTAAATATACAACAACTTAAGCTATTTATCTTCTGAGTATGAATGTTGTGATACTTTGTGTCTTGTAATTAATTAATTAATTAAATGAATCGGCACTGTTTGATTGACTTTATGTTTGATGATAGATAAATTAAACTGACACTTAAATAGATAAACTGAATGTCTATGTTGAGACAAATTAACACTCTGATGAGTGTTTTGGTTACTCGGTAAATGAGGAGTTTACCCCGATAAAGTTATAAACGATAACGAACTTGTTGTGTTAAACTTGTAGATAAGAAAGAAAGGCTGTGCCAACCTTTGGAAGGACGTCGTTACTTCACATTAATTATGTGGACGGTGTGCGAGGTACTTCGGCTGTCTGACAACAGGCAGCGCCGAATTTACTTCTGCGCTCGGTCTGAGTAATTACGGTGATAGGGCGATGTGGTTCTTTTCTGTGAATGTGTCTGGGAATATCCTTTCTCCAGCAGGGGCGTACCGATGAGCCTGTAGAAAGGTGAAATACGTATCTACGTCTCTGGGGATAGGATATATTCGGACACGTTCGCAGAAAATATTAATAGTGAACCTGCATTTGTGTTCTTCACACCAGATTTTTAATAATATTTTATATTATTAAAAATACCTTTGTATGATATTATTTCTATAAAAAAAGTCAAGAAAATTAAATTTACTAAGACTAAACTATTAAATGTACTACTAAACAAAATTAATCCTATAATAAATAATATACAAGATAAATTGGCGGACCCACTACACGCGGCGATGTTCTTCGTTAAATTCCAAAATCCTAATACGAAAATGTTGTACCATGCTCCATATCTTTGCACGAGGTTCCAAAAGTTCGGACTTTCAGTCTTGAAATAAGCATTATTACTCGATATTTGTTGACAGAAAGAGCTACAATTTAGAAGAAAGAAGAATTGTTGTTATTATCCTTTCGTTAAAGTTTTCTTTTTGATTTTAAAGTTTGTTTTTAATATTTGTTTATTAACTTATTTTGACGAAAAACACATCTGACAACGTTGTAAAACAATAAGTAGGCAGCCTAATGTTGTTCTAGTCAAATACATTACTACTGTCAAATTCATTCTGAAGACAAAGGAAGCCTGATACATCGTTTTAGGATTAGGACTTTTAACTCAAAATTTTACCAAGAATGTCGCCACGTGTAGTGGGTCCGCCAATTTATACACACCCTGTATTTTCAAAATAGTTGAGTTATTTTAGTTAGCATTATATTTTCCAAAAAATTAGAATTTAGCTTAGCATATTCTTACAATCAATATTTTTAGTTAGTGCGGCGGACCCCCCCCCCCCCCCCCCCCCGAAAGATCTTTGGGGGCCCCAGGGGGTTTGCAGTCCACAACTAAGTGATTCTATGTCTTACTTGCAAAATTGCTTTTTTGATACCTCGTCCATCTTTCAGATAGTATGATACTTTTTATCTGCAAACGCTGACAACTAATGTTGTTATATGGAGAAATTTCGATTCCATTTCTGACTTATGTAATATCAACTTTATTCCACTTAAAAAAATTCTAGGTATAGCCAATTGGTACTCTCTCTAGTTCGAATATATAATATGGTATACAAGGTTAGGCAAACGTATGAACTAACTTTTTTATTTTTAATAAAATACCCTGTATATTTTACGAATTTCAATAGAACTCTCTCTGCTCTTGGAGTTCAGCAATAATAAAGTTTGGCACCCTTTTGTTCAACAATGACAAAGATATTTAATTAAATCTAATAATGCAAATTTTATTGAGAATACGAAAAATGAACATGAAAAATATATGCAAAATCAATATCAGTTAAGAAAGATTTCTAAATGACCGTTCACTTTTTGACACTATGCAAATTTTTGAATGACATATGCCAAAGCCTCCTCAGGAATTAATTGCACTTCCTCAATTATTATCTGCCATAACTCGGCCAGATTATGCGGTCGTCTAGTATAAACTACAAATTTTAAATGGCCCCAAATGAAAAAATCTAGAAGATTTAAATCTGGAGACCCCGCGGACCATTAAATGAATCCTCTACGACCAATTCACCGATTTGGGAATGTTTCGTCTTAAAAACTTCTAACATTAAAGGGAGTAGGTGTGTCATCTTGTTGGAACCAAACACTTACAGGTAATTCCCCATCTTCCTCAATATAGGGGACAACCTCATCACGTAAAATATCTAAATATCTCTATCCAGTTAGTGTACCATGAATGAAAAAAAGGACCAATAATACGGTTCCTGAAAATACCAGCCCAAACGTTTAATTTCTGCGGATGATGTGTACGCGTTTCTAGCATCCAGTTTATTGACTAATATCGACAATTATAGCAATTAACAGTACCATTGAAACAAAACGTAGCCTCGTTAGAAAACAGTAAATTGTATGTAAAATTGTTAATTTTGGCAAATCTTCATCACTTTTTCGCAAAATTAAATTCTACGTTCTAATCCCCGTCCAATAGTTCTTGCATTAAATGTGGTTTATACGGATGATATTTTTCGTGCTTCAAAATTTTGGCTGCTGATCGGCAACTTATAACATAGTTTAGTGCAAGGGATGTAGTGGAAGTTTGTGGTAATTCTTCTAATGCTATAGCAATAACTTCATTAATTGCGTCTTTTGGTCGTCCGCTTTTCGGTAAATTTCTAACGTTTCCGGTCAAGCTATGCCTTTTCAAAGTTTCACCAACGACAGTTCGTGATATTGGATGCCGATCTTGATGCAAATTGTTAGATAAATCGCATATTTCTAGTTCTGATACCTTTAATTCCATGGGTTACTAAACATAAACATGATTTTAAAATATCAGTTTTAATTAAATATCCCTGCCGTTGTTGAACAAAAGGGCGCCAAACCTTATTATTGCTGAATTTCCAGAGCGGAGCTCTATTGAAATTCGTAAAAATATACAGGGTGTTTCATTTAAAATAAAAGAGTTAACATCGTTTCCGGCCAAACCGGAAGTCTGATTTGGATCTAAATATAGTAATGGAATCCCCGATTTGCATTTAATTTATTGTGGAAAGTCTTATTATAAACTTTCGAATGCATTTGCCTAACCCTGTATAATAGGTTTGTTTCCACTCACTAATAAAACCGTACAGTAACGGTCAGGTACATACGCACTGCAGAAAAAGCGTTCCAACTTCATTTTTTGACCGTTTCTGTGTTTCAAGTTATAGTGCGAACGTCGAGCTTCTACAGGTGCTTCACACGACAGGTGGTATGCACCAAGAGTAATCAATATGAGAAAGGGTTTGCGAAGCAATTTACAAAATTTAAAATGTAGCATTCACACAAGAAAAAGGAAAAGCGATAAGAATCCAAGGAAAATTCCAATGTGGCAAGTCGATATTTATACATTGAACGATACCAAAAGTGTTCCAACTAAATTTTCATCGTACACAAATCAGTCACGGGACGGTCAAAATAATTCACAGACTGAAGAAGCATGTACCGTTTGTACTGACATCCTGTGAGAACTATAGTTGGCAATAGCAATATCACACAATATCATAGGACTGAACAAATTTAATTATTATAATTATATTACTGCTGGTAATACATGCTACAAAATAGATTGATAACGAAACGATCAGAAATACGTTCCAGCTTTTTAATAATAACACTGGTCCAAAAGCAGTGCAAAACTAACGTTTGCGCACAAAATGATCATGTGATCACCAAACGATACGCGTACCGGTTATAGTGTAATTTGTAAGTAATTGTCCTGTTATTGAAATTGCATATATTGGGCAAACAAGTACATTATAATTAAGAGAGAGATGACCTCCAGAAACATGGTAAAAATATTTTGAAAATTAGTTTCTTCGTGTATTGATTGTCTCTCTAACGGAGAATACAATAAAATGATATGTACCATATTAACAGAATATCTTTTGTATATTCAGGTATTTAAGAATAAATGTTATTTATTAGCCATAAATATTTAAAATACATTATAGTCTTTTAAAACATTTTAGAACTGGAAGTGAGTATATATTAAAGGTTCTAAAATGTACGAGATTAATAGAGATTATATATAAATTGTGCTTATTATTTTAAATAAAAAACTGCAAGTAATCCTAATGCGCTCATAAATGATATATAAATATAAGAAATGATAGTTTCATGTAGTAATAATTTTTATCAGTATGACTGGCGGAATTTCATATGACGTAGATATTTTAACAAATAAATTTTTACATTCTGCAATTTCATTATTAATCTTCAAATCTTTTAATTTCGAATATGTGCACCCTCACATGATTAATCAGATTTTATATGAAATATTATGCAATTTCATTATTAAAACACAGCTTCAAGTACGTATCATGAATCATGATGAATAAACAGAATTTTATATCGCGTCCCCTTATTTATAAAATTTTGTATTCCGTACAAAATTTGGCTAATAATAAAAAAAATAACTAAGAATCGCATCCAAACGTTTAAAATACCATATTGAGTATTGTGAAACTTAATGGTAGTACTTGAAAGTTTTAGCAAAAAATAAATTATCGAGGACTGTGGTAGGTCACTATGAATCTGTATGGACCAGGTTCAAACGTTGGTCTAGCCAATAATATCGATAGCGTTTTTTTCGGTCCCAGCTCGGTTCAGGCTGACAAAAATATGAGTAACGTTGCCAACCCTACGAGAAAAAATTACTGTATTTCGCGCGCACAATTACCGTATTTAACACGAAAATACCGTACACCCAAATACAGTAAAGTAAAACAAAAGTTTATAGAAAAGGTAATAGTTTAAAAACATAAATAATCAAAAAATATTCAATTTAAATACATCGTATAAAAATATTTATTATAATACAATGATACATAGGTACATATATTATAGAATTGTAAATTCATCGTCACTAGTAAGAGTGTCTTCAGAACCCTCTTCCAATTTAGGAAACATAGTGCCCTTGGTCATTAGAGACAACATAGACTTGGATGGTGTGAAGTGAATGCAATTACCACCTTTTTTAATGCACTGACTTGAAAGAAGACATCCATTATCACTGGGTGTTAGTTTATTTCTTGATTTTGTTTTAATTTCATTGACTTTACTAAACACCCTTTCACATGCGGCATTAGAATGAGGTAAAGACAGTATATTTAAGACAAAACGAGATAAATTTCTAAAAACTGAAAGATCTGTCCCAAAAAATATCTATTTCTTCAGTTTGAGTGATTTCTTCCATTTTGAATTTATAGTGATACAATACTCTCCACTCATCATCAAGGAATTGAGCCTTGGTGGAATCAAAAAAACGAGGTAAATAATCTAATATGTTTTCTGGAGTTGGAAATTGCTCTCGAATTCGATGTGAAACTGCATTTTCTGATGAAAAGATAAAAATATTGGATAACAATCATCAAAATCGTATGTTTTTTAAATTTCAGAACAAAGAATGCTGTAAAATTATTGACATCTACCGTAAAAATGATCTAATAATTCAGGATTTTCAGAAATTTCAACTTCTTTACTTTTATTGAAAATTTCTAATCCTAAATATAACTGATTTTTTTATGAAAAATTTCTTTAGCATCAATTGCACTCAAATTACAAGTAATTACAAACTGCCGCTGCATATAACAAAGCATCAGTTCCCTATAAGAATCTGTAATTGCAAAAATTATTGTTTCGTCTGATTGAAAGAAAATATCGATTGAGAGCATTAATTTTTGATAAAACATGATTAAGAAACATAAAATATAACTTGCCAAATGGATCATTCAAATTTTTATAAATGTGTTCAACAGATACGGACGTTCATCTAACCATTTCAAATTAAAGAAAAGTTGTAGCACTGACCATTGCTCTAAGATTCGTTTCATCACTTCAGCAACTGACAACCATCGTGTCTGCGAAAGATGGGGAATTTGATGAATGGCCTCAGCAAAACTTTGAAATTCCTCCAACTAACATTGTCTTTTACTGCTTGACTGAACCTTTGAAAATGTATTAATTTTTTTCTGAAAGGATATACTTACTTTGAAAAAGTTATATATATTTCTAGTAAGATCTTCAACGGATCTTGGTAAACTCTTGCATGCATGACTGCTACATAAGTGTAATGAATGACATATTCATTTGAAAATAAAGATTCCTGGGAATAAATCTCTAAACCAAGAGGCAACAGAATTGAAGTCCCCCCTCATTACAGCCATTGGATACAAATCCATTTATATTTTCGACAGGAATTTAGTGTTTATAAAATGTAGCCATTATTAGTTCAAATAAATGTTTAGCTGTTCCTTGTGCGTGCACTTCCTTTTTTGCATTATAAACGGTAGTTAATTCCCAAAGAGAAGACTCAATTTTCCCGGCGCCATAATCAAAATATCTCACAACTATACAAGCGGATTTGTGAACAGTTGTGATTTTACCTGGTGCAAAAAACACACATAGTAGTACATATTAAAAAAATAATTATCTTAATTATTGCCAAATTACCGTAATTACCAAATTACGGCAATGCTATTAGGACCGTATACCGTATTTTAGTTATAAATACCGTACGGTTGGCAACACTGGTACCCGGAGATAAAACTCTGGAGTAATAATAGGAGTCGGCGCGTTACCATCCAGTGTACCGAACGGCTCAAGTTGTAACAAGCCTACCCACCATGTTACTATCCCAAAGGCCTGCAAGGCTGCTAGTACGGGGACTATTATTATTATAAGTTATGAATTTTGCTCGAAAACAAAAATTGAATAAAGAGTATTTAATGAAATTGACCTTAGTGGTTTGAGAATTTCTATCAATTTTTGAGCCAATATAAATTTCATTCATACACAAGCAAAATGTCGACGGAAGAATAATGACCAGGTACAATAACCAAAAGTAAAACATTACTTTTTCCAATTTTACTTATTAAAATGGTCATTACATACATATATTGAATTTCATTATTAAAACAACATTTTAATCATAAAGGTGAATAAAATTAATCAAAACAGTGAATAAAATGTTTCTAGCAACACTTTATTCACACTGCTATTGACAACACGAATAAAGAAAAAAAAATTAAACGTCGCACTACCTTTAAAATTTTCGTTGCCAGGATCGTTGTTTCAAGTCTCATGCGACATTTCACGCCAAATTCTTCAATTTGTCGATTTCAAGATCGAAACTGTGTTTGAAATGGCAAATAACCAGAGAAAAAGCATACCAGAAGATGTTCTGAACGAAGCTGCGATTGCAGTATCCAATTTATTGCCAGAAAAATCTAAATTAGTTTACGAAAAAGAGTACAAAACATTTTGCGACTGGAAGACAATAAAAACTGTGAAAACTGTTAACGAGGAAATACTTCTAGCATATTTCTTAGAAAAATCGCAGAAAGTAAAGGTGTCCACCTTATGGTCTCATTACTCGATGCTCAGAGCAACGCTATCCATAAATGAAAATATTGATATTTCCAAGTACGTAAACCTAACTATTCAAAATTTCATTAAATTATTTTGGAGTTCTTCAGGTTTTCAAGGCTCATCGCTTTTATAAAATGACAATCTTCAGGTTACAAACCAAAAAAGTCGAAAACTTTTGAAAGAACTGATTTTTACAAATTTTTATCCGAGGCCCCTAA
Source organism: Melolontha melolontha (assembly GCA_935421215.2). Classification (NCBI taxonomy): domain Eukaryota; kingdom Metazoa; phylum Arthropoda; class Insecta; order Coleoptera; family Scarabaeidae; genus Melolontha; species Melolontha melolontha. Next base: position 17,364,425 of record OW285240.1, on the reverse strand, counting down.
TGAAATGTACTTATGTATGAAGGTAAGAATTTTTATAATCATCCTTGAAATACGTTTCCTAATTTTCATTCTTCCTAGGTAGTACTAATTATGGGTATAGCTGGCGGATGTAGAATTGACGAACTACATAAAATTCGAGTTGATGATATTGATGAGAAAGAGTCTGTCACTAAAACAAATAAGAGCCGCAAATTTACAATTATCAATGAAAACTGTCAAGTTGATTTGTTAGAAATTTACAAGAAGTACAAAAAATTACGTCCACGAAACGTACCACACAGAAAATTTTTTCTCTGTTATCGTAATCAAAAGTGCACAATACAACCTATTGGTATCAACACTTTTGCAAAGTTACCTCAAATGATAGCAAAATATCTGAAGTTACCAAATGATCTTTATACCGGACACTGTTTCCGAAGAACTTCCGCAAATTTATTAGCAAATGCAGGAGCTGACTTATTAACTCTAAAAAGACACGGAGGCTGGAAGTCTTCTACAGTAGCAGAACAGTATATCGACGAATCAATTGCTCAAAAAATGAAATGCAAGAAAAATTTTGACAGATGTAAATTCAAATGAAAGGCCTGGAACTTCCACTGCACTTGACCCTGACGAAAGTAGAGTCAACTTAGCTTGCACTGTACTTGACTCTGACGAAAATAAAGTCAACTTTCCTGGTTTAAGAATTCATCAAATTATTAATAGTACAATCAATATTCATGTAAATAAATTACCTAATCAATAAATTTTTTTTAAACTTTTGCAAAATTGGAAAAAATCTTGTATGATACACGTGAATAAGCAAATTTTATCCACTCAAAAACATTATCTCACTCGGCTTGCACCTCGTGCGCTAAACAATTTTTTCGTGGATAAAATTTGTCTTTATTCACTTATACCATAAATAGCTATTTTTAGAAATTATATAATATACTTATTATTTATTAACTGATACATCACAAAGGTTGCTGCGAAAAAGTATTTAGAAATCAGTACTATGTGGCTTAACTGAAAGTTAAAATTATGATTTGACATTTTATAGGTTAAACACCATTGACAGATTCAAGAGAAGACAACTATTTATAGTTTTATTCGCGTATTGGTTTGAACAAATTAGTGCTGTGAAGAATACTATATTATTCAACGAGCGTCTAACGATGGACATTAGTCACGAGAATGACGTTTAAGACACGAGCCACCAGGCGAGTGTCTTAAGTTATCCGAGTGACTAATGTCCATTTAGACGAGAGTAGAATACTATACTTTTCCCAGTTCTATATATGAAGTGTGTTCTAATTAATTAATTTTCAAATAAGGTTACACATAACGGGTGTTCAGAAACATTCGAAGTCAAAGTAGTCCTTGAAAATATGAAGTCATGTCTGAGATAGATTGATTTTTGACAGACAACAGTTGACATTTAATAATTATTACAAATCAGATACTTAAGTAAAGATATACGATTTTTTGTTCAGAGCCCACTTGACTTCGAATGTTTCTGAACACCCATTACTTATAAAAATTTATTATAGAAATTTATTTTGACATTACAATTTTTAAATTCCATAGATGGTGTTGAATTATTATCAAGATTATTTTCATTTGGGTTTATTCGTTGCCATGGGTTGATAATCAATTACCTGAATCGTGTGTCTGATTGGCTAACAACCCGTGTCTTATGAGATTTTTCCTGTGACTTATGAGGTTTTGTCCGTCACTTATGAATGTCAGTGAGTAATGAGTGTCATAAATTAACAGAAATCAATATGTTTATGTGCATATTATGTAATAGAAGTGGAAAAATCTAATTTTCTCATAATCAATTTCAAAAAATGATTTTCTGTGGGGGTTTAGCTCAACAATGCATCGACCAACTACATCTGAATGTTGGTGAGAAAGAACTATCGAAAAGCAGTGTTTACAAATGGTTTGCATAATTTAAGAATAGATGTCGTTGATGTATTTCGAAACAGTCGTCCATCGACCTCTGCTCTTGCCACAAACATTAATGCCGCATGAGGAATGATACTTATTCAACCATGCATGGACATTGACATGAAACAACATGAATATTTGGCCTTGAAAAACCTTTGTACTCATTGAAATCCGCACGATTTTATCGAAATCCATAGAATAATTTGTGTTAAATGAAGCAAAAATACGTAAGAAATTTAACAGAGATTGGAGCACCTCCGTTTGCAACATTGAAACTGGTGATAACTTGGATTTATTTGTACCAACCAACAACTGTTCGGGTGTTCCGAAATGAGTATAAACCAACAAAATTTGTTCGTTCTCGCAATGTCTCAAAAAATGATCACTGCATTGTTCTCAATTACATGTGGCTACATCACTTTAGACAATCGAAGGAGTGTTAATGCTGATTGGTAATACGATTTATTGGTCAGAAGTTATTGATGAATTACGTAAAGTAAACCGAAGTCGAAGAATTCTTATCATGACAATGCGATATCTCACACAGCCGGTTAAACAATCAAATATTTGAAGACAAAAAGACATGAAATTAATGTCTCAATGCCCATGTAGTTCTGGTTTATCACCTCGTGATATCTTTTGTTCCCGTGTGTTAAAAATAAGATGCGTGGAAAGCGTCTCTTCCGTATCCTCATCTGAAGAGACAGTTGACGCAGTTTGTAAAACATTTCTAAGGTACCGGCTTCTTAGTGGAAAAAATTTTTCTACACGCAAAATGCTTTAAAGGTGTCTCCTTAGAAAAATAATAAAGTCATTTATATCAATTAACCCTTAGGTGATACTTGGGGCTACTGTGGACCCCAAGGCTTTTTCCATAATGTCTACTCAAAATCGAACTGGTGGCTCCTATTTACCGTTAGTTGGGTTCCCAAAGTATTTTTCGGTATTGTTACGTTGGGCTAGTCGTTGGACAGCTGTTGAGGAAGATTCACCGGTCATCAACGTTGCAAATCGTACATGAAAAATTTCTTTTTTTCGTTTTGCAAATTTTTGGTAATTCCTGATGGTGAATATTAGCGAGTGCAAAAAAATTATGCAGCAATATAAATCAATGTTTTATTACGACTAGCGTAATGGCGTATAATTTACGAAGTCGCACCATCCGACAGTTGCTCTCGAACGATGATGAATATCGCGAAGCCATCGATACGGCATCTTCTGAGGAAAAGTTCCTATTTCCAGAAGAAGTGAAAGTGCAGGTTGATCTAGCTCTGAAGATGCTATAGATATCGATGAAGACGACGTGCAGAACGCTAGTCTCGCGGAACGACTTTTAGAAGCGAAACGACTAAGCGTGCCTCAAAGCCGAGGTTGTAAACGAGATTTGATAAAGCCGCAAATCTATTAATGCATTCGATAAGGCTGTACTTGCATTCTCGTCAAAATAGTCTGGCTCTACGCACCGCAATCCGAATGGCAATAAAAGCTATTCTACGCATAGACTTAGTTGGTCCATTTGAAAGAGAAGCAAAAAAGTTAAGGTGTGGGAGTGTGCCATCCCGAAAAAGATAGAAAAACGAGAGACGTCGGTACCCTTCATGCCGTAAACTGATGTGCGATACACATCGAGTTTATTTGGGTGTCGTTTGTGTAGGCAGGGAATAAGATAAGGATGGTAGACATGTTATTTTTCTACATCCAGCGTTATTGTTACTAGTTTTGTAATAATGTATAACTTGGAACAATTTTCTATGAGTTTTGTATCAAATGATTAAGTGTTAATCTAGTATAAACTAGTATTTGTGGGTTTTCTTACCCCTAAATTGCCTGATACATTCTGCAAAATAAATAACTTGTTTTGGGAGTCAGTTTTTGAAACCATTTCATATGGAAGAATACTATGTCATGAATATTCAGTGTAAATTTTTTGAAAAAATATCGAAAACTGTAAAGTTATGTTATTTTGAAGACAAAGAGTTTATTTTCCGACTGTTTCACTTTTAGAATTTTTTCAATATATTAATATGAAAATTTCATTGTAACAAAAACAGTATATTGCTCTTAAGACTTTCAGGTATATCCATAAAAATCGTCGAAGCAAAATATTCAAAACTCGAAAAGTTATTTGCAGTGCATGTGGCATCAATGATATTAATTTGATGAGTGTTATCTTGATGTGGGTTAATTTGTTTTTCAGTTTTCTAAAAACCTTCGCAGTAATCCTTGTACGTACAGCACATCCGTCTAATACAAAGTTTAATCTTTTTAAATTAACTATACTACTACTTTAATGTTACTAATATATTATAATAACAATCTATAAACATTATGCTAAAATACTTTTTGTATGTATATTAAATTAACTTGCAGAAATTTTTAAAGTGTGTTTTCAAGCAGTCTCCAGTAGACAATTATCATGTAAGCATATATTCTATATAATCCATACATATGCATATAATGATTTTGTAATTTTGACCTTCGTAGAAAATATTTCGAAAAATTGTACAAGTCTTACACATATTTACGCACGAATAATTTGTCCCAGTGACATATATACATACATATATTTAATTAAGTTTACATTCTGTTGTTTCAAAACTGACACAAACACGGTTTTCATAAAACAAATAAATACATTGAGATTTTCATTTAAACGAACAAGAACATAGAAACGCCCTAAAGCAATTTAATTGTACATATTTAAAATTTGTGTTATCGCTGAATTTTACGCGAACCTGCGTTTAGGAAACATAAATAATACGATAATTAAAATAATGTAGAAATATTATGCACGTAAGAAGCGAAATATGCATTGTCACTTATATAAACATCATTAAATAACAACCATTCATATAAGATATAACAACTATTTATACATTAAAATATAACATAATAATTCGTAAGTTTTTAAAAAATTGTCATCGTACCAGACCTTATCTCATATTTTCCACTAGGTTAATGATAATTTTAACTATATTTTTACTTCTTCGGACTGTTTAACCCTTACAATACTATTGGGTCACTGAAGACCTCATGCGTAATGTGAAAGCATTTTTCTACAAAAATTTTCTTACTTAAAATTCTGAAAAAAATTTACTTTTCCTATGGAATGAAGTGATTATTCGAGTGAATGACTTGTAGTTTATTTATTTTGTAATAGTAATATTATCGGTTTCTTACAATAGAGCTTGTGCAAGGTTCGTTTGCCTTTCCTTGTAAAACTTTTCTTGCGATTTGATCAGTTTATGACACAATAAAACTAATTTTTCCTTTACAACCAGAAACTATGCACATTTTCATGACAAAACAACATGATTCACTGAGACCACATCAATCAAAAAACTATCAAACTAAAAATGAAATAAATAATTGCATTTAAGGTCGGGAGAAAAGTTTTGTATGCAATTCTGGAATAAACTTCAATAATCCCTCAACAAAAAATGCACTCGCTCCCTACGGTCGCTCAAGCATTACTTACCGTCTCGGGAATATAACTATCGTTTATTTCATTAACACATAACACATAAGTAACTATTATTGGGGAATTTCCAGACTTAAAATAAGTCTATGCAAAGTATTATGTTTAGTTTACAGTTGTACTGCTGGGACAAACGGGACTGCATGAATTATATAAACACTACACAACACAAACATAAAAATTACCTAAAACCAAACAGTGAATCCATGTTTCCTAGCAGAATGTGCAAATATTCATATAACTTTATCTAGGGCATTTGTTTAAATATGCTTTCATTCTCCCGTAAATATTAGGAGTATATAATTATAATCTCTATTTATAAAGTATATAACCCATAACTGTTGTTTAGTATCATATTTTTTTACTTCGCATGTTTAAATTAGTCCGAAGTTGAAAACGAGACGCCTAGTCCGATTCTGTCCGAAATATAGCAACTCTGAATTTTGTCCGTACAATAGAGTCGAAGGGTCGCTGTTCTTTATAAGAACACATTCATCACGCCGTACATTGTTCGTTGAAACAACGGTGGAAACATACCTAATGCTGAAGTTATTTAACCAAGCTAAACCAACTGCTGACACTGTTTAGAAGGCTAAACATTTATAGTGTTTTGTGTCCTTTTCGTACATTATATGTAGAGAACGGATGCAATTTCCATAAAACGCAATCGGCAATTCGAATTGTGTATAACGTCGCACAGTACATCCCGGCGTAATTCAATGAAGTATTTGTTTGACTTACTCGGCCACCTGGTCTCGCACAATAACAATGGACAAGCCAGCTATTGTATTCGGAGAATATAGTGTTTTTTAAAGTGTTTTCATGAGCTTAGATAGACGCGGGGTTTTTATAATGTATTTTATTTATTAGTTTATATTTCGTAAGATAAATAAAATGCTGTGAGTAAGTTTCTTGTTTTCATAGTTTTAACTGTTAATTACATAGTAATTTTTGTGATAGATCCTGTTTAATATCGTTTGATTGAATCTATTTCTATCAATTATTTCGACGTAAGTATGCATTGAATTTCGTTCAGTTTCAATAACTTACGCACACATTTTTAGTTTTCATTTATTTAGATCTAGAGCATTGTTTAAGTTACTTTTTCAGACATGATATGGAAGAATGTCGAGAACGGCATTGTAAAACAATGGCGAGTTGGATTGACGGTCATACTGATTGTATGTCCATTGTCAGTGATTCCGAAATTTATTACAAAATCCGTAAAATATCGTCAAAAATTCGTCACTTAGGATCGCAAACACATCTGAACTCTGTAAAACTTTTATGGCGGCTAATATTCCATTAAATAAACTTAGCAATCCCACTTTAAAAATATTTCTTCAAAAATATACTGGTCGAAATGTTCCTGATGAATCAACTTTACGCAAATATATTTCTAGGTGCTATACGAGAACAGTAGAACGCATTAGAAGCCATCTTTTAAATCAATACATATGGATAAGCGCCGACGAAACGGTGGATATGTTAGGACGCTGTGTGGTAAATGTTGTAGCTGGTGTACTACATCCAACTCTTCCCTATAACTCATATGTAATAGCAACATGTGTAGCACATGCTCTCCACAGAATCTGTGAATATATCAGAGACACTTTTCCGGAAGTTGATAGACTTGTATCAGCTTTTAAAAAGGTTTTCAGAAAAGCACCATTGAGAGTAGTTCTTTTCAGGGAAAAATTTCCATCTCTGTCACTGCCTCCCACTCCAGTAATAACTAGATGGGGAACATGGCTGGAAGCTACTAGTTATTATGCTGAGAATTTCGATAGTCTAAAACATTTCGTAACACTGCTAAAGAAGGATGCTAGAAGTATTGGTGAGTGCAAGGAGCTCAAACAAATCCCAAATTTAAAAAATCAGTTGTACTTTCTTCACGAACACTTTGGAAAATTACCAAAACTAATCACTTATTTTGAAAATCGAAATCTCAAATTAAATGACGGATTAACCACATTAGATGTGGCTGTTAATAATTTGAAAAGTATTCCAAGTGACTTCGGATGTGGCCTTCGGCAAAAGTTTGAAGCAATTCTTAATAGAAATCCAGATTTAATTACATTGCAGCAATTATGTATGGAGACAATTCCACAAAATCTAACGGCTAAAAATGAAGAAATAAAAGAATATTTCCAGTATGCACCTATAACCAGTTGCGATGTAGAAAGAACGTTTTCTATTTATAAGGATGTACTTAATTCAAAGAGAACAAAATTGACAGAAGAAAACCTTGAGAAACTATTGCTAGTCAATATTAATACTCCTTTACACAACTTGAACGACAAAATGAACAAATAAAATGTTCCAATTATAGAAATAAAATTAAAAACTTTAAAAATACAACTTTTCAACAAATACATATGTATTTCGTAATTTTATAGATCACCACCCGTTTGTTTTCCAATTATATAAATAAAATTAATTAATAAATATATATTTCGTAATTTTAGATAGATAGATCACCACCCGTATGTTTTCCAATTATATAAATAAAATTAAAAACTTTATAAATACAACTTTTCAACAAATAAATATGTATTTCGTAATTTTATAGATCACCACCCGTTCGTTTTCCAATTATATAAATAAAATTTAAATATTTTAGAAATACAGCCTTTCGCCAGTACTGCACTGGGCTTTGCGTCATGTGGTAAGCGTGTCCGTTCTCTAATGACATGCGAGCACAGCAGTTCACCACGTCAAATCTGTATATTACTCTATAAGTACAATATTGTAACGGCGTAGTCGCCACGCTAGCAGAATGCGCATATCAGGGTACGTAAATGTATTTCTTGACATTGGGAAGCTGTGTGGAAGTAGTCAATATACTCTTTACTCTCTTTATACACATACTATTGGTTCGATTGATAAGAAGGGTTAACGGCCGGTATTATCCACTGATATTAAAAGTAGTTTTAGTTAAAAGACATTTCAATTAAGTGTCATTAGGGGTTCTGTATTAAAGTAGCATTTAACTAAATGTGCTATTTAGGAAGGAAATATATGAATTTAGCATATTTGAAAATATAGGATTGTTCCAGTCTTTACTTGATGAAATTCCATTATAACTATTATCGAGATAAAATAAAACAAATTTTAATGAATTTTATTACTTTTTACTTTACACAGTAACGATCGTTTCGCTCCAACCTGAGCTTCGACATATATCGAGCGAAACAATCGTTACAGTGTAAAGTAAAAAGTAGTGAAATTCATTAAAATTAGTTTTATTTTATCCCGATAATAGTCATATTTATACAACTTTACGCAAAATATTACGGGGATGACAAGTTCAACGCAAGCTGAGGTTGGCTAAATAAATTTAAGAAGAGACATGATTGGTTATCTTAAAGTTATTGGGGAGAAATTATCTAGCGATTCAGATGTTGTCAAACCGTTTTTTCAAAAATTAGCGAACAAAAATCTCTGAGGGAGATGAATTTGCTGGTGAATCAGATTTACAACGCAGACGAATCTGCATTGCTCTGGAAATGATCGTACAATGGTTCATGCAAAAGAAAGAACGACACCGGGACGTAAAGTATCTAAGGAAATGATAAACTTCCTTCCCTGTGCAAAATGGTGATGGCTCACACAAACTAAAAATTATGGTTATTGGCAAATCAACAAATCCGAGAGCATTTAAGAATTGTGCCATTCCAGTTGAATATCACGCTACCATGAATGCGTGGATGACGTGAGCTTTATTCGTCAAATGGTTTCGCGAGTCTTTTGTCGAACAAGTGAGAACATTTCAGAAAGACAATAATATGAGTGGCAAAGCAGCACTTTTATTAATTGATAATGCGAGTCATGCAACAGACACGCAATTGATCAGTGATGATGGAAACATCGTAACTATGTTCCTGCCGCCTAATTGCACTCCCCTCATCCAACCGATGGATCAAAATGCCATTCGACGGACTAAAATGTATTATGGCAAGAGTCTCTTGGTCCATGTTTTGTCTTTTGAAGAAAGCGACATTTCTATACTATAAAAAATATGAATTTAAAGAACGTAGTATTTCTGTTAGCTAGTTCTCCAAAGTGACTCCTGACGCAATTCAGAAATGTTGGCACAAAATATTTTTTTTATTCAGACAATGATGCGTCAGACTCTGATTGGGATTCTGAAGATCTGGTTCCACTGCCTCTACTTTATCAAAGACGTGAATGACGTGGGCATAGTGAAATTTCCGAAATTAAGAATATGCTGCAGAACGTTCCCACTGAGAATAACCAACTGACGGAATCAGAGATCTGTGAATGAATAAATGGCGATGAAGAGCATTTATCGTTGCATAGTGATGAGAGCTACCCGGAAAAGGAAGTTGTAAGGATTGATACAAATGTGAAACATGATGATGCAATTCATTGTTTCCGTACATTCTCCTCACAGTGGGGTGAGGAGAATGGAGCTGAAATAAATACCTTGTCCATACTACAAATGATGCGAGAACGCGCAATGCAAGCTAAGCAGTGCAGTATTAAACAAACAAAACTTTATAAATTTTGGTTTTTGCCTTAATTCTCCTTACTTTTTATGTACTACATAACGTATTTTAGTTTGTATTTGGAATTATGGGTATTCTTTTTTCGTAACATTTTCTATATGTTAGTTTGTATTTTGAGTTTATAAATCCTACAATACATACACTTTGGGTATTATTTTTTAACTTTTAAAAAAGGTTTCGATAATCCGGATGTTTCACCACTTCGGATTACATCGGTTTTAATTGATCCGGATTAGCGAAGCTTTATTTTATATATGTCCTTTTAAATACGTTGAGAATAAACTGGTGCAGTTGCACTACATGTATCCCTACTTGCGCCTAAATGTAAGGGGGAGGAGCCTACTATGCTATTTCAAACTTATTTAGGCAAATAGTGTAATCTATTTCATTCTAATATATTGGATGACTTCAATGTCAAGATTTAAAATCAAGCGCCAATTAACTTGGTGCGAGGAGGGGGTGCGCAGAAGCCGCTTTTTAAAACGTCCACCCCCACTACTCAAGTAATTGTCAGAATACATTTGTCATTGACGTTTGACGAGACATAATGTCTTTGCTAGGGCATCATAAAGTGATACACGCTCAGAGGTTAGAATTATCTGACATTTGATGTAAAACCAAATACAAATCTCCCCACTACTTTTAATCCTGCGCGAACTTACCCCTCCTCGCGCCAACTTAATTGGCGTTTGCTATACCTTAGTATAATTTGATCTGCGGCATTTGTTTAAATATACTTTCATATAACGCATAAGTAGTTGTTTAGTATATTTTTTACTTCGCATGTTTGAATTAGTCCGAAGTCGTAAACAAGACGCCTAGTTCGATTCTGTTCTACGGACGAAATATCGCAACTCTACATATGTCCACATATGATACTCGCTTGTTCACTTGAAATGGTTCGTAAATATTCCACCAACGAAAATATAATATTTTTATGAACAGTATTTCTAATGATACACTAACCAAATCGAAGTGTACAGAAACATACTCTGAGATTCACGCAGAAAAGAACTCTTTTCGCAACGATAAAATTCCTGATGACGAATATGTATGGAAGAAAATGGATCTTACGTCGATTGTATAGTTTTCTAAAAAGAATACTCAGAATATGAATACAAAATCCGAATTTTAAGAGGATTCTTTCAAGCCCTTTTTTCATTAATATTATGACATATATACTAGAAAAGATGTACAAATATGTAGCTGAATTATATATATCTTTTTTTCGTCAATATTCTGATGTCACAAAATTACAAATTCATCACAAAATTAAATTAATTAACACTCCAATTATATCTCTTGACTTTAGGATTGTTACACCTTTGCAACAATAATGAATAATGAATGAAATAGCCTGAAAATTATTTGATTGATGGAAACCTAATGTTATACAAGAATACAAAGAGTGCCTTTCTTTAGATAGTAAATACTGTCAGAGACCTATACTTGGCCTCAATCTGTTTTCTTGTATAGTTGACTGTGATAACTCATATATGAAGAATGACCCCTTTGCTCCTCCCTCGACCCATTTATAAACCAAAACAATTATTTATCTTCACGTCGCATTATAACCTGCTATGTGTAGACTAACGCTAGAAACTTACCTGAACCTGCTAAAGCCTGCCTAGAGTAGACGCCCGAGGTCGAGAGAGTCACATATCAGTATCAAAATGGATCTTGTCGAGCAACGAGTGCTGATTTACGTACATTTAAAAGAGATAATCCCAACTCAAATTCATCAGGATTTGGTGGATACATTAGGAGAATCGCAGTATCATATGACGTAGTTAAAAGGTGGTGTCGTGAGTTTAAACGTGGTAGACAGTCGTGTACAGACGAACATGCAGGTGGAGTGCCCACAACTGTAACTACGCAAGAAATTGTTAAAAAGGTCCATGATCTCGTGTTGCAAGATCGCCGTGTGACTATTAGACAAATAGTTGACGATACCGGTCTTTCATACCATGTGGTATATAATATAATTACAGGCAAATTTAACATGAAAAAATTGTCGGCAAGATGGGTACCACGAATGTTAAGAGATGCACACAATCAAATTCGAAAACACATTTGCAGTCGTCTTTTAACGCAGTATAGACACGACAAAGAAATTTTTTGCAAGATTAGTGACAATGGATGAGTCTTGGATCGAGAAGTATGATCTGGAAACCAAAATACAGAGTAAGGAGTGGACACATCGAGTTTCACCACCGCCGAAAAAATTCAAGATGCAATCTTCAGCAGGAAAAGTCATGCTATCCGTATTTTAAGATGCTGAAGGCGTAATTTAATAAGGCATTAGAAATGCTAGAACGTTGATCGGAAAAATGTGTTAACCTTAATGGAGAGTATGGAGACTATGTTGAAAAATAAAAGTAAGATATTTGCCAATTTTTTTGAATGAACTGTCAAATGGCTGCGTCTTTCTTAAATATTTTTATAATAATATTTAATTGTCGAAAATGGTTTATTTAATATACGACCAATTTTTTTTTCATTGTGTAATTTTAACACTAATTATTTCTTCTCTACTGTAGTTTCTTTTGTTTTTCTAACCATTTTTGTTTCCGACGACCAAACTTTTTAAATCCACTTGCAATACTATGCAATAATATCATATCGTCGAGCACCGATAAATGTTTGAGATCTTTTGGTAAATTTTTGAATGGTGTGCAAATATTTTTTCATACATAATATTAGACATGTTTGTATCATAATTTATTTTACGTTGTTATTTACATGAATTTATTATGTACTATCGTGAGCAAATGAAAGTGCACACTTTATTATGTTGGCATGTCGAAATTTCAAAATTTATCTAATGTATACAGAACTTTTGAAGTGTCAGTGTCAGCATTTAATCATAACATAAATGACATTAGCTTGACAATTAGGTAAAATTTACGCAGCTATAATAGTGCGTTTACTTTCAATTGCTCACGATAGTACATATTTTTACTATACTAAATGCAGTATCATTTCATGTGTAATACACTGTAGATTTCTTTTTTGATAAATATTACAACTAAAAAAAAAGGATACGTAGTGTGAAAATCCTTTTTACCTGGCTGCTGTGTATAAGACCAAAAAATAAAATCAAACCCACTGTAATAGTAAAATTTTAAGATTGATGCAATAAAGATCGTTTTCACTCGTAATTTTTCGAAGTGACTCAATACAGCTTTTACATTAATTTAAAAACAATAATTGTTCCAGTTCATCTTTTGTAATTGCTTAGAGTAAAAACCTTTTTAATGGATTGATGTGAAAAGAACAAACTAAAAAAAAATTACAGAATAAAATTACTATAATTATGAAAGATTAAGTGTGTAAACCCTATTTCAAACTACATACAATTATTAATGGACTATGGATTATTCGAAATATTTCTTATTGAACGATCGTTCAAATTTAATATCCCGTATGGCTGCTAACGAGTAAAATTTCACTAACTCATGTTTCCTTATCGATTGATAGATGACTTTTTATACCGCCTTAGTATGCTATCGATTATTTGATAAAATATTTATTTGACTTCTCTGTTAAGTGTAATGTTGGCCTTTTTTCGTTTTTTAATTTTAGATAATTTTTAACAAAAAAAAGAAACATGACGAACGCATGTTAGCTTAGTGAAATTTTGACCTGTCAGCAGTCAAGCGATGTGAAATGCGGACAATTGTCCAATAATAGTATCAGATTCAGCATCTAATTACATTTAATAACTTCCTACATTGTGATGTCACGCTGACTGTAAAAAATATCTAAAATCTTATTGATTGAAAATGATTTTCAATATAAGTTTTCTTTACTTCTTGCCATTTATTAAATCTTTACGATGGTTTATCACTGGATAATATTAAAAACATTCGCGCTTTCCAAGCAAGTACCCTAAACTACTTCCAGTATGATATAATTAGAGACCGGACACATCGGACTGAAATGACGTCATTACGACGGACGATATAAATAATCTACATCTGTAAGTACATCACGCAGTTATTGAATAGCACTATTCATTCGGTTAACCGCACACAAAAAATAGATGTGCAGTTAACCGAATAAATAGTGCTACTCAACAACTGCGTGATGTACTTACAGATGTTGTAGATGACGTCCATTTCAGCCAGATGTGTCCGGTTTCTAATGATAATGCACTCCAGAATATTTAGAGATGACACGCGCCATGGTGTTTAACGCGTCTGAACTATAAAACTTCTTTCTCTTATTTCCGATTAGTCTATCGTCATTTTTTTAGTTTGTTACGCTGTAAAAGTGGGAGATGAACAAATATGTTGCTTTTTAGGCAATCATCAAAACGGGGAATGCTAATAAGTTCAAGGAATTGCGATCTGACTGAATAAAGCAGGGCAGATAACTAATGGTTTTAGATAGACACAAGTCCTAATAGGTTTTGTGAATGATGTTAATCGATGGCTATTAGTAAATTTCAGCCGATTAGCGAATACAGATGGCTTTTGAAATGTTAATTTTCCCACTATGTAACCCAGTAATTTTTCAAATTGCCGCTATTTTCTTTCTATGAAAAGAAAGTGCTAAAACATCTAAAATAGATTATATGGAGTATCTAGCAAGTCTAGCAGAATCGAATAGTACTATTTATTGTTGAGTTGATCGATTTAAAGCTAGTCGAACATCCCGAAAAAAATGATGCCGTAACGAACGGACAAACATTCAACACTAATATGCTGCCGTGGCAAAGTTGTTGAAGAGCAAATTATATAATTTGTAAGGTTAGTGCAAGCAAAGGCATTGGCACACATTAAGTTTATCATTCCAGGTAAACATTTAGGGGTCACACGACACATTCAGTAGGTGAAAATTTTATTTTAATGCATGATAACGACACCACATTATTTAAATAACCGACAAACAAATAATACACTGCAAATAATGATATGGTTACCACAAAGTTCAGACATTCATTTCATTAAGTTATTATAGGGTGAATTAGATAGATATACTAACAGAACAGTGAACCAATATATACCAAATACAATTCTAGAAAAACGTGTAGAGCGAATGCCCACTTTTGTTCAAGTTGTTTTTCGTGCGCAAGGAGGGTTCTTTGACGAACGCATAATTTAATAGGAAGATGTTTTGTGTACTGTAAAGAAATATAAAAATTGTGTATATAATTTTTTTATAACCAATAACTTATTTCTATAAATTTAAGTGTTTTATTAATATAAATTCATTCCATAGGGGTCCATACTCAATCTTGTACATACTGTCGTGAGCAAAAAAAAACGGGACACTGTTTCTGCGTGGGTTTAAATTGTGACTACTAAGTGGCTATCTTTACTCATAATAGTAAGTCAAGAATTGTCAAAAATGTGTGTCTTATTGACATTTATTAAACATTTTTAACATACATGTAAATAAAAATTACTAAATACGATAGAGAAAGATTATTTAATAAATTAAAATAATTATTACATTAAAATAATTAGTATTTCATCATTCCAGCGTTATTATTAAATGCATCTAATCTTGTAGAGATTGAAGCGACAATATTTTGTACAAAATTTGTAGAAATTTGATGCCAAGCATTATGAACAATCTCCCAAAATTCTTCCTGGGCAGAAGCTCTATCTCATTAATCCCCATACATTTTCAATGGGATTTAGATAAGGACTGTAGGGCTGGATATCTCAAGTTTAAATTTCATTCTCTTGTAACCATTGTGTTACAAGATGAGACAGGAAATTGTGTTGTTCTTATAGCTTCCTTTAATGTTTTGAAAGGGTTGTGCCTAATCTCAGTAACTAATGTTTCGTCTTCCTGCGTATTCGAAATTTTGTTGCGTGCGGAAATTATTTTCCCATTTAAATTATCCTCTTCCCTCCATTTTTTTTTATATATTCTTGCGGCTGAACTTTTACCAATATTAAATTGAACCGATACACTTCTTAATGATGTCCCATTTTTCAAACTAGTAACAAGTCTAGCTTTATCAGTTTTCGAAAGATGCGGCATATTCAATTTTGAATTATCAACTATGATATATAATTTGACGTAGAGTTTGAAAGTTAATCAAATGTTAAAATTACAACGCTAAAAAATAAAGGAAATTGACATAACGATTTTGACACTGTCCCGTTTTTTTTGCTCACGACAGTACAATAATAATTGGTAAAGACATTCGTTTATTTCTTTGATTAACGTATATAGGGTTTGCATTGATAAATATAAAAATCCACATAAACTTATATCTATGGCGATAGACAAATTGGCTAGCTAATGAGATAAATTTACTATGTATATCTATGTACTATGTACTACTATGTACTCGTATATTTACAATTAGAATTTATCGCAGGCTTACGGGTTTGAAATTTATTCTATGCATATGTTCTCTGTATATTATGCTTATATTTTTTTGCTAATATAATAAAAAGTAAATAATTTTTAAAAGCGGTAATGTAAAAAACTAACGAAATAAAATAATCTACATGCACGTACTGCTTATATAATCTTTGCTTTGATAAAATACATTAATATTTTTGGAAAAGATAAGAAATATGCTTATTCACGTGTGTATATTATACACTTTCTCAATAACAAAATTTAACGTATTATATATAAAGTAAAATATAAAGATTTATAAGAGGATTGAATTTAGGTAATTGGCTCATTTTAATTTTTTTTTTTTTGTTAATGATAGTAATCACCATTATTACAAAAATCACTTAAAACAACATATGTTGTTGTAAATAATCCATGAATAAAATATAATGGAAGGAAACAAATATTTGAATAGCAGCATTTTTAAATTAACAGAATATAAATATGAATAAATAAGTTGGTCGAATAAAGACACTATTGGAATACTATATAGATACAGTGATAGAATAATAATACGCACAAATAATGTTTATAGCCTGATCTATACTTCTAGTGTTTTATTAACACCTATATAGTAAGCATTCTCACACCACTAAGCCTAAATTGCATTAAAATTCGCGAATGTCTGAAATTTTACATAAAATCGCAAATATATTGAATAAAAAGTTGCAATTTTCCCATTTAATAAATTTGAAATTTTTAGTTTTTTAGCTAGAAAATTAAACCCAACAACGTGGTTAGTTTTTAGTACGTTCTTTGTAGTAAGAAAAATATATATATTTAGTTAGTTTATCGTCCGACAAGTGTTAACAAATATGCTTTTTAAAAATATACCCTCAGATGAAGAAGAAATAGCTATGTACAACTTTATAATGCATAATTTTTTAAATATTTGAATTTGTTCAAAAGCTTAATCTGTTTTTGATTCACATAACTTATAATTTTAAGAGTCGCGTGTCACATTTGTATACCTATAGGAAATTACATAATCAACAGATTGTTTTTAATTTAATGTTCGCACAATTTGCATGAATGATTGGATGTTTGTTCTAATGGTTTGATTGGGTACATACAATATATAATAATATATATGTATAGTTGTTCATGGCGACGCTATTGATAGTACATATAATATAACTCAAATTTTTAAATTAAGATCGTATATAGAACAGCGAACGCTTCTTTATAGAATGATTACAAATATGCCGAAGTCAATTCATAATAATACGCAACTTTGCCTACACAATTAAAATCTTTTAGGGTATTAGTACAATTTTGACATCTCATAATAAATAGTACATTCGCTAAAGTGAAAAACTTACCTCATTTAAAAAAGCTGTTACATCGAATACTTCATTGTGAATAACAACCCAAGCACCTTGATTATTATTATGTTTCCGTACATCAGCAAAGCTGTATTCTTTAGCCATGTTGATAATATTAGAAGTATGTCAATACTACTTGATGAGAAAACTGCGAATGTCAGAGACAGTGATATGTTTGATTATAACAAGGTGCTAACCGCCATAAATTAACCTTGATCTATGTACGATGACGTGCATTAACTAAATAGCAGCCATATTGAATAGCGTTTATCAAGTCCAATTTTGCCAACGTATCAACAGTTAACTATTTATCGAAAAACAAAATATCCAAAAACAATTTTTTAGTGTTTAATTTAGTTAAAAGAAAGTTATATTTTAATTGTATAGAAAAATATTCAATATTCAAAGGCTTTTTTAAATTTTCTTGCCTAATTAAAATAAGCATTTAAAAATAATCCGATTTTAAGTTCAGATCTTTTTACATTTTATGGAAAACGGGCATATTCCAATTCATGTTTAAACAATTCTAGAAATTGAACAGTATTTACAATTTCTGCAAAGACAAAATCCACGTAAAAAACTATATCAAATACTAACAACTCATCGTCTTAATTGAACAAAAAAACTATTATAACAAAACAATATTTTTTGCAGTTTTACAAGCAGTGAGTGTGCAATAGTTATTATTGAAAACGGGGAGGAAACAATCACAGATAAAGTAAATAGATTAGATTTTATATTAAACATTCTATGTTATGCCAAATTTTGAAGTCTGTATGACACGATCAATTTTAATGTAAACTGGCGGAGAAAAAATCTGACTCGTCATATTGACATTTGATAAATTTTAAGTAACGGGTGTTCAGAAACATTCGAAGTCAAGTGGGCTCTGAACAAAAAATCGTATATCTTTACTTAAGTATCTGATTTGTAATAATTATTAAATGTCAACTGTTGTCTGTCAAAAATTAATCTATCTCAGACATGACTTCATATTTTCAAGGACTACTTTGACTTCGAATGTTTCTGAACACCCGTTATATTTACATGGTGTGAATTTGGAGGTTATACTTCGTTTAAGTAGACCACATCGTAGTGATCAGAGAATACCCTAGTGATATTATGTTACATTAAAATTTAACAAGCAAATTTTCAGCACAGTACAGCAGACCGATTTTGATGTGGCCGGTTAGATGTACCGCCCTCGAAATTCATAGGTAGGGGAACCTCTGGCATCCCTTATTATCCCTTACTACGTCCCAATGCACATCTCGCACAAAGTGTTTGCATTTCATTTTTCCGAATACTGTCTCTATCTAACACTGACCCTTACTTAACGCACGTACAGATTCTCCCACCGGCCACATCAAAATCGGTCTGCTGTACGTAGCGCATTATATGTGATCTTATTCTTTACTACAAATCTACTGTCGTGAGCAAAAAAATCGACAAAATGTCAAAATCGTTGTCAATTTCCTTTATTTTTTAGCGTTGTAATCTAAGCGTTGACGATATTTGATTAATTTTTAAACTGTACGTCAAATTATCATATTTGCTAATTCAAATTGAAAATGCCGCATTTTTCGAAAACTGATAAAGACAGACTTGTTACTAGTTTGGAAAATGGGAAAACATTAAGAACTGTATCTATTGGTGAAAGTTTATCCGCAAGAATATATAAAAAAGGGAAGAGGATTATCTAAATCGGAAAATAGGTTTCGGACGTAACTAAAGTTCGAATTCGCAGGAAAACAAAACATTAGTTACTGAGATTTAGGTACAACCCTTTCAAACCAATAAAAGAAGCTATAAAAACAACACTATTTCTTGTCACATCTAGTAACACAATGGTTCCAAGAGAATGAAATGTAAACTTGAAATTTCCCGCCCTACAGGCCTTATCTAAATCCCATTGAAAATATATGGGGATTAACGAGATAGAGCTGCTACCCAGGAAGAATTTTGGGAGATTGTTCAAAATGCTTGGCATCAAATTCCTATCAATGTTGTATAAAATATTGTCGCTTCCATGTCTACAAGATTAGATCCAGTTATAAATAATATAACAGTGGAATGACAAAATATTAATTATTTTAATTATATTCTTTTTCTATCGTTTTTAGTAATTTTTATTTATATATACATATAGCAAACGCCAATTAAGTTGGCGCGAGGAGGGGGTGCGCAGAAAACGTTTTTAAAAACGTCTACCCCCACTACTCAAGTAATTGTCAGAATACATTTGTCATTGACGTTTGACGGAACATAATGTATTTGCTAGGGGATCATAAAGTGATATACGCTCAGAGGTTAGAATTATCTGACATTTGATGTAAAACCAAATACAAATATCCCCACTACTTCTAATCCTGCGCGAACTTACCCCTCCTCGCGCCAACTTAATTGGCGTTTGCTATACTTTAATAATGTTTAATAAATGTCAATAAAACATACATTTTTGACAATTCCTGACCTACTATTATGAGTAAAGATAGCCACTTAAGTAGTAACAATTTAAACCCACGCAGAAACAGTGTCCCGTTTTTTTTGCTCGCGGGAGTATACGTCTATCAATTTTAATGTACTATCGCGCCTAAAAAAATGGGTACACGAGTATTTTGTTTGGTGTAAATTTGAACGTATCTGACAACTCCTGTCAACTAACATGACAGTTAAATAAAGTAATTTAAAATGTCAAATTTGAACCAGCTTAAGAAGCTGTGTATGTATTATATTAGGGGAAAAATTGTGTGGTTAAGCATGTTGGAGAATTTTAGAACAAGCTATGCTACCATCAGTAATGCAATGCATTTTTGTCTGCGAGCACAGTTATCAAACTGCTATGTGTGATTACAACAGCTGGAAATTATCAATCCTCATGTGCATATGTAGCATGTTCGCAAATTGGGAAACCATCTGCTCTGTTTGTTTATGCACTAGATGGAATAACGAAGAATATTGTGTATCCAAAGGCATTGGAGTGATAGATTGATTATAATAAAATATCATTAATTCGTTGTTTAGCTATAGAATACGCAAAAATTTTACTTTGGTTAATGGCAGTTAACACAAAGGAAGCTTTAATTTTTCTATTGAATGTGGCCGAGTAATGACGCTCTTTCAAATTATGTAAATTGTTAGGTTTAGTTTTAAAAACTTCACTTTTTAAATAACCCAAAAGGAAGATATCAAGTGAAGTTAAATCAAGCGATCTGGCTGGCCATTCTATAAATCCTTCCCATCCGTCTATTTGGAAAAAGTTGATTTAAATACTGTTGAACACAAAAGGAATATGAGCTGGTGCTCCATCCTGCTGAATTCATAATGTGTTCCAAGCAATATCTGGATCATGGGGATCTTGATATAAAACTGCTAAGGCTGGAACAAGTTCGTCCCTAGAAGATTTAGTATACGATCGTTGAGTATGGCAGCCCAATATCTACAATTCTGGCGGTTCAATTCTCCATTTAGAGTAAATTTAAATTCGTCGGAAAACATGTTGTCTAAAGAAATTTCATTTCTATTCAATAAATCATCATTTGCTCACAAAATTGAAGACGGAGGTCCGGATCATTTTCTGCTAACTCTTGAAGGTACTGAAGTTTATAGGGATAAAGCTTCTCTTTTTTAAAATGCTGTAATACTGTCGTATGGCTGATGCCATTTTCCAAAGCTACTTAGCGTAACGTAGATATTGGATTTTCTACAATACTTATTTTGGTGTCGTCGAGAACAAAAGTAGGCTGTCTGTACAAAGGTTTCACATCAAGTTCTCAAAACTGTGCCTCAATTTTGGACAGCTCTTTGTGAAATGGGGGGTTGTTTGGGGTGCCTCTCTTGGTTCAGTTGCACTACCTCGAAATGCTTCCTACATCTGTCTCCGTATCCGATCATAGATCCAAATAGAAAAAAAACTAAAAATTAATTCACGTCTCATTACTTTATACTGATTAAATATGTAATTCATATATCATTAAATTCTTGTTTGAAACTATTATTTTAATATAAAGTGCAAAACAAAGAAAAATATTAATGACATTTCTAAACCTATTACCTTAAAGGCAATTCATTAAAATTTGTGTTTCAAATCCGCCAGTTCGGAAATAACTTTTAACAATAAAGACATTGTGTACCAAGATAATAAATATTCTACTTGGAAAATACCAATTTTAATGAATTAACTTTCAGATGATAGCTATTAAAATCATTTTCAGGCAAATTGTTTGAACAATTTTTTAAAATAAAATTTTGTGGGAAGATGTAGGTTTGGTTAGTTTCAGATTCATTATTCTTCTGTAATAGCAAATATTATAAATATATTTATGTTCAATGTATTTTCAATAAATCTCATTAATTAAAAAAGCATATCTCTTATAAGGAAAAAACTAGTTTACAGAAACAATAAATACTAGAATAAAAAAATATTTTGGTGGAGGGCCACTCATGTGTTACGTAAAAACATGTTCTTTCAAAGATGAAAGAGTGTAAAATTATTTTTATAATCAATGATGTACAAACAATATGGTAAAATTTAATACAATATACAACTTAGATATTTAAATTACAAATTTTCACGTTATTGTGTAAAATTTAGTTGAATGAAGTGTGTTTGAAAATCTAAAAGTGCAGTAGAATCATCAAAATTACCAACTGGCTCTTCATTTACAATCAAACGAGAATGACAATAGAAATCAGATACAATTAGTTACCAATAGCATAAAATCGTAAACAAATTGGCGGTATAGGTAATCCACCATTAACATGCTTTTATATTTACTAATCTTATCATGCTATTGCCTTCTATAATCAATGGCAAATACATATTCACCACCATATCTTTATGAAATCAATAGCAAGCCAGAAATTCATTCCTATTAACAAATTCTAATAGATTTTGAATATTTCGTAAATATCTTTACTACAGATTCTTCACTATTTCTTGTTTAATGATGTCAGAATTATTTGTCAGTAAAATTTACCGCCACTACCAACTTATATTATTAGTATCACAAGCAACATACTGAAATGAAAAATACTAACATGTTGAGTTCCCTTTGCTCTGTTCGTTCGTTACGTTCATTTGTGTCAGGGTTTTTATTGTTCTGTAGTTTATGGACTTGTGTTTTGGCCTATCTCAAGATTACAAAATATAGGTTATAATTAATAACCTATAAATTATAAATGTAGAAATATTACCAATTATATTATTTAAACAAGATTCTTGTAATAATGTCAGAAGGAAGCAAAATATTTTTGCCTAGTCGTGGATTAGGTTATGTTAGTAATCATTTACCTCTACAAGTTCGTTATATTAAAAGTAGAAAAGAAAATTTGATAATTACGTGTACTGGAAAATCTTTTCATACATATGGCATATCACATTTTGGATTACTTAGTGTGAGCGGTCTTCACCCCAGTGATATTACATGTCTTACTTCTGATGCGTACCATGTATATACAGCATGTGATAATGTTATTTATGCTTGGAGGAGAGGAACAGAATTAAAACATACATTTAAAATGCATAAAAAACCAATACATCTTATGCTTCCATTTGGGCCACATTTAATATCTATAGATGAAGGAAGTACATTGAAGGTTTGGGATATAAAGACAGAAAGTTTATTTCTAGAATTGACTTTTAACAATGGAACATTTGAAATTACTACTGTAGTTCATCCAGCAACATATATTAATAAAATTTTGTTAGGAAGTCAGCAAGGAACATTACAGTTATGGAACATAAATACGTCAAAATTAATATATTCTTTCAAAGGATGGGGAACAAGCATTTCATGCTTAGAACAAGCACCCGCAATTGATGTCATGGCAATTGGGTTATATACTGGCAGAATAATTTTACATAACCTAAAATATGATGAATCACTGATGGAGTTTCATCAAGACTGGGGATTAGTTACGTCGATATCATTTCGGTCAGATGGGGTCCCCATAATGGCAACAGGAAGTGTTAATGGACACATAGTATTTTGGAATTTAGATGAAAAAAAATTAGCAACACAACTTTTAACTGCACATAATGGAGCGGTTACAGGAATGGTATGTTTACCAAATGAACCATTAGTGGTTACATCATCAGCAGATAATTCTTTGAAGCTCTGGATATTTGATATGAGTGATGGTGGAGCTAGGTTATTGAGAATACGAGAAGGTAAATATTTTCTTCAATAAGATATATTAAAAAAAAAATTTTTTTATAAATTAATTCATGATCAAATAATTCAAGTAAATATGTTGTAATTCAAAGTAGAAACATGTAATTATACTGTTGTGAGCAATAAACTCTGGTTGTCAATGTTACTTCAAAATTTGATTAGATTGTAAATTTCCCCTGCCTGCTAATGCCTATGTCAATGAATTGTCAAGTACAGTCTCAACATGAATTAAATTTGACAAAGAAAAAATAAATATTGTCATGCAACATGATTATAGGTTATGACATTTACGACGGTTATACAATGGAGCATTTGCCATTATGTCAAAGCATGACTTTGACAACCAGAATTTATTGCTCACGACTGTATATGTGTGCACAATAAAAATATTTCATTTTAATTTAGCATTTCAAGATGAAGTTTGTATTTATTATTCTATTTTCGAATACACATAATAAGGAAAAACAGATAACGGTTTAAAATACGAGGTGCATTCAAGTTCTAAGGCCTCCGATTTTTTTTCTCCCGACTGGAAAGAGATAGAAGCATGTGCATTGTTTTAAAATGAGCTTGCGTTCGTTGTCAATACGTCACAGAGATGGCAGCACTGTACGGCAGATGGAATTGTAGCGGCAACGTCGAGAATGAGAACTGTTTTAGATACTTAAAATGGCTACGTTTTCCTTACTTGAACAGCGTGCAATCATTCGTTTTCTGAATTTGCGTGGTGTGACACCAGTTGAAATTCATCGACAGTTGAAGGAGACATGTGGTGATGGAGTTATGGATGTGTCGAAAGTGCGTTCGTGGGTGCGACAGTTTAATGAAGGCAGAACATCGTGTGACAACAAACCGAAATAACCTCGGGCTCGCACAAGCCGGTCTGACGACATGATCGAGAAAGTGGAGAGAGAGACTTGTTTTGGGGGATCGCCGAATGACAGTTGAACAGATCGCCTCCAGTGTTAGCATTTCCATGGGTTCTGTGCACACAATCCTGCATGACGACCTGAAAATGCGAAAAGTGTCCTCCAGGTGGGTGCCACGAATGCTGACGGACGACCACAAGGCTGCTCGTGTGGCATGTTGCCAAGCAATGTCGACGCGCAACCAAGGCATGAATGGGACTTTTTTTCGTCGATTGTGACAATGGATGAGACGTGGATGCTATTTTTAAATCCAGAAACAAAGCGCCAGTCAGCTCAATGGAAGCGCACAGATTCACCGCCACCAAAAAAATTTCGGGTAACCGCCAGTGCTGAAAAAATGATGGTGTCCATGTTCTGGAACAGTGAGGGCGTAATCCTTACCCATTGTGTTCCAAAGGGCACTACGGTGACAGGTGCATCCTACGAAAATGTTTTGAAGAACAAGTTCCTTCTTGAACTGCAACAAAAACGTCCGGGAAAGGCTGCGCGTGTGATGTTTCACCAAGACAACGCACCCGCACATCGGGCTAACGTTACGCAACAGTTTCTTCGTGAAAACAACTTTGAAGTGATTTCTCATGCTCCCTACTCACCTGACCTGGCTGCTAGTGACTTTTGGCTGTTTCCAACAATGAAAGACACTGTCCGTGGCCGCACATTCACCAGCCGTGCTGCTATTGCTTCAGCGATTTTCCAGTGGTCGAAACAGACTCCTAAAGAAGCCTTCGCCGCGGCCAAGGAATCATGGCGTCGACGTTGTGAAAAATGTGTACGTCTGCAGGGAGATTACGTCGAGAAGTAACACCAGTTTCATAGTTTTCGGGTGAGTAGTTAGTTAGAAAAAAAAACGAAGGCCTTAGAACTTGAATGCACCTCGTAGTTTGTGTTTTTTATTATAGTGTAACATATTTTGTTTCGTGCCATCATAAATTTTTGCTGATTTCATAAAATATAAATTATTGATTCTCTTTATTCTAGATATAATTAATTTGATACCTAGCACACATGTACCTTATACAATATTCCTGCGTATTTTCACTTACTCAATAATTGTATATTAAATTTATTTAGGTCATGCGTCTTCCCCATCTTTCATACGATATCACGGAGCAAATGGACATAATATATTAAGTTGCGCCGGTGATTCTACATTAAGAATATTTAACACTCAAACTGAAATGTTCAATAAAAGTTTAGGAAGAGCTTCTTATAATCGTAAAATTAGCAAGAAGAAAAAACGACAAATAGAAGATCCATTAAAAATGCCTCCAATACTCGAATTTACATGTGAAATCACACGAGAGAAAGATTGGGACAATATAGCAGCTATTCACTTAGGTAATTAAGTCTATTATAAGTATTGCTTTTCACTGATATTTAACTTTCAAAAATTATTTAAATCGTATCTAGCTTTTAATAAGTAAAACGTTTTGGTGGACGGTATTCTAAAATTATCATATGCACATCCATAGAATCTAAAAGTCTTTGTTTCATTTTTGAAAGATATTTTAGATTGTTTTATGTACAGGGTTAGGTAACGTATGGATCCATTTGAAAATCTTTGATATGGCTATTTAGATTTGAATAAGACTTTTCACAATTAATTAAATGCAAATCGGAGATTCGATGAGTATATTTATATCCGAATTAGACTTCCGGTTTAGCCGGAAACGATGTTAACTTTCTATTTTAAATGAAACATCCTGTATATTTTTGCAAATTTGAATAGATCTCTGTTCTGGGAGTGTAGCAATAATAAGGTTTGGCACCCTTTTATTCAACAACGACAAAGGTATTTAATTAAAACATATTTTAAAATCATGTTTATATTTAGTAAGCCATGGAACTAAAATTCAGTACCTACTTGACTTAAACTGTCAGAATTAACTTTGTAGACGTCCAAATATTAATAATGGTTCAATTAACTGAAAAAGGACGTAAGTGGCAGCTTATGTTTTCTCACTTAGAACATATTTTTAAAATTGAAAGGAATTAATCCAACAGTAATCAGTTCAAAGTAATTTGAATTTTCATAGTCTTCAAGTGACTTCATTTAATCTTTATTCTCTCACAAGTATCTAAATGTAAAAGAATGAAGTGAATCGTAGTTGTGTGCAGTATTCATGATTAACGTTGAATTATTGTTAAGGGTCCGCGTAAAATCTCGTGAGACCAATCTGCGCAGCAAGGGTGATATCATCAGTTAATCGTTCGTCGGCAATAACGTTATCTTCGTTTTATTTTATTTTTTTTTTAATATTTTTATTGAATAACAAATTGTTTTAAACTTCATGTGTATATAAGAACAGAATTATTATTTCGCACAAATGGTTACATGATGAGCTTACGAGCCCAAGAAATTTTCAATCTTATTGACAATTTGATATAAGGGTGAACACTGCTTGAATCGGTAAGTTAATAAGGACGGCCGATTTCGGTTACTGTTTCATTTTAATTTTTTTTACATAGTTTAAGTTAATTTAAATAAATTAATTTAACAAAGTATATTTAAATTATCCAACAAAAATTACGTTGCTTCTATACAATTTTCTTTTCTTAAAAAAAATTGAGTTTTGCCCTAAAAACTTGTAATATTGAAAAATAAACATATAAAAAGCATTTACTTTTTATTGTAACATTTATTTGCATTACATTTTATGTAAAATTAAATAACATAAATCAATACTTCTTCTTCTTCTAGTTCTTAGGGTTGGACGCCAGTAAGTTCAGGCACTCTGTTAGTTTAGTATCCTTGATAAAAGCCACAATCCTCATCAGGGGAAATTTGAGTA
Organism: Melolontha melolontha; assembly: GCA_935421215.2. Lineage (NCBI taxonomy): Eukaryota > Metazoa > Arthropoda > Insecta > Coleoptera > Scarabaeidae > Melolontha > Melolontha melolontha. The sequence goes on along the minus strand of OW285240.1, from coordinate 17,336,889 downwards.
CCCGCGTAGCACCCAAAAGATCTCTTCAGATATATTTATGTCTGAGTCACTTCAGTTCCTCAAAAGTACATATTATATGAAGGGTAGTTTTCTTCTGTTTTTCAAATCTCCTACACCAGGGTTCGCTAACCCAGATGCTGTACAGATGCTTCCTTGAAGAACAATGTCCAGTTATCAAGCCAGTAATCATTTTAATTTCTTTTTTATTACAACTAATTAGGTTGCTGTATCTTAGTATGGAGTTAACCTTCCGTTAGCCTCCATTTCTTTTTATGCTCTCTTTCTACCCATAACCAGATCGTCCGTCTAGCAGAATCCTTGGCGATTCCATATACAGGTTCTGGTCCTATGAAGTTCCTCTTAGAACCTTTCTTGGTAAGTTCGTCGGCTATCTCATAAAAAAAACATGTTTTAAATATATATTTTTTTTGCAATCGTACTGTAATGAACGCTTTACTTAAATAATTTTGAACCTAGAAAGTATCATTTTACCGGACTAATCCGTTAAATGTTTTTTTATCGGACTAGTCCTGTAAAAACAAGAAATTAAATTTAAATAGGCTGGTTGCTAAGATAATACATATTACTGCAAAAAAGTAGATTTTAAAACGATCATCTGTTTAGTAAAAGTGGAAAATTTACGATCGCTTACTCATCCAGTTAGATATTACTTTCCGGACTTGATACGTAAATAACTATTATTAAATTTCATCAACTTCAAAATGATTGTCACTATTATTTACATTAATAATATATTTCTCACAAATTGTCTACCATATCTTATGAAATAGGCTTTATCAATATCAATAACATTGTGACAGATATTGCCCCATTCTTTCCCACTAAATGTTTTCAAATTTCTCTACATCATAAAGTTTTAATTTCACATTTCTGTAACCTAATTTTTTACATTAGCTCAAATTCTCTCAACAATTGGATTTTTATGGCTACTTTTGCCAAAAATTGAGTCAATTATACAAGGTGTTCCGTAAAATGTAATCCTAAAGTCAATATAAACTGATTTTATTTAAAAAAAGTTATACAATTCAATAACAGGCCTGTGATTGTTAACGTCGCGTGATAAAATGTTATCCTAAAATAAATAAACACGTGTCGTAGTGCATACAGTAATTTTTTGGAAATCTACAAAAAAGAGTACTGGAAATTGATTTATGATAAAGAAGGTGCTGAACCAAGAATATCATACAATAAACAAATGTTCAGATAACTGTTAACGTTGCATTTTTTAATAAAGGATTACATTACGTTTCAGTTCATACAACAGCTTATTAGTGAGTGGACACGTTTTCTTTATTCAAAATGCCTTACCGATTTTCTTCTCAAGAGTATGCGGACATGCATTTTGTGTATGGCTACTGTAACGGCAATGTACGTCAAGCAATTATTGAATATCTTTTCGACCGAGGAGTAAATTTGCCAGCAGACTTAGAGGAAGAAGCTGTAGCTATTGTTACAAGGGATCCAATTCTCAGTGTACGTCGAATCGCTAGACAACTAACGACAGTTTGTCGAATTTTAAAACGTGAGGGCTTATATCCATATCGCTATCGCAGGGGACACGGTTTGCTTGAGGCAGACCACTATGCTCGTCTAGTTTATTCTACCTGGATATTGATAATGAACATAACGATACGGGACACTTTGTATAACTAATGTACTTGGGTTGTGCATTTTAATTAAAGCATATAGTTTTGGAGCCATTCCATGTCAAATCAACCAATTAACATGATTTTCAACCTTACGCTCCTAGATTTGTTTGAAATTATATAGTAATAAAATAAAATAAAACAATAACTTTGTTATATACCGTGTGCACAACGTCGTGCGATCGATGGATATATAAGTAATGACTGGCCAACTGCAAGTATATTCGCCTTGCTTGAACACAATGAGCGACTGATAGGAATATTCAATGTGTTAGAGAGAGATTATTTGATTCGTACTTAGATCGTATGTAGAATGTGTTGGATAAAGAAATGGAACGCCCGTACAGTTAGACAGTAGAACAGATTGAATATACTCTCTCAATCCTAACCACATAAACTCGCTATTCGTCTTCGTCTTACTACATTGTGGTAGATCAATCACTCCCCGGCGTTCATACGGTATACCACTTTATTCACATATAATCGTGACCGCAGTTTCGACATACAATGTTATTATCAAACTGCAAAAGTTACAGGCCCACATAGAGTTTATAAATGACACAAAAATATATGGGGGTGGTTTATGATGTTATTTAAAATTACTACTATATACTTAACTATTATATACAACATTGGAAAAGAGGTGTACCTATATATAAGATCCAACTGTTCGTTTAAAACGATATCTATTGTGTTGTTTCGGCTTCTAAAAATTTCTAGGGCCTCTAAAATATTTAATTTACGACCTTTCGCGGCCAAATGCAATATTTTACGGTGACCAAATGTACTTGCATTGCTTTCTTCGGTCATGGTGACGATGGCGTCTTCCATTTTGCTGACTGCTTATTTGCTTCGAGATCATACTCGTACACCCAAGATTCGTCGTAAGTAATGATTCTGGTACTGAAGTTCGTATCCCTTTCGGCAGTTTCTTTCAGCGCTGTACACACATGAACACATGCCGTTTTTGTTCAATGCTGAGTATCCATCGGTCTTGTTGGATAGTAGCACTTTTGCCACGTTTTGTAGCGTGTTTTCCGTCAATGGACGACCGGAACGCTTGTCATCATCAACCGTCACACGTTCATCTATAAAACGGTTGTACCACTCATAAGTTTGTGTCCGGCCTAAAGCATCGTCATTAAACGTTTGTTTAAACATGTTCAGAGTATTCGCTACCGTTTTATAAAGTTTGAAGCATAATTTGGTGCACGTTCTTCGCTCTTTCACATGATACATTGTAATGTCGCCGAATAACTCAAACACAACTCAACAAATATAAACACAAAAACTGTTTGTCACCACCTTTTGACAGACAGTATAGACGTAACTCACATCAACTATAGTCTATTTTTAAACTAAGAGGAGCGTTTTAAATTAATCGCGCCAAAATTACTATGCGTGATTGATTGCTTCAGAGGTAGGATTACGTTATGCAAAAATTCCGTGTTGACCTATCGATATCACACGCTTGTCAAATTTCGTTTTCTGTTGTGTTCCCGTTGTTCTATTCAGTTGTATTGTTGTATTAACGTAAATAAATCCGTTCTTTTTAGAATTTGCGAAACCTTTAAGATACCCTTCTGTAGTTATCGATAATTATTCAATATTCATATAAATATGGATACTGTTGCAACAAGTTCAGCATCATTTTCACCTCCGTAGGAAGGGCCGCGATTTGGCCAGACAGACGCTTGGCGTCACATATTAATGTATGTTTGCATGTAAAGGTGGCGCTCTTGAATCTAAAAGCGGTCACCCATCCACGTACCGACCCCGGCCGATGCTGTTTGACTTCGGTGATCGGACGAGAACTGGTCTTTTCGGCATGCTATGGTCGTCGGCAATTAATTTTATTTCTACTGTTTAATTACGTTGTGACTTTATTGATGTAGAGTTTATATTCAAAATTAAGCGGGAAATAACGCTAAATTAAATGTTGCCTTTGAAGCTCAATGAATAAAGAAAAACTAATAAAATACGAAAATTTAAAAAAACATTCAGAATGTCATTGATTTGGTAACTTTTACAGTGTAAATGTGGCTTTTCCATTTACTCCTCTTAGTTTAAAAATAGACTATAGCGCTATGAAAGTGCACTACCCTTCGAGCACCACATTTAAATTCCGGGAATTTCTAAGTATTAGCACAAATGCCGTGTATCTGACAGTTTACGTAAATATCATCTGCCGTTTTGAAAATGCAATAAATTTTTATGGTATTTGATAGTGTGGTGAATTTGGCTTTAGGATCATGTTGATGGAGAGGATGCTATACAGAGGGTAGTATAATTTAATTCATCTTCAATTTAGAAGAATGCTTCGCGATAATTTTCATAGTTAAAAATATATTTATATTTCTTTGTGCATATTTATCAAACATTTATGTTAACAAAAATTGTTTCTTGAATTTTAATATATTGCTTTCAGTAAATGGAGTTTACTTTGGAGTGGCATTTAACACTTCCATGTTTGCAGTTAATAAAACGTATCTTTATTGAGATTTTATATCTTTTAGGATTGCCTATGGTAACTACATGGTCATACGATAAGTTGAAAATGGGTGAACTTAAACTTTTACCTGAAAGATTTTATAAGAAGAATTGTAACAATAATTCCGAAATTGTTGCAACATGCGTTTATTTAACACATTGTGGAAATTTTGTTCTTATAGGCTACAGTAGTGGGCATGTGGACAGGTAAATATATTTTTATGAAAGTTTTGTAGAACAACTATGCCTGTAATCTTTCTGTAGTTAAAGACAAATGCATGTGAATCGCTGCTGCAGTTAGCGCGAGCCTTGAAAGAGAGCGACATTCACCGTGAATGTCAACAAATAATTCCCTAAACCAGTAAAATATTTATTTCGTGTTAAAGGTTCAGTAAAGGTAAAATAAAGACAATTAATATGAAATTCGATAATTTAATTATATTCAAAATTTGTAAAAACTAAATATTGAATGAGAACAATTTTAAAAAACGGTTTTTTTCATTATCAATAATAATCACATCAGATGTTGAAAATGTGGTCAATATAACATAAAGATAGGGGCGCCTATTTTACCACCAACTTAAATTTCTAATTTCGAGCCTTTAATTTGACTTTCATCTTAATCATCACATACACAATGTATTCCTTCACGCTACCACAACTAACAAATACGGATTTTTGTTTGCCAGCTAGGTGTTGTTTGTACTGTATAAACTATATAAAAATTATAATTTTTCATTTACACTGAAAAAATTAAATATGAATGAATGAAATAAATGAAGTATAATGTTTATATCAACATCACTGCAAATGCATGTTTATGTTGGTGCGAATGTTCAGTGTTGACACATATCGTCCTGTCATATTTTGCGTCTGTTTACTCTTGGTTTGCAATGCCGAAAGCGTTTTGCAGCCAATGTAAGCGACTTGTGCATCCGCGATCGCAAACTGTGAAGCAGAACGCGATAATGATGGCCCGTTGCTGCCTTTATCAGCTGTGAGAGAAGTAACATCGTATTTGTATTTTGCTATAATTTCATATTAAATATTGCACTTATAACCTAAATATTGCAAGTTTGACATAAGCGTTTACTACCCTAAACTAAAATGTAAACAAATCGATTTTGCAAATGATTTCTGACTTCGCAACATTGTTTTGACATCATTTGATGACATGCACGTCTTCGAATCGTGAACGGCGTATAATAATGTATGTAACGGGTGTTCATTTGAAAAGTCAATCTAGTAGCATGTGATTTACTGAGAACATTTTGAAGTATTTCGTAAATTAAAATTTACTACTTAACCTACGAAGTCGTATATATTGACAGTTTCATACATACAAATAAATAACAAATGTGATTGACATTATCAAATGTCATTTGGATTTACGTTTACGGAACAACAAACACATACTAATATATTTGCGTCTTATTCTATCAAAATTTCAAAGTAACCTAGATTGACTTTTCAAATGGACACACGTTATGTATATACCGAGTGACTATAAATGATGGAATATATAAATGACCGAAGCAAATATTTAATTTGGTAAAACTGAGAAATTGACTTGCCTGATCATTTGCTTTAGATTTATCTTTATCTGCTAGAATATTTTGTAGAAATATTGGTGACATATGGTTAGAATTACTTGTTTGACTTTGACTTTTTCTAATTTTTGATGAATGTAAATTTGAGAATCAGGCATGTCAACATAAAGCTGTTAAAACACAAACATGCATGGTTTTAATTTAAAAATGGTCTTTACTGTCGAGTAAAATACATTTCTTGTAATGGCCTATTTTTGATGTGGCTTGCAAAATGAAGATAGTAATTGGATATATTCCAAGCAGTTGACTTTATCACTACTTTTCACAACTCAGTATTGTTCTTGTCGAATGGGTTTTAAACTCTGGTAGTGTGACTAAAAGTAAATATACTGGTTGCCGCACTCGATATTTTGAAAAATATTAATCAAATTGTTGAACAAAATTCTCATACTTGTGTACATCGTCTATTTCAACTAAATTACCAGAAAACATGAATAATGACAATTGTGACATATAATACTCAGACAACGTTGTGAAGAGTAGATAACATAATATATCGCGGCAATAACAGGGTCAATATGTTATAGTAATTTACAGTATAGTAATTTATGACCTTCAGATTACTGCACCTATTTTGACAATGACGTGACTCGTCTGTAATCGTAAATAGACTATATACATATACATGGTGTTGTTGAACAACGTTTAAAAACCTTAAGGGTATGTAGTACGGTCGAAAATTAGGTTAAAAGTCTTAATACACATTAGTCCGTAAATTAACTGTTTATGATATAATGGCGATTTTATTTTTTTTATTAGAATTGTAGAATAAATTTTCTTTTTTGATTTTTAAGATGGTCCCATTATATGGCCTCCAAGATCTCCCGATTAACTCCGTTCGACTTGTGTATCTGGAGTTATTTAAAAAGTTTAGTGTACGCAAGACCGGTAAATGATCTTCAAGATTACACCAATGAATAGAGCAATGTTGCTAGATAATTTGAGAAAAAAACAGGGCTTTTTGAACGATTGCGGGCTTTCTTTGAACGAAGATGTAGTTCCTGTCTCGATATGGAAGGACGGTATTTCGAACATATTATTTAGATGTAATAATTTTTGTTGTAAAATACAAATATACTTTCAAAGAAAAATAATTTATTCTGCAATTCTAATAAAATCGCTATTATCACGTAAAGAGTTGATTTGCGGACAAATGCGTATTTAGACTTTTAACCTGATTTTCGACCGTACTACATGCCCTTAAGATTTTTAAACATTATTCAATAACACCCTGTATATAGTAATATATAATATAAATAATAAATACAAATGCTTACAAAAAATTTAATGTGAAATGTTGAATATATACAAACAGTTATAGTTATATTTCACTACATTTTTAGGTTAAATTAACATAATATAATGAAAGATCCAATTTCTGTTTTTAATAATAATAATTCATACCTTAGCATCCCCCAACAGCTTAAAGCCAATTACAAGGGGCATTGGCAGACCATGAGTTATTACTACATCCTCGTCCGTGTATTCCTGATCCTCTTGCTACGAGCAATTCGGATGATATTTTTTTGTTAATGTTTTAGTCATATTTTTGTAATCCTTATTGATTTATGCCCTTAAATTCTAGATTCAATATACAATCAGGCATTTGGAGAAATCAGTATGGTGATCCAAAAGCGCATAAAGGATCTGTTCGGGGTGTAGTCTCAGATATTTTAAATCAAGTAGTTATAACTGGAGGAAAAGATCGTAAAATCAAATTCTGGCCATTTAAAAACCAAGGTAACTATTATTTTCAAATTTATTACAATATATAGTTAATTTCTCAAATATGTTTTAGGCCAAATTCCCACCAAAATATTACAAATAGAAGAAACTGTAAGCTTCTTTAGAAGTCACCCTGGAAGTTCAATTCTAGCAGTTGCTTTAGAGGATTTTAGTATTTTAATTATTGATATAGACACAAAAAATTTTATTAGAAAATTCCCAGGACACACTGCACAAATTACAGACATAACATTTAGTCCTGATTCGCGTTGGTTAATAACAGCATCTATGGATTGTTCGATACGAACATGGGATATCCTGTCAGCTCAATTAGTGGATCAGTTCTGCACTGAATCGCCTTGTGTATCATTGAGTATGTCACCTACAAGTGAAGCATTAGCAACAGCTCATGTAGATTACTTAGGAATATTTTTGTGGAGTAATCGAACTCTTTTTTCACGTATAACATTAAAGGCTTTATCACCAGATGAAAATCCTCCTCTTATTAAATTACCGGAAGTATTGCGTGAAGAAGTTTTAGCAATTGACGAATCAGTTCAAGAAAATGACGAATTTATATCTCAAGATCAAATAAGCGCTGAATTAATTACCTTATCTGGTTTACCCACATCAAGGTGGCAAAATCTTTTAAATATCGATGTTATTAAGAGAAAGAATAAACCCAAAGCTCCACCAAAAACTCCAAAAAGGGCACCATTTTTTATACCTACAATTCCTTCATTAAAGTTACAGTTTGATTTAAAGGATGTACAAAAGGATGATGAGAGTAGATTACGGACTACACAAAATATATTGAACTTATCTGATTTTGGGAAACTGTTAGAGAAAACTACAGAAACAGACAACTTTATATGTGCAGTGAAGAAACTTAAAGAATTTAGTCCCTCTTTGATAGATTATGAAATTAAATCTCTAGGTCTTGAGGAAGGTGGTTCGGTAATTGTAATGTTACAGTTTCTGAAATGCATTGAATACATGGTAAAATTAAATAAGGATTTTGAATTAGCACAAGTTTACCTAAGTTTATTTTTGAAATTCCATGGAACTACAATAGCGGTAGAAGAAAGACTGAGAAATTATTTGCCTAACATTCAGAGCTGTTTATCAATTGGATGGCAGAAAATACAAGAAAAATTGTTTTATTGTAATTGTGTTGTACAAAGTTTAAAGTCTATGTAAGTTTTTAATAAAATATTTTTATATAATTTTGCAAGATTATTGCAGCCCATAAATTCATAAAGGTCAGTGTATAGGCAATTTGTTATAGTTTTATAAAAGTTCTAATGAGCAAAACGCCCATGATGAAGTACAGGCCATATGGAGATAGCGTATATAGTTGCCAAGTCGCGAACTCATTCCTACCAACATACCTATATTGCTGTTAATCAGGCCTGTTGTCAATAGTATTGTATTGACATAACCTTAATTGTATTTATAATGAACAAAATTTTAAAATTATTATTCTTAGTTTGCATCTGTTTATAATATATTCGATGCCAAGAAAAAGTAAATAAGAGTGAAATATCATTCTGTTAATGTATATGAAAAGTAAATCATTATATTAACAAACTACTTAAAATTGTATGTTTAAGTTATAATTTGGTTTAACCAACACACCATTTGTATACTCAAGGTTTGTTTTGAATTAAAACAATTATTTTATATATATTGGTTTCCTTTATTATAAAAAATAGTTTGATTTGTCTATTAGAATATAAGCAATAATCATAAAAAGTTTTTTTGTGTAGACCATAAACATACAAAAAATACTGCAATATAGATTTATTTAACCAATAACATAAAAATATCAACATCTTAAAAACCTAATTTTTTTATTTCAATTAAAACTTAACTGCTGTAGTAACATGTGAATCGGAATTTAGATCTGTTTTACAGCCATCATCGTGTACTATAATACTGTCTACCAATTGGCTAAAAGAGATGCAAACTGTCAGAGATTCGTTCTTGGAACAGACCTACAATCCACTGGATGTTGAAGCAGCATTCCAATAACCGACAGGGTCAGTTAATAAATCGTCTTGCATATCATCAGTTGAATCTGAGTCTCCCACATGGATGATAAACTCCTCAACATCATCTTGCAATCCATCGACAATCCACGTTTCTTCAATTTTTTTTACATGCTGAATATAATTCTTCCAATTGTCAACTGTCACATTACTATAGGCACTCGTAATTAATGGTGCCATATCTTTTACTTTGAACGTAGTGTTGTGCATCTTTATGTGATTTTTCACTTGGGCCCAAACCATCTCTATTGGATTCAGCTCACAATGGTAAGGTGTTAAACGTAGAACTTCTCGGCCAGCATCTTTCGCCAACATATCAAGCCTATATTTGTCATATTGATATTTTACTTGTGATACACTAAACAACAAATCTCTTTTTAACATATTATCTTCAACGGATATATTTTTTTCAATCAGCCAGTCAATTATATTTTCTTTTCTCCATGCATTTGTAGGTATCTTCTCAACCTTTCTGCTGTGGTACGATGCATTGTCTAGAACAATTACAGCATTTTCAGGAGTATTTGGCAATAAATGCTCAATGAACCACTTTTCAAAAGTATCTGCATCCATATCTGTATTTTTCTTGCACAGAAATGTTAATTTGGCACCAGGAAGTAAGCCATTTTCATTGCCAGTATGTACTAATGCAAAGCGAGGACCAAGACCATCCGGAGATTTTAATCCTGTACTCAATCCTCGAACAAATGCTTCTCGAGTACTTTTTATTGTAGTATCTTGCCAGACTTTACTTACTGTGTGTCCTACATTAACCCACGACTCATCTGTGTAAACTATACACCTACCTGGAACAAATATTATTATAGGTATATGCTTTTATATAAAGAACAAAGAAACTTTACCTTCATTTTGAAATGTCTTGATATCTTGCAGATACTTGTGTCTCCATCTTATATCATCTCGTTCAATGAGTATGCTTTTCCGTTTTACAGTTTGAAATTCAAAACCAATATCTTTCAAAAGTCTATATAATGTTGATCGTGTAAAAGTAAGGAGATCATTGTCATTGTTGATGGTAGCAAGAACTGTATTCCCAGTGGGTGGTATGTTTTGCATGAAAAATCTATGAACTTGTTGTTGTACAAGTGCGTGTATATTTTCATCATACCGGTGTAGACGAGCATTTACTTGTACCCCTTTTCTCTTCTGCTTGGTTTTTTTTGGACTCAACAACGGCCCTTTTTCTTGTTCCTTTCTCATGTTGTATATGCTGTGTACTGAACAATGTAGTGCTTCACTTGCTTCAGCAGCAGCAGCAGTAACAGTCATAGGTTTTTTAAGAAAATGATTAAAAACATTTAGTATCATCTGCTTTTTTTTCTCTTCGACTAAAACATTCACCCCTTCGTGATTTTTTCTCTCCAGGCTCCATTACTGAAGTTTAGAATCTGTAACGGTAATGTTTTTATTTACGAGCACATTTTCTTCACATTCCAACTTACCACAAACTTTTGTAAACAACAACGGGAGAATATAATAAAGAGAGAGAGAATATAATATATAATAATAAGAATATAAGGTATATAATATAATAACACTATAAACAATATAACAAGAACGAAGAACAACAAATAATATTTAATCGTATAACAATTTGACACTTGACAAGATAACAAAGTGAACAAACTACTACTGACTACTGTACTGTAGCCACTGTAGCAGTCTGGTTATCTGTACGAATTAAAAATCCCCAATAAAAATTAATATAAATTTTCGATATAGTGAGCGGTGGAAAAGGATAGCGCGATGCAATTTCTTAAAGAAAATAAAAGAGGGGAATGCTCCATATGAGCCCATACTTCATCGTGGGCGTAAACGCTCTATAATACCTATAACTAAAGTCAAATAAGACATGTCAAATTTGATAAGTCTGGCTTACATTGATAATTTGTTAGTTAGTAAGCCAAGCTTATCAAATTTGACATGTCTTATTTGACTTGTCAAATTTAACTTAAGTTATAGATATTAGCAATTTATATACTATTTTATAACCGATGAAATCTATAAGTGACGGTATGAATATATTTGTCTCGTTTACGCAACTAAAAAATCTGATTTAATGTTCATAAGAGTTATACGGGTTTTATATGTCGCGCATAAATTATAAATTATAAGTGACAGTACCTATTAATATGTTTGTTGACGTACTAAAAAACTCTGATTTTATGTTCACAACGGCCGTTTGAACCAGTCATAGTTATGTGATATTTATTTGTATTTGACGCCGGAAATAACTTTCAAGATGTCAGCGACTAAAAATTCCAGCCGCAGTGAATTCAAGTAAATTGCCGTACTAGGGACTTTTCTTTTGCACAGATTACCGAAGCGTTTTGCTAAAGATTTTAATGACAATATTTTCTGTTGGCATTGGTTCTTTAAAAATCAAATGGTGCAAATCAGTTTAAATAGTTTAAAATTTTTAACCGAAGTTGGGGATTATTAGACCAATTTATCAATACGTATTTTAAAACGCCATAATTCTGTTACGTAATGCATTAAGTGCTGGTTCTATTTTTTTAAGAACTTGTTCCTGGTTTTTTTTTGGATTATTATGGACCCTGCTCTACAAATTAAAACGAATCCAGGATGCAAGGAGCTACTTTTAAGGAAGTTGTCTTTTGCAGTAACGAGCAGTGTGCTGTCGCAAGTTATCATTTTAACAATCTTTTTATTAACCATAAATGTTGATATATTACATCCACTAGGATGGTTAGGTTTAACATTTACTACACTAACATCTATCAGCACATGGTTATTTGTTCTACCATTTTTGAGTATAATATTTGCTCAAAGTATCATATGTGCAAAAGACTATGTATTAAAACCATCATGCAGTATTACTAGGATTCAAAAAGTTTTATCTGCATTTTCATTACGAACTATTATATTGTTTGGTTTACACGTATTCAGTGGAGGATTAATTACATGGTTATACTTACTGCTTGTTGGAGGAAAATATGGACAAGTGTTGACTACATGTAAGGAAGATCATTATTGCTTGAACACAGATTTCTTTTATTTGATTACTTGTGGCTTATGGATTGGTTTATATTACTTTGTTCGTATTTATGCCTCAGAAAATAGAATTTTGTTTCCTGTTATTCAACAGTCAAAATTATTGCAATTCAAATCAAAACTAATACCAACAATAAAACTCAGTCAAAAAATATCGTTTTGGCCAACTATATATTTCATTATAATTTATTTTCTGTGGGGAAACATTGTGCAAAGTTATATTAGTGAAATACTTAATTTGCATAAGTTAGATTCTACTTTTTCACTTGCAACTGTATTGTTTTCTTGGTTCTTTAGTTCATTATATATTTTCACTATGAAGTTGATGCGTTTCTTTTTTGAGTTATTTTTAACAGAGCCTATAGACTTTCCAATTTCAAATTTTAACACAAATGAATTAACATTGTCATATGCCCTATCAGTTAATATTCCTATTATTCAACATTTGGCCTGCTTTGATTTATTTCTCTTTTCAAGAAGTTCCATTGAAAAGAGGAAACTTTGTTTTGTTTTATCTCAACCAGGAAATCATCCTCACAATTGGAATAATTTGGCTACAAATATTCTGAAAATAATTTCTGAATACACTGAAACTTTAGACACCTCTTTAAATGTTGTATTAACTCCAGAACTTGCAAGGAAAATTGAAACTCCTGCAAAATCAATACAACAAACTCCTACAAAATATTTTTCCAGTAGTATGAGGAATTTGACATTGGAAAATCTTAATGTACCTATGGACATTATAACTGTGACACAAAATAAAAATTTTCCTTTATCATCATTTACTACTTCACTTATTGAGAAGATAACTGAAAAAATTAATATTGTTACTGCAATAGTGAAAACAAGATTTGGAATTAATTATTTATTTGGATATCTACCATTAAATAATATACAATGTTGCTTAGAAAATGGTCAAATTATTATATGGATTACTCAGGGATTATCCAATTTAACTGTTGCATCCTTGAAGGAAGACAGCTTTGGTGTTGTTCAGAAAGATTTACCAGTAATACTTTCTGCACTAGTGAAATTGAAAATGAGCATTGAGAAACTTAATAGGATACCTACGTTTACAAGGAAAATACATAGCGATGATGACTTTAACATTAAAATGAAGTCTAGTATCTATTTTGCAGTAAAGCGTAGCTTGTATAATATTTGTAAGCATTTTGGACCCTACATAAATGACATTCCACTTAAGAAAGAAATACTGCAATCTTTACAACCATACATAATAGAAAAATAATGTCTATTAGCATTTTCACTGTACAATATTGTAATATTTTATTGTAATATACCTACATACCATACTATGTCAATTATATTTAAGAGACATTTTATACTATCTTGTGTGTACCTTCTTAATAGTGTACTTTCTGTAATTTATTTTAATTAAGGGTAATGATAAGGTTTTAAAAAATAACGTTTAGTTAATATTATGATTTATTATGTTATACAGAGAAATCAAATTTAAATATGAAAAACATGTTCTTGAAAGCTCAAATTTTGTAAGTGACTAAATATTCTTTTGTTATACGATTATAGGTAAGAAAAAATAAATTTATGAATTGAAGTTTTTCTGTATTTTTGGTAACTGGTTCACACGTTATTTGATATAGTTATATACCAACCGTGCTTATGGGAATATAAATAAGCGAGAGAGTGGCAGTAGAGATGTAAAGAAACACTGAGAATATTATGTGTGAAATCTAGGGTAACTAAATTGCTCAACAAAAAACTCGTGATATTCTAAATTCCAAACTTTGTTTTTTTCCGTGAAATGACTTGTGTTGAGTGTATATTGTGTATGAAACTTAATCATTGTAGCATCAATGTGATATAAAAATTGCGACAACTATCTTCATAATATTAGATATGAATATTAAAGTTCTTGTTATTTTTGTTATACAGAAAAAAATGCAAAAAAGTTATCAAAAAGCCTTGGCGCCAGGAAAGCTCTTGCCATACATCACACGTTTAGTCAACGTTAATATGCAAATTGTTGGGAGGCGGTTTTACTCGTTTGTCTAAAATGATTTCTACTGCATATCATACAATGTCTAATTCTTCTTGAATCTCTATGGGTGATATTCTTATAAATTTGCTTTTGTAATGATATTTTGAGCACAAACAGCTACCCACTGTAGTTTGTTCAGGTGCTGATTCAATTTCTAATATGTATAAATAAACGATAACTAATTATAGCTAATGAAGGATTATTGTCACCAAAATTTGCCACTAATTTTGATGACTGGTTGTGGAACAAACCCACTCTAAAATTGTGCGCGAAAAACAGGTACGGCTTGTAAAAATAAAAAAATATATCTGTGTTTTAACATTAATCTTGCAAAACTTCAACTGAAAACTGTTAAATGTATAGGCTGTTAATTGACACAAATATTTTAGTTTTTGTGCGGATTAATGGTCAACTACCAAATATTTTCGGAACATCCTTCGTGCTTGTATAGTGGTATCTGTTGTAAACTGGCGGATAAAAAAACTTTCGGAATAATTTTTTTTGCATTGTAAAATGGGTTATCGATCTTTCAAAAATAGGATATGAATTGTTATAGGTTATAAATAAAATTTTTAAATAGATCCATATGACCAAAGAGCGGACTGAAGCGATTGCCCCAATAAAACGTTGTGGCGGTATCGGGTATAGTATGCATGTTATAAGAGCCCCACTATTTCCTTGCTCGATTGCATTCGTCGAGCAGATGTTGTTATTTCCGTCGTTATGTACATTGTGTGTATTCCTTCATAAATTTAATTCAACAGTGGCGTGTAAAATGGAATATACATTTATATATTATTTTGTTAGACTTCGTTGAAATAATGGCTTAAAAATTTATATCCGCTAATTTCCAAAGTGTATTCTCGCGTTTACATGCTGCTATACATGCAAATACATATATGTATTTATTGTTATTGAGATAGTATATTTTATATTCTCTTCTATATGTGGTTTCCTTTCTTTCAGTGTTATTTGGTTACAACGTTTAGTATTTTAAAAAAGTGTAATGTGCAGAGACATGTTTCTTCGAAAACTCATCAAAATAACATATGACCATTGCATCTGACACTTTTAACGAAGAACTGTGTGAAGCTTTCATGGCGGCCATTCGGTCAATATCCAATTCAAAAAGCTTAACAATCCAGTCATCAAGAGGTTTCTTACAAAATATACTGATCGTCATATACCAGATAATCTACTTTACGTAAATACCACTTACCAAAATGTTATTTGAGAACCATTGAAAAAATACGAACCAACCAATCTGGTCATTATCTTTGGAAAGTGCAGACAAAACAACGAATGTAATGGGACGATATGTGTTAAATAGTTAAATGTAGTTTTTGGTAGTATTCTTTATTTGACAACTTCATACCAACCATACTTCATTGCAACTAAAATATTGCCAGTCGTAAATGGTGAAACTGTTGCAGAAGTAATTCATAATATTCTGTCATCGGATAACACTATAAAGACAAGATGCTATTATTTTTGACTGATGCAGCAGCTTATATCTTAAAAACAGGGAAGTTATTAAAGGAATCTTATCCCAATATGCTACACGTTACCTGTACAGCACATGCACTACAAAGAGTATGTGAATACATCAGGGGTCATTTTCCAAATGTTGATAAGTTAGTTTCATCATTTAAAAAGAGATTTCTCAAAGCTGAGTCAAAAAGTTGATGCCATATTTAGCAGAAATCCAGATTTGAATATATTATATCAATTCTGTGAAAAATCTATACATTCAAAGTATGGTGCACTTTTGCAACATTTTAATCACGCACCCATCACCAGTTGTTATGTGGAACGGACATTTTATATTTTTAGAAACGTTTTAATATCTAAAAGAACTAATTTAACACAGGAACACCTTGAACAAATTTTAGTTGTTCATAGTAATGTTTTACACTTTCAATGTTTCACAGAAAATACATAGTTTTGAGTTTTGTTCTTTGTAAATTATTTTTATTCAAAATTCGATACGCATTCGCTTGTCATTGCTTTTGTTTCAGCAGTAGTTGCTGCCTGTTACCAAACCGTTTATTACATTCGCTCTGTTGTGCATTGAAAGATACATATTAACCGCATATGTAGGTATGTGCCACTTATGCAGTAACCTCATGTATCAAATTGTTCAAAACTCACGGATCGCTTACAGAAACAAACCTATTGCGAATACAAGGCAGACGCCTATGGGCTATGAATCATCAATTGCTCGAGTCCGCTCTCTGCATATGACAGATAATATATAGCAAGCGCCAGATAAGTTGGCGAGCGGAGGGGTCAGTTCGCGCAGGATTAGATTTGGATAGTATTGGGGAGAATTGTATTTAGTTTTACATCAATTTGCAAGTTACTATTGGTGGCGTAAACTACACATCTATCACTTAATAAATTAATAATTTATTAGAGTAAAATATATAACGTGGACGTTTATAAAAACAGCTTCTGCGCACCCCTTCCTTTCGCCATCTTATTTGGCGCTTGCTATACCTACACTGACATTTTGCATCTGAATAACCTTCAAAACTGATTCACGTGTTAGTTTTGTTAAAATATTGTCAAACGTCAAAATGAACAAGACAGTTTTTTGGTCCGCCAGTTTATAGGTATAATGTATGCAGCAGGTTGAAGAAAATAAACGTCTAGAATGTGTAGTACCCAGAATTCTTTTAAAATAATACAAAAGTATTTTTAATAATATAAAATATTAAAAATCTTCTTTTAAATTCTTTTAAAATGGTTTTCAAATATTAGTAGCTTTTTAAGAGTGTCCAGGTAATGGTTCGGTGTTGTCATGTTTGACCTTTCGCATTTTATCTTTCCTTACTAATTTATTTAAAATGTAAAAGACATATACATATGAGAAAAAAAGATTGGCACTCATGTGCTTATGCAACCAAATATACACCGTTCCTGAAATTCTTTTAACAAATTGTGTCCTATCATTTAAATTTACAATAGGTGCAAAATATGGCGTTAATTTTTTTGCAAAATTTTAGGAGCCGATATTGCTTAAATATTAGCAGAAACATTTGCTACGAATAAATTTATTTGGTATGTAATTTTGTAAACATCATATATTTCATTTTTTACAGTAGCTGCTAAATATTTCCCCCGTGGCTTTTCAAACATTCAATTACCCTCCTCTTCACATTTTCAAATGCTCATTTCAATGTATCCACAATAATTTCTTGTATTGCTTGTTCAATAGCTGCTTGCAATTTATTAATATTTTCCATAGGATTTCTATATATTTTAAGGCCCAAATAAATAAAAATTTAAAGATGTTGGATCTGGTAAGTGTTAGCCATTGTCCCCTGCATGTGAGGTGTCTTACCTCTTTTTCAGTGCTTTTTGATAAGAACCATAAGATACATCTAGAATAAATTAATATAATTAATTTTTTATGTACCAGCTTCACCAGCTTGTAACAATTGTATGTGGGCTTCGTTCTAATCGAGACTGAATATCATCAACAACCACTGCTGGTAAAACAGTCGGGCTGCCTGTGGACTTCCTTTTACCTTTAACTTTTAGTTTGAAAATGATGCAGCAGGCTTTGTTTATGTCAAGCAACTATAAACCACTTCAAGAAAGGCCTCAGTGAATTGCTCAATACAAGATTCTAAAGAAAAAGTTCATGCTCCATCTAGATTGTGATTACCACTCCGAAAATGAGCCTCTACAATTTATGTGTCATGTTCTGATGTAAATGCGATCTTCATAAAAACGTTTCTACAATAACATTAATTTAGCCATTAGTCATAGTAGTTAACACAGTTTTTAATATTATACTCACAATCAAACACACAAAGTTGATGAGTGAAATATAGCAAGAATAATTTCTAGACTAATTAGACGCTAATGTCAACCACAAAACATGTCAACAAATTTAAAGTAATTGACAATTGATATATATGTATCACAAACAACCCGAAACATGCAACTACTGGCAACAACGTACTAAACTTTACTCCTGAATATTGAATTGGTCAATTGGAATGAAAGGCGAACGTAGATGGCACAATAGTATTTAACGCGGGAAATTTAAATCTCCTCTATGGTGTTTTTTTTTAAATTTGTTAATAATAATGAAATTTCTAATAATAAAAATATGCTTTATCAATGTGATTGAACCAATAATGGCAGATTTTTATTTCATTATAAAATAGAATCACATAGGTAATGCCTATTTTTATCAGAAATTTAATATTTTAATTATAATCTATCTTAGGAAATACATGTCCTATTGTATTTAGTGTACACAGCAATTACATTTTTGCTCTATTACTATAGAAAGGAAGAATTGCTGTTAAAAACATGCATTTAAAAGATTCCCAATATCAAATAAATAAAACAAAAAAAGTAATTCCTATTACCTTTTGTTTAATATTGTGTACATATATATATATATATATTCTAAGCCAATCGTGAGCATAATATCTTGCTCAAGAATGAAGTATATTTGTTGTTGAAAGTAAATAATTTAAAATCCTAACTAAAAATAGGTATTTACTAGAATAATACTCTATTTTTCAAAAACTCAACAAATAATAATTTTCATTAAATTTACTTCGTGAGGATTTCTATTTTGTTACTGTCTTCTACCCCTCGAAATATTGAAGAGGATGGTAATAAGTACAAAGTACATGGAATGGGTTCTGTTGTATTAACAGCAACTGAAACAGTTAAAACAATATTAGATAATATTTCATAAATATGTAATTTAAATTATTATTAAATAAGATTGTTACGTTATAATGAGTATATTACGT
Organism: Melolontha melolontha; assembly: GCA_935421215.2. Lineage (NCBI taxonomy): Eukaryota > Metazoa > Arthropoda > Insecta > Coleoptera > Scarabaeidae > Melolontha > Melolontha melolontha. The sequence goes on along the minus strand of OW285240.1, from coordinate 17,317,503 downwards.
AGAATATTCATAAATAAAGTCTAAATGAATAAAACAAATAATATACCTATCATGGGCACAGGTTTATTTCCAACTGTAATAATTAAAGTAGGACATCTATTTCTACACATTCAATGTAATACTTATTTAACGCAGCACGTCCTCGTTTATTACTGCATATTCGCATTCTAGTTTAAGTATGTTACTAGGTTAGCATAATATGAGTAAATAAGTAGGTTATTAAGTAAGTAAGTAAGTAGGTCATTAAGTAAATAGACATGACATATATATATGACTTATGACTTATATATATATACATATATATATATATATATATATATATACGACCGTGATATATTATCAAAAATTAATTTAAATTCGGGTAAGCGGTCAATTAAAAAACTCGTTGATTAAATAACCCTATATTTCGCAACAGACTTTGTCGCTTCTTCTGGGGTAAAAAATGTAGAGTAGAAATAATAAAATTGACGTACAAAATATAAAAATGATTCAATCATTTTTATATTTTGTACGTCAATTTTATTATTTCTACTCTATGATACTCTATGATTATGAAACAAAACAAACCAAGCGGCGACTAACTGTGAAAGTATTTATTTAATATATATATTATGTATTCATAGTTATTGACGAGGAACGTGGCACGCTAACAACGTACATATACCGATCGTCGTCACAGATATACTGAGCAAAGCCCAACTGTTGCTCTGTTAAGGCATTAACATTACATTGATGGTGGGGAGAACTGTATTTTGCCGTACTTCAATGTCGTATAATACATAGCGTTGGAGCAACTGAACCAGACTGCTCTCGGGCGTTGTTACAATGAATACGGTATCTTTTTTACGGAACAACGCGTTTTCGCGGTTAACGTATAATGAAAAAATCGCAGTAAAAAATCTTAAACGGCCGATGCCTCAATTATGTTTAGGAAATAAACAATCAGTTAAAGGTAAAGACGTTATAAGAAAATTCAAAATGAATATTTATCAGAAAAATGACTGGATTTGTGGGTGTGAAATTAAAAATACTTTGTTTTGTTTTCCGTGTCTTTTGTTTGGTGGTGAACCGTCTTAGTCAAAGAACGGAATAAGAGACTTAATTCATCTTAGTGCTAAAATTATTAAACATGAAAATTCCGAAGGGCATTTGAAAAATATATTTAGTCTAAGAATGTTAGGAAAAAATAACATTCAGAATGTTTTAGATTCATCATATAGAAAAGCAATTCAACAACACAATGAAAAGGTAACAAAAATAGGCATGTGTTAAATTTAATAATAAATTGCAATAGATTTTGTGGCGCGTTTGAACTGGCACTTCGAGGTCATGATGAACAGCAAACGTCGAATAACAAGGGCATTTTTCGGGAATTGATAAATTTTTCGGCAGAATTGGATAAATCGTTCAGAGATCACATCGAAACAGCACCAGTTTTTAAGGGATGATCAAAAACGATACAGAATGAGCTGCTTGATGCAATGTTGAACGTGTATCATGAACAAGTTGCCAGTGAAACTAAAGCAACCGACTTCATATCTGTGATAGCTGATGAAACCACAGATGTGTCCAATCAGTTTCAGTTGGTGGTTGTTTTAAGATATATTGTGAACGCGAGACCGGCCGAAAGATTTTGGAAATTTCTTCTGCCTAGTGGACATGATGCTAATTCTTTATCTGCCTCCATCCTTAACGAAATTAGTTTGCTTGTTGATGACCCAGAAAAACTGATTGCACAGAGCTATGATGGGGCAGCAGTCATGAGTGGTGCTATTAACGGCGTGCAAAGACATGTCCAAGACCAGTATCCAAGGGCTAATTTTGTACATTGTTATGCACATCAGACAAATCTAATTATGTCACATGCTACATCGAGCAGTAGTAATTGCAGAGTTTTTTTTGCCAATCTGACGGGATTATGTACATTTTTCTCCACTTCACCACAACGAGCTGCAAGATTGGAAGAATTCCTTCAGAGAAAAAGCTTATCTCGTTCTTAAAAAATAAGATGGAACTTCAATTCTAGGACAGTGAATACAATATATGAGCACCGAGAAGAAATAATTGAAGCTCTAGAACAAATCGAGGGAGAAACTAGTTTACAAACTACCATTCATTAAGCTAGTGCCAATTTACGAATTTTAGAGGAGGAAAATTTTATCTATTGGTTAACTTTCTTTCATAAAATTATGCCACATGTGGACATATTGTTTAATCAATTACAAAATGTCAATACAGATGCATTAAAAATCAAGAATAATTTAGATAAATTTGAACGTGCTATTGGAAAAATTCGAACCGAAATCGCTGACACAGATAATCAGTTGGTTAAACAAAATGACCCAGAACTGACTCCTCGACCATCAAAGCGGCGAAGAGTAACTGATGGTAGCCAAAGAAGGAGGGAAACTATTGAAATGTGCGATATTATTTTGCTAGAAATCAAAACTAGATTTCGGTATACAGGGCACTTAATATTAGCAAACTTAATTTCTTTTAAACAGTTCTCCTCTTTTCAAAAAAAAATTCCGGAAGATTGCCTTAAAGAAGCAGTAAAATTTTATCCATGCCTCAATGAAAGCAGACTACGAACTGAATTAAGCGTTCTATATTCTAGAGAAGAATTTAGGCAAAATATAGAAGTCGGTGCTGTAGGTCTGCTAGGTCTTCTGCTGGATGGATTAAGCGACATCTTTAATGAAGTTGTTAAGCGTTTAAAAATTGTCATTACAATCCCAATGACAACGTCCGAAGCGGAACGCCAGTTTTCACGGCTGAAGAGAATAAAAGCTTTCCTGAGGAATACAATGAAAGAAGAGAGATTAAATGCCCTAACTATGTTATCTTGTGAAAAAGAATGTATAAATGATTTCCCAAACTTTAATGAAAAAGTGATAGAACTGTTCTTCAAGTCAAGGACACGTAAAATGGACTTCGTTTATCGTCAGATGTAATTAAACTGTGTAGTGTAATATTTACTAGGTATTCCTTCAAAACAAACTCTACAATCAACAGTACCTACCTGGAACAGTACGTCGGGAAATTTATAAGGATTGGGTAAGCGTTTTTGTATTACTCTTTTTAATTTTGAAATTATGCACTCCCTATGTGAACCACCCCGAGCCGCCACTGCATTTCACCGACGATTCATTCTGCAATATTCAAAGAAAACCCTTCCACTATTGAAATTATTGAAAAAAGAAACCAAATGGCATTGGAACAATGAGTTAGAAGAGTGTTTGAACAAACTAAAGGAAGAATTCGTTCAAAATGCATCATTGCATCATCCTAATTTCCATGCACCGTTCATATTAAGATGCGACGCTTCTCATCACACAATCGCAGCCGAATTAGTCCAATTAGACGAGAATGACGAAGAAACACCGATTTACTATCTATCTCGTACGTTAAAACCTTGCGAAATTAAATACACTGTATCTGAAAAGGAAATGTTGAGGGTTGTCTTTGCTGTGACGAAACTGAGATATTTTCTCATTGGAAAAAAATTCACAATTGAAACAGATCACAAGGCTCTGATAAACATGATAAATACTCGCTTCAATAACAGTCGATTGTATAGGTGGAGTTTACTGCTAATTGAATACGACTTCAACATCAGACATATATCAGGCAAACAAATGATCGCAGCCGATGTACTAAGTCGAAAACTAGATCCGCCAGTAAGGAAAGAAATAATCATCGCAAACATACAACTAAGACGACAAGGAATATTATCTTACAAAGCCATCCGGGAAGTACAATCACAGGAAAACTTGATATTAATAACACAACAACTAAAAGACGGACAAGAGTACAAGGAGATGTTTTTAAAAGATGATCTTTTATGTAAAAGAATAGGGAGAAAATAAGTTCATGTCACGAATGAAGAGCACGCACGAACGATAATAACAGCTTTGCACTAAAAATTATGGTCACATGGGATCTAGGAAAACATGGCTCATGTTTAGAGAAGCCTATTATTGCAAATCCGACCTCAAGTTAGTCAAGAACATGATCCGGGTCTGTGAAACTTGTTTGCTAGCGAAACATTCGAGTGATTTGTGACCTCATCGGCCCCTTACGATTGATGAAATCGCTAGTGAAGTCCAAATAAGGCGCAGTAGTGCATATTCCATTATTACTGAGCATCTGGGTTTCCACAAAATTTGTTCAAGATGGGTTCCAAAGCTTTTGTGAAAATAGATCCGAAGAGGCACTGGCAAAAGTCTCCTGAATCGATTTCAACGACTTTATGAACAGAATAGTGACATGTGATGAAACGTGGGTTCATCACTAAACATCCGAATCCAAAATGGCGAGTTTGGAGTGGCGAAGGAGCGCCATCTGAAAGCAAAAACACGTTTATTAGCTCGAAAAGTTCTTGCAATTGTCTTTTTCGATTGGAAAGATGTTTTGCTAATTGATTTCTTACATGAACGTCGGTCTGTGAACGCTGCCTATTACTGCCAGCTCGCTGAGAGGGTAAAAGCTGCCTACAGAAACAAACGGCACAACCAACCAACAAGAAATGTGATGTCTATGCGACTTTCATTTCTTTGGGTTACTGAAGGAAGCACTAGACGGACACCATTTTCAGAGTGATCAAAAAATAGAGGAGTTGGTGCGCAATTAGCTGTTGACACGATCTCACCCTTTTTATGATGACGTGATTCACAAGCTCTCCAAACGCTGGAAAAATGTGTAAACTTTGAAGGAGACTATGTAGAAAAGCAATAAACTTGTTTTGTAATTTTATTTTAACTTAATAAATAATTATCAAAAACAAAGTCCAGTTTAAATTTGACCGATCCTCGTAGAACTAAATGCTAGCAGATTATTGTTGGACATTAAAACAGGAAACTTCTAAAGCTCAATAATAAAAGAAAAGTAAAGAGAACAACTTTTTAATTACGCATCACAATATCACAATTTAAAAGGATTATTAGACTTATGAAATAAACTAAAGTTATATCTACATACTTAAGAATGAAAAAAATTGAAAATTTGATGTCAAGTGTTATTTAAGAATCGCTCAAAAGGCTTGTCAAAGTAATACTAATCAGCTTTCAACTAAACTTTTCTTATAACATATGCTTAATATACACAGTCAAATACATCAACATTGGGAAGATATCATTAATATGCAAGATGCAATTTTTAAAATCAATATAAATATTTTATTTTGCCACACAAGAAATATCCAAACGGCTGCTCGAATAGCCATGTACATATTAAACACGCGACCGAAATGTGTTCTAATTTCAATAAACACTTAAAATAGTACAATAGACAAAAGCAAATATATCATAAATATTTTTAGACGTACATAATTAACTATGAAATGTTAATTTATCTATTACTTGGGAGAAAACGTCGGTATTGTTGTACTAAGATAAATGTTATCTACGATTATTAAATTGGAGATTAAAAACGCTGATAAGTGTGAATGTAAAAATAATGAACTAATATTGTGATCTAATTATATTTGTCTATTAAAATACCTATTAATATAAATTTGTCATACACATGAGTAACTATGAAAACAAAATCTAGTATCTCAATAAAGAACGAAATTGGCACAATTTATTTTGTGCGACATTACAACTTCTCGCATTTCAAAAGCATTGTGTCCTTTTTTTGAATACAATACAATAAATGAATAAATAAATAAATTAATTCCATGAAAAGATATCTGTATGTGTAGGTTTCCGCGGTCGTTCTCTAGATGTAGATCTTGGTTTCCGGGTTGAAACCGCGTCGAGTTAGGCGTAATTGCCAACGTTTCGTCCACTGTTTCAAGGGACATCTTCAGGGCTGTACGTAGATGTTCGTCGTTTCGCAGTAGCTTGAAGGATGCTATGACAGGTCATGTGTCTTGAATTTTGTTTTGTGGTCGAAGATGCCTCCATTTCCACACCGTTGTTATATATATCCCAGGGTTGTGACGTGTTTGAGTCTGATTTAATCGTTCGTTGTTGTGTTTTTTTTTTTTTGCGCGGTCCTGTGTGTATTGTGTGTGTAAAGTCTGTGTGTCAGTCGCTTTTTTTGCGTTTAAGTCACGTGTGTACGTTTGTTGGTCATCATCACATTTTTTGTTTGCGTGTCAGTTGTGTGTGTGTGTGTTTAATGTGTTTTATTGTAGAGTGTTATTATTGTCTGTGTCTGTGTAACGAAGTGTTGTATTTGTTCGTTTGTTGCGTTTGTCGAATGTAGTGTTATTAGCATATTGCCTAAGGCAAGTGCTAATTCGTCAACTGTGTTAAGTTTTGTCTTGTTTTGTCTTTGTGTCCATGGGTTACTTGTTGGGGGTGGTGCTGGTATGTATTTAGGTTGAGGTGTGGTTTTGTTTGCAGGATTGTTTGGGTTATTAGGACAGTTGATGAATATGGATAAGTGTGGACCACCGCAGTTTGCACACTTTGGTGGGGTTGTTTTGGTCTTGGTACATAAGTGAGTCGAATGTCCGTCTCCGCATTTCATACATTTGTAGTTCACGTTGCAATTCCGTTGGTGATGTCCGAAAGTCTGGCATTTATGACACTGTATTATGTCTGTCCGTTTATGTAAGGGTTCTATTTTAATTGTAAGTCCGCAGCAGTTTCGTAGGTTGTAAATTGACTTATACTGATTCGTCAGTTCGATTAGTGCCAGTGGTGCGGGAATGCCGTGTTTGCCGTTCATTCTCTTTATTTTCAGTGTCGGGTATCCTTGGTCAGTCAAGTCGTCGGTAATTTCGGTGTCAGTAATAAAGGTAGGAATGCCGCGCATAACTACCTTTAATGTTTTTTCGCTTCTAAGTTGAAATGTGTAGTATTGAATGTTTTCTTTGTCCAGTATTTGTTTCAGTGTACGGTAGTCATTGTCAGTTTTTGGTTCGATGTGAATACCAGGTTTCACAAGTTTGCTTTCTTCAGTGTTAATGTTGTTTGTCTTAAGTAAGTGTCGTATGTGTGTCCAATTGTCTTTGTCCGTTATTATTATTGGTGCAATTTTTCGTGGTTTTCGTGTGTCAGTGTTGTGTGTTACGTAGGTTTTGTCACTTACCCTGGGAGTGCTGTTGTTTGAGGTTGACGGTTGTGGAGTGTCTTCTTCCATTTTTTCATCGGCGATGGTTTTTTGAAGTGCGCTGTACGAGTTTTTTATTTGTATCGGTGAATTTTCGTGTTCTGTTTTTTGTTTCTTTGCTGTTTTCTTCGGGATTGTAAACGCGTCGGTGAATATTGTTTCGGTTGTCGATTTTGTTTCTTCTGTGTTGAATGTAATTGTTGCTGTCGGATTGTTTTCTTCTGTGTGAGGTGTGTTGAATGTAATTGTTGCAAACGGATTTTCGCGATCAACCATAAATATTTGCGATTGTTCGCGCAACAGACGTTGGATTTCTTCTTCGTCAGTGGTATCTTCAATTATAGATTTAGTCTATTAATTGCTGCTCGGTGCATCTTCTTCTGAATGATGGTCTCAGTGCCATGTTAGTGATTTGAAGAACGTTATCTGCTCTTTCTCCGGCCATTTCTTCCTGGTTCGTATTGACGTTGTAATGTCGTATTTCTCTCAACTGCGATGTTGCGCGATGTTGAACAGATATCGCAGTGAGAATCAATGCTATGACAGAGACCGGTACAACTTATATAGGGGGGACCGGGTCAGATGGTGGCCTGCTATTGGCTGGAGACAATGAGCCAATGGCATGCGTCGTATGGGCGTGGTGATTCTTAGTAGTATTCAGTAGAGTGTTTCTAAAACGTCTAATTGATAAATGGCGACTCATTATTCTAATAGAATATGTAATTTAGTAATTGGAAATATGATACATATCTATATATACAAGGTGTCGCTAAAAGGTCTTTACAAAAACCTACTACATATTCCTTGCACCAAAACAAGCCGATTTAAGACAACTTACCTTATTACAAAGTTGCTTAGTTTGGGCGCTATACGGCGCTGAAGTTACACTTGTGAAATCGTTTTTTTATTATAAATATAAAACAGCTGAAGCAATTTTTTTTGGTACGTTGACATAGTTTTATGACACGAAAATCCCATATCAAAATTTTGTGTAAAATCCTTCCATTGGCGTAGAGCCTGTTTTTTTAATAATTGCTCATTTCAAATTTTTACCCCCATTCTTAGAGTTTTTCGGCTTTTATATTTCATATAAAAGCCAAAAAACTCCAAGAATTTATCAATTGATATTGTATGAGTCATGGATGAGTCATCACAATATATTTAATGAACGGCTAAGAAATTATCTAAACACTTATATATATTGTAATAATACTCCCACGGTCAATTAAATAATAATAAATAAAAAGATAATTTAAATAGATATTGAATAAAATTTAATATATTCAAATTTTGGAGTTTGTTGTATTTAAAAGTTGTTTTGAATTAAAAAAAAAATATTAACTTTTAGGCTTTATTGAAGAATAATGATTGAAGTGAACCTGTTTTCCGTTGAATTCTGCAGTTATCCAGAATGAAAGCGATGTGATCTGGAAAATACAGAGTACAGGTCCTCCAATCTCTGATGACGGCGTTTGCGGCGTATAACAGCTTCGGTTTTTGCCTTTTCGTCGGTGCTCCAATTCAAAAGATGCTCGGCTCGTATCTTATTAGTTTCCAAGCGATTGTCTTCAGGTTTGTTTTTAAAAGATGGGCCAAGTATTAATGTCTCGAGTCAGCGTAAATTTGGAATTATATCACAAGTATTTTAATTTTCTTTAAATTTACTTTGGAGTTGTTCTATATTACGGCCATTCGTTATTAAATTTTAGAAGTGACGCCGATAGCGATTATTTATTTTCAAAGCCTAGTTAATATCGTCAAATAGCCTCGAAGTTTTACTTTTACTACATCAGTTAACATGTTGAATATAAATAATATATTAATTTTGCCATGATAATAAAATTTATAACATAATTTTCAAATAATCAGAACATGCTTTCCAATATAAGGTTATGTTATATGCGAGTGTAGACAATAACATTTTCGCGGGTTAGTTACATTTTAAAAAGTGGGCGTGTCTAATTAGTATCGATACAAAATATTAATGTAGATAAATTAGCTATCTGTAAGTTCGCGCTAAAGATTTGAATTATGAAATTGAAAATTAAAATATAAAAAGTATGTTTTGAAATTATTCAAATTTTCGTCATATTAATTTATTTACATTTCGATACTAATTTTACAAATTAAGTCCGCCAATTTAACCCTTCTACTGTGTGTTATTTATTGTTAAATACTGTTTTTCCCATTACAGTTGCTGGAATAAGGGTGCAGTTTGCCCCATTACAATATATATATATATATATATAAAGATAATTATTTCGCGACCTTTGTATGTTATGGTAAATTCAATTTTTTGGCGATTTAAGGTCTGGTTTTACTTCAAAATGTATATATTTAAAACAATCCTACATGTTTCGGCAAATGATGCCTTTTTCAAGGAATATAAAATATAAATGACAGTATATTAATCAATAATATACTGTCATTTATATTTTATATTCCTTGAAAAAGGCATCATTTGCCGAAACATGTAGGATTGTTTTTTTGAAGTAAAACCAGACCTTAAATCGCCAACAAATTGAATTTACTATATATATATATATAAATATAATATTTTCGTGACCTTGGTATGATAAGGTAAACTTAATGAGTCGGCGATTAAAGGTCTGGTTTATTACTTCAAAGTATATATATTTAAAACAACCCTACATGTTTCGGCAATGATGCCTTTGTGAAGGATATAAAAAATATAAATGACAGAATATAAATGTCAAATAATTGAGTTGCTATGGTTTAAATTATTCAAAGATACATTCCAATAATAATACTAAGGCATGATTTATTATTATTATTGGAATGTATCTTTGAATAATTTAAACCATAGCAACTCAATTATTTGACTTTATATTCTGTCATTTATATTTTTTATATCCTTGACAAAGGCATCATTGCCGAAACATGTAGGGTTGTTTTAAATATATATACTTTGAAGTAATAAACCAGACCTTCAATCGCCGGCTTATTAAGTTTACCTTATATATATATATATATATTTTTACTTATATATATATATATATAAGTAAAAATTAATTAACGGGTGAGCTAATATTATAAAAATGTAAAATAAATACTGTTATTATTTGTTAGTAGTTATTAAATGTTATTTAGTGTGTTTTCTGTTCTCAACACCAAGAACTAATGTATTGTGCAGGGCTCCATTGGTGCATTCGTCAAGAAACGCAAATGAATTACACAGGTCTACAAAATTAAACTTTTTCACAGATGTTTTTATTTTGAAAACTGATTTTATATAATTTTGGTAGGCTGATTTCAAAAATTCTATGCATTTATTTGTATCACGTAAGGTTTTTTTGCAAATATTAAATGAAAAAAAACGATATTTCTAAAAAAAATTATTTGTTTATTGAGTAAAAAGGTGGAATACAAGTTAAAAAAAGTGGAAAAAAATACTTTACTCAGTCTTTTTTAAGTGAAATCTTTGTCTTTTTGTCAGAAAGCTGCGTTGTCCAGACATTCGGTTGTATGTTTTTAAGGGCATATCCTGTTTTAACATCCAGCAGTAGTCCGCCATCATCGTTATGCTCCATCTGCCTTGGTATCGCCGTTCCATTTCCTTAATGGCTTGGTGAAACCTCTCTCCCTGTTCTTCGCTAACTGCTCCAAGATTTTCAGGAAAATAGTTCAAGTGTGAAAACAGGAAATGCACTTTCAAACTCATATTACAACATAGACGATGAAAGTGTTGTAACATATTTTGAACAATATTTTCGTAGTTTTTGTTCTTAGAGTTACCAAGAAACTTATCAATTACTTCTTTAAATGAAACCCAGGCGTTTTTCTCGACATTGGTCATTGTGTTTTGAAAATCCTTGTCTTTGCATAATGTTCTTATCTGCGGCCCAACAAAAATACCTTCTTTTAACTTGGCATCGGATAAGGCTGGAAATGTCTCACACAAATATTTAAAACACTGTCCATTTTTGTCTAGGGCTTTAACAAACTGCTTCATCAAGCCAAGTTTGATATGGAGAGGAGGCAGTAAAACTTTTTTGGGGTCAACCAAGCTATCTCTTAATACATTTTTGCTACCAGGTGTAAGGCTTGTTCTAGAGGGCCATTCTATTTGAGTCCAATGTCTATCCCTTGCTCGACTATCCCACTCACAAATAAAGCATGGAAATTTTGTATAACCTCATTGTTGTCCTAGTAGCATGCACAGCACTTTAAGGTCACCACAAAGCATCCACTGATGTTCTTGGTAGATTATTTTCTTTAAAAGAAGTTCAAAATTTTCATACGTTTCCATTAAATGTACCGAATGGGCAACGGGAACCGAGGCCAGCTCGTTACCATTGTGCAATAAAACGCCTTTTAAACTACGCTTACTTGAGTCAATAAACAGGCGCCATTCTTCTTTTACATACGGCACATTTCCTAATTTTGAAATTAAGTCAGGAATATTGTTGCAATACACTAGCGGTCCGTCTTGAGTAAAATATTGACATAACTCTTTTTCGCGATCCCGGTAAAAGCTTGATGTGACGCCAGGTGCCAGTAAATGTTTCTCACGAAGTCGGGAGGCTAACAATTCGGATACATCCTTTGGAAGGTGCAAATCTCTAATTAAATCATTTAGTTCGCTCTGGTTAAACACTTCGGGCTCTCTGAAATCTGGTGTGAAATCTGAGTCATCTGCGTCACAATTAGATTCCTCTGATTCTGACGATATGACGTTTTCTAGTGCTTTTGGGGCGGTAGGTATCGGTACATCTGGTCCATGAGGAACTGGTCGAATAGCAGAGTCAAGATTGGGATACACAATTTGTTTCTTATATTTTCTGTTGAATCCTTGAACATTACACGAACAAAAATAACAATCATCACTGTGATTTCTAGGCTCTCGCCATATCATAGGAACACCAAAGCTTAAACATTTCTTCCTACCTTTTTGCCAGTTTCTTAATGCTTCAACGCAAACGGAACAAACAGTATGAGGAGCCCAGAACTTGTCTTGGTCGCCAATTTTTACACCAAGATAAGCGTGGTATACATTTTTCACAAACGAAGTTATAGTTTGCCTCTGCTTTACTACGACATAACTACCACAGATATAACAAAAGTTATTCGGATTGTTTACACAATGTCTTCTTTCCATATTTATACGTCCTAGAACACTTAAAATACGCAACAACGAAGACAACAAGAGCGTGGACACAGTAGCACGACGACTAACACAACCAAACTGCACATAAGCAGGTTTCAACGTTGTATTGACGCTTCTGCGCCGACTTTGTTGCTTTGCTGAGAAATATAATATTAACGAGTGTTGCCAAATCACATTTAATTTTATAAAAATCAATTTATTTAAAAATCATGCCTAACATGGAACAAACATATTCTTGTCATAGGTATGTATAGTAATAAATTAACATTTTTAAGATATATAGCGCTATAAAAAAAATTTACGTGATAGAGCAAAAATATGGCGTTTTTTGCAATAAGGGCCTCCAAACATATACAAATTAGCAATCAGCTTTCAAACATCAAAATCACTGTAGACCTGTGTTATTTAACCATATCTTTTATGTTTTTATGTAATTAATTTATGTATTGTATTGGCACATACATAGAATCCAAATTTTGTTGTCCTATTTGGGTAAGTCCGTTGGGCAAAATAAATAGACCACGCAAGTGCTGTCGTCATTTTTGCGGAAGGTCAGGGATCACGTTCCAAACAAACGGCATTTAAATTTTTTTCATAGGCAAATTTGAAGTGAAAAGTTGTTATTTATAAGTGAATTTTAATTGTTATTGCATGTAGGTATGAACGACGTTGTTTAAAACTGATGTTAATAATATTAGTTGTTTTATAGCACGGTTATACTTGAGTAACTAAAGTACAAAAGTGAGGTTATGATGTGTTTTGCTCCTACTTGCAAGCATTAAGTGAAAAAAAGGGACGCACTATTTTTATTTTTCCTACAGAAAAGGCAGAATTTTCGAGGTGGAAAAAGCTTTTTTGCAGTCATTGCTAATATTTTTTTTCAAATAAAAAACACCATTGCCAAATATTTTGTTTTTAATAACTATAATATGTATATTGATATTTTGCTTACATACTTACCAAGTAACAAATGATATTAATATAGGAAGATTAATTAAAAATCGTTTTACCAAGAGTGACTATACGTTTCAAATGGCGCTTTAAATTTGTTTGGAACGTAGACCCTGACCTACCGTACAGAAAATGGCGATTTGACGTCACGCTTGCGTGGTCTATTATTGTAAAATATTTATGGCGAACCTTGGGATATTTGTTTTTGGGGAGTTGGTAACAACAGAAGACGAGAGAACAACGAGACGGTGTGACGGGGAAGAGCATGTTATTCATGGTGTCATTATTTGTATTTGTTTGGAATATATTGTTATTTTGTGAATATTAAAATATAATATAGTGTAGTTGACTTTGTGTTAAAAATACCTTACAATAATCAGAAGTGGTATATGATATATCTTTGTGATATCTGTTGTTAGTAAATATTAACGACGCCAACGCCAAGAATACGCGGGAAATAGCAACGAAATATTGCATTATAGCGAATACTTTGTGTAAAATGTCGACAGGAGAGAATAATATAATTACAGAGGCCATGCTAGACGAAGCATTGGAAAGAGATTCGGAAAAAGGAAAGAGGCAGAACCATTTAGAAAATACAATTATGACACAAGCTGAAGCGATAAGCAAGTTAACAAAATCTGTATCTGAGATGATGATAATGTTTAACTCGGTACATGACAAATCAGGACAATATACACCGGACTTGGTGAAAAATATTAAAGTATTTTATGCTGAAAGAGACATCGATAGAGGAGATGAATGGTTAGAAAGTTTGAATCTAAGTGCAAATCTATTTAAATGAAATGATGCGATGAAACTAGCAACTGCTAGAGCACATTTGAGTAGAGCAGCATTGAATTGGTTTGCTACTTACCAGGAAAATATTAAAGAATGGAAAGATTTCGAATATTATTTTAAATCAACCTTCAAGAAATTGACAACTACATCAGATAAATGGGATATGATGAGGAAAAGGCATAAGTATGACAAAGAAGGTGTTGCACAATACTTTTTGGACAAGCAACGATTGTGCAAGGAATTAAATTTAACTATACGAGAGGTAAGAGATGAAATTATTAAGGGATTGAGTGTGCATGAGTATAAAAATGCCATCTGTGTAGAAGTGTAAAAGAATATGGTGATGAAAATGAGATATTGAAAGAACAAGATCAAGTAACAATAGAAATGACATGTTATAATTGTCACGAAAAAGGACATAAATCATTTGCATGTTCTAGAAAGCAAGATCCACCTAGAGAAAGGACAGAAAATAGAAATAGAATATGTTACAATTGTAGAAAGGAAGGGCATTTTATACGAGACTGTCCAGATAAGAAACACAGAGATAGTGTGAATTATGCTGGTGAAATGAAACAGGTTAGTGGACAGAGTAAATTGATGAAATGGGTGTTTTTGAATAATGACGTCAAACTAAAAGCAATGATAGATAATGGAAGTGCAATTTGTACAATAAAATCTAGTGTAGCAAATTATTATGAATTAAAATTAAAGGATGGTGTTAGAAAATTGTATGCATTTGGTGATGTTAACAAGCCTGCTATCGAGTGTAGTAAATACAGTGTTGTTAGTATTAAAATAGATGAAGCAGTTGTGGAAAATGTTAATGTATGGCTTGTGAAAGAAAGCGCCCAGGAATGTGACATGATAATTGGACGATCATTCACAGAACATGAAAGCATTGCATATTATCGAGTCGGTGAAAGATTAAAATTTGTAGGTGCAGAAGAAGAAAATCCATTAATCAATATATGCATAGATGTCGAAGAAAATTGTGACATTATGACAATAAACAAGGACACTGTGATTAATGCTGGTATAAATGTACTTGAACTTTCTATTTCAGATGACGTACATAGAATTAAGTTAGATTGTGAAAATGCAGATGAGTTGAGGTTATGCGCAGGACAGATGATTGGGAAAATTACAAATGAGATAAAAGATAATGATAGAGAAGAAAATGTGAAAGAGACAATTTGTTTATTAACACAAGAAGAAGCTAGGAAAAAATGGAATGATATGACACTCGATATGATAAAAGTTGGTGAAACAGTGACTAACACAGAAAAGGCAAGATTATTGGAATTGTTACGAGATTATAGAGAATGCTTTTTTATTAGTGTTGTAAACCATACAGAACTTCGAGAGAAGATAGAGAGGAGATAAACAGAATAATAACAGAATGGAGACGAGTGGGAATAATAACCAACACGACGAGTCCCTATGCAGCTCCGGTACAATTGGTAAGCAAGAAAACAGGTGACAAGCGCTTGGTTGTAGATTATAGACGCTTGAATATGCAAACCACGAAGATAACGTTCCCATTACCCACAGTAGATGAACAGTTTGATAAGTTGATGCGATGCACACTATTCACCATATTAAATTTGAGTAATGGATATCTTCAGTTGCCTCTTACAGAAGAAAGCAAGGATAAAACTGCTTTTATTACGGAGGATGAGCGTGGCAGATTTGAAAGACTTATTTTTGGACTGAAGAATGTACCTTTTGAGTTCCAAAACGTAATGAATATAGTTCTCGATAAGTTACGCAACAAAGTGCTAGTGAATTACCTTGACGATATCTTAATTCCGGCCAAGGACTTTGAAGATTTACTGAATAGAACCGCAAGTGTTTTGCAAGCCCTGAGTGATGCGAAACTGACACTGAAGATTGGGAAGTGCGAGTTTGGGCGGGATGAGATAGAGTATCTGGGTTTTCGAATAACCAGGGACGGGATGAAACCAGGAAGTAGAAAGCTAGTGGTTATTAGTGATTATCCGACCCCAGAAAACGTACACGACGTTCGCAAGTTCATAGGCTTAACAGGGTATTTCCGCCGATTTATTGAAAAGTATGCGTTGCACGCACGACCATTGACCGAGCTAACAAAGGGCGGAGTTAAATTTGAATGGGGATCTAAGCAAGATGAGGCTTTCCGATATTTGAAGAATGAATTACAGAGTGATCATACACTCAAGCTGTTTGATCCATGTGACGATACTGAGTTACATACAGACGCGTCCAGTTTGGGACTAGCAGGCATATTAATGCAAAAAGATAAGTCAGGAAAGATGAGAATGGTATACTGTGTATCCAAGAAAACTACCGATGTTGAACAACTGTACCATTCAAGCAGACTAGAATTATACGCTATAGTATGGTGTGTAGAAAGATTAAGAATGTTCCTATTAAGTATAGACTTCACATTAGTGACTGATTGTGAGTGTTTGATCCATATCAACCAACAAAAGGTTAGAAATACACAGTTTGCCAGATGGATGACTACTTTGAGCGAATATTCGTACAAGATTGAACATAGATCAGGGAAGAAAATGGCCCATGTAGATGCCCTAAGTCGAAGTCCTCAAGAAGATGCCAATGATACCATTGATTACCTAATAGATCGAAGATTGAGTGCTTCTGTGTTCGGAAGAAGCGAATTTGGAGATGATACAAGCAAGTGATGCAATGGGATGAAAAGGTGAAGAAGATAGAAAGGGATATAAATAATAGCATCAGTAGAACCACTGGAAGAACACCATTTGAAAGTTTATATGGGTTTGTGCCAAATTACTATGATGGAGTTTTGAAACAAATAGCTGGGCAAGATCCGGAATGGTTACCCCCAGAAACAATTCAACAAGAAATAAAAGAGACAATTACGAAAAACCAACAAATGCAGAAGAAACATTATGACAAGAAACGGTATGAAGGAGTCAAGTATTCGGTTGGGGATATTGTGGTAGTCAATCAGCCAAGGAGTCCACCGGCGAATCTACAAAATTACAGCCGAAATACAAAGGTCCAATGGTAATCGCAGGAGTGTTGCCAGCAGATACCTACAGACTGGAGAGATTGAATACAAAAATAAGGGGAAGGAAGCCTACTGCACATGTATCACAGTTAAAAATATATAAAAACCATACAGATGTTGATGGTGAGGAAGATGGACAAGAAGAGGATGAGGAAGAAGAGAGGGAGGAAGGAGCAGAAATCGAGATGGAGAAAACGTCAAGTAGTGAACTAAAGAGTCGATCCGAAGAAGAAGAGATTGAGAACCCGAAAGAAGGCAAAGAAAGACAACGCAGACTTACCAAACCACCCAAATTCCTAGAAGATTACTGCCAATGAGGGCACTGGCTGTCAGGATAGTCGAGAGTGTAAAATATTTATGACGAACCTTGGGATATTTATTTTTGGGGAGTTGGTAACAACAGAAGACGAGAGAACAACGAGACGGTGTGACGGGGAAGAGCATGTTATTCATGGTGTCATTTGTATTTGTTTGGAATATATTGTTATTTTGTGAATATTAAAATATAATATAGTGTAGTTGACTTTGTGGTAAAAATACCTTACATTATTATCAGTATTATTGCTATTACTATAATTTTGAAGTTATGTAGGAATAGTTTAGAATTTTCTGTATCAATAATATAACTCAAAAAAGGACACAATGCTTTTAAAATTCCAGAAGTTGTAGTGTCGCACAAAATAAATTTTGCCAATTTCGCTGTCTTTATTAAGATGCTAGTTTTTCTTTTCGTAGTGTCATTTAGAATTATTCATGAGTGTGATAAATTTATATTAATAGATAACTTAACAGACAAATATGATTATATCATATTTTATTATTTAATTATTTTTACATTCTTAGATAACACTAATCAGCGTTTTTAATCTCCAATTAATAATCGTAGATAACATTTATCATAGTAAAACAATTTGTTTCTTTCCAAATAATAGATAAATTATCGTTTCATACTTAATTACGTCTAAAAATATTAATGATGGATTTGTCTATTTTACTATTTTGAGTGTTTATTGATATTAGAACACATTTCGATCGCGTGTTCGATATGTACACGGCAATACGAGTAGCCGATTGGGCATTTCATGTTTGAAAAAATAAGATATTTATATTGATTTTAAAAATTGTATTTTGCATATTGATGATATATTCCTAATTTGATGTATGAATTTGATTGTGTATATTAAGCATACGTTACATGAAAAGTTGAGTTTAAAACTGATTGATATTAATATGACAAACATGATTCTTAAATAACACTAAACAATAAATTTTTAATTTTTTTTCCTTTAGTATGTATAACTTTATTTTATTTCACAGGTTTAATAATCTCTGTAAATTTCTTTTAACACGTCAGGTTATATTATAGAGCTCTAGAATATTCCTGCTTCAATGATAACATGGGTCAACACAAAATTTGACTTTGACTTTAAAGCATAAAATTTCGATATTTTAGGTCGTAATTAGACGAAAAAAAATTTATGACAGAAAGTTTGCTTTTGTATTTAGGAGACCGATTGAACGATATTTTTCAAAATCTGTGGTTTTAATTTTTAATTGAAGATGAAACCATTCAAGTAAATATGTTTATTATTTTTATTAAGTTTTACTATCAAAATAACTTTCAAAAAAGTGGAAAATAATTTAAAAGTGCACGCTTTTACTTTTTCTTTTATGTTCATAAGTACTTTCTCTCAATAAACCCCAAATATAGTCTCCCATCATATTTTCATTGTATTGGCCTTGATAACGTTGTTCGAAGCTCACAATGTCCTGATGAAAACGTTCTCCTTGCTCTTTTGAATACGCTCCCATGTTGTTTTTAAATTTATCTAAATGAGCATGCAGCATATGTACTTTTAATGACCTGCAGCCCATGGCCTTAAAATATTTTAGCATATCCGCAACTAACTTTTCGTAGTTTTCAGCTTTGTTATTTCCTAAAAATCCAGAAAGTACTGCTTTAAAACTGTTCCAACTCGCTTTTTGAGTACAATTCAGCAATGTTGGAAATTTATCATTGGCGAAAATCTGTCTAATTTGCCGACCAACAAAAACCCCAGCTTTAACTTTTGCTTCTAATAACTCCGGAAAAACTTTTTCAAGTATCCAAAAGCTTCTGAAGTTTCATCCAGTTTTTTAACAAATTGTTTCATCAACCCTAACTTAATGTGCAGAGATAGCCTTAACACTTTTTCCGCTTCAACAATCGGCTCAAATGTTACGTTTTGTTTTCCGACACAAAGTTCTGTTCTCACAGGCCATGACCGTTGAATATAGTTCTTAGCATCCGCTCTGCTATCCCATAAGCACAGATAACACGGATACTTTGGATATCCGCTCTATAGTCCCATTAAAAATCCCACCATTTTAAAATCTCCAATCAGCTGCCAGTTATACTCGCGATACTTTACAGATTCAAGCAAGATTTTAACACTGTCATAATTTTCTTTAAGATGTACTGAGTGAGCGATTGGAAGAGATGGGAATTTATTTCCGTTGTGTAATATAACAGCTTTTAAGCTTTTCGTAGAGCTGTCAATGAATAAACGCCATTCGCTAGGAACACAGGGTATGCCAATTTCTTCGAACATACCTTTTATGTCATTGCAAAAACAAAGTCCATCTTCTTTTGTGAAAAACGTTGAGAATGTTTCAAGCCTAGTCCGCTGATCCCTGATATTAACATCATCAAGCAAATTCCACTGTTTTAAGCGAGAGCCTAAAAGCTCTGCTTTATTTTTTGGCAAATTTAAATCTCTTATCAAGTCGTTAAAATCTTCTGTAGTAATAAGATGGTGTTTTGTTTGTTCTGGTGTAAGTGAAAACTCCTTATCGGAATTACTTTTATTAGAACTAAGAGATGAGCTACTTTTCTGCGATAATTTTTTTCGTGGCTCAGGTACTGGTCGTGTCAGGTCGTGTGCAATTGAAGCAGAAGAAGATTCAAGGTCAGGATATTCGATAGGTTTTGCATTTTTACCTCTACGTCTTTTACTCGGATTCACAATGCAAAAGTAGCAGTCATTGACGTGGTCTTTTGGTTGTCGCCAGATCCTTGGTATTGCAAATTTCATGGACCTATTCTCACCTCGATACCAACCTAAAATGTAGAAATAAGAATTAATATGTCTATTATATTTTATTCGCAGCTTAATTAAAAATTGCTTACCTTCCAAACATCTTTTACAATAACTACAAGCAACATGTGGAGCCCATGGCTTGTCTTGATGCCGAACAGGACAGTCAAAATATGCTTCGTAGGCTTCACAGAGAACGTCAGATGTCTTTAGTTCGTATTTTACGTCTCCAACTTTAATAAATTGACCACATATATAACAAAATACATCAGCATCATATTTACACTTTCGCGACGACATTTTAAGTTTTTCTAGACTTGTACAAAACACCTGATCGTTGTTTATCACTAGAGTGCCATCTAGCGGCACTATGTGAACGTAAAAACCCCACTCTGATCGCGCGGTATTTTTGAATGTATTAAAATTAATTAAAATTTATAAAAAAAATGAAAAATGAGTATTATTACTGTAACTATCACAAAAGCAAACTTTATACCATAAAAAGCTATTTTATTTTCGTTTTTATGCATAATTAACCGAAAAATCATAAAATAAACTTTAGGACAAAGAACGAAATTTTTTTTGTAGAGTCGTGTATAATCAACGATAATTTTCTGGCATTTAGTTGAGTTCTAATGACGTTTTTCAATAGTAGACATGCCCTGCTCACATCATCTTAATGCTCATAACTAGAATCCGGATTATATGCAAAATATGCTATTTTAATTGCCTTATTTCATTCAAAAAACATTAAATAAAGTTAGAAAACTCACTATTTTGTTGTTAGAAGGTATATCAACAAAATTATGAGTTTTCTGGGTTTATTTAATGGTTTTTGAATGAAATAGGGCAATTAAAAAAGCATATTTTGCATATAATACGGACTCTACTCATCACTAAAGCTCCGTTTACATATATGTAAAAATAGCAAAATATGCATATATTTTGACAAAAATATGCACAAAATATTGACAAATATGCTCTAATAGAGAAAAAATATGCATTGATATGCTAAATTGTTTATAACATTCTAATAAAAGCCAAATTCATTTCAGTAAAACAAAACTTTGTTTTAGATTTAAAGTCAGTTACATTATAATATTTGCGTAACACTATTAACAGTATGTTTACAAAAACTAAAATACCTTTAGACTTTATAAATGCTATTCAAGAATATATAATTACTAATATTTAGTAATTATTAATAATATCTAATAATAAGTACATATTGCTGTGAACTTTGCTTTCAAAATTAATTTATTTAAATGAATGATTTGTGTGGGCAGTTACACAAGCACAATTTTGTTGAGACTCTGTATAATCTTTGGGTATCTCAGGGCTATCTTTTTGGTTCTACACAACTAGGTCTAGCGTCCAAATTGAAATGCAAAGAAATAATACAACAAGAATTACTCGTTTAAAAATATTTTATTGTTTGTTTTTATTTTCACATTTAATTTTTGTTGTAACTTAAAATATCTCATTCTTAACCTATATCTTAACCTATCAATGCAACTTTAATATACAAATATTTTTTTGTGAATCACACACGGATAATATTAGAGGTATGATTCTGATTCGAAATGAATCTCGCAAACAAAGGCTCTGATTGAGACTGACTGACTGAGATTAGTACTCAAAGTCTATCTCTGACTGAAATGTGGATTTCTGTTCTCTACTGATAACTTTCTACAACGCGAATGTGCTATTCAGCGCCTATTTAAGTGGAAACTAGTCCCTACAGAAAGGATGCTTATCATCACACTGTATAATAGTTTCTTATTTTCACGCCTATTGCTGAATGTTTTGAATTTAAGATTTAATACAGCACAGATATTTCGAGAATATTCAGGGAAAACTACTTCCTCTTCATCAAATTCGGATATCTGGACTAAGTTACACTTTAATTGTGTATTTATGACTAATTAATTATTTAAAATAATGATCCAGATGCAGCTTTATTAATTTAATTAACTCTTAATTTAACTTTAATTTAATGATGAGAATAATAAAGATAACAATATTCATTATTAAAATGAAATTAAACTTTTATTTATTCTTACATAAATTTAATGTCAATAGCCTTAAGTTTTTAGATTATATACTATTGCATGATAAGACTATTCTTTAGTTGTTGAACATAAAAGTTTATTTTCATAAGTTGTTGATATGTTGAATGCTTTAACAGGAATTAATAAATATATATTTTTTTAAAACCAATGACATTAATCAAATATCACAACTATATCACAATACACATTGCTTGGCTTACTATATAATATTTAATACTCCTCCTCAATGTGGATGTTGCTTTACAATATTATTTAAGTTTCAATTATTTTTCAGAATTATTCAAGTTTTAGTTGTTTTACAAAATTAACATGTTTAATCTTCGATAAGTTTTTAGTTAGTACATCAGCTATCATATTTTGTGTTGGACAATAGGTTAAGTCGATCTGCCCATCACGTACCAGTTCTCTTATATGATGATACCTGATATCGATATGCTTACTTCTCTTATGGAAGACAGGCTTTTCTGCTAACTTCATCGCACCTTGATTGTCAATGTTAAGTTTTGTTACTCCTCTTTTATAACCATCAATTTCAAAAAGCAATTTTTTCAAATAAACAGCTTCTTTGGCTCCATCTGACGCTGCCATATACTCAGCCTCTGTGCTACTAAGTGCGATCGTATTTTGCTTCTTAGATTCCCACGAGATAAGAGATACATCGTAGAAAAATGTAAATTCCGTATATGATTTTCTGTCCATCGCGTTTCCGCCCCAGTCTGCATCCACATACCCTTCAAGACCACTACCATCAGAATCAAAAATCATTTTCAGGTTTCGTGTACCAGATAAGTAGCGCAATATATGTTTTAGTTTGGTCATATGTTCCTCATGCGCATCAGTATTGCGTTGTGCCATCTTTGACACGGAGTGTAAAATATCTGGTCTGGTGGATATAGCCAAATACATTAGATTACCTACCAGCGATTGATAATCGTGTTGGTTAAACTTTTTACAATTGTCTTTGCAATAAACTTGATACCCAGCCTCTAACGGTACAAATACTGCCTTGCATTGATCCATTCCATAAGGCATCAAAACGTTTGCAATATATTGGCTCTGACTTAATTTAATCATACCTGTTTCTCCCTGGCGCTCAATTTCCATTCCCAGAAAATGTATCAGAATACCCTTATCATCCACCTGGAATTCGTTGGAAATCTGTGCTTTTACTTTATACACAATCTCCAAATTTCCACAGGCAATGATCAGATCATCCACATAAACAGCAATCAGCACAAGATTTCCATCTATGTTTGACCTGTATAAACATGGCTCATTTTCACATGGGTTGAAATTCATACGTCTCAGTACACTATCGCTTGTTATTCCACTCCTTGCCGCTTTGCTTTAAGCCATAAATAGCTTTGTTCAATTTCAAAACAGCATTTGGTGATTTCTCGTCAATAAAATTTGGGGGCTGTTTCATATAAATTTCGTCCTGTAGTTCGCCATTTAAGTAAGCGTTACGCACATCCATTTGATGCAAATGCATCTTATGCTTAACAGCTAACGCCAGAAGCAAGCGTATTGTCGAATATCGTACGACTGGAGAAAATGTTTCTTTGTAATCAATGCCGAATCGTTGATTACAACCTTTGGCAACTAATCTTGCTTTGAATCGTTCGACTTCGCCCTTCATATTTTTCTTCAAAGCATATACCCACTTACACGGAATCGCTTTATGTCCCTCTGGCAAATCTGTCAGACTCCATGTTTTGTTCTTACGCAATGCATAAATCTCATCGTCCATTGCTTTTACCCACTGTTGTTTATTTAAACTAGCAAGAGCATCCTCAACCGTCTCAGGAATTTCTTCCTCAATAGCAACACACAGTTCATTAGCTTGTTTAGTGTTAAACTGTTTCTTTGGTCTACCCCGTTTACCATCCCGTATAATTTTAGGCAGCCCTCGATAATGAATCGCTTGCTGACCTACAATTCCATTATCAGTATCATCATCATTATCAGCTGTACCATACGATTCTTCATCACTTTCTATCTGCACAGAAGATCGGCTATTACAATTAACAACATCTGCATATTTATCTACATTAAAGCAAAATGTTAAGTAATCATCTGCATTAAGGGATTTTTTCCCGTTTTCGTTGTTACTGTTGTCAACATTGTGCATTTTCTCATCAAATATAACATTGCGTTGTTCAATGACCTTGCGTGTCGTTGTGTTAAATAGACGATACGCTTTTGATGTTGCTGAATATCCTACCATAATGTATGACAAACCCTTAGTTTTGAACTTAGATTTATCTGAAGATTTGTTGAGACTTACAGCATACGCACCAAATGTTTTGAAATGCTGCACACTTGGCTTACGACCGAACCAAACTTCGTGTGGTGTTTTATTCTCCAACCGCTTTGTAGGACATCTATTTCTTATGTACGCCGCTGTATTAACAGCCTCTGCCCATAAATATTCCTTAACACCAGCATGAACCATCATGGATCTTGCCATTTCTATTAATGTCCGATTAGCTCTCTCCGCCACTCCATTCTGTTGTGGTGTATATGGGACAGTCAACTGTCTACCGATACCCTCTGCTGACAAAAAACTTTCAAACAGCGAATTTATGTACTCTCCACCGTTATCTGAGCATAATGTTTTAATTCTACAGCCTGTTTGCTTTTCTACATAGTTTTGTACATTTTGAATTTTTTAAAACTTCGCTTTTATGTTTTATAAAATACACACAAATACGTCGTGACATGTCGTCAATAAACGTAACAAAGTACCTTGCACCACCTACAGAATTTACTTTAAACGGACCGCAAACATCCGAATGAACCACCTCCAACAGTTGACTCGTTTTTGTTTGACTTTCTTTGGGAAAATGCAATACATGTATTTTACTTAACATACACGTTCTACATTTAAAATCACTTATGCTATTTAGGAACATTCCTTTTATCATTTGGTTGTCATTCAAATCTTGAAGACTCTTAAAGTTGAGATGACCGTACCTGTTATGCCACAACACCCAATTATTTTCTTTAATAGCGCATACCCTTTCTTTTGTCTTCTCATTATCTGCTACAAACATGTTATCCCTGTTTAGCCACAAATACGATAGTGCCGTCTGATCTTTTAATCAAAGCCTTTTGCGCATCAAACACTACTGATAGACCACAGTCAACGGTTTTATTGACCGAAATAAAATTTGCCTGTAATTCGGAGGAGAACAAAACATTTTGAAGTAAAACTTCAAAATTTCTGTTCTTTATCAATACATCACCTTTAGCACTGGCAGTTATGAACTTGTTGCCAGCCAATGCGATTTCTTCGTTACGATCACGTATACGAACGAACAACTTCCTATCGTTACACATATGCGACGTTGCACCGCTATCGACATACCAACCATCTGCTTTCAAACTTTTTGTGTCTGCTGCAGCCACCATCGTCATCGCCTGCATATTGTTGAAATTTCTTTGCCCTTTTTCACATTTATTTGCAAAATGACCTGCTACACCACATACAAAACATTTTCCTTTGAATTTCTTGCTGCTTGAATATTTTTTATTTCCTTTGCCATCGCTTGTATTTTTAGCTAAAAACGCTTGTTGCTGTAAACTTGTTGGCTTAGCTTCGGTTTCCTTCCTTCTCTTGCCTTCTTCTAGAAGCTTCTGTTTTAGTTGTGAAAGGGTTGGCAATACGTCCCTTGTTTCCATTGCTATTACGAAGTTTTCGTACTCTGATGACAAACTGGAAAGCAAAATAATTGCCAAAAGCTTCTCCTGAATTTCAATACCACTTTCGGATAGTTTTTCACAGATTTCGGCAAACTCGTTTATATGTCCTACAACATTGCCATTAGCCATGTTTAAACTCACCAACCTTTTGTATAGTGTCACTTTTTGTAAAGGTCCTTTGGGTATATGCACATTTTTAATATTCTCCCAAGCTTCGGAAGAAGTTTTGCAGCTTCTAATATAAACCAATTGAGTAGGTTTTACACCAAGAAAAATAGATACTAGCGCCTTCTCGTCGCCAGACTCTCACTGTTCCTTCTTTACATCAGCAGAATCAATCTTAAGTACTCCACTGACAATTTTCCAATGTCCACTGTGGACTAAGACACTCTTCATCTGGATCGACCAACTGTTATAGTTCTTCTCGTCCAGTTTTTCTATGTGAATCACAGGTGCACTCATTTTTCTTGTTCTTTTCCAATTATTTTGCACTCACTTCAACAAATATAAATACTATTTATTGTTTTAATACGTGGTTATCTGGGCCCATAACCTATTGAATGATAAGACTATTCTTTAGTTGTTGAACCATAAAAGTTTATTATAATAAGTTGTTGATATGTTGAATGCTTTAACAGGAATTAATAAATATATTTTTTTTTATATCTATGACATTAATCAAATATGACAACTATATCACCATACACATTGCTTGGCTTACTATATAATATTTAATATATACTATACTCTAATTGAGATTTTTGAAATCAATAAGCGTCAAAGTTGAACTGATGAATTCGAAAATATATCAGTGAATCTCCTATTTTGCGGTGCTTTTTCGCTTTTATACGCAGCATTCCTTTCTTCTAAGAATTCGGTTCCTACTCCAAATAATTTATTTTTGTTTTCTCTAATTTTCATAGTTATTTAATATTTCCACCTCTATGTATTTTTATTTATCATGGGTAATTTTAATTTTTCCATTTCTCTGCGTTGTCTCTCTGTCTATATAATTTTACTTTTTGTTGTTATTTTAAGATTTGTAAATTTTATTTTGGAATAGTGAACTTTTAGTCTCGTCTTCCCCGAAGTAGATTTTACGCGGAAAATCGTCTACGTATTACTTAGCGTATTCTCGTAGCGCATTTCTTTCTCTTTCTTTCCTTGGTCGTTCGTATGGTGCCGTCTTGTCCTTTGCTTTCACTCGCATGTCCTTTCGAGGCATCTCATGATATGCTTTGTCACATGACTTTGTTTACATCGTGATATGGGAGCGTGGCGCACTCTTGTGATCAAGCAACTTGGAGGTCGGAGGATGTAGTGGATAGGAGTAGTCGTGCATTAATTATTTTTATTTGTATTTTATACTGTTTGTTTACTTCTTGTTACTGATATTCTTGTTGTTTTAGATTTTACTAGTCCAGATTTCCCACTTGTATGGCTTATATAATTAATTTCTTTTATTTTAAAATAGCATTGTACGTCTTATGTCAATGCATCCATTTTGACAAGGTTATATTTACAAAAATAAAATATAATGAATTAAAATTAAATATGGTTATTAACGTTATTACTGTACGAAGAAGAGATTATTTAATATCCTTTTATGATCTTACTGGTGTGTATAGCATGTTTTATTAATTTACTTACATTTTAAACGTTTAATAATTTAATTAACCTAAAATTTATTGATATGACGTTACTTGTTTACCTATTAATTCTTGGAAATATACATCTAACATTTTTATACTACATTAAGGTTTGATATACGAGGTGCATTTAAAATACGCAACCTCGGTTGACTTCATTTTAATTTGTTTTTGCTTATCCAGTTATGTTTAATTAATTTATACGTTATTAATTCTATTTTTAATTTTTTTACCCAAAGTTAATTTCGCAGCAATATGTACTCTTGTATTCAAAAAAATTGCGTACATCTATTTTTTGCCCGTTTAATTTTGTATTTTTCTGACGTGTATTAAGTTTATACTAGTTAATCATATATAAACTTTGGTAGTCTGGATGCAAGTGTGAAGGAAGATTGTTTTTATTATTATTTAGAAGTGTTTTCTAATGCAATTGTATTATTTATTTTGTAAATAAAACGGAGGAGCGCAAAGAGGTCGATCGCAGATATGAGGTTCAACTTTTTCGTTCTCGAGATCTTCCCGGAAGCAATAGTGTGTCTGGAAAGCTGAGCGTGCGCAGCATGTGGTATGTGCACGTGGACATCGAAGACATAATTACAAATGCATATATATGAGAAACATATTGCTATGAATAGTGGTTTGAGAATGTAGTGTGCCACCATCCACCACCAGTTTTCCCAACTAGGTTTCTCAGCCGGAGAATTTTCAAATATGAGACTTCTAACTTCTCGGGTTCCAATTCGGAAAGTCATGTTATATCTACAAAGTGAGTTGAGCGCCAGTGAAATGTTCACAATTTATTTACTTATTTTATATATATTGAGCTTGAACAGCAATATTGGTATGTAAAATATAACAAATGCAGGATAAAATTTAAACTGAATATTTAATACAAAAATCAAAAAAAGAAAAAAAAACTATCTTTATAAAGTATAAAGATTCTGTATTATACAACAATACATGAGGTAAAAATATTCACTGTAATATTGACAGCTAAGTGAATGAAAAAACTTCCTCTTAATGACTCCGATCAAACTTATCTAAAAATAATAAAGTTTATTTTAAATTTCTCCTCAGAGA
This sequence comes from Melolontha melolontha, assembly GCA_935421215.2. NCBI lineage: Eukaryota > Metazoa > Arthropoda > Insecta > Coleoptera > Scarabaeidae > Melolontha > Melolontha melolontha. The sequence goes on along the minus strand of OW285240.1, from coordinate 17,288,938 downwards.
ACCACACTGTATAATAAGATACTGATACCCGATCAAAATTACGCATTCGCAAACAGACATGCACAAAAACCCTGATACCCGTCGAACAAACTTTTCAATTTTAATTATTACCAAGAAATGTTAATAATAATCTTTATTATTTATATTTCTAAAAATTAAATCTCTTAATTACAATCTTAATACAATAGAAATATATTTATAATTTTAAATATTATTGACGTCATAATATCTTAATATTACTTACAAGATTTTTTTTTATTGGAGACAAAGAAAGGTGCCTATAATTGTATTTAATATCAAAAATCTAACGAGAATTTAACTCAACAACTCTCTAATACATCAATCAAACACTTTTCAAACAAATAACCGAATTAATTCAATATAATTAAATTATATCACACCAAGGTACCTTCTATTTCCAGCTATAAAATAGGTCCCCTTTATCTTGGCCTCTACAACATATTGGCCTCGAATAAAACCAGTTTTTATATTCGCACATTTAAATACATTTTGAATATACACTACAATCCAACATAATTGTACATTTTTAAATTATTCAAATATAAATTATTTTTAATTAAAAATCCATAGCAATATGTTCATCCCAAAAATCCATTCTTTCCTTAAATTTAATTTGAGGTTTAATATTATGACTTTGACGAGAGATGTAAACAACAAACATATTGCTATGGATTTTTAATTAAAAATAATTTAATTTAAAAATGTACATTTATTTGGGAAGAGACTGTATATTGAAAATGTATATAAATTTAAAAAGGGAAAAAACTTGTTATCCGAGATTTCATGCAGAGATCGAAGTTGCGGGGAGACAAAATTTATAGTTTGAACAAGAAGGTTGATTTGTGAAATATATTTAAATATCTTTTAATTAATTCGGGTTGATTGATTGAAAGTGATTTCGTTATATTGTTATTAAAGTCCCGATATTTATAGAGATAAATTCTCTTTGTATTATTGATGTTTAATTTAATTGATTATGCACCTTCTTTGTTTGAGTCTCCATTTTAGTATTTGTAAGTATTTAGAATTGTATGACGTCATAAGCATAAATATAGTAACTATATTTCTATTATATTAAAACAAGTAGTTAAGAGATTTAATTTAAGAATATAGATAATACAGTTAAATATTAAAATTCTATGTTAATATTATAATGAAAAGTTTGTCCGATTGGATTTAAGGGTTTTTGTGCGTGTGGATAGCACACGTGTAAGTTTTTTGTTCGTGCATTAGTATCTGATTATACAGTGTGGTTCTCTGGGGAGAAATTAATATTAAACTTGATTATTTTTAGATAAGTGTTGATCGGTGTCATTTAGAGGATGTTTTCCATTCATTTAGCTGTCAATTTTCAATGAAAGATTTTACCTCAAGTATATTTGTATAATACAGCATCTTTATAATTTGTAAAGATATATTTTTTTATTTTTTTTATTTTGTATTAAATATTCATTTTAATTTCTATCCTGCGTTTGTTTCATTTCAATCATACCAATATTGCTGTTCTAACTTAACTTATATAAAAAATAAGTAAATAAATTTTTGTGAACATTTCACTGGCGCTCAACTTACTGGTTAGACACGTATTTCCTAAGTGGAACCCGAGAAGTTAGAGGTCTCACATTTGAAAATTCACCGGCTGAGAAACTTAGTTGGGAAAACTAGTTGTGGATGGTGGCGTGCTAAATTTTTAAACAACTATTCATAGCAATATGTAAAATTCGCACTAAACTAAATATTCCTTTGCGTTCAAGTAATCCTAACGTTAATTGTGCATCTAAGAAACCTTTGCGTTTTCGTTGCCGTTCTCGTACCCGTTCTCGTTCGATTGTGTAGCCGCCTTATAAATATAATTGAAATCGGTGTCTTCACAACACAAATGAGCTAAAGTACCTCTTGTTTTTTGTAGTGAGCATCAATTAATTTCAATCTCCTGTACCCAAAAGATAAATAGCGCAATCTCGAAGATGGCAAATATATGGCAACATGAAAAAATTTCATGATAGGTACCTACGTGTGTTAAGTGTCATCTGAACGGGTGTCAATGTAAACCATTGTAACCATTCTGTAAACTATAAAGATTACAATATATAAAAAGAATTGTAATTATTTTCCATCGTTAAGAAAGAAACAGTAGTAATAATAATCAGAGGGCATGTCAGGAATTACCTACCTTACAATGCTTTGCAAGAAAATACTATAAAACGCGTTTAGTAAATCAAGATACTAGAAATTCATATTTAAACCTGCGTGGTTACACGGCACTCACCTGTAGGGACTTGCCTCAAAATCAAATATCGAAGTTTCAATCATTAATACCATATTATAGTAGTCACAAACATTGATATTACACGAGGGCTAGGTACTATTAAAACTTCATTTAGTACATTAATATGTACAACAATATGTTGTCGTTTAAGGACGTGGCAGAAGCCGTTCTTTGAAACCGTTTTTAAATTCCACCTTTAAAGTAGTAACAGCATTCAGTTCTGTCTGAAATAGTCGTCCTTCAAGTTTTTTGTTTGAAGGTATAGATAGAAGCCGCGTGGTTTTATATCAGGTCCATACTATACTGTTCAAATATTCTGTCACAATAGCCACCTGTCGATGAGTGTTATTGTGTGTTTAAATGTTTGTACACTAAAGTAAAGACACTTCCAATATATTCTTAAACGTAGATCTGTGCTCTATTGTCAATGGTGTCTTTAGTTAACACACTAATGGAAGCACTTGGACTGCCTTGCAACTCGCAGCTTCTCAAATATCCCAAAAGCCGTTTTAAAAAGTAAAGTTTGCATTGCGGATTTTCTCAGACGAATACAAAATTTGATCTCGTATCTTCGTTTTTTCATTTTTAGCGTTTTGTAGCTCACTGCTTAAGACCGTATTGTTCTTGATGGACAGAGCGTAATATTAAAGTATTCCAAAAATACGTAAAATTGTTTACTAATAAAATTTATTGACATTTTGGTAGACATCCTACTTAGTACTACTTAGGTCTCGGTTCTCAGTTATTTCAGCTGTATGAATTGAATATTAGCAGTACATTTTAATCACTTCTTATTTTCAGACAAACTCATCATAGGTTAATATTTGGTTATGTGCATGCATGCGCGTTTATTTATGAATTGCTCCTAGTACGTATAAATGAAAAAAAATGCTTTTATAATTAGATAACCGGAATATGCAAATTTTGTATCTAGTCTCTAGTTTGTGCAAGTCACAATTACAACATAGAACGTAGTGGATTCGGTAAAGTGATCAACACTGATTCCAAAAGAACAGCGCTGTTTTGATCGACGTTATGAAATACTATTTTGCACATTCGCACATCAACAAGTAAGAGAATATCAGGTGTAGCTTTTATTAACGAAATAATTAACCAGAAACAATACGTTACGTAAGTTACGTATATTTAATATTATATTTTTCGAGTTCTTTCCTATTTATATTTCAGAATTAATTTCCTTTTGTAATTATTAGTACTTTTGTTGAGCTGTAAACGTAATATTAATATTAAAGCGTGACAGAAAACAGTAACATTTTATAGGAGCACTTTGTTTATGTATTTCCTTACATATACAGACTTCAATTAGTTTCTTGGTATCCTTAAGGCAAATGTTACTAATTTTTTAAATAATCATGAATTAATATAATTATAATATAATTAATATGCTGACGATATTAAAACCTTCAATGTCGTGTCAAGTGATGCTGATGTCAAACGTTTGCAGGGAAGTATTGATTTTATCTTTAATATATAGATAAATGCTGTGTCATGCCTTCACTAAGAAATTAACACCTATTCTTTCCTCCTAGTCTATGCACGGCCATATACTTTCCAGAGTTATTTTTGTGAGGGATCCTGGAATAGCATTTGATCGCTGCTTAAACTTAAATCTTTACGTGTGCCTTTTAGCGAGTAAAAGATTAGGTTTTACCTTACGATCTACTAAATTTTTCAATAACGTCGATCTCCTCAAAACGTTATTTTGTGTCCGTTGTAAGTAAGTTCGAGTACAGATCTGTTATTTGGTATCCCTTTTACGATACTCAGAATGTTGCTGTAGAGAGAATTCGGCGTCAGCTTTTAAGTTTCAAAACATGTGACATAAGTATTTGTACATCACAAAAAAATAGTATGGGACGGTATTTTTTATTACTATTTAAGTTATGTAACTTGAAATTTAACTTAATATAAATAAAAAAATGAGTTAATAATAAATAAATATTCCTTATTCTAGTCCACAGACTAATAAGTAATATTAATCCGATTTAAAATATTAATTGGAATTAGAATTTATCCAAAAGTTCACCCAATACTTCTGACGACATAGAACACAGAACTATGCCAACATGAAGGATTTCTTTCTCTCAAGTCTTCTATTCAACTTTCTAATATCTAAGTGTTGGATAGCTTACACATTCGCGTATTAGCGGAGCCTTATTTCTATATTTTGCAAATTTCTGAAATCCTCTGGCTATGTTCTAATGCACCATGGTGTATTAGTGATGTTTCTTAATACTTCATGTTATTCTGTTTGATACGAGGGCGGGTTGAATACTTCGCGCGATCGTACAGAAACAAACGAATAATTTAAATAATACCAAAGTATTTTTAATAATATAAGTGTTTCCATCAGATGGCATCGCTGCATCTCTGGAACCGTATTATTGTGTATTTCTGTAAGATAGCGAAGTTGTTCTTTTTTGTGAATGTATCCTTGTCCAGCAGGGGTGTACTGACGAATATGTAAAAAGATTAAATACGTATTTGCGTCTCTGGAGAAGGACACGTTTTTGCAGTAACTGTACTGGAATGCACGGGTGCATTATCATGGCGAAAGAGTTCTTCTTAGTTATTCGCCGTTTAGAATTCATGGACTTTATCCATTATCTGGACTTGGAGTTTTCGGTTGTTCACTGCGGGGATCATCTTCTAAGCTGGTCTGGCCACGCTTAAATTCATTTAGGCGAAATGGTGATCGCGTTGTAGTTTGTGTGTAGATAAAGCAGTTTTGTCTGTTTTAGAGTATTTAGATTTTAAAAACACAGATAATTGATAAATAACAACACAAAATGAAAAGGGAAATTAAGGAAATGATTAGTATTAAACAGGAAAAAAATTCAATTAACAACAGAAGTGATATAAAAAATTTAAGCAGTATATACTATAACTTAATTATGTAACGATCTGCAATTTACTATCAAAATATATGTTGCTGTTATATAACTATATATCTTAAGGTAATTAAAAATCTATACATTTGCTTATCATGCTGACAGTTCCGTGTTTTGATTCCTGTCTGGTTGTCCTAGTAGGTTTTCGTGGTTTTCCTTCTCGTTTAAGGCGAATGCCGACAGCTTTACATCTTAAGACGCTCCACGGGCGCATACATAATAATAACTCATGTCTTGCGTTTCCCTGTTTTTGTTGTATATCTATTTTAGAATACTAAGGCATGATTTATTATTATTCAATTGGAATGTATCTTTGAATAATTTTATCCATAGCAACTCAAATGTATGACATTAATATACTGTCATTTATATTTTATATTCCTTGATAAAGTCATCATTTGCCGAAACATGTAGGGTTGTTTTAAATATATATATTTTGAAGTAAAACCAGACCTTAAATCGCCAACAAATTGAATTTACCATAACATACAAAGGTCACGAAATAATTATCTATATATATATATATATATATGTATATATATATATATTTAGTGTTTAAAGAATTTTGTTTTTCTTTTTTATTTTATTGGCCGTGTTTTAATATTAAAAATAATAGATTTTTATTGGTTTAAGCGACCTTTTATTGAATTTAGATGTTTGTTTGCGACGTTTCGACTTTTATCAATTCAGTCTTTTTCAAGCATCTGGAAACAAGAATCATTACAATGAACATGAGAACTGTGTTTGTTTTGTGTGATATAACAATTGAATTAACAATTTTAATTTGGGGCGCTGAGAATCCTCGTGTGATTGAAGAACAACCTATGCACCCACCACGAGTCACTGTTTGGTGCGGAGATTTTGGGCCGGCGGTGTAATGGGACCATTTTTTTTTTTAAACGCTGCTGGTGCTGCGGTAACCGTCACTGGTGATCGTTATCCTGATATGATAGCCCATTATTTGTGGGCTGAGTTGGATGGTATGAATGTGGATAACTTCTGGTTTCAGCAAGATGGTGCTATCAGCCATACAGCGAACCAAACAATTGAGTTATTGCGCACAAGGTTTCCAGGCCGTGTAATTTCTCGTCATGGCGATGAAAATTGGCCACCAAGATCGTGCGATATCACGCCGATGGACCTTTTTCTTTGGGGATTTTTGAAAGGAAAGGTTTATGCTAACAATCCTCAAACACTTCAACAGCTGAAAGACACGATTCGAAACGCGATTGCTGAGATGGTGCCGCAATTGTGTGCAAGAGTCATACAAAATTTCGTCAACAAAATGGACATCTGTCAAAGTAGTCGCGGCGGCCGTTTGTAAGATATTGTGTTCCACATGTAATGTCCATGTCTGTACTTTATCATGAATTAAAAACATTGACAATTTTGAACAATCTAATGTGTTTAATTGCAACAAACCTCCCGTTGAGACACCCGTTATTAACGTTAGACTTAATTTTACAAAATCTATATATTTCACAATTTATGAGTTTACTAATTTCTCTAAAAATACGTATAATTTTTTATTCGAATATAATCTATTAGATTTATCGATAGATTTGCTAGTATTATAAAAAAATATTTTTATGTCTATTTATCTATTACTAGGAATTTCAGTCTATGATTAAATAGATTACTCGTATTGGTGACTTTCTTTTTTTGTTCAAGGACGTCACGTATTAACGTTTGATTTATCACTTCGTCAGCCAATTTAATCTACTGTTGACAGTGTACGCAGAACCAAATTAAATATATTTATATAATTTGTTTTAATTGCAAATTTTATGTAATCCAGATCTTTTGAGTTAACTGTAGTTCTATCCTTAACCGCATTAAAAACTCCGAATTTCGAATTTTCTGATGACTGGGATTCATTATACTATTGGAAAAAACTTAAACACTTTTGTAAATGTTTTAAATGAAAATTAAGTAGCATTACATTCATCTTAAAGTGTCTGTAATTAGAGCCTGTATCAATTCAATATCTTTTTGAACTGGAATTTTTCCGATCACCTTAAACGCGAAACCCATTTTCGAAAAAAAGGGAACAAAATAATATAAATACTAACAGGCCTAATTAGCCTACTATTATATTTGTTATATGTCTACTCTTTTTTTGCTGAAACTATTGAATTTAGTTTAAAGACATCTTATTTTTTTAAACAAGTATCATTTGCTTCATGAATTCCCGCATTGATTTATTAAGGACAAGTCAGGTGTTGATTTTCGGTACTTTTAAAGTAATCGTTACTATTCGTTACTCAAACCTTGAGTAATCGTTGAATTCATTATTTTGATTGTTTTGATTACTTTGATACCTTGATTCATATACATATTCATTTTACATAAACGCGGGTTTAACGTTCGGTGCCTGCATTCATCTTATTGGCCTTATATCAGTAATCGGAATTAGTAATGATATATGTAGCTGCTTTTCACTAAATTTGCGGAAATATTAAAACAAACTGCATACATTTTATCAAATTGTATTATATTTATTGTAATATAGCGTATATGATGCGTGTTGAAATATTTAAAAAAATATAGACAAATAAGAAAATAAACTTAATATATTTCATATATAAACAAGTAAAGACGCAAAAAAAAACAGAATAGTAAGTTGTTTTTGGGATTAATAGTTTTCTTTGTATAAATTTGTTTAGAAATGTATACTTGGTGAAAATAAAATGGTATTAGTTAAGTATAGTAATTTTAGTGTTAATTCTTTCTTTGGAGACTGTGGTTAAGTAAAAACTTAAAAAGGTATATAACCCCTTACCACAATTATTAGTCGTAACCTAAATACGTATTTCGACAACTAAGTTGTCATCATCAGTAGGTAAAAACCACTAATTAAAAAGTCGCACATGGGGCACAGTAAAGCTAGAAAACCGCTTACGCAACAACTACTGTAGCTGTTGCGTAAGCGGTTTTCTGTATTATATATATTTACATATATTAGATAGAAGTAAATTTAGCATAAAAGAAGTAAAGTATAACCTCTGAAATTTTATAAATATTCAACGTCCATTTTCAAATGTAAACCACGGTATAACATACTTTTATAAGCATATTCAAAATTATAATTTTTCCTTAGATTCCAAGAATTTACATTTGCTAATCTGTTTATCACCTGCTTTATACATTTAGACCGTTCATTTATTGCCTAGGGTTATTAGTGAACGATTTCAATAGACTTTAATATGGTCACCCATTGTTTAATTTAATATAAATAACATAAATATATTAAATATGTATATACCATAAAAATCTATTATTGATGAATGGAACAGACGGAAATACATTAAGAAGATTTATGCCACCCCATTAAGACGTAATTAGGAATTATATTTTATTATTATATTTATTTATTAGTAAGATCTTTAAGAGTATCGTAAACATTGGTTATTATTGCACGTAGATAAATTTCCAGGAAGTAATAATGTAAATAAATTCCACAACAATGATGCACATTTTAGTTATGTAGGGGCAGGAGTAGTGATATATTTTCTATCGACTTGTAACACAACATTATTATTATGTATACAACACTCACATTCTTAGCACAACACAGAACAAGACATATAGTCTTAACAAACAGTAAAGAATTAAGTCTTTTTGTAAAATAAATAAAATATTCAGAAAATACACCATCTTTCAATATAACTGCCCCCAACCAAAATAAATAACCAGCTTATACGGAAGTTACGCCCGGTAAACGGTGGATTAATCACAAATTTTTACAGGAATTTTATACCTTATTAAAAAATACGCCTTTTTAATGCTTTTTTGTCAAAAGTATGCCTTTTTAAGTACCTTTTTCTGAATTTTTTTGTGCTTTTTGGTCCAGTCTTTAGTAACAACAGGTGAAGTGTAAAGTAATCAAATGATGTTGACTGTTCACGGATAAAACAACATGTTTTACCTTTTCATCGTTTAACATCAATGTATTTGTTGGCTCTTTACTTATTATAGGTATGCTGCCGTAAAACCTTTCCACACATTAATTCAATTTGTAAGTATATTTTTATTGTATAGATATAATATAATATGTTGTATTAGGTACAACTTAATTACCGTTACTTTACCCTGATGAAGCAGACCAACTGAGTGGCGAAATATTAGCTAAAAATAGACAATTAAAAGAGTATTTCCAACTTTCCCTAACCAAATTTCTAACCGAAACTCCTGATCTTATCAAATCAAATTATATTTTAATTCCAATTGTGTATCGTATTTGTCTATGTTAGAGGTTTATATTTATTAGAAAATCTGTAATTAATTTTAAAATAATCACTGGTAAACATGATGAGCTTATTTGCAATTTATATACTTATAATAAATTTAATTGGCTGCACATTCTGTAAATCTGAATTTTACAATTACGCATTGCATAATTTTTGTTTATATTTGACGTGTCTATATTTAAGAAGTATGCTATAGAGTATAGGTTATATCAATGAATATGATATCTTGTACCCGTAGATTTATTTTAATACGTACGTACGAACATAATGATATGTACAAAAGTAATTATAATTATATACGAGTGAAACGATATGTACCAAAAATAATCAAATACGATTGTGATGATATGCACCGAAAGTAACATCTAAATTCAATAAAAGGTCGCTAAAACCAATAAAAATCTATTATTTTTAATATATATAACAATATAAAACGGATTTTTTTAAATACTAAAGTTGTAGCCAAATAACACTGAAAGAAACGAAACCAGAAACACTGTAAAATATAATTTATGAATGACTACACACAATAACGACGGAAATAACAAAATCTGCTCGACGAATGCAATCGAGAAAGCAAATAGTGGGGCTGTTATAACATGCATACTATACATGATACCGCCACAATGTTTTATCGGGGCAATTGGTAATTCAATCCCTTCAGTCCGCTCTCTGATAATCACTATAGGTATTTTAAGCAGTTATTTATCCAAAAGCTTTGCTATAGCAGAGCGCAGTGATTGGCTTGCATGATGTAACTTTATAAGACGATTTTCCATCCTTGTGGATCATTACTACCTCTGTAATTGTCTACAGTCCATATATCTTAGTTATATACTAGTAATTTTCACTATAGCTTCCTTCGGCAGGTGATGTGAAACTTTACCATTTATTAAATTATTTTTTAATTTATAAGAGTATTATTTTTCAATATCAATTTTATCTTTTATTTCTTTCGGTGTGGTAAGATTAGTTTCTTCATTTTCCTGATCAGTTTCTTCTTAAGTTATTTCTTCGTGATACTGCTTGTCATGTGGCAAATATATATTTAGGAGATATTCAGAAAATATTTGAGTTCTCTGTTTATCATTTCTACTAGAACAGCACATGGTCTCGTTATAATGAGCTTTCTGCTTATTATAACGAGATCATCTGCTGTTCTAGTAGGCGAGGTATGTATGATCGGTTGTTTTATTCTTCTAATTGCCTTCCATATAGGATCAGTACTTTTATCATTAGCTAGCTCTATAGTTGATTTAATTTTTTTTTCGCTAAATAAAATTATTCACAGTAGTTTTATCATATGGAGCTTTCTTTCAGTTCTTCTCGCTTTCGCAACTAATTTTTATAAAGAAATTATTTTTTAAATGTATAGTTCTGCAGCTTTTGTAACTTTTACGTTTTTCCGAAATGAAAACTTTGATCATCTTCGAGGTTTGTCCTTAAAAGAAAATTCCATATTTGAGGTGACTATAAAAGCCAGATAATATACATTTATTTAGATTGATTGATTAACAGCAGTTGGCAAGAATCGGATTGCATAGTAGAAAGAATTGAATTTTAAACATGGTTGTCCAATATGTGCTGACCATTTCAAAAGCTCCGTCAATATAAATTCCAGGGAAGTTAATTAATCGTATTATTTATAGTCATTTCCATTTATGTTTATTGTTGCAGGTAGTGATTCAAACGTGTTAACTATGCGTCCAAGTAGTATCAAAGATGTTTTTGACTCAATCACTACTATACTAGTGCTGCGTAAACCATGGATTTACAGTGCAAGAATGTTCATTGCATTAGTAATGAGATTTATAAGATCAGATTTGTTATTAGCTATTGTTACAATATTCGTGTCATCCGCGTAGTTTATGAATTGTGAAGTCCTGAATTCGAAATGGTAGATCTTACGTTATTAATGAATACGTTAAACGACGTTGGGCATAAATACTTCTTTGCGGAATTCCTTCTAGCAAAATTCGCGGTTGTTTTACCATTTTCTATCCTAAAGATGAGGTTTGATAAAAGTCATTCGAAATACATCGTATGCCATGTGAATTGAACTTTGATAATAAGCTAGAATGATTCGCACTATCGAATGTTTTACTAAAATCTATGAAAATTCTATATGCTTATTTACGATTTTCTAGTGTTAATAAGATCCAGTTCGTATATTGAGAAAGAGCAGTTGTGTCTAATGATGCCGAAAAAGTAATTATTCATTACATTAGTATTCGTTATATGAGCTGACCTGAAGTAACGATTACCTAATTGAAAATATAATTGTTACTTTCGGTGCATATCATCACAATCGTATTTGATTATTTTTGCTACATATCGTTTCACTCGTATATAATTACTTTTGTACATATCATTATGTTCGTACGTGCGTATTAAAATAAATCTACGGGTACAAGATATCATATTCATTGATATAACCTATACTCTATAGCAGTGGTTTCCAAACTTTATTTTATTACGGCTCCCTTAAAAATATTTGATCACATGGCGCCTCCCTTCCATTTTATAAAATACTACAAACACAAAAATTTTTAGTACTAAAAAATTTATTAAGATACACTCTTATACACAAGAAAAAACGAATAACAATATTTTATTATTGTCGCTTAATGAGATGGATGTGCTTGCCTATTAGCGCAAAGTTTCTCAAATCTCGGTGTCATTGATGAGATAGCTACACGAAGCTCCTTTTCTACAACCAAACGAGCACGATATTTCGATTTTATTGCAGCTAATGCAGAAAATCCTGTTTCGCATAAATAAGATGTTGCGAACGGCAGCAATACTTTTAAAGCTTTATTTGAGAAAATATTATATTCACTCTTAATATCTAGCCAAAATTGAATCAGAGATACATTCTGAAATTTTTGTTTTAAAGAAGTATCACAAGATAGTTCAATCAAGTTTTCTTTCTCAATACTTGTTAATACAAATTCGTCATCTTCTTCGTCGATAAATGGATTCTGTATCCACGCATATTTTGTAAAATCAAGATCATCAAAATAATTCGAAAGATGAATTAACAAACCATCCAAGTGTTCAACAAATAGATTTTTGTTTCCTTCTATATTAACTTGGGGGTATAAATTAAAAAGTGGAAACATGTCAAACCTATTTTTTTCCAAATTTGTCTTCCATATCTCCATTTTTTTAATGAATGCTTTCACTTTATCTTTTCGAATCAATAAATGCATTTGTGGCCCTTGCATCGATTTATTCAAAACACTCAATTTTCCAAAAATTTCAACCAAATAGGTAAGTTTAATAATAAAATTATCATCCCTAAACATATTTGCATCCTCATAATGATTTTCTTCGAGAAAAATTGCAATTTCTTCTTTGAGTTCAAGTACCCTCTGAATCACTTTTGCACGAGATAGCCAGTGCACTCCACAATAATACAAAAGTGAGGTGTAAGCAGCTTCCATATCTTCACACAGCTTTGCAAATAACCTAACTTTTAATGGACTGTTTTTTATGTAGTTTACAACTTTCGATACTTTTGTAAAAACGTAGTTAAGTTCCTCACTCATATTTTTTGATACGAGAGCTGCTCTGTGGAGCATGCAGTGCGTCCAGAGATCATCGGGTGTTTTCCTTTTAATTAGCGCTTGAAGGCCAGTTTTGTGTCCTGACATTGACTGTGCACCGTCTGTACAAAGCCCAATGCAATTATTCCACAATATGCCGTTCTCATCAAAAAAATTGTCGATTATATTAAAAATTTCACTGGATGTGGCCTTGCCAGGAATGGGTTTGCAAAATAATATATCTTCAATTATATTATTCTCTTCAACGTAACGAACATATGCAATTAAATGTGCGTCTTTAGCTACATCGGTTGCTTCATCTACTTGTAAGGCGAATTTTGAAGTGCGCATCTGAGAAACTAATTGATCGCAAAGATCGTCAGATATATCATCGATTCTTCTGCCAACAGTGTTATCAGCAAGCGGTATTTGTCGCAACTGTTTTGCATATGATTCGCCAAACATTGTTTTGACCATATCAATAGCTGCTGGCAAAACTAATGTTTCTCCTATTGTGTGTGGTTTTTTACACTTCGCGATTCTGTAAGATACTAAGTACGATGCTAGAAACGCATTTGATGGAATATGAACTATGTTTTTGAACGTTTGCTTTTGTGTAGTGAACTCATCCAATTTTCTTTGAAAAAATTCTTGGGACTTGCCAACGTATTGAGAATGCATAGTTTCAATGTGGCGTTTTAATTTTCCGGGTCTCATACTATCAGCAGCCAAAACTTTCGAACAAAACAAACACATTGGTTTTCCCACATTATCAGTAATAACACTTGTAAATCCGAACGATAAATAAGACGATTCGTATTTTCTTGTCTTGGGAGTTCTTCCTTCCTGATTCCTACTACTTGTGTCAACATCAGATTCTTCATTATTAGAGGATTTCCTCTTATAACCAGTCAATAACTTATCCATTTCTCTAAAAATATTAGGATAATTAATTTATTGTTCTTAAAAAAATTAAACTTAATTAAATTACTTACTATTGTGATCAGTGAGTAATTAGGTACGTCAAAATAAAATAAGTAACACAATCTAACACTGCTGAGCTAAACTGAAGTCGATATTGCAAGAATAAAAAAACTTTTCTGCGCATGAAGGAATACCAACGGCACTCAACCTGTGTTCTCATTGGCTAATAAAATATAGCTGTAGAACTGTTATGTTTGTGTAAAAATATGACAGTGGGACAAATTGTTATTTCTCTAACTAAATTTTTTTAAAGCAAAGCGAAATTGTTTCATAATAAATGGAAATCATAAATATAAATTTCAAAAAGAAAATATTTTATAGAGATCCATAGAATTAAAAGACAAAACATAATTTCAACACACAATTAATTCTAAAATACATTCTACATCTAAAGAAAAGTTTTTTAACGTCGTCACTGGCTTCAATTTCTTTTGCTTCCAACAAATGCTTTTGTAAATATCCGGTTGAAAGTAATAATTTTTCACCATTTAATTTCAAAAATATGGTGTCACACGATCTCAACGTGTTCATTAATGAAATTAAAGTCAAAGTCCTCTTGCTTGAAATGTAAAGCACATATTTTTTCTTTATCCGCTTTCATAGGCTTCACTCGGCTGCAAAATATTACCCATAACTTACTTCTAGCTTCATCTTTTGGAAAATTGTAAAATGATACAGCTTTTTGAAAATATAAACGTTTTATTAAAAGTACGCAAAATATTAGGTTTTAATATAATTTATCACTTGTTTATTATTGTTACTTTGTTTGCACTTGCCCACTGCACATTTCATATTTGCTCTTTTTCTTCTCTCTTCACTTTATTTTGTTTTTTATTTTTCTTAGTTTTGCAGCTTTTAAACAACCCAATTTAAATACTTTCTATATTATTTTAATTATTTTAATATTATTTATATGTGTTTATTATAAAATATTACAGCAAACTTGCAGTTTATTTAAACTGATTTAATTTTTTTTCTTGGAGATCTCTCTGAGTAAATTTATTACAGTGCTACCAACCAATCATTCTTGGTAGTTAATATGTACTATCGTGAGCAATTGAAAGTAAACGCACTATTATAGCTGCGTAAATTTTACCAAATTGTCAAGCTAATGTCATTTATGTTATGATTAAATGGTGACACTGACACTTCAAAAGTACTGTATACATTAGATAAACTTTGAAATTTCGACATGCCAACATAATAAAGTGTTAACTTTCAATTGCTCACGATAGTACCTATATATTACGTATTGTATTAGCTGCACGTGCACCAAATATTCGCGCCTCCCCTTAGACTACCCCACGCCTCCCTAGGGAGGCGCGCCTCCCAGTTTGGAAAACGCTGCTCTATAGCATACTTCTTAAATATAGACACGTCAAATATAAACAAAAATTTTGCAATGCGTAATTGTAAAATTCAGATTTACAGAATGTGCAGCCAATTAAATTTATTATAAGTATATAAATTGCAAATAAGCTCATCATGTTTACCAGTGATTATTTTAAAATTAATTACAGATTTTCTAATAAATATAAACCTCTAACATAGACAAATACGATACACAATTGGAATTAAAATATAATTTGATTTGATAAGATCAGGAGTTTCGGTTAGAAATTTGGTTAGGGAAAGTTGGAAATACTCTTTTAATTGTCTACTTTTAGCTAATATTTCGCCACTCAGTTGGTCTGCTTCATCAGGGTAAAGTAACGGTAATTAAGTTGTACCTAATACAACATATTATATAATATCTATACAATAAAAATATACTTACAAATTGAATTAATGTGTGGAAAGGTTCTACGACAACATACCTATAATAAGTAAAGAGCCAACACATACATTGATGTTAAACGATGAAAAGGTAAAACATGTTGTTTTATCCGTGAACAGTCAACATCATTTGATTTCTTTACACTTCACCTGTTGTTACTAAAGACTGGACCAAAAGGCACAAAAAAAAAAACAGAAAAAGGTACTTAAAAAGGCATAGTTTTGACAAAAAAGCATTAAAAAGGCGTATTTTTTAATAAGGTATAAAATTCCTGTAAAAATTTGTGTTTGATCCACCGTTTACCGGGCGTAACTTCCGTATAAGCTGGTTATTTATTTTGGTTGGTGGCAGTTATATTGAAAGATGGTGTATTTTCTGAATATTTTATTTATTTTACAAAAAAAACTTAATTCTTTACTGTTTGTTAAGACTGTTTGTCTTGTTCTGTGTTGTGTTAAGAATGTGAGTGTTGTATACATAATAATAATGTTGTGTTACAAGTCGATAGAAAATATATCACTACTCCTGCCCCTACATAACTAAAATGTGCATCATTGTTGTGGAATTTATTTACATTATTAGTTCCTGGAAATTTATCTACGTGCAATAATAACCAATGTTTACGATACTCTTAAAGATCTTACTAATAAATAAATATAATAATAAAATATAATTCCTAATTACGTCTTAATGGGGTGGCATAAGTCTTCTTAATGTATTTCCGTCTGTTCCATTCATCAATAATAGATTTTTATGGTATATACATATTTAAGAATCGTCAGCCTGTTATTTATATTAAATTAAACAATGGGTGACCATATTAGAGTCTATTGAAATCGTTCACTAATAACCCTAGGCAATAAAGAAACGGTCTAAATGTATAAAGCAGGTGATAAACAGATTAGCAAATGTAAATTCTTGGAATCTAAGGAAAAAATTATAATTTGGAATATGCTTATAAAAGTATGTTATACCGTGGCTTACATTTGAAAATGGACGTTGAATATTTATAAAATTTGAGAGGTTATACTTTACTTCTTTTATGCTAAATTTACTTCTATCTAATATATATAAATATATATAATACAACAAATTTCGTTTTATGACGAAAAAATTCCAAAAAAGACATAAAAACTAGATAAACAACACTGAAATTTAAAAAGGTATATAACCCCTTACCACAATTATTAATAGTATCTTAAATACGTATTTCGACAACGAAGTTGTCATCATCAGTAGGTAAAAACCACTAATTAAAAAGTCGCACATGGGGCACAGTAAAGCTAGAAAACCGCTTACGCAACAACTACAGTAGTTGTTGCGTAAGCGGTTTATTTTCTTATTTGTCTATATTTTTTTTAATATTTCAACACGCATCATATACGCTATATTACAATAAATATAATACAATTTGATAAAATTTATGCAGTTTGTTTTAATATTTCCGCAAATTTAGTGAAAAGCAGCTACATATATCATTACTAATTCCGATTACTGATATAAGGCCAATAAGATGAATGCCGGCACCGAACGTTAAACCCGCGTTTATGTAAAATGAATATTTATATGAATCAAGGTATCAAAGTAATCAAAACAATCAAAATAATGAATTCAACGATTACTCAAGGTTTGAGTAATGAATAGTAACGATTACTTTAAAAGTACCGAAAATCAACACCTGACTTGTCCTTAATAAATCAATGCGGGAATTCATGAAGCAAATGATACTTGTTTAAAAAAATAAGATGTGGTTAAACTAAATTCAATAGTTTCAGCAAAAAAAGAGTAGACATATAACAAATATAATAGTAGGCTAATTAGGCCTGTTAGTATTTATACTATTTTGTTCCCTTTTTCGGAAAATGGGTTTCGCGTTTAAGGTGATCGGAAAAATTCCAGTTCAAAAAGATATTGAATTGATACAGGCGTTAATTACAGACAGTTTAAGATGAATGTAATGCTAGTTAATTTTCATTTAAACCATTTACAAAAGTGTTTATGCTTTTTCCAATAGTATAATGAATCCCAGTCATCAGAAAATTCGAAATTCGGAGTATTTATTGCGGTTAAAAATAGAACCACAGTTAACTCAAAAGAACTGGATTACATAAAATTTGCAATTAAAACAAATTATATAAATATATTTAATTTGGTTCTGCGTACACTGTCAACAGTAGATTAAATTGGCTGACGAAGTGATAAATCAAACGTTAATACGTGACGTCCTTGAACAAAAAAAGAAAGTCACCAATCATCATACGAGTAATCTATTTAATCATAGACTGAAATTCCTAGTAATAGATAAATAGACATAAAAATATTTTTTTATAATACTAGCAAATCTATCGATAAATCTAATAGATTATATTCGAATAAAAAATTATACGTATTTTTAGAGAAATTAGTAAACTCATAAATTGTGAAATATATATATTTTGTAAAATTAAGTCTAACGTTAATAACGGGTGTCTCAACGGGAGGTTTGTTGCAATTAAACACATTAGATTGTTCAAAATTGTCAATGTTTTTAATTCATGATAAAGTACAGACATGGACATTACATGTGGAACACAATATCTTACAAACGGCCGCCGCGACTACTTTGACAGATGTCCATTTTGTTGACGAAATTTTGTATGACTCTTGCACACAATTGCGGCACCATCTCAGCAATCGCGTTTCGAATCGTGTCTTTCAGCTGTTGAAGTGTTTGAGGATTGTTAGCATAAACCTTTCCTTTCAAAAATCTCCAAAGAAAAAGGTCCATCGGCGTGATATCGCACGATCTTGGTGGCCAATTTTCATCGCCATGACGAGAAATTACACGGCCTGGAAACCTTGTGCGCAATAACTCAATTGTTTGGTTCGCTGTATGGCTGATAGCACCATCTTGCTGAAACCAGAAGTTATCCACATTCATACCATCCAACTCAGCCCACAAATAATGGACTATCATATCACGATAACGATCACCAGTGACGGTTACCGCAGCACCAGCAGCGTTTTAAAAAAAATGGTCCCATTACACCGCCGGCCCAAAATCTCCGCACCAAACAGTGACTCGTGGTGGGTGCATAGGTTGTTCTTCAATCACACGAGGATTCTCAGCGCCCCAAATTCTGCAATTTTGTTTGTTAACGTAACCATTAAGTTGAAAATGCGCTTCATCACTGAAAATGATTTGTGTCGGAAAATCGAGATTATCCTATTGCATCGCTAACACCCAATTGCAGAACTCACGGCGCTGTCCATGATCGGCTGGTTTCAATGTCTGCGTCAATTGGTCAAAATACGCTGCACAGTACTTCTGGAAAGGTCTAATTGCTGTGCACGACGACGAATCGAGGTGCGCGCATCATCAGAAACACTTTCTTCCACTGCGGCTATGTTTTCAGCCGAACGACCGCTGCGAGGACGCAGAGGTGTTTTTACGTCTGCCACAGAACCAGTGCGTTCAAACTTTTCAATTAATTTCGTAATCGCGGTCTTACTTGGGCGATTATGAATGCCAAAATGATCACGTAAATTGTGAAATGTACCCACGATAGACCCACTAAAGTTTTGGGAAAATGTACAGTAAGTTTTAGAAGACAATAATAATTTAATTACCCAGAGATAGTTATTTTTTCTTCTTCTTAGTCCTAGGCTTCATCTACCTTTGTAGGCGTAAGGCTGGTGGGGTTGAGTCTTTGTTTTTGTCACCACCGTTTTCGATTCTGTGTCAGATCTTGTACACCATCCCATATCATTCGTTTTTTCTCTACTTCTTCTCCAATTCCGTCGATCCACTTGATTCTTAGTCTTCCTTTCTTATTTTTTACCGGCATTCGCGTTTCGAATGTTCTTTTTGTAAGTCATCTGACATTCAACACTCATGCCCGAACCATCTGAGTTGCCCTTCTATAATTTTTTCGTTAATTGAATCTGGGATTGTAGTTTTTTATGTTATCTATCTAGCTATGAAAACAATTAACTAACGTGACAATTTTCTTACCACATTTCTGTGACATTTTATAGTGTCATCTCCAAGTTTGGTTCGAGTCGCTTAACATTTGTTACTTTTACATTCGTTTAAAGAAGAGAAAATGAGTGATTTGAAACTTGAACGCAGAAACGTCGTGAACTTTTTATCAAAGAAAGGCAGTAGCCCGAAGAATATTCATGAGAAAATGGTGGCAGTGTATGGAGAAAATAGCTCGTCCTATTTCCAAGTCAAATTTTGGTGCAAGCAGTTCAAATGGGTCAGAGAATCCATTCATGTTGAACCAGAGCGTGGAAGACCACTAGAAGTGCGAACTGAAGAAATCATCAACAAAGTTGAAGATTCGGTGTTGACTGACCGCCGAGTAAAAGTTTCAGTTATTGCTAGAGAAATGGGAATATTAGAAACGAGTATTTTTAAAATTGTAAAATTTGTGAATAGAATTTGACTGTTCTATCTCAAGATGAAAACGTCTTAAATAGAATTGTAACTGGGGATTAAACTTGGGTATGCAACTGGGACCCTCCAATCAAGCAAGAGTCCATCCAATGGGTTCATAAGGCCTCTCCACCGCTCAAGAAGGCAAAAACCCAATTTTCTGCGGGAAAAGTGATGGCCACAGTTTTCTAGGACCCATAGGGGATTCTTTTAATTGAGTATAATCCAAAAGGGACTACAATAACGGGAAATGTCTACAAAGACACAATTGAGAAAAGAACAATCAAGAACACGGGCTATACGCGAAAAAAGACCCCACAATTTTGCTCAGAAAACTCCATAATGAACTACAATGAACCTCATTTCCATTGCGTTAATTCGAGATTTTTATCCTTCTGTTAATATTGTGATGACTCATTCAAGGATACGTCACGTATCATACCTCTAGCGCCTTCTCGATAGATGCAGAAAGAGAAAAAACGAGAATAGAAAACTCAAGAGAGATTCGACAACGATATATAAGCCGTCGAGGAATTGATTTAGGGATTTATAATCCCAAATTTTCAATACGGTTTCCGGAAAAACCACTCAACTACACAACAGGCACTAAGACTGACAGAACACATAACCGAAAAAATGAACATATCGACATCAACGGGCGCAATCTTTCTTGACATTGAAAAGGCCTTCGACCGGGTTTGGCACGCCGGCCTCATACACAAAATGAAACGTCACAAAATATCAAACACATTAATAAAAATAACCGACAACTATCTAAAGAACCGTACATTTAATGTCACAATCGGAAACGAAAAATCGACAATCGAACACATAGCAGCAGGAGTACCACAAGGATCCGTTCTCGGACCGCTCCTGTATAACATATACACTTCGGATATTCCCACAATAGAAAAATGTAATATCGCACAATACGCAGACGACACCGCTATATACATAAGCAGCAGACGAACATCGTACATACACAAGCAGTTACAAAACAATCTAGTCCTCCTAAAGGACTGGTACGACAAATGGAAAATTAAAATTAACCCATTAAAAACCGCGGCAATTTACTTCCAACACAGAAAACGACACAAAAGGCCAAACGAAGTCAAACTCGAAGGTCACACAATACACTGGCAGGAAAAAGTTAAATATCTCGGGGTCACAATGGACTCACAACTAACATACACGGCACATATTAAAGAAATAAAACGAAAAATAGGGTTCACAACACACGCACTGTACCCGATACTAAACGGCAAAAGCAAACTAACACTGGATAATAAAATATTAATAATAAAAACGATAATACTCGCGGGCGCAACATATGCCGGAGAAATATGGCATCAAGTCAGCGAAAAGCAAAGACAATCGGTACAAGGGAAAATAAACAAGGTTATTAGACTCGCGATAAATGCACCGCGATACATGACAAACGCGCAGATACATACAGAGCTGAAACTCGAAAGACTGGAAACAATAATATGCAAACGAACACTAAAAACAATAGAAACAATAAAGTCACACGAAAACCCCACAATAAGGAAAATAATAAACCCAAAACGGAGACTAATTAAAAAAGACGGACTTAAACAAATTAAAGGACGCGCAGAGGATAACGATATCCAATTAGCCGCGAAAAAAATCAAAAATTAACAGATAAACAGAGGTCAACACAAACACACAAAAATGTAGCAAAACACACAGCATTCCATATAGGATAAACAATCGTAACACACAAACACACAACTACACACAATAACACAAAACATACACAACCCCGGGTAATGAAATTGGAGTGGAAATGGAGGCAACTTCGACCACCAAACAAAATCAAAAGGACTCATATAAAGGACTTATGATTCATTCGATACCAAATAATTGCCGAGTGAACTTACATAAAATAAATACATAAATGTGCTTATTGTTAAATTGTTTTTAAATTGTTATTCGTTTTTATTATTAATATAGTGTGTGTCTAAGTTACCGTTAGTTTTATTTAAGAACCCGAAAAGACAAACTTTACAATATCCATGTCTCACTGCAATATATAATTGTTGGCCTATCCACTTTTTTAATAATGTCGGTTTTTATTTCTTTCGGATTTTTTCATTTTGTCAGGAAAGTTGTCTTTATGGCATTGAATATGCTTCATATTCATTCCATTCTATCATTTAATTTCCTATTCAGTTATCCATTTTCTTCTATCATTGCGCCCAAATATTTGATGTGTTCTACTTGTTTAATTTGCTTTCTGTCTAGATTTATCTCGTGCAATTTTTTTTTTGTTAGAAATTATCATTGTCTTTGTTTACAATATTGATTTTCATATTTATCTTCTGGCACTTCTTGTATTACTCTGAGGTTTTGTCGTAAATTCAAAAAAAGTCGAGATCGGTAGTCGTAAGGCACAATTTAAAAGGGAACCTCCATTTATTGTGTATGGCCTTAGTCAGTGGAGACGGTCGTGGATTGACTAAATAGATGGTAGGTAGCGCCACTTAGTTTTACGTACGGAGGCTCGGGATTGAAACTAAGAAAAGGATTGCGCGTTTGTAAATTACTAAAAATTAAACAAAACGACGAGCTAGACTAAAGGAGGGGTACCTAAATTCAAAATAAGAAATCGAAAATAGTTAATTCGTATATTGACAAATAATAAAAGAAGATTAACAAAGTGGCTTTCAAGCCGTAAACGAATTCACGTTGTAATACAATGACAAAGGAAAATGAACACGCGGTATATTATGACATAAAATAACAATAATTTTACATAAGATTGTATTGAATCAACAAATTGGTCCAAAACAAAATAAAAATAAATTCAGTAAAACTTCAGAAGGCACCTCACAATCTCACTTGATGACGCTGCCAGTATCACAAAGAAAGTAACAAATATAAAGAGCTAAATTTGGGTATAAATATTTATCTACAGGCTGGTAAAACGTGAAAAATAAATGTAACACCGTATCTGCTATCAAGGCCATACCGTTAGCGAACATAAGTTCTAACAGTTGCGTTTTTCTCATTTGGCAGTATCCCTGTGTTCATTTCTTTATATTTTTCTTGTTTTTTTTTATAGCCTCATCCAATACCGTTGTGAATAGGAGTGGGGTCAGTATGCTACCCTGCTTAATACCTTGTCTAGTCTCAAATTCCTTAAGTGTTCGTTATTTTTTCTTACTATATTCGTATTTCCTTTGTACATACATGTCCTTTACTACTTTTATAATGACAACATACTTTGAAACATACTTGAGTGGGTAAAACCTCACTACATTTGTATAATACCAAAGTATTTTTAATAATATAAAAAATATTATTAAAAATGGGGTGTGAAGAACACAATACAAGTTCATTTATGTATTTTTGAATGTATACAGATACATTCAAAAATACATAAATGAACATGTATTGTTTTCTTCACACCCCATTTTTTATAATATTTTTTATATTATTAAAAATACTTTGGTATTATACAAATGTAGAGAGGTTTTACCCACTCAAGTATGTTTCAAAGTATGTTGTCATATACATATTCGGCTCACGCCGATAAGTAGTGAAGACACGAGAATACAGTTTTTTTTATAGATACGGTGGTTACCGACTATAGAAAACACGTCTGCTTCGGCTTTTATTATGTAGACAGCGCTGAATATTCCTTCACGCTCTGTCTGAATAATTTCGGCTAGATAGTAACGTAGTTATGTTTGTTTGAATGTGTCTTCTCCAACAGGGGCGTATTGAGAATCAAGTAGAAATGTGAAATACTTATCTACGTCTTTGGAGAAGATACATTCAAAAGTACATAAATGAACTTGTATTGTGTTCTTCACACCCCATTTTTAATAATATTTTTTATATTATTAAAAATACTTTGGTACTTTTATAATGTTTTCATTTACTGGCCTTGTTTGTAACACTTTCCAGATGTCTTCTCTCCTTATTTTATCAAACGCTTTTTCTAAATCAATACAGTATGTGTGCATTTCTTTGTTCTTGTTAATTGATCTTCTGCTTGTTCAGCGGATTACAAATATAAGAAATTGTGTACTTTTATTTTTCCTGAATCCATACTTCCGGCGTTGCCTATATTTTGTTTCTTACTCTCTTCCATATTATTCTTTCGAATACTTCAACTATAATGGGGGTTGTTCAGAAGCCAATAAAAATGCATAATTTTTTGTGGTTAATTTAAATCACTCCTCCTATTTATGAAACGTGCTATAGAAATCCTTAATGTGCGTATTTTTAAATGTTATGTGTTCTTTCGATAGCATTTGCTGTTGCATAGCTGTTTATCATCTCCATTTATTTTACACTACATCAGTTCTGACTGTTGCGTTTATCTCATTTGGCAGTATTTACTTTTATACTTGTATTAAATCATTTGCACTCCGTCACCTTAGTTCTCTAATATTTAGTTTATTTTACAGCGACGTATTTTTGGTGATAACGGGATGGGATAAGTGGATAATTTTCGGTTCACGAAGTTATTTATCGCCGCTCGCACGTCCACTCTTCTTGTCTCGCAAGATTCAACTATTGTACGGCAGCAACAAATAAAATAAAAGTCTCATTATGTGTATTATGCTGGTTCATTGATACTGTTTCGTCTTATAAACGAAACGAATTTAAATATCGTATAGTAAACTTAAATATTATTAATTTTGTATTATATATTAAATATAAGTATTATTCATTTTAATAAAATCATAGATTATAGTATTTAAATATAAGAGTCAGACACAAAATTAAAACCTTCTGTATATGTAATTATATTTTCTTATTGTATTAAGATGCAAACGTTTCACTATAAAATTTATGATACCGCGTATTACATATTTGGCATCAGATATGCATGCCCGGTACTTATTTATTTGTCGCATACATATTTGTCGACCGTTGTTTATGCCGGCGCTTATTTATTGGTGCATTTTTTAGATAAGTTTCAAGTTATATTTATTAGTTAACGTGCCTCCACATGTATACAGTTAGATTCAAAAACTAGATGCAACGTTTGCTGGTTTGTAAGCACAATTTATACAAGCAAGGCGTTTCTTTGTAACTTGCCGACCTTTGTTCGTCATTTAGCCGCATGTGGCCTATTTTGTTAATTGAAGGGAAGGGTAAATTTTGCTTACAATGTTTAAAAAGTTTTTAAATAGTTCAGCGCGCGATGACTACAGTAGCAAGTCGCTAAAGCAAGCCGCGAACGCAAGTCACTAAGACAAGTCGTCAGTAGCTATTTGCCACAGAACAACGTTCTTACAATACTCGTAAGAACAATGTTCAAGACAACAGTCTACATTAATTAATAACAGTCGCGAGTCTTAACATAATAAAGTTCTAGACAAACAGTCGTAAGAACAATGTTAAAGACAGCAATCGACTTTTAATATCAAGAGACACCAGTCTCATATTTTATCAAAAGACAACCGTCTTTCATTATACAATAAATTTTGGATGGATGTGCCGCATTTCATTAATAACTGTCACCGAAGATTAAAGAATTAGTGCGTATACGGCCTTACAACCCGTGCGCGGTGAGTCAACATAGGAGCGACGACCAAATCCACTAGTTGCCCCAACAGATACCTCAAAATTATTTAACATAAATCACAAAGTTTTCATTATCAAAAATGATAAGAAACTTGAAAATGAAGAATGGTTGGACTCTTTACAGCCAGAATTTCCAAATTTTAGAGTAACCAATTTGCTTGCAGCAAATAATTTAACCAGCAATTGAGCAATTTGGTGAGAGTCAGAAACTATATAGAAGCAGACCAATAAAACTGAGAGCTAAAAGTATTACGGATGTTGATGAACCAATGACCCAGTCCCCTAAGAAATATATTCCAAAAGCTTACCGAAGTTATTTGAAACCTGCATCATCAAATTTAAGGAATGCAATTAACAACATGAAATGAAGAGTGGCGTTATGTATCGAAAACGAGGGAGCTCATTTTGAAAATTTATTATAGTCGTTTCTTATTATTAAATAATTTTTGACGTTTTGTATGTAGTTATTTGTCAAAAAAAAACGTGAAATTATTTATCAACTGTGTTACTGACTCATTTATATCTTTATATCTACTTAAGTTTTAAGAAAACAGTTTTACGGCATTTTGAAGTATAAAAGGTTTTGATCATATGGTATAATAAAGCAAGACGATTGATTATACACTATAAAAAATTCATAACATATATAACAAAAGAAAACACAAATTCAAAATTAAAAGTTTTGCTTATTCTTAACATATTTCTATTACAAATAAAAAAGAAAATTTAAAATCAACAGTAATTAAACAAGAGAAAGATAATTAATCAAAAATATATAAATAAAACCTAAATTTAATATACAATAAAAATAATTGTTATTCTTCCTCTAAGCATTAACACATATTTGCTTCCAGGACCTATCTTTTCTTCCCTCCTCTTCCCTTCTTCGGTAAAGGTTATCTGCGTAATCTTTAATATAATTAACAATCTTATAACAGATTGAAAAACTGAAAAAACATTGGTCCAGCCCTTGAGGTGTTAAAAATTAAACATTTTTCGTGTTACGTCTAGACACATGAAACCTTATCTGAGACACTTAGTCAGGACAATAAATTGGCTATCAGTTTATCAATTTATTTATTACAAAATAAATTGAAACATACTTGAGTAGGTAAAACTGCACCACATTTTGTATAAAACAAAAAAATTTTTAATAATATAAAAATATTATTGCTCGCAATTGTACGCGAGCAATAAATTTTGGCCGTCAATGTCATTGTAAAATTTGAGGAAACTGTCAGAATGTGGATTTTTGCCCTGATTGATTATAAAAAGCGTTCAAATAAGCTTTGCCTCTAGTAGGCCATTCCTTTAAAAACGTATGATTATTAATAATTTAAATTTTCATTAGTTGTCAATTAGACAGATGCATAGTTGACAAAAATTTCTTTGTAATTTAAAATTGATTTAACATGGTTTTTACTATACAACACAAATCATTCATGCTAGAATCTTATTTTCGAAACGGACGTAAGATTGACGGACAATGGCAGTATTCTCTTCAAGATTGTTTAGAAGAATTTAGAAATGAGTTCCCTAACATCATCTTTGATTATGACAGTTTTCGGCACACAGTGACACATTCCGTTATGGTTTTCAGAGAAACAGGGAGTGTTAAACAGAAAGAAGGCGCAGGTCGGGCGAAAAAGCGTACAGAAGAGCTAGTTAATAATGTAAGAGAAATTATAAATAATGCACCAAGAACTTCCGTACGAGCATTATCACAACAAGTGGGTGTGTCAATTGGCACATGTCATACAATTTTCAAAAAGGACTTACATTTATTTCCATATCACATGACCTGTTATCAAGAAATCAAGGAAATCGACTATCCCAGAAGAATAACGTTTAGTCAGTGGTTCTTAAATAATTTTGATAATGACCTTCTTGACAAAACTTTTTTTTCTGATGAGTCATGGTTTTATCTGAATGGATATGTGAACTCACAAAATATGAGGATGTGGACTAATGAGAAACCACATAACATTTTTTGTTGAAACCGCACTTCATCCGCAGAAAATTGGTGTATGGTGTGCGATTAGTCGAAGGAGAATTATTGGCCCTATTTTTTTTAACGGAACCTTAACAGGAGAAAGGTATCGACAAGAAATTATTATGCCATTTATCGAACAGCTTGACGACGAAGAAATAACACAGGGTTACTTTCAACAAGACGGAGCTAGAACACACAC
This sequence comes from Melolontha melolontha, assembly GCA_935421215.2. Lineage (NCBI taxonomy): Eukaryota > Metazoa > Arthropoda > Insecta > Coleoptera > Scarabaeidae > Melolontha > Melolontha melolontha. Next base: position 17,261,000 of record OW285240.1, on the reverse strand, counting down.
AGCAGGTGAAACAATTAATATTCTGCAGCAATTTTTTCAAAATCGGTTGATAAGTTTAAACACTGAACATGAATTTCCACCAAGATCTTGTGACATTACCCCATGTGATTTCTTTTTATGGCCATTCTTAAAGAACTCAATTTATCAAGTACAGATACCTGATCTTGCAGGCCTTCAAATCAGAATTGCTGAAAGAATTAATGGAATTGACAATGCGATACTACAAAACACTTTTTCCTCCATTAGAAGAAGATGTGAGAAATGTTTCGAACAAGGTGGTGGACACTTTGAACAATTTTTATAAAATTTTGCTTGTTTGTTGGAAATAAACATATTTCATTCACTTAAAAATGTTCGTTTTATTATTTTGACATTTGTCATTTCAATCAAATATCTCATCTCATAACCAACAAAATTCCTATTAAAATTAGTAACAAGCTAAGACATAATCATAATTTCCAAGGGCTACTTTGAGGTAAAATTTATTTGAATTCTTTGTATCTATTGTCAATCAAATGTCAATACAAATTTGTAGTTTGTCTTGCATTTTGAATTATTTTTAATATTGTCTCAATATCATATTTTAACAAAGTAAGAATTATTTCCTTAATAGAAACTGGACTCTCTGAAGTTACGGTAGCATCTCGCCTAGGACTCGCAAAAAGTTCCGTAAATTGAATTGCTAGACGGTGGAGAGAATATTATGCTTGATAGAAAAAAAGTATCCGGAGGTCCGAGAAAATCAACTGAAGAAGTTATTGAGAACAACCCTTATCTGCCAGTCTTACATGCAGTGAGTTTGACAAATTTTCCAGCTTCGGTTCACACAGCTCGGCGTCGTATAGAAGCCGTTCAATTAAAAAACTATTCAGCAGCCCGAAAAAAACCGACTGACTTATTAGGCATAAGGAAACTAGAATGGGATTTGCATTAGAGCACATTTTCCGAGACAACAGCTTCTGGGAAAATGTACTTTTTAGCGAGGAAAAAGTGTTTCAATCATCTGCGTCTGGACGGATCCGAGTATTTAGACCAAGAATCCAGCGGTTCAACGAAAAATATGTTAAAAAAGTCGATACTAGTCCACAAAGAATACTGGCATATTATTACGAATTGATGAGCATCTGACAAGTTATGTTTATATCAATATTTTAGAAAACGTCTTGTTACCCCAGAAGGCAATTTTATTTATCAACAAGATAATTGTTCCATCCATACAGCTCACAAGGTAAATGAATGGTTTCGAAACAATAATATAACAGTGCTGGATTGGCCGAGTTTGTGTCCTGACCTTAACCCTATAGAGAATATGTGGGGCAGATTAGTACAGAAAATACAGAAGCATAGAGTAAAACCTCAGAATAAAGATGAACTGTTCGTTGTTATAAATAACGCTTTGCATGATCTTTCGCCAGAATACTTTAGAAAACCATGCCTTTCCATGCCTAATCGTTTGGCAAAAGTTATTGAAGCCAACGGAGAAGCAACAAAATATTGAATTTTCGTAGTCGTTAGTTTGTGAATGTAGTTTGGTTCCATTTACCTTATTTCACCGTTGTTTATTTATTTTATTGCAATATACTTCATCTTTAATTATTATTATTTTCCTATGTTTGTTTGAAATTGCATCGATATTAGAATAAGTAACAAAATTTGGCACAAACAAGCACACATAACATGTGACAGATAAAATTGTAGGTTATTACCATTACGACCGTTTCACAATACAGCAAGTTACATTTTGTCAAAGAATGACATTGACGACCAAAATTTATTGCTCGCAGCTGTACCTATATACTCAAGTATGTTTCAAATTATTTTGTAATATACGCTATCGGTTGTATTCGATGTAGAGTGGAGACGCGTTTGCCCAAAAACGTAAACATAGGGTTTGGAGTGGGTGTAGCACTGTAATCTGGTAATTTTCTAATTAGGACTGACTGCAATATTATATTAATGAAAAAACTAACGGTAAAGAGAGAGATGAAGCCGTCGCCGTAGTTTCTATATCAGTACATACAACGAACATCAGAATGAATACTCCTGGCCAAGTTTTACACTTATTATGAAGACTGGCCGCGTTTTACACTTGTTATGAAGACTGGCGGCGTCATCTAGTGAGATGAGTCTTGTTATGAAGAGAGCGATGGTTGTTTTGGTGTTCGTGATATTAATCAATTGTTCGTTTTAATAACTTTTCTGATATAGTAAGCGTATCATTTATAATGAAAGTATCACCCCAGCAGCATGTACTGATGATTCTATGGTAAGATGAAACACGCGTCTGCATGTCTGGAAAGATATTTTTACACAAATATGAACTTGTATTGTGTTCTCCACACCCAAGTTTTAATCATATTTTTATATTATTAAAAAAATATTTATTATTTTTACGGCAGATTCGAGAAATTATGACAGTCTAATAGGCTTGTTTATTCGATGTCACAGTTAGGATAAATTCCTGTAGTTTTAAAAATAATTATTTTAAAATCTCTTTTGTATATGTTCAATTGCCAAGTGTTAATGCATGTTCGTAGTAAAGATGTTAGATTAGAGCAGCATATAGAGTTTCTGTCGTGCTAATGTTGACAAAATTGCGAGCAGACCATATAAGCAATTTTAGATATTTGGAAGCTGAACGACAAATTGAGGTTATATATACGGAAAAGTAACTTTAAAGTCAAAAGGTATGCCTAAATCTTTTGTTCAATCTTTTCTTGTAAGCTACAGCTATACATCGTAGATAATAAAATTTGTACACCTTTTCGGGAATCGCGTTTTTGGCATTGCTCTTTTGAAGGAATATCCATGTTCATACGTTATTATCACGTTGTTGCTGAGCTGAAATTATTCAACAATAGTAACAGGTCTGGGGATGGACGAAACGTCGGGAGAGGAAAAAAAAAAACAATGTCTGAGACGTGGTTCTATCCCGGAAACCGAGAAGAAACTATGGACAACGACCGCGAAAACTGTATTTCGTTTTACCTACATCATTTAAGGATTAAGACCAGATTAGTTTGAAGTTTGATGCAATTTTGATATGTGTTTATTACATTCTATTTTTTTTAATTGTCAGCATGTCCCAAATATTACCAGTTAAGTTTAGTTAAAAGGTCGTTAATATACAGGTTAAATAATTATTAATAACTCACCCTTTATTATCGATATTATTGCATATATAAAAAAGTGTTTCAAATAAAAGTTTTGTGGCTATAACTAAATTTTTTTCACATGCCATCTAGAACACAGTGATACAAAAAAATAGGAATTTTTATGAATATATTATAATGGCCTAAAATATACCATATAATACCCGTATCTTAAACCGTTTTCGAGTTATTAAATGTCGAATATCGTACTTATTGTAAGTATGGAAAAGTTAATATTATTAAAGAAAAATATCAACTATTATGTTTGTTAAGTGACGTTTCTTTAATAAAATAGTCAAAATGGTTTACAGTTAGGATGAAAAAGTATAAATATTTACCTATTTTATATAAAATAGCAAAAATAAACGTGCAGCAAAAAGAGGATGTTATATTCAAATCGTCCAACACAGTCAGAAAACACAAAGTAAAGTTCTGCACAGAGAGTATTTTATTACTAAAAATTGTAACTGGTCGTTTCATACATTTTTGTACAAAAAGACTAAAGTTTACATTTACAAACGTGTATTATATGATATTTTTATTTAATAAAGAAACAGAGTTTTATATCGGGTGTCCTCGAAATGAAAAGAAAACGTATGAAAAATTGAGAAATTAAATTATATAGAATATATACTCAAAATATTTTCCCAAAATTCCCTCTCATAACCGTGAAAAAAAATGACAAAGATATTTAAACAATTTTTGTTACGCCGCTGTGCAATGGACTATTTTATAAAAGACGATGATATCTTAAAGTTGAATGGCAATAACAGAAAGAAGAGTTTTGTCGTTGTCCATCTAGCTTTAGGTTTTGTTCAGTTGTCAATCATTACGTACGCTCGATACAAGTTTCGATTAAAGATAGAATTGATAACAAATAGGACGTTAAATGCCCGTAGAGCACACATCTTACATGTTATTTTAATATATATATATATATATATATATATATATATAACGGGTTGGCCATTTAATGTTGCGATTTTAAAAATCGCGCTATTCCCTTGTATATATAGAAATTACTATAATATATATTTTTTACACTAGAGGGCCAAGCGCGGTTTACAATAAATATATGAAAAATTTGCCTTGTCAGTTTTCAAGATGGCGTCGTATCCAACGGAAGTGCGTGTGGAATTAATAAAATATTATTAGAAATGGGGAATCTTTTGCAGCTACGGCAAGACACTTGCGTACTCTATTCGGGAGAAATAACGCACCAACGGAAAACACTATAAAAAGGTAAGGAAAAAAAGATAAATTTAGAAAAGTAACAAAGTATTCGTTATCGTGTTTCCAGGTCTACTAATCCGACAATATCTTAGGATTGTAGTGAAATTTGAAGCAACAGCATCTGCGGCAGACGAAAGATCAACTGTTAGAGAACGTCAAAAGACCATCCGGGTACCGGAAACCATAGAACGAGTACGGGAGCACTTTACAGCTCAACCTTCAACATCGACCTCAAGAGTATCTCAAGAACTTGAAATTCCCCGTACAACACTAAGGCGGATCCTAAAGCAAGATCTAAAGATGAAAGCATACAAAATCCAGATCGATCAGCCGTTGAGACCGTTTGATACGGAGCGACGCTACAATTTTGCGAACGAAATCATCGAACGCATTGAAAATGGCAGCATGTCATTGGAACTAGTGTGGTGGTCGGATGAGTCACATTTCGATGTATCCGGTTATGTGAATAAGCAACATTGGAGACATTGGGGGACAGAAAATTCACATCTAGCAATTGTTCGTCCTCTTCACCCTCGACGGTTGACGGTATGGTGTGCTATCTCGTCGGCAGGAATTATCGGTCCCATGATTGTCAATGGAACCGTTACTTCGCAAAAATATTGTGAAATGTTTAATGAGTCTCTTATTCCCGTGGCGCATGGATTAAATATGGTGGAGAATGCATGGTTTATGTAAGACGCGGCTCGTCCGCATCGCAAAGAAGAAGTTTTCAACATTCTTGAAGAACATTTCGGTAACAGAATCATTGGTCTTGACGCTCAACAGTTTACAGGCAGAGGGATAACATGGCCACCATATAGTCCAGACCTCAATCCTTGCGATTTCTACCTGTGGGGATCATTAAAAGGTACGGTAAATCGCGATGGTATAGACACCCTGGATGACCTTGAAATGGCAATACGGCAGCGAATAGAAGCGATACCGTACGCCACACTTCAGGCAGTTTGTGGAGAATTTGAGAAGAGGATGCGAAATGTTATCGTTGCTCGAGGCTCTCACTTCGAAAACCTGATTTATTAAACCGCAGGTCTCGTTGTTTAATTGCACAAATAAATCATTTTTTTAAATTAATGTTTTGTATGTTTAATATGACTTCAAAAACCGCAACCTTAAATGGCCAAGCCTGTATATAATCTATGCCCTGTTACCATGTAATGGTGTAAGCTGATGTATATGAATTATTTTTAGTATCATTTTTAAAATGGGTTTGTAAATTAATGTAACACACATTTTAATTTTTAATAATTCACTTAACATACACAATGTTATAGTTTTTATAACATCGCCAACTGTTACGTATGTAAATATACGGTGTGTGTGTAACTTCAATAGAGGTATATATTTATTATTTATACACATTTTGAATATTCTGAATTCAAAGGCGGAACATGATACAATTTTCAAGGGGTTTTTAATTTTGGGGTTTGTGTCGTAATTGATACAGTATTTTGGATTCATATTCTATAAAAGTACTCTTTCCATTTTTCATACGTTGTCTTTTTATTACAAAGACATACTGTATATGCAAACTGTCATCGCTCACAATATAAAAATGTTCTATTACACATAAACTCTGTTGCCTTTGTTACCTATTAATATGCTTGTACGAATTTTCTCCATTCTCTTCTGTCTCTAGCCAATATTCTTGCTTGCGACCATGATGTATCCACCTTCTTGAGTATTTCCACTATTACTCCATCCCATGACTTCCGAGGTCTGCCTTTCTTTCTATTTCTTTTAATTTTTGCTTCCCGCACTCGTCTTACCGGTCTTTCCTTAGTCATCCGTTGCATGTGTCCCCACCAGCCCAATTGTCGTTGTTCGATAAAATGAAGTAATGAATCAATTCCTAGGTCCTGTCTAATATTGTGTTCTTAATTCTATCCAATTTAGTGACACCTCTAACTTTCCGCAAATACTTAATTTCTAATACATGTATCCTATTTTTCTGTTTTTCGCTCAGCACCCAAGATTCGCATCCAAAAGTCAATATCGGTCTATATATACCGCGATATCATAAAGTTTCTGGGTCAACGGTGGCCATGGGGTGAAAAACGTCTGTCTTAATTTATATCATCCTTTTGAGAAAAATCTGATAAAATTTTCAGGTTAAGTGTCATGCTGACGTTAAAATTTGTCAATATATTAATCTTAATGTCAGTATGACACATAACCTGAAAATTTGATCAGATTTTTCTCAAAAGGATGATATAAATTAAGACAGACGATTTTCACCCCATGGCCACCGTTGACCCAGAAACTTTATGATATCGCGGTAGCTTTATATACATTCATCTTAGTTCCTCTCGTTATTTCTTTCTTGTCTATGAATTTCTTGTTCATAGCGTAAAATAGATTTATGGTTTTCTGGATTCTATTGTTAATTTCTATCTCTTGTGATCCTTTTTCATCTATAGTTACTCCTAGGTAGACGAAGGTTTGTACATGTTCTATTTTCATCTCATCTATTTGTATATTTATATCTTCTCGTTTTTCTCCTATCACGATGACTTTTGTTTTATTACCATTCATCTTCATTCCGTTCTTCTTGAGTGTCATGTTCTATATGTCCAGATTCTTCTGTAGATCTTTCCCACTTTTAGCCGTTATGACTAAGTCATCAGCAAAGACGCCCTCCGATATATCTATCCGCTGTAAGTTCCAGCTGCCTACATCTAATTTTTTCACTCTATTCGAGCATTCCTTTATTATGTTGTCCATAAATCTACAAAAATTCACAAGGAAATATAAATTGTTAACAGCTGACTTTCGTACCAGGTTATCGATCCCTTACCATAACAAAACCTAGACACAATGTTATTTTCTACCGATTTAATAAACACAAATATTGCCGCCTTTAAATTCTATAGCTATTTCTTACTTCTAACAAATCAACACTTACGTAATACACCTGAAATGATGTCAGTTCTAAAAGTACCAAATTATTTTTAGTATTATTTTTAAAATGGGTTTAACACACATTTTAATTTTTAATAATTCACTTAACATACACAATGTTATAGTTTATATAACATCGACAACTGTCATCGCTCACCATATAAAAATTTTCTGTTACACATAAACTCTGTTACCTTTGTTTCAATATGTATATTCATTTGATAATGACATGCAGTGTTGAAATTTTGAACGTGAAAAAATATAAAGATTATATCAGAATAATTGAAACATACATGCGTAGGTAAACCTCACCAGTTTTGTATAATACAAAGGTATTTTTAATAATATAAAATATTATTAAAAATCTGGTGTGAAGAACACAAATACAGGTTCACTATTAATATTTTTTGTGAACATGTCCGAACATATCCCTCCCCAGAGACGTAGATACGTACTTCGACTTTCTACAGGCTCATCGGTACGCCCCTGCTGGAGAAAGAAATCTTCAGACACATTCACAAAAAAAGAACCACATCGCCATATCACAGAAATTAGCCAGACCGAGCGTAGAAGTAAATTCAGCGCTGCCTGTTGTCAGACAGCCGAAGTACCTCGCCCTGTCCACATAATCAATGCGAACCAACGACGCCCTTCTAAAGGTGGCACAGCCATCTCTCTAGAAACTGCATTTTGTTTGTGTCTTCACTCATACGTATCTACGTCTCTGGGGAGGGATATGTTCGGACATGTTCACAAAAAATATTAATAGTGAACCTGTATTTGTGTTCTTCACACCAGATTTTTAATAATATTTTATATTATTAAAAATACCTTTGTATTATAAAGATTATTATGTTAATTCCGCAGAAACTGATTTATTAGATCAATATACCTAAATACACTTCAATATATCAATACCAACACTTAAGTGATGGTGGTTTGTAAGTGGTACTTGATTAGCTAGCTAACTATCACCGAGAAATCGTAAAACTTAAAAAACTGTTGGTAAAAATACATTAGGGTGTAATACATCTAAGCTAATGTTAATAATTTAATAAATAATTGTACAAGTTAATTATAACTAAAAAAATGGGTAATTTTGTTTGTTATGAGCTATGCGATTAGAAAACAAAATTCAGAAAACTTCTGATTATTAATACAAACAATGATTATACAAACTGTTATTATAGATTAAAATAGTCATCGTCTATTATCAATATTATTTTAATATTTAATTAGTAATTTTGTGAAAATTGTATTGGAATTTAATAATAATTTAGTTTAATTAAATTCTCAGTAACAGAAGTTAGTATTTTAGGTGTTCTATGTTTATGAGGTAATTTCATGTGTTACCTTTTATTAGAATTGATGTTTTATCGTCTAATCTGTTTATCTGTTAAATAGTATTCTTTATCTCTAGCAACAAGTATATAAAAGGCGAATTAACATTGCAAACGTAACAGTATTTTATAAAGTTTACTTTTAACGAAACACTCTTTTTAGGTTTACTTTGACATGATAACTGAAATATTCTTCGGGCTAACCACTTTAGCCTTTTTAATTGTAATATATTTTAAATGGACATACGGTTATTGGAAAAGAAGAAACGTTCCTTATATCGAACCCGCTATACCATGGGGCACAGACGACAGCATTCTAGAACGAAAGACCCCTTTTACTTTAATAATCAAAAACAATTATGACGAATTGAGATCAAAAGGTCATGCAATTGGTGGCGTTTATTTGGTGAATCAGCCAGGGCTGCTGTTAGTTGATCCAGAGGTAATTAAAAAGATAATTAGCAAAGATTTTCAATTCTTCAGCGCCCACGGATTTCACAAAATGAAAAAAAGACCTCCATTGTTGCATAATTTGTTCAGTATGGACGGATCGGAGTGGCGTCATGCGAGACAACAACTAACACCAACATTTACTTCTGGTAAAATGAAGATGATGTTTGATACTCTATTGAGTTGTGTAAATCCTATGATAGATCATATAAACGGTTTGCATAACGAAGGGAAATCGTTAGATATTAAGGAAATATTAGCTTGTTTCGCGACTGATGTAATCGGTTCTTGTGCATTTGGAGTTGAATGCAACAGTTTTAAAAGTCCTGATGCAGAATTTAGAAGACACGGTCGTAATATGCTTATCGGCGGTGGCCAAGCCAGCATAAAAATGCTAATACTTCGTTACTTGGCCGCAGAGGGATATTTACCTATCAAAAGTCCCACCATGGATTTCTTTGAAAAAGTTTTTAAAGATATTTTCAGATACAGAAAGAACAATGACGTTACGAGAAACGATTTTGTTCAACTTTTATTGGAGATGGAGCGTAAAGCTGCGGAAAGTGACGAAAAATTATCGGAAGATCAGTTGGCGGCCCATGCATATATGTTCTTTTTGGCCGGATTTGAGACTTCTTCTACGACTACTTGTTTCTGTCTCTTCGAGTTAGCCTATAATCTCGATATCCAGGAGAGACTGAGACAAGAAATTAATGAAACGTTCAAGAAATATAATGGAAAGATGACATATGATGCTATACTGGAAATGAAATATCTTCAAATGGTAATTGATGGTAAGTACAATTTAAATTCAATCTAATTCATCGACGATATTTGTTCAAATAACCGAAGTTTTTAGTCGTAGGTACACAATTAATATTAACTAATAAACGATTGATTTACATATACAATAAAATTTAATAAACGATCACCTGAAAAATTAGTAATAATGTGAACGAATTTCATGATTATTTTTTTTTAATATGTCAGTGGCGTTGCGCGCCTGTCACGTCGGAGATTGAAAACGATCTAAAATCTCGCAACGAAACGCTCGGTGATAAATATAAAAGCACAGATAATGTCTGGTAGTGCACAGTGTTGTAAATATTACAATCTAGAAATCTATGTTTTCGAATTGCCAACCTAATCAGCCTTTTCTCATCGCACTGTATTGTTACTTTCCAAAGACAGCTTCAAAAATATATTATAATTATTTGCTATTAAGTTCTTACAGTAAAAAATTCCATTTAAAAATAAAAGTTTGAGATAATATAGTATTAAATTTTATTTCTCCCGACCGAGAATAAAGTGTCATCTTATACATCTGACAATTGACATATATTAGACTACTTTATTCTCTAGGGAATAAAATATTGGATTTTCCCTAGGGAATAAAGTGAATACTGTAGTGAATGACTTTTGGTTCATTTTTTTAAGTCAAAATTAATTTAACTGTCAGATTGACGAAGCATTTAAATATATCAATCAATTTTATTTTGTAATCGTAATAGTAACATTAGATGAGTTTACAATATTTATATATGGACAATCATCTGATATCTTAACTTGGCGGTTGCTTACAGTAGTGCTTGTGCAAGGTTCGTTCTCATTTACTTGTAAACTCGTTTTACCTTAGTAACCAACAACTATGCACATTTTCATGACAAACCAACTCAATTGAATGACATCAGATCAATCAACTGTCAAACTAATAATGAAATAAATTATTACATTTAAGGTCGGGAGAAAAGTTTTGTATGTAATTCGGGAATAAACGTCTATAATCCCTCAACAGAAAATGCCCTCGCTCCCTTCGGTCGCTCAGGCATTACTTACTGTCTCGGGATTAAAACTGTCGTTTATTCCCTTAATACATAAATATCTATTAAATATTTAAAACGATATTGTTATGAAAACAAAAATTAAACTATGCGTGTTTCAGATAACGTTAAATAAAATAAACAGTGTTTTAATGCCTGGTAAGATATCTTGTAATGTATTATTTATAATACAAATATATAATATATAATAAGTAAACTTTTGTGAAAATCTACAAAACTAGATTGATTGCATGGGTCTTAAATTTCATACATGGAGAAAAATCGAAAACAGTTAAAATAAAATTATCATTATATTTTATTAAAACTTTTAATAATTAATCTGTATTGTCATCATCTTGACTTATAATTTGAAAAAGTGTATTATTAAGGTAAACATGTAAATCTCTTAAACTTTCCAAAGGAATCTAGTTTCACGCCCTTATTATAGATGCTCTAAATTCATCTATGATTTGAAACTATCTTTCAGTTTTTATATTTTTTTGCAACATGTTCTATTATACAAAAAAGGGATATTTATCAATACGTTTTGCACGTATTACGCCGTTGTTATATAATGAAACGGATATGCAAAATACATATCCGTAACTGTAAACAAGGACAAACACCTCGTATTTTTAGCATTTACTTCTGTTCAATACATATGTTTCAGCCATCTAGGCCTCATCGGTTGAACTAGTGAAGCAATGTATATACAAATTAATACAGATCTGTTAAACAACGGATCTGTATCTGTATCTACATTTACGCTAAAATCGTCTCCAAGCCATAACCAGTTTCGTTCTATCAGGCGACACCAATTTAATCAGTGACATCTGACGGAAGAAAGCGACTAGGCCAGAAAAGGCGATCTTCCGCTCGAATAGTAAGGCTATTACAAATAAGCGGAACAATACGTATATTGGTGCTGTCCATTAACACGCGCCAGATGGCGGTAAATATACAAAAAAGGGATATTTATCAATACGTTTTGCACGTATTACGCCGTTGTTATATAATGAAACGGATATGCAAAATACATATCCGTAACTGTAAACAAGGACAAACACCTCGTATTTTTAGCATTTACTTATGTTCAATACATATGTTTCAGCCATCTAGGCCTCATCGGTTGAACTAGTGAAGCAATGTATATACAAATTAATACAGATCTGTTAAACAACGGATCTGTATCTGTATCTACATTTACGCTAAAATCGTCTCCAAGCCATAACCAGTTTCGTTCTATCAGGCGACACCAATTTAATCAGTGACATCTGACGGAAGAAAGCGCTAGGCCAGAAAAGGCGATCTTCCGCTCGAATAGTAAGGCTATTACAAATAAGCGGAACAATACGTATATTGGTGCTGTCCATTAACACGCGCCAGATGGCGGTAAATATACAAAAAAGGGGATAATTATCAATACGTTTTGCACGTATTACGCCGTTGTTATATAATGCATATCCGTTTCATTATATAACAACGGCGTAATACGTGCAAAACGTATTGATAAATATCCCTTTTTTGTATATTTACCGCCATCTGGCGCGTGTTAATGGACAGCACCAATATACGTATTGTTCCGCTTATTTGTAATAGCCTTACTATTCGAGCGGAAGATCGCCTTTTCTGGCCTAGTCGCTTTCTTCCGTCAGATGTCACTGATTAAATTGGTGTCGCCTGATAGAACGAAACTGGTTATGGCTTGGAGACGATTTTAGCGTAAATGTAGATACAGATACAGATCCGTTGTTTAACAGATCTGTATTAATTTGTATATACATTGCTTCACTAGTTCAACCGATGAGGCCTAGATGGCTGAAACATATGTATTGAACAGAAGTAAATGCTAAAAATACGAGGTGTTTGTCCTTGTTTACAGTTACGGATATGTATTTTGCATATCCGTTTCATTATATAATGTTCTATTATAGTTAGATCCAGAAGTATGGAGATGGCTAGTGTCAAACTTTAAGACCTTCCTTAAGACTCTGTTTAATTTGGGCTACTGCGTAATTATATTTTTTCCGTCATTCTTATTGTTTATATTGGCATTCCTTGATACAGCTTTATGTCTGTCTTAAATCAATAAACAAGCTATCGAATTGTTTCTCTTGTTCAGAGGTGAAGATGTATTAGAATTCCTCTTTAAGTCCTTCCTTTTTAGCTTTTCCGATAACACCGGTCGACAATTTTTTTTTGTTTTTCTTTATAAAATACATATGTACAATTTTCCTTTTCTTTATAATTCTAATAACAGTAATACAATAAATTTATTCTGGCACGCCAGGTTATGGAAAAGAAATATTTAAAAATAAATGAAATGATATTAATTAGGTATGTACATTATATAGAGCTGTACAGTTTATAATGTCCTGTTCTCGTCCTGTTTATAATGTGTTTCTTTTTACTTTTCTTTTATACTGTTCTTCGGTGCTTGCTGATATCAATGTCCAACAATAATTATAATCAGCAAGAATTTCACTTTTCCACTTGCCTTGATAACGTTTTTTAATAACAGAAATGTCTTCCCCATATTAATCACTTATGTCACCGTCGTTAGGTTCGGGGGAAAGAAATCCAGATGCGAGTGCAGAAAATGTATTTTAGTATTCATGTTATAGCCCAATTTATGGTAACTTCTAAGAAGTTTGTTAACAAGAGCTATATAACTGTCAGATTTTCTGTTTCCTAGAAAATTGTGGGTAACATTTTTAGAAGCATTCCAAGCATCACGCTCCAAGTCATTTAAGGTTTCTTCAAATTTTTATCTTGTAGAAGTTTAATTTGGGGTGTTACAAAAATTCCCTATATAAGATTTGCATTTGAGATTCTTGGAAATTTTTGTTTAAGGTATTGGAATCTACGGCAATTTTCATCCATTACTTTCACGAAATTTTTCATCAAACCCAATTTTATGTATAACGGTGGTAGAAGTATTTTATCGGCTTCATCTAGTGACTTATGAAGTATATTCTTTTGTTCAGGAATATGCTGAGCCCTGACTGGCCAGTCTTTAACAATCTAGTGAGAATTTCTTGATCGACTGTTCCACTTACAAATAATACAGCAACTCTTTGCATACCCTAGTTGTAAACCGAGTAAAATTGCTACAACTTTGAGATCTGCTCTGATATCCTATTTGTACATTTTGTAATTAATTCTGCCTAGAAGAAAAATCATATTTTCATACGTTTTTTTAAGTGGATTGAATGGCTAGCGGGGATGGATGGATAAACGTTTCCTATGTGAAGAAGGGCAGCTTTCAAACTCAATTTCAACGCATAGATGAAAAGACGGCATTAGTCGGGATGGCGTTGGTGATATTATTGCAGAATGGAAGACCCTCGTCAATTGAAAAACACTGTGATAGTTCTTTCTGATGATTATGATACCCAGAAATAAGTGTGTCTGGAGCTAAAAGTTTCCATCCTTGGAGTCTAGATCCTAATATTTCTGTTTTAGTTTTTGACAAATAAGATTCTAACTGATTTATCTGGGGTGGTCTATCCTCTTTAGATGGCAAATATTAATTATTGCTTGTCGATAACTTCACACTTGCTTTTCTGGTTCTGGTTCCAAAGCTTGTCTTGATGTTCAATGGTTAAGCCAAAATAGTGAAAATATAACTTTTCTCTTAAAGGTGTAATATTTCGCTTATGCTGGTGGGTAGTGAATTCTCCACATATATAACAGAAAATGTTTGGATTATTTATACATGTATGCAACGTTATCAAATAAAAAGACGTTCGGCTATCACAAACCGATTTACAATGAATCAAAGGAGTGTATTTATATACCCATATAGCCAGATATCTACCAATTCCTAATTTGTTTGGTTCTAGATCAAAATGCGCGTGGTTTAAGTGCTCTAACGTAGGAAACATGCAAGGACATGTTTAGACATGTCCACTCAATGTTTGACAGAATAATATTTTTAGTAGTATCTTTCTTATATAAAAGTAACTTTGAAATTTTTTAAAATTTAATGCGTTTTTTTGAAAAAAACTATTTATGAAAATATCTCAAAATCCTAAGAGATGGAGCAAATTTTAATTAGATTCAGAATCAGCATGACGAAAGACATAAACTACACGTATTGGTGATAAGAAAATCAAACTGTGTTGACCTGTGTAATCTGTATTGTCATCATTTTGGTTTATAATTTGAAAAAGTCTATTATTAAGGTATGCATGTAAATCTCTTCAAGTTTCCAAAATAATTTCGTTTCACGTCGTTATTATATAAGCTTTCAATTCGTCTATAATTTGGAACTATCTATCGGTTCTTTACATTCTTCTGCAACATTTTTTATAGTATTTAGATCTATATGGATCTATGGAGATGGCTAGTCTAAAACTTTAAGACCTCCCTTAAGACTCTATTTAACTACTCTGCCTGTTTGGACTACTACGTAATCATATTTTTTCCGTCATTCTCATTGTTTTTGATTTGGCATTTCTTGATACAGCTTTATGTCTGCCTTAAATCAATAAACACAATGTCGATTTGTTTCTCTTGTTCCGCAGTGAAGACGCATTAGAATTTTTTAATTTTTGGTGAAGTTTATTGTATGACAGGTTCTAATGTAGTTTTCAGTCTTGGCATCACTAACAGATTTTGTTATTGCCCTTCCTTTTTAACTCTTCCGATAATTTGCGATATCAATTACTCCCACACTGTTACTAGTGCTAACAACATGTAATTTCTTCAAGTGTAAAACTTTTACCACTACTTATTCTTGCTTTTTATCTATTGTTTTTCTTTCAATACATTTATAGATGCTCGTAAAGATTTATTATTCAAAATAAAACGAATTGCAATAATTCTTTGAATCTTCTTTTCCATAGTATTTACATTCCATGCTATATTTAACAGCTCCGATAATACTTTTTATAAATTAAATATTACGTCACTAAAGTTGGAAGTTCATTTGTACTTAAAGTCTGTAGAAATATGAGGTCGACTAAATGCTAACATTAATATTATTTTATATATGTACTCGTATGTTAAGATGAGTGCGAAATATATTTATGTATCCAAAGTTTTTTAATAATTTCACCTATGTTTTTAGAAACCTTAAGAAAATATCCTCCAGGAACAGTAGCGAATCGTTTAAGTAATGCTACTTATAAAATTGAGGAAACTGGAACTGTAATAGATAAGGGAACGTTGGTATTAGTAAGTGTACTTGGTTTGCATCGAGATCCAGAATATTTTCCGGATCCACTTAAATTTGACCCAGAAAGATTTACTGAAGATAAGAAAGCTCAAAGGCATCCATTCGTTTATATGCCCTTCGGAGAAGGACCAAGGTTATGCATAGGTGCGTCTTTACATTTTCATATATACTTTTAAAATAGAATTGACAATAAATGGCAACTAAAATATTGTGATAAATTTTCAGTTCGGGCTCGATTAATAAAACACACGGTAATTAAGAATCTACTATCTTAATAAAAATAAGTGACACAGCAATAAATAACAGTATCTATAGTTATATTTATTTATGTCTACGATATTTATTTTACGGCAATCACTGGATGGAATGGATCATCCTTCCCTTAACTGCTTATATACTCGTCACTGTTTTTATATTATTCCCCAAATCACAATATATACATATTATTGAATGCAATTTACATAAGCATATAAGAAGTGTTTTCAATGTTAAGTCTAATAAAGTTACGTGTATGTGAACAGCATTGTATCATCACGTCATATTGGGCAATATGTTAACAGAATCTGTTGTAATATTATTAGTAGAGAACGGACACGCTTACCACCCAGTGCAGTACTGGCGAAAGGCTGTATTTCTAAAATATTTAATTTTATTTATATAATTGGAAAACGAACGGGTGGTGATCTATAAAATTACGAAATACATATTTATTTGTTGAAAAGTTGTATTTATAAAGTTTTTAAATTTATTTATATAATTGGAAAACAAACGGGTGGTGATCTATAAAATTACGAAATACATACATATGTATTTGTTGAAAAGTTGTATTTTTTAAGTTTTTAATTTTATTTCTATAATTGGAACATTTTTATTTGTTCATTTTGTCGTTCAAGTTGAGTAAAGGAGTATTAATATTGACTAGCAATAGTTTCTCAAGGTTTTCTTCTGTCAATTTTGTTCTCTTTGAATTAAGTACATCCTTATAAATAGAAAACGTCCTTTCTACATCGCAACTGGTTATAGGTGCATACTGGAAATATTCTTTTATTTCTTCATATTTAGCCATTAGATTTTGTGGAATTGTCTCCATACATAATTGCTGCAATGTAATTAAATCTGGATTTCTATTAAGAATTGCTTCAAACTTTTGCCGAAGGCCACATCCGAAGTCACTTGGAATACTTTTCAAATTATTAACAGCCACATCTAATGTGGTTAATCCGTCATTTAATTTAAGATTTCGATTTTCAAAATAAGTGATTCGTTTTGGCAATTTTCCAAAGTGTTCGTGAAGAAAGTACAACTTATTTTTTAAATTTGGGATTTGTGTGAGCTCCTTGCACTCACCAATACTTCTAGCATCCTCCTTTAGCAGTGTTACGAAATGTTTTAGACTATCGAAATTCTCAGCATAATAACTAGTAGCTTCCAGCCATGTTCCCCATCTAGTTATTACTGGAGTGGGAAGCAGTGGCAGAGATGGAAATTTTTCCCTGAAAAGAGCTACTCTCAATGGTGCTTTTCTGAAAACTTTTTTAAAAGCTGATACAAGTCTATCAACTTCCGGAAAAGTGTCTCTGATATATTCACAGATTCTGTGGAGAGCATGTGCTACACAAGTAATATGCAGCATATTAGGATATGTTTTCTTCAATAGTCTGCCTGTTTTTAACATATACGCAGCACTATCACTGACAAATAAAAGTATTTTTTCTTTGTACGTGGCGTCCGAATGAAGCATTTTTTGCATATTCTCCTTAATGGTTTCAGCAACTGTTTCCGCATCAACTCTATTTATAACACTTGTTGCTATTACATATGAGTTATAGGGAATAGTTGGATGTAGTACACCAGCTACAACATTTACCACACAGCGTCCTAACATATCCACCGTTTCGCCGGCGCTTATCCATATGTATTGACTTAAAAGATGGCTTCTAATGCGTTCTACTGTTCTCGTATAGCACCTAGAAACATAATATTTGCGTAAAGTTGATTCATCAGGAACATTTCGACCAGTATATTTTTTCAGAAATATCTTTAAAGTGGGATTGCTAAGTTTATTTAATGGAATATTAGCCGCCATAAAAGTTTTACAGAGTTCAGATGTGTTTGCGATCCTAAGTGACGAATTTTTGACGATATTTTACGTATTTTGTAATAAATTTCGGAATTACTGACAATGGACATACAATCAGTATGACCGTCAATCCAACTCGCCATTGTTTTACAATGCCGTTCTCGACATTCTTCCATATCATGTCTGAAAAAGTAACTTAAACAATGCTCTAGATCTAAATAAATGAAAACTAAAAATGTGTGCGTAAGTTATTGAAACTGAACGAAATTCTATGCACACTCTTACGTCGAAATAATTGGTAGAAATTGATTCAATCAAACGATATTAAACAGGATCTATCACAAAAATTACGATGTAATTAACAGTTAAAACTATGAAAACAAGAAACTTACTCACAGCACTTTATTTATCTTACGAAATATAAACTAATAAATAATACATTATAGAAACCCCGCTTCTATCTACGCTCATGAAAACACTTTAAAAAACACTATATTCTCGGAATACAATAGCTGCCTTGTCCATTGTTATCGCGGCGAGACCAGGAGTCCGAGTAAGTCAAACAAATACTTTATTGAATTACGCCGGGATGTACTGAGCGACGTTATACACAATTCCAATTGCCGATTGCGTTTTATGGAAATTGCGTCCGTTCTCTAATTATTAGTATATAAATGAAATTAAACAACGATTAAACTGCGTATATAAAGATTATTCTTCGTCGCATTTCATGGTAAAAGTCTGAGGAAAGAGAATGGAATTTGTTAAGGATTAACTATGTTCTGGTTGATAATTAAAGATCTCGTCCTTAAGGATTGATGTTTAAAGATAAAAGAGTTGGCAGCAAAATTTAATTTTTCGGATACAACCATACATCACAAATTTCATTTGTAGTCAGGTATGAGTAGAATCAGCGCTGGAAGGATATTGAAACTACTGGCGGGACATGAAATTCCATGAAATACGGTTTATCACAAAGAGCTAAGGTAGGATGCTCTAATTGGGTAATCGCTCTTATTATCCAGAAAGTTTCAAGAAATAATCCACCAAGATAGATGAATTTCTTCATTTGCAGTTATACTGGTTATATTTTTCTTATCGTGTGTATTTGGAGAAAGATCTGTCGAAATATCAAACAAACGCTGCTTTTGCTTATTTATATTTGTGTATTTGTCGATACAAGCTTTGATACTATTACAAATGAAACACACATCTGTATATGTACACATGGACATACACCTTGTATTTTACAACATTTATTTCTGCCAAAGACACGTGTTTCTGTCACACAATAGACGTCGTTAGTTTGGCTAGTGGAGTAAAGTTTTATGGAACGCCTCATAGGTAAGTATAGCAAATTTTGTCCTATTATATGGTACCAGATAATCTGGTGACATCTGACGGTATATTTGATATATTTGCTGCCATCTGACATCGTGTTAATGGACTTACACCTATATACGTATTTTTTCCCTTCTGTGCCAGCATAGCTGGGCGAGAGAAAATCGCTACTTTCGGTATAGTCTCTTTTGTCCGTCAGATGTCACCAGATTATCTGGTGCCACCTGTTAGGACAAAATTTGCGCTATACTATACTATACTAGGCGTTCCATCAAAATTTACTTCACTAGCCAAACTGACGAATTCTATTGTGTGCCAGAAACAAGTGGCTTTGTCAGAAGTAAATGTTGAAAAATACAAGGTGTATGTCCATGTGTACAGAAACAGATGTGTGTAATGCATATCTGTTTCATTTGTAACAAATGCGTAATGCGTGCTTAATGTATTGATGTTCTCAAATTTCTTTGGTTGTATGATACTATTACTGAATGTAATAAAAAATGTCACGTTTAATGCAAATGCGAGGTGTGATAGTTTATTGTCAGAAATGTACTCCTGAGTGAATCCGAAACCTTTGATTATTCTGTATAAGTTAATTTAAAAAACCTTTATCACAATATAGCTTTAAATCGTATTTCGTAATAAATTCATATTTCGAAACTATGTTGTCATACAGCAGCAGAAAAAGTATTATACTCAGAGATTTAGCACATACTATATCACTGACGTATATTAATACCAATTTCTAAATGTAATCTGTTCCTATTTATATCCACTTATAATTGTATGCTTACCTGAGTTACTAACTCGGCTGTAATTCCGTAAGATACCTACATTTATTGTTTTTTGTAACGGAAATTCGGCAGATCTTTCAGACTCAATTGCGGCACAGGTCTGCTGTTTGAGTTCATGGAATTCTATCTCTCTCTCGTGAGCGGAAAGTTGAACGAAAGTAAGATATTGAAGACATCATAATTTAATAAAAAACATGGTAAGATATAAATGGTTTTGATTCGGAAATAATAAATATGTACATTAATATAAATTTAAAAAGACTATTTGAGTCTACTTGTCGTTGCCACAACGTGATGTTATTAGAAAATGGCGTCGTTACCTTTCTACACGGCAACCATGACGTATCTAAAGAAAATTTTTAAAGAACACGTGTTTCGAGTTGGATTTAAATCCGATAATTTACTTAGAACACTATCAGAAACGCAAAAGATAAAGTTGAGGCAAATCTGAAATCAACGAAAGATAACACCAAGATTGCAGGATGAAATATGTCGGCAAACAAAACGTGCAATTTTAACCCGCTATAAAGAACATGTAGCACATATTCCGTTTAACCGATCCAAAAAATTAAGAATTACCCGACATATTTTAGACAATGAATATATCGTAAGAATAGATCATTTAAAACTAGTTAAAAGTGTAACTATAGAGGATTAGATAGTTACGAGAACATTTTTTTTATTAAAATAAAAAATATGGGCATGAATTCAGACAACGGATCAGTATCTTTAAAAAATGTACATATGGAACGGAATACGATTGAACAGCTAACATTTTGTCAGTTACGATAGAAAATGTTTGTCATTTCATTGCATTTTTTAATTTTAGACACAGCAAGAAATCACAGAAAACTAAAACAGGATGATCTAATTAGATAATTTCTTTTTTTGCCTAAATGTGATAAAAGTCTCTCACTTGTCGGATTACATTCTCGTCTTTTTCTTCAAACAAATTCTGGTAATATATTCAGCATAACATTGTCGATTGTTTCTTTGTTTCTGTTCAATAAATTTATGATCGAATAAACACGAAACATAGTAGTGAGTGGACTTCCATTGCCCACTTTGCCATTCCGTTTTTGGATAGTACTGGAACTATCAAATTCCATCACCTGTAATTACTCTTCGAAACAGGCGCGTATTTGAAAAAAGATCTGTCGAAATACCCAGGCAACGTTGCTTGTGTTTATTCATGAAGCACACACTTTCAAGCTGCAATTCTTCAGTTATGAATAGAGCTGGGGATGTTTGCGGTGTGCCAGGATAGTATTCAGTTAAACGCACGAATATAATGACCTTGTTTCGATCGGTGATGCATGCGTGATTTTATTGCTTTACATGCATTCGCTATTTATATCACTTAGGTATGTCAGTTATGTGTACTGTATATAAATAACACACTTACCTTATTTACGATTATTATAGCATAGCGCCAAGTGGATAAGACTTGCAGTAAGTTTGTAGCATTAGATACGTTTCCATATTTGTAGCGGTGAGCGATGTACGCCGTGATGAATAAATTTTTTTATATTTTGAGAAAGACCGCTCGACATCTACGGATGTAACACACGCACAATTAAAATAATCTTTATAGATAGAAACCGAATCTACACTTGCACCATTACTAATTTGTTTTAATCTGGTAAAGTCAAAATCATTGTTTATCACACTCTCGAACTTTTCTATTACATTAACATTTTGTTGTCATTTACTGCGCATAGCTGGGCGTGTACATCGTCCAGTATTTGCAGTGACTCCGCTAACGATAATGCAGTATTTTGAAATTTCTCGATTGCGTTAAACAATCCTATATGATTGTTATAAATAGTTTGTAAATCTGCATCAAGGGAAGGGTTTTGAAAGAGTCTCTGGCTTTCCTTAATGGCTACAGCTTCGGCAGGATTGAATTTTAGAACCACAGATTTTATTTGTTGGAAATACTTGGCATAATAAAATGCCGCCTTTAACCAACTTCCCCTACGTGTAAGGATTGGCTCTGGTGGTTCGGGAATACCAGGGCACCGACTGTGAAACTCTCGAATTCGTTTGGGAGATTTTAGAAACACTTTTTTTGTGGTTGCTATTAATGCATCCACCTCTGGATAACATTGCCGAATAGTTTGTGCCACAAGGTGTAAAGCATGAACTTTACATGTCACATGCAAAAGTCTCTCACAATCTGCTTTAAGAGAACGGCCTACAGAACGCATTGTCGCAGCACCATCGCTCATAAACATCAGGAGTTGATTAGTTGAAACTTGAAATTTTTGTAGCGTATCGAGCACTACCTTCGTAATTACTTCGCTAGTGCACTTTTCCAATCTTTTGCTGGCTAATAAAATGGGAAATGTTGATTTGACAGGATCTAGTACACGCACTATAATATTCACAATAGAATGTCTTTTTCGATCTGTCGTTTCGTCGACACATACCCATAACTGTTTATCATTTACTACTGCTTTCATTCTGTTTTCAATGTCCTCACGCACAATTGGTAAATAGGTGAGTAACGTTCTCCGTGACGGTAGCTTTATGTTGGAATTGTATTTATTCCAAAAGGCGTGAAAGGCTTTTTTATCTAGCAGGTGAACTGCCACATCGCAGACGAGTAGCATTGTCAATAAATCGAAAATGAATTGCGTTTTAGACAGTACATTATTTTTTTTGTCTTTGTGGTGTACACTTTCAACATGTCTTTTACAGTTGTATTTGTCCCAGCAAAGTAACTGTTTATCGCATAATTTACAAACCACTTTTGCTCCATTATAATACAAATCGGGAAAGTCTCGGATAAATTTCTTCACGTCGTTATACAATGGGCGCTTTCTTGGCTTGGGCACGTCCGTCATACTTATTAAATAGAGCTCAAGACAACACACGATCACGTTGCCAGTTCACGACTAACTAAAGTGTTTCGCTGCATCGTGTTTATACGCTGGTGGGGATGCACTACATACGGTCCTGCCGTACCGCAAACATCCTCAGCTCTAGTTATGAATCTCATGTAATTTTGACGAACCGTATTGTATATCGTGCTTTGCATATGTAATTGTTGTGTTTGGCTGTCTGCTTCTGATATACTTATACCACTCAAACACACTCGATTTCTTCGTAAGATTTTTGTCATATGCTACTTGAAATATTAATAAAATTTGCATTTTACAACTTCTACACAAAATTTAACATTAGCACGGTGCTCTAATAAATTTGGATCGTCCATTCTAACGCAAAACGGCACATGCAAAATTCTATGGAATAATATTACGAGTGATAGTACACGGACATAAGAATAAAATTTTCACACCTAGTACGTTCAATCGGACGTTATCTTGAAAACTGAATTTTAATAATTAATTATAGCTAAAAACAATAGAAATAGTAAACCTTAATTAATTTTGTTTGTCGATCTGGAGTAGGAAATACCATGATACGTATTTCAAAAAGGCTCTCATTGCTCTTATGCTCCGGTCTAATTTTTTATTGCTACTATTTAAAGCAATAGTATCTGTTTTCCTAATTTTTACTGTTTATTTTTTAGGAATGCGCTTCGCTCTTATGCAGATTAAAGTTGCATTATCTTACCTATTAACCAATTTCGAATTCACCCCACACGATTCGATGCCTTATGATATGAAGATCGATATAAACGATATAGTCTTGTCATTTAAAGATGATGTCATATTGAATGTAAAAAAGATTAAGAAGTAATTTATTGTTATTTCGTCTTATAGAGTTAATAAAGTTTTATTTACATATTTTCTTTTATTTTTACCAGAACTAAAATCTAATGAACACTATGATTGTGTAATATGAGTATATGACTTCGTGTTTGCAAATTTTCATAATTCGTTGAAAAAAGAATAGAACTCATGGAATAGAATAAAATTGCTGCACAACATGCAACTATTTATGTAGTACCAGTTATTTCTCACAAGTATAGCAAACGCCAATTAAGTTGGCGCGAGGAGGGGTAAGTTCGCGCATGATTAAAAGTAGTGGGGAGATTTGTATTTGGTTTTACATCAAATGTCAGATAATTCTAACCTCTGAGCGTGTATCACTTTATGATCCCCTAGCAAAGACATTATGTTACGTCAAACGTCAATGACAAATGTATTCTGACAATTACTTGAGTAGTGGGGGTGGACGTTTTTAAAAACGGCTTCTGCGCACCCCCTCCTCGCGCCAACTTAATTGGCGCTTGCTATACATAACATAAAAATTATTAAATTCTTGTAGAAACTATGATGACTCTTAATTTAATTAGCTGACTTTATAAATTTGTAGCTTTTGTAAATTTTGATAACATGCAAAGGGAACTAGGTGGTCTTTACATCTAAGACAGCGCAAAGTCACGTGCTGCTGTAGGATGGATGTTCCAGCGCTTTCAACCCGGTGTCTAGTCTCGGAAGAGGACGAATGTTTTTAAGTGCTTTAACAATTTTGGTAAGCCATTACTCAGTGTACCACTTTGTGGTAACTGTTTTTTTGTGTTTCCAACACTATGCGCTCCACAATTCCTGTCAGTAATGAAGATGGCCAAATTTTTATTTTAAATGGGTCAAGGTTTTTGTATATACTTTGTATACACACGGGTGTATCTCAATTACCAAAGGGCCAGACTTTGTTCTATGTTTTAATTGGCACAGCATAGTACTGAAGTTAGGATTTCGTAATCTGTCAAGGTGTTGATAATAGTACTCCCCATACCGCTCGCGCAATAGTCTATTGTTTGGGAAGTAAAGGCATCGAATTAATGACTCATCCAGCCAATAGTTCTGCTTGGCTCTAAGTGATTCTTTTACGTTTCTGACAATCAAAAATGCAGGGTCACCGTTTTTCCTGTTCAGAAGTGGCAATCACTGCATTCAAGTCACATATTTTGAGTACGCTAACTTCAGAATGGCGTAAATGTTTCAATGATTGGTTTAAACCAGAGGCTCCCAAACTTTTTTTCTCATAGACCACTTTGAAAGTTTTGCTGGTTCCGGTGGACCCCCTGCAGCTACATTTCTACCATATTCTTAAAACTCGACAAAAAATGTGAAGATTAGATCTAACTATGGAAATTTGCTTTGCGGCTGAGTTATTGGTTAATTAATTAATTGATTGTGCTGGGAGTGAATGTCAAAAAAGTAAAGTTAGCCAATCAAAAAAGTGATTCCATCCAACTTTACTCCTTTGACATCTACTCACAGCACAAGAAACCAATCAATTCTCACATATTTTATTTAGTGGTAAAAATAAAAAGAAAAATAGTATATTTCCTTGTGTTGTATTTATTCAAATATGTAATTATTACACTATTAATTATTATTGTTATCATATTACATTGTAATATGATAACAGTCGTAATATAATTAAAATTAAATATTAATAACGTAACGTAACTTCTACAATGACAATCACAAAATAGTCATAATTTTAGTGGGAGGGATGTACTTGATGAATTGACAGCAAATTATCAATATTTGGCTTCAGTTTTGTTAGGAATAACCGCAAATCTCCCCGTTTTGTGATATTCAATCTGCTCCTTTTTTTTGTTAAAAGGTTTGTAACGACACTAAAACTTTTCTCGACAAGATATGACGAGGGAAACGCTATCAAAAGCTTTCTCGCAATTCCCCACAGTCCAGGATATTTTTCGGGTATTTCTGCCTGCAGCCAAAATGTTTGATGCCCTCTTTTAAATTTCACCTTCAGTTCCTCATTAGTGCTAAGCTCGAGTAGCTCCTCTTGTAATATCACATTCTCCACTTCCGTTTCATCAAGTGGATTTATGATCCGTGGTGGTATTTCCATCGTCAGAATATCCTCAAATCTGTTTGTAAAGTCATCATGCAGGGCAATTAAATGTTGAACGTATGTGTGAATATCCTCATCAAGGCATTCTACCTGTGACAAGTTTGGAAACTGGGAAAATTCGCGCCGACTAATATTTTGCTTCATAAATTTCAATTTTCCAAGAAAAGCTGAAATTACACCTTTGTTTTTATTAAATTGAGGCTGTCCCCTTGTAATTGTAAGTTAATGTCATTAAATTTTTTTGAACAAATCTGTCAAGTACGCGATGTCTGCTTTCAAATTGATCAGGTTTTCTTTTAAATCTGGATCGTTACTTTCCAGAAACTCTGAAACTGATTCAAAAAGTGAGAAAAATCTTGTTAAACATGCACCTTTCGACAACCAGCGTACTTCAGTATGTAAGAGCAATCATTGGAAGTCTTCATCATTTTCAACGCACAATTGTGCAAATAAACGCGTATTCAATGCATTGCTTCTTATTTTGTTAACTGCATTAATCACAAATTGAAGCGATTGGTGCAATTTAGCACTCAAATTTTTCGCTACTAGGTGTTGTCGGTGGATGACACAGTGAATTGCAGTTACCTCTGGTATAATTCTTTTAAGATGACTTATAAACCCACGACATCGCCCGGCCATGGCAGGAGCTCCATCTGTTGCCACCAAAATAACGTTTGTGAATGGAATCGATTTTTCCTTAAAAAAATCACTCAGGACATTAAATATTGATTCACCTTTAGTGTCCGTCTCCAAAGTTTTCGCGAATAGTAGCTCTTCATGAATTTCTTCGTCCATAACAAATCGAACATATGCCAATAATAATGCTTCATTACCAGGTAAAGTTGACTCGTCCAGTTGAATAGAAAAATGAGTTGTTTGCAGATAATTACACAAGAAACTTTCAATATCAGAGCTCATTTCGTCAATACGTCTTTGTACAGTGTTGTTACTCAAAGGAATTCTTTTGAGTATGTCAAATGGAGATTTGTGCAGAACAGTTTTTAAAACCTCTTCAACAGCGGGTAAAATTAACTGTTCTCCAATGGTGTGCGATTTTCCAGATTTCGCTATAAGTAATGAGATATTGTAAGATGCCCGCAAGCCATCATCGTTACTTACCGAAGTTGAAGCCAACATACTGTGCACGGTGGGTCTCTTTTCATATTTTTCCTTCAATGTTTGAAAATATTTCAAATCTTTACCTATTTTATTAGGATGACACCTTCTTAGATGATCTTCGAGCTTCGATGGTTTCATAGAGTCGTTGCTCAAAACTTTGTTGCATAAAAGGCATATGGGCAATCGCTTGTCTACCTTTGATGGAAGAAAACCAAATTTTAAATAATCAACACTGTACTGTCGACATTTCTTCTTAGATTAAGCCATGTTTCGTATCAGTTACTTACCTGTAAAAAAAAAAAAAACTTTGTTGCAGTAATCTTAAGGCGGTCTTACTTAACAGGATATGGCTATTTTAACAGGATTAATTGATTATTGCAATGAAATAAACAAAGTACCGGCGGCAAACTGATTCTAATTATTAAAAGCAATAAATCGCTAAGATCAATAATTGAGTTTTATGAAAACGGCTGAACCGATTTGAATGTAATGTAAAACATTTTTTCATTAATTATATTTTGATATATTTCTGTAAATTCGGTAGAAAATACTTGTAAATAATATTTTGATATCAAAACTTTTTTTTAATTATTTATTTATTACTTTGATGCACGTTATGAGTATGTAGTATATAAAGACACGTACAATTTATGAAAATATATTTAATTATTAGTGAACCACCACACAGTCGGGTAATAAAAAAATTACTAATAAAGTAGGGACAAGAAGTTCAACCTTACTCGGCTTTCTGTTCTTTTATGGGAGTATCTAATAATGGCTCTGCTCAGTATTTAATTTTTAATACGTACCTACTACACGCAAACATTACAAATATACTTATTACAACATAAATATATCTCCTATCGCAGGTGGGTTGGAAGAGATTTCTTTTAGGAATAAGCCTCACCTTTTATACCTACGTATTTTTTTGTAATTTGTCCATTTTTTGTTTACTTACGTGTACAATAAATTGTAAAATAAATAGATAAATAATAAATAAAATAAAAGTATGTATAACAAATAGGCAGTAAGTACTTACTTTTCCGACAGTGGCAAACACTAACATCGATTCACTTTACTTTACTTTTCTTTTCGAAATTCGGGAAACAAATGAGTAACGTTTATCCGTGGTATTCGTATTTATATTGGTGAAGAATCAAACAAGTTCATGCAAGATTGCAAGCACACACACCACAAGTCATACTTCGTCCCTTTGCACGTCTGAACAAGCATTGCGGACGGCGGCAGCGGCAGCGCTTTGCAAGTCTCGACACGTTGTACTGAATATGGAATATGCAAATTTTTATAAGTAACAGTCGCTGAGCTTCTTCAAATATTATCTGCCTACATTGATAGGTGAACTCAAGCCAACATTTTAGTTTTTCACTATCGAAACCAGATAAATTTTCGTGGACCCCCGCTTACGAATTGTGAACCCCCATTTTTTTGTCACGCCAACGTAGACCTCCGTTGAGTCTCCCGTGGACACCTGGGGGCTACCTGGACCACTTTGGGAATCAATGGTTTAAACAAATGAAACAGTGCATAGAATTTATTGGTGATTATTTGGACAAACAATAAAGCCGTTTATTTGCGTATTAAATGTTTTCTTCATAGGTTTTGCGGAAATTTTTCGACTGTCCTTTGTAAATATATCCAAATCCGTACTAACAGAATTAACGCTTTGATACATTCACATTACTGGTGACTAAAAATAGGGCCGTCTTGCACTAAATGGTGGATAGAACGTAGCGTTGTTACTTTGATTGAATCTAGCTGCATTTATGTTTAGGAAACTCAACAAATCTACCGCAAACGTTATCACCGAAATTAAATTTAAAAACAAATATAATTTGGATTATAGATCTTCGATCACTTAAAGAGATAATGCTATAATCCAGTAGAAGCTCGCCATAGCAAAAATTGTGTTGAAGAAATGAAGAATGCTTACGGTAGTACACAGTCTTAACCGTTTTCCTTTGACCTTTCTTCTAAGTTTATATAGTATGTATATTAAATTGTTAAACCCTTTATTTATGATATACAAATCAAGTTGAAATACTTTAGAAATGTGCCGACGTTCGTATATATTAAAAATACATATATCAACGACCATGAAAATTACCTACACCATCATTCATAGACATTGGTACAATTTGTAAATTTTAAAAAAATTCCTTAAGAATCAACCAAAAGGATTCGTCGATTCTTACATTGGAATTACTTATGGAAAGCAATGAAGAGTATCGAGTATCGACTTGTGGAAAAGTTTTGGGTATATACTGTCCACATTGTCCAATTAGGTCTTGCCAAGGTTCAAGTAAGATTGCCAAACAATGCCCGTAGAAACAGCTTTTAGTGTATTTTAAAAGAAGTCATCCAAGTACTTTTAAAGTCATTCATCAAATCGAATCTTTTACTGTGACCAAAATTTTATAGTAACCGCAACAGATAATAACTTCCCAGCACTTCTCGTTCAAAGATCTTCAATTTCTGCTTAAACAACAAAGCAGCATATAGTTTAGCTTTATCAATTTCGACCATTTTTGGACGACTGTCTGTGCTGAACTGAACACAGTATTTGTTGAAACCGATAGCTTAGCGAAACGGAAGCAGCTATAAAACACTAGGCTAATAAAATTTTATTAAGTATTTAACTTGTTATATTTATTTTAAGTACATATTTAAGGACTATACGAACAATGAATCTATTTCAAAATTATTTAAGTCATTTTTTACAAGAATTAATTCAATATTAATGTTAAACTAATACGATAATTACAGACTATTATGATTATAACATAAATAAAACTTTTGCTTTTAAAACTATTTCCAAGAATTCTCTATTTTTTTTATGCATTACCCAAAGATGATTACGAGTAGGATTGTGTAATTTATTGTTTATCAAGTATTCTCTAAATTATGAAAACACAATTTTAAATTTGTAAATTATTCTTACCTTCTAGGATGACACATGTTTGTTAATTAATACGCCATTCTAATGAAATTTCGAGCAAATTACTTGTAAACTTGTGTTAAGCAAAAGTTCTGATTTTTCTGAAAAGCTGATAGAACGACAGATTCTCCATACTAAAACACTTCTTTGCCGGAAAGAAGTTTTGGTCGACTGAAGAACTTATTGCAGCAACGGAGTAGTATTTTGAGGATCTCGAGGAAGATTATTACAAAAATTGCATAATGGTATATCGTTGGTCCAAGTACATTAAAGTTGAAAAATAATACACTCGTCAAATTGTTCTTGTAAATAATTAAAGCTGTTCGTAAAAAAAAAGTTTAACAGAGAATGTAAATATTAAGCAATTATAAACTAAATATAACTTTATTTCACTTTTAATAAATACACAATTAAGCAACGTTTGAACCTAAAACTCTGTAAAAACTGTAAAAGGAACTCGATTGGAAAAAGTTTTAACTTTATTTCTTTGATATCTCGCATTAATATTTGTAACTCTTTGTTGGTCCCCGTTTCACCCGCTGTATTCCACATTGGTATAAAATTTTTCTTAAATTTGCGTTTAACAATAGGCCAATATTCTTCGATGGGACGCAATTGCGGATAGTTTGGATAGTTTACCAATTTTGGGTGTAATTTCAACATTATTATGTGAATACCAACCCAGAGTAGGTTTTGAATAATTACTAAACCGGGTTAAAACATTACTGGATCGTTGTGAATTAATGGTAAGTGATGTTTTTCCAAATACTTTTTAATATACATACAATATTAGTTGTCTATATTGACCAAGAAAAAAATGGGTGAAAGATATATATGAGTAATGCCTTCATACAAAAAATCGCGGTCTACGTAGTAACGAGAAAGCGATTTTTCTTTATTCGACTCCGGCCCTGTCGCAGGTAAATATATGGGCGGCAATACGGGCTTCCACCTTTAATTCAGTAGTAATTCTCTTTAGCGATGAATTATATTGTTTTATCGGTATTCGTCAATATCACCACAAATTTAAAGGCAAAAAATTATATGTAAATAATTCCATATAAATAATTAAAAACCAGCTATCTATCCCACTGGACAGGTTACATAAAGTTTTTTATTTTATGACGATGCTTGTTTCATTATAGACATAATAATTTTACTTTTAAAAGAAGTCTAACGTTCAAAATATTTAGTTTTAATCACAGTAATAATGTTTTGTCGATATTTTAACTAATTTATACAAAGAATTTGCCTTCAAGTGAGTTTATACTTCGTAAACAGCGACCTGTCGAAGTGATTAGATGATGATTACCTTTTGCATTACTAAAATTACGTAACGGCTAACTTAACCACTTGTATCGTGCACAATCTTTGTTTAAATTTCTTTATTTATTTTTAGTTAATTAAGGTCCACTTGGGATATGATGAGAATTCATCCAGGAAAGAAGCATCTTACATGTCATTGGTCAGTGCCTTTTTAATCTTATATTGATTTGTTCTTGTTGGAGTGGTTGAACAAGAGGGCTCTTTTGTACTGTTGTGATGTTTACTGCTTTGTTCGTATAACACCTTCAACGAACTATATATTAAGATTAGCATTAGCCATTGCTTTTAGGATTGATTCTTGATTGAGTTCTCTGTAGTATGATTAACACTAGATTTGCTGGTACATCTACATAATTTTATACCATATATCCATATGGGCTTATTGGCTGTTTTCTATAAAAGGATTTTGTTTTCGAGTGGCAGTTTTGACGTTCTTCCAAGAAGCCAGTATTAATGTTTTAAGTGTAGGTAATATGCTTTTTCTAATTCTTTTTATGTTCTTTTGGTTTAGTTTTGCGTTTCAGTGCAACACTAGATAGCATACTAATAATGTTACCAGTACAGCTATAGTTTAGTTTCATTGAGTTTTGGTTTCAATTTAGCCAATCATTCTTGCAAAATATATAAATGGTCTTGTAGATTTGAGATGCTATTGTCGGATTTTCAATGTTGCAAGAATCACTGTGTCATCAGCAAGAGTACCTATTGTAGTATTTGATGTAGTTGGTACATCTCAAATAGAAACAGGACCTAATACACTTCCTTGTGGTGCTCCTGATTTAATTGGGAAAATATCTGAAACTACGTCATTGATCTTGGTTTTAAAATGGCGATAGATAAGATTTGAATAGTATAAAACATGATGAAAGTGTGAATTTCGTCTTATAGAGGAGACCGTCATGTTATACTTTGTCAAAAGTTTGACATATTGCAATGAATTTTTCCCCGAAGAAAAAATTAAAAGAAACTATAAAATACTATATATTTATGTGTATTTTATTCCAGAAAAATATTTGAAAATATTTTATATTTTATGTAAATTTTATTATAATGTGTATTTTGGTCCACGACTGTATATAGTGCGAGCGTGCCGCCGAGGTTTGCAGTTCCTGCTATGTAGGAAGATATTGTCATTGTCGCTCTTTTGATTTATTTTAGGTAGGGTAATGATTCCATTTCCGTGAGGAAGGAGATTCAGAGATTAACCAGCTATTGAACAGATAGGTCTAATTAATTGTCTGCTGGATAAAGACTTCTTTTTTATTCAGTTAATTTTAGTAATTTCGGTTTATGTTATAGTTTAGTGTTTCTGATGTGTTAAAATTAATTCTCGATTTATTACGAGTCTTTTATACTTGTAATTTTTGATTTTTGCGGCCTATCTGAAATCTCTCATGTTAATTTTTTTTGTGAAGTGTGATGACTACATTAATTAATGTATAGCAAGCGCCAATTAAGTTGTGGCGCGAGGAGGAGGTGCGCAGAAGCCGTTTTTAAAAACGTCCACCCCCCACTACTCAAGTAATTGTCAGAATACATTCGTCATTGACGTTTGACGGAACATAATGTCTTTGCTAGGGAATCATAAAGTGATACATGCTCAGAGGTTAGAATTATCTGACATTTGATGTAAAACCAAATACAAATCTCCCCACTACTTTTAATCCTGCGCGAACTTACCTCTCCTCGCGCCAACTTAATTGGCGTTTGCTATACGTATATTTCTGTAATTATATGCATTTATTTAGATATAATTTAGTTATATTATTTGTATAATATTGGAGCTCGTAGATTCAGTAAAAATTGTAGTTTATAAATATATTTAGAGTCAGATGAATATTAAGGAAAATTTTCATATTTTTTTTGAGTATATTTTTTATTTGTAATATATATGCTAGAAGGTCAGGATTTGGTGGGAAAATTATATTTGTACCATGTTGAATGTGCGCATGGGTCAGAGTTAATGCATGCGCATACATAGATGTTCTGTTGACGTTTTAGTTGGGAATAACGTAATTTATGGAGATTGACAGTTTTCCTGAATATTTAATTAGGTTAATTTTGTTCGCGGTCATTTAGTGAGGTTTTTTCTCTTTTACTGTCATTTGTATCAAAGTTTTCCTCACCCTGATACACAATAGATGTTTCAGTACGGCTTTATACTCGATAAAGTCTATTTTTTTTAATTTTTTTTTGCAATTAAAACTTCGTGCGGTGAATCTTTGTTTTTCTTTTCTAATACCTTTTGTTTTATTATTATTGTACCTCGTACCCTGTGAGGGTAACCCTGAAGGTACAAGAGCTCCTGGAAGGCGAACCCGACTTGAGATAGACCGGCCAAGCTACTGTGTATTGTGGACCAAGTTAAATAAGCAATTAACACCACAATACATAGCAGTATGTATAGAAATACTGAAGTACAATATTTTCTTTCTTCTATGGATTTATTTATAGTATGGCCGACACTACGGCACTGTTGGATAGTTGAGTGGTGACGATGGAATCCAAATTGATGACCCGGGAAATTATCGATTTATAAATAATTAAAAGATGTTAATATGTTTTGAAGTTGAAAAAACATTATGGGTTACAATTGCAGAAACTATAAATTTGGATAATATCATATAATAAAAGTAAACTAAAAATTTTGAACTTCTAATATAAGAGCATAAATGCTATCGCACGAAGAAATATTTTTTAGATTGCAAATTAAAAAAAAAACTATTTTTGAGTCGAAAAAGGCCTTGACTTGTGTGAAATTAAGGAATCATATGTACAGTAGAACAAGTAATAGGAGAAAGTGGTGTGAAGAAAACAAATGTATAATTCATAAATATGAGTTTATTTAAATTGTATGAGCACAATAATGTATGACATGAGTAGATTTAAAAGTATAAAAAGGGTGGAGTAGTTTATTAAAAAGAAGCCTGCTGCTGAGAAATTTAGCAAATTTGTTCTTGTTTGTCGAATAAATATAATTAAATTATTAATGAACAATTTAAATTTGCCATTGTGCTTGTTTAAGTTTAAATAATAATAATAATTATATGACAGATCACCTGTTTTACGAGCTTCTTTCGAAATAGCATCACATATAGAGGTCAGCAATATGGAACCGGCCTGAAAGCAAACGAGGCATTATTTCTTCTAAACAAAAATATAAGCTACTGAATTCTTAGATTAATATTACATAAACAAACACGGTGCTAAATGATTAATATTATTACTATATATATCCACGTTAAAAGTTGCGTACCAGCCCAATGAAGTAATAAAACGGGTTTTCACTAAAGTATTCAAATTGAAACTATGTTTATGCTCGCACCTAGGATCATATGTCAAAGAAGGATAGTGTCTTCATTCAATTTTAAACTTGCGTTCGCTCAGAGATACGGCGTGCGATTCAAGACAAGATGCTTAAGAGTGTCTGGTTAATAATAATAATTAGAGAACGGATGCAATTTCCATAAAACGCAATCGGCAATTAGAATTGTGTATAACGTCGCTCAGTACATCCCGGCGTAATTCAATGAAGTATTTGTTTGACTTACTCGGCCACCTGGTCTCAGCGATAACAATGGACAACCCTGCTATTGTATTCGGAGAATATAGTGTTTTCAGTGGTGTCGTGTACGTAGATAAAATAAATAAGTTTATCGTATTTCGTAAGAGAAATAGCACGTACATTCCTTTTCTTTTCATTTAAGCAACACCTTCCAATTATTTTCACGTAAGTGTGCATAAAATTTCGTTATTTAATTTCGTTTATTGAAATTTATTGTGAAGTGTGTGAAACGTTATTGAAAAATTGCAATAAATCAACCGTAAAACGTCAAGTAGGATCGTTAAAGCACGAAAAAAAATTGAATCCGTTGGAATCTGACAATTTTAATGAAGAACTCTGTGAAACATTTATGGCAGCTAATATTCCATTATTTAAATTGAACAATCCAATTTTGAAGACATTTCTGAAAAAATATACTGGTCTTAATGTTCCTGTTGAATCAACTTTACGCAAATATTATGTTTCTAGGTGCTATACGAGAACAGTAGAACGCATTAGAAGCCATCTTTTAAATCAATACATATGGATAAGCTCCGACGAAACGGTGGATATGTCAGGACGCTGTGTGGTAAATGTTGTAGCTGGTGTACTACATCCAACTATTCCCTATAACTCATATGTAATAGCAACAAGTGTTATAAATAGAGTTGATGCGGAAACAGTTGCTGAAACCATTAAGGAGTTTATTCAAAAAATGTTTCATTCGGACGCCACGTACAAAGAAAAAATACTTTTATTTGTCAGTGATAGTGCTGCGTATATGTTAAAAACAGGCAGACTATTGAAGAAAACATATCCTAATATGCTGCATATTACTTGTGTAGCACATGCTCTCCACAGAATCTGTGAATATATCAGAGACACTTTTCCGGAAGTTGATAGACTTGTATCAGCTTTTAAAAAAGTTTTCAGAAAAGCACCATTGAGAGTAGCTCTTTTCAGGGAAAAATTTCCATCTCTGTCACTGCCTCCCACTCCAGTAATAACTAGATGGGGAACATGTCTGGAAGCTACTAGTTATTATGCTGAGAATTTCGATAGTCTAAAACATTTCATAACACTGCTAAAGGAGGATGCTAGAAGTATTGGTGAGTGCAAGGAGCTCACACAAATCCCAAATTTAAAAAATAAGTTGTACTTTCTTCACGAACACTTTGGAAAATTGCCAAAACTAATCACTTATTTGAAAATCGAAATCTCAAATTAAATGACGGATTAACCACATTAGATGTGGCTGTTAATAATTTGAAAAGTATTCCAAGTGACTTCGGATGTGGCCTTCGGCAAAAGTTTGAAGCAATTCTTAATAGAAATCCAGATTTAATTACATTGAAGCAATTATGTATGGAGACAATTCCACAAAATCTAACGGCTAAATATGAAGAAATAAAAGAATATTTCCAGTACACACCTATAACCAGTTGCGATGTAGAAAGGACCTTTTCTATTTATAAAGATGTACTTAATTCAAAGAGAACAAGATTGACAGAAGAAAACCTTGAGAAACTATTGCTAGTCAATATTAATACTCCTTTACTCAACTTGAACGACAAAATGAACAAGTAAAAATGTTCCAATTATAGAAATAAAATTAAAAACTTTATAAATACAACTTTTCAACAAATAAATATGTATTTCGTAATTTTATAGATCACCACCTGTTTGTTTTCCAATTATATAAATAAAATTAATTAATAAATATGTATTTCGTAATTTTAGATAGATAGATCACCACCCGTATGTTTTCCAATTATATAAATAAAATTAAAAGCTTTATAAATACAACTTTTCAACAAATAAATATGTATTTCGTAATTTTATAGATCACCACCCGTTCGTTTTCCAATTATATAAATAAAATTAAATATTTTAGGAAAACAGCCTTTCGCCAGTACTGCACTGAGCTTTGCGTCATGTGGTAAGCGTGTCCGTTCTCTAATAATAATAATAGTCTTTATTGTCCAACGGTGAACAGTTACGGGACAAATTGAAGAAATGTACATACATATTATTGAAAAATACATAAAATATAGCAAATATATAAAATAGCAATTACAATAATAAAAATTAATTATTAATTAAAAAGAAAAAAATTCATGAAAAAGAAAAATTTAAAAGAAACTCATTGCAGTTGATTAATGACATCAAAGAAAATGTCACTCTAAAGTGCATCAGCATTTTACGGCACATTGTTACAGGAATAGGAAATTGGTTCTGGGAAATGGTAAGGCAAAGGTAGGACAGGAACGAGGAACCCAAAAATTAATCGAGGAAAGTAACAGTGGGGAATCAATAGCTCCGTGGTTGAGTTTCGATAGAAATCTTACTCCTTGAACTTCACGACGATATTATAGGGACTGTACATCATGTCTTCTCAGCAGCGAATTACAGTCGATGTTACGTTCAGGACAAACATAATCAACTTTGTAATTCATGTACCTCAAAAACTGTTGCTGGACTTTTTCCATAAACAAATGCAAATAAATATAATATGGTGACCATATCAATGAAGTATATTCCAGTCTGCTGACAACAAAACCAAAGTATAACGTTTTAGCAAAAAACAAGCTTTGAAAGAATTTGTAGATTGCAATACAAAACCCAAAGTTTTGGATGCAGGAATACAGGATTTTCTTCGCTCCAAATGTGACTATTGTGTGTATTAAAATAGCCATCTCTTTTAAAACATCTCCCGTCTGTGCATAATACACTCCTAGTAAATCTTGATTCGTAGTTCATTTTATTCAAGTACCATTCGGCAAATTGTACTCTGTTGGGATAATCAGCTTGAGTTAACGTTTACACTTTTTAAATACGCAATATATCCTTCAATACCCTCCATACAGATGTGTGACTTGTATGCATCGCCTGGGCAATGCCAGGAGTGCTTGTTTTCGGGTTATTTTCAAATTGTTGCAGAACTTGGTCAATTTGTGACAGACGTAAAATGACAACTACTAAAATGATTGTTGTTTTTCAAATGTTGCTATGATTCAATTTTTACATTGTATACCGCCGGGAAAGTCCTGGGGTGACAGTCGATTTATTTCATCTTATCTCGATACTGAAAAATTTCCTGACACTAGCCTATTAATAAAAAATATTTATTTAACTGCCCCGTATCATTTCTGAAAATTAGGAATAGTTACTCTGTGATACACTGTATGAGGAAGGTTGCCTAAATATTGAGGTACCTACTGCTAGAAAATAGGAATATAAACCACTGACTCAAACGGACCAAGCTCTTTGAGTCAGTTAATTGAACAATGTAAATGCAATTGATGTGGATGTCTTCAGAAAAGTAGTATTATAATCGGAAACTAAGAAACACCAATGATTAAGCTATAAAATTTTAATGATTATAAGTTTAAATTAGATTAAAATTATGCACTAGTCTATATAGAGACTAATTTCAACAGTTCAAGTGTTAGTAAAGACGTATATTAGAACAAAAAAAATAAATATACATACCACTGCAGAAATCATTGAAACAATCATCCAGACCAAGTTAAAAACTGTCTCCACCGACATTCCTAGTCCTGATTTAAATACAATCAAGAATAAGCAAATATAATTCAGAAAAGTTAATAATATAGGCCAACCAAATATGCTATTGAAATAATATGTTAGTTCTAAAAAGTGGACGTGTATGATTGGAATATCATCGACTATGTTCTCTAAGTTCGTTCTAACTCCAGCGTCAAACTCATTGAGACAAAATTGATGAAATTCGCTTCGTAACAAGTCATTAGTTAATGCGATTCGTTCTTGAATTTCGTTCAAAACAGAATACACACATACTGTAAATACGTTAATGCGATATCTGTAGAACTGATCGAAACAATAATATTTAAGGAAGTTATTTCTGCTATTAATCCAGTTAGCTATGTCAATAAATAACACGGCCAAATTAAACAAGTGCAATATTATAGGATCTCTATACTTCCGAATGCTTTTTTCGGATGTTTTGGTATATTTGAAAATTATTTTATCTATTCCATCCATATTTTCTAAGAAAACCTCTCTAAATTTATTATTGTACATGATCGAAGTTAGTGTTATAGATATGTTACAAACAGCTTCAGATATTGTATTTAAAGTACCGATAGTTATACCATAGCTTCCAATTATGAATACATCTTTAAAACCCGTTAAAACTCTTCCGTAGATTTCATAAGAAAAACTAGATATTGTAAATACTAATAGAAATAAGGAGTAAAAGTTCATCATTATCTCGTTCTCAAATGGTAAAATTGCAAACATTTTCATTATCCATCGAAAACATTTTATTTCAAAAAAACTAGGGCGTCGCATTGTGATATTGTCACATAAAAACGTTGTAATCTATGTTCCACCGTCTTCGCAGTGTTATAAATACTTATAAAACATCAATTATATTCAACCATGCGAGTATACTTTATTAATTATTCACTTTAATTCGTTAAAACATTTTAAGTAATTATGTTTGCTCAACTAGGAACACATATATTTTTTAATACTTTACTTTCATTGTACATTTTTAATTGCATATATTGTAAACTTTACAATACTTGGCCTAAAAAATTATTACAAATTTCCAAATCTTTTCTGTCCTACTTATCTAATTATAAGTAAACCTATTATAAATAACAAGTGTTTATTTGAAAAGTCAATCTAGTAGCATGTGATTTACTGAGAACATTTTGAAGTATTTTGAAGCCATTTTGAAGCCGCCATTTTGAAGGCGCAAATTTGAAGGCGCAAAATTGGCGTTCAAAATTGCGCAAAATTGGCATTTTGAAGCCATTTTGAGCATTTAATAAAGTAACTGTTTTGTAGATATCTAGAAGAAAAGAAATTTATGTTTTTATATTTTACTTAGGGTTAATAAATTTTATAAATTATGTCGCATATCGAAATTAATTTATGTAGAATAAGAATTTCATAAAACGGTAATTTCTCTGAAACTATTGGTTTTAGAGGCTATATAGTTTATACATAAATTGAAGGGATTTAGTAGCTTTACAAAATTGTGCAATAATATACAGGGTGTTTTATTTCAAAAAAATAAGTTTTGACCTATTAAAACGTGATGATTTTGTGCCTTCATATTAAACAGCCTGTGTATGAAAAAAAAAAATACTCTTGTGCCATATGTTTAATAAACTCTTTCTCTTTATAATTAAGAAGAATTTCGCTTTACATGTTATTAGTAAACTTTTATGAGATACATTTATGATCATGCAATTTTCTCTAAAATTTCATACTTTTCGCAATAATTTGGCAACGCGGTAAAATTTTGTCGAAAAAATCTAGTGACTTATGTACACCGTTATACTGATTGCGATAATGTAAAAATATAGCTACCATGCCATTTAAAAAAATATTTCGGTTAAATGCCTCGAATAATCTGAGCAGCCTGTATAGTTCCAATTATTTTACAAATATGCAGTGTTGCATTTGCTACAACTTCTATTTGAAATATTTTTTGAATGTGTTGTAATATACGAAATATTGGACGTCCTCGAACTAATGGGCCAGCCTGTATATAGTAATAATAGAAATTTAACTAATTAAGATGAGTATTCAATTTTCCCTATGAGGATTAATATTATATTATAATATATATATTGTAGTAGGTCAGCCAGCACACGTATTCCAGCACCTGCAATGGGAAAAACAGGTATACAATCAATTTAAACACCTGTACAAATAATAAATTGGTGGACGGAATTTGTGAAATAAACATCGAAATGTAAATAAATTATTACGACGATAACTTTAAAATTCAGCATAAACTTATTTCGATTTAAACTCACTTTTCATATTTATATTTCCCTATTTCATAATTCAATTTTCCGTTCATTTTAAGATTAAAACATTGTGTAAATTCACCTTCTAAATGATGTAAGTAAGCTAAAACTACGAGATTATTACGATAAATAAATAAGGCTTTGGAATAAAAAAACAAACGCTAACGGCATCATCTGATATAAAGTTTTCATCAAAAATGGCCACATTTTTGTCAACTTCGTAAATATAAATTAATTAAACTATTTAAAATATAAAATGTCTTACCAAGTTTTGGAGCATTCAATAAATAA
The DNA here is from genome assembly GCA_935421215.2 of Melolontha melolontha. Classification (NCBI taxonomy): domain Eukaryota; kingdom Metazoa; phylum Arthropoda; class Insecta; order Coleoptera; family Scarabaeidae; genus Melolontha; species Melolontha melolontha. The sequence continues at coordinate 17,219,835 of OW285240.1, read as the reverse complement.
AAATAAGGCCCATCTTTTGACATATAAACTGGAAGAATACCTCGACGCGAACGAATAAAATCGTCTGAAGCATCATTTGGATTTGGTTAAGCGACGATCTGTAGATCCACGCGGACGAAGGCGACGATCACCGCCAGCAATATTGGACCAGGCCGTACTTTGCTGCCTTTCGTAGAACGCATTTCTAGGACCATATCAGAACAAAGAGAACGGAAACAGGTTCACCTACAACGTAAAATCCAATAATTTTATCTTAAAAGTCTTAATTGCTCAAACAAGTTTCTATTAATAATCAATTTTACATATCAAATTTCGAGAATATATATTTAAAAGCATACATCAATTAAAACGTGAAAATTTAAAATATATTGTGCTAAAGGTAATACTATACTTACCCAAATTATATTAGTTATAAGAACTATTAAAGATTTGTTTATTCAATACTGTATAACCTAACTTTATCACTGTTTATTACATGTGCTACACTTTAATATCAATTATTGTCACATATTGCATTATATTTAATATTGAAAATACAGTTTCCTTATTTATATGATTCAACTTGAAGTTACAGTTTCCTTATTTATATGATTCAACTTGAAGTTACAGTTTCCTTATTTATATGATACAACTTGAAGTTACAGTTACCTTATTTATTACAATAAATTTATATTTATTTATTTAATTCAATCTTTTATTTGTGTGGTGTAATTGTTATGTTTGTGCTTTAGAATATTTTTATTACTTTGTGGCTACGGATAATACACCTGACCGACTTAAAACCCTGAGATATTAATTAACATTTGTACTCAGCTCCACCGCAAATAGCTGGTTATCTCATCGGAGAACAGGTAGCGTTGTTTCAACTAAGGATCCTTGTATATTGGCGCCCATAATTAATATTTAAATTCATCGACAGTTTACTCTGTAAGTTTGCATTTATTCGTAAATTATATACACTGTTCTTAGTTTGAACAAACACATATACAAAGACTCTTTACATTTGACGCCCGAACGTGGAAGCCAAGTATTATCCTGTAGTTATAAAGAGAAAATAAGGCCCAACCGACTTTTACACAGACAAATAATTTGTTAAAAAAATTAGTGAACTGTATTAGGTATTTATGTGTGTTGAAAGTATTATCTTATTGTTGTGTATTGTGTTGTATATCTGACTTTACCATTGTATAGCTAATTTTATACCACATTTTACGAGGGATCCTCAACTTTAACAGGGACATTCAGGAATTTAAGGTTAGTGAAAGGGAAAATCAACTTGTGAGTATTTATTGTCTTTAATTCTTACTACTTACATTCATTTTGTGTGTCAAATAATTATTCAGAGCAATATTTAAATTCATATTTTTTTTATATCTATTATAATAATTCATATCAATTTTCCAATAAAAGTATAAACTCTTCCTCATATTATATCGATTAAATTAACATTAACATGGACACTAGACATCGACCAAAGACCACAAAAGATAATGTTGATGGAGACAGGACCGAGCAAGGAGATGCTCCAGTAGCTCAAGCATCAGGCTCTGAAGTGGTAAGTACTCCTGAAGACAGTAAGGTAATGAACATGCTAAATGCCCTAATGAATCAAATGACAAATATACAACAAGATTTAACAAATAAAATGGAAACCAATAATACGGAGTTAAAACAAGACTTGTTTAACAAACTAGATGCTACTAATAATAAATTGGATACAACGACCAAAAACTTAAAACAAGACAATATCGATTTGAAACAAGAATTAAATAATCTTAGTAATAGTTTAACAACCAAATTAGAAACAAACATGCAACACATTAATGAAAAATTCGAACTTAATAACGCCAATATTGACAACAAATTAAGTGCTTTTAAAATAGATCTGGAGGGGAAAATAGCGGAAATCTCCATCGCACAAAAAGCTATGGAAGATAATGAATTAAAATATCTAATAAAACTTGACAAAACAGTCAATCTTCTAAATTCACAGTGGGCAAAACGATTAGGCAAAACCAACAAAATAGAATCCATTAACATTGAAAAACGATTAGACTTAAATAACATAATAGGATCTAGTTACAACAACATAAGCAAGAACTTAGATATCACAAAAAACATAATAGAAGCTAAACGCAATAAACAAAATATCAAGATAGATTTCAAAAATGCCGATCAAAAACCAACCAATAATAAAACAATTAATACATATAAAGAGGTACTGGATAAGAATACAATCAATAATATGCACAATATTAATAATAAGGAGACAACTAAGATAATACAAAATCATAATACTAACATACCGCTTAGAAGAAAAACTAAACCCAATTTTCCTAATCAATTTTTAATAAACGACAAAGAATATCAGAACTTTTTAATAAACAATGCAAGGGAGAATAATAACTTTAACATAGGGAAGACGGGGATTAATAACGTTAATTTTAACTTATCCCATATTAACATCAAGAATATTAATCATAATTATGCAACCAACAACACACAATCAAAAATCACGTACATACAAAACATAGCTTTAATTTCAACAAACTTAATTATACATGATAACACAAATAAAATATTAAATAAAGAAGGCATGATAAACAACTCTGTAATATATGAATACTTAAATAATAACAATTTCCTTAATAATTTATCCAATATAAAAATCAATACTAATATACACATTCACACAAAAATTATAAATACATACACACTAATTAACAAAAACCTCCATAAATCTCAAGGTAAAGGCAACATGATATTTCTACACAGGGATAACAACATTGATATCTTTAAAATAGTTCGTCGAAAAATAAATATTTAAAAAAATACGATGACAGAATCTCGATGTTCTAATACACACGATGATGAACAAAGCAGAATACGGGGATACGAGTTATAATTACAGATAAATTAAAACAATTACACTTAGATTAAACATAAACAAAGAGATGATAAACACAATTTAATACGAAAGAAAGAACACAATATGATACAATAAATGAACATATAACAAGTCAAATAATAATGTATAAAATCAAAGAGAAAACAAACATAGCTGGAGCTCAAATATAAATACTAATTAACTATAACAAAGAGATAAAATACTCTGAGAAAAGAAAGGTATCACATATTCAGATGACTAAAATAAATTACAAAAGAACAATTATTTAAAATAATAGTGGTACTATCAAACGAATTTAAAAGGGGAACATATTCACTTATGAACATGCGGAAGGTTAAATAATGAAAGTTTAAACGTATTATTATTATTGAAAAAGAGAGAGTATGATTGAATAAATAATGGATTGTTGATATGATAATAAGATGGACTATATAGATTTTTATTTGTAGAAGGACTTAATATATGATAGGGGTGCATAGAATAATATGAAAATAAATGAATTATTATTATTATGAAAATATTAAAATATAGACAAAAGTGTCTTCTTATAAGGTAGAAAATATATATTACTGAATGGCATTTTACGATAAGAGAAGTGAAGGTGAATGTAACGTCTTGTATATATAATGAAAGTATTATTTATTATGGAAGCTAAAGCTTAGATCAGTATATCAATTATAATTAAAGATTAAGAATAACCAGTTATAAAAAGAATTATTAAGCATGTACCATCAATGAAAGAAATAAACAAAATACCCTAACAATTATAACACTACAGTCAAATACCTGAATATTTAATGTAATTAGTACATGAAGTATATAACACCAATTTTTAAACACAGAGAAAAGCCCAGTATTACAACTATGTTACAGATCGAACAATTATACATAATATAAAGAATGATACTAATATAGAAAAATATGTAACTAACATAAAAGTAATACTAAAATAAATATACAAACTAAACAAAAAGAAACCTCATACAAAGATATAAACTATGCTATAAAAATATGTAGAATACACAACATTTATAAAAGAAAAATAAAACTAATAATTTGGACAATGCCTCCAATATTGAAAACGATAGTTAACAAATATGAAGTAAATTAACAAAACTAATACATAAAGCATAATGACTATAAAAATAAATAATTATAAAAGAAACGAGATTTTTAAATAAATATTTAAAAAAAAAGCAATTAAAAATGTTTGAAATTAATAAATAGATGTATATTAAGAAAGGGAATTACATTTTGATCAATAATTATTTTATACTAAGTTCAATTTGTTTTTGTTTTTTTTTATATGTTTGACACATGATAAGGGAGGTATACAAGTTGATGTTCTTATTTCATCCTTCTTATCAGGGAAAAGAATTAACTACAGTACATTCGTTATTCTTTTCACGGGGATAATGTAGTAGGTCAGCCAGCACACGTATTCCAGCACCTGCAATGGGAAAAACAGGTATACAATCAATTTAAACACCTGTACAAATAATAAATTGGTGGACGGAATTTGTGAAATAAACATGGAAATGTAAATAAATTATTACGACGATAACTTTAAAATTCAGCATAAACTTATTTCGATTTAAACTCACTTTTCATATTTATATTTCCCTATTTCATAATTCAATTTTCCGTTCATTTTAAGATTAAAACATTGTGTAAATTCACCTTCTAAATGATGTAAGTAAGCTAAAACTACGAGATTATTACGATAAATAAATAAGGCTTTGGAATAAAAAAACAAACGCTAACGGCATCATCTGATATAAAGTTTTCATCAAAAATGGCCACATTTTTGTCAACTTCGTAAATATAAATTAATTAAACTATTTAAAATATAAAATGTCTTACCAAGTTTTGGAGCATTCAATAAATAAAAATAAGGCCCATCTTTTGACATATAAACTGGAAGAATACCTCGACGCGAACGAATAAAATCGTCTGAAGCATCATTTGGATTTGGTTAAGCGACGATCTGTAGATCCACGCGGACGAAGGCGACGATCACCGCCAGCAATATTGGACCAGGCCGTACTTTGCTGCCTTTCGTAGAACGCATTTCTAGGACCATATCAGAACAAAGAGAACGGAAACAGGTTCACCTACAACGTAAAATCCAATAATTTTATCTTAAAAGTCTTAATTGCTCAAACAAGTTTCTATTAATAATCAATTTTACATATCAAATTTCGAGAATATATATTTAAAAGCATACATCAATTAAAACGTGAAAATTTAAAATATATTGTGCTAAAGGTAATACTATACTTACCCAAATTATATTAGTTATAAGAACTATTAAAGATTTGTTTATTCAATACTGTATAACCTAACTTTATCACTGTTTATTACATGTGCTACACTTTAATATCAATTATTGTCACATATTGCATTATATTTAATATTGAAAATACAGTTTCCTTATTTATATGATTCAACTTGAAGTTACAGTTTCCTTATTTATATGATTCAACTTGAAGTTACAGTTTCCTTATTTATATGATACAACTTGAAGTTACAGTTACCTTATTTATTACAATAAATTTATATTTATTTATTTAATTCAATCTTTTATTTGTGTGGTGTAATTGTTATGTTTGTGCTTTAGAATATTTTTATTACTTTGTGGCTACGGATAATACACCTGACCGACTTAAAACCCTGAGATATTAATTAACATTTGTACTCAGCTCCACCGCAAATAGCTGGTTATCTCATCGGAGAACAGGTAGCGTTGTTTCAACTAAGGATCCTTGTATATTGGCGCCCATAATTAATATTTAAATTCATCGACAGTTTACTCTGTAAGTTTGCATTTATTCGTAAATTATATACACTGTTCTTAGTTTGAACAAACACATATACAAAGACTCTTTACAATATATATATATATATATATATATATATATATATATATATATATATATATATATATTGTTGTGAGGCAAATTACCTCCAACAATATATTTCTATTTAGTTATTTCAAATATAAATAAAATTTTGAAAAATTTAAAAATATTATTATATACATTTTTAAACACTAAGTATAAGTAAAGGAAAATCAAAGGAAATATAAATATAGTATTATGAATAGTTTTTAATATCTAAATTTAGAATATGTAATGAGTTATATGTAATTAATTCTGATGGAAATTGCAATCGATACAAATTTAAACATTTTATAATTTCCACATCATTTCCGTTGTTCAAACAAACCAATGGGAAGATGTGTAGAAGATTTTAAGGGGACGCTTTTGTTTTTAACCGACGTCTATGGGAAGTTGTTATATAAAGCCCATTTTCGAAATATATCAGCCTTGTTCCTAGTCCGCATATTACTAAAATAGATATTTAAAATAATTACAACGATTTAAAGTGTTTAAAATATATTCAAAAGATAGCTTAACGTTTAATTAATTAATGAAAAGTCATTTGAACGGCGTACACCAGTGATTATATAATTTATCATCGAAAGCATCATTTTAAATTTAGAAATCCAACATGGCGACTACCGATTTTTAGTTTTAAAACTATATATAATCATCAATCATCATATATCAAGAAGATTACCTCATTTTGGGAACTTCAAGTAGAAAATTAATCATCCTGTACTTCCTGTCCTTATTCAAGACTAGTATTTTAAGAAATCCTAGAAGAATTACTCAATATTGGAACAATCCCGAAGAATTCCTTCACAGAGCAGCTTAGCAATACCGTTTATGTAATTAAGTCATTCCTGGTCCAGATATAGAAGATCCGAGAGATTTTTCCTGTTACCAGTATTATTTGATGTAATACACAAGATCCTTCCTTTTATCCGGATTCAACTTAACATCCCGATTTAGAAGGTACCTAAAATTACACGCATGAAAGAGTAATCATTTGGTAATTAGTTTAAAATAAATCGATAAACCTTGTCATAGTCGTAACTTAATCAAACTTGGAAACTATTCAGAATACGTTTTTCCATAAACCAAATGGATAATACTTATTACTAATTTAAAGTTTATAGTCCATTCTAGAGCTATCTATCATTTATTTTGGGTCATTTAGATGTGAATTACCTCATCAAGGTAATTCCTTCTCCGTACACATCGGTTATACTGTTCTCAGTGTATTATTGCATCACAAAGTTTTTTTTGATTCATGCATTTTATGTTTTAAATAATTTTTATTTCCTTTGATGCAAACAATCTAACGTTCTGTAGTTTTGTTTTATTACATTTCCTGAAAGAACATATAAACTTAGGTTATGTAGCATAATAATTATAGTGAGTAAGAGTATTGAAAACAAATACCTACCTGTTAAGGTATTCATTATACAATCACCGTATTTGTTACTTTCTTTTCTTAGCATTTTTTTTTTTAAATAAATATTTTATATCACTTTGTCTGAAGAAGAAGTTTTATTTGATTAACCGTAAAAATATATGCTGAAAGATTTCTTTTTTTGTATACCTAATTTAGCGTAGATCTAAATCTAGTTGATTACACTGAGTGAGTTACTTCTGACCTGATATAGATGTCAGCTTGTCCGATAAAAGGTTTAAGTGATCGATAAATATCCTTTCCTAATCGATAAATATCTTTTTATAGAAATTGGTGAAAATAAAGCTTTATTGTTTTTTTATGTGTATGTTTTCTTTCCTCAGCTTTTAGAAACGGACCAATTCACACGCCTGAGATATTTATAAGTTATTTGTAAGAGTCTCATTGATATTACTAAATGTTGTAAACTATATATCATACTGTTGCGGTAGCATTCTACCTCATTGCTTTCGGGGTTAACTACAATATATATATATATATATATATATATATATATATATATATATATGTATATATTGTTACAATCCTGACGAACTATAAAGTGGTTTGTTAAGTTAAATGAATTATAAAAAATAATGATCGGCCAGCTGATTTTAGGTGTAATCGCAGGAATACTATAGATGGCGTAGTTCGGTCGGTAGAGCATGTAAAAGGAAATATGAAATAATATAGAGACTCTTTTATTACAGGATCATCGTGAATATCCCTCACTTATATTTAATCAGATCAAATTTAAATAAATTAATGGCATAGACTGTGCATCACATATTCCAATAAAACACAAATTTTGAAATCAACAAATATATATTATTTATTCAAGCTATAATTCTAGAATACACGGTAAATATCTATACTTCTATTACGGTGAAATACTGAATTAATATTTATGGTTAAATTACATGTGTACAAAATAGGTTATGATATGATCAAAATTAGTTATTATAATACAATAAGTGACACGAAAATGAACAAAATGGTAAATACTACTAAATATAAATGATCTTAAGCTTGAAATTCGAGTGCTGTTATAGCTATTTATATTGTAAGCAAAAATCAAGTTGTTTAAATTAAATGTGCGTGAATTGTTGTAAAATATAATATTGGCGTCTATAAAGGCTGGATTTTAGGTGTAGAAATGATTTATAGAAGTTCTCTATGGCTTCGTTCAGGAGTCCGAAGATCGGATAAGGTTAACGGGAGGTAGAGTAGTGTCAATTTGGGAAGACACTGACGCAGAAACCAATTTGGAACTTATAAAGAAAAGTGTACCCCAAACGAGAGAGAAAGACATAGTTCTTGCATGTATAGACAGGCCGAATAACATTGACTGTAATATTCTCCAGTTGTCTTCTAGCGTCCGTAAGGTGTCGATCGTGTTCTTTGAGTTAATTTTATTACAAAATCAGTTGTTTTCACAACTATTTGGAATAGACGGCCTTTATATCTGTAGGTATTACATTATTTTTCATGAATTTTTAATAGGATTTGTTGAAACATGTACTTTATTTATTATAGATTATTATGTCTAGTTTACCGTCCACATCTGGATGTCGTGATCAAGCAGATGTTGAAATACCAGTGAAAAAAAGGCAAATAATAGCAGAACAATCACGGGAAATCATTCATAACGTGTACAATTTTATCAAAAAGAGAAATATGAATGGTAAATTATGTTTTACTCTTTAAACTGTCATAATGTAATTTTTGTCGTATATTGCAAGCAATGTTGAAATATAACTTATTTATATGTGTAGTTATCTTTGTATTTATGTCATTAGTAACTAAGGGTATTTATGTATAATTATGTCGTAATAAAAGACGACGTGTAAACAACAAATTATTTTTACTCCGAATGAATATTCATAAATTTTCAAATATAATGAATAAAATCTTGGTAAAAGAAGAAAAACTGTGATATATGTAAATGTTTAAATTCTAATGAAAATAAATAATTGAACCAGAAATTGTTGGTTGTATCTCTGTTAAAAATCCCACTTGAAAATAAATAAAATAATAACGCTTTATTATTCATTCAGACAATAGAATGTGTTTATGAAATTATGTTTCATGGCAAACGAACATAATAAATGAAATATGTTGTTTCCGCTGCACACGAAATAAAAATACAAAACGTTTTACGTAAAATTCGAATTTTAAATTGCGCGCTAATTTAGACCCAACCCGACCTATGTTTTTGAGAGCGTTAATACTCAGGTTGCGCGATTCGCTCGCGCAGATTGGTGTCTTGCCAAAGCGATTTTACTCTATGATCCGTTTGAATATTTTAACGGCGTCGGTGCTATCAACGACCTTCGCAAAGAAATGCTATTGTGTTTTTCAGGTAGTTAATATTTTTCGATATCGATAATATTTTTATATTTATAACACTAGTATTCCCGCAGATTTTAAAATTTAAAATAGGAGAAAAATATTTTAATACATTTATTGACGATATGGTTAGGTGACGCTCTCTTTAAAATTATTTTTGTTCCAAAGCCTTATTAGAAATTTTATAAACGTCTTAATTTGTGCTTACTAATTAATTAATATAAAAGGAATTTACATGTTTTTGGAATTATAACTACAAGATTAAATTAATTTATGATTTTACGCATTAATAAAGGTTCATTTTTAATGCTAGATTATGTGTGATATCCCTAGTAAATACTTCGTTTTCGCGGGTTAATACATGTTAAACGACTGTTTGAATGTGAATAAATTAAATATCTTTTTAATTTCGCGTAATTGAATTTAAAAGTGAAATTGACAATGAAAAATAGAAAAAGCAAAATTTTAAAAAATATATAAATTATTTTGAAATAAGCAAAGTTGTAATTTATTGACATTTCGATATTATTTTCACAATATGCGTCCATCTTATCTATTTATATTGTAAGAGGTTGTTTGAATAATTCCTGCTTTATCAGTTTCAGAGGAAAGAATACAACCCCTTGATTGAACTACAACAATATATATTATAAAGACATTTTTAAATTGTTTAAATAAAATACTTCTAGGTATAACTAATTAGATCTTAATAAACGCTAAGTTGCCATGGCAACCAGGCATGAAAACTTTGTCCGCACGATACGTACACAGTGTAGCTAATTAATGATGAAATATGTCGAAAACACCAATATAATAACACTTTGTGTGCCCTTAACTAAAAAAAAAAATTAATATAATTTCATTGTATAAAATTTTTTTTACGCACAATGGTACTATTTCACTTTTAACGAGTGCCTAACACTAACATAAATTGTCAAGTTTAGGAATATGACAGAAGTAAAAAAATTAGACTTAGACAACTGTCATAATTACAAGGTAATACAAATCGTATTATATTTGCGAGCAATACTACTCGACTATCTACACATTTTTAATTAATCGTATTATTTTGCAAGCAAAACTACTCGACTATCTACACATTTTTAATTAAAGTGAATAAATAATGACATCTATTTGAGTACATTACTTATTTAAAGGAAAGTAAAAAAGTACGCAATATTTTTAAACATATTAAGATAATTATTATTATTTATTATCACTTTTCAAAAAAGATTTAAAAAACGCAATGGCTCCAACACTATAAAATGATTTGAGTACTAGAATCATATTTAGCATCCAAACATAAAATAGCTATAGAAGATTTTAATTGGCGAGAGAATATAATAACAAAGTTACAGGAACGAAATAAACTACAGACCCCATTTCAGAAACTTATACACCAAAGTAAGTATATTATTCATTCATGTTGATACTTCATACTATATTAATAAATTAATCTGAAAAGTTTTAAAATTATATTGCTAACTCATCACAATACAACCAAAAAAAAAACTCTTTACCTATTGCCATAATTGATACATTAATGAACCAAAATAATAAATCAACCTTGATTGTGACAATAATGTAAAACTTTAATTATTATATTTATTTACAATAATATACATGAAATATGTTCTTTCCTTTTTGTGTCAAAAGTGTGGTTAAAGCACAAAATTTACCTATAAAAAAAATAATAATTTATTTAAATTAATTGTTATTTAATAAAATATTATATTTACCGTCATTTATTAAACAATTTAAAATTGAAAAATTTTAAAAAACTGACAATAACAAACCATCATAATAGTATATAAAATTCAAATATGGCGCAATTTATTATAAAAGTAAATAGAATAAGAATAAGAGATTACATTATAAAAACAAATGACATACACAAAAATATATTAAAATATCAAAACGTTTTTTAAACATATAGTACCAAAATAGTTACTTAATTATACTTTATTATTATTAAAAATAAATAAGGTATAATTAAGTACCTATTGTTTATTAATCTAATAAATTTTAATTATTTTTTGCTTTTGTAGATGCCAAGAAAATTGAATTTAAAAACACCTAAATGCCTGAAAAGGAAAAACCAAGGGGAAATAAACAATAAAGGTACATAAACTTAAGGATACTTACTATAATATATAAATATTGGAATAATATAAAAATTCTTAAATAAAAAAATCAACACGTTATAATAATTTTTCAACAAATTTAACGATTATAAAAAAAACATTTCATATTTAACTATTGCACATAATAGTGTCACATAACAAGCCAAAAAGGATAAACATTTTATGGAGATCTAATTATTTTACTTTAATAAAGGTGTACCATACAGAAACTCAATATTAGGTTATCTTCTAGAGATCAAGTATTTATCACTAAACGATAAGTCCATATCTAACAATTTTTAATGGCTATACAATACACAACCAAACAAACACTATTTATTTACTCAATGTTAATCATTATTTATAAATTCCAAAAAAGAAATTCAGAATCTTCAATGTCTACACAACAATCGGATTGTCCGTCAGTTGCCAAAGAAATAAATAATGGCCCCGATCAATGCATATTTGATAATGATAGACCTACAAATAATATATGCTTGCTTCACAAAGTAGATATTGAAAAAAACATAGGACAACAGTTAGAGGGTAAGTGAAATTAATATTTTATCAATTAATTTTAAAATATCGCATATAATTTGTTTTACAACACAAAAATATGTGCATGTTGTTAAAAAGAATTAGCATTCTAAGAAATATAGATGCATGTAATTTAAACATATTGTTTTTAATCTAAAAGATCAGTATTATAATAACTTAACATACATATATCTATTTAAATTATAAATAATAAACAATACGCTAAAAATAACTACAAAAATAACAATGAAATTCTCATTCTCTAAAAATTGTAAATAAATCTTAAATCTTATATTTCTTAATGTTAAAAAAACTTTTGATAAGGTATTTTAGAAAAAAAAAAAAAAAGGGTTCGGAAATGAAAATGTATACATGAAGCTAATTTCAATTTTCCAAAGTCTAAATAAAGAAAAACAACAAATATGTTATTTGCTGAAATACAAGAAATATATCATGTATACAAATTTATTCGCTTAATTGTGTCGGTTTTTTTTAACAAATAATTATTGTTAACAAACCATTTCAAACAATATTTTTTCTAGGTCATTTAACATCAGATAATATGGATGATGTAAGCGACCTTGCACCTGCCAAAATTCGAATAACACAAAACAAAATAGGTCAAAAAACAGTTAATAAGTGTACATGTTTTGTAGCAGGACCAGCTAATAGACTATGTCCAGTATTGCAATAAATGCTGGAATATCAATACAAGGTCACGAAATTGAATACAGAAAAAAGGATGTTAATAATGGCAAGTCCATTGTAGGTAAAGAAAAAAAGGTCACTGTATGCAGTAACAATGAATGTAACTAATGTTTTACTTCTTTGCAGATGCTGCTGCTATTAATAATGTGTTACTAGTTATTACTAATAATTACTAGAGCATCTGAACAAGTTTGAGGTTCGCGTTCGAATCTTTTTCCATGCAGAGTTCATCCTTTATATACTCGTTGAGTTCTATGACTTTTCAATGTTCGCGAAGACTCCGTCACCTGTTTGTATTTTATTTTCGATTTACCCTTATTCGTCTTTATTTTTTGTTTAATCTTTTGTCCTTTTAATACTAATATATGGAAATGCATTTCCTGATTATTTCTTTTTTCCTAATGATTTTTCCTCCTTTTTTCGTAAATTAATATTTTCAAAATAAAATTCTTTCTGTTTTCAATTCTTTTCGTCCAATCAGATTTGAATATTGTTTGGATTTACTTCTCGTCTTTTCATTTGCTTTCCCGTATTTTTCGTTCAAACTTAAAATTCACGTGCTGCTATTGATCGTCCTTCGTTTTTGTTCCCCTGCTCTTTCTGCTGCATTTTCTAATCTCAAATCGCATGTACCGTAACCTTATTTTTTCGTTTCTTTTTCTTTTATTCCTTTATTCAGGTTCTGTTCGCTACTTGATGTGATAATGATTGTTATCACATACCCTGGGGCTTCTTTTATCGTAATGGATGGGTTTTATTGTCCGATGGGATGGTTTTATCTAACTTCTTACTTATTGAATTTGGGTTTTCCTTTTCGTTACGTTTACAATGTAAGAAGCTGTTATTAATGCATTTTAAACGTATTGTTTGCAGTTGATATATTTTTTTTATTTGGTTTAGTCTGAGTATTGTTTACATTGGGATTTACTAAAATTTATGACTTGTGTGAATTATATGCCTTATGAGATAAGCATAGATTGTCAACAAGCTATTCTATGAAATATTAGATTTTATATAATCTATCTCCTAATTATTTTATAAATACTGGTTTCTAAACACTGAAATGATTTTGATATTCTTTTTATCTGACACGTAATATTTAAATTTATTAATTAGATTATAATTATTGAATCCTAACCTCAAATTAATTGCATTTGCACATTGAATGTGTAATAACCCCCCGTATTATACAGGTGAACTCAAAGCACAACTTTGACTACGTTTTGTTCTCATTTATTTTCATTTTTCTTGATATTTATATTGTAGTGAAATATCACAGCAATATATATTATCGTATTTATACACTTGATGTTAGTAAACACTTATTCACTACATTTTACACCCTACTAAAATATAGTTTAGACATTTTTCCATTTTAATTATATCATGAAAATGATCCAATCTTGTTTTTATAACACATACACACAAAAAAAAATACAGTGGCAAATTGTGAAAATATTGAATAAATATACACAATAGAACAAGTACTTTATAGGACAGATAAAATGGTGTAATCAAATTTATCAAATAAAAACATTAAATTTGAATTAATAAATATATCGTTAAGAAATAAGTAATTAAACTTCTAGTTTCAAAAAATTCTATTTATTATAAATATCACTTCAATATTGTTTCGCCATACAATGGCTTCATCAGGTGGATGAATACTGAATATGTACAATGCAAGTTAGAATATTTATGTGAAAATTATTGGGTAATGGTGGTGGAAAAATTTTTACAATCTTAAATTTAGTAGAGGGGAGTTGTTTAAATCTAGTTGGTCATTTAAAGCTAATCCTAAACTATTGTATCTATTAATTTCTAAGTTTTCTAACAGGTTAAGTTTTTTACTTTTTCCTTGAACGTGTAAAATTTTGAACTCTATAATAAATCTATGATTAATTTCTAAACAATGATTTGCGAAAGTTGAATCTGTTTTCTTTTCCTTATGGCTTCTCTCGTGTTCTTTCATCCTAATTTTGAATGTCCTCCCCGTTTGTCCTATGTATACCTTATTGCAATCTTCACATGTTAACTTATACACACCAGAGTTTGATCCTTTGTCTATTTTATCTTTGTTATTTTTAATAAAGTTCTGTATAGTATTGTCTGTCTGTCTGAAACAATATTGTAGTGATATTTATAATAAATAGAATTTTTTGAAACTAGAAGTTTAATTACTTATTTCTTAGCGTTATAATGCAGTTTCAACAAGTATCTCCTTTGTCAATTAACTATTTAATAAATATATGTTCATTGAAATTGTATAAGTACTACAAGGTATGACATAACTAGATTTAAAAATATAAAAAGAGTGGAGTAATTTATTAAAAAGAAGCCTGCCGCCGAAAAATTTGGTAAGTTTGTTCTTGTTTGACGAAGCAACAAAATTAATTTTTTAAGCAGTTGTAATTCGTCATCACATTGGTTTAAGTTCAAATTATAGTAATAATTATATGATAGTTCGCCTGTTTTATGAGCTTCTTTTGAAATGGCATCACATACAGATGTCAATAATACAGAACCAACCTGAAAATAAATAAATAATTAATTTTTTTCTGTTACAATATAATGTTTTAAAGTTTCCAAATTATTTAATTGATATTTTAGAGACACTCAGTCCTATAACATTAATATTATGCTCTGTAACATTTAGATGTCCGAATTCAGAAATGAATATCTATTATAATAACATGAATTGTATGAATAGAGCAAGAAAAGAATAAAAACAACAAGTATAGCAGCTGCAGGTATGACGCCATCGGCCGACCGAGTGTTGTGGGGGCGAATCGTTTCCTTTCTTCCGATCTCGTCTAGGCACGTGTTTGTTTGCGCTTGGCTTCAGCAGGTGCTTGTGCAGGTGCCATTTGAGGTTATCGTAAGAAGTACGTGAGTTTTAGAGAAAAAAATTACATCGAAATATGTGGATTATGAAGCTTAACTTTTTGGTTATTTCATCCCAAGATATACTTGAATCCTTGCACGTCGTTTAGGTCGTAGCCTATTGTGCCCTATATCATCTAATGTAAGCAAAGCGACGCCATTTTCTACGCGGTGTTCATATTCCATTGCTCCCATATTCTGCCCTTGCTAATAATGTTTAACATGTTATCTTAGGGTCCCCGTCACTGGCTTCCAATTAATGGTTGCCGTTACAAGCTCCTCTTATTAGCTAGCAATAATTGGAGTTGCCGAGTAGCACGAGTCACACGGTATCGAAGAAAGAGAGAGACGGAAGAGACGTCATCGTCGTCGAGATATCGTCGATCTACATTCCAAAAGTTAGGTTTCTGTTACTAATTATAACGTTTCGAGTAACAAGATATTTTTCTAACATTTTTATCTAGTTTACATATATTAGTATAGTACAAAATATTAACCGGTCAGTTTCGAGTTTATTATTCATTCATTTTGAAAATTTAATATGAATTATTATTTAGTACACTATTTTACTCTGAAAATTATATTTAGCGACATATTTGTTTTGAAAAATATCAAGTCCGTAATATGTTTGTAAACCTTTTTGAGATCTCAGCATACATATATATTATTTTTTTGTTCTGATATAATATTCTGTCTAGTAATATACAGGCACATAAATATTATTATTTCTTAGTTGGTTGTTATTAGTTTTCTTTTATTTAGCTTCCTTGGATGCAACCTGTTTCTACGTGGGTACGTTGTTGCATGTACGTCCTTCGCGTAACTCATAAGCAGCCTACAAAACGCGATAGTGTTCTTTTTAAATATAGATCAATAAAGTTAACAACGTTTTGTTAAGGAACCCACTCGTCTTCACTGAGCTGTATCTGTGGTACTGGTCGGCTGACTTGTAGGTTTAATAGTAACTCGCCCACCAAAGGTAAGTCCAAGGAGGGCTATTGAATTTAGGATATTTAGTAAGACCAGTTTACTTGTTGCAGATTAATAGTTATATATGTTCACAACGTTATATTTTCTAAAATAAATCAAAATATTCTTTCTCAGAATAGTCCTGAAAATAAATCAAAGCAGGAATCAGTATGTAAGGAAGAATCTAAGGATACAATCATACAGCCGTGGTTGTGCGCTATGTAAAATTTAATGGTACTATTTTAAAGATTTTTGGATATTATCACCGATAGAATTTCAGAAGCCATGTATAGAATGTGTTATAGAACTTGTCGCTCAAAATTACGAAGAGGCTACCATGATGGCAGGTCACAGGAGGTATTTTCATGAGCATGCAAAACTCAAGTAGATATTTCAAAGAGCCATCCGTATCTGTTTGTTGTTTTACACATAAATTAAATTTAGTTACTTGACAGAGTATTGGTCTTACCAAGGATTCCAAAGTTTTTTTAGGTGACTTTAACAGGAACTTATTCTTCTAAGAGAACTCCAGTCCTGGATATCCATGTTCAAAAGAAATTTGCCAAAATGGCCCCCCTCTCCCTCCTTAACACTTTGGAAATTTTGCGAGGACTTAAAAGAACTGTTTAAATTTTGGACAAAAAACTATGGGATCCTGAATCCGCAAATTTTTCAAGGGGTTATTTACAGTTTTTGGAGAATTATGTTAATTTTCATTTTTGTTGAGCGCGTTTCCAGAAATTTTGCCTCTCATCCAGTTTTATTTGATATCATACAAAGTAAATCGAATGAAGTTAGCTTCTGCGTTTAATATATTAATGCATTTGAGAATCGATTAAATCAAAAAAGAAAACTATTTCAACATAAAACATTAAATTCGAATATGGAATCAACAATGCAAATGAATCGGGGTTACCCTCAATTATATTTATAAATTTTGGATAATATTTTTAGGTTTCAGAATTTTAATAAATTGAAGCTTTTGAATGATTTGTTAGCAAGTACAACAAAACTCGTTTTCCAGAGAAAGCTTTTAATAGCCTAAAACTGAATTATACCAATTTACGAAGGATGTCTTTTTAGTGTTGCATATAGCCTCGTAGCCGTATATAGGCAGTCATAAAACGTCAGATGTCAAAATTAATCTCAAACCGTTGTTAACCTAAATCTAAAGTTTCATCGAGATATAGCAAGTGATTTAGTCATAGTAAACTTTTAAAGTTTATAATTTCATTAATTGAGGTAGCAGACACTTCTTGGTGAAACATTTTGCAATTAACAAATTAAGTATAAAAAAACACACTTGGCTCTTTCACAATTTTTAATAATTAGATATATTTCTAACATATGTTTCAGCTGTTATGCCATTGTCAAAGAGGATCTTAAAACTAACTTACAATACGTGCCCCTTGTAACTTTTATATCTATTTTTTAGTGCTGGGGTGATGGTTAAGACATATTTACAATCGTGTCTATTATGGGGGTGTTAATAAATTCTAACTGTGTATTTGTAATTATTATATTTTGTTTTTGTGCTTTTTTAATTTCTAGTATTTCTAATAAGACTAGTCTTCTACTTTTTATTGCGTTATGTAACACAGTGGAGCTATTAATATCAGGCAAATGGCTTTGTTCGATACAGTGTGTCGAAAAACCAGTGTTTTTAATACTATATTTTACGTCTCTTATGTGTTCGGATATGCGTTTTTTAATGGATCTACCACTTTGCCCTATATATATAGCTTCACAGTCATTACATTTTATTGTGTATACTAATTATTTGTTTCAATTAAGGCACTGACTTTTTAAAAGATTTTTTATTATTATATAAAATTTACATGTGTTTCTTACTAATGCTAATTACTGACTGACTGTATATGTTAAAACAGAATGTATTATAATATGTAATTAAAGATAAAAATGCATGGTTGACAAAAGATAAGCAAGTACATAGAACATACATATGAGTAGCAAGAGATGTCTTATTTATCTAAATGCTGTGTTCACATAATTCCTCCCTGCGAAGTCTCAACTACGCAGCTTCGCGAGTACGTTGAACGTTCGGCAACATGATATCCCTGGTAGAATTTTCTATCTTCTTTCCTCTTGATTTATTTTCTTCTTTTTTCTGAAACAATTTCTGCTTTCTAATTTCTTATAACATATAAATATAAAAATTATACAAATTAATATATAAAGGAGTATTGTCCATAAATTGGGATGTCTTGAAATTCTGTTGAAAGTTATTCCTGGTTGATTTTCGTATATTTGATCTTGAATAGCTTGCAAATCATCAAGTCTAACATTTTTAATATCGACTTTTATTTTAGTGTCTGATACAAAATTGTTTTCTGTTTCTAATTTTGGAAACAGTATTGGAGAATATTTGTTTACATATTCTGTATTTATTATTTCTTCACGAGCTGTACTAATTCCGCATTCGACTGGAATTTCTATTAAATATGTACCATTTACTTTAAAAGTTTCTTCTTGTTGTATACAATGTAATTTAATAGTTTCTTTCTTCGGAAATATACCAATCCATAAAATTGAATTTTCGAGTTGAATTATTAATGATTTTGTAATTTCAAAATTTCTTTGAATACATGTTGATAAGTTTTTAGAATTTAACAACTGTATTTCGCATGGATTGTGATCCTTGATTTCATAAAGTTGTGTTTTTCCACAAATGTAATATTGTGATTTGATCATTGTACAACTATCGCTTAGAAATGTATAATAAAATTCATTTTTTAATAAATATTTATTTTGAGTAAGTATCGTCTTAAATTGACCATCGATAAATACTGGAATTGAGTAGAGGTGATAATAATCAAATACATTGGGATACATCACAGGTAGATTTAATAAATAGGTTATTCTATTGTTTGAAACATAACATTCGACTTTTATAATACTTTTCAAGATTCCTATATTCTCAAGAGTAATAGCAAATGGAATTTGTTCTTGTTTAATTCGTTTTTGTAAATCTATCATTATATTATATAAATCAATATTTCTTATAACACTGGGATGTAGAATGTTTAATTTTGAAAACGTAATTGAATTCTGTATTTCTTGTAAAATAGAATTAATTATTTCGTATATATTGATAAATTCGTTTAAAGTTTCTGTTATTATTATAGTACCAAGACTATCAATATGTTGTTCTAGAATCGTAGCAATACGTAAAACTTTAAATTTTAATATTTGTTCATTATGTGATATCTGTCTTATTGACTCATTGAATTTATTAATTATGCTTAATGATATGGAATTTTGTTTCACAATATTAGATGCTAACTTCATTTGATTATCTTGAAGTTCTCTTATTAATTTATCGTATCGTTTTCCGTCATTAGCGTCTAAGTTTCCTGTTATTGCTTTAAAGATTGTACCTAATCCGTCAACTATACCTCTTTTAACTCTATGTGTCGGAGGAATAATTTCATTTAAGTTATGTGTAACTTGGTATTTCGTTAGGTTTAAAATTTTCAAATAATTTATTACAGTAATTGTACGATTTAATTTAAGAAAAGTATTGTTCATTAAATTTGCTGAGAGCTCGTCTAATTTATTAATTTCAATTATTAAAGGATCGAGATCATAATAGTGTATCAATTTATGTGTATATTCTTGAATTTTTGCTGTTCCTAATTTCAATGGTATGATTCCTGGATTATTTTCCAGATTTTTCATCGTAATTTTATCTTCGAAGGCGAATGCAATATTAATTCTGAAATGATAGTAATATAATAATAATATGTTTTAATAATATATTAAAAGTACTTATGTATAGATTATATATAAAAGGATATTTTAAGTATTTTAAGTGCTAAAATTATAAGTTTTCTTAAGGGGTCGTTTAAGATTATCTGTGTGTACTTTAGGCTGTTCAGGTGTAGAAATTGTATTTTGTCCTTCATTTATTTGTTTTATTACTGTTGGCTTATTAAATTTATTTGCCAATTTTTGTCGTGCTTGTTTTTTCACATAAGCTTTAGTTTCAGGTTCAAATAAATTTGGGTCATCACGTTCTTGGTTTACCTTAGTAATATATTTCGTTTTGTTTTCTATAAGATTTTCGTTAATTTTTGAATAGAGTAACTTTGTTTTTTCTCTGTGTTCGTGTATGTAATTACTAAGTAACATTTGGGTTAAATCTATATTGAATACATTGCTTTCGTCAATATGACCGTTTACTATATCTATCGGTCGATATTTAGTAGAGGAATGAATCGAATGATTGTATGCTAATAAGGCGTATATCATTTTTGATTGTACTGTTGATTCTTGGAATCCTTGAGCATTTAACAATCGTATATGTTCAATTATTGTTGAATGGAATCGCTCAATTAAACCGTTTGACTGTGGATGATTGGGAGAACAAAAATGAATTTCGATTTTGTGTAATTTTAATAAATCGTTCATGATAGTATTTTTAAACTCTCCGCCATTATCAGTCGTTATTAGTTTTGGTATACTATGATGTGAGAAAAATAAGATTAAGTTATCGATAATTTCTGTTGGAATAAGAGATGATAGTTTATATGCTTGAGCGTATTTTGAAAACGCATCAACTATAGTTAAAAATTTGGTTCCCTGTAATGTAAAAGTATCTAAATGAATTACTTCAAAGGGTTTTGATGGTGTTGGTGTAATTTTCATTTTTGTTTTTATGGGATTTCGTTCATATTTGCATTGTTGGCAAATTTCACATTCATTAATAAATGTTTGTATTGATTTTCGCATGTGAGGCCAATAATATAATTTCTTAATTTGTTGTTCCGTTTCTTCTATACCGCGGTGGTTAGTTTTTCCTTCGTGGTAATTTTGGATAGTTTCTTTAATATCGTTTTTATCAATGACATCTATAAGTTTAATTGTACAGTATTTAAATTTTAGTGAAGGCCAAATAAAGTGTTTATGTAAAACATTACAAAAAGGTTCATAAATATCAGGGTTCTCAAAATATAAGTGATAATTAACTTTTGAAGTTATGTATTCTTTTATAAATTTTAAAACATCATCTTCGAAATTATTTTTTGAAATTTGAACATATATTCGTTGTTTATCTTCATACAATTTAGTTATTTTAGCCTTTGCAGGACTATGAGCAACTGTGTTTATAATTATTTGATTTGAGCCGTAATTTACTGGTGACTCTGATATTTGAATATCAATAATAGGGTTTTGTTCTTGATTTGAATGAGCAGTGACGTCATCTAAATCTAAAGCGTAATCATTTGCTTGTTCGTCCGGTTGAGCTATTAAAGAAATATTATCGGGTGGTTCATTTTGATTATTATTAGATACATTGAAGTTTTTATTAAATTGTTCTATGTATTCGAAAAAATTGTTTGTTTCTTTGGTATGAATTTCTATACGTGAAAGAGCATCTGCGTTAGTATTTAATTTACCTTTCTTATACGTTATACAATAATCGAATTCTTCTAGTTTTATTCGCCATCTTAATAATTTCGAATTAGGATCTTTCAGAGAGAACAACCACTGTAGGGGTTTGTGGTCGGTAATTATATTAAATTTTCTGCCGAAAAGGTATGGTCTGAAATATTTGGTAGCCCATACGATTGATAATAATTCCTTTTCAATCGTGCTATATCGTTGTTCAGATTCGTTTAGTGTACGTGAGGCGTACGCAATGGGTAAATCTTTCCCAATAGGTCCTTGTGATAACACAGCACCTAACGCTACGTTACTAGCATCGGTTGTTAAATTAAATGGTTGGCTAAAATTCGGATATTGCAGGATGGGTTCATTTATCAAAAGGTTTTTACAAGTTTCAAAACAGGACTTAAATTCGTCATTGTGCACTATTGTAGCACCCTTTTTCAAACATTTAGTTAAAGGCTTTGTTAGTTTTGCGAAATTGTTAATGAAACGTCTATAGTAACCTAATAATCCTAAGAATCCTTTAATTTGTTTTGTCGTTTTGGGAATAGGATAGTTTTTTATTGCAAAAATTTTATTTGGGTTAGGTTTTACGCCTTCAGGAGTAACAATATGGCCAAGAGATATGCTACTTCCTTTCTTAAAAATTCAGATTTGTCTAATTGAATTTTGAAATTTGTTTCTCTAAGTCTTTGAAACACTGTTTTTAAACTATTAATATGTTCTTGTAATGATGTAGAGAAAACAATTATATCATCTAAATATACTAGGCAATGTTCGTTCTGAATACCACGTAAAATATTGTCCATTACCCTTTGAAAGGTAGCGGGCGCGTTCTTTAAACCGAATGGCATTCTGAGGAATTCGAAATGTCCGCTTTCTGTGTTAAAAGCTGTCTTAGATACATCTTGTTCGTGCATCTCAATTTGATGAAAGCCACTAGCCAAATCTAGAGTTGAAAAATATTGACATTTACCTAATTTATCAAGTAAATCGGTAATGTTTGGTAGAGGATATTTATCGTCGATTGTCTTTTCATTAAGTTTACGGTAGTCGACGACGACTCGCCATTTTTGTTTGCCAGATGCATCAACCTTTTTCGGAACTATCCAAATAGGGGATGACCAGGGTGAATGACTTGGTCTAATAATATTTTGATCTAACATATTCTTAATTTGGTTTTCAACTTCTTCTTTATGAATAAATGGATATCTATAACTTTTTGTATAAATAGGTATTTCATCATTTGTGCGAATTCTATGGGTGACTTGGTTTGTAAAAGTTAATTTACTGTTTTCAACATAAAATATATCAGAGTAATCTTTGCATAAGTTTTCAATTTGAAATTTTTCTTCTGAATTTAAATGATTTGTACGAATTTTTGAAAAATTAAAATTTTGTTTTGGAATATTATCAAAATTGTTTAAATTTATTTCTTGTATTTCTTTTCGAATAAATGGTTCTACTCTAATTGGTTCAGAAAAATTTAATGTTATTGGTTTTGTCGTATTATTTAATATTGTAGTAATAGCTATGCCGTTATTTGCTATCGTTAAACATTCGGGAATTTCACAATTATGAATCTTTTGATATGGTATTATTATCTAGCCATTTTTAATACTCGTTTTTATTTTGATTATTTGTTTTGTGCGTGCATTAACCGTTACAAGGTTTAAATCATTTTTTAATTTTTGATATTGTACCTTCATTTGTGCATACGGTGTTTTAAGAATACCTGATGCAAAATCTACATTGGCTTGTAATAATTTTAGATTATCTAATCCGATTAGTCCATGGAAAATGTTATGAAATTTAAATAAATGAAATTTTAACTTGGTTTGTTGTGGTAATTTAAATAAATTTGAAGCTGGCATGAACATACTATATTTATGAGCAGACTTCTGAAATACTGTTGAAACTATAAAAGGATCATCATATATATAATTAGAATAAAATTTATAAGCAAGATCTGGATCGATGAAAGATTTAGTAGAGCCAGAATCTATTAAAAATTTTAAATTATGTTCGGGTAGTACTATATATGGTAATTCACTTTCATTAGTGGTATTAAAAGATATAATATGGGGTTTTACGTTTGATCGGTTGTTTGAGGGGGTTTGTGAAAATTTTCATGATAATATGACTCGTCAATGTTATCGTTTGCCGTTTGTGAATCTTCTAAAAATTCTTCATTATTTGAATCAGAAATTTCGGGAATTAATTCTGAATTCTGAAAATCATAATTAATATCGGATGTCTCATCTACGTCGTTTATGTAAGTATTGTAAAGTTGTTCAGAATTGAAATTTCTTTGCGAGTTTTGGGTTATTGGTCTCGAATAATTATTAGTTTGCCTGGTCGTAACACTCATAGGAGTGGGTGTTGGTAAATTTTTATGTTGACCGGGTCTAAATACGTTTTGGTTTGGTTTTTGGTGTGGTTGTTTAAATACTTGCGAGTTTGTAAAAAATCTCTGAGGTGTAATATTTGGTCTCGGTTGTATAGGAATAGGTTGTGAAGGGAATTGATTAGTATTACGTGTTTGATTGCTAAAATTTGGATTAAAATAGGGACGTTGAAAATTTGAATTTTGTTGAATGAAAGGTCTTTGTTGTGTCGGTCTTATTTGTGTAAAATTTTGCTTAATTTGCGGTTTACCTGTTAAATTTTGAAAATAATGTATATTTTCTTCCTGATTAATAAATTGTAACGCTTCGTTTAAACTACTAGGTTTCATGCAACGAATAGTTGTTCCTAATGGTTCTTTTAATCCGGCTAAGAATGTTTTTAAAGTTAACTTATTATATAAATCACGTTTTAATACTTTTGCTTCTTCAGTTGTTTCATGCATATCAATATATGAACATAATAAATTCAAAATTTGTAAACATCTATCAAAAAATTGATGAGGTTTCTCGTTTGGTGATTGCCTCATTAAAATTAAATCTCTATTAAGACATATTTCATCTCTTTGATCAGCAAAATTCCTAGTTAAAGTTTGTTTTAATTCGTTCCAAGTAGTAACACTTTGTATATTGACAACAAGTTTTGCATTTCCTTTTAATTTACCTATCAATGAGTGAAGTAAATAAATATTTTGAAAATTATCTGGTTCGTTATTATTATAAAAATGAGTAATTAAAGTTTCACATGTTGCTATGAATCTACTGAGTTCAATTGGGTTACCATCAAACTCTGGTACTGTATTTAAATACTCTGGTTTGAAATTATTTGCCATTTTAATAATTTTAATATTACTTGTATTTTCTTGAATAGTATTGTCGTGTAAATTATTTTTTTCTAATATTTTTAAATTTGTATTTTCGTCTGAGTCAGTTTGAGACGATATTTGTAAATTTTTAAATAAATTTTCTAGCGACATATAATACAATAATCGTACTCACATTAGTAGAGTCAGCGCCGTTTTCATCTTAATTATGAAAGTCCGTTACAAGGGTCCAGCGATTTTTGTCTGCTTCCTTGAACTTCTTCTCGCAAGAAAGGACGATTTTCTTCCGTTCTTCGTATGATTTGGAGATAGATATTCAGCGGGTTCACGATGAACTGTATCTCGATGTATGAGCCACTTCAGACACTAACTTCCAAATTTCACACTGGATTGCCGATTAATCGTAAATACGAAATACTTGTTCGATACAAATATTCGACAAAATCCGACTGACTGCGCCAATTATTTGTTTCAATTAAGGCACTGACTTTTTAAAAGATTTTTTATTATTATATAAAATTTACATGTGTTTCTTACTAATGCTAATTACTGACTGACTGTATATGTTAAAACAGAATATATTATAAAATGTAATTAAAGATAAAAATGCATGGTTGACAAAAGATAAGCAAGTACATAGAACATACATATGAGTAGCAAGAGATGTCTTATTTATCTAAATGCTGTGTTCACATAATTTACTCCTGATTTTTCTATATGTTCTATTTTATCTTTGTTATTATTTAAAGGAAAAGGATAAAGGAAATACAGTCACGATATTAGAAAGATCTAAATACAATGATAAAATTTATGAATTACTCAACACAAATGAATTCAAAAAATTAAAAAACGACCCCACTAATAAATACCAAACCAAAATAAGACAGCTATTAAATAATAACAGTAATCTGAAAAACAAAAACTTAACAGTAATGAACCCGAGTACCCCAAGGTTATATGGCCGACCGAAATTACATAAAAATAACACCCCAATGAGACCTGTAGTATCATATGTAAATGCACCCTCATATAAACTATGTAAATATTTAAGTAAAACATTACCGGAAAAAATAAAGTTCAAATCCGATTATGCAATAAAAAACACTATTGAATTAACCAATAAATTAAAAGAAATCACATTACCAAATAACGCGAAATTAGTATCCTTTGATATTAAAAGCCTGTTCACTTCAATACCAATACAAGAGATAAAAAAAATAATAGAAAACCAAATTAATGATAATATTTCAGACAACATAGAGAAAACACAATTAAGAGAGTTATTAAAGTTAATCCTAGATCAAAATTACTTCAAATTTAATAATGATATATATTCACAAGTAGAAGAATTACCTATGGAAAATCCTCTCAGCCCAATATTGGCTAACATTTATATGCATAACTTCGAAATAGATCTATTTAACAGAAATAACAACCTAATCAAACAAATCCTTTTCTGGGCCAGGTACGTCGATAATATAATTTGCATCTGGACAGGTACAGACAGACAACTAACAGAATTCTTGAAATTATTAAACTCATTAAACCCCAAAATACAATTCAAAATAGAAAAAGAAGAAAATAAATTAAATTTTTTAGATATTTCCATATACAGAAACAAAAACAATCTATCATATAAAATTTACAGAAAACCAACATTTGCAGATAATATAATACATGCGGAAGCGAAACAAGATACTAAAATAAAAATGTCAACATTCCATAGTTATATACATAGAGCAACTCACATACCATTGAATACTGATGCTTTTAAAGAAGAAATAATATATATTAAAAAAATAGCAGAAAATAATGGATACAATCCCAACATAGTAGACAAAATATTAAACCGAAAAGAACAAAAGAATATTCAGAAAAAATTCTTATATCCGGAAATAAAAGAAAATAAACCCATTTGGCACGCAATTACATATATTCCCCAAATCACAGACAAAGTAAACAAAATATTAAGAAAATTAGATATTCAAATCATATGTAGCAATAAAACAAAATTAGGTACAATGTTAAATAATAACAAAGATAAAATAGAACATATAGAAAAATCAGGAGTATACACAATAAAATGTAATGACTGTGAAGCTATATATATAGGGCAAAGTTATTAAAAAACTATTAAAAAACGCATATCCGAACACATAAGAGACGTAAAATATAGTATTAAAAACACTGGTTTTTCGACACACTGTATCGAACAAAGCCATTTGCCTGATATTAATAGCTCCACTGTGTTACATAACGTAATAAAAAGTAGAAGACTAGACTTATTAGAAATACTAGAAATTAAAAAAGCTCAAAAACAAAATATAATAATTACAAATACACGGTTAGAATTTATTAACACCCCATAATAGACACGATTGTAAATATGTCTTAACCATCACCCCAGCATTAAAAAATAGGTATAAAAGTTACAAGGGGCACGTATTGTAAGTTAGTTTTAAGATCCTCTTTGACAATGGCATAACAGCCGAAACATATGTTAGAAATATATCTAACAATAAAAAATTGTGAAATAGCCAAGTGTGTTTTTTATACTTAATTTGTTAAAGTTTATAAGTTCGCCAAAATATGGATTTGAGTCGGGAAAATTTTTGCGTAATAGTTTTTGACAATTTTCAGAGAGGATTAACACAATAACAATATCTTGCTGAGTTGGTTTCTGTTTTTGAAGATGAAAGACCATATCAATCGACAATTTCACGTTGGTGCTGTGAATTTCAACGTGCACGCACCAGTATCAGCGACGAATCAAGAACAGGTCCCCCAAGAACAGCAATCACTTAGAAAAGCATCGATACTGTGCGTCGCTTAATTAACGAAGATGGACATGTGACATATCGTGAAATTAAGACATCCATGGGTATTTCAAAGACCTCAATCTAAACGATTCTATATGATGAACTGGGTGTGAGAAAATTTAGTTTCCTGTTGGATTCCGCATCTTTTAACCGAAGAACAAAAGTCGGCTCGCGTTAATTGGTGCCTAAAAACTTTGAGGCGGTTCAATAACGGAAACTCAAAAAACGTCTATAGCTTTGTGAGTGGCGATGAATCATGGATTTATTTCCATGAACCCGAAAATAAACGCCAGTCCGCTGTTTGTCTTTCAAGATAAAGAGAATCCGACAAAAGCTATCCGTTCGCGAAATGTGTCGAAAAAGATGGTCACAACGTTTGTTTTAAAATCATATCATACAATTCCTTTGCATGATCAAAGAACGGTTAAAGCGGATTGGTACAAAACCGTTTATTTGCCAGAAATAATCGCCGTGTTCTGAGAAACTAACCCACAATGGCGAATTATTCTGCATCATAACAATGCGAGTTCGCACACAGCTCGAAAAACTGTCCTGGGTTTTTGGTTCCGACCTAAGTCCCAACCATTTTTTTACGTTTCCAAAGATCAGATCAAGAATGAAATGCGAGGTCGACGATTTCAGTGCAATACTAAAATGATATTACCTGAAAAGTTTAAAAATCTAAAACTTACTTTTTGATTTTATCTAAATTTATCACGGAAATAATATCTTAAAACATATATACGTACCACTGCAGAAATCATTATAGCGCTCGTCCAAACATGACTAGAAGATACTGATTCGAACGGCATTCGTACTCCTGATTTGAAGCCAACCAAGAATAAGCAAATGTAGTTGACGAAAGTGAATAATATGGCCCAACCAAAGGTCCGATTAAAGTGACAGGTTAGCTCGGACAATCGAGCATGTATTATTGGAATATCTTCAACTATATTTTCCAAATTCGTTCTAACTTCAATTTCAAATTCGTTGGAGCAAAATCGATGAAATGCATTTCGCAACAAGTCATTAGTAACAGTAATTCGTTCTCGAATTTCTTTTAGTAAAGCATACACGCATACTGTAAATACGTTGATACGGTATCTATAGAACTGATCGAAATAGTAATATTTTATGTAAATATTTCTGCTAGGAGTCCACGTATTTATGTCGTAACATAACATGGCCAAGGCAAACAAGTGCAATATAATTAGATCTCTAAATCGGTGAATACTTTTTTCAGATGTTTTGTTATATTTGAAAATTATTTTATCTATTCCTTCCATATTTTCTACGAAAATCTCTCTAAACTTATTATTATACACTATTGAAGTCAGTGTTATAGATATGTTACAAGCAGCTTCAATTACTGTATTTAAAGTACCAACAGTAATGGCATAGCTTCCAATTGTGAATACATCTTTGAAACTCGTTAAAATCCTACCGTAGATTTCATAAGAAAAAGTAGATAATGTTAATACTAATAGGAATAAACAGTAAGTATTCATTATTGCTTCGTTCTCAAATGGCAGAATTGCAAAAATCTTCATTAACCATCTAAAATACTTTAATTGAAAAAAACTAGGACGTAGCATGTTGATATTGTCGCATAGAAAACTATAATGTTCATTCTATCGTTTTCAGCTTAATGTAAAATATTGATTATATCTAACAATTTGTCAGTGTTTGATTATAAGTAATTATTGTTTTACCATCTTGAACTGCGTATCGATTATTCAATGTAATTAGGTAAAATATTGTAAGTAATTATTTTTGATTCGGATTAGGGCATGGGATATTTGAGATATACATTATATGCTTTTATAACCAGATTTTACGTAGGAAAAGTTAAACTTATAAGGAAAATCTCCAAAGAATTGAATGAAACTTGCCAGTTAAGGCGGTTTGTCATCTAACGTGAACGTAGAGTCCGAAGGGGGCGTATCACTGTAAAGCTCATCTTTTGCATGAAGAAGTGACGGTAATGTAGATCTCGGTTTCCGGGTTGGAACCGCATTGAGTTAGGTGTAATTGCCAACGTTTCGTCCACTGTTTCAAGGGACATCTGCAGGGCTGTACGTAGATGTTCGTCGTTTCGCAGTAGCTTGAAGAATGCTATGACAGCTATATGAGTCCTTTTGATTTTGTTTGGTGGTCGAAGTTGCCTCCATTTCCACTCCAATTTCATTACCCGGGGTTGTGTATGTTTTGTGTTCTTGTGTGTAGTTGTGTGTTTGTGTGTTTACGATTGTTTATCCTATATGGAATGCTGTGTGTTTTGCTACATTTTTGTGTGTTTGTGTTGACCTCTGTTTATCTGTTAATTTTTGATTTTTTTCGCGGCTAATTGGATATCGTTATCCTCTGCGCGTCTTTTAATTTGTTTAAGTCCGTCTTTTTTAATTAGTCTCCGTTTTGGGTTTATTATTTTCCTTATTGTGGGGTTTTCGTGTGACTTTATTGTTTCTATTGTTTTTAGTGTTCGTTTGCATATTATTGTTTCCAGTGTTTCGAGTTTCGTCTCTTTATGTATCTGTGCGTTTGTCATGTATCGTGGTGCATTTATCGCGAGTCTAATAACCTTGTTTATTTTCCCTTGTACCGATTGTCTTTGCTTTTCGCTGGCTTGATGCCATATTTCTCCGGCATATGTTGCGCCCGCGAGTATTATCGTTTTTATTATTAATATTTTATTTTCCAGTGTTAGTTTGCTTTTGCCGTTTAGTATCGGGTACAGTGCGTGTGTTGTGAACCCTATTTTTCGTTTTATTTCTTTAATATGTGCCGTGTATGTTAGTTGTGAGTCCATTGTGACCCCGAGATATTTAACTTTTTCCTGCCAGTGTATTGTGTGACCTTCGAGTTTGACTTCGTCCGGCCTTTTGTGTCGTTTTCTGTGTTGGAAGTAAATTGCCGCGGTTTTTAATGGGTTAATTTTAATTTTCCATTTGCCGTACCAGTCCTTTAGGAGGACTAGATTGTTTTGTAACTGTTTGTGTATGTACGATGTTCGTCTGCTGCTTAATTTTAAATATTTTGTGCACTATAACTGTCTGTACGTACATATAAATTATAAATTAATATCACAAACAAAATGATGAAATATTCGTTTATTGATAACCGCTTTTTTAAAGCTGTGTGAATGGTAATCCGGAAAGTATTAGGACTTTCTGAAAAGAAGATTCAACTATCTAACGAAATATACAATGTGTCCGGGAAAATGTGGGAAATCTCTCGGATTCAGATAGAACATTAAAAAATAAGATGACAAGTTCCCATAATTTTTTTCCTAGCGGCCCTCCCTACGGAGATACGGCCTCCTAAAGGACGCCACTGGAAATGAATTTTTCTTGAATAACTTTTAAACTACTCATTATAATTTAATGAAAATTTAATATGATAAACAGTAGTAAGGACCTCTTAAAATACTGCCCTTAAATTTAAATTAGCTTGTTTAGTTTACCAAGGGTGGACTAGGTTGTACATTTTAATGCTTACATTTTTAACACCCTGTATGATAAGGAGTTAAAAAAAACATATTTGGATACCTTGAACATTAAGCTAAAGAAAAGGTACTCTTGTTCATTGTCGATAAAATGAACCGTTTTCGAGGAAAAAAAAAATAAAAGAATTAATGTTTTATTTCTATTAAAAAGAACCATGTTTTTTATTTTTTTTTTGTCTGCAACAAAGTGTGATACAAAAGTCATTCCAGGAACAAAAAAGTTTTAGTAGGTTATTTAATACGACAAAATTACAAAGATTCTTAGAAATGCAGTTTTGTCCCAGAAAGGCACCTTAACAAAAATTATGTTTAGAAATGCACTCACTAAAGCTTGCAACGATTGAACTTAAATACGATAATTAGAAATAATCAATTAAAAACTTCATAAGTGGGTTCAACTTGGGCTCCGTGAACTCTGATACACACGCGGGCACGACGAATAGAGGACTGCTGTACTCGCCACAACAACCCAGCATTGTTTCTTATCACATCACAATGAAATGTGATTCTCTGTAAAAGTTCCTCCCAAGTATCAACCGGAGAGGAATACACCAAGGTTTTGAGATGACTCCACAGGTGAAAATCCATTGGCGTTAGATCGGGAGACCGTGGAGGCCAGGCAATGGGACCTCCTCTGCCTATCCAATGGTTTCGATAGACGTTATTCAGGTGGTCGCGTACAGCAACGCTAAAATGAGGTGGGGCCCCATCATGCATAAAATACATGCTTTGGCGGGTTGCAAGTGGCAAATGCTCTATTGAATCCAGAAAAGCGTTCTGAAGGAACTGTAAATAAAGTTCACCATTCGATCGTGGCGGCAATACGCATGGTCCAATCAAAAAATTGCCAATTATTCCTGCCCAAACATTAATTGATTGGAACTGATGTTGATAATGATGAGCGACAGTGGCATGAGGGTTTTCATCAGCCCATACATGCGAGTTATGTAAATTTACAATACCATTTTTGGTAAACCCTGCTTCATCGGTAAAAAGAATAGTGCTAATGGAGTTTGGGTTTGTTCGTTGTTGATCTAACAGCCAGTTTGCGAACTGGATTCTACGAGGAAAATATTCAGGAAGTAGTAGATGCACTTTTTGCAGATGATAAGGGTAAAACAACTGTTCTTTAAGTACTTCATGAATTGTCGTTTTTGACGTATTAAGCTGCGCGGCTAATCTTCGAGTGCTTATTGAAGGAGTATCACCTACAGTATCCAAAATATTTTCCTCCAATTGCACCGTACGTACTGTTCTTCTCACACCAGCATCAGTACATTTTTTCGCAAAACTTCCTAAAACATTAAAGAAAGTCAATAATGTTACCTTATTAACTGGAATCGCCCACCAGTCTCTCTTACACGTTGGTCAAGTCGCTGAAATGTTTTCTGATTTGGAATATTGCGATTACGATATCTTTCTTCATACAACCTTCTTGCTTCCAAAGCATTGCAACATGCAAGACCGTACATAAGATGCATATCTGCATACTCACTAAATGTGTGTCCCATTATCAAATTAAATTTACCAAGATATTCAAAATTCAATAAATTAATATCGAAGTAAAGGATCAACGTGTTAACAATATGAATGAAAGATTACAAGATTTAAAATTTACATGTCAATGCAAGATATTTATTAATTCGTGGGTCCATAGTAACGTTTGTAAAAGCAATGCGTTTTTTAGTACTGAAAACAGTTTTATTTCAGACGTTTGTATTACACTTTGTTGCAGACAAAAAAAAATAAAAAACATGGTTCTTTTTAATAGAAATAAAACATTAATTCTTTTATTTTTTTTCCTCGAAAACGGTTCATTTTATCGACAATGAACAAGAGTACCCTTTCCTTTGGTTTAATGTTCAAGGTATCCAAATTTGTTTTTTTTAACTCCTTATCATACAGGGTGTTAAAAATGTAAGCACTAAAATGTACAACCTAGTCCGCCCCTGGTAAATTAAACAAGCTACATAATTTAAATTTAAGGGCAGTATTTTAAGAGGTCCTTACTACTGTTTATCATATTAAGTTTTCATTAAATTATAATAAGTAGTTTAAAAGTTATTCAAGAAAAATTGATTTCCAGTGGCGTCCTTTAGGAGGTCGTATCTCCGTAGGGAGGGCCGCTAGGAAAAAAATTATGGGAACTTGTCATCTTATTTTTTAATGTTCTATCTGAATCCGAGAGATTTCCCACATTTTCCCGGACACATTGTATATACATACAAACAATAATTTTACACGTTTCTTAAATTAAAAGAACAAACAGTGGAAAGTGTATTATAAGATGATGTGAACCTTTGAAAATGATTCTTTCTTGGCAACCTTATATAATTTTGTACGCGTTGTGTATAAAGTTATAGTCATTTTTCCCTTATTATAATTTTCAGCAATAATTAAACACTGGATAAACAATCAATTCATAGTACAACTAATTTTAAGAAATTTTAAATATTTTAGTTAATTTTTGAATGATTTTATATATTCATGTTGAAATAACAGGATCTTGGGCTTCTCAGTCAGTTGTCTCAGTCAGTTGTCATTTAGTTAAAAATGACAACAAATACCTATGGGCCAATACTTCTACACTAAACCAATAAATAGTAGCTTTCCCGTTCTTACACTTATTATACGGGCTACATCAGAAGAAGCATCATAGTTTGCATCGAACTATCGCTTTGACCAAGCCTCATCTGCGATAATCGTAATAATTGTTTGACCGTTTTTTTTTTCACTTCACAATCATTACTTGCTAGTGTACCTTCTTCGATCAATGCTTCTTCCACAGCTTCCGAAGACGATTGCACGATGGATTTGGTTACTTGTTCTATGTTCTTTCGTAAAATGAATGTGTCATTGGGAAAATATCCATCATTGCCAATTGTTGTTCTTTATGTGAAAAACATCCTCCACTAGGTATCGTAGCCAGTAGAGCATCGGTGTTTATATCCAAATGAGCACTAACACTCTCTGTTCCTAATTTCATCAGAAACACAGCCGATATTTTATTTGAGTGGAAAGATACTTACCAAACCCTCGCTTAATTCGGAAGAAATGTCAATTTGTCAATATTTTAAGATAACTAGTTATGGTGGTTGCGCTTCAAGTATTTCTTTGAGAAAAAAAGAAGTTACATTTTAGGTTATAGGTAGTATTTAACACCAAAACAGACAATTTGTTAAAATAGAAACCCGAGTATTATAATAGTACATATTACAATTCAGCCTGTCGCAAAATACGTTCCTCCATCAACAACGGTTTAACATTTTCCCCAATAGTACAGCTTCCAATGCCTATAAATACATCTGTTTTTCTTTAAAATTTTGCAATATTTTTTCTTTTCGTACATGTTCTAATACGTTCACTTCTATGAATTCGCCATCATCTATTTTGCCACAATGTTTATTCAGCTCGGTTTTTATTCAAAGGAATTACCTCGTTCTACCCTGTCTTCTCCTATCTCTCTATTTTAGTTTATCGATAAAAGAATTTCTACTGAACAGGTAAACAGGTAAAGCGTAGTGTGGCGGTGTTCCATCTTTAGAAGATTTAAAAGCACGAATACGCCAAGATATTAGAAATATTAACGCAGATGTCATCGACAACGTTCAAGACGAATTTCTTAATCGCCTTGGCTATTGTCTGATTGTTAACGGCGCTCGAACGTTTACTTTAGATGATTATGTTTATATTTTTAAAGTTTACTTCAAAATTTCCATATGTAAACATCATTCAACATTATTTTGTCGTATGTTAAAAAATCTGCCCTTTATAATTCAGTAATAAAAAATTGGTGTTTATATTATTAAAAAAAAATGACGTCATATAGGTTTTTGGAGACATCCTGTATATTTCAGTTTCATGTAAGAAAACTCTAAACTAAAACTAAAAATCGACGGGTCCGAGGGTTTATTTTTGAAGAATTTCCCTTTTAATTTTTATTGAATTTATTCGCTACTTTATGAATGCACTGTATATATATATATATATATATATATATATATATATATATTAAAATAATATGTGTGTGAGATGTAAGAAAAGGAAACACTTTATGAACAGATAAACTCAATTTTATAAACATAAACTTAAAAAAATACAAATAATAAAATACGCGTTACAATTTGAATTATCCCCCCTATAACATTCTTGAGTACATGTACACTTAAGTACTGACAAACAACGGTAAGAATGATAAAGGAAAATAAGCTTATTCAGTTTGAAAATAAAGTTAAAACACGAACAGAGGTAAGTAGATATAATATATATGTTTCCAATCAATTTGTCAATATTTATAATTCCCTTTAGGTGGATTGAAAGAATTGAAAATAATGATCAATGCAAATCGATATGATTTAACCTAAAAATTGAATCTGTTCTCTATATTTATGATATCTTAATCTCAGGGCAAATTAAGGTAAGTTATGTCTTAATTATCAATCAATATGTTATTGAAAAAATACTAGCTCAGTAATTCTACATTTAAATATTCAAATAGGTGATAATTTATATAGTATAGCTGTACTATTTACGATTAATAATAATAATAGAAAAAATGCTTTATTTATAGGGTAAATTCTACCTTAACTATGAGCTCTGAAAAACTCGTACAGAGAGTACCTTGGCTTGGTATATAGGGTCCATCGGGAAGTATTCGGAAACTGGATACAGGTATAGATCTTCCGATTAAGTGGCAGGTAATAGGATGTTCAGCACAGTTTTCTGGATGGCTTATATATAATAAAATTAAATTAAGGATTAGAAGGATTATTGTACAGGATACTGGCTCGATACTTGTCTGATGAGGGATATCAATACTTGTAAATGCACTAGTATTCGAAGGTAAAATTATAACTCCCACGTAATATAAATTTTTAAATGATAATGTACTTTATTTTTTTAGCTTCTAAATGAGATTTTACACTTAGGAATCGCCTTTTAAATCTTGAAATCGCTTATTTTTCTGAAAAGCGACGCTTCGCCATATTCGGTTTTTTATTAATTCATTCATACCTCTTTTTTTTCGTTGCCTACGCAACTACCTCGAAAAATTTGCCGCCGAAAAGTAAAGGCGTGGCCAATTTGAAATATAAGATTTAAATTCAAATTTAAAGTGAATTTAATTTAAAATAAAGGTATTTAAATATCCAAATAATAAACAATAAATTAGAAGATAAATTGACATATTAAAATAGTAAATATCTGCATGTAGATAACCTTACTTATGTTATTCCAATATAGATGGCGCGATCAGACATATTTTAAATATAAGATATATAGATTCAAATTTAACTTTAAATATTAACAAAATAATTGTTCATATTCACATAAATAATAACTGAAGACAGAACCAGCTTAATATATATATATATATATATATATATATATATATATATATAAGGTAAACTTAATGAGTCGGCGATTAAAGGTCTGGTTTACTTCAAAGTATATATATTTAAAACAACCCTACATGTTTCGGCAATACGCCTTTGTCAAGAGAATACAAAATATAAATGTATATTTTGTATTCTCTTGACAAAGGCGTATTGCCGAAACATGTAGGGTTGTTTTAAATATATATACTTTGAAGTAAACCAGACCTTTAATCGCCGACTTATTAAGTTTACCTTATCATACCAAGGTCACGAAGATATTATATATATATATATATATATATATATATATATATATGTATATGTATATATAAACGGAAAAGTAAAGTGTTATAAATTTATGTTAGTAATAACATTGTGCTATGGATTTTTAATAAAAAAAAAATTTAATTTAAAAATGTACATTTATTTTCAATATGACTGTATACTAAATTTAACTAGGGAGAAAAAACTTGTTATTCGAGATTTCATGTAGAGATCGAAGTTGCGGGGGGAGATGAAATTTATAGTTTGAACTAGAAGGTTGCTTGTTACGAGATATATACATACATATATATATATATATATATATATATATATATATATATATGTACGTCAACTTTATTATTTTTTAACTCTACATTTTGTAAGTATTTTTACTACTGTTTTATACTCTTATTTATTTTTTGTTATTTTTCTCATTAATCTTGTAGTTACCCCAGAAGAAGCGACAAAGTCTGTCGCGAAATATAGGGTAATTTAATAAAGGGGTTTTTTAATTGACCGCTTACCCGAATTTTAATTAATTTTTGATAATATATCACGGTCGATAATTTCTTTTCAATTATATATATATATATATATATATATATATATATATATATATATAAGGTAAACTTAATAAGTCGGCAATTAAAGGTCTGGTTCATTACTTCAAAGTATATATATTTAAAACAACCCTACATGTTTCGGCAATGATGCCTTTGTCAAGGGAATAAAAAATATAAATGACAGAATATAAATGTCAAATAATTGAGTTGCTATGGTTTAAATTATTCAAAGATACATTCCAATAATAATAATAAATCATGCCTTAGTATTCCAAACAATTGGTAGCAAGGTGTGAACATATGTGTTGTTCGCTGCTAGCAGCTTGTGTCTCTTTCTGGGTATGAATTTGTGTGTTAGTTGCTGCTGGCAGCTTGCGTCTCTCTCTGGGTGTGTGGTTTTGTATTTGTGTGACCGCGTAAGTGTAGGGTTTTGGATGTTGGTGTGCTCGTGCGTGTGTTTAGTGACCGGTCGCGTAAATTTAGAGAGATCGGATAACCAGCCGGTGCGTAGGGTCGCCAACCCTTTCCCGGCAACTTCTTTACTTTTCCGTGCAGTACTTCGACGGCCCGACCCCCGCCCCAACGAGGCAAGGCGCAGAGCAGCGAAGCGCACCCTGCACGGGGTTGCTCATCGCCAACCGAGGGGACACTCTTAGTGGCTACCTCAGTCGACGACGGTCACACTCTGTGCCATCCTAACGATTTCCGCAAAAGCGGGGGCAATGCACACACGTCGAACGTGTGTGTGCTGTTAACAGCAGCCTAGCCAGGTTGCCGCCCAGGACCGGTCCTAGTGGTGTGTGCATTGCGCGGCGCCGCGCAATGCACATATATATATATATATATATATATATATATATATATATATATATATATTTAGTGTTTATAAGAATTGAATTTTCTTATTTATTTTATTGGCCGTGTCTTAATATTAAAAATAATAGAAAAACTAGACAATATATTCAAACCATTTAATTTTAAAATAGCACATCAAAGCGGAAAAAAACTTAAAATTTCTACACACCAAACTAAAAGACTCAACACCTACACTAAAACAATCACACACAATATATAACATACCCTGCAAAGACTGTGACAAAGTATACATAGGCCAAACAAAACAGTTACTACAGGAAAGATTGAAAGGTCACAAATACGCAAAAAATCAAACTGCTTTAAAAAAACACCAAATGACACAAAAACATAATTTTGATTTTGAAAATACCAAAATAATAACGATAAATGATCCATATTTTCAAAAACAGCAGAACAATCAACGACAGAAACGAGATTGATGGACTTTCTAAACTCTATTACCCACTCATTAAACAATAGAAGACAACCAACCCCCGCCCACACACACCAAAAAAAATTTTTTTTTTTATTGTTTCCCATTTGTAAATACATATACTATATAGCCCTTAACACATCCCCTGACCATTTTGCTAATTTTAAAAACAGAATAAGAAATTCCACTTCTCCTAAACAAAAGACACAGTCACACAAAATATTCGAAGTGGCGCGGTCGTTTCCCTAAAAAGGGCTCGGACAATTTCCGACGACACGTGTGCACAATATGAGTGTTGAAACAGAATAAATCGGTGAGTTTTATGTCATTCAATGTTCCTTACTTTATTATTACTCTATCATTATTTTAATTTAAATTTTAATTGTTAATTCATTCATACAAATGCAAACATATTTTCTTACTTCTCATTGTATTCATTTTTGTTTCTAGTTACTTGAAAAAAGATTTAATAAAAATAAGAGTCGAAACGTCGTAGAAGAAAACATTAAAAGTCATTAAAGGTCGCTAAACCAAAAAAAAAGTCTATTATTTTTAATATATATATATATATATATATATATATATATATATATATATATATACATATATATATATATATTTAATTAATTCGGCTGCTTGATTTATTGAAAGTGTTTTATTGTTGTTATCTAAGTATTAAATTCTCGTAATTACTTGATGTAAAAATTGATTTTTGCACCTTCTTTTCGTCTCCACATTAAATAGTTTTTATAAGTACATATATAAAATTTTTATGAATTCATAAATACTACAATTATATTTTTATTGTATTAAAATAAGTAGATAAGAGATTTAAATTAAGAATTTAGATAATACAGTTAAATATTAAATTTCTACGTTAATATTATAATTGAAAAGTTTGCTCGAGAGGATTAAAGGGTTTTTCTGCGTGTCGATAGCACACGTGTAAGTTTTTTGTTCGTGCATTAGTATTTGATTATACAGTGTGGTTCTCTGGGGAGAAATTAATATTAAACTTGATTATTTTTAGAAAAGTTTTGATCGGTGTCATTTAGAGGATGTTTTCCATTCATTTAGCTGTCAATTTTCAATGAATGTTTTTACCTCAAGTATTTTTGTGTAATACAGTGTCTTTATACTTTGTAAAGATAAATCTTTTATTTTTTGTTATTTTTGTATTAAATATTTATTTAAATTTTTATCTTGCGTTTGTTTCATTGTATACATACCATTATTGCTAATTAATTAATAAAATAAGTAAATAATTTTTTGTGAACATTTCACTCATATTAGTTTTTACACGACTTTCCTAAGTGGAACCCGAGAAGTTAGAGGTCTCACATTTGAAAATTCACCGGCTGAGAAACCTAGTTGGGAAAACTAGTTGTGGAAAGTGGCAAGATAAATTTTCAAACCACTATTCATAGTAATATGTAAATAATTGTGGTTATGTTTACCAGTTGTTATTTTATAAGCAAAGACTATTATAATATAAATACGTTAACAATGTTAAATGGTAAGTATTATAGGAATCTCACTAGAAAATATTCTTTACGTTAAATTAATAAACATAGTTATTCTTTCAAAGCAAAATCAAGATATTTTAAGTAAATTTTTAATTTATCAAAAATTAAATTATTTGTTATGCTTTTACAAGATAATAAATGAACCTGTGATATAATTGATATAATTTCGAAGAATGGTGTTTCTTACTGGAGGTTTTCTAAAGAACTTATAAATTTTTCTAATTTGTGAAACTGATTGTTTGTAATTGTCAGACAAAATAGAAATAGGATGTTCTCGGTTACAAATATAATAAGGAGAATCTTCATAATCGTTATATTCGTTTTCATCTACATCTTCGGATTCCTCACTTGAAGCATTTACTTCGGCTTCAGCTTCCGCCATTTCTCTGTGTTTATATAACACATTAGTAACTGCTAAGATGGCGTGTGAATAGCATTGTTGATTAATTAAAGATGAAAATTTGCCAAATTTTTTCATAACAGCATCACCATCATTTGTTGCTGCAACTATGTCAGTTTCTAGATTCATGTTTAAATCTTGTAGCCTTTCAGATACCAATTCTAATGTTCTCTGAGCATCACAGGAACCAGCTATTGGCACTAATCCCAAATTGAAATCTCATAAGAGCGTTATGTGGTGTAGCTCTATCTTGTTGAAAGAATAGTTCATTCCTTTCAATTAATGGCAAGTTATCTAATATTTCTTGTAAATCTTCAGTCAAAATTTGGAGATATTTTTCTTGGTTGAGATTTCCGTAAATGAAAATTGGTTCTATTATCCTGCCGCCTGGTATCCCATACCAAACGTTCACCGAAAACTTTATTAGAGGATTTTGCTCGATGCCGATATGTGGGTTTTCTACACTCCAGTACCGGTGATTAAGACGATTAAAATGTCTTTTGTTTGTAAATTTACATTCGCCAGTCCAAAAGATTTTTGTGTAAAACAACGAATCTCGCCTTAATTAGTTTAAAAAGAAATTACAAAAATTTATCCGAGGCTTTGGATCGTTTTCTTGTATTGTGTGAATTTTTCGCGATACGAATGGCTTGCATTTATTCTTCTTTAAAATGGTATGCTTCCGATTGAGACATTCAAACAAAGACATTCTTCAAGGCTCAGTAAAACATTCATCTCAAGATTTTCGTCTTGATATGTATGATATTGGCTATTTGGTTTTTTGAAACTTATACCATATTGACGTAAGTTGGATTCCAAACAAGCAAACTTGCGATGACTTGGTATTCGTCTATTGGGAAAACGTTCTTGATACCGACGCAAC
The DNA here is from genome assembly GCA_935421215.2 of Melolontha melolontha. Lineage (NCBI taxonomy): Eukaryota > Metazoa > Arthropoda > Insecta > Coleoptera > Scarabaeidae > Melolontha > Melolontha melolontha. The sequence goes on along the minus strand of OW285240.1, from coordinate 17,177,774 downwards.
GTTTGTCCAATGTTATTATTACTCTCAAAATAAACTTGCAGCATGTCAACAAGTTCACTACACTGCTCAACTTTTGAACTGGTACACTTATATAGCATGCAGTAAAAGTAAACAATCCTTCGTAGGCGCTAGGCATGACTTTCTATATGATCAGGGCTGTGTTTCGGAATGCAAACAAATGTCTATCGAATGACATTGGCGACTCCATTGTTGTTTGTTATTATTATCTGTCATAAGTGCAATTACTGAGCTCGCGGACGCTTGTACTTTTCTCAAGTTTTAAGACAATTTTTGCATATTTCTCGAATAAGTTTTAATGCAGAGTGGTTGATTGCATTTTACAGATGCCATTAAGGCGTTTAAGTATTGAAGAGATGAGCCAAGCTATGAGAATGCTTATGACTGGTGTATCGCTAAGAACTGTTGCTGCCCATTTCAATGTGAGCCACAATGTGATCACAAGAGTTCGAATACATTTTAATGATACTGGATCTGTCAAGCATAGACACGGCGGAGGGCGAAATCGCAGTGCAACAGACAGGGAGGACCGTTTAATTACGATTCAGTGTCGATGGAATAGATTTTCTACTGCAAGAACACTCCAAATTCAGTTATTGAATGCAACAGGTACTCAAGTATCCACTCAAACCGTAAGAAGAAGGATCCACGGGGTAAATTTAAGGTCCAGATCTTCTAAAAAATGCCCATTGTTGACCAGAGCCCACAAAAGAAGAAGGCAAGAGTGGACACATTAACATGTAAATTGGAATGTTGAAGATTGGGGTCGTTGTTCATTTAGTAACGAGACCAGAGTGCGTCTCCATAGCTCAGATGTAAGAGTTAGAGTTTGGAGAAACAGAGGAGAACGCTATATTGAGAACAACATGACTTACCATCAAGCTTATGGAGGTGGTTCAATTACTGTTTGGGAAGGTATTTCTGTGACTCGTACTGAATTAGTTATGCTTGGAAATGCTACAATGAATAGTGTCAGGAACCTTAATGAGGTATTACGATCTGCAGCGTTGCCATTTGCTAATGAAATAAGCGATAGTTTTGTGTTTGTTGATGATAACGCGCGTCCTCATAGCACAAGACAAATCAATGCATTTTTTGAAAAGAACAATATTACGCAAATGGATTGGCCAGCGATCTCTCAAGATCTTAATCCCATAGAGAGCGTATGGGGGTAATACCAAGAGGTTGATAAGATCATGAGGAGTGGATCCAAACAATCACCATCAGCTCCGAACTGCAGTTTTGGAAAAATGGCAAAATATTCCTCAGCATTACATTTGGAATTTGATTTCCAGCATGCCAAGACGCTGCCAGGAGGTCATAAGAGTTAGAGGAGGTCCAACGCATTATTAATCTTTAAGTGTTTGGTTATCTTTTCTTTCCAAAGCAAACTTTTCTGTAATACTAAAATGAAGATTTTGTTATTTTTATATTAAAACATTTGAAATTCGTTATTTAAGATTTATTCTTTTAATTCTTCGCCTTAAAAGTGTTTCCCAGAACCATATACTATCAATTAAGCAAGAAAGAGTTGCTCAAAAAGTAGTAAATTGTTTATTTATATATGTTCTTGTAAATGTACCAGTTCAAAAGTTGAGCAGTGTATTATTCATTTTTATTGCAAAAAATAGTTAAACAAACTAAAAACTGATGTATACAATTTTCGACACTTAGTTTTCATAGCCAGCGCTATGTCTCAGTAGTTCTTCAAGCCAATTTGAAAAAAAAAATGACATTTGACCTAGGAAAGGATAAACAGGTAAAAATTAGATTTAAGCTTCAGTTTGCAGTACTTTTGAAGTCTTTTAATTTGACGTATCGTTTCTTACAATCCAACTCTAAACAAGTGCGCTAGGAGCTGGGGCGTTTTTGCGTGAACACCCTGTATATATATATATATATATATATATATATATATATAGCTATAGTATAACAGTTAGGGCCGAACAGATGGGCCACATTTTCTTATTACCTAGAATATTTGTGCAAATTCTAAAGTGAAGATTTTACCCATTAGTTTTATTTCTATTTTAAATTATGGATATTCATCAAGTAAAAGACGAACCAATTCAATTAATATTTTAAGTAAAACTAATTAAGGCGTCCCATAATGGAATTGCAGCCAGAGATATTATAATGTGAATTATATTTTCGAAACGGTAAATATTAATTGTATGCACTAATTTGTCAATATAGTTTATGCAATTGAATACTCGTACGTAAGCACATAGATATCGATTATTTATATCAATTTGATAATGTTCTTTAAGTGATTAGTTATTGAATAAGTGCACATGTTATAGAATAGTTAATTATTTACATTCGAAATTTTCTTAAACTAAATTGCAATTCGGTATGGAAGCAGTTGCGTATTTCTTATGAAAAAAATATTCATAGCATATTCTATAAATATGTAGGTATAGTATTCTAAATTTTTTTACAATTACTTAGAATACATACCTATTTTAATTTTTCTCTACTTCCATGGTAGCCAGTTATCGTTCTTCGATATCATAACAACCAAAAAATGGACGGAAACTTAAGTCACACAATTTACCACAAGAGAAAACGTAATATATCTCACAGAATAGTCATACTACAACCGAACAGAGCTGAATAAAGGACATCTAGAAGAAGAAACGAAGGCATTTTGTATTGCATTACTACAAAACATAATATAACATAGCCATCTTACTTCCACAATTAATCGAGACAGAACTAAGCCAAGCAGAAAAGAAACCCAAACAAAATCTACAAACAAGAATACAACAAGACAACACAAATAAACTAAAGCCAAAGAAAACAACCCCCAAACTATTTATAAATATGTCCCAATACCTTATATAAACAACCTGTCAGAAAAAGTAAACAAAATCTTAACACCATATAACATAAAAGTTGGCTATAAAAACTCCAATAATCTCAAAAAACCTACACTCAAAATTAAAAGACACAACATCATCATTAAAGAAAACACACCTTATTTATGAAGTTTCATGCAACGACTGCAAAGACGTATACATCGGCCAAACAACGCAATATCTATAAGAACGCTTAAATGGCACAAATTTTCAAGCAATAGTACAGCCCTAAAAAAGACATATAACACAAACAAAACACACGTTCAATGTCAAGGCAAGAAATATATTAGAAAGCATCCATATACAAAAAACAAAGATTCCATTAATGACAGACCAGATATAAACAACCTGGTCGACAATATATCTGTCCATTATATTGTAAAGTTTGTCTTTTTGGGTTCTTAATAAAACTAACGGTAACTTTAGACACACACTATATTAATAATAAAACGAATAACAATATAAAAACTGATTACTAACAACAAGCACATTTATGTATTTATATTTATGTATTTATATTTATGTTCACTCCGCGAGACTCTGGTATCGAATATGTCAATCCCTTCCTCGACGGTTTATATATGAATGTGAAAGTTCTTCTCGAGCGCTCTGCATGCATCCAGAAAGCGCCAGAGGTATGACGCGCATCGTAGGATGAGTCATCATAATATAATCACCTCTGTGATGAGTGCGCAGGTGCGCCATCTTGTTGAAAACATATGTTTACATTAGGAAATAAATTGTTTATTTCAGGTATAATTTGATGCTGGAGTAGAACAAGATACTTTTTATCGGTAAGAGTGCTTTCAATAAAAGGAGAACCTGTCAAATGGTTTCTCGCCAAACCAGCCCACACATTAAACTTTTTGTGGACTTTGAATATGAGTCTCCTCCATCCAGTGCGGATTAGAAGCTGACCAATATCAGCAGTTATGCCTGTTAACATTAACGTTAAAACAGAATGTAGCCTCATCACTGAATAGAATAGAGTCTAAAAAATTGTTTTTAACATCACTTTTCTCTAATACGTTTTCACAAAACTCTAATCTTCGATCAAAATCATCTTCAGATAATTATTGGTGGTGTTGAACTTTATATGGGTGGAACTACAGACTTCCTACTAATACCATGATTTCTTGACAGTTCATATGTAGATTTTTTAGGATTTTCTTGAACATCTAGTAGGACATCTAGAGTCTTATCTTAATTAGGTCTGCCAGACCTTGGACGATCCTGTATACTACCAGTTTCATTAAATTTATTTATTATTCTCGAAACTGTAGATCTACTTATGGGAGGATGTTGAGGATTTAAATCGTTAAAAAGATTACTAACTTCTTCATAGATACGTTTTCTATCACCATATCCAATTAATATTAGTATCTGAATTCGTTCTTTTTCCGATAAGTTTGCCATTGTTCTTAATTTACTTTTAAACACTGTAGCTGTCAAATACTATTAAGACTAAATCAACTCTGACATTTTGTATACTATGTTTTTGGGACTTTTTCAGTGGTTACTACTGGTTTTTGTTTTAAATTGACCATTTACAGGGGCGAAGTAATAATAATGCAAAATAAGAATAGATTAGTACAATTTTAATTCTATGTGGTATTTCCTTAGTAATGTTCCTTAGTAATGGTACATTATTAGTATTTTTGAAATGAGAAAGAAATAAGCTTTTTTGTGATATATCACTCAACCTATGTTGCTATTTAAAAACATTTAAGATGGCGGCAGTACGCTAAACGCTGACATCACGGAAATTTGATATGTACTCAAACAAATGCAGAATACAATCCCATTCATCACCCCACAATTTTATAATTTTAAGTTCATTCGTTTCAAAACAAATATCTTGTTGCCAGATTTTTTCGCTATCCGGTATATATATATATATATATATATATATATATATATAAATATAAAAATAGTTATTTCTTGACCTTTGTATGTTATTTTTGTATGTTAAGGTAGATTAAATTAGTCGGCGATTTAAGGTCTGTTTTACTTTGATATATATGTGTATTTAAAACAATCTTACATGTTTCGACACATAGTTTATAAAGGCACTATGTGTCGAAACATGTAGGATTGTTTTAAATATATACATATCAAAGTAAAACAGATCTTAAATCGCCGACTAATTTAATCTACCATATGTATATTGATATATTGATGTAGTTCACTATGGCTTCTGAAACAGGAAGAAAAAGGACCAAAATTGTTAAAAATAGACATAGATTAAGCTATAATAAACGCAGACCGTACATTACTAGCGTAAGTTATCAAACAAGTTAATACCGCGAAATTAATTGTAAAATTTATTTTGAATTTTTTGAAATTATTTTTGTAGATCATTTTTCATTAAATTCATTAATATAATTGAAAATCCGAAAATAATTAACTTTATTGATAGTATTTTCATATGGGAATTTATTTTATCGACCATAGTATCTTTTGATTTGAATTAACTTTCCGCGGGAATCATGTGTTTTATCTTGTGTGCATATGAAATTAATAGACATTTAATGGAACTCAATTTTCATTTTATAATTAACATTATTTATTTTCAAGACTATATAAATACGTATGTAACATAAACTAAGACTTAAAGGAAATTTTTAAAATTAAATACATACTTGTAAAAATGCAATATTGATCATACGGAGGCTGAGGTGAAAAAACAATAGAGAGTTAGCGTCGATTGGGTAAGATTTCTACAAAAATCGCGCCAGTAAATAAAAGAAAAAACTTTAAAATTAAATAAAAGTGGTAAAATAGTAGAATAGTACGTAAAAGTGATATCAAGATAAGAATAAAGCATTAATACAACTTTAGAACCCAGAAGTTCAACGACATACCTGATATTAAAGGTTAACACCTCCAAATAACCACAGGCGTCCTTTTTCTCATATCAAGCCTCCGGATAAGATATCTTAAACCAGCAATACAGCCTTAAAACGTTCTAGTATATTTGCAGTAACTTTCTTGATGTAAAAGACAACAAGGGTTAATGCATTACAAATCGAAAAATTCCTTTATATTTACAAAACCAAATTTATAGTACAATAATAGTTTAACTGAAAATCTAAAATTATACATCTAAAGTCATTCTTACCTTAAAATGAACGGTCTCGTTTAAAATTTAACTTCTAAAATTTCTATAAATGTTACTATTATTATCTCTAATGTTATTTATATATGTAATTGAATATTTATAGATATAAAATTAGCCACCTTAATAGATAGTAATAGGTCAAGTGATTATGTTAGGCAAACACAGCTGATTTCTAAAAATTGTAATAACCTAAACATAATTTATGATAAACATATTAAAATTCCGTATTTACAAACTTACCTGCAACATTTTTCTTTATCTTTAGTTTAATTAAATCAGTGTATATGAGTTACATTATATTTGATTTACCATAAATGTGAATTGAATTTAATTGGAGTGAGAAATAGCAATTATTCAAATCTCCTCTCACATGCAATTGTCGCTAAATTTGTTGCGTTGATTCTACAATCTGACAAGATTACTCCTGCCGAAGAACGTAGACGCAAACACGTTGCGACGTCAGCCATCCAGCTGTGCGGATAATTAACATTTGTATGAAAAAAACCACATCCGTCCAGAAACGTGCAGATATCGATATTTCACTGTTGTTACAGATCATCAGTACACGATATTCGAACATAGACATGATTTTATTTGTATACTTTCGTGTATATATACGAATTATATTGAATTTAATTGGAGTGAGAAATAGCAATTATTCAAATCTCCTCTCACATGCAATTGTCGCTAAATTTGTTAAAATCAACGCAACAAATTTAGCGACAATTGCATGTGAGAGGAGATTTGAATAATTGCTATTTCTCACTCCAATTAAATTCAATATAATTCGTATATATACACGAAAGTATACAAATAAAATCATGTCTATGTCCGAATATCGTGTACTGATGATCTGTAACGACAGTGAAATATCGATATCTGCACGTTTCTGGACGGATGTGGTTTTTTTCATACAAATGATAAATGTGAATGTTATCAACCTTATTATAAAAACAAATCAAGATTTGAATTTTTCAGAACTGGCTCCTGTAGATATAGATATCTACAAACAAACCATATTAATAAACAATATTATAGTTAACTAAATAAACCCTGAGTTAACCGGCGCCCATAATTATAAATTAGTTCTACAAGACAAATAAATTTATCTACAAATTTAAGATCTCTATCTATTTATTTAATTATACGATAATATATCAATCAAATTATTAAGAACAGATAATATATATAGAACAATATATATATATATATATATATATATATATATATATATATATATATATATAATAATTATTATTATTATTATTATTTTTAATATTAAGACACGGCCAATAAAAGAAAAAAGAAAAACAAAATTCTTTAAACACTAAATATATATATATATATATATATATATATATATATATATATATATATTATAATAAAAACATTAATTGAATATTTATTGAAGACACTAGTTTTAATTCGTTACATTTCTGTTATTGGAATTTCTTAGAAGGTTGGAAGTCTATTATATTTGTATTGTTTTTTTTAATTTAGAGTGTCAAATCTATAATCAAATTTCAAAAGTATATGACTTTCTTACATTAACCAAAATTATAAAACTATGTAAATTTATTTAATATTGTATACTATTGTTAATGTTTGGTAATATCAAAGGTTATGTGTGAAGGAAAATTTAATTGTAAACTAATAAGTTCATAATATTAATTAAGAATCAAAATTATTGTATAAATGTCAAATACTTTGGAAAATTCCGTATAACTAAAGCGACCAATGAACTTAAAAAGAGAAAAGCTGTTGGGTTGCTATGGGGTTATTGAAACAATTAGAGAGAGAATTTTGGCATTTTGAAAAGTTCAAATGTGTTTTTATTTGGAAAGAACAATTTTAAAAAAAAACGTTTAAAACAAGTAATTTAAACGTCATATTCCTTTTACCATCTGTTATACGTTCTCATATATTCTGTTGCGATCAAAATAATTATTTTACGTTTTAATTTTGAGAGAATACAGCTACCCGTTCCTGTTTTAACCTTAACTGGTCACCCCGAGCCAAACAGGCATAATTATGGGATATTTCTAGGACCCGTATAACCTGAAAAATCAGAAGAATTCATTATCTGAAGGTATTCGTTCAGTTTGTGACCATCATAGCCTGAATCTGGAAACATTTTAATCAGTACGTCAGGTGGACCAAGGCTGATCGCAGAGATTAGGAGTATTTAGTAGAAAATTAGAATAGTTTGAAGAAGGTTTTGTGCTAAGTCTGTATTATTGGTATTATTAGGAGAACAGATGCATTTGCTTACCGGAAGTGGATAAAGATTAAACCAATGACCATTTTAGAACAATTGTAAGTAAGAAGGTTATATACATATACATTTATTAAGCGTGATTTGGAATTGCCAGAACCAATTTTGTTTGTGCAGCCAAATATTTGACCTATTTCCGTTATTTCAATTTATTTGTTTCTCCTAAGAAGTTCCACATAATCTTTAAATTCTATTATGTTTTCAATAAATAAATTGTTAAGTCTTTGTTTAACCTGTATGATTTGTTAAACATTACCAAATATATTATACCAAATTTAATATTCATCTATAGAGATAAGATCTTTTCCTTTCAATAAACATTTTTTAAAGCAACCAAATCAAGTCGTTTCTGTTGTTTCTTTGCCAGACAAGAATCTTCCGACCCTGGAGATTCTTAGTGAACTCATGCTAGATAATTTTCCAAATTATACTAAATATCAAATTTTCTTTTAAATCAAAACTCTATTTTGGCTGTTTCCAGCGTTTTGACGCTAAAATAATTATTATATTTGGCACTCCAACGTTTGCCCTTGACATTAACCTATTATATTTGGCGGTCCAGTGTCGGACTGTTAAATACACATTACAATATATATATATTGAAAAGATGCTGAGGAGCTATGAAATAATAATATGTGAATAATATAAAATAAATGTACTTCCACTGGTAGTGTATATTAGGCGCCTTCATTTGAACAAATGATAATGGTCTACCAGCCGATAGTACGCAGTATCTTAAATTACAAATAGACGTCGTTAGAGCATGACTAGGCTACTGAATTAATTCGACTCTTTCTCAGGATCATCGGCGGTGATATTATACTCTTATAAAACTGATAAATAATGAATTAATAATATCAATGAGATATTTTTAGCTACGCATAGATACACAAAAGAACTTCTTTAAAATAACAAGGATAAAATATTTATTTACGCAAGATATTTATACACTACAATGTACAACGGCAAAATAAGGAATTATGAATTTATGAATATAATAACATATCCGTGAAATTATGGTTATGTTTACTAGTTGATATTTTTAAGTTTTGTTGTAATATAAATAAGTTAACAATGTTATATGGTAAGTATTACAGAAATCTCAATAAGTAATATGTTTTACGTTAAATTAATCAAAATAGTGATACTTTTAAAGCAAAATCAAGATATATTTATTAAATTATGAATTGATAATAATGAGTTATGTGTTAGGCTTTAACAAGAAAATAAATGAACCTGTGTTTTGTAGGAAAGGCGGTAATGTGTCTAGAAGGACTACGGCAACTCAGGATATTCGGCCAAACAGGATCGAGAGAGATATTCATGGATCGCTCCGATGTTTTTATGTATCGTTCAATATAGGATATAGTTAGATGATCTAGATATAGATCAGGTTGGAAGGTGCTCGTTAAAATACATAGGCACTGTTACAATATTTATCCACTATAGTGGTATACGCGTTATAGGTTACGTATTACAATGCCTATTACAAGCGGTAACAGTGTTTGTTGTACTTACGGAAATATCGATCATCCATAATTTTTTACCAGAAATGGAATAAAGTAAGTTACCTTCTTACTTTTTTTGCGCATCTTAATTGGAACATCATGAAATGGCTAATCTTACAGTCACTTGGCAAAAGATAAAATAAGGCACTGGGCACTGCTGTGTTAGGTCTTTTGTATTTGTGGGTTCTGCTAATAAAATTTACCTCTGATAAAGCAAACTATTTACTTATTCGTCATCATCAATAATCCCCTTTTTAACTGAGTAATGAAACGAATAGATTAGTTATATTTTTCCTTCGTCTCTTGTTGTTTCTGCAGTAAAATATTGAAAAACGAAATAATTTTTTTAACAAATATATTTCAAGTTAGACATATATACATAATGTGCATTTATGCACTAGTATTCAATCACTTATTGGTTTAACATCCAACATTACTTTTCCGTTTTTGGTTAGTATGATTAACGTCGGTTCGAAATCTATGTTATAAGTTTCACCCTTAGCTGGAAAAATTTTATATCTATTCAATAGCAAACACACTCCAGTCTTAGCTTGCATTAGACCGAAACGAGATCCAATACAAATTCTAGGTCCTTCACCGAAAGGTATAAAAGTGAACGCCGGCCGTTTTCTTTTGTTTTCTTCTGTGAATCGCTCTGGATCAAATTTATCTGGGTTTGGATAATATTCTGGATCCCTATGTATACCGAGTATGCTTATAAACACATCACTTCCTGCGTCTAACGTTGCCTTCGTATTCGGAATTTTATATTCTTTGGTACATTCTCGCATTAGGAATGGAACCGGTGGATACTTTCTTAATGTTTCTGTAACATACAACTTTAGTGTGAAACTTACAGCAAACTCATAATGCTGGCAAATATATGTATTTTTAACTTTCGCCAGCATTATACATTACTAAATCGAAAAAAATAATAAAAATACTTTATATCAGTTTATAATTCAAATTAATATTAATACAACATATAAAGAAACAAAATAAACACTCGGACCGCAAATAAAATCATAACGTCTGTTTGAATACAAAAATGTGGCGTGAATACAAAAATATCGTGTTTACAAAGCCGGAAACTATAGATTCCTGTTTTCTATTTATATTATTTAATGTACTCTCTTCTTTGCACGTATTATCAGTGATGGTAACCAATACAAGAATATTATTCAAGGAAGTTGATTCACAAAATTTAAACAAATATTCAAAAAAGGCAACAAGTTTTGATCTAATAACAGGGAATGATACCAAAGAAGCTGCCTGACATTGCAATTAAATTCATCCCACATCTGTTCAAAGTCATTGATAGAATTGGACACATCCCAAACCAGTGAAAATGGCGCAAATAGTAATGATGTTAGAAGTAGAAAAACCGAAAGAACAGGAAAAATAATATGAGCCTATTAGCTTACTTCCAATAATATCAAAATTGTATGAAAACCCTTTTATAGAAAAATCGAAACCTATCCCAAAACATCTTATAAAATGTCTTATCATCAGCGTGGGTTCCGCTAAGATACCTCGATTATAGCGCAAGTCTGCGTAATAACGTCTAAAATTAGACAAGCCCTTGAAGGCAAAAGTTACTGCTCAACAGCATTTCTTGATAGCGGACAGGCCTTCGATAACGTACCTAATAAACCTAATGTAAACAAGTCAGTGCATGTGACATTCATATAAAAGAAATTTGCCGTGCCATCCAACTGAATGTACCTGAATCATAGATTTACCTGGCGATTGTACATATTCCAGAAAAGAAAACAATTAGGAGTAAAACTCCACAATATTTACTGTCTAGGCAACTAGCTCTGGAAAATAAGGTGCTGATTTACAAAAGTATTTTGAAATTAATCTGGATATATGAGAAATTTTGAAATAACTTCAGTCCAAAATGTCCAAAGTCCATAGATGCCTCATGGATTGTGTCCAACGATATTATCAGCAACGATTTCAGTGTTTCGAGTATAAATCAGAAAATAAAAATGTGTAGCTCGAGCTATTTACAGAGATTGAGTGTCCATCCCAACGGGTTTGTGATTCTAATGCGTAAAGAAATCTTATTGGTAACCATAGATTTAAGCGCTATAATTCCAAAGATCTACCAAATAGATTTTAAATTAGTTGGAAGTAAAGAAAGTACCTAGACATTAATAGGGTCATTAATTTTGGGGAGGGCTCGGACGTACTAATTACTGTATGTCCCATTGGAGCAGATTGTAATAAACCGGGAAACTAAAAAGACATTAATACTGGTAGCCGTAACTTTGTGGTAATTCATTTTGAAAATAATAAAATAAAATAAAACAATAACTTTGTTATACCACTTTATTCACATGTAATAGTGACCGCGGTTTCGACATACAATGTCATTATCAAACTGCAAAAGTTACAGGCCTACATAGATCTTATAAATGACACAAGAATATATGGGGGTGGTTTATGATGTTATTTAAAATTACTACTATATACTTAACTATTATATACAACATTGGAAAAGAGGTGTATATATAAGATCCAACTGGTCGTTAAGAACAATATCTATTGTGTTGTTTCCGCTTTTAAAAATTTCAAGTGACTCTAAAAGATTTAATTTACGACCTTTCTCGGCCAAATGCAATATTTTATGATGACCAAATGTATACCTTTCTGTAATAAGATGGTTTGCGAATGTTGAATCTGTCTTCTTTAGTTTATATGACCTCATGTGTTCTTTTACCCGTATAATAAAACTTCGACCAGTCTGACCTATATATACACTTTTACAATCATTACAATATAATTTGTACACTCCTGATTTATTATTGATATCTGTTTTAGGTTTTGCGTTAAAAATGAAATTACTTGTTTTTACATATGGTTTGTAAGCAATACTAACATTACTATTATTTTTTGAAATTATATTTCCAATTTGCTCGCTTATTTTACCGAAGTAAGTTAACGAGACAAATTGTTTCAAATTAGCACTATCTTTAGGATATACTAAAATAAGGGCCACTTGTAACTGTTTTTTCTTTAGTATACTGTCAATTACGCTACTTTTATAACTATTGTTTACCGCTATTTGTTTTATAGTATTGATTTCACGAACAAAAGATTCATTAGACAAAGGAATATTTAATGCTCTATGTATCACAGAATTAAAAAATGATTGTTTGTGTGTTTGTGTGGGTGTAGTGAATCTTTGGGAATAATGCAATCAGTGAAAGTAGGTTTATAATATATATCAAATTTTAAGCTCTGATCTAATTTGTTTCATTTTAAATCCAGGAAGTTAATACTGTTATTCTCTTCTATTTCTACTGTAAAATTGATATTAGAATGGATTGAATTTATGTAGTTCAGAAATGTTTGTATTTGTCTATGACTACCCTTAAAGCAAGCTAGGATGTCGTCTACATACCGATACCAAAATTTAATATGTTTTTTACCTAGTCGTGATGAAAGAATTTTTTCTGTAATATGCTTCATGAAAATTTCAGCTAATAGAGGACTTAGAGGTGAGCCCATTGCCAGACCTTCTGTTTGTTTGTAGAATTTGTTGTTAAATGTAAAGTAACTTTGGTTGGTGACTAACTCCGTTAGAGATATGATTTCGTGTATAACAACCGGGTTTGTATTTTTCTTTACTAATATGTTTTCTATTAACCTTAAGCATTCCTTATGTGGTATTTTTGAAAACATGTTGGAAACATCAAATGATACCAGGATTTCTGTCTTTTGTATATTACAATCTTTTAATTTAGCTGTTACCTGTATTGCGTTTTTTATGGAAGAGCTATCTGTAAATTCGGTATATTGTCTAATTATTATGTTTAATTTTTCGGCTAATTTTTTATTGGGGCAAGAAATAAACGAAACAACTGGTCTGATGGGTGCTTCCTCTTTGTGAATTTTTACTAAACCGTATAATTTAGGGGGGGAAGGATTCATATGGAAAAGTTTGTACTTATCTGTGTTTGAGATTACTGCATTACAATTTTTGACAAATTCTTTAATTTCTGCCTGATACTGTTTAGTGGGGTTCTTTTCCTAAATATGCACCACACATCCATTGTAACAAACAAAAAGAAATTCTAGCAATAGAAACAGAACTGGCATTTGCAAATAACAATCAAATTAGCAGTATCTTAGGTAAAGCTAAAGTTACAAATATTCTGAAAAACAAATCAACATCCGCAATAATCAGTCAGACAGACGAGCATTGCAAAGTATTAATCACAAGGTCATAGAAAACAACCTCACGATAACAAAAGCAGATAAAGGAAATTCGTCTTTAATATTAACTAAAGGTGATTATGAAAATAAAGTTAAGAAATTTATAGACGACAATACTATCATAGAATTGAAGAAGGACCCCACTAAACAGTATCAGGCAGAAATTAAAGAATGTGTCAAAAATTGTAATGCAGTAATCTCAAACACAGATAAGTACAAACTTTTCCATATGAATCCTTCCCCCCCTAAATTATACGGTTTAGTAAAAATTCACAAAGAGGAAGCACCCATCAAACCAGTTGTTTCGCTTATTTCTTGCCCCAATAAAAAATTAGCCGAAAAATTAAACATAATAATTAGATAATATACCGAATTTACAGATAGCTCTTCCATAAAAAACGCACTACAGTTAACAGCTAAATTAAAAGATTGTAATATACAAAAGACAGAAATCCTGGTATCATTTGATGTTTCCAACATGTTTTCAAAAATACCACATAAGGAATGCTTAAGGTTAATAGAAAACATATTAGTAAAGAAAAATACAAACCCGGTTGTTACACACGAAATCATATCTCTAACGGAGTTAGTCACCAACCAAAGTTACTTTACATTTAACAACAAATTCTACAAACAAACAGAAGGTCTGGCAATGGGCTCACCTTCAAGTCCTCTATTAGCTGAAATTTTCATGAAGCATATTACAGGAAAAATTCTTTCATCACAACTAGTTAAAAAACATATTAAATTTTGGTATCGGTATGTAGACGACATCCTAGCTTGCTTTAAGGGTACTCATAGGCAACTACAAACATTTCTGAACTACATAAATTCAATCCATTCTAATATCAATTTTACAGTAGAAATAGAAAAGAATAACAGTATTAACTTCCTGGATTTAAAATTAAACAAATTAGATCAGAGCTTAAAATTTGATATATATCGTAAACCTACTTTCACTGATTGCATTATTCCCAAAGATTCACTACACCTTAAGACACACAAACATTCATTTTTTAATTCTATGATACATAGAGCATTAAATATTCCTTTGTCTAATGAATCTTTTGTTCGTGAAATCAATACTATAAAACAAATAGCGGTAAACAATAGTTATAAAAGTAGCGTAATGACAGTATACTAAAGAAAAAACAGTTACAAGTGGCCCTTAGTTTAGTATATCCTAAAGATAGTGCTAATTTGAAACAATTTGTCTCGTTAACTTACTTCGGTAAAATAAGCGAGCAAATTGGAAATATAATTTCAAAAAATAATAGTAATGTTAGTATAGCTTACAAACCTTATGTAAGAACAAGTAATTTCATTTTTAACACAAAACCTAAAACAGATATCAATAATAAATCAGGAGTGTACAAATTATATTGTAATGATTGTAAAAGTGTATATATAGGTCAGACTGGTCGAAGTTTTATTATACGGGTAAAAGAACACATGAGGTTATATAAACTAAAGAAGACAGATTCAACATTCGCAAACCATCTTATTACAGAAAGGCATACATTTGGTCATCATAAAATATTGCATTTGGCCGAGAAAGGTCGTAAATTAAATCTTTTAGAGTCACTAGAAATTTTTAAAAGCGGAAACAACACAATAGATATTGTTCTAAACGACCAGTTGGATCTTATATATACACCTCTTTTCCAATGTTGTATATAATAGTTTAGTATATAGTAGTAATTTTAAATAACATCATAAACCACCCCCATATATTCTTGTGTCATTTATAAGATCTATGTAGGCCTGTAACTTTTGCAGTTTCATAATGACATTGTATGTCGAAACCGCGGTCACTATTACATGTGAATAAAGTGGTATAACAAAGTTATTGTTTTATTTTATTTTATTAAAAAGACATTGTTATCATTAAACTTATAAAATAAAACAAAATTATTCATAATTTTTAAAGGAGAAAGAAAATTTGTCGTCTAAAACAATTACACTAGTCAAAACACAGTTTGGTTTTCTTATACACCAATAAGTGTAGTTTATGTTTTTTGTCGTGTTGCTTCTGAATATGATTTAAAATTTTCTTCATCATGTTAGGATTTTGGGATATCTTTTCAAATAGTTTTTTTTAAAAAACGCATTAAATTTTACAAAATTTCGAAGTTACTTTTATATAAGAAAGATACTATTAAAAATATTGTTCTGTCGAATATTGAGTGGACATGTCTGACCATGTCCTCGCATGTTTCCTACGTCAGAGAACTTAAACGACGCCCATTTTTGTTCTGGAACAAAGCAAATTAAAAATTGATATGCGCATATAAAAAGAGCTACACACAGCTCTTTTGATTCAATAAAGTCGGTTTGTGATAACTGAACGTCTTTTTATTTCATAAAGTCGCGTACGTGTATAAATTAGTCTGCCCTCTGCTATTTGTCCAATACCTCATTTATAAGTCTTTCCAGTACCAAGACCTAGTGAAGAATATGATGTTACTGACAGTGGAACAGTGAAATGCTTGCTGATTATTGTTGGTCAGAAAGTGCCGAAGAACAGTATAAAAGAAAAGTAAAAAGGAAGACATTTTAAACAGGATGATACCATACAGCTCCATATAATGTACATTAGGGTGTCCCTTATTTTTTGACGTCATTTTTTTTTTGCGCATACCCGCTAAAAAGTTTCGAAATGACCTAAGAAGCCACAAAAAAACATTTTACCTTGATCTAAGAATGATAACTAGAGTGGACCAATTCGGAGCGAAAGCAGAGGTGTGACTAACGAATTAGTTCCCGCGTGCCCCATCGCACATACGATTACTTAGTATGTTGTTCACGGTCATTGTGTGTACACGTATAATAGCAGCAGGAAAGTGTATTCTGTGTATTTAATAATATTGAAGGAGCGTACAGTGAAAAAACCGCTATCATCAAAGTTAGTCAATAGGTTTATTGAGAACCATCCTAGTTTATCTTACAATGGGGTAAATGTAAAATGTTTAGTGTGCAATATATATTAACCATTTAACAAAATCAAATTTGCAACGCCACGTGCATAGCGCAAGACATAAAGATACAGACACTGGTGCCGATACAAAATACGAAGTGTTCTTATTTGATTTGTGTACAATGATGAGAAATAACTTTGGAGACGCACCTTATGTTAACAATATTTCATCGCGCTTCTCCAGATTTTCAAGTCACGGAAAACGCATAAGACGGTAAGTTTTTTTTTAATCATGTAATTACATACATTTTAGATTTTATTTTTTATACGTATCATCGAGAACGTTTCATAATCTAGAAAAACCGTCTTACATTTTTTTTTGTATCTAACATAATAACAGCACCGTTCGTGATAGTATATCTCTGGATATTAATAATTTTTCGCATGCGGGAACCAATTCGTTAGTCACGCCTCTGTTTTCGCTCCGAATTGGACCACTCTAATGATAACCCGTGCCGACTTGTGATTTAGTTCAGTGTTATTAATATGTACCAGTAAAGTGCATAATCAGCTTTGGCTCAACGATTAAATTATATAATTTTAACAAAAACAAACTAAATTTAGGATAAATTAAGTCAAAGAATATTATTTTCTATATTAAGGTTAAAAAAAAAAAACAATATATCGTAATTTAGCAATCACTTACTTACATATATATCAAAGGTACATTCTCTAGTTATTAACGAAATAAAATTAGCAGCAACTATATGTACCTTTTAATAAAATTGAGCTTTCATATAAATACATATATCCATCTAAAAAAGGTGATTCCCCTTTCTACTCAACGGCTAAAGTAATGTCTTCTTTTCGATAATAATTTGTCATTTCAATAGGGTGTTTCATGAAGTGCGGTAACTTAACTAAAAAAATGTCTGTCGAATTACGAAGTGGAAAACAACCAATTTTTCTCATCGGAATGCCTTGTCATCAATTAATCATCATTAATCATCAAATTAATGGTGCCAAACTACCATCTAATCGACAAGTTCTCGCTGTGTTTTTTTAATATTCGCGAAGTCAAGCTCAATGTTAGTGAAAGTGCAAATCTAGTGATTAAGGAATGTGTAATTTTTTGGGAGAAAGCAAGAATTCCAATAAAGGCAATTCCGAACTGTGTGAAGAAACTTTTAGATAAATATACACTTTGGAGAGAGTTGCAAAAAAATTGTAAGAAAAGTTCTGATATTTATAGGACCCGTGAAAATGATTTTGAAAATGACCTTGATAACCTATTTGATATTGCTCATGCTGATGCCCTTGCAATTATGAAAATAGAAGAAGATAAAATATTTTTGAAGCTACAGAGAGAGCCGGGTAGACCTGGTTGCTTAGTTGGTATAGATAAAAATTTGGCAGACAAAGATTATTACACGAAGAAACAAGAAAATTGAAGCAAAAAGAATTATCAACAGTTGCATCGATTTCTATTTCAAATGTTGAACACAGGCAAGCTTCAGTCGAAGACGAAATATTTAATTCTGATACGGAAGATCCACAATATTCCCTTGAAGACGAAATCTTGCCAGAGACAAGCGCAAGTTTGCAGCGTGACAGTTCAAGAAGAGGAAGAAAAAATCTGATAACACCTAAGGTAGTCGCAGTTTTAGATAGGTGCCAGCTAAGTATAAGAGATTCAGTGTATATTATTCAGGCTATCCTGGAGGCACTGGGTATGAGATGCGATGAATTTTCCATAAATAAATCTTCAATCCAACGAATGCGTACACAAATGAGAGAAGCCAGGGCAGAAACTACAAAAACTGACTTTAAGAACAACGTACCTAATGTTGTAACCGTCCATTGGGATGGAAAGCTTTTACCAGGCTTAGATGTGAGAAGCCGAAAAGAGGAGCGGCTGCCAATTATAATTTCTTATAGCGACAAGGAACAACTTCTTGCAGTACCAAAATTGGAGAGTTCATCTGGCAAACACCAAGAAAAAGCTATAAGAACAGTCCTATATGACTGGAATCTCATTGACAAGGTGCAAATAGTCTGTTGTGATACAACATCAACGAACACTGGTCGTTTTAATGGAGCTTGTGCTCTTTTGGAGCAAAGTCTAGAAAGAGACTTAGTGCTTTTCGCTTGTCGTCATCATGTTTATGAGTTGGTACTTAAAAATGTATTTGAGGCCAAGATTAAGCAAAATGTTGGATCTCCAGAAATACCAGTTTTTAAAAAAATCAGAGACAATTGGAAAAATATCGATTCAAATAAGATTGAACCAAGCATCGATTTTGTTAGAAAGCACATTTCTGATGAAAAAATTTTATCCATTTTAATATTTTATAAAGCAGCACTGGAAAAAACTTCATAAGGGACGATTATCGCGAATTAATCGAACTATGCGTTGTGTTTTTGGATGGCGATCCAGAGAAAAAAATAAAAATCAAGCCCCCCGGAGCATTGCACCAAGCAAGATGGATGGCCAGAGCGATATATTCATTAAAAATATGTTTGCTCCAGTCCCAGGTCAACATAACTGCAAATGATAAAAGTGCTCTGCAGAACATTTGCTTATTTGTTCCAATAATTTACGTTAAGCCATGGCTCGAATGTACAGAAGCTGTAAAAGCACCTAATCAGGATTTGCTTTTTTTTTAAAGCATTGAAAGGCTATAATGCAATAGACAAAACAATTTCGAATGCTGCTGTAAGTAAGTTTTCTAAACATGGTACTTAAGTCAAGAGGCAGTCATTTTATCACTTTTTGATAACGAAGTTGATGATGAAACAAAAACAAATATGCTTGTCAACTTAAACAGGGAAAAAATATCGGACTTTAACAAACGATATATTCCAACGAACGATGAAATGTCAGAAACGTTGTTTGGTGAGTCACAATGGTTTTTATAATAATGTTATCTTTGTATTAAATTATAATTTTTGAAAAATTAGAACTAGATATTCATAAAACAATTTTTAATATAACCTTTCTTTGTTTCAGATAAAACACTGGACAGTTTTGTATCAAATAAAAGCAAAGTATTTCTTACTCGACTACAGATCGATGATAGTTTTCTTCGCACAAATGTGGCATCTTTGATTAATAACGCTGCATTTCTAGAAACTAAGAGAAAAATGAGTCTTCTCAGAGTAGTAAATGATACTGCTGAAAGAGCAGTCAAATTAGTTTAAGATTTTCACGGACTAATTACAGCAGATGAGGAGCAAAAACAGTTCTTCTTGCGCTGTGTTGAGGAACACAGAAATTTGTTTCCAGACTGCAGAAAAAATACATTAATAAAAAGTTATCCCAGCTAATTTTGAAAATTAAAATATTCTTAATAAAACAAGTTCTTTTATGGATTTTTTTATTGTTTTCATTTATTGCATTTTGCAAAACTTCTTGGCTCACTCGGCACGGGTTGCAATCTTGATAGAACAATAAAATTTCATATTTAGGTATAATTTTGTATATATAAAGAAAATTACAGAGTATGCGTTTCGAAATTTAAAAAAAAAATTTTTTTGCCTTGTACGGGACACCCTAATGTACATACCAATTAAAATATTATTTCATTTACTTTTTTTCGAAACCTGACGTGTCAGGATAAATTTGTTGTTATTACTAGAGCAGACCAATTTGCGTGCGCACCATGAGCGCCGGTATGGGAGTGTAATTCGTAATATATTAGAATATGCGATAGAATAGGGACGCAACATGAGCTTGTTACCGATATAAGTATAGCTCTACTTCTATACTTATATCGGTAACAAGCTCATGTTGCGACCCTATTCTATCGCATATTCTAATATATTACGAATTACACTCCCATACCGGCGCTCATGGCGCGCACGGAAATTGGTCTGCTGTAGTTACAACTATTATTAGAATTAGAAGAAACGAAAATTGTACATAGTTTCGAAAAAAAAATTAAAATTTGTTGATCAGTGTATTAGATAATAAAATATTAATATTTTTAAAAGTGCTTTTTTACCATTTATCACTTCATCCAAGTATTTCATTTCCATTATGGCATCATATGTGAATTTACCGTCATACTTCTTAATAACATCTTTAATTTCCTTTCTGAGTTTGTCCTGTATATCTTGGTTGAACGCTAATTCGTGAAGACAAAATGTCATAGTTGTGGCTGAAGTTTCAAAGCCGGCAAGGAAGAAAACGAACGCTTGAGCTGCAATTTCTTCAAAAGTAAAACTTTCTCGTGCAATTTCCTTCGATTTCTTTTCCATTTCTATGAATAACTGCATGAAGTCATTGCGTTTAATCTCATTGTTAGTTCTGTAATCTAGAACGCCCTTGATGGCTTTCATAAAAAAATTTTCTAAATCCATAGAAACTGTGCGAATGTATACCAGTTTGGTTAAAGAAGGCAGAACAAATCTTAAAAAATCGACAGCTTTATTCCTAAGAGACACAGTAAAAACTTGGCGACCGTATTTTCGAAAATCGGCATCCGGATGTTTAAAACTATTGCATTCTAAACCGAAGGCACAAGAACCAATAACGTCTGTGGTATAACATGCTAGAATTTCTTTAATATCTAAAGATTCACCACGTGTGGTAACATTGTTGATATATTCCATCATTGGTGTGCAGCAGTCTAGCAATGTGTCAAACATTAATCTCATTTTTCCGGAAGTGAAAGTTGGTGTTAATTTTACTCGCATATTCTTCCATTCATCACCGTCTAAATTGAAAAGATGAGCACTCAAGGGATCCTTTTTCTGATCATAAGGGAGTCCGTGGCCAATAAAATATGGAAAATCTTTCGAAAATATGTTTTTCACCAATTCTGGATCAATGGGCATATATATTGGCCTCGTAAATAAATAAATTCCTCCATGTGGTACTCCACGTCTTTTGAATTCATCGTAAGCATTCTTGATGTCGTATTTTAAACCAAGTTTAGGTTTGAAGGGATTTTCCATATTGCCGTAGATGGAAGAATGTTCGAGATAAGGTATTCTCTTTCTAGCCCAATACGTATGTGCCCATTTCACATATGATAGAACCATACATGATAAAGTAAATGTTACAATTAATATTTCTATCGCGAACAACATTATTTGTTTATTACGTGATTCTTATGTTTGATATAATGAGACGCAATTTACACGATATGACATGAATATTGTTAAGGATGTATTCTTATATAGTGGATCTTTCGTGTTACTGTTAAAAAAAATATTGGTAATAAGCACAAGTAATATGCGTGTTTAGAACAAAAATTGTATATTATTATTAAGGTAGCTTGCGTAAGCACTAATAAACAATTGAAATCGTAATTAAGATTTTTGGTCATAATTTTATTGTTATATTTGTGTATCTGTACCGTTCTGGAGTGGTTATTTCACGAATATGAACTTTAGACGTGCTTATTAAAAATAATTATCGGACCGATTTTATTAGTAAACACATTGTAGGTATTGCCATATACAATGTGTATTATAATGTGACTTTGTGGACATATTAAAAACAAACAAAATTATTATTAACGTCAACAAATGTCGTTTCGCTTGTATTACTAGAATTAGATTCAATTTTGACATTTCTACCAATGTATTAATTCCTACTATAAATACAGCGCTACATGGACATCGAAAATTTGACAGTCTTAATAGAAATCGTGCGGGCAGTTTTATGCTTTCACTTAAATCGAACTTTCGTTTTGACCTATTTAATGCTCATAGATATAAGTTATAACGATACATTTAATATATAGTATTACATGTTTTATTAAGTCAGATCATATTACACTTTTAATATATTTAACGCTCCTTCAGATATCTTTTGGATAAATTTTTATCAATTCTTAATTTGAGACGAGGAGGTTAATGTTTTCTATACTAATAGCATAATTATTCAAGGCGATTTTAATATCACTCACTTCAATGATTTATCTATTAATAAATGCAAATGCTTTATCTTCTATCTAATAGGGTAAAGATTTCGCGTAATGCGGGTTATCCCTACTAATACTGTTTTTTTGCATAGCAGTTATCACTTTTTACTTTGGAATAATTTTTTCTATGCTTTGTCTCAGTTTATAAGTGGAGAGTAACATCGCATCGGCGACTCGTCCTCGGGCGTATATATATTTAGTCAGTCGCCGTCGGTCAACGTTGGGCGCACTTCGCTAGTTAGTGTAATAAGTTGTTACTGTTAAAAACCGAAGCGCACCGAAACCTATATAAATAAATAATCTAAACTAATATTATAAAGAGGAAACATTGGTGTTTTTGTATGTATGTTTGTAATGTTTTCACACAAAAACTACTGGACCGATTTAAAAAATTCTTTCACCATTAGAAAGCTGCATTTTCACTGAGTGACATAGGCTATATTACATTTTCCAAAAAAAAAGGGATCCCCAATAAAAATGCATTAATGTAACCCAAGGTGTGAAAAAATTAGTCACAAAAAATCTGCCATCGCGTACGCTGCGGAAACTATTGTTGATAGAACAAAAAATGTTCTACAGTATTATAGAACGTATTAATATCTACAAAAAAGTCCGCGAAACTATATGTCCAACTACTGTAGTTATGCAACTATAACTACTTTTTGACATTTTAAAAGTTAATAAAAGTGCCGACAATAATCAAACCATATTATCCATACCTCTGTACTATTCCTTATCCTATTAAATGATATTTTATTAAAGACCATTTCAATACCAGTAAAATACTTTTTAAATTATTAAAATCGGACATTCCATTCAAAAGATATAACGAATTTAAAAATGTCAATCTAAAGAAAATAATGTTATAATATAATGTAGTAGTATAGCGATGGCCATATTCATTTTGTTTGTAATAAATTGACAATCGAAAAATTATAACTGGAATAAGAATAGTATTGGCAGAAGGAATTTAATAACAAGTTCAATGAGAATGAAAAGTAATAGGAAACAGGCACAGAGAAGCTGTTATAGAAAGAAGTTAAACATAAAGTGATATAAAATCCAAAAATTAAGGATCACAAGAAAGGAAGATTTAAGAGAATACACTCACTATTGTATTTATTCAAGGTAGGATCGAAGAAAAGAGAACATATACGATACAAATTTTATTAAAAGAATTTAAATAACACTGAGATATTTGAAAGGTGACGTTTTTGAAGTAATTTCGACAATGTGTCAAAAGTCAAGTGACAGGAACATTATTAAAATAGCGGGTTACATTGTTTATAAGTTATGTTAAATAACTAAATGGACTAAACAAAAAATGTAATCAATTCATCAGCTTTACAATTAAAAAAATTATTTTTTTGTCAAAATCATTTTTTTTCCTTTAACTTCACATAGCCACAACAACGCAATTGGATGATTTGTTTTCCCAGTGAATTTATATTTACTATAATACATTTATCTGTTTTCTCATTCATTTCATTTCAGATTGAGTCACAGCGAAGCGTGGTCGGGATTAGCTAGTCTATTAATAAATGCAAATGCTTTATCTTCTATCTAATACGGTAAAGATTTCGCGTAATGCGGGTTATCCCTACTAATACTGTTTTTTTTTGCATAGCAGTTATCACTTTTTACTTTGGAATAATTTTTTCTATGCTTTGTCTCAGTTTATAAGTGGAGAGTAACATCGCATCGGCGACTCGTCCTCGCGCATATCTATATTTAGTCAGTCGCCGTCGGTAAACGTTGGGCGCACTTCGCTAGTTAGTGTAATAAGTTGTTACTGTTAAAAACCGAAGCGCACCGAAACCTATATAAACAAATAATAAGATATAAACTTATATAAAGTGGTGGAACACTTACCGCTTTTAACGTCTTCCGTGAAGTTACAAACTGGGTAAAATCAGTTAAAGACTTATAATATGAAATGTGTTTCCACAGAAATTCCCGCAAACTGAGTGCGTTACGGAGAAAAATGTGCTTATATGCAGAAAACGAGCATTCTATATCTATTGATGTTATATTTGCATAACTAAAATAATCTTTAAAACAACTTAACGGTTCTGATGACGCAATCGAACTGTGTTTGCCTTCCTCGTAGGACTTGAACCAACTTTTATCCATTGTTTAGAATGAAATGAGTCTCAACAGAGACCACGGCAATTTCTTAAGGACCACAAAAAATACATTATATTAGGGAGCCATAGAGACATGTGGTTCGGCCATGAAAACTCTCTTCACAATATTTTCAAAATATACAATCGATGAAACGGAAATTATAATATATCCAATAGGATTGATTTACTTGAAGAAAAGTCATTATTTAAAATGGAAATAAAACTAATAGTTAAAATCTTTTATTAATATATGATCGTAAAACGACAATTGTTTCGCTAACACAGTGGCTTCGTCGAGGACCTACTAGAGCAATTTACAAACTGAAATCGGTATACATAAATACAAAAAGGTTAATATTATTATGCAGTGTCTTTAAAATGTGAGAATCTTCACAAATATTCGAGTAAAAATGTGTGACCCAGCTGGCCAGCTGGTCAGTTACTATTATACTGTAGGGAAACTTGTTTATTAATAAATTTTTTTAATAAACTTGTGTGCGTTTTTATTATCGTCTAAACACAGGTTTAACACAGGTATTATTTAAATCCAATTAATCGTTACATAAAATTTGTGATTGTTTTAATTTGTAAATTTCTAAGCTTCCCAGGAAAAGTTGTTTTAATACTTAATAAATTAATCTATTTTCGAAGCATGGAAAAAAGTTGCTAATTCTTTCAGTAATGATTTGAATTATGATACAAGCATTTATGCTGCCGTTTAGAAACTACTAAGTATGAGTGATATGGGTAGATTGGAGTTTAAGTGTTCTTAATTATATTTACTACATATCGGCCAAGTAAATTAGCGTACTTCAAGGATAGTTGCATTGTTTCCTAACATAATCATGCAGACGCAAATAAAACAAATACATTAATGTTATTTTTTTGTTTTACATTTATTGTGCAATCTGTCTTTATATAGACAATGAGCATATCTGATTTAAGACAAAAATGATGTGAGAGAGCCCTATTACATTGAATATAACTCTGTATAATACAATATCAATGTTCATGAGTTTTGTAGCACAATGTTGTATATAATTTTACACTTTAATTTAAAATGGTAAGTCCAATGGCTTTTTGAGTTTCAGTCTTCTGATATACTGATTCGCTACTATCTAGGAGCCCCAGAGCTAGTGAATTGGGATGCCTTTCGAGACGTTGAAGATAGCGCCTACTGCATCCCTGATCGTCTCCTTTACTGTATGAACATCCAAATCATGTTTAATGTCTTTATTTGTCACAAAGTAGAGAGCATCAATAATTGCACGAATTTTTTTAGATTGGAATCTCACCATGATCGCAATATTCTGTACCCCATACTGAATACCATATGTTATATGTCAAAAGCTTGTTTCTAATAGAGAGTTGAGATTTTCTTCCAAGGAGCTAATAGTTCTTCCGAAATTTTACATAAGGGCACTTTCCAGGTTATTTTCCGGGATAGGTGTAGGTCTAAATATTTAACGAATTTTGTTGTGCGTATCTTTTCATTGTTAAGTCTCGTTGAAGGAAAATTTCTATGGCATTTTGTGAATACTATATGTTTTTTTTTCATTTATTTAATACGCCAGATTTTCGCTCATTTTTCTATTTGGTTTACGTTTTCTTGCAGAATGGTTGCTGCTACATTTGGGTAATGGTTTTCAACCAAGACAGCACCGCCATCATCAAAGGTCGAGGGAATCACTTCTTAAGTTTGTTGGAAGATCAGCTGTGATGATTAGGTATAATATAGATACAAGAACACTGCTTCGAGGAACTCATGTGACTTAGTCCTGCTATTTCTGACTCATATCTGACTCTAAAATACCTTGCTTCTAAGTAGTACCTAAGAAGGATAAACATACCATGTGGTAGATTCTTTTTAAGTTTATATAACAGCCTTTGATGCCAAACCTTATCGAAGGCTTGGGTCACATCGAGGAAGATTGCTGCGCATTAGCGTTCTTCTTTCGAATATTTTATTGGTTTGATTTATCACCCTGTAAGTCTGTTTAAGAGTGGCGGCTTTTAAAACTGAATTAAAGTATCAAGTTTTTGCTTGTCACAATGTTCATTAATCTTTTTGCCAATAATGTTTCTATAATTTTAGACATTACCAGTAGGACACTAATTTGTCGATACAATGGTGGGGAATTTTGGGGGGTTTCCTTGCTTATGGATAAGTATAATTTTGGCTTTGTTCAATTGTGCTGGAAAATAATTCAAACGAAAAATAGTATTGTATATGTGGGTTAGCACTAGCATCCCTTTTTGTGGAAGCTCCTGCATTACTCTTCCTGTAACTAGGTCATACCCATGTACTCTTTTCGGATTTAGGTAATTTTTATTATTCTTTTTTCCATGAGTGTTATCAGTTTAATTTGCACCCTGCAACCCTGTAAAGACTCAGTCTTTACAGGGTTGCAGTGTATAGTAGTTGTGCGGAAGCGTTTATCTCACTTTACTGTGCCCCGTGTGACTTTAATTAGTGGTTTTTACCTACTGATGATGACAACTTAGTTGTCGAAATACGTATTTAGGATACGACTAATAATTGTGGTAAGGGGTTATATACCTTTTTTAAATTTGTATTAAATGTTTTAGTATTTTTGTTTGTTTATACACAGATTGAATCGCAAGTATAGAAATAGAAGAACCTTATGAAATTGAAGAAATGACTATATATGCAATTAATAATTAAAATAATTATTAATGAGTTCGTAAAATAATAAGAAATACGTTATTGTCTCATTCAAATTTGTTATACAGCAAACAGGTATTTGGTAAAAGAATTTTTATACGTCTTGACCGGTTTCGAATACAAAAGTGTAAAGATAGTAGAACTTCGAATGATTACCTGATGTAGTAGCACATATAATAATACAAGGTGCAAGTGGAAATATTGTTAGCAAGACTAAGAAATGATTCTAATGTATTTTATGGAAAATCTTGAAAGTACATTTTGTTTTCCAAAAATGTAGTTCTTTTCATAATTTATTTTTAATGAGTCCAGGTAACAGACTATTAAATAATAATTACTGCTATTTATATTTTATTTCAAACAAGTAAATACCTAGATTTAGAAAAAATACAAGCTAAATCTAAAATTATTCGAATGGGTATGATGTCGGTAAAGCTACGTTTGTGTATTGCGTGCTATTATTTATTATTTTTGTTGAGCGTTTTTGCACAAAATAGTTATCCTCCAGTGAATTGTCCTGATACATTCAAATATTTGTACGATTCTACTTTTGGTGGCAATTATGGACAGATTACGGTACAAAAAGACAATTCTTCCATTTCAGAATTGCAGATTAATATGACTACAATCACTCAACACTACATTTACGTAAGTAATTTATAACGAGAGTTCAATTAGTCTTTACGCCCGGGATAGCTACGTATTGTAAAATGCATGTCGTCACTAATTTATAAATCTCATGAATTACTACTTACTTGACAGAAGTTTGACTTAAGTCAAAACATACATTACCTATTTTCTGTGTGCCACTTAATAGGTTACACTTAATAGGTTATATTAATAATTTAAGCACAGACGTGCGATTACAAATCCATGACTGCCCAGGACGTAAAGACTAATTGAACGCTTGTTATTTTGTGTTTAATATTTGAAAGTAATCGTTCTACGTCCAAAGTTTTGGAAATTTGGATTTGTAATACTTGATGTGTTCGCACATCGATGCAATGTTTTATCAATATAATTTTCATGAAGAAATGTTCCATGATTTTCTAGGATATGAAATATTTCAATTATATGGTACAACTAAACACATTTTAACAATTTTAGAACAAATTGCAAATTATCGTACTATCGAAAAGTGAAGAGTTTTTCCACAGCAATAGTATTCTCAAATATGCAGTTCAATTTCCAACGCAAAACGTTATTCCTAAACTAATTTCGTTGCAATTCAACGGCAAAATTCTTTGCTCTGGAGTGATCGATCCACGTAAGTAATATTGTCATTGTTTACATAATATAAATAAATTAAAGATATTCAGTAAGTAGCTTTATAATAAATACAATCATTGTCACATGGTATTAACTATACAAAAAAGGGGATATTTATCAATACGTTGCACGTATTACGCAGTTGTTATATAATGAAACAGATATGCAAAATACATATCCGTAACTGTAAACATGGACAAACACCTCGTATTTTTAGCATTTACTTCTGTTCAATACATATGTTTCAGCCATTTTCCTTTTCTGGCCTAGTCGCGTTCTTCCGTCAGATGTCACTGATTAAATTGGTGTCGCCTGATAGAACGAAACTGGTTATGGCTTGGAGACGACTTTAGCGTAAATGTAGATACAGATACAGATCCGTTGTTTAACAGATCTGTATTAATTTGTATATACATTACTTCACTAGTTCAACCGATGAGGCCTAGATGGCTGAAACATATGTATTGAACAGAAGTAAATGCTAAAAATTCGAGGTGTTTGTCCATGTTTACAGTTACGGATATGTATTTTGCATATCTGTTTCATTATATAATGGTATTAACTGTTCAGAGGTTTTAAATTTCAATATACACTCATGGATAAAATTATCGAATATTTTAAATTTTCAATTGTTTTTTGTATATATAAATTTTAATGAAAGAAAAACATTATACAAGAAAGAAAATTACTGTTTATTTAACGAATATTAATTTTTAATTTGCAGAAAATCATTAAGAAAAATAATTATAAATTTTATGAAAATTTAGGATAATTTACACAGGCCTGCATTTTTCAACACTTTGAAAGTTGATTTAAAAATTTTAACAGTTTTCTAGTAATTGGGTAGCGCTGATTTCAAATCTGCTTTTATTTTTTTTTGTATCACGTAAGGTAATTTTTCAAAAAATATAGAAAAGACACGATTTATTTCATTTATAAGCTAGTTTTATATTGTATTTAAAAAAATACAAAAATATACTCATAGAAACTATTAGAAATAGTTATTTGTTCTTTATGCTTCTGAAAAAAACGTTTTCGTTTTTCAGAAAAGCTTCGTTTGGTTGTTTTTCTGTCATATTAAGCTAAAGGAAGATCTCTTCTCAATGTCCAACAGTAATCGGCCATCATTTTTGTGTCCCAGCGCCTTTGGTGTCTTTTTTCCATCTCCTTAATATCCTGGTGAAATCTTTCTCTTTGCTCTTCACTCACGTCCCCAAGGCTTTCTGGGAAATAATCCAAATGGGAATGTAAAAAGTGAATTCTTATGCTCATATTGCAACCAAGAATCCTGAATTTTTCCAGCATATTTTCAACGATCTCAACATAGTTTGTGTCTTTATAATTCCCTAGAAATTTATGTACAACTTCGTTAAAAGCATGCCATACATGTTTTTCCTTATCTTCCATCACATTTTCAAATTCTTGATCTTTCACCAAGCTCCTAATCTGCGGGCCTACAAAGATTCCCTCCTTTAATTTTGCCTCTAACAGAGTCGGAAATGTTTTACACAAATATTTAAAACAATTTCGTTCTTTGTTTAATGCCTTAACAAATTGTTTCATAAGTCCAAGTTTTATGTGAAGCGGTGCAAGTAACACTTTTTGAGGGTCAATAAGACTTTCGCGAATTACATTTTTGGTTCCGGGTGTTAAAGTCACCCTTTGTGGCCAGTCTCTTTTTATCCAATGCTGTTCTCGATTTCTGCTATCCCACTCGCACAGGAAACATGGAAATTTAGTATATCCAGACTGCTGACCCAAGAGAAGGCCTAAAATTTTTAAATCTCCACACACTTCCCAGTTGTGATTTTCATATTGTATTCTTAAAAGTAATTCCTGTAAATTTTCATAGTTTTCCTTTAAATGAACAGAATTGCCGACCGGAACAGAAGCAAAAACATTGCCATTATGTAAAAGAACAGCTTTAAGGCTCCTTTTTAAAGAGTCGATGAAAAGTCTCCAGTCAGAAGGTGTGTACTCAGGACCTCCGAGGAAAGTAAGTAGATCAGCAATTGCTTGGCATTACACGAGTGGTCCGTTTTGTGCAAAATATTTTACAAATCCAGCCTCACGATTTCTATACCAAAAGAAGGTAGTTTCTGGGGCAAGCAAATTTTTTTGTTTCAACCTAGACCCCAGTACTTCAGAAAGATCTTTTGAAAGTCCCAAATCTCTTACTAAATCATTCAGTTCGGCTTGTGAAAATAGCTGAGGTTGGTTTTGACCTGAGGTTGATGGTTCAAAATCACTATCCATCTGTACGGAGCCGGAAGTTGAAGAGGTTTCAATATCTTCTTGTAGTACTTTGGGGGGTATAGGTATAGGTACATGATCACTGTGAGGAACTGGTCTGATAGCTGATTTAATATTGTTTTGGTACAAAATATGTTTCGAAGTTTTTCTATTATGCCCCTTAATATCACAAAGACAAAAGTAGCAATCTTCATGATGATTTTGCGGTTCTCTCCAAACCATCGGTATTCCAAAAGGAAGGCTTTTTCTATTCCCTTTGGTCCAATGTCTTAAACCCTCTTCACATACCTTACAAACAACGTGCGGTGCCCAATCTTTATCTTGATCTACTAATTTGATTTTGAAATAAGCATAATATGCATTTTTCACAAATTTACCAATTGGTCTCTTAAACTTTTTCAAGACGAAATATCCACAAATATAACAGAAATCATCTGGTTTGTTTTTGCAACACCGGCTAGACATATTTTTAAGCAATGTTTATTTATCAAATACCACGCACAACACTAAAGGCAAATTAATTTTACTTGTTTACTGATCGACACTCAGAGCTATAATGAAGTAAATGACATTAAAATATATATTTTGTTTGGAGTGATAAACTTGAACAGAAAATCATTTTTGGGTTAATACCTATAATTCATTTTAAAATGTATTAAAACGCCTATTATGTTTTTTTTATATTTTTTCTTTTTCTTTTGTGCAAAAAAAATATGTGGGTGGTAGAGACCAACTGAATTTTAATTAGTTATTGCTATATAAAAACTGAGCTTAACAAGCAAAAATCACGTCATCACAAATTTTATGCAGGCCTGTGTTATTTTAAACTCAAATGCAATACGGTTAAGCAAATACTAGTCTTTTGATTGAAATAAGAGCATAGTTAATAACGAATATTTACACGGCGAGCTTTAATTACTGCTTGCATTCTTCTCAACATGATACCGATTTGAGTTTGAATATATTCTTGAGGAGGTTGTATTTGGAACATAATTTCTTTGTCGTAAGCGACGTTTTAGCTGATCCCACACTTGTTCAATGGGATTCAGGTCTGGGCTATACGGTGGCCAATCTAATCTTTGAATCTGAGCTGCATCAAGGTAATTAGTCACTATGACATCTGCGTGTGGTCGAACGTTATCGTGCATAAGTACGATATACGAATTTGTCGTATCCAATGTGGCATACATATGGCAAAACATGATCTTGGAGGATGTTTTCGATATACCAGTCACTAGTTATACGATTGGATTCCACAAGTTTGGTGCGTCCATCCCAACTTATGCCTCCCCAAGGCGTTATGCCACCACCTCCAAAATTGACAGTTTGTGTGAGATTGCAGCTGCACCGTTCTCCAACTCTTCTATAGACATGATTTTGCCCATCTGGCTGCCATAATTGGATTATAGTCTCATCAGTGAACAGAATATTTTGCCATTTCTCGATGTTCCACTGAGCATGTGTTATGGTAAATTGTAATCGACGAGTTTTGTGATTTGGTACTTTGGCGGGCAGACTTTGCTTTAAACTTACTTCTTTTAGTCTTCGTCTAACCGTTCTCGAACTAACATTAACATGTCTTACATTTAGTAACTTATTTTTGAGATATGTGGATGTCAATATGCGATTTTCCGTAGTCAAAAAACGATCAATTGCTGTTGTGCACCTTTTGCGCCCTTAGCCGGGTCTTTGTACGAAATTTCCAGTCTCATGATACCTTTTTAAAATATTCGATACTGTAGATTGACCTCTTCTAGAACGTCGTGCGATATCTTTTTGTCTATATCCTTCGTCATACAGAGTTACAATTTGTGCCGTTTCAGCTTCACCGCTGTAGTTAACTGGTGGCATAATGCTTGTTTTTAAGGGGAAGCAACAAACGAAAATCACTAGCACTTACTTAATTTCACCACAAATAAGTTAATTCTTAAATGATGTGAGGAATTTTTAAATGACGCATAGCGCGATAGACAATATACGCCATTAAAATGAATTAAACGTCAAAATATTTTAAAGCTATTGATATATTCACCTACTAGATCAATAACATCAGCACATATATAACTTTCCGGCGATAATTTAAAATTATATTTGAGTAATAGAGATAACAAAAAATATTCAATAATTTTGTCCATGAGTGTAGATATTATTTATTTTTGACTAGTACAGCAATAAATGTAGAACAAAATAGTACCTTTTGTTTTAGCCAGTAGATATTGCTGGCTAAACCAAATTTTCCACTATGCCAATTATTGTTTCTAAACGAGTATCTGACGCAGCTGTTGGCATTTTAATTACTTCTAATTTTATATTTAAATTTTGAGATTAGGATAAATTATACAAGGTGATTAAGGTGATTCTAGAAATTTGTATAATACGCGTAAACGGACGCAGTTACAATCAAACGCCGTTAGATGGAGCTGTCTATATCTTTTGTAAGTCAGTAAATCTAGCGGCGTTAGAGTAAATTTAAACGTTCTTCATTCGTGAAAAATTTTTCATTGTGTACGCTTATGTTTGCGATTTTTCAATGGGCGATTTGAGGAAGCAGCGTATCTGTATTAAGTTCTACTTCAAGACTGTCACAGAAACACAAAAAATGTCAAAAGAAGCTTTTAGGGACGACACTTTGGCTCAAATGTTACAAAAATAACCAACCATGAGTTGGTGATGATGATGAATTTTCTGAATGATTATCAACCAGACCATTACATTAAAACATGTCGTTGTTGTTCAGAATGCAGATGTGAATAATCTTATGCAGACCACTTAAGACATTTGTGACATTGTCCGATTATCTTAATGCACATGCCAGCGGATTTTATCGCAAGAATTGAACATGAGCAGCCGCATACTGCTCTCATGATATAACATGGCCGTTGTTCCTCATCCTCGCCTTACTTGGCCCTTTGCGGCTTTTTCCTTTTTTCGAAGATAAAAATCAAGTTGAACAGGAGCGAAGACTTGACATGATGTTGGAGATTGAAGTTAAATCGCGGACGGCGTTGAATACATTAACAAAACAAGACTTCCAGAATGAATTTATGTCGCGGCAGAGATAATGGAATCGGTGTTTGTACTCCCAAAGGGACTATTTTCAAAGTAAGGGAGGCTAAGGAAATCCAGTTATTTTGCAATTTCATTTATTGCTACATTTCGGAAACTTTTGGGTACATCTCGTAGAAATGCAGTTATTTTAAAGATACAACTAACTAAAAACAAAAATATTTTTAGCAAAAACTACTTTTAAATACCATAATTAGTTTTAGGTTGTGCTAAAATATACTAAATGGTAAAGTTTATCAAATTGGTAATCAATGAAAACGTGCGAAATTTACCACACATTTAGGAAAGTGTATTGAGATAAACCAGATTAAGTATATCTAAATAATTACATATCCTTAATAATACTAACAAAATGCAAGTAGTAGCAATAAATATGGACCGCGAAACAAATATACGAGGTATGGAAGTAAATAACGAGAATCCATGTCAACTATATTATTACATTTAGTAGGTCAGACGCAATTGTCGTTCAGCACCACAACGTCTAATATGTGTTTGAAGTTGTGATGAATACTCATAGTCGAAAAATGAATTATCTAGAAAGAGCAACTAATCGACATCGATTTTTTTGTGTTATTAAAGCATGTGCCTAAGAATGGACAAATTGTTTTAAAAAATGACGTGAGAGAAGCTACACCAAAAACAAAATGAACAGGCGGCCATGTTGGATGTGCACGTGTGAACAGACAGTTATTTCTGCGTTCTATGTACTTCAAAATTTTGAAGCGTTTGACTTTTCGTGAGCTTTTGGTTACGAAAGGCATTCGTGTGCTCCACCACCATCCGTACAGTCTTGACTTCGAAGGGTCAGATCATAGAGAACCGTTTCGAAGAAGTTGAGAATGTGAACTACCGCGACTCATATTATTAGGGAGATAACATAGGCCGAGTTCCTAGACAGCTTTTCAAATGAACCTATTGTGAGGGCATATAAGGTTAATTTCATATACTGTTCAATATACGTTTGCAAACACAAAAGTCCCGCTAACGCATATTTAGTACTTTTATTTTTATTTCTTTGCAGTTGTACCAGGATTTATACAAACAAATCTATGGCTCAAATCAGTAGTGACGACATATGGTCCTATTTTAACAGGGACGATTTATCCAAGGGATATTCAGAATTTGACACAAATCTCATCTCCAACAGTAGTAACTATTGAAGCACACAACAATCCATTTCTTTCAGTGTCTTCGGTGAACAATCAGTTTATTACGCCCGCATATCAGGCGACAGTTCCTACTCCGAATGCTTCTGTCAAATTAACTATATACTACAGATAGGGAACTAAAATGTGTCATAGCGGATCTGTTCTACAGAGCCGTTTCGTGGTAGAAACGGAGACAAATTTTAAATTTGCAATATATTTAATTTTATAAGAATTAAAAAATGGAAAAGAAAACAACAGAAGGGGTTTAATAAATTTTTATTTTTAAAATAATATTTTGTATATCAGCGTTTTGCCTATATTACAAATAACACAATTATCTGTAGTAACTATATGCCTTTTGACACAAAATATGTTATTAATGTCTTTAATATAATAATAAATAACATTATGAATATATACAAATGTACAATCTTTACAAATATTAATTAAACATCTCCTAAAAGTAGCAAAGATATTAACCCGACTGATTAGATTCAAAAATGTTTGTTATACATTCTTACATAACAGTCTTATTTGATATCTACTGGTTTGTTCCTGGCTTATAAACTGGAGGCCAAAAACTGATCCACTCTTTTTTTGCTTTATAAAACGATCTTTATTATGTCAAAATAATAATTACACTGGCCTACAACCATTTTGGTGCTGGAGATTTTAGACCCGATTTTAAGTATGCTTACATGGCGATATCAAAAATGTTACCCGTTTTCTTCTGTCAGCTCTAGTTACCGAGAAAAAAAAACACAATTCACGAAAAAATATATATTTTATTGACATTAAACATCAAGAAATTGTCTTTTGAGTGATTTTCTAGAATGAAACTGACTCGGGCAATCTCACATGATTCCCCAGCAATAGTCAGCCATCATATGACTGTCCCACCTTCCTTGGTATCTATTCTCCATTGTTTTTAGGTCTTGGTGGCAACGTTCCCCTTGTTCTTCGCTTAGATCTCCTAAATTGTGTTGGAAATGATGTAGATGACTATTGAAATAGTGTAATTTTATACTCATATTACAGCCTAAATCTTAGAATCGCACCAGCATTTCCTCTACTAGTTCTACATAGTTGTCAGCCTTATGATTTCCGAGGAAATTTTGTGCAACTGCTACAAAAGATTGCCAGGCAAGCCTCTCCACATCATTCATACAAGTCTCAAAATTAGTTGTGTCTTTCATCAATTTACGTATTTGAGGTCCATCAAAGATACCTGCTTTTAGTTTTTCAGTACTTAAACCAGGAAATTTGTGAGAAATAAACTGGAAACTTTGACCATTTCTATCGAGAGCCTTAACAAATTGCTTCATTAACCCTAATTTTATATGCAATGGCGGAAGAATGATTTTTTTTCTCTTGAAACTAAGGGTTCATTTATAACATTTCTTTCCCTAACAACAAGAGCATCTCTCACAGGCCAATTTTTTGCAGTCCAATGACGTGATTTAGCTCGACTGTCCCAGAGACAAATAAAACATGGGTATTTATTATAACCACTCTGTTGACTCAATAAAAAAATTAACCATCTTCAAGTCGACGCCGATCACCCAGTTATGTTCAATATATTTTATTTTTTGTAAAAGATTTGAAATTACCTCATATTCTTCTTTTACACATGTTGAGTGAGCAGCGGGAGCATATTTATTTCCATTATGTAGAAGAACTGCTTTTAGACTTCGTTTACTACTGTCAATAAAGAGACGCCATTCATTGGGCTGATAGATCGTTAAACCCATGAAAGCCAGCAAACCACTCACATTACAGCAATACACAAAATTTTCATCAGATGAAAAAAAACTTCAATAACTTTCCCTCCCTCGTGCGATATGTAGACACTCGAACATCTGAGGAAAGACAATTTTTTTCTTTTAATCTTGACGCTAGTAACTCAGCACGTTCCTTCGAAAGATCTAAGTCTCTGATGAGGTCACTAAGCTTATTCTGCGAAAATGGCTTAGGATCTGATATTCCGCAGTATTGAAAGTCATCATCTACTTGGGAAGAAATAGGTATTTCAGCTTCATCCTCCTGAGATTGCTGCACTACCTGGTGAAAAGTTCGTATTGGAACATTTTCTGAATGAGGAACAGGTCTTTGTACTGAAGAAATATTGGGGTATTTCCATTTATGGCTATTGTTTTTGTTGATGCCCACTATATTAATCATTCAAAAGTAACAGTCGTCATAATGATTTTTTTGTTCTCGCCATATCAAAGGCACTCCAAACTTCAAAGACTTACGTTTTCCTCACTCCCATTGTCGCAAATGTTCAACGCATATTTTACAAACACTATGAGGCACCCACACTTTATCTTGGTGTAGAATTTCAATACCGAAGTAAGCAAAATACAAACGACGCACTGTGTTTGTAATCGATTTACGCTGAGTTTTCAGTATGTATTCACCACAAACATAACAAAATATATCAGGATCGTTAACACAACGTCTGGACGTACTAGCCATAATGAAATAGTAACACAAACTTTATCGATGATATTGTAATAATGACTAGTTACGAACAAGACCATAACAAGACCGACAACAATTCACAATGAGGGTAGTAGGTAAACTCGAGCTGATGAGTTAAAATGACGTATGTCAATATACTGTACATTACCTACTTTATCGACAATTCAAACAAACAGAGATGCACCAAAAAATTTTTTCTTTTGTAGGCCTGTGTTATTATAGCTCTCATAATACGTAATGTAATAACTAATAAGTAATACTACTACGCTGGTCTAGTTAAATGAAGTAGGTATATCCTCCAAATTCACAAACCTAATTCACACCATGTAAATATACTTAAGATGTTATTAAATGTCAATATGATGGGTCAGTTTTTTTGTCCGCCAGTTTACCTGGAACTTCTATTTTTGCCAACAAAGTTTTCTTAATCTGGATACTACTTGTTGAGGTAATTGGTTGTTTTAACCAGGCGCGGCTCGTGATGACGTATTTGGGAGTGCAAGTACAATGATACGAGTGCCTCGTGTGTTTTCGGTGTTTACTAAGAAAACGTTACAGTTAGTACACGAGAATACACGAAGCACTCGCATCATTGTACTTGCACCCCTAAATACGTCATCACGAGCCGCGCCTGCTTTTAACATAAAAAAGAAAAAAATAGGTACTTCAAGACACTATAGAAATAATCATACTTGGTATGTAGTTGTGGCCTGCAGACTAATATTTTGCTTGAAAATGAGCATACTATATACCTTTTTTGTATAAACAGTATAAGAATTCATTAATTTCAATTCATTTATGTTCAATATATTCAACCAGGTATTATCCTGATCATAATATTTTTCTGGATTTGGAAATCGATGAAGATAAACTCCCGCATTAAAACATAATCGAATTATTTAGTCAAATAAAGTCATTTCAGCGATAAGTAAACCATGAATCTTTTTTCAAAGAAATGGTTATCACTTACCGTTGGCTTGGCAATTACTTATACAACATTTAATTATATTGGTAGGAATTATAAATAAAGTACATTAATAACTACAAGTAAAACAACGGAATACAACAAAATAAAAGTAATAAATAAAATATAACCTCTAAAAATACATCAAATATACACGCCAACACTATAAATTGATAACTGAAGGTAAAGCTATCTATATTTGATTGAAACTTAACAGGTCGTACATCTATTGTTGGAAACACGAATTAAAAATGCAGGAACGAACGTTCTTATTTAACAGTATTATCGTTGTTTGAATATAACGGGTGTTAAGAAACATTCCAAGTCAAAGTGGTCCTTGAAAATATGAAGTCATGTCTGAGATAGATTGATTTTTGAGAGACAACAGTTGATATTTAATAATTATTACATTTATTACAAATCAGATACTTAAGTAAAGATATACGATTTTTTGTTCAGAGCCCACTTGACTTCGAATGTTTCTGAACACCCGTTGTTACTAGTTTGTCAATGTAATGGAAATAAAATTTGACCGATTATCGCCCCATAATGTGCTGCTCTCTAGTGACAAATGGATTATTTACAATATAAAAGAAGCTGATTCCTTGCAGAAATCTATCAAAGTAGTTAAAATAATTAATAAAATTAAATTTAACCTGATATAAAATTTATATTAATATTTAGGTAGTTTCAAATGACATTTTCTAATTTAGTTATCTAATTAAATATTTTTTAATTTTAGACGAGAAATACATTGACGCCAAACTTCAATTGTGTCGTAAAATATAACGGGCATGCGTCTCACTTTGATATTTGCCACTATTGACATAGGTATAGGACAGTCATCCTTTCATAGGGAAAACGAAAATGTAAATTATAGGTATATACATGGTCACGCTGTCATGGTGTATATGTATGTATCTGCCGACTGAACAATATTCGGAAATTCTTATCAGGTTAAATAAAATGCACATTTTTAAATAATTATATTCTAAAGGTAGATATTATTCATATTTATAAAAATATAAGTTTTTTAAATATAGTTGTATACATGTTTTTATTATTATACTTGACAAAAATATCGATGCCGGAAAAAAGAGTAGGTATAAGAATTGTTTGGCGAGATCTCCTAAAACTATATATGATTATAATGTGATACACTTTTATCTGATGTTGTTTGAGCTTTCTATAAATTGTTTTAAATGGGAATTCTTAAACATGTTTGTTTAAAGACTGTCACCCCAAATCCATCCATTACCTACTCCAGATTTGTCTCTTAAGGCCAGTTCCCACTTGTGCATTTTTATGCTGCATTTTTTGATGCATGAAAAGTATGCATTTTTTAATGCATGACTTCCTATGCATCAAAAATTGCAAGGATATTCACATCTTTGCAATTCCATGTGCAGTAAAATAAAACCGAAAAAAATACCTAGGGATTTAATTTTTAGGCAATCACAAAATTACTTGACAGATAGTAACGATTTGTAATATTACGAAAATGAACCTGTAAAAGTTATAAAATTGAAAAATTAAAAATATTTGTCTATTACTATCACATGTTAACACTTACCATTCAACAACAAAAGTGAAGTGATATATTTTCGATATTAAAAATGAAACTGTCCAAACACATGATACCAATGTAAAATTATATATTGGTAACGCAGTATTCCCTAGCTTTCACTAGAATTGCATGCAACTTATTGCACGAATTTAGAACATGTTCTAAAGCCGTGCAGTAAATAATGCATGCATTTCTGTTGCATGCAATTGGTGGAAATGCATAGTGTGAACGCAAAAATGCAGCATTTTGATGCTGCATCAAAAAATGCAGCATCAAAATGCACAAGGGAACTGGCCTTTAAGGTAGACAAAAATAAGAAACCATGGAATAATTCATAATGTAAAAGTTCAGTAGCAAATACATTGTATTTTTCAATAAATCCCAAGACAATTGTTAAAACTCTATTCTATTCTATTTTTAATAAATAAAATGAACGCTTGCATACACGTAGGTATGTGTGTGGCACTTACTTTGTGTAAAATGTTTATTGATTTTGTAAAATAGCAAGTTTCGTATGTCTTTTTGTTTGAGGCATTTTGTAACTACTTGAATCAAATTTACACTGTTTATATATTTGTATTGTTCATATTAAACCAATCAGGTGTTTGCATTAAGTTTTTTTTAATATTTTTTTTCATGCTTAAATATATTTTGCTTTCAAAATAGTTTATGCCATAGCGTGAAAAATATTTTAGCAATAATTTTGTGAATATCCAAAGTCCACAATTAAAATATGAGCACTTGTGTCCAGACATATTTAACAAAAATGTCTCAAATTTATCACTCTAAATTACAAACACTTAAGTTAATTAGCAAAATTCATATGTGTACTTAATACAAACTCAAAATGTCCACTTAATATTTATATTCAAAAACACAGTCCCATCGTTTACACAACTATTATAAAGAAAAATAAAATAATGTAAGATATACAAAAATTTAAAATAAGAATGTTATACAAGTCTGTATTTTCTTAAAAAATCAATTCATCAATTTCTATGTAATTTCGAACCTTAGAGGTGCTTAGGTATGTACTACAGAACTTTCTACCATTTATACACGTCATATAAATATTCTTTAGCAGAATGATATTTCTTTCATAAAGCATTTGGTGTAAATATTTACAAGGAATTCCTATCAGTTTTTATATAAATACGGCTTACAAGTTTTTAAAATATTTAATACAAAAGATTCGAGGGATGCCCACGCTATTGCGTTAGAGTTTCTTTTCATTACCAATATCGATTGTACAAACTAAGGTA
Organism: Melolontha melolontha; assembly: GCA_935421215.2. Classification (NCBI taxonomy): domain Eukaryota; kingdom Metazoa; phylum Arthropoda; class Insecta; order Coleoptera; family Scarabaeidae; genus Melolontha; species Melolontha melolontha. The sequence continues at coordinate 17,136,086 of OW285240.1, read as the reverse complement.
TTAAAATGCACTTTAATTTAGACGGTATATATTTTTCTTTCAAGATGACCTCTCATGAATGAACAAACACTCTATTTTGACTAGAAATAATGTGTAAAAGAACATTCAGTACTGGCGCCTTGTGCATTTACGAAAACGGAATTATGTGGTGAAATATATTATATATATATATATATGTATATATATATATACCGATAGTACCAGCTCGGAACGGGCCATTACCAGCAATAAGTGGCAACAGCAAATCCCCTCTACGCGCAGTAGCTTAAATTGCCGCACATTGCAGTTATGAATTTAGTAAGACTTAAACCGCGCAAGGATATAGTCGTTTGCATATTCGTTCTGTATACATAATTTGCCCATTTGCTTCAGACATAACAAGGTCCAATTTATTATTATTATTGTATTTTTAGCTGCTACGGAAAAGTAATTTTAAGTAATAAAAAAACAATAACGTTTTCTAAAAGATAAAAGTAAAAAAATCAATAATTCTGCAAAATAAATTTAAATTTTAAGAAAGTCATATTTCCTAAACGCATTTACGATCCTTTCAATCGTCGAATGCGAAGGAATAGGCCGATTTACGTACTCTACAGCAAATAAATCAGCGGTTGTTCGACAGGAATTGCCGGCAAGATACCACGAAACTATTTGTACCTTCTCTGCGGTTGTATACACTGACATGATAACTACCTTTACGTTTGCACAGCGAAATACGAATGACGGGCAATCTGTTGCTCTCTTTCATCGGACTTATGTATGCGCACGCGGAGTGGCATCGTACACACGTTGCCGCATCGCATTACGTTCCATACGTATATTGTTGCGTATGGCCCGTAGCGGGCTGAACCTATCGGTATATATATATATATATATATATATATATATATATATACAAAGAATTCAAATAAATTTTACCTCAAAGTAGCCCTTGGAAATTATGATTATGTCTTAGCTTGTTACTAATTTTAATAGGAATTTTGTTGGTTATGAGATGAGATATTTGATTGAAATGACAAATGTCAAAATAATAAAACGAACATTTTTAAGTGAATGAAATATGTTTATTTCCAACAAACAAGCAAAATTTTATAAAAATTGTTCAAAGTGTCCACCACCTTGTTCGAAACATTTCTCACATCTTCTTCTAATGGAGGAAAAAGTGTTTTGTAGTATCGCATTGTCAATTCCATTAATTCTTTCAGCAATTCTGATTTGAAGGCCTGCAAGATCAGGTATCTGTACTTGATAAATTGAGTTCTTTAAGAATGGCCATAAAAAGAAATCACATGGGGTAATGTCACAAGATCTTGGTGGAAATTCATGTTCAGTGTTTAAACTTATCAACCGATTTTGAAAAAATTGCTGCAGAATATTAATTGTTTCACCTGCTGTGTGTGCTCTAGCTCCGTCTTGTTGAAAGTAACCCTGTGTTATTTCTTCGTCGTCAAGCTGTTCGATAAATGGCATAATAATTTCTTGTCGATACCTTTCTCCTGTTAAGGTTCCGTTAAAAAAAATAGGGCCAATAATTCTCCTTCGACTAATCGCACACCATACACCAATTTTCTGCGGATGAAGTGCGGTTTCAACAAAAAAATTATGTGGTTTCTCATTAGTCCACATCCTCATATTTTGTGAGTTCACATATCCATTCAGATAAAACCATGACTCATCAGAAAAAAAGGTTTTGTCAAGAAGGTCATTATCAAAATTATTTAAGAACCACTGACTAAACGTTATTCTTCTGGGATAGTCGATTTCCTTGATTTCTTGATAACAGGTCATGTGATATGGAAATAAATGTAAGTCCTTTTTCAAAATTGTATGACATGTGCCAATTGACACACCCACTTGTTGTGATAATGCTCGTACGGAAGTTCTTGGTGCATTATTTATAATTTCTCTTACATTATTAACTAGCTCTTCTGTACGCTTTTTCGCCCGACCTGCGCCTTCTTTCTGTTTAACACTCCCTGTTTCTCTGAAAACCATAACGGAATGTGTCACTGTGTGCCGAAAACTGTCATAATCAAAGATGACGTTAGGGAACTCATTTCTAAATTCTTCTAAACAATCTTGAAGAGAATACTGCCATTGTCCGTCAATCTTACGTCCGTTTCGAAAATAAGATTCTAGCATGAATGATTTGTGTTGTATAGTAAAAACCATGTTAAATCAATTTTAAATTACAAAGCAATTTTTGTCAACTATGCATCTGTCTAATTGACAACTAATGCAAATTTAAATTATTGATAATCAATTAATCATACGTTTTTAAAGGAATGGCCTACTAGAGGCAAAGCTTATTTGAACGCTTTTTATATATATATATATATATATATATATATATTATGCAATGTTGGAATTATCAGTCCTACCTATTTATTCAAATCTTACAACATCCATCTAGAGTGTAATAGATAAAATATTGTTTTTTAAAATTTATTTGAAATGGGCCTCATGAGAGAGTCCCCATCTATCGGTCTAGCCCAATTTTCGGTAACTATTTTCCCCATAAGATTGACTAACTTATATATTCAAACAACGGTATTATCTATAGTATATGTATAGTTAATTTATGCTTCTATCTTAGAGCAGCAGCAATGTGGTTTCACGGTAGGTGTTCAAGGATTAATTGTTAAAGGAGAAGATATTGCCTTGTGCGATTTTCCATGGTTAGCAACCATTTTATAGAAGCAAAAGTTTTGTTATAAATTTGAATGTAAACCGGCGTACAAAAAAACTGTCCGACTCATTTTAACGTTCGACAATATTTCAACAAAATTAACATGTTGGGAATCAGTTTTTAAGTTTGGAAAGTTATTAAGATGCAAAATGTCAGTATGGATATATTATCTGTCAGATGGATTTATTTAAATATTTAATTTATACCCTATAACAACTCATATACAATATGATCATTTATATTTACCCTCTAGCAAGCCATGAAATTATTTCTTGAAAATATCGTGTTGGTAGTGACAAATAAAATACATCTGTCATTATGTGTATGTTCTGATAAATAAAACTCATCTGTCATTAATGTATTTATTAATTGACACTTAAAAATGTTTACAATAAATCATAAAGTTTTTCTGATCGAATCATACTTTAGGAATGGTGTAAAATTAGAAAATGGAGAATGGTCGTACTCCTTGTAGCCTTGTATAGAAGAATTTCGGGCAGAATTTCCAAATTTTCCAACAACATATGACAGTTTGCGGCAATTAATTCAAAAGTCAGTGGTTAAATTCCGTGAAACAGGGTCTGTGTCTCGAAAACCAGGTGCTGGTAGACCACTAAAGCGGACAGTTGAAAATATAGCAGATGTTGAGGGACGAATAAATCAATCACCTAAGAAATCGATTCGTAAGCTTTCACAACAAACACAACTGTCATATGGGACCTGCCCGAGAATCCTTAAAAAAGACTTACAAAAATTTCCATACAAATTTCATTGCGTGCAAGAGCTTTTACCAATCGATCATGTAACCAGAGTTAATTACTGTCAGTGGTTCTTAGGTACGATTAATAACGATGACGTTCTTGACAAATCCTTCTGGTCCGATGAAGCATGGTTTCATTTATCAGGATATATAAATAAACAAACAATGCGCATCTGGTCTAGTGAAAATCCACATGAAATTCTTGAAACACCCTTGCGTTCACAAAAAATAGGCGTTTGGCTTGCTGTTTCTCGTAGACGGATTATTAGTCCAATATTCTCTAATAATACGATAAATGCAGAACGATATCGTAATAATTTATTGCTACCATTTGTAAATCAATTACATGATGATGAGCTCCGCGAGGGATATTTCCAGCAAGGTAATGCAACAGCCCATAAGACAAGAGAAACGATGGAATTATTGCATGAATTCTTTGATAATCGAATAGTAGACTTTCCACCACGATCTCCGGATTTAACAATTATGGACTATTTCATTTATCCACATCTAAAATATAGAGTATTTACGAATCGTCCACATACAATTGAAGAACTTACTAATGTTATCCGAAATGTCTGTGAGGAAATTACACCACATAATTTAAGGAATGCCTTCAATAATATGAGACGAAGAGTTGCGCTATGCATAGAAAATGAAGGAGCTCACTTTGAACATTTATTGTAGCTGTTTTTATTATTAAACTTTTTATTTTTTCAACTGAAACGTTTGTATGTAATTATTTGTCAAAATGACAAAACCTAATCTGTCTTCAGTATAAAATAACCTATATCACACACACGCTGCAAAATAAGTTAACTTAAATTATGGTACCAACTTAAGTTTAAAAAAGAAAAATGTCATTGCCTTCTAGAGGGTAGAAATATATGATCATATGGTACTATTTTTGAAAGATCGATAACCCATTTTTACAATGCAAAAAATGAGATGGACAGTTTTTTTTTGTCCGCCAGTTTACTGGAAATCTTATATCCACCAAACATATTTTAACAGGTATGTTCAACACAATCAAGTATAACGCTAAGAAATAAGTAACTAAACTTCTAGTTTCAAAAATTCTTTTATTGTAAATAGCACTACAATATTGTTTCGCCATACAATGGCTTGAATGAATGATGAAAGAACACGAGAGAAGCCATAAAGAAAAGAAAACAGATTCAACTTTCGCAAGTCATTATATAGATATCAATCATAGATTTAATATAGATTTCAAAATTTTACACATTCAAGAAAAAAGTATAAAACTTAACCTGTTAGAAAACTGTTAGAAATTAATAGATACAATAGTTTAGGATTAGCTTTAAATGACCAACTAGATTTAAACAACTGCCCTCTACTAAATTTAAGATTGTAAAAATTTTTCCACCACCATTTCCGCAATAATTTCACATAAATATTCAAACTTGTATTGTACATATTCAGTACTTCATCCACCTGATTAAGCCATTGTATGGCGAAACAATATTGTAGTGGTATTTACAATAAAAGAATTTTTGAAACTAGAAGTTTAATTACTTATTTCTTGGCGCTGTAATGAAGTTTCAACAAGTATCTCCTTCGTCAATTAACTATAATCAATTATCTTTAGAAATCGATATTTGAACGTTTACAGTTGTGAATATATTATTAAGTAAATTAGTAATTCATATGGTTTATTTACACTTAGAAAAAAATCTTATATGTGATGTGATATTAGTCTTTCATATAATTTGATATTTTATTTTTTAGTTATAAGAGATATTTATTATCACCTGATGAAGCGACAGTGTGGCGAAATAGAGTATAATAAGTATATGTTACGAACAAATCCCGAAATAGTACCATTCTTCCAGGAATACGAGTGGAATTCGACCTCTCGCTAACAAAACTCCATAACCTCTTCGGATTCAATTGTATGCAGCTATGAATATCATTTATTTTTTAAAGTCTCGACTAACATTCAGTTTAACTTATTTTCCTTAGAGTTTCTTAAATTTATTGCTGTAAAATTGTAGTTTGGTTTTCTTAAACACTACTAGATAGTGTTTCTTGATTTTATTTTAATTAGTCTGCGGGTTAGTGGCGAAAACCAGTTAGGAAATGAGGAACTAGTTGATCTGCGCAGCGAAATAGTTTCCTTAAAGTAATTAGTGAAAATGTATGTCAGATTGTACTATTTCTGGCTTTATTCGTAACATATACCTACATTACATGTGTTTAAAACTTAAAACGTTCTGTTATTAATTATTATAAAAGGTTGCTTATTTAAATACTCTAGTAAATTCAAAGATTTGTCATCCAATTCCAGTTCCCTAATTTTTATTCAAGAAAAAACACAAAATCCAACATTACCTAATTTTTTTTATTAATCGAATATTTGATATTGTTCATTAATTATGGAAAATTATGTCAGGCAAATGTCTGGACTTTCTGGAGCAGTTGATTCGTTAGAGGTAATTTTCGATGACGTTTTCGTATGTTTAGGAGCAGTAACGCGCCAAGTATCTTCGGCGCCGTCGTGCGAAATACTGATAGGCGCCTTTACCCTATATGTATTGAGCCAAAATTACCAGCCACTCTCCCACAGTTCAACATTGAAATTTATGACGAACTCTTTAGACTTCTTAGTACTGGTAGGTATTTTTTATTTGAGGCAAACAATAGGTTCACATACAAAAAAATATTATTAAAATTTTTATTGCACACTGAAACAACAGTAACAAAATAAAAAACAGTATTCCAAATTATTAAAAAACAAAAGGTCAAATAAAATATTTTTAGAGTGCCCGTGTTTTTAAATTGATAAACGTGAAGGAAAACAACGGAAATGTCTTATAGAAATTGGACTTTTCTAGCTTTACTTTTGGCAAATTCATTAATAATACTTGCCAAAATCCTCAATATTCCACAAAAATTTGAAAACATCAGAATGAGAGGATAGCAGTTCAAATCTTTCATTTACAGATGAAAGAGTAATGTCCTAGCATTCCAAAAAAACCAATTGACTTTGAATTTTAATTCTTGGTTTTCTATTGGCTGATCTTCACTTTCATAGGAAAATTGTTTTTTTATTTTTCGTGGCCTTAAAATTTCTGAACATTTGAATATCGCATCTACTTCCAAGCAAGATGCTAATTCTTTGGCATCTACGAGCAAGTCACTGAAGCCTTTATCTGATCGATATTCCTTTAAAAAGGTATTTAGGTTGTTCAAACTTTCGCAGGCCTGTGAAATATTGAATTTTTTAGTTTGCAGGATCTTGGTAACAACATTAACTTTACTTAGTATCTTGTACCACAACACTAACATACATACAAACTCATAATTTTTAATTTTTTTAACTATAGAAATAGCCAGATGTTTTGTAGTGTTATCAAAATTATTTCCAGACAAAACTTCATAAAAAGCATCGTAAATTTCGCCTAACTGGAATCTTAGAGGGGTTACTGCATCAATTCTGCTAGACCATCTGGTTTCTGATAAAGGTTTTAACGTTAAGTTTGAAATGTTACTTTTCAAAACAGACCACCGATTGGTTGAAGCAGAAAAAAGTTATATACCTCTTGAACAGTTGAGAAAAAAATTATACTAAACATATTGGATTTCACAGCGTCGTTTATGACAAGGTTTAAACTGTGATTACAGCAAGGTACAAATATTGCTTGTGAATTAATGTCTAAAATTCTTTCTTGTACACCTTGATGTTTACTCTTCATATTCGCACCATTGTCGTATCCTTGTCCGCGTATGTTATAAATATCTAAACCATAATTTTCTAAAGTTTTCAGTAAAAAGTTGGTTAAACCTTCACCTGTTGTATCATTTACAGGACGGAATGTTAAAAAACGTTCTTCGACACTAAATTCATTGTTTTTTAAATTAACGTATCTTATGCAAACAGAAATTTGCTCCTGGTGGCTCACATCGGGAGTACAATCAAGTAATATAGAAAAATACTTTGCTTTTTTAACTTCATTTAAAATTTTGTTTCTTATATTATCACCTATTAATTTAATCGTTTCGTTTTGAATTTTATCTCCAAGATAAAATGGCATATTTCTTTGAGATCTATTAATATGTACAGACATCACTGGGTCAAATTTTGCTATCATTTCTATACATTTCAAAAAATTTCCATTATTTCTTTGAAATAATTTATTATTAGGACCACGAAAAGCCAAGTTTTGTTCAGCCAAAAATTGAATTGTACAAATTATTCTTTCAATGACACTGCGCCAGTGTTTAGTTTCACATTTTAATAAATTTTGCATTTCGGAATCTACGGTTCGATTAGTTTTTAATCTTTCTAATAAATCTGACCAAGAACGTAAATTTTGAAAGTGAGATTTACTTTTTTCGTGATTTTTCAAATGTTCGCTTAAGTGATGCCAATCATTGAAACCGTCTTGGTTACCTAATTTAGTATTTTTAGTCAATGGATTATTGGTGTCACTGAATATTTTACAACAAAAACAGAAAACTACATTTTTCGTAATAGAATATAGTAACCAATCTCGCTGAACCTTTTCACCATTTGACAAAAATCGAGTGAAATATATATGAGAAAACTTACGTCCATTTTTGTCTTTAGGATACATAGTTTTATTTTGATAATACATAGGACCTTTTTCGACTAGTTCTTGCACCTGGGTTGGAGATAATATACTCGGCCAAAGACCTGGATCGTTAGAGAGGGGCGAATACGCGTCTTCGGATGATTCGTCTTGCTTACTCGAACATGATGGTACCGACTGAAACGTATCAGAACCTGAATCTATCGGATCCTCATCCTCATTGGCTTGCTTCTCTAATTCTGATGGCAACTTTGATGTTGATGGAAATGGAAAACCACTGTTATCAGTAGAAGTACTGTCTTGAAAATGTGTGAGCTTCCGAAAAAAGTTGGTAACTTTTAAATTGCTCTTCTCCAAGTCTTCCTCCCGTTTTCGCTTGTTAAGCAAGTTTTGATAACCAGATAATTCCTTTTTTTCTTCTCTGGCCATCTAAATAAAATCACTAAGAATTAGGAAACACAAAGTTTTATTTGTTTTATATAAAAAATTGTTCAAAAAAAATTCGAAATTTTAAATTTTGTAATTACTGTAATGCCAAATTTCGTTAAGTTAAATATTTATAGAAATTAGGTAAACTGAATGTATAGTTAAAACTATGTAAGTTTTTTAAAGTTGAATAAAGCATTATTATAATTATTATTACTATATAAAGCTGAATTCACTTAATCACTTACCTTATTTTTTAATTATTTTTCACAATCACTATATTATCAAATCAGGACTTACTACATACATATATTTGGTACGCTCATACGGCTCACGCGCCTACGACAATGATAAGTTAATAAACCTGCACCGACTGCGAAAGCGTTTAAATACACCCAAAATTTTGCAAGTTTAAACCTGCAGCCAGATTCTGTAAGCTCGATATCGACCATATACATAATACCTACTAATACACGGCGCACTTGTTATATATGCAAAGGTTCTAGAATGAAGCCGAAAAAAGTCTGTATTCATTTAATAAAATTATTACAGTATGATTATTAGCTTCTATTAAAATGCTTAAGATACCCCTTTCACCTTTTTTAATTATTAAATAATATTAATTAAGTTAAATTTATACAAAAAACAGTGTAGTTGCAAATATCAAGTACACTCTTTGAAGTTACAATAAAATTATTGCTGTCAATGCTAAAATAATTGTAATAATTGTTTTATGTAAATTTGTTGATTTGTTGTGGCCGTAGCCGCCTTTAAGGCCTTGGCGCCGTTGTGCGCTGCAGGACCTTGCCCATATGGACGGCGCGTCACTGTTTAGGAGACTATCTCGGCGTTGTAGGTTTGTTGGCGTAGATTCGAATTTCTAAAAAAAACACAAAAATCCAATGGCATTAAATCACATGATCTTAGCGGCCAGTTAGCGTCACCGCTACGTAACCGCAACGACCTCTGAACTTTTCATTTAACATTAATATCAGCGGTTTCGTGTTAAGAATAATAGGTAAATATGCACCTATAGCGCTCACCGTTCTTTGTTACTGCGCTACCTTTATTGTTTTAAAAAAAGCAAGGCCCAATTACGCCGTCTGACCACAATGCGCACTACACAGTTTCTTTTTGGGGATGCAATGGTGTCTCGTGTATCACGTAATGATTTTCCTCGACTCATATGCGGCAATTTTGTGTCCTAACATACCAAGACAGTTGGAAACGTGCCTCATTAGAGAAAAAAATTTCTTTGAAAAATCAGTGTCAACTTCCTGCGCTCTAACACTCAATCTCTAAACTTTACGCTGTCCATGATTTCTGGGCTTTAGTTGGTGTTAACTGAATTTTATACGATGTAGGTGCAAATCCTTTTGCAAAATGCGACAAAGGAAGCCATAAGAAAGACCCAAAGTCTGCGAAAGGCGACAAATCGATAATACCCGGTCTTAGCCACACTATCACTCAGTAACAATGTTCTCAGCTAAACGTGCGTCACGATAATGCACACGGTTTATCTTATCTCCAATGCTTCTAGTGTCCTCAAACTTTTTCATTAGGTTGCGGATTGCTCGCTCAGTAGGACAATTGTTATTGTTGTAGAATAATTGAACAAATTTAGCGCGTTGAGTGATGATTAAGCGATCTATTACGTAAATGTGTTGATTTAAACTAACATTTGACGTGTAAAATAAGTGTCATTAATGATAACTGTCTAATTTATAACGAGCCATCGAAAAAATTAATAATTGGAGTAGAATAGTGAAATTTGGTTGGTACTTTAACCACTTCCACATAATGACACATTACTTGATGCTTGACAGTTTCATTTGGTTTCATTGTAAAAAAGGTTATGGCATTGAAATGATACTACAACAAAAAAGAAAACAAATAATTTATTTAATATTGAAATCATAATCAAAATTTACATATAGCTATAGAAGTTTTTGAAAATGTTGTCCATTTACATCTAAACACAAACAATTTTCTTAATAAGAGTTTTGAAAAATTTGACACAAACTTATAGTTTCAATGTCAAATAATAAATGTCATTCTGTGAAGTGGTTAAAGTACCAACCCAATTTCACAATCTACTCCAATTATGAATTTTTTCGATGGCTCCTTAGTATATCTAATATACTAAATTCAATTGGATCACCCACTACAGGTCATTGATTGAAATTAGAAAATTACAGCAGACAACAAAACACTTTTCGGTTTGTTATATTATAAAAATAACTGGTTATAGTGACTTTAGTTGTATTTCTAAATCTATGAATAGTTTTTCTACACTAGCCTCCATTTCTTTTCAGAATAAATAATGTAAAAAAATAATTTTTACGAAATGCTTACGTTTTCTAAATTAAAAGAAAACGGGTATGGAGGAGTATATATAAAACTGAAATAAAAAGATGAGGTGGTAGACTTTCTCTTAGGATATCAAACGAGGAAATGACTATTTATCTAATCTGAATCCATTTGAAAATGGAAATGTTCGTTATTGGACTGATCATCAGAGAGCGGACTCGAGCGATTGATGATTCATAGACCATAGGCGTCTGCCTTGTATTCGCAATAGGCTTACTTCTGTAAGCGATTCGTGAGTTTCGAACAATTTGATACGTGTGGTCACCTGCATAAGTGGCACATACCTACATATGCAGTTAATATGTATCTGTCAATGCACAACAGAGCGAATGTAATAAACGGTTTGGTAACCGGCAGCAACTACTGCTGAAACAAAGGTAGTGCTGACAAAAGAATGGCGAATTTTGAATAAAAATAATTTACAAAGACCAAAACTCAAAACTATGTATTTTCTGTAAAACATTACTATGAACAACTAAAATTGTTCAGGGTGTTGCTGTGTTAAATTAGTTCTTTTAGATGTTGAAACGTCTCTGAAAATAGAAAATGTCCGTTATACATCACAACTGGTGATGGGTGCGTGATTAAAATGTTGCAAAAGTACACTATACTTAGAATGTATAGATTTTTCTTTCTCTGTGCAGAATTGATGTAATATATTCAAATCTGGATTTCTGTTAAATATGGCATCAACTTTTTGTCTAAGCTTTGAGAAATCTCTTTTTAAATGATGAAACTAACTTATCAACATTTGGAAAATGACCCCTGATGTCTTCACATACTCTGCATAGTGCATGTAATGCACAGGTAATATGTAGCATATTCGGATAAGATTGCTTTAATAACTGTCCTTTCTTGTCTTTATAGTTGTTATCCGATGACAGAATACACTGTGTGTAATTTTTTAAGTCATGGAAATATAACTATATACGGACACCACTACGTGATAAAAGACCAAAAAAAAAAGATCCGTGTCTCCCAGTTTTGCCCCAAGTCATGCACTTTTTTTTTTATGGGCCCCAAAGATTTGGGGCCTCGGTGTCATTTTTGCAAAAAAAATTTTCTCAGGCTCATATCTTGCAAACCGTTCGGAATTTTGATTTACTCTCTGAGGCAAAGTTGTAGCTCTTGTCATAAAGAACAAAAATTGTGAACATATAAAATAAAAAAAACTTCATCGTCAAGATCAAAATCGCAAAAAACTTTAAAAAATTCAATTTTTTTTTTACCTTTTTTCCCCTGTTCAGGTCCATAGGTAGCAAACCGTTCAAAATTCAAGGAAACAATCAACTACAAAAATGTACCTAAGATCTCAATAAACAACTCACGCGATCACGCACCGACCGCAGCAGCACAGGCAAAGCAGTAAGCTCAGCACACGCATCAAGGGACGCAGCACACAATATAAAAGCGACACGACGCTCACATCGAGGCATTACACAGCGCGACGTCAACGAGAGCTCAGCGGTGAAAGTTGTAGAGAAAGTGCTACAGCATAATTCGCACACAACGTTGGCAACTGACAATTTCAATATGCAGTGTGAAAAAATTGATTTATTTTGCTACGTTTGCGGTCATCAAATCAGAAGAAAAAGTTCTACAAGATTTCAAAAGGAAAAGAATCTTTTAACTAGTGAATTCAAAAGAGCATATAAGTTTTTTTTCGACGAAGTAGACTTGACCGGTGAAAATTACACACCTAATACAGTGTGGCGCCAATGTTATAACAATCTCATAGCATTGTTGAGTGGAGGCAAAGATAGTATGAAGTATTGTAAGCCGGTAATCTGGATTAATCGCCCAGGTGATCATGATGCAACCAGTTGCTATGCATGCGTAAATTACACATGTCGTCTAAATCGAAATGCATATGTCAGGTCATATGTTATCTTGATAAGTTTTCGAAGAAACATGTCTCTGCACATTTCACTTTTGTGGACGCCTCAAACTTAATGAACAGGTACTGTAATATATCTCGGTATCATTACGAATATGCAATCAACCTGTATGGCCTCTAATCCATCCTACCATCGTTGCCCTATGAAAATTCTCCATGGTTAATGAAAATAAAGAGAGATATTAAGAACAGAAAGAAATGGACTAAAAAGAAGAAACGAAAACTACTCCAAAAATAAGGAAGTAAATTAAACTTAATATTTATAAAAAATTATAGGATAAATATACAATATAACAATATAAAACGGATTTCTTAAAATAGAAAACGTCGTAAGCAAATAACACTGAAATAAACGAAACCAGAAACAATCTCTTATAGAAGAGAATAGAAAATATACTATCTCAAGAACAATAAATACATATATATAATTTTTTAAGCGATTATTTCAAGAAGTCTACTGAAATAATAAATAAATGTATATTCTATTTTACGCCACTGTTGAATTTCATTTATAAAGGAATACACACAATGAACTATTTATAACGACGGAAATAAAAACATCTGCTCGAAAAATGCAATCGAGCAAGTAAATAGTGGGGCTGTTATAACACGCATACAATACCTGAGACCGCCACAATGTTTTATCGGGGCAATTGGTCATTCAATCACTTAAGTCCGCTCTGTGCTGATCATATAATGATTCTCCTAATTATTTTAGATAGTATCCTCATGAAGTACAGGCCTACGCATAGAGAGACATTAGCATACTTTATAAAATATTTTAAATATTCGAGTTACACAAAAGGTTCCCCCCAAGCACTAGTATTATAAACGGTATTGATACAGGAGCACTTTTAGCAGTGGTGTAGCGTGATTTTCAATCGTCCGGGGCATAGGCCAAATTTACCGCCCCCTTTTTCTAGTTATTTAAGTCAAAAAGGCTCCAAAATTTACAGAAATTCTAAAGAACGTTTCGGCAAGAATAAATTTGTTATTGTGTTGTACAGGGTACAAATAAATAAGTCGTGTACTTATAATAAACACATTTGTTATAAAAGTTCTTATATGTATGTCACTTACAACATTTATGATACGCGTCGACAAAATTAAGTAATTATTAAATAAAATTAAGAACACATAAGGAATACCACTGAATAGAATATAAAACGCAAACAATTTCCAATTAGAACTATTTTTATTGAAAAATTAATGGAATAAAATATAAAACTTCTGTCTTCAACTAAAACTTTTTACTTTTATTATACTAGCCTTAAAATACTTATTGTTGATCTTAAATAGTTTTTGAGCCACTTCAATTTTGAAAAGCTTCCCTTACATTCCTTATGGAAATTATGAGTAATATTCGGAGCATTGTTATAATATTGGACAGAGTATCTTCCAGCTTGTGTTTCACAATCAATTGTAATAATCCAAGTGCCACTTATAGTTATAATTGGCTAAGTACTAAAGGTTTCGTATCGTAAAAAAATTCAACATTCAACATATTCTAGGTGTTATTAGACAATATTGAACTCTATTCTTTATATGAAAGAAATAATGTTTCGTTTTTTTTGACGATAATGTAACACCGCATCGATGTGTCAGGGCAGTTGAAGCTTGAGGAAATCTAGTTATTTTTCATTTGTCGTTTCCCCCGAGATCTGTCGACCTAAATTGCATCGAGCATGGTTGGGACCAATTTCAGAGAAACTTCAACCTGAAACTCTTCGGGATTTGAGGAATCAATGCACACTTACGTCGAAATAATTGGTAGAAATAGATTCAATCAAACGATATTAAACAGGATCTATAACAACAATTACGATGTAATTAACAGTTAAAACTATGAAAACAAGAAACTTACTCACAGCACTTTATTTATCTTACGAAATATAAACTAATAAATCAAATACATTATAAAAACCCCGCTTCTATCTACGCTCATAAAAACACTTTAAAAAACACTATATTCTCCGAATACAATAGCTGAGTTGTCCATTGTTATCGTGCGAGACCAGGTGGCCGAGTAAGTTCATTGAATTACGCCGGGATGTACTGTGCGACGTTATACACAATTCCAATTGCCGATTGCGTTTTATGGAAATTGCATCCGTTCTCTACTTATTAGTATAGTAACCGTGACCGCAACAACGAACTGGATTGCCGACATTGTATTGACTAGATTTTCGAAATTTCTGTGAAAAAATACATTCGATATTTTTCATATAATAACATTATTTATTCAGTCTTCTATATTTGTAACATACTCGTATACTTAAAAATTGAGAGCTACGGTGAATTTAATGCTTCCATATCAGCGAAAAAATGTTTGTCACAATAAGTTATTTTTGGATCGCATTATTCTCTATCAAAATGTATTATCTTGTGTAAGCAAGTATGACTTTAAATTTATCATAAACTTACAAATCATTTGTTTATTAAATACTCTACAGTCACATATCAAAACTTAAGCGATTTATTTACATTTTAAATTTCAAAATGTTTACAGCTATCAACATTGCGTTGATAGCTGTAAATATTTTTATTGCTTATACAGGGTTAGGGAAATATATGGATCCATTCGAACATCTTTGATATGGCTACTGAGATTTTAATAAGACTTTCCATAATTAATTATATACAAATCGGGAAATCGATGAGTATATTTGTATCCGAATCAGGCTTCCGGTTTATCCGGAAGCGATGTTAAATTTTTTATTTTAAATGAAACCTGTACATTTTTACGTATTTCAATAGAGCTCTGTTCTGGGAGCCAAGTAATAATAAGGTTTGGCATCCTTTTGTTCAACAACGACAAAGATACTTAATTAAGACTGATATTTTAAGATCATGTTCATGTTTAGTAAGTTATGGAATTAAAATTTAGTGCTTAACTTAAACTGTCAGAATTAACTTTATGCACCTCCAGATATTAATAATGATTCGATTAACTGAAAAAGAACATATTAAAATTCTGGTGATGATTGATTTTGGTGACCGCTTCAGCACTCATTAACTCAATTTGCATCAAGATCGGCATCCAATATCATCCAATGTCGTTGGTAAAACTTTGAGAAAGTATTACTTGACCGGAAATTTACCGAAAAGAGGACGACAAAAAGTCGCAACTAATGAAGTTAGTGTTCAAGATATTGCTATAGCATTAGAAGAATTACCACAAATTTCTACTGCATCCCTCGCACTAAACTATAATATAAGTTGCCGATCAGTAACCAGAATATTAAAGTGCAAGAATTATTGGACGGGGATTATGATCGTAGAATTGAATTTTGCGAAAGAGTGATCGAAAGTTGCAAAAATGACATACAATTTGCTGTTTTTCGACGATGCCATGTTTTCTTTGAATGGTACCATTAATTGCCATAATTGTCGATATTGATCAATAGATAATCTTCATTGGATGCTAGAAATGCATACACAGAATCCACAGAAATTAAACGTTTGGGCTGGTATTTTCAGGAACCGTATTATCGGTCCTTTTTTCATTTATGGTACACTAACATGGATAGAGATATTTAGATCTTTTATATTGTTCCTAATATTGAGAAAGATGGGGAATTACCTGTAAGTGTTTGGTTCCAACAAGATGTAGAATCGCCCCACTATGCCCTTAATGTTAGAGGTTTTTTAAACGAAACATTCCGAAATTGGTGGATTGGTCATAGAGGATTCTTTAAATGCCCTCACGGTCTCCAGATTTAAATTCTCTAGATTTTTTGGGGGGTTATTTAAAATCTATGGTTTATGCTATACTAGAATCGTCCAAGAGGTGCAGTAGCAACAGCGCACGAGATATGCGTCGCTTGAACGTCATCCGTAAAATATCGCTTACTATTTGTTTATTTGCCTGGACGCTTTTTGTAATTCATTGCTTTCTTATACTTTATAAAAATTTCCAAACCAGTGGTTTTCATTACGTCTCCCCATTTACACACGAATTAGACAAAAAACAAGAGTAGTGAGAATTTTAAGGTAAAATATTGTGTATATTGCATTAAAATTTAGCAAAATTTATATTTTATTATTTTCATCTCATTTTCCTTCAGATTATACGAAAAATAACAGTATGAACCATATAAACAAAATTTTAAGGAAGGTTAATTATGTCTATTTTCAATATAAGTAAATGAATATTTTCTGATTACGTACGTGTTCATTAAAAAATAATGTTTCTTGCTGTGCCTGGACAATAATATATATATATATATATATATATATATATATATATATATATATAATCCAAAAATCCCTATTACCATAACAATGGTGTAGGGCGTTTATCTTCTTCTAGCTTTTTATAAACGTTTTCCATTCATTTCTATTCCTTGTCATGTTCTTCGCTTCTGTCCATGTTTTGCCTTTCCTTCCCAGTATTTCTGCTATGACATCATTCCATGTTGTCCTTGGCCTTCCTCTTCTTTTATTTTTCATTATCCTTGCTTCCCATATCCTTCTTGTTTGTCTTGTATTTTCCATTCTATATAAATGTCCCCACCATCCTAGCTGTCTTTGTTCAATGTATTCTAACACTGACTGCATTTTCAAATCTTTTCGTATTTCCAAGTTTCTTATTCTGTCCATCCTTGTAACTCCTCTAACTCTTCTTAAATACTTCATTTCTACTGCCTGTAATTTATTCTTTTGTCTTCTATTTAATATCCAGGATTCACAGCCATATGTTAATATCGGTCGGTAAATTGCCTTATATACTTTTAGTTTTGTTTCTCGGGATATCTCTTTTTTGTTAATGAAATTATTCCTCATGCTGTGGTACAGCTTTGTTGTTTTTTCTATTCTTTGATTAATCTCAGCGTCCTGGGTCCCTCTTCCATCAATTCGTACTCCCAAGTACTGGAATGTTCTCACTTGTTCTATTTCAGTTCCTTCTATTACGATTTTCGTATCTACCTGTTCATCTCCCACTACCATTACTTTAGTTTTGCTCTTACTCATCGTCATTCCACTGTCCTTTAGTGTCATATTCCATGTTGTTAAATTACGTTTCAGATCTTCCTCATATATATAAGTGTTTAGATAATTTATCAGAATAAGTGAAACATACATGAGTAGGTAAACCCCACCAGTTTTGTATAATACGAAGGTATTTTTAATAATATAAAATATTATTAAAAATCTGGTGTGAAGAACACAAATACAGGTTCACTATTAATATTAATAAAATATTAATAGTTAACCTGTATTTGTGTTCTTCACATTCAATAACTGACATCTGATTCATTAACACTGTGACACTCCAAATCACCAAAGATGATCCCTGCGTCATTGATCTATAATTCTATCAACGACATTCAAAGAATAATCTCCACATCCAAATAACAAACAGTACCTACTTGTATGACAAGGATAGCTTGAACGAAAGTATGTGTTTTCTAGCAAAGACATACGGCTCAAGCAATTTATTTGAGTAAGACAAAGACAGGATTATTACCTACTCCGTGATAAATACACACATTTCCGCTTAGTAGTTCTGTCGTTACTCGTTACTCGTTGACATTTGACAACATACATTCGTTGATATTTGTGTGATAACTCGATGCACAGTCATGTGTATGCGTAACACTTTTAGCAAGGCTACAGCCTCGCCTTTAATACAAACGGTAACGTGTTATATAAACACGACCTTACTAGGTATTTGTTACATACACAAGACTATGTGTCAGGGTTGTAGATGTGTTCTAGAAACACATCACAAGGATCTTCTCTAGGTATATATAGACAATAGTTTAAGTAAGAGTGAGTTACAGTCAGAGTCATCGTCAGAGTAACAGTTACGATAGAGAGTTACAACCAGTCAGTGGTGCGAACTGTGTTATACTTAATAACCACGTTCTACCCTGTCTGAGTTGAACCTAGTAATCCATGTAAATACATTGTTATCCAGTTGTAAGAGTTAAATTAATTATAGAATGTTACCCGAACTTTGTGTGTATCATTTAATACGATAAGTCGCCCAAACCTGCTATCCGATGTGGCCGCCCAAACGGCCCACATTACATGCCGATCCTCCAGGCACATCGGATCTTATCACATAGGGCCCCACCTTATTACATGGCGATCTCTGCCTACCTACGGCTTAGGACCATTCCGCCAGTCGTTTAAGACTGCAGGGAACTTGTAGGAACCCGGAACGAACCAACGAAGAAAACCTACAGTTTAGCAGGTCAGTGGAACAAATGAATTACGCGATGGAAAAAGGCATCTCCATCCCCTGCCAAGAAGCAGAAGCTCCACACGGCGAGAAGAAAAAGAAAGAAGAAACACAGGTATTCATTTTAAAATAAAGTTACACACAGACAATTACGGTGTATAAAAGCGAATGAACAGTGCAAGACTTTCATATCTATAAACTATGTACATTTCGCGAGTGAAAATGTTTATTTGCATTATAAGAGACAATAATATTGATTTAATGCGTACATACCATGTTATTTATGTCTACTACGCAAAAATGCAGAAGTTGCAAAGCGCGTAGCACACGTTTCTTTATTTAAAGGTCAAGTTTATTTGAAAACCGATATGTACAATGTAATTTAGAAATGCTACATTTTGGCCGTACATGTCGCAATTTTGTTATTAACGCAGAAGTTTAAATATATATATTTTTTTAAGAAGCCGCCTACATATATTTATATATATAAAACAGAGTAAAATATGTTATATTTTTTTTGCTCATAAGTTCAATTACGTTCAAAGTATATACAAAATACATACGTGTTATTTTTTACTAGGCGCCACACATGAATGTTGTACTTCATATTGTTTATCGAACGAACAAATAAACAATAGCATGTATATTTAAACTAGTCGCGAGTAAATAAACATCGATTTAAAATATGTACGTACTGACAAGACAGTTTAGGAATCCACGAAGTCAAGTTCACTTATAAAAATGCAACACATCATTTATTTCTAAACAATTACGCTTGGTGACATTGAAGAAAATATTGCCGACGCATTCAAAAAGTTCGCAAATAGAAGAGAATTAATATTAAATTAAAAAAGTAATCAATATACGAGGAGTAGTATATTAATTTTATTTGTAAGAATTCCGAAATTTTTGTCACAAATGCCTTAGAAGTTGATTCCAATGATATAATGGTTAGTAACGGGACGACTCGATAGCATCCTAAACACGTCAGGAGCTCAATAAGACGACAGAGACCTATCGATTGTACCTTTACGACACCAACAACAGTGCAGTTTCCACCAACCCCCAGGACAGATCATCCTAGAGTTGTGGAACTAGCGAAAACGATAACCAACCGAATCAGACGAACTTCAAAAGTAGAAGAAAGGCAAAGAAGACTCCAATTCGCCCCTAGGTCGTGAGGAGGCAAGCATGCGCTTCCAGGAAATAGTCCGACACGACAAAAAACGCTCTCAGAATTTTTTTTTAGAGATTACAGTTATAACAAAAGTGTGTTTTGGTAACTGGTCTCAAGTTTTTCTGTATTGAAGAAAAGGCTTACAGTATAAGGGCATTTCCGCTGTACGAGCACCCTTACTGTAGCCAGAATAAGCTTCAAAAGATAGTTCTGCGCAGGAACATGACAGACACGGGATATGTGTTGTCCAGGGAAATACACGAATGAGTGATTCCCAAAATAATTTTTCCCATGGAGGAAAATAGATAGAAAAACAGAGAGTCGATTTATTTTAAAGTATGGTTGAAAAGGGAGCACAAGAATTGGGAGCAAACAATCATGCACAAGAATTGAAACCACAAGATCAAGCATGAGGGATCGGAAACAAGAACCAAACGCGAAAAACCAAAAGACAAGAATGGCAAACTGCGAAACAAGGCAATTATTCTATATAAGTTGCACATGATATAGAAGTAAAATATAAAAAGCGAACAGGCTAGCAAAATTGAGACAGTGTACAAAGGCCCGATTATTATTTTTTTTTTTCAACAATGTAAAATTTACAATTATCATTTACTATTTAAAGTTTTACAATCTATATTATATATTTATTATTACAGTTTATATTAGAATATTTATCATCTTACGATTTATGTTATATATTTATTCATTATATATTTATTATTATATATATATTAGACTATCCATCATTTTACTATGTACTTATTATTGTGTGACAGTTGATAACGATTTCACTTTAGAAGTGCAGTCATTGTAATTTTAACAAATTTATTGTTTAAATAATGTCATTGTAAATTTGTAATCCCAGTAGTGTTTACCACATTTTTAAAATAGTAATAGGGAAAGTAAATAGTTAGAGAGATTCCGATGAAAGAAAAACAAACATATTAGTGTTAGTTTTCTTTCCTCCCCAAGAGGGATGGTGTGATAACTCGATGCACAGTCATGTGTATGCGTAACACTTTTAGCAAGGCTACAGCCTCGCCTTTAATACAAACGGTAACGTGTTATATAAACACGACCTTACTATGTATTTGTTACATACACAAGACTATGTGTCAGGGTTGTAGATGTGTTCTAGAAACACATCACAAGGATCTTCTCTAGGTATATATAGACAATAGTTTAAGTAAGAGTTAGTTACAGTCAGAGTCATCGTCAGAGTAACAGTTACGATAGAGAGTTACAACCAGTCAGTGGTGCGAACTGTGTTATACTTAATAACCACGTTCTACCCTGTCTGAGTTGAACCTAGTAATCCATGTAAATACATTGTTATCCAGTTGTAAGAGTTAAATTAATTATAGAATGTTACCCGAACTTTGTGTGTATCATTTAATACGATAAGTCGCCCAAACCTGCTATCCGATGTGGCCGCCCAAACGGCCCACATTACATTTGATGGAATTGTTATTTATTTTCTTTTTATAAATACATATTTTTTGAAATTTATTTTTTCAAAACTATAATGGCAGCACTTTACATTCACAATCGCGACAACTTGTTTTAAATTTGTTGCAATATTTTGAACGAGAGAAAAACCATGGTGGTGTTAATACCTATTACATGTGCACATAATATATTTAGATTTTAATAAACCTTTTGTTTAGTGAGTGGCAGATGCATTGTGCTTGGGATTAGTTACAGTAAAACGCATCAAAGCTCAGTTATTAAACAATCCTGTTATATCTAGTCCGGGAAAGAAAAGGCCTCGTAAGAAGCCGAAAACTGATGATTTGGCAGAGTGTTCTTAAATGAGTATCAGAAATACATTATACTCTATGTATTTACAGAGTTTTATTTTTATATCAATATTCTTAATTTTAGAAAAATATTGTTACAATACAACCGTTAAATGTAGAAATTGCAGAAAATCACATTTTATTGTGTAGCAGCAGTTTAAATCGTCTACTTCACAATATTGGATTTAAATATAAAAAGGATAATAATCATAGAGCATTGGTGGAACGATCCAACATTGCAGAGATAAGATTGACATTTCTTAGGAATTACATAAAGAATGTTCAGAGAGAAGTGGTATTGCTTGATGAGACCTGGCAAGATAATCTGCAGAGTGTGCGTAAACCTGAGGGTTACGAGGGCAAGCGATATGCTGTATTACATTATGGTTCAAAATTAGGTTTTGGGTCAAATGCTTCTTTATTGTTTTCAAGAAAATCACAAATAGAAGATTATCATGGTGAAATGAATGGAGAAATGTTCAAGAAATGGATCGAAGAATATTTAATACCAAATTTGGAAGAACCGGCTCAAATAGTGATGGACAATGCACCCTACCATTCACTA
The DNA here is from genome assembly GCA_935421215.2 of Melolontha melolontha. NCBI lineage: Eukaryota > Metazoa > Arthropoda > Insecta > Coleoptera > Scarabaeidae > Melolontha > Melolontha melolontha. Next base: position 17,113,636 of record OW285240.1, on the reverse strand, counting down.
GTAGTAAAGAAACATCCATCATCGGCTTGACGTAAAAATGATATTATTACATACTTGTCGAAACATAAAATACCTTGCGAACTCTATTTAAAACTGACCTACTACCCTTGGCTAAAAATTTGCATAAAGAAAAACTGTATCAAGTGGATGAATTGCTACAAAGTCATGGACATGAAATATTGAAGATTGTCTCCTTATCATTGCGAATTTAATGCTATATTGAAATTATTTGGGACCATGCAAAACAATATTATAATAAACATATTTTCAGGGATGGACATGGAGATGATAAAGTTATAGCTATGTGGAAGGGATCACTACAGCAGTGTACGGAAGAAATTTGGAAAAATTGTGTTATATACACGGAAAGTATTATAAAAAAATGGTATGATAGAGAAATACATTTACATTGCTTTATAATTAACATTGATGATTCAAGCAGTAGTGAAGATAATGATTAACAATACTTCCTATATGACCGCAGATAAAAAACTGTTAGCTATCTCATGTTTTAACTTATTCTATATTATAACCCAAGATTTATGCCAACGTACGTTCTACACGTTGTTTTTAGTTCACGCCAAATATATCAAATTTTCTTGTGTTGGCAGTAAAAGTATCAAGTATTAGTATACAGCTGATTACTTGTTTATCTAAAATTACTTTTAGTAACTGAGATTTTATGCAACGAATGCAATGATATTAATACAAATAATCATACAAAATGTTACACATGCAATTGCCAGACTATGGCCACAATTTTTATCTAAATATGTCTAGAAAGGTAGAAGAATTACAAGAAACTAAACAGATTTTATCAAGTAGTTAGATTTCCTAATGTACTAAGTAGAATTGATTGCACTCACATGAGAAAACAATCTCCTGGTTGTAATAATGCTGAGCTGTACCGAAACAGAAAAGGATATTTTTCATGGAATATTCAGGTAATAGGAGATTCTCAATTAAGAATTTGTAAGATCGTAGCTAGATGTCCAGAATCTACACATGACCAAACAATTTTGAATAGATTGGCAATAAATAGAAGCTAAGAAAATGACCATTTCAATAACTCAGTTATACTTTGTGATGGTGGTTACAATATTACAAAATATTTATTAACCTCTTTAGCAAATCCTCAAAGTGGAGCTGAACAATTGTACGATGAATCCCGTATTAGAACCAGAAACTGGATTGAAAGATTTTTTGGTGTCTTAAAAAGATTTCCAATCTTATTACATATATGGTATGAGAGTTAATGTGGAACTCTCGAAAGCAATAATATAATAATAAGTGTTTGTATATATTATATGTTTCTTATAATAAATCTATAACTTATTGCAAGTAAAATTTTTTGTTTGCTCTAATTTAATTTTTGAAAGTTTAATTACTAAACTTTTTTTTTCTTGCTCCATTTCATGTTCCTTTTTCAAAATTTCTTTCTGCAATCGTACAAGTTCTAATTTCCTAGCAGTCAACAAATAATTTCGAACCAAAAAAAAAACATTTGACAGCAAATAAGTTCGTATGAATATGTTTTGTTTAAAATGCATACTGCGATTTCAAATATTTATACCAACCTTCATGCAAAACTGAACTTATCTATTATGGCAGTGTTAAGTTATACTGCAATATATTCCAAATTTTATTTAAAATTAGGCACTGTAGAACGTTTAACTAGAGATATCTAGGGTTATTCGATGATATAATTGGGATAGTGTATTGTAGAACTGTCCCTTAAAAATCAAAAATTGTATTGAAATATTTTTTTTTTGTGTAACTAAATTGTTTATTTTTTTAAAACAAATATACATTTTTTATAAGATAATGTTTATAAAACTGTCATAACAGTGAATATATAATTACAGTTATACAAAGTAGATACTCTGGTCTATTGTATGATTTCAATTCCAGTAATAATGCTTTTACAACTAACTTGAAACTGTTTGGTTTTGCCATTCATTAAAAATTATTAAAGAATTACATAATCTTATATGTTGACATAAATGTTGTAAATTCTTGATAGTTATAGTTTAATTTGTTTACTGTTTACGCAGCTTTGTTCAATTTATAGTAATTTTAATATAACTTAAGATGTAATTCGATTATATATGTTCGTATAACCTACAAATTCGACCGACTGTCAAATATATTTGGCCCGGAAACGAAGTTATAGTTCCATATTCATTTTGCAATTTACAGTATTTAATATGACGCCGAAGTACTGATTTGAATCATACAATGTTTATTGATGACGCAGGGATCATCTTTCCTGAAGAGGTGTATACTTTATAATGCATTTCTAAATAGCTTGAACCTAGGTCTATTGTGGCTAAGTGGTAAAAGCGACAGCCCGGCAAGCTGTAGACTTGGGTTCGAGTCCCAACGTAGACCATATTTTTCAATTAAAAATTTCGTATGATTTGCTTTGTAATTTGTAGACAGCAATGTTTACATCCCCACTTACTCTGCAATTACATACATTCTAATTTGATATTTGTAAATATTTCATATAAAAGCCGAAAAACTCCAATAATTTATCAATTGTTATATTTAATAAACGGCTAAGAAATTATCTAAATACAAAGGTATTTTTAATAATATAAAATATTATTAAAAATCTGGTGTGAAGAACACAAATACAGGTTCACTATTAATATTTTATTAATATTAATAGTGAACCTGTATTTGTGTTCTTCATATTCTATTAATATTTTATTAATATCAATAGTGAACCTGGATTTGTGTTCTTCACACCAGATTCTTAATAATATTTTATATTATTAAAAATACCTTTGTATTTAGATAATTTCTTAGCCGTTTATTAAATATAACAATTGATAAATTATTGGAGTTTTTCGGCTTTTATATGAAATATTTACAAATATCAAATTAGAATGTATGTAATTGCAGAGTAAGTGGGGATGTAAACATTGCTGTCTACAAATTACAAAGCAAATCATACGAAATTTTTAATTGAAAAATATGGTCTACGTTAGGACTCGAACCCAAGTCTACAGCTTGCCGGGCTGTCGCTTTTACCATTTATCCACAATAGACCTAGGTTCAAGCTATTTAGAAATGCAATATAAAGTAACAATGTTAATGAATCAGATGTCACTTATTGAATGTAGATGTCAAGTTGAAAGCAGAAGTCAGTTTTGAAAGCTCATGTCAGTTTTGATAGCAGATGTCAGTTAGTGAAAGCAAATGTCAGTTATTGAAAGCAGATGTCTGTTTTGAAAGCAGGTGTCAGTTATGAAAGCAAACGTCAGATTAGAAAGCAGATGTCTATTTTGAAAGTAGATGTGAGTTATTGAAAGCAGTATTTTGAGAGCAGATGTCAGATTTGAATGTTTGAAAATGCTAATTATTAATGCATTTCTAAATAGCTTGAACGTAGGTCTATTGTGGCCTTGTTGTAAAAGCGACAGCCCGGCAAGCTGTAGACTTGGGTTCGAGTCCCAACGTAGACCATATTTTTCAATTAAAAATTTCGTATGATTTGCTTTGTAATTTGTATACAGCAATTTTTACATCCCCACTTACTCTGCAATTACATACATTCTAATTTGATATTTGTAAATATTTCATATAAAAGCCGAAGAACTCCAATAATTTATCAATTGTTATATATATATATAAAAAATTAATTTAACTTCGGGTAAGCGGTCTGTCAATTAAAAAAACTCCTTTATTAAATAACCCGATATTTCGGAACAGAATTTGTTGCTTCTTCTGGGGAAAGAATGTAGAGTTGAAAAATAATAAAATTGACGTACAAAAAATAAAAATGATTAATTCTGTTGCGAAATATAGGGTTATTTAATAAAGGAGTTTTTTAATTGACAGACCGCTTACCCGAATTTAAATTAATTTTTTATATTATATCACGGTCGATAATTTCGTTTCAATTATATATATATATATATATATATATATATATATATATATATATATATATATATATATTATAATAGGATAAACTTCCATTATATTGCTTGATGAGCTATTTCTAATGTTACGTCTATGCGATTTTAAAATTGGAACATATGCAAGAGATATTTGTTTCATTTGAATTTGAAATGGCTATTATGTTTATAAAAAATTAATTGAATATCTTATTCTTAATAACTTAGCTTTGTAAATATAGATTAGAGTTGAATCTTGGTAGATATTTTTAGTTAATTATATTTTGAAAGTTGAATAATAGTGAAAATTATATTTAGTCAATTTATATAAATTATTGTAAAATTTAACATATGCAAGTAACTACTCACTTGATAATTAACTATATGAATACGTCATTTTCAAATTTGAATTTAAAAAAAGGGTATTTAGATTTCCTGAATATAAAACTGGCATTTCTAAAATAATAACTTACTTGGATAAAATGAAAGTATATTGAATAACCATAGCAATTGAAAAAAAAAGAACAAAGAATTATTTTGATCTGTAAAAAAATATAGACAGAAATTTGGAATGTGAATTTAAAAATAGCAATTTTATATAGATATATCATATAATAGTAGAAGAAGAAGTGATATTTATTTTCATTGTTTAATCGACATTACTGACGATCAACGTGGAATGAGAGAATAATATCAGTACAATATACCTACCTCCAAATGTGAGGTTAGAACTATTTGTTTTAACTATATAATGTCAAGTAACTACATTTATTTATCATTATGCCCTGTGGGTTAGGCTTTTGACGTCAATGCGACGTTGCTGTTACATCTCTTCGGCGATTCTAGTATAGACGACAGCATAATCTCTAAGAGTTATGGCAGAGAATAATTGAGGAAGTGCAATTAATTCGTGAGGAGGCTTTGGCAAATGTCAGAATTTGTTCACAGACTTACATATTGTCAAGAAGTGAACGGCCAGGAAACGGTACATTTCGCCGGCAACGTTTCGCCGGTAATGTTTCGGCTGTAATGTTTCGCCGGGAATGTTTCGCCGGTAGCGCGATTCGCCGACCTCACGCCGGTGGGTTCCTTTAGTTATCTCTTCCACAGAATTTTTCTAAAATTATTAGTTACCTTTTGCATGAAGTTTAGTGCAGTGCCAGTCATGGAGACTAAAAGAAGTGGCCGAATTTTTAGAGAAGACGGTTTTATGTATATTTTTGATTCTTTGATTGCAAATGGTAAAAAACAATATTTTCGTTGCCGACGAAGAGATATACAATGTAAAGCGAGAGTGCACTTATCATTAAATAATGAAATAATTAAAAAAGTTGGACATCACGTACATGATGCTTCAGCCGCCAAAGTAGAGGTAAATATAATATGTTTTAATTTATTAGTTACTTGTAAAATCCTTTCATTTTTAAATAAGTGATTTTTCATGAAATCTTAACTAGATAATTTAATTAATCTTTATTTTATAAATTTAGGTGTCCAAAATGGTTACATCCCTTAAAAAGAGAGCAGTTGAAAGCCAAGAAACTGCTAATGTGATCATAAATAACTGTCAACAAACACTTACCATTTCTGCAACAGGAATTTGCCCATCTGATCGAAGTTTAAAGATGCAAATAAAAAGAGCACGGGAGGTAATCAATCATGCCCCCGTTGCACCTAATTCTTTGGAAGAACTAGAAATTCCTCAAGAATATAAAGAGTACTCCACAGACGGTGGCAACACAACAGAACGTTTTTTACTAGCAGACAATTACCCAGAATTACCACGCTTATTCATATTTGGGAGACGCCGAGGAATTGACATTTTAAAAACATCATCAAGGTGGTATGTTGATGGCACCTTTAGCGTTGCACCGACGTTATTTGCCCAGGTGTTTGTTATAATGGGTGAAAAGTATGGAGGCATCCATCCTTGCGTGTATATACTTTTACCAGATAAAAGACAGAGAACTTATGAAAAAATGCTCCAAATGCTGATCGAGTTAGAGACTTTATTAAATCCATCAAGAGTGTCAGTCGATTTTGAGTTTGCAATATACAATGCTTTCCGTGCAATATTTCCAGGAATGTCTATTGATGGATGCTTTTTCCACTTTGTGAAAAATTTGAAAAAAGTTATTGGACAAGAACACTTAACAAGGTTTGTAGTAACTTTACAAAAACCAAAAAAAATTCAACTTTTTTATTTTTAGAGAATATCGAAATAATGGAGATTTTGCGTTACAAGAAATATATTTTCTAAGATATTTTCAAATAAAATACTTGTGTGCAAATGAGTTATTTCATAAATGCACTGCTGGCGAAACGTTACCGGCTAAAAATTCCCGGCGAAACGTTACCGGCGAAACGTTGCCGGCGAAACGTACCCTATTCGAACGGTCATCATTTCGGAAACTTTCTTATTGATTTTGTTTGTATTTTTTAGGTTCATCTTTCTTGTTTTCAATAACATTTGTATTATTAGATTTAATTAAATATCTCTGTCGTTGTTGAATAAAAGGGTGCCAAACAAAAAAAAATAAATTAAAATAAAATTAAAATAAAGAAGTTAACACCATTTCCAGCTAAACCGGAAGCCTAATTCGGATATAAATATACTCATTGAATCCCCGATTTGCATTTAATTAATTGTGGAAAGTCTTATTAAAATCTAAGTAGCCATATCAACGATATTCGAATGGATCCATATATTTGCCTAACACTGTATAAATAACAACTACACGGATATGGCGGGTCGTTGTTATTATGTTATCAAAATTTTAGAATATGTTTAGAGTGAGGCAGAGAGCTGGTAAACTTGATTTTTGAAATTAGAATGTTTTATTTATATTTTTATCCGATATGCTAAAAATTGAAAATATTTCTAATTTAAATCGTTTTTAGGCACAAAAAATAGTTCCGAACTTACCCTAGAGTGAATTACTCACCCACAAAGTTTCTTTCCTTTTTTAACTTTATATTAAGAAACCTTTCCATGTTAGTAGTGTTTCCGAATTTTAATCTCTATTATCTTTTTAATCCTATTTAGAGTTTTTTTCTGACTTTTCGCGCGTTTTTTTCAAAATTTTATTTAATTGTGGAAGGAAATTTTCGGTGCGCCGCTATACATTTGTTTTGTGAACGAATTTGTAATTTGTAATTCCTCATTGTACCTCTGACGTGGGATTCCTTGAGTTTACTGTGATTTGATTTGCGCCGAGTCATCAATTCAGTTAGTTGTGTTAAAGTTGTTCGTGTGGCAGTGTGAAATGCGTTTGTACTATAATGCTGAAACAAAAGCTCGCAGTTGAAGAATGGGTTAAAAATTACAAGGAATTGAAATATGAAAGCAATCAATTATTTTGTCAAGCGTGTTCGAAAATCGTGTCAAAGGTTTTATTTGTACTTAAAACTATAAAACGTATTGACATTACTAAACTACATTTCTTTTACCAGATTAAATATGACAATAAATACTACATAATTCAACATATTAATGTCATTGCACTAGGAAAACTTAAAACTAACTAAAAGTCAAAGCAAGAAGCAACAAGCTATAGGTACAGCTATGCGATCTGTGGTATTACCTTCCGACTATACCGAATAATTGAAATTTAATATTAATCTCTGCAAAGCTTCAATAAAAGGAAACATACTCATTTATAAATTGGAAAATAAATATTTCAAAACGTGTCCAGAGACATATTGCGCAATGCACATTTCTGATGAAACCCATCTCCGCGAAAATTATATTAGTTCAGTGTCCAAAGAAGTTATTTAGGAAATAAAAAATATTATTGGAAATAACTGTATATGAATATGTATAGATGAAACAACATATTGATATGGATTTTTCCCCGCAACATTGTGAAGAAAACTTTATTTTTGATTAAACCATAATTTTTGATGAATCTGTATGTTTTGTGAAATTATTTATGATTACAGATTTTGTATTGAACTGTTTTATTTTTATTTAGTTTTGATTAGGGTTGTAGTTCACGTGTTCTCAAGTGTTACGCATACAAATGCACTTTCCTGCATACGACCTATATTAGTGCAAGTTTTCTCTATTACTTCTCATAAAACCCTCGTAGCTATAACTTGTAAATAAATTTCAACTAATGTTTTTATTTTTGCTTTAAACTTCATATCTCGAACAGTTTAGACCCTTCAATTACTATATTGTCAACCCATTACATTCATTCAATCCATCCTGAAAGCCTATGTTTTAAAGCATGCGGCCATCTTTTATATACCCTTTACCGGAATGCTCACAAGATTTTCATTGAAAACTCGCTTTAAGTGACACCGAATGTCAAACTAATTATGTAGGAATTTTTGTTATGAATTTTAGATTTTCTAAACGCATTTTCTTTCGTTAATTTTGCCCTTTTAAATTTAATGCTAATCTAAATATAATTTCACCGCTTATTGCGCCATCTCCTTTACGATGTTCGCCTTCTGCGACAGGAATCTCACTTGCCGACTCCTAAATGAAATATTCGTTTCTGGACATTAAATAGTTTTACGTTTTAGTTATAATTCGACACATTATGCGATTTGAAATCATTCTCGAGATTTCGAAAACTAAATTCCCTTTCTACTTGAATTTCCGAATTTACGATGACGTAAATCCGGCATGTTCTTCTATATCGAAACGGCCGCCATTATGGCTTAATCTCCCTTAGCGCTGAGTCGTGTTTGTGGTTTGTGGAACAGAAACTTGTTCTTTGCGGTAAAGGTAAGGAAATCTTCTTAATATTTATTCTATATCCCTTTTGAACTTACAGGATTCTTTTGTACGTTATTATTAACGTGCAAATCTCTGATTTACGGAGATTTTGGTGTTTTCCTTCCGTGAGGCGATAGGCGTCCCTCCGGAAAATTTATCCTGGTTATTTTGAGGGCGTAATTTGACCGTTCGAGATATTCCGACGCAGATCTGGAGTTCCTGTAAGCCGTCCACATCCTGAGAAATAGGGGCACAAAAATTCTGTGAGACCCTTTTTGTATAGAAGGAAGGACGCGGAACTTCCATATTGTTTTATCCCAAAATGGCGTCGCTGTGAGGACGGCCGGGAAATATTAAAGCATCGAGTTGCATCTGTGTGCGGTAATTAAGTTGGAGGGGACGTTTACAGTCTGTAAAACCCAATCGAAGTAGGTGTTGTTTTAATTATTTGCTGTACTATTTATACAAGATCAACTTGGTACAAGAACCGATTAGAATTTCCTAAATTTTAAATTTAATATCAAGCTTATACCCTCTTAGAGAGACACTCATTAGGAGTGAAAATTTATCTTGTTATACAGATCATTTGGGGGGGGGGTTCTTTTCCTTATTTCATTTTGTTTTATTGAGACTTACGAGTCAGCATATAGTTTAAACCCGTTTATGTTCACCAATTTACCCCGGTTTCTGTAATAGGAACCTATTTTTAAAACCTGAAGACCGCCAGCTTCACTGTCTGTCTTCTGCATAAAATTAGAGTCGAAATCAAGGCCCAAATCCTTCAGAACGGGCCTATGATTGTTTGTATCGTTATTTTTAATCATAGATTTACCTGTAATCTTACTTTACATGTTTGATATAAAATTACTGTACAGAATTAAAATTGCGTATACGGAATTGGTATTCTAGAATTATATTTTTGTTAATTTATTTCTTCAAACATTTAGATATTCTGAATTTAGCTCACCTGTGATACAGGGGGTACTCCAAAAGTTTCCTACCGGGTGATTTTGTTTTCATGTTCGGTTTTAATTCTTACTTTGTTTATTTTTTTTTTGTAAACAGGGCTTAACCTTGGTTTAGATAAAAGGTAACCTACCGTTTTCTTGGGATTCTGCTTACCCAGAATCTTACGCAATTACGTCATCGAGACATCCTTTTCTCGATAGATGAAATTTAATTAACATCAACCCGTGGAATAGTTTTGGGCTAACCCCTCACGTCTCTCGATAAGCTTATACGGGGGGAAGTAATATAGTTTTCGGACTCTTACTATTTTATTTCTACTTCCGCTTTGTATTCATACTGTATTTGATCAAGGCTTCACCTTTAGTGTTTCAAAAGTATTGTGTCAAGGAAAAAAGACCGTATCTGGCTTCTAGTTTGTAAGCGTTGGCATCGCCGTTTTGTTAGATAATTTGATACTACCAAATAGTGTATTTAATAAATGTTGTTGTATTGTTGAATGTGTTTCGTTCTTATCCCTTCCCATTAGTTTTGAGTTTCGCAAAGTTTCTTACATTTCATCGAGTGAAAGGAAGCTGACCCTCTGGTGTAAGTTGGAGCTACCAGGTCCCGCCTGCTCCCGTTATAGCGTTATCTCTGCAGGTGGATATAACGGTGGCGTCCATATTCCATCTCGCGGCCTTGAATCCGCGACGCTCTCCGAAACAAGAGAGAGTTAGCCGGCAGAGACCTTCCTGGGGACATAACATCATCAGGTAGGTTCAGACCAGAGAGGTTCAACGTACGATCTCTCCTTATCACTCGCCACTCTATTAATTTTACGCCGCGTTGGTGGCACAAGGTTATAAAAAAATAAAAACTACGTAAGTTTTATTTTGCTTTATATTGAATCATATTATTTCTTTATTGTATGCATTTATCATTGATTGTATGAATTTTTATATATTTTAATATTAGTTAAAATAGATGACAAAGATAGTTTTTCGTTTCTAGTAATTTTTTTTGTAACGTTAAATTCTAGAACGTTTCAGATATCAAGGTTGGAATTTTTGTACGTGTGGTATCTGCACATGTGTTAGAGACTTGTTCGGGTTTGACAGTTTTATCTGTTTACGTTTGAGTTTGTTTGAGATATCTTTGGAATTTATTAGTTTTAACTTTGCTCGGGATTCATATAAGGAAGTTTAATTATACGCAAAGGTCAATACTCGTATAATATTTTTACCTTATTTAATTTTGTTTAATGATGCAAAATTAGTCTTTATACTCTATAAAGACATTTTTTTAAATTTTTTTTAACTCCTGTATTAAAATATCCTTTAAATTCATTGTGTTTTTGAATTCTACCTTTTTTCTTTTGTGTTTTGAATAACTTTGAAGACTTTATTAAATATTTTCTCAAACAAGTTTTGAGTGGTGTCCAATCTAAGAATAGTTAACTAACATTATTGTGTTTTCCACGTTTTCCATTGGAAACCCGGAGAGGAAAGCAGTCTAGAGACATATTGCGCAATGCACATTTCTGATGAAACCCATCTCCGCGAAAATTATATTAGTTCAGTGTCCAAAGAAGTTATTTAGGAAATAAAAAATATTATTGGAAATAACTGTATATGAATATGTATAGATGAAACAACATATTGATATGGATTTTTCCCCGCAACATTGTGAAGAAAACTTTATTTTTGATTAAACCATAATTTTTAATGACTCTGTATGTTTTGTGAAATTATTTATGATTACAGATTTTGTATTGAACTGTTTCATTTTTATTTAGTTTTGATGAGGGTTGTAGTTCGGCGTTTGGCCATGCTATATCCGCATTGATATCCAAGTAAGAGAGTCGAATATTTGAAGATAAAACTCTTTTATCTTTATTTCAAGTAATTTCGGTTTTTGCTTTTGAATTTATAGTGTTTCTGCTTACTTAATTCATTACCGAATTTATACGAGTTTGTATACTTCGTATTTTTGATTTAATTAATCTCTTACTTCACGTGTTCTCAAGGTTATAAAAAAATAAAAATAAGTTTTATTTTGCTTTATATTGAATCATATTATTTCTTTATTGTACGCATTTATCATTGTATAACTGATTGTATGAATTTTTATATATTTTAATATTAGTGAAAATAGATGACAAAGATAGTTTTTCGTTTCTAGTAAATTTTTTTTTGTTACGTTAAATTCTAGTACGTTTCAGATTTTCAAGGTTGGAGTTTTTGTACGTGTGGTATCTGCACATGCGTTAGAGACTTGTTCGGTCTGACAGTTTTATCTGTTTACTTTTGAGTTTGTTTGTCAGGGGTGAAAGAATAAAGGTATCTTTGGAATTTATTAGTATTAATTTTGTTCGCGATTCATTAGAGGACGTTTGAATTTGCTTAGCTGTCAATTCCAGCAAATTATTTTACCTCTTTGTGTATATTGTCTTACACAGTTCTTTATGCTCTATAAAGAATGATTTTTTTTAAATTTTTTTGTAATAAACTAAGATTCGTTTGAGTAAGATTGGAATATTATTTTGTCTACCTTCCGACTTGTGTGATTTACTGTAACTTCTGAAAAACTAACAATATTCTCAAATAAATTTTGAGTGGCACTCAAGTAAATTAATACATTTATGTTTTCCACGTTTTCCATTGGAAACCCGGAGAGGAAAGCTGTCTCATTAAAGAAGTCAACCGATTGAGCATCAAAGTTGGACAGTATCGTGGTGAATAGTGGTTCATTTTCATTCTAACCCACTATTCATAGCAATATGTATGTGGACGATATATGGCAAATTTAATACTTGGTAGTTTGGTAGTATTAAATGATGAAAATTCGTCAAAAAGTTTAGTACTCATGTTGTCAGACGCAGCGGCATATATGGTAAAATCTGCATCTAATATAAATATTTTTTATCCGAATTTAATTCATTGCACTTGCTTAGGTTACGGAAAATACTTCATTACCCCCACAACCAGTTCTCACAAGATGGGGAATATGGCTAGATGCCGCTATATACTACAAAAAATACTTTAGACAGTTTCTAAAAATGAATAAATGAATTTTCAGTTACAGCTAGTCATGCAATACAAGATTGTCGGGCCGTACTAAAAGAAGTAGAATTATAAAATAATTTGGCATTTATAAAAACGAATTACAGTTATGTAAGTGACTCTATAAAATCACTTGGGAAGCGGGATTTAGCAGTACAAAATTTTCAAAACAGCACATATATTGTACAAGGACATATTGGTCAAATAATTATAACTAAATTAAACGACGTTCTGTGTAAAAATGAAGGATTCGACATATTGCAAAAAATTGCATTCATTTTAAATGGTGAAATTGTTACCGATTTAATTATGATTCTCGTATAATTCAAATATGCACCAATTACAATTGTCAACGTAGAGAAAAGTTAGGTATTGTAATTTTTGTATTTGATGATTATCTAATTTTTATGCCTTTTTTTGGAATTTTATGCCATATCAAAAAAAATATGCATTTTTAATACTTTTTTTGTCAATGTCCTTTTTAAATGCCTTTTTCTGGTTTCTTTTTGGTGCCATTTAGTCCGGTCTTTACATGTCATACATCCGTCCAGTTCTTTTTACTACGATCGCATATGCTCAACTTAACATTTGATTGCTTTAAGTATACTATTTATGAAGTTAATTTTGAAGTTCATTTTCCTTACATATTGCTGTGGACTTTTCCCCATAAATATTATAAAAATTTATTTAATTATGATTGTACAATTATTTTGAATGCAAGTGTACATTTTTGAAATTTATTATTTTTGTGAAAAAAACTGGTTTTATATTCTAAGCCTGCGCGCTTGATTTGACCTTTAGGCAGACACAAGTGTACTCTGAGATAAGAAAGTCGTGTTTATTTAAAGATAAATCTTTATCTTTTTTATAGTAACTTCGGGTTATTTTTGATTTAATTTGTTGTTGGTGCTTTGTTTAATTCGTTACCGCTATTTTACGAGTTTGTTAATCTCGTAATTGTTATATATTTTACACTTTCTTTCTCACCGTGTCTCGAATATATATATATATATATATATATATATATATATATATATAAATCTATATTATATATATATAAATCTATATATTTTTTACGTAAGTAAAATATATTATTTAAAGATATCTGTTTATATTGAATGAATTGAATATTGTATTATTATTATCGTATTGAGATTTAGTCTTAGATATTTGATATAAATAACAAAGAAGGATTTTTAAAATTTCTAGTAAAAAAATTCTGTAACTGTAAAATTGTATACGTCTGGTATCTCAAGGGCATTTTTTGTTACATGTGGTTGCACATGCGTTAGAGTTTGCTTCGGGCTGTCAAATCAGTTAGTTTATTTTGATTTTTTTCTCTTGGGAGAAATTAAAAAGTTTCTTTGTAATTTATTATTTTTAATTTTGATCGGCTATCACAAAGGGGTTTGCACGCATTCAGCTGTCATTTCCATGCGTTATTTTTACCTTTATAATATTGTTAAATGAGGCAATATTAATCTTTATACTTTATAAAGATTTTTTTTCTTTTTTTTGATTTTTGTATTAAATTTTCATTTAAATTTTATATTGTGTTCTTTAATTTAATAATTCTTTCTACACTTTTTTATAAGTAACTTAGAGACATAATTATAACATTTGTCTATACTCTTTTACTGGCGCCTTATAAATTTGTAGAAGAGACAACCACGTTTCCGATTGGAACCCTGAGAGGAAAGCAGTCCCATTTTATGGAAATAAGCCGACTGAATATCGTAGCTGGATAGATTTGTCGTGAAAGGTGGTAAAATTAATACAAAACCACAGTTCATAACAATATGTTCCTATTAAGAGAATGAATCTGTCTTTTCTTAAGGTGCTTCATTATAAGAATAGGCTTAATGTATTAATAATTTTTATTAGTAACAGATACATTAAGTTTAAAATAAACGTCTTTAACTAATTCTTACATGTAAATAACTGTATATGTAAATTAAATAGAGTGAGAATTTAATACTAAATCCTCGTTGCAAAATATAAGAACGCTCTTGGGATTGTATGAGATGGACTTTGGCGTGTCCTCGTGTGGAACTAATTTGAAGTCTTTCAGTATCGAAGCCAGTCCTATCTTGATTTGTAAAATTGCAAATCTCTGACCTGAAACAATTTTTTTATACAAAGTTTCTGTTATCGAGATCTCGTTCTTACCAATACAAATTTTAGGACCTTCTCCAAATGGAATATGTACGTACTGATGTCTTTTTGATTTATTTTCTTTAGTAAATCTGTCTGGATCGAACTTATCTGGGTTCGGATAATATTCCTCATCCATGTGAAGGCCTAAGACATTAATCATTACCGATATTCCTTTTTCTATTTTGATATCTGTTCCAGGTATGACGTAATCCTTAGTACAGTTACGGTGCAGAAATGGTAGTGGAGGGTAAAGTCTAAGCGTTTCTGAAAGTAAAGTTCACTATATTTGCTATTCATTAATCAGTATCTGTAATAAATATGTTATGTTCGGTATTGAAGCTTGCAATGATAAGAAAGAAAAACTGATTGATGAACGATGTTTCTATTATTTATGGAATGAATGTTGTCCATTTATACAGACCATTAAATCCGCTGATGACTTATGCGATACTTGCAAAGAAAATACCAATCTAATTTCTGAAGCGAAAAACTCAGACGAGATAGAAGAACGATTGAACATCGCGCTTTCCCACTTGAGAACAGCTAAAGATCAGCGAGTGTTTTATACAAAATGCATTACTGATAATACAGATAATGCTATGGTTATTTCATTTGATTACGCCCAGAACGTAGCATATCCAGCATCGCCACAAACTACAGGTGCCGGCTATTTTAAAAGTGCTCGTAAATCCAGTCTTTTCGGAATATTAAATGAGAAGTCTAAAACTCAAACCAACTTTTTGGTGGATGAAAGCTGTTCTGTCGGAAAAGGACCAAATACGGCGATTAGCATGTTACATTATTACCTCGAAAAAACCCAGCTGACCATATTATAGCATTTGCAGACAATTGTGTCTCTCAAAATAAAAATAACGCTATGTTACGATATTTATCTTGGCGTGTTCGAACAAATTTGAATAAAACGATATCCTTGAACTTCCTGATTAGCGGCCATACAAAATTTGGCCCGGACCGGATGTTCGGACTCATTAAAATGAAGTACTCAAGAAGTAATGTTGACTGTTTTGATGATCTCGTTCGATGCGTTGATGAATCATCTATTAAAGGACTGAATGTGAGCGTTCGTGCCGAGGATATTGACTGGCGCGATTGGGATAATTTTCTCAAGGATTCTTATCGTACTTTACCAGGTAAGAATATGGATAACTTTGAGTAATAATTCACCTTTTTATTAATAATTGTCATCATTTCATTACAAAGTTTCACCATTTTACATTTGATCAAAAGGATAAGATAACATGCAAAAAATACGTGGATACTGAGGAAGAAGTTTTCTTTTTGCGGATCTTAGAAATACCACAAGATGCAACACCTGACGTGATCAAACCTCTTGGATTATCTATCGAAAGAGACATCATTTCATTACAAAGTTTCACCATTTTACATTTGATCAAAAGGATAAGATAACATGCAAAAAATACGTGGATACTGAGGAAGAAGTTTTCTTTTTGCGGATCTTAGAAATACCACAAGATGCAACACCTGACGTGATCAAACCTCTTGGATTATCTATCGAAAGACAGTGGTATTTGTTTAATGAAATTCGTTCATTATGCTCTGATCCTAAAAAAGCGGATAAATTAGCCCCAAAACCGATGCTACCAAAACCAAAAAAGGACAAGATAGCCGTATGTTCAAGATTTTATAATTATAAACTTTGTAATTTTAATAAGTTGAAATTTGATATTTTGTCTAGGTACCAAAGGATATTGAAAAAACCGTAATTCCAAGAGACAAATGTAGGTTTTAAAAAACCTGTAATTTTGAAAAAATTAATGTAAAAAATTTTAATCTAAATTTCTTTATTTAGGCTACAAAGAAAAAGAAACATGTTATTCCTTCCTGTTCTTCTGAATCCAAGAAGACAAATGTAAGTGTTGAAAACCTGTAATTTTGAATCAAACATAGACATAAAAAAATTCATTAAATTTCTTTACTTATAGGAAACGAAGTGTAGGAAACGTACTATTCCAACCCGTTCTTCTGAATCTAGCATTATGAAGCCGTAAGCCCACTCTACTCCGAAGAACATAATTAAAAAATTTAAAAAAAATTGAGTTATCATTTATTTTCTTTAAGTACATAGGTACTAAGTTCTTGTGATAATTAAAAAAAGAAAAGAATAAATTGTTTTGCATATATCGTAGATTCTTTTGAGATCGAAATAATTATTTAATAATTTAATTCATTAATAAAAACACCGAAAATTTGATAAAAAATTTCGCACACAAAGTGGGTACTGTTTTATATAATTGCATTTTTACATTACTTTCCGATGTTTTTGAGACTTGCGAGCGGTTTCCTATGAAAATTGAAGGTTTTTTAAATACTGTTGGGGTAACTCTTGGTTTTTGTCGTCGCTCCTATGTTGACTCACCGCGCACGGGTTGTAAGACCGTATACGCACTAATTTTTTACTCTTCGGTGACAGTTTTTAATGAAATGCGGCACATCCAATATAACACCTTTATTTACATATTTACATTACTTCATACATAAAATTTGTTGTATAATGAAAGACGGTTGTCTTTTGGTAACATATGAGACTGATGTCTCTTGATATTAAATGTCGATTGCTGTCTTGACCGTTGTTCTTACGACTGTTGTAAGAACGTTATTTTGTGGCGATTTCCTATTTTTCTCTTTAATATTATCGCGCGCTGGGCTATTTAAAAAC
This sequence comes from Melolontha melolontha, assembly GCA_935421215.2. Lineage (NCBI taxonomy): Eukaryota > Metazoa > Arthropoda > Insecta > Coleoptera > Scarabaeidae > Melolontha > Melolontha melolontha. Next base: position 17,096,134 of record OW285240.1, on the reverse strand, counting down.
TTTTTTAAGCATTGTAGGCAAAATTTACCCTTCCCTCTAGTAACCTTGGAACAGCCAGATGACGAACGAAAGGTCGGCAAAGTTACAAAGAACCGCCTTGATTGTAAATTGTGCCTACTAAACTAACAAACGTTGCAGATGGTTTTTGATTCTAACTGTATATATGGTACGGCACGTTCACTGATAAAATAATATAATTTGAAACGTATCTAAAGAATGCGGCAATAAATAAGTACCGACATGAATAAAGGTTGACAAATATGTAATACGCGGTATCATAAATTTAGGGAAACGTTTGCATCTTAATACAATAAGAATATATAATTATACAAAGGTTTTAATTTTGTTTCTGACTCTTAGATTTAAATACTATAATCTATGATTTCTTATATTTAATGTGTAATGTTAAAATGAATAATACTTATTTTTAATATATAATACAAAATGAATAATATTTATATTTACTCTATAATATACAAATTGGTTTCGTTTATAAGACGAAACATATACAAATCCAAAAAAAAAATTAATTCATCAAATTTGACACACTAGGTGGGTTTTCTTATGCAGGGTCACATATATGATATCGTATGAATAAATCAACTACCTTATTTCATGTACACGTTGAGGGTAGAGTGGCGACTTTTTCAAAAATACATAGCATGGATTTTGGCATAAAGGCTACATGTTTATTATATTATTAATTTACAAAATGGGCCAAAATTCAAGTTTGCTTTTGTCCTCTTAAAACTTTACACATAAACCGTGAACAATTTTTAAATATGTTGAATCTCATATTATATAATATTACATATTTTATCATTAAGTATTTGTGAATATTTTGAGATGAGTAATATGATTAATACAAGTAATGACATTGTGACAATACATTAAATTTAATTTAAGAATGTTTTATAATTACCGTTTATAACTTGGTCCATATATTTTATTTCACTTAATGATTCGTAAGTAAGCTCTCCATTGTGACGACTTAATACATCTAGGATTTCTTCCCGCACTCTGTCTTGAATATCCTGGTGCCAAGCCAATTTGTACAAGCTAAATCCTAAATTACTCGAGGAAGTTTCAAAACCTGCTAAAAAGAAAAGAAACGCTTGAGCTACCATTTCTTCCATGTTCAGTGTTTTTGATGAATTGGCATCACGTTCACTGATCTCCAATAATAATTGAACAAAATCGTTTCGCTTAAAATTAGTTGATATTCTCATATTAAAAACTTCTTTAAATGAGTTTTTAAAAAATTTCGAAACATTTTTGCCGATAATTCTGAATTTCAACACTTTATGTAACTCAGGCATTACAAAATAAATAAATCGGCCAATGTCTGACCAAAGCGTAAATTTTGAAAATTTTCTCCCGTATCTTATGAATTCCGCATTCGGATTTTTGAAACTATTGCAGTCTAAGCCAAAAGCACAGCAACCAATAACGTCTGTCGTATAACGGCTTACGATATCTTTTACATATAACGGTTTTTGTTCTATACATAATTGTTTTATGTGTTCCATCATCTCATCACAACAACATAAAATAGTATTAAACATTGTCTTCATTTTGCCTGAAGTAAATGTTGGTGTTAGTTGTGCTCTTAAATTTCTCCATTTTTCACCTTTTAGACTAAATAGATTTGCAGTTAGGGGTTCTGATTCATCAATCAAGCTTCCTCGGTTCATAAAGTGTGAAAAATCTTTTGCTAGTATAGATTTGATTAGATCAGGGTCTGTCGGTATTAATATTGGTTTATTTAACAAGTAAATTCCTCCGTATCGCTTCCCCTTCGCTTTAAATTCACGGTATGCATCATTTAATGTACCGAGAAAACCTTTTTTGATAAATAGAGGGTTTTCGAAATTTCCGGTAGGTATACTCGGTTCCAAGTAATTCACACATTTTCTTTTCCAATAACCGTAAGCGCGTTTAAAGTAAAATAAAACACTTATAATTGCAATAATAGTAATTACAACCATAGGATGAAGTATAATCATCGTGTTGGACTAGATTTATAGGTTTGTTTTGGATAACATATTCTTGAAAATTTGGGTGGATATGTAAATTTTCGTGCACGTATCTTTTAAAACTAACTACAGATATTATTTCAAATCCTTGGCTGAAGTAGTTGTTTGTTTACTTGTCTGATGTAATTTCGTATCAAGCGTATACGGTTAATATTTGTTCATCAAAGAGATCACAAGGACATATTTACATTAAATTGTGATTTACGCTACTTTCTCTAGTTATTCTAATTAACGAAAAAATATAATCGTCCTAACGAGGTAATAATTGATTAATGACAAATATAAAAAGTATGTTGTGTAGGTCGTCAAACTTACATTATTGTAATATTCCTGCTAGATATCAGCTTCATAAAAACAAGTGAGCTATGACTACGACATGTATTGAATTGATTATACCTTTACTTAATGAAAATTCATGTTCATATCCACAATTTATTAGAGAACTTAGAAATAAATAGACTTTATTAATTAACAAACAGATATAAACAATTCACCTTTGCTAAATCTGTTTGCGTAATATAAATGTTGTTGTAAATCTATTAATAAAAATAAGTAACACTAATAATAAATAACGATATTTATATTTATATACACAATTTAGGTTTACGATGTTAATTTTACGGCGACTACTAGTCAAATGAATCGTCCTATGCTTGAGTGCTCACATATTTGTCGGGTGTTTCCAGATTGTCTGAAATATTCGGGGAGCCCCATGACGTCCACATCGTACGGACACGATCACTTAGGTTTCGTCCAGAAATATGCCATTCTGTGGTTCCATCAAGGGATGACAAAATCTAGAGGTAGGTCATTTGTTGCATTGCGACGTTATATGGAAGCATCAGTCCACGGTCTTATCTTGTCTAGGCGGAAATCTTCATAGTAATATGTTGGAATATCACCTCTAGCATGCTTCCTACAATTCTCTAATACAACCGAATTTTGGTGCTACTAATCTCGAGATATCTTGTTGTAACATTTGTTCACGTAAATGGGCTAGAGCCTTCTAGAGAGTTCTTTCGTGGCCGAATTAAAAATGGATTGCTCGCTGTTTACTATTTATAGACTCTTCCTAATAGCCGGTCTCTGTTATTTTAATTCTTTGATTCTGTTGAATCTAATCCGCTTCTGTCCCGCTTCTGGTGGCTTACGTCTCTTTCTGAGTGTGAAATTGCGTGTTGTCTGCTGCTGGCAGCTTGTGTCTCTCTCTAGGTGTGGACTTGTCTGTTGTTCGCTGCTGGCAGGTGTGTGGTTTTGTGTTTATGCGCACGTGTAGGGGTGTGATATGTTAGCGCGTTCGTGCATGTGTTTTATGTCGCGTCCAGCTAATTTTGAGAGATCGAAGCTCTTAAGACTGCAAGATCAGGATCAGCTTCTTGATCTGCTCGCAAATTGTCATGTTGCCACTGGTAATCAACCACGGTAATTCGAAGAACATTGGCTTCATGTTGGAAGGATGCGATTTCGGCAAGCGTCCTTGGGGCTTTCTGTTGCTCATCAGATGTCTTATTGGATTTGATCTGATTTTGTACTTGGCTGACCATAAATTTCTCGTTTTCTTGGTTGACGACAGTACAGATTCTAGAATAGTTTCGAGAGGCCTGAGAGATTTCAAACTTAAGTGCATGCACCAAGGCATCAATAAAGGTCTTCGGGCGTACCAACTATAGTGCCTTCTGGATATTACTAACTGGGAGACCAACTATGAACGTCTGGACTTTCTTCTGTTGGCGATTCTTCAGTTGAATATGGTATAGTTGCTCCAAATGTGCATAGCCATATCTCAACTTTAACCGTTTAATAAGTTGGGAATAATCTTTGTATTCTATAGGAGGTAATGTCTGCAGAATGTCCCTCAGTGTTATAATTAAAGCAGTAACCTTCTCGAAAGATGACCATGTGTTTGCTTCTGCGGCTGCTTTGAAAGCCGTTAGGTAAGTCGCCCATGACGTTTTCCCATCAAAGGTTGGTGGCTTGATTCTGGTCTTTGAGATATTTACAGTTTCTTCTTTTATTTCGATTGGCCGTGGTATAACTTTTTCGTTGACCTGGTTGAGATCAGTATGATTCATGGTCACAGGTAATTTCATCTGGGTCCAATTTTCTCCTCTGCAGCTATGTTTAACGCTTCCGAATTTTCCATCAGTCGCTGTTCTAGAACATTCTCCAAAGTTTTCACACTCTTCAGATTCTTGTGCTTCATTTGTTTTAGACTTTTTTCGAAGATTCTTGAATTTCCAAGTATTTTTTTTTCCAAATTTTGCATTTGAGTTTGTGAATCTATTATTTTCTGTTCAATTTGTTTCGTTTGGGTTTGCGAATCCTTTATTAGTCGTTGTTCCACAGTTTTCACACTGTCTAGATTGTTCTGTTCCATGTGAAGTTGTGAATCTATTAGAAATCTGTTCCAAGGTTTTCACACTGTCCTTATTCTTTGATTCCATTTGTTTTTGTGAATCTATTAGTCGCTGTTCCATTGTTTTTATACTTTTGAGATTCTTCTGTTCCATTTGTTCCAGACTTTTGCTCCATTAGTTTCATTTGAATTAACAGTAAATCCACGTCAACGTTATCTGGAACTTCTAAGAAGTAATTCTCTGGATATTCGCCTTCTTTTGTCAATACATCTCGAAATCGTTGTTGGAGTATTGACTTTTTACCGGTCGTATCCTTATCCCGCTCCTCTAATTCTCGTTTCAGGTCAGTCATTTTTAAAGGAGTGAGTTTCACTTTGTTCGCCATTTAAAAGAAACGTCTTTTCGCACTGTATATTTATTTAAACAAATATTTAATTATTACTGAACTGTACAATTAATCCTTTAATTATTAAACGCTGCACTTGAACACCACTGCAAAAAATTTGTCTTTCTGGGTTCTTTTAAATAAAACTAACAGTAATTTAAAACACACTATATTAATAATAAAATACACTAAATACACTTAATAACTAATCATAACAATATTTATTTCACATTTATATCACAATATCAACCCGACGACGATTACTCTGTTGAATGCCTCGTTTCCCTTCATTTCGAGTTGTTATATAGTGTATAGCTTATGCGAGTACCATCCAGAAGCTCTTTTCTAGGAGGTCTGGGAGATTCGATGATGTATTCGGCGCGTGATACCACTCGCCTGACGTATCGTCAAATTACTCACATCATAATATATATTTAGTGCTATTTTAAGGATGAACAAAAACACCGCCATGCCTCCTTTGTCATAGATATTCGAGAAATTACACTTAAAAAGACTGAAGCGCTTAATTGATGAATTCGTAATAATTCGTGATCATCAATTTGGATTCAGAAAAATGCATGCCACTATTGAGCAAGTGCATCGCTTGATGAAAACCATACATAGAGCATATGAAAGAAAAGAATATTGTTCGGCAGTGTTCTTAGATATTTCCTAGACTTTGATCGGATCCGGCATAATGGATTATTGTCCAAACTAAAATCCAAATTAACCGCACCCTTACTATCAGATTCTGAAAAGTTATCTTACTAATAGATATTTTCTGGTCAAGTACTGACAACACTGAACCGAATACAAGCTGGAGTACCCAAAGGCAGTGTTATTGGCCATAGCTTTATTAAATTTATACATATATGTTGGTGATATAGAATTATTACCGACAAGTAATGATCCTACACATCACATTATCTTCAAAGATCTTAAAAGATCATTGAATAACCTTCAGGAGTGGCAACGAAAGTTGAAAATAAAAACAAATGAACTGAATTCAACGCATGGAACATATACATTACGCTGGGACACTTGTCCTCCTGTTTCATTAAACAGTGTTCAGATACCCCAGAATGAAACTGCCAAATATCTCGACATCCATTTGGATAGACGGCTAACGTGGACTAAGAATATCTTTTCTAAGAGAAAGTAGCAAGAGCTGACGTTATCCAAACTACAGTGGCTCATTGACCAGCTGTCTTCATTATCTCTAGAAACCAAATTTATTGTGTACAAAGTGATTTTGAAGCCAGTGTGTACCTATGGCGTTCAACTGTGGTGAACCGCGAATGTCTCTAATTTGGAATTACTTAAACGGTTTCAATCTAAAATATTGAGAACAATTACAAATGCAACTTGCTTTGTAACGAATGCCACGCTACATCATAATCATAATATTTACATGTGGATAGTGTACGTGGAAGTAAAACACGCGAAAATCAAGTATCTTACACGCCTTGAAGCGTAACCAAATCCTCTAACATTGAACTTTATGGAAAATAGTGCACAAACATACCGCTAAGAACGTGTAACGCCTTTAGATAAAGCAAACTCACACAGTTGATTAACTTTATAATACTGAATTGTTTTTATACGAAAAAGGTTTTAAATATATCTATACGTTAATATGCCGTATAACGCTTTTGTTTAATTATGAAACAGACATGTAAATAATTTACATATCTGTAACTGTATACTTGGACAATACCTCGTATTTCCAGCATTTACTTCTGCTTCAGACATATGTTTCTGCCATCTATAGGTGTCGTCAGTTATATTAACGTATAGATATATTTAAAACCTTTTTTTGTATATTTACCGCCATCTGGCTCGTTTTTGAAGGACTACACCCGTATTGTTTTCGTTTCGTACCAGCTTAGCAGGTCAAATGAAAGATCGCTTTTTTCGGTAAAATCTCTTTCGTCCGTCAGATGTCACTTATTAAATAATTGCCACCTGATAGGATGAGATTTGCTTTATCTAATAGGCGGTTCGGCTAAATGTCATATACAGATACAGATCTATTTATAAAGATTTGTATCATTTGTATACATCGCTTCATTAGCTTAACTGACGACGCCTATAGATGGCAGAAACATATGTCTTAAGCAGAAGTAAATGCTGAAAATACGAGGTATTGTATTGTCCAAGTATACAGTTACAGATATGTAAATTATTTACATGTCTGTTTCATAATTAAACAAAAGCGTTATACGGCATATTAACGTATAGATATATTTAAAACCTTTTTTGTATATTTACCGCCATCTGGCTCGTTTTTGAAGGACTACACCCGTATTGTTTTCGTTTCGTACCTGCTTAGCGGGTCAAATGAAAGATCGCTTTTTTCGGTAAAGTCTCTTTCGTCCGTCAGATGTCACTTATTAAATAATTGCCACCTGATAGGATGAGATTTGCTTTACCTAATAGGCGGTTCGGCTAAATGTCATATACAGATACAGATCTATTTATAAAGATTTGTATCATTTGTATACATCGCTTCATTAGCTTAACTGACGACGCCTATAGATGGCAGAAACATATGTCTTAAGCAGAAGTAAATGCTGAAAATACGAGGTATTGTCCAAGTATACAGTTACAGATATGTAAATTATTTACATGTCTGTTTCACAATTGAATTGTTTTTGCTTATTTTTTATTTGTTAGTACCCTGCTGTAGGTTTCTAACTCCTGTCCTATTGTATATGACAACAACTTTTATTTAATACCCACCTGGGTAGATTATGAAACTTACGTGAAGTTAATAAACAAAAAATAAAACGATTATATTATAAAAAAATCAATTGTATTTCCAGACATACAATTGTAAAAGATGAGTTACACAATAACATGGCATGTTTTGTTATTACCAGAGAGCAGACTGAAGCGATTGAATGACCAATTGCCCCGATAAAACGTTGTGGCGATATCAGGTATAATTTGCATGTTCTGACAGCCTCACTATTTGCTTGCTCGAATGCATTCGTCGCATATGTTGTTATTTCCGTCGTTATGAAAAGTAAATTGTGTGTATTCCCTTATAAATTCAATTCAACAGTGGCATGTAAGAAGGAATATACATTTATATATTATTTCGCTAGACTTCTTGAAATAATCGCTTAAAAAATTATATCCGCTAATTTCCAAAGTGAATTCTCGTGTTTACATGCTGTTTTACATGCATATACAAATATATATTATTTATTGTTCTTGAGATAGTATATTTTCTATTCTCTTTATAAGGGATTGTTTCAGGTTTCGTTTCTTTCGGTGTTATTTGGTTGGTTTAAAAAAATCCGTTTTATATTGTTATATTCTATATTTATCGATATTTTTTTTATAAATATTAAGTTTAATTTACTACCTTATTTTGGAGTAGTTTTCGTTTCTTTTTTTTAGTCCATTTAGTCCATTAACTATGGAGAATTCTCTTAGGGCAACCATGGTAGGATGGATTAGAGGCCATACAGATTGGTTGCATATTCGTAATGATACCTAGATAAATTGCAGTGCCTGTTCATTAAGTTTAAGGCGTCCACAAAAGTGTAATGTGCAGACATGTTTATTCGAAAAATCAACAAGATAACATATGACCATCTGCACCTGACAATTTTAACGAAGAACTGTGTGAAGCTTTCATAGCGGCCTATATCCCATTCAAAAAGCTTAACCAAGAGGTTTGTTACAAAATATACTGATCGTCATATATCAGATGAATCTAGTTTACGTAAATACCACTTATCAAAATGTTATTAGAGAACCATTGAAAAAGTGCGAGCCAACCTATCTGGTCATTATCTTTGGGTAAGTGCAGACGAAAAAACGGATGTAATGGGACGACATGTGTTAAATATAGTTGTTGCTATTCTTTATCCGACAACTTCATACCAACCATACTTAATTGGAACTAAAATATTGCCAGTCGTACATTGTAAAACAGTTGTAGAAGTAATTGATCAATGTATTCATAATATTCTGTCATCGGATAACAACTATAAAGACAAGATGCTATTATTTTTAACTGATGCGGCAGCTTATATGCTAAAAATAGGGAAGTTATTAAAGCAATCTTATCCCAATATGCTACACATTACCTGTGCAACACATGCACTACACAGAGTATGTGAATACATTAGAAGTCATTTTCAAAATGTTGTTAATTCATCATTTAAAAAGATATTTCTCATAGCTGGGACAAAAAGTTGATGCCATATTTAGCAGCAATCCAGATTCGATTATATTATATAAATTCTGCACAGAGCCGATTGAAAAATCTATATATTCGAAGTATGGCGCACTTTTGCAATATTTTAATTACGCACCCATCACCGGTTGTGTTGTGGAGCCGACATTTTCTATTTTTAACATATAAAAGAACTAATTTAACACACTAACACCTTGAACAAATTTTAGTTGTTCGTAGTAATATTTTGCACTTTCAATGTTTCACAGAAAATACATAGTTTTGAGTTTTGTTCTTTGTAAATTATTTTTATTCAAAATTCGATACGCAATTCGTTTATCAGCATTACTTTTGTTTCAGCAGTAGTTGCTGCCTGTTACCAAACCTTTTATTACATTCGCTTTGTTGTACATTGACAGATACATATTAACTGCATATGTAGGTATGTGCCACTTATGCAGTGGCCACACGTATCAAATTGTACGAAACTCACGGATCGCTTACAGAAACAAACTTATTGCGAATACAAGGCAGACGCCTATGGGCTGTGAATCATCAATCGTTCGAGTCCGTTCTCTTGTTATTACATTTAAATATGAAATACTTCTTGAATGATGATTTATTTGATGTTTTTGGTTACTCTGCTTTTACATAATAATCATTTATCTGTTAACAACTAAGTCACAATGTACATGATATTAGTAATTAAATGCTAGGCATAACTTGGTATTAAGCGAATTGAGGAATTAATACAAGATCATCGCTGCATGTTATAACAACGCTTTTTGGATGATAGGTAATGGACTTTGGAGTGCTTTCATGTGGAAATACTTTGAAGTTGTTTAATATTGAAGACAGTCCTATTTTAATTTGTAACATGGCAAATCTCTGACCTGGAATGCAAAAATTATATTATTTCATAGAAACAGTTTGTTTTAATTTCTTACCAATGCAGATTCTAGGGCCATCACCAAATGGAATATGTGCGAATTGGTGCCTTTTACTTTTATTCTCTTTCGTAAATCTGTCTGGATCGAATTTTTCCTAATTAGGAAAATATTCTTCGTCCATATGAAGACCTAATACACTGATCATCACTGATATTCCTTTTTCTATTTTTACATTTGTTTCTGGTATGACGTAGTCCTTGGTACATTTACGATTTAGGAATGGCAAAGGTGGATAAAACCTTAATGTTTCTGAAAATAAATGCGTAGCATTAGCTATAGGTCAACATATCAATAATTGTTTCATTCTAATCATTGAAAATTATTAAATAAACGGATATGAATGTAAATGAGTTGATATATACATATGTATATATATATATATATATATATATATATATATATATATATATAAGGTAAACTTAATTAGTCGGCGATTAAAGGTCTGGTTATTACTTCAAAGTGTATATATTTAAAATAATCCTACATGTTTCGGCAATGATGCCTTTGTCAAGGATATAAAAAATATAAATGACAGAATATAAATGTCAAGTAATTGAGTTGCTATGGTTTAAATTATTCAAAGATACATTCAAATAGTAATAATAAATCATGCCTTAGTATTCCAAAAAATAGATAGCAAGGTGAGAACAGATGTGTTGTTCGCTGCTAGCAGCTTGTGTCTTTTTCTGGGTATAAATTTGTGTGTTGGTTGCTGCTGGCAGCTTGCGTGTCTTTGGGTGTGTGATTTTGTGTTTGTGTAAGAGCGTAAGTATAGGGTTTTGTATGATGGTGCGCTCGTGCGTGTGTTAAGTGACCGGTCACGTAAATTAGAGAGATCGGATAACCAGCCGGTGCGTAGGGCCGCCAACCCTTTCCCGACAACTTCTTTACTTTTCCGTGCAGTACTTCGACGACCCCACCCCCGCCACAACGAGGCAAGGCGCAGACCAGCGAAGCGCACCCTGCACGGGGTCGCTCATCGCAACCGAGGGAACACTCTTAGTGGCTACCTCGGTGAACGACGGTCACACAATGTGCCATCTTAAGATGATTAATTAACACTGTTACTTTATAATGCATTTCTATATGGCTTGTACCTGGGTCTATTGTGGCCTAGTGGTAAAGGCGACAGCCCGGATAGCTGTAGACTTGGGTTCGAGTCCCAACGTAGACCCTGTTTTTCAAATAAAAAAAAATTTCGTATCATTTGATTTGTAATTTGTAGACAGCAATGTTTACATCCCCACTTACTCTGCAATTACATACATTCTAATTTAATATTTGTAAATATTTCATATAAAAAAAAGCCGTAAAACTCCAATAATTTATCAAATGTTATATTTAATGAACGGCTAAGAAATTATCTAAACACTCATATAGCTATGGAGTAATAATTAGCATTTTCAAACATTCAAATCTGACATCTGCTCTCAAAATACTGACATCTACTTTCAGTAACTCACATCTAATTTCAAAATAGGCATCTGCTTTCTAATCTGACGTTTGCTTTCATAACTGACACCTGCTTTCAAAACAGACATCTGCTTTCAATAACTGACATTTGCTTTCACTAACTGACATCTGCTATCAAAACTGACATGAGCTTTCAAAACTGACTTTTGCTTTCAGCTTGACATCTACATTCAATAACTGACATCTGATTCATTAACACTGTTACTTTATAATGCATTTCTATATGGCTTGAACCTGGATCTATTGTGGCCTTGTGGTAAAGGCGACAGCGCGGATAGCTGTAGACTTGGGTTCGAGTCCCAAGGTAGACCATATTTTTCAAATAAAAAAAAATTTCGTATGATTTGCTTTGTAATTTGTAGACAGCAATGTTTACATCCCCACTTACTCTGCAATTACATACATTCTAATTTAATATTTGTAAATATTTCATATAAAAAAAAGCCGAAAAACTCCAATAATTTATCAAATGTTATATATATATATATATATATATATATATATATATATATATATAACATTAAAATTAAAAATCTCTTTAGTGATATCTAAGAAATCATTTCTTTATATTATAGGAATTATTTATTTTATTTTCGAAATTAAAGATTTATTTTCGTTTCAAGTGGAGGTTTGTGTTTTCGCGGATGATTTAATATTTGTAGCAAGAACAGACAAAAGTCGGATATGAACATTTAAATCTTGACTAAAGAATTGACAAATTATAACTTAACTATAAACCTAGTAAACACGAAAATCATGGTTATATCAAATGTCAGAAATAATTTCTTTATATTATAGAAATTATTTATTTGATTTGTATATATTAATAATGCACTAATAATAGGGTTTCCATAACAAACCGACTACTTTTCATGGAAATTGATGGGCTCGATTTAAGATTTTCTTGTGTAACAATTTTAAATCTATAAAGATTTTAATTATATTTACTAACAGAAGCATTACACTCGCAAAAAAGTATTGTCAAAAAACAGATCAAGACAACTTTATAATTTGAAGTTGGATTAAGTGCTTTAATTTAAAATTAAGTTAAAATTGGGTTCACACGAAATATGTACAAGAAAATGGCTATATTAGCAAATATAAATGTATTGATTGGTATACAGAGAATGTTACTACTATAATAAATGTATAAAAATAGAAAAATCTCTTTAGTGATATCTAAGAAATCATTTCTTTATATTATAGGAATTATTTATTTTATTTTCGAAATTAAAGATTTATTTTCGTTTCAAGTGGAGGTCTGTGTTTTCGCGGATGATTTAATATTTGTAGCAAGAACAGACAAAAGTCGGATTTGAACATTTAAATCTTGACTAAAGAATTGACAAACTATAACTTAACTATAAACCTAGTAAACACGAAAATCATGGTTATATCAAATGTCAGAAATAATTTCTTTATATTATAGAAATTATTTATTTGATTTTCTAAACTAATTTCGAAAATCTCCAAATCTCTAAAATCTCAAAAGATTTATTTTCTTTCAAAGTGGATGTCTGCGGTTTCGCGGATGATCTGATAATTGTAGCAAGAACAGAAAAAAGTCAGGAATTAATATTTAAAACTTTATTAAAGAATTGTCAGAGTACAACTCAACTATAAACCTAGTAAACACTGAAGTCGTTGTTATATCAAGTAAAGATATAAATACAAATAACAATAGAACAAAATAGGATTGCCCAAGTCGAGAAACGTGAATTCTTTGGAGTGTTGTTAATTGATAGCGAAACCCAAGAAGATGAAATTGGTAATAAAGTGAATTCTGCAATACTTATATACTGGGCAGTAAATATAAACCTTTTCAGTAGTAAAGAAATAGGAAACGAAAATAATAATTTACTAAATAGTGCACACATATACCTATGAGGCAGAAAACTGGATTTTCAATGTGAGACAAGAATTGTTGTTACAAGCTGTCGAAATGAGACCCCATGGCGGTATTAGGAGTTAGGACAGTACACAGAAGGCATTAATAAAACATTGAAAGAAGATGGAAATAATTTGATAAAAATGGACAACACAAGACAGGTGAAACGATGTGATGAGGACGTCCTAGAAAGACGTGAAGTGACAGTGTGGAAGAAAAAGAAGGCAATGATAATTTTAGCAAGAAATAGAAAAGCATGCAAAGAATAATAAATAGGAAGTGGATCCTCTAAATGTTGAAGGATTTCTTCTTCAATATGATAAATAGAATTTCAAAATTATTACCGTCAATAACTTGATCCATGTATTTCATTTCGCTCAAAGCCTCGTAACTAAGCTGTCCATTGTGACGACTTAACACATCTCGAACTTCTTCCCGAACTTTGTCCTGGATATCTTGATGGCAAGCTAATTTATATAACCCGAATGCTAAATTACTCGAGGAAGTCTCAAAACCTGCTAGAAAGAAAACAAATGCTTGAGCTACCATTTCTTCCATACTTAAAGATTTCGATGACTGGGTATGATTTGCACTCATCGCTATTAACAACTGAACGAAATCGTTGCGTTTAGAATCATTTGAAATTCTATTATTAAGGACTTCTTTAAATGCTTTCGTAAAGAAATCCGACACATCTTTTTGAAAAATTCTAAACTTGAATACATTATGTAGTTCAGGCATTATAAAAAATATAAATCGTCTAATATTTGCCAAAAATGAAGTTTCAGTCAGTTTCTTGCCATATTTTCTGAATTCGGCTTCTGGATTCTTGAAACTGTTACAATCTACCCCGAAGGCACAAGACCCAATAACATCGGTTGTATAACAGCTTACGATATCTTTTACGTGCATCGATTTCCGTTCTGTACATAAACTTCTCATGTGCTCTATCATCTGATCAGAGCAACATAAAATTGTGTTAAACATCATCTTCATTTTTCCCGAAGTGAATGTTGGTGTTAATTGTACACGTAAGTTTTTCCATTTTTCATTTTCTAGGTTTAATAAATTTCCTGATAGCGGTTCCGATTCTACATCTATTAAGTTTCCGTGATTCATGAAGTGTGAAAAATCCTTAGACAGTATAGATTTAATTAAATCAAGATCTGTTGGTATAAGAACTGGTCTATTTAGTAAATAAATACCACCATATCGTTTCCTTTTCGATTTGAATGTACGATATGCATCATTCAATATACCTACGAAACCTTTTTTCATAAAGAGTGGATTTTCTAGGTTTCCCATTGGTATACTAGGTTCCAGTTGTTCAACATTTCTTCTGTTCCAATAACTATACGCTCGCTTAAAATAAATCACAATACTTATTAGTATAGTAACCGTGACCGCAACAGCAAACTGAAATGCAGTCATTGTATTGACTAGATTTTCTAATTTACTGGGAAGGAAAATACTTTCGATAATATATATTAACACAATTTGTCCAGTCATTTTGATACTTGAAAATTAATAGTAATCATGACTTCAATGATTTAATATCAGCGAAAAAATATTCCTCACAATAACAATAAGTTATCTTTAGATTGCATTATTCGTTACTTACGTTTCTCTTAAAATATATTATCTTGCAAACAAGGATGACTTTAAATTTATATCAAACTTACAAATCATTTGTTTATTAAATTCTTTACAATCACATATCAAAATTTAGTTTTTGTTTACATTTTAAGTCCCAAAACATTTATGATTATCTTCGAAATGTTAGGTTTGTTTATTGCTTGTATAAATAACGATAACACCACCGATATGATACTGGTGTCGTTATTATGTAGTCAAAATTTTAGAATATATTTGGAGTGTGGCAGCGTAGGTAAATTTTAGATTTTTAAATTAGAATGTCGGGCAAGTTGTATATATATAATAGAGCATAAAAAACAAAAACCTTGATATATCATGCTAATATGTTACCTATTTTTTTATAGATATATTTGTTAAAAACTGAAAATTGTTCTAACTTTAGATGGGATTCTTGTACCTTTAATAAAGCGTTTTTAGACACAAAAAATAGTCTAGTACGAATTAGTCATCCACGAAGCATTATTTTTTTTTAATTTTCGGGCAGAGAACCCTAACATGTTAGTAATTTATTACATAGAGATCATATTATAAATTTGTCCAGTGAAATGGACTACGATTTGTCCATTTCACTGGACAAATGTATAATTAGTTATTCTTCATTTTACCACATACGCATATTCTCAACTTACATTTAAATGATTTGTGTTACTATTTATTAAATTATTTATAAACTACATTCTTCCTTATATATTGTTGTGATATTTACTTTATAAATATGAAATGTATGGGTTTCCACACAAGCATATATCTACCTATACAGGCTGATTCATTTTCGGCCCTCACCATGGGGATCTCTCTTATTATTGGAGATAGAGTATAGGTTTAAATTTGGCAAAGTTGTTAAATTTTGTGTTTGTTATAAATCCGTAAAGAAAATAGACCTGTGACAAATGACCTTCGTTACTTAAAAAAAAAACGCGAAAACCCCATTTCCTTCTTTTACCTGTAGCACCGACATTTGGCATTGTAGAGAAAAAATAAAAACACATCCTTGTGGCCATTTCTAAACCTCTATCCAGTGGTGTACTCTAAATTTTTATACGACGTTTCGTTTCTTTCTGTCCATCATCAACTATCTAATTTCTTATAGGCGCCATATTGGATTTAGACATCTTCAGAAAGAGTATTTTTTTCTGATTTCAATCATGTACCACATGCTGACTAAAGTTTTTGACATTAGGTTTTATTTGAAAGAATACATTATAAGATTAAATATGGTAGCCATGGAATTTCAATCTGTCAAACATTTCATTTATTCATTAATAATACAAAAATGTCATACACTAACGAAGAGAAACGAGATATGATAAGTATTTTTTATTCTTCGAAACGAAATACAACAGTAGCGAGTACAAGATAACAAAAACATTAATAAAAATATATAGAAAAGTAAACAATAAACAATTACAGTAAATGTTCAATTATCTGGCCATCTTCGGTAATGCACAATTGGGCACGCCTTCTGGCATTTTGTACTGCCCTTTGTATAGTTCTTCTAGGAACTGCATCGAAGGCATTCTGAAGTCTGTCTTGTAATTCTTCAATGTTTTGTGGCGCATCTACTTTATAAATATTATTTTTAACATATCCCCATAAAAAAAATCTAGCGGACTTAAATCAGGTGATCTCGCAGGCCATTCAACAACTCCCCTATTTCCAATCCAACGGTTTGCAAACTCTTGATTTTAGAAATTTCTAACAACAGCTGCATTGTGTGCTGGTGCGCCATCTTGTTGCCACCATAAATATTGTAATTGATTTAATGGGGTATTGTTGTCAAGATAGTCAGATACGTATGTACGTAAAATGTTTAAATATCTTTCTCCATTTAAATGTTCTTCATACATAACTGGTCCTAAGAGACGATTTGCCAAAATACCCATCCAAACGTTTATTCCAAAACGATGTTGTGGTCTTCTAGCCCTGTTTTGTCGGGGATTTTGTACTGCCCAATAGTGGTCCGTATTTCTGTTGAACATTCCAGAATTTGTAAATTTTGTTTCATCTGACCAGATGATTTTTCTTAAAAAATTTTCGTCATTTTCTATCCTTCTCATTAACCAATTACAATATTCTAGCCTTCTCAAATTATCTCCAGGCAGTAAAGAGTGACTAACATGGATTCTGTATGGTTTAAACCTACTCTTATGTAAAGTTCTCCAAACTCTGGACTGGCACAAATTTAATTCTGACGCTACTTCGCGTGTAGAAATTGATGGATTATTATTTATCTATAAAAATACAAGATAACATGAAATTTGAAAAAACACGTTTTTAATTTACCATTTGTAAAATATCTTGTCGATTTTCATTTAAATTCCTGTTGTCTTTACCATTACGCGGCTTAGTAAACGATCCATTCTCGACCAAATTTCTGTCGAGATCTAGAAAAATGGTACGATGAGGCTGTTGTCGTTCTGGATATAATTGTAGATATCTTGTACTCGCTACTGTTGAATTTCGGTTCGAAGAATAAAACATACTTATCATATCTCGTTTCTCTTCGTTAGTGTATGACATTTTTGTATTATTAATGAACAATAAATGAAATGTTTGACAGATTGAAATTCCAAAGGCTAACTTATTTAATCTTATAATTTATTCTTATAAATAATAATAAAACCTAATGTCAAAAACTTTAGTCAGCATTTGGTACATGGTTGAAATGAGAAAAAATAACTCTTTCTAAGGATGTCTAAATCCAATATGGCGCCTATAAGAAATTAGATAGTTGATGATGGCCAGAAAGAAACGAAACGTCATATAAAAATTTAGAGTACACCACTGGATAGAGATTTAGAAATGGCCACAAGGATGTGTTTTTATTTTTTCTCTACAAGGCCAAATGTCGGTGCTACAGGTAAAAGAAGAAAATGGGGTTTCCGCGTTTTTTTTTTAAATAACGAAGGTCATTTGTCACAGGTCTATTTTCTTTAGGGATTTATAACAAACACAAAATTTAACAACTTTGTCAAATTTAAACCTAGACTCTATCTCCAATAGTAATCGAGATCCCCATGGCGAGGGCCGAAAATGAATCAGCCTGTATAGACCTTTATCTTTATATTTATTTTAGCTGTTAAGTTCGGTTATTTTCTACTAGACTTAGCTTCCACAGTGTATATGTTTCAGAGAAATTATACAATAATTTTGTAATTATTTAAATTTATTTATTAATAAAGAAACTATTGTTACAATTCATTTATTCTTAAGTAATTTGAAACTTAATAATTGCCACCAA
This sequence comes from Melolontha melolontha, assembly GCA_935421215.2. Lineage (NCBI taxonomy): Eukaryota > Metazoa > Arthropoda > Insecta > Coleoptera > Scarabaeidae > Melolontha > Melolontha melolontha. The sequence goes on along the minus strand of OW285240.1, from coordinate 17,077,956 downwards.
CGCGGCGTAAAATTAAAAGTGTGGCGAGTGATAAGGAGCGTTCGCTCGCTGAACCTCTCTGGTCCGAACCTACCTGATGTTCAATGTCCCCAGGAAGGACTCTGCCGGCTAACTCTCTCTTGTTTCGGAGAACGTCGCGGGTTCACGCCGCGAGAAGGAAAATGGACGCCACCGTTATTATCCACCTGCAGAGAAACAGCTATAACGGGAGCAGGCGGGACCTGGTAGCTCCAACAAACACCAGAGGGTCAGCCCCTTATCACTCGTTGCAGAGCAAGAAACTTTGTTAGACTCATAAACTAGTGGGAAGGGTTGAGATAAAAGTCAAAATCAACAAAACTTACAAATTTATTGCTAGACACTGGAAGTTTAATAACGTATAATATTGCCGATACAAAGTTTACAAATTTAAGCTAGACACAGAGAGATTGTAAACATACACAAGGTTTAGTTAACGTTAAATTAAATGTCAAGTATAATCAGTTAAATCCAAAGTAAGGCGAAGCCTTAATCATTAAATAAAAGCCAGATGATAATTTGTATAGTTAAACAGAGACCGAAAATTCAGAGTCTCCCCTGTATATATCGAGAGGCGAGAGGGGTTAATCCAAAATTATCCCACCAGGATAACAATAATTTGAATCTTCGAACGAAATTTAAAAGAAGTCTCAAAAGACGTCAACGCGAAAGATATTAGATTTGCTAAATTCCAAGAAATAAGGTAGGTTACCTTATAATAGTAAACAAAGTTATGCCTTGTTTACAAATAAATAAAATAAAAAAAGGTAAGATAAATTACAGAATATAAAATCAAAACACCCAAATAGAACTTTTGGAGTACCCCCTGTATAACAGGTGTGCAAAATTTAAATATTAACAAAAGTCTGAAGGAAATTAATTAACAAAAGTAAATATTTAGAATACCAATTTCGTATACGTAATTTAGATTCTGTACAGTTTATAACAAAATATGTATAGTAAAATTACAGATTAGATCTTCGATTTAAAGGAATCGAAACAAACAATGAGGGTCCGATCTGAAGGAACTGGCCTCGATTATGTCACAAATTCAAAACAGGTGACAGTCAGTGAAGCTGTCGGTCATCCGGAATTAATAATATGTTACAGTACTTGTACCCGGGGATATTTAAGTCTATCAACGGGTTTATAATTAAATCAAACTCGAATGTTACTGTAAAACTAACTCGAAATAGGGAGAAATCCCTTCTAAATGAACTGAGTAAATAGGCAAAACTATCACACAAAGTGTGTGTCTTAATAAGTAAGAAACAGCTTGGTTATAATATAAATTTAGAATTTCTAAGGTCTAATCGTTAATTAAATGAACTTCTAATATCTTAAGGTCTGCAAAAAAATTAAAAGACAACACCTACTTTTATCTTGATTACATAAACAGTATACGTTCCCTCCAAATACAATTCTCGCTTACTAAGGCAAAACTATTCTCTATATCACGAGCCAGATATCACTGCGACGCCATTTTGGGGATTCAATATGGACGAACCGCGTCCTCTTCTCCTAGTCCAAAAGGTCTCGCAAAATATATGTGCCTCCTAATTAACAGGTTGTGGACGACACAGGGTAGATCCAAAACAGCGACAAGGTATTTCGGACAGCAAGATATGCCCCAATTCACGGGATAAAAGTCTCAGGTAAGACGCCTTACGCCAACCAACAGATATCCAAATTAATCTCGGTTAAACAGAGAAATCTTCGTTAAATAAAACGTTTAAAAGAATCCTGAAAGTTCAATGAACGATATGGTAAAAATATAAAGAGGATAACAATATTCTCACCGCAATCAAGATTTGTTCACTTCACCAGTGACACAAACACGCCACAGCGCTGTAAAAGCTTGAGACTCAATGGCCGCCGTATCGATACAGAAGCAAAATGCCGGAAACACGTCACCGAAGTTGCCGGTAGAATAATAAGGTAGGGAATCTAGTATTCAAAATCTCGAAAATGATTTAAAATCGCAATTTGTGTCCATCCAAACTTAAAACGTTAAATAATATAAATGTCCAGAGAAGGTAGTTAATAATAAAAGTCGGCAAGTGAGATTTCTGTTGCAGAGGTCGAACAACGAAAGGGAGATGGCGCAATATGCGGTGGTATTAAATTAAACAAAAAATAATTACATAAGGCAATATTTAACAAAAGAAGATGCGTCTAGATGAACTATATTTTATAGCAAAAATTCCTACATTAATAGTTTGAATATCGGTGTGACAAATAACGCGATAGAAGTGAAACTCTTGCGGGCAAGTCAGAAAGGGAATTTCAAGAAGATGGCCGATTTGCTAATGTACATAGGCTTCCAAGACAGATTGAACGAATGAAATAGGTTGAAAATATTGAAGTTTGAAGGGTCTAAACTGTACGATAAATAGAGATTTAAGCAAAATAAAATAACATTAAACGAAAATAATTAGTTTGATATAGCTACGAGGGTTTAAAGAGAACAAATAGCGTAAACTTGAACAAATATAGGCAATAAGCAGGAGAATGAATTCGTATACGTAACATAATATTAACTTAACTTGGTATAAACAGACTGTCCTTGAAATGAAGAGACAAAGTATGAAAAATAGATAGATTATATAGAATATATATACAAAATATTGTGAGTCAATTACGACACGACCCCAAAAATTAGAAACCCCTCTGAAAATTGTATTACGTAACACCTATGAATTCAAAATATTTTGAATGTAAATACCTCTATTAAAGTTACACACACATACGCCACAGCGCATATTTACATACGTGACAGCTGTCGATGTTATAAAACTATTACACTGTTGTATGCTTAGGTCAATAACCACGTACAAAAAATCAGCTGTGTATGCATTCAGATAAACTATTCTAAATTTACAAAACGTATAATTACGTGTCATACACATTTTTTAAATTAATGTCTTAAATTTTTTTTTTTGTTACGAGAAGTAACGAATATAATGGATTTAGACTGTCTATAAAGGGATACCGCTATTGAATGCATGTTTATGTTTATAAAAACTCTAGATAGCATTGTATAGACAGACAGCTTTGCATGCGAATTTTTTGAAGAAGATGTATTAAAAGAATATGTAAGATGTGTTCTCTACGGGCGTTTAACGTCCTATTTGGTAACAATCTATCTTTAATCGAAGACGTAGAACGATCGACAACTGACTGAATCGGAGACGATACTTAAAGCGAGACAGAAAATAACAAACTTATTGAAAATAATAAAATAAAATTAAACAATCACTTTGTTTTACCACTTTATTCACATATAATTGTGACCGCGGTTTCGGCATACAATGTCATTATCAAAAATTGTTTTCAAAAATACCACATAAGGAATGCTTAAGGTTAATAGAAAACATATTAGTAAAGAAAAATACAAACCCGGTTGTTATACACGAAATCATATCTCTAACGGAGTTAGTCACCAACCAAAGTTACTTTACATTTAACAACAAATTCTACAAACAAACAGAAGGTCTGGCAATGGGCTCACCTCTAAGTCCTCTATTAGCTGAAATTTTCATGAAGCATATTACAGAAAAAATTCTTTCATCACAACTAGGTAAAAAACATATTAAATTTTGGTATCGGTATGTAGACGACATCCTAGCTTGCTTTAAGGGTACTCATAGACAACTACAAACATTTCTGAACTACATAAATTCAATCCATTCTAATATCAATTTTACAGTAGAAATAGAAGAGAATAACAGTATTAACTTCCTGTATTTAAAATTAAACAAATTAGATCAGAGCTTAAAATTTGATACATATCGTAAACCTACTTTCACTGATTGCATTATTCTCAAAGATTCACTACACCCTAAGACACACAAACATTCATTTTTTAATTCTATGATACATAGAGCATTAAATATTCCTTTGTCTAATGAATCTTTTGTTCGTGAAATCAATACTATAAAACAAATAGCGGTAAACAATAGTTATAAAAGTAGCGTAATTGACAGTATACTAAAGAAAAAACAATTGAACAATTGAAACAATTTGTCTCGTTAACTTACTTCGGTAAAATAAGCGAGCAAATTGGAAATATAATTTCAGAAAATAATAGTAATGTTAGTATAGCTTACAAACCATATGTAAAAACAAGTAATTTCATTTTTAACGCAAAACCTAAAACAGATATCAATAACAAATCAGGAGTGTATAAGTTGTATTGTAATGATTGTAAAAGTGTATATATAGGTCAGACTGGTCGAAGTTTTATTATACGGGAAAAAGAACATTTGAGGTCATACAAACTAAAGAAGACAGATTCAACATTCGCAAACCATATTATTACAGAAAGACATACATTTGGTCACCGTAAAATATTGCATTTGGCCGAGAGAGGTCGTAAATTAAATATTTTAGAGGCCCTAGAGGTTTTCAAAAGCCGGAACGGCACAATAGATATCGTTTTAAATGACCAGTTGAATCTTATATATACACCTCTTTTCCAATGTTTTATATAATAGTTAAGTATATAGTAGTAATTTGTAAATAACATCATAAACCACCCCTATATATTTTTGTGTCATTTATAAGTTCTATGTAGGCCTGTAACTTTTGCAGTTTGATAATGACATTGTATGTCGAAACCGCGGTCACAATTATATGTGAATAAAGTGGTATAACAAAGTTATTGTTTTATTTTATTTTATTATTTTCAAAATGAATTACCACAAAGTTACGGCTACCAGTATTAATTTTCTTAAACAAACCTATTATTTCTGTTATTGTTTATCAGCTTTAAGATATCGTCTCTGATACTCTTCATAATACAAAACTTTTTTAAATATTTTTCTCATTTTTTTCTCGCTTATGAGAAGAAATTTTGAGAAAATATTTTAGATATATTCTATATTTTTACATCTTTCCATGTTTCATACGATATCTTTTTATTTCTTAGACATCCGGTATATCGTCTTAATCTGATATAAAAAATATTAAAAAAACATATATATTTGAAGTCTTTTTGTCTCTATAATAGAATTTTCTTAAACAGACTCACTTGAATTTCGTATTTAGCTTGGGGATATTTATTCTCCAAATACTAAACAATTGTTCAGGTTGTTTTAATTGATCTTCGTAGATAAATTATTCCACAGGGTTTTTTTTTCATTTTTTTTTGTATGGGGATCCTGGAAACTACAATAGATAGAGATTTGGTTAAATGGGGAAAGAAGTGCAGTTTTATGAGCTTGACTTAATTTAGATATTTGAAAGAAACTAAATTTCTTTATTTTCTTTAATCTCATCTGATTATTTGTTATTCAATTTAGAGAAATGTTGAAAAGGAAAGATTTGTAGGTAGCTATACCCTCTATCAACCTGCATTAATTAATTTTTTATCGGACTTTTCTTATCGACTATTTTTGTGTTGTGACACAAACATATGTTTTATTAAATGGCACTCATAGTTGGCTATAACTTCATTAAAAAGAGTAAATTTCTCCCGTTACAACAACAAGGTTAATGTGTTAAATTAACAAATTACAGTCATTTTAAATTTCTTTGCGACTGAAAACAGAGTTGGCATTTGAAAAATTGAACAAACCGATATTGGAACATAAAGCAAAGTACCTCAGTTTATTGTAAAAATAATAAACCAAACCGCAACGAATTAAATTATAAAACTCAGAACAATGCATTCCTCAAACTAAATTCAAAATTAACTGCTCAAAATACATTAGTAAAAAATTCAACTATTTGCAAGTGCGCAAAGTATGCAAAGGTTGCATCTTTTTAAAATTGAATTTGTAGCTTTACGAATTTGTCGTCGATCAATTCTTGATATCTCGTACTGAAGCGCTTGCTTAAGATGATTTGGTGTTTGATAGGTTCTTCTGTATACTTTGTTTTTCACCGTGCTCAACAAGGAAAAAATGTATTTTCTTATGGAGGTTCATTTTGCACTTTCAAGGTCGTTTGAGCTGTGACGTCATAGCTGAGTAACGCAACTAACTTCACGTTGATTATAAGCTACCTTATTACCCAGGCTAATAAGTAGAGCTGAGGATGTTTGCGGTACGGCAGGACCGTATGTAGTGCATCCCCACCAGCGTATAAACACGATGCAGCGAAACACTTTAGTTAGTCGTGAACTGGCAACGTGATCGTGTGTTGTCTTGAGCTCTATTTAATAAGTATGACGGACGTGCCCAAGCCAAGAAAGTGCCCATTGTATAACGACGTGAAGAAATTTATCCGAGACTTTCCCGATTTGTATTATAATGGAGCAAAAGTGGTTTGTAAATTATGCGATAAACAGTTACTTTGCTGGGACAAATACGACTGTAAAAGACATGTTGAAAGTGTACACCACAAAGACAAAAAAATAATGTGCTGTCTAAAACGCAATTCATTTTCGATTTATTGACAATGCTACTCGTCTGCGATGTGCCGGTTCACCTGCTAGATAAAAAAGCCTTTCACGACTTTTGGAATAAATACAATTCCAACAAAAAGCTACCGTCACGGAGAACGTTACTCACCTATTTACCAATTGTGCGTGAGGACATTGAAAACAGAATGAAAGCAGTAGTAAATGATAAACAGTTATGGGTATGTGTCGACGAAACGACAGATCGAAAAAAACATTCTATTGTGAATATTATAGTGCGTGTACTAGCGTGTCAAATCTACATTTCCCATTTTATTAGCCAGCAAAAGATTGGAAAAGTGCACTAGCGAAGTAATTACGAAGGTAGTGCTCGATACGCTACAAAAATTTCAAGTTTCAACTAATCAACTCCTGATGTTTATGAGCGATGGTGCTGCGACAATGCGTTCTGTAGGCCGTTTTCTTAAAGCAGATTGTGAGAGACTTTTGCATGTGACATGTAAAGTTCATGCTTTACACCTTGTGGCACAAACTATTCGGCAATGTTATCCAGAGGTGGATGCATTAATAGCAACCACAAAAAAAGTGTTTCTAAAATCTCCCAAACGAATTCTAGAGTTTCACAGTCGGTGCCCTGGTATTCCCGAACCACCAGAGCCAATCCTTACACGTTGGGGAAGTTGGTTAAAGGCGGCATTTTATTATGCCAAGTATTTCCAACAAATAAAATCTGTGGTTTTACAATTCAATCCTGCCGAAGCTGTAGCCATTAAGGAAAGCCAGAGACTCTTTCAAAACCCTTCCCTTGATGCAGATTTACAAACTATTTATAACAATCATATAGGATTGTTTAACGCAATCGAGAAATTTCAAAATACTGCATTATCGTTAGCGGAGTCACTGCAAATACTGGACGATGTACGCGCCCAGCTATGCGCAGTAAATGACAACAAAAATGTTAATGTAATAGAAAAGTTCGAGAGTGTGATAAACAATGATTTTGATTTTACCAGATTAAAACAAATTAGTAATGGTGCAAGTGTAGATTCGGTTTCTATCTATAAAGATTATTTTAATTGTGCGTGTGTTACATCCGTAGATGTCGAGCGGTCTTTCTCAAAATATAAAAAAATTTATTCATCACGGCGTACATCGCTCACCGCTACAAATATGGAAACGTATCTAATGCTACAAACTTACTGCAAGTCTTATTCACTTGGCGCTATGCTATAATAATCGTAAATAAGGTAAGTGTGTTATTTATATACAGTACACATAACTGACATACCTAAGTGATATAAATAGCGAATGCATGTAAAGCAATAAAATCACGCATGCATCACCGATCGAAACAAGGTCATTATATTCGCGCGTTTAACTGAATACTATCCTGGCACACCGCAAACATCCCCAGCTCTACTAATAAGTAAGGTCACTAGTAATATAGCAAACTTCACATCATTTGAGGGTATCATATATGGGCCCCGAGACCTGTAAGGGGGCACCAGGGGCCTGCAAAGGGGGTACCAGGAGCTTGCAAGTGGGTTGCCAGGGGGCCCTGCGGTGTTGAAGATAATGTCAAAACGGCTCTAACTTCAAGGGGCAGCGAGATACCGCCCCTACTTAGGGATGACTCATTATTGATTATAGCTTCATACGCAGCCACCGCGAGACCTCGAGGGCGCTTTGTCAGATGTTATGATTAATGAATTGTGTATGTAAAATAGTAAAGCTATCACGTGACCATTATTATCTAATTAACTGAATATAATATATAGCGGAGCATATGTGTATGAGAGTCATTCAGTCAGTGTTCATCGTTGAGTTAAGATGCAATCTGTTCAACAAATTAAATCTTCGCTTTTCAATGCTAATATTGAAAATAATAAAGATGCTCTGGCTTCCGGAATGAAAAAATGTAATTCAACTCTCCGAGTATTAAATAATTCGTTGAGTAGTGCTAAAAGTGTTGGGGAAAAACAGAAACTGATAGCTGCCATTGCTCAAGTAAAGAGTTTCAAACAAATGTATCGAACTCTTCAAATAACTGGAGGGAGTTACTAACCGAGGAAACGTACTACTGCTTCTTATCATGTTAAATGGGAGGATATCAAATCGGCGTTTCAAAACCGTATTCGAACTGGAGTTATTATTAATCTAAAACATACCGACCCCATATCATTTATGAAGGATGTATCCATTCTAATTCAACGAAGAATTTTGAATGTGTTAAAGAAGGAAGAGGCCATCAAGGTGAACACAATGTTTTGTGGCGAATTTAAAATACAGAAAGCCGACCAAGAGAGTAATGAATTCAAATATTTTAACACTAAAAATATACAAATTTTCCAAGACACTAACCTACAAGAATGGTTTGTTAACTACATACAACTACCAATTCTCGCCGATCTTGAAGAGTTTCAAGAAAGAGACAGCGGGGCATTATCAACTGTCATCAGTCTCCAAGTAAATATTAATAAATTTACACTTCAACTAGGATCATCTTATATAGAACTTCCTCCGCAAATTAAAATTAAAAAAGCTTGTGTTAACGTAAAAAATAATGATCAAGAATGTTTCGCATGGGCCGTTGTATCCGCGCTATATCTAGTGAGTAAGGACGCGCAAAGAATTATAAAGTATCCGAACCCATCATCTGTGCTAAATTTAACAGGAATTCAGTTCCCAATGACGATGAAACAAATTCCACGGTTTTTGAAAAGCAAAACGACGTATCAATAAATGTTTATATTTTGAAAAAAACTAATGAAAAATTTACCACCTTACCTACGTACCTAACAAAAATGAAACAAACTAAACATGTGAATTTGCTACTTATTCAAGATTTTTACTATAACGAAGATGAAGTGCATGAGGACAATAATGAATCAACTCCTAGTTATCACTATGTCTGGATTAAGAACTTATCACGCCTCGTATCCTCACAGCTATCGAAGCATAAAACAAAAAAGTATTTTTGTGACCGCTGTTTACACTACTTTTATACGAAAACCGCTCTCGATAAACATTACGTAGAGTACAAAAAGGTTTAGTATATCAATACGTTATGCACATATTACGCATTTGTTTACAAATGAAACAGATATGCAATATACATATCTGTAACTGTACACATGGACAATACACCTCGTATTATCAGCATTTACTTCTGCTTAAGACACGTGTTTCTGCCATCTATAGGCGTCATCAGTCAAGCTAGTGAAGCAATGTAATTACATTGTTAAGATTACGTATATTATACCAGGACTATAGGCAAGTTATTTTTCAGTTTGGCAGCATGTGAAGATGTTTCGATATGTTGGTCTACGTGAAATTTTTTTTTCACAGGGATCTGAAGAGAATAATATAAAATTTCAACACTAATCTTGGAAATGCTGTTAATAAATGTTTGTTATTAACCGTTACCTACAAGTCACGAAATATTTGTATTTTTAAAAAAGCTTAAAATAAGTACTTACAACAATTGCAACACACTGTATAAAACACTTTTTCGTTATCCACACGAAGTTTAGGGTGAGATTTGATCTAAGTTAATGTACCACTACTAACTTTCGGAATGATTGAAAGAAAGTTTTCACTTCGTATTTATGACTGTTTGGGTGACTCCTCGTTGAAATGCATTGACTTACTTTTCTAAATGAAACCACAACCTTATACTTAAACTGCATTTTTTATGAGATGTCTTTGCTGGACGAAGCAGAACTGCCACTTCTTAGATAAGAGCTTCTTTGTAATACGGCGGAAATTTTAAATTAGACAAAGTGACACATAATTTACTAAAATTTTATGCAATGATTGCACTTGAATAATATCTTAAGTAAACAGTTTTAACGGGTACAATGCCGCACTATTAACGATAGGGGTAAACACAAAGTGGCTAATGTCCTCTTCAATTTAAGGTAATTCTTGCACTCGACTACTATTAAAAATAAAGTCGGGAATTCCCACTATTCACAATCTATACGAACTGGGAATTCGTACATTATTTAGACAAAGGGTTGGAAATTTGAAAGTTGTTGTTTACTGCCCACCCTGCAAATTTTTCTATCCGAGTGTCGCACAACGGAAAAGAAAAACAAAAAAAACTTTAAGCACTGTCATCTTCCGTAACAGGAAGGGAAAGCCCCGAGAATTTTGTTTACAATTGATTATGTATTTACTAACGTAATTGTTTTTTACAATTTACGAAGAACGATTTCTTCATTACTTAAATATAAGCCTGGAAAGCGAAAGATGTCAAAGATATTCGAGAAATTACTCTTGAAAAGACTGAAGCCTTTAATTGATGAACTCGCAATAATCCCTGATCATCAATTTTGGGTTTAGAGAAATGCGTGCCACTATTGAGCAAGTGCATCGCTTGGCAGAAATCATACATAGAGCCTATGAAAGGAAAGAGTATTGTTCGGCAGCTTTCTTAGATATTTCCCAGGTTTTTGATCGGCTCTGGCATAACGGGTTATTGTTCAAAATAAAATCTAAATTACCGCATCCTTGCTTCCAGATTCTGAATACTACAACTACCGTGACATATTGCCATGGATTTTTCCCTGAAGAAAGAAACAAAAGAAGATATAAAAAATATTATATGTATGACCATTTTATTCCAGGGACATAACTATAAAAATTTAAAATTTTATATAACAATTTATTATAATGTGTATTTTTGTCCACAACTGTAGGATGTATGGGCCTCTGGGATGATCGGAGTTCGCGCCAATGTGGAAGTTATAATAATATAAATATATATATATATTGTCGCTGTTTTGATTTATATTTATATTAGGTAGGGGTATCTAGCCGTTTCCTGGACCTTCATGTTTTGTTTTTCAGAGATTTCATAGTTTTTGTGCAGATAGGTCGTATGTTGTTGTAATTGGATAAAACTTCATTTTATTTAATTTAAACTTTGGATAATTACGGTGTGTGTTTTTTGATAGTGTTTGGATGTGTTAAATTTAATTTTCGTTTGATTACGAGTCTTTAAACTTGTAATGTATTTAATTAAATAGACCTATCTGAGGAAAAAAAATCTCTCATTTTGTGTACTGGATTAATTAATCAATGTACGTCTTAACATAAGTTAAACATTGAAAAGAGCTCTATGAATTAGTAATATTAGGATTTGTAACATTTTGTAATCATTGAAAATATTAACAAAACTTATCAGACTGTTTTTGTTGAGTATAGTTTTTGTTCATATAAGTTATCGTAGAACGTTAGAAGGCGGGAAAACTTATTTAGTACATGCTTGATTTTTGCGCATGATCAATTTTGGATGCGTGCGAAAAATAGAGAAAGTTCTATTTGACGTTTGATTTGGGGGGTAACGTAATTGATGACAGCTGATAAATTTTGTTTATATATTTATATTTAAACTTTTGTTCGCGGTAAATTAATTGGAGGTTCTTTTAGAACTTTTACTGTAATTTGGTATCAAAGTTTTTTTTATCCTCTTAACTGAGAAATTGTATCAGTTCAATTTGACACTTTGTAAAATTGAGTTTTTTTTTAATTTTTTTTATTAAATATGTAAAGTGGGAAATGTTTGTATAATTTGTCTTATACCTATTATTTTACTTCCATACCACATATCTGTGAGGATAAGCCCTGAAGATAGAGAGTTCAAGGAAGGCGACCCAACTGAGTCTAGTTCGGAACTGCTATCGTGGATTGTGAACTCAATTAAATTAAGCAATAAACATCACAATTCACAGCAATATGCATAAAATTATTAGCGACATGTAGTGACAAGTAGTGGCATCGCATTATCTCCAAAGATCATTAAATAACTTCTAGGAGTGGCAAAGAAAGTTGAAAATAAAAACCAACGAACCAAAATCAATGCATGTAACATATACATTACGTCGAGATACCTGTGCTTCTGTTTCAATAAACAGTGTTAATGTAAGCGCCAAATATTTTGGAATTCATTTGGATAGACGGCTAACGTGGACAAGCACATCTTTTAGAAGAGAAAGTAACTAGGGGCTGACATTCTCCAAGCTACAGTGGCTCATTGGCCAGCGATCTTCACTATCTCTGGAAAACAAACTTATTGTGTACAAGGTGATTTTAAAAACTAGTGTGGACCTATGGCGTTGAACTGTAGGGAACCGCGAGTGTCTCTAATCTGGAAATTCTTCAACGATTTCAATCCAAAGTACTGAGAACAACTACAAATGCACACTGGTTTGTAACAAATGCCACGCTACACCATGATCCTTTGGCATTGAACCTTTTCGATAATTGTGCACAAACATACTGTCTAAATCGTGTAACGCCTTCAGATATAGTGAACTCACACAGCTAATTGACTTATGTTTTAGTAGTGAATTGTTATCGCCTATTTTCAATCGTTAGTACCTTGCTGTAGGTTTCTAACTCATGTCCTTTTGAATATAATTACTTTCATTATACTACTCTGGGTAGATCATGAAATTTACATGGAGTTATTAAAAAAAAAAGAATGTAATAATGTGAACCAAGAAATGAAAAAATACTGAAATTTTACATTAATATACAAAATTCTTTCAGATATGCATTAAAAGGGAGAAATGCATACTATATGCAAAATATGGACATTTGCATATAATCCAGTCTTCAATTATAACCAGAGACCGGACACATCGGGTTGAAATGACGTCGTAATTACGACGGACGATATAAATATTCTACAGGATCTGTAAGTACATCACGCAGTTATTGAATGCACTATTGATCTGGCTAGCGCGCACATCTGTTTTTACAGTTAAATTTCTGTTTTCATGGGCGTAGATAGAAGGGTGTGGAGTTTTAATAATTTAGTCTATTTAGATTATATTTTGTAAGATAGATAAAGTGCTGTGAGTTAGTTTCTTGTTTTCATAGTTTTAACTGTTAATTACATCGTAATTTTTGTGATAGATCCTGTTTAATATCGTTTGATTGAATCTACTTCTCCCAACGTAAGTGTGCATTGAATTTCGTTCAGTTTCCATAACTTACACATACATTTTTAGTTTTCATTTACTTAGATCTAGAGCATTGTTTAAGTTACTTTTTCAGATATGATATGGAAGAACGTCGAGAATGGCATTGTAAAACAATGGCGAGTTGGATTGACGGTCATACTGCTTGCATATCCATTGTCAGTGATTCTGAAATTTATTGCAAAATCTGTAATATACCATTAAAAAATTCCATGAGATCGCACATACAGCGTCACTTAGCATCGGAAACACATGCACAGAAATTTGAACCGTTGGAATCTGACAATTTTAACGAAGAACTCTGTGAAACTTTTATGGCGGCTAACATTACATTAAATAAACTTAACAATCCCACTTTAAAAATATTTCTCCAAAAATATACTGGTCGAAATGTTCCTGATAATTCCACCTTACGCAAATATTATGTTTCTATGTGCTATACGAAAGCTGTAGAACGCATTAGAAGCCAAGCCATCTTTCAAATCAGTACCTCTGGATAAGTGCCGACGAAACTGTTGATATATTAGGACGCTGTGTGGTAAATGTTGCAGCTGGTGTACTACATCCATAGATAATTATAACAAGTATAGAATGAAAGATTCATTTCTCTAAGTGAAACTGTCATGGCGTCTACAAGGAAGTTCTCCTTAAACGTAAGATGACTCTTATCTAGCAAATACAGAAATCTAGCGGATAACTTAATTATGTGACACGTGATAGTGACACAGGTGACGCTTTATTTTTAGAGCGTTTTTTGGTTAGGATCAGTAATTTTTTCATTAAACAGTTACTTCGCGTGTTTTTGTATATTTGACTATTATTATTAATAGTATTTCGTTATCCACATCATACTAATAATATCTACCATGTAAAACAGTGCGGTCATAAGTAGTAAGTAAAATATTGTTTTAGTGTTTAGTTTCTAAAAAAATTGCTTGTAGTTTTCGAAATGGGAAAGGCTGGTTGTGTCGTATTTGGATGCGGTCCTTCAAAATCAGATTCTCATCATTGTTTTCCCAACCCTGCAAAAGTACGACGAACTGCAAGAAATGGCTATCATTTATTGGAAACAAACAACCTCTTGAACTTACCGATGAATATGTTTATATGCACTATAGAATTTGTAGTAATTATTTCTTGAATACTGATACTGGACCTAATAGAATATTTCAAAAAATGGTTTACCCTAAACTGTGTCTAGCAGGTATTGAATATGTTTATGTATGTATGTTAATTAAATTGTATATTATGCAAGAATTACAAATATAGACTAATTATTATGAAAGTGAAATTAATAAGCTTCACAAAATTGTTGATCTTTAATTATCCGAAAGGTGCAAATAGAATACTTAATTGAAAGGATCGCAGACCTGTACCCAGTAATGTTACCAATTTTTACAAGTAAGCTTTTCCCATTAACAATATAGATAAAATACATATTTGTTTTTAAATTAATTTTTACTATTACATTTGTTTTAAAGTAATTTCATTGAAATGATTGTAAACCATACAAACTTTTAAGATTAAAAAATCTTATATAATGAGTAGAGTCTGGATTATATGCAAAATATGCTTTTTTTAATTGCCTTATTTCATTAAAAAAACATTAAATAAACCCAGAAAACTCGTAATTTTGTTGATATACCTTTTAACAACAAAATAATGAGTTTTCTGGGTTTATTTAATGTTTTTGGAATGAAATATGGCAATTTTACATAAACATATTTTGCATACAATCCGGACTCTAATAATCAGTAATTTGTTTACAACTTTGTTATAAATGTAGTGTCACTATATTTATTTGATTATAAAAATATTTTGATACTAATTTTATAACTACGTTGTAAAAAAATAAGTTATGCAAAAATATTTAAAACAACATGAATAAATTCAGAATTCAAATTTTCCCGGGAAAAGTTCTCCTTAACCGGTAGATGACTCTCTTTGTGGGTTCATCATTTATAATGGGAGCTTACATTATATACTTGTTATAATTATCTATGACTACATCCAACAAAAGCTATAAATACAGTTGATGCAGAAACAGTTGCTAAAACCATTAACGAGAATAATCACAAAATACTTCATTCGGACGACAAGTCCAAAGAAAAAGTACTTTTATTTGTAAGTGACAGTGTTGCATATATGTTAAAAACAGGCAGACTATTAAGGGAAGCATATCCTAATATGTTGCATATTACTCGTGTAGTACATGCTCTCCACAGAATTTGTGAATATATCAAAGACACCTTTCCAGAAGTTGATAGACTTGTATCCGCTTTTAAAAAGGTTTTCAGAAACGAACCATTGAGAGTAGCTCTTTACAGGGAAATATTGCCATCTTTGTCGCTGCCTCCCTCTCCAGTAATAACTAGATGGGGAACACGGTTGGAAGCTACTAGTTTTTATGCAGAGAATTTCGATAGTTTACAAAATTTCGTTGCATGTTTAAATGACGATGGTCGGAGTATTTCTGAGTGCAAGGAACTAACACAAATTACACATTTAAAAAATCAGTTGTACTTTCTTCAGGAGCACTTTGGAAATTTGACAAAACTAATCACTTATTTTGAAAATCGAAATCTCAAATTAAATGATGATTTAACGACATTAGATGTGGCTATTAATAATTTGAAAAGTAGTCCAAGTGACTTCCGATGTGGCCTTCGGCAAAAGTTATACGCAGTTTTTAATAGAAATCCAGATTTAATAACATTGCGGCAATTGTGTATGGGGACAATGCCACAACATCTAACTGCAAAATACGCGGAAATAAAAGAATATTTCCAGTATACACCTATAACCAGTTGCGATGTAGAAAGGACGTTTTATATTTCTTCTTCTTCTTCTTTAGGTGCCGTCTCCGTTTCGAAGGTTGGCAATTATCATAGCAATTCTTACTTTTGAAACCGCAGCTTTAAACAGTTCATTATTATTGCATCCAAACCAGTCCCTAAGGTTCTTCAGCCATGAATTCCTTCTTCTTCCTATAGATCTCTTGCCCGGGATTTTTCCCTGCATAATTATTTGTAGTATTTGATATTTTTCTCCCCTCATGACATGTTCCATGTACAGCAGTTTTCTTCTCTTAATTGTCGGAATCACTCCTCTCTCCTTATGCATACGCTCATCACTTCTACGTTGGTTTTTCTCTCTACCCATGAGATCTTCAATATTCTCCGGTATACCCACATCTCAAATGCCTCCAGTCTCCTCATGTCGGTTACCTTCAGCGTCCAGGCCTCCATCCCATAGTATAGTATAGACAGCACATAGCATCTCATCAGTCGTATTTTTAAGTCAAGGTTTAAATCTCGGCAGCAGAAAAGCCTTTTCATCCTTGTAAAGGTGCTTGTCGCCTGTTCTATTCTGACTCGTATTTCTTGGGAGCTGTCATTGTTCTCATTAATAATCGTGCCCAGGTATTTGTATTGTCTTACTCTCTCAATAGGCTGGTTCTTCACATATATCTATATATATTTATATATTTATTTATTTATATATATAATATATATATATTTATATTTTACAAGGATATATTTCATTCAAAGAGAACAAATTTTACAGAAGAGAACCTTGAGAAGGTATTGCTAGTAAATATTAATACTCTTTTACTCAACTTAAACTACAAAATGAACAAATAAAAATGTATTTCGTATTTCGTAGCCGTATATATACAGTTTTATTAATATAAGTATAATTATATAAATAAAATTAAAAACTTTAAAAATACAAATGTTCAATAGTACGCTCGTGGGCGATGAGTCATCAACCTCTCGTGTCCGGTCTGTAATTATAACATATATGTAAAACTTGCCCTACATTGTAATTTCAAAATCTAAAATTTACCCCTACCCCTTCGCACTCCAAATATATACAAAATTTTGAATACAAAAACGGCAATACTATCATGTAAGTGGAGTCGTCGTTATTTATGGAAATAAGAAATATTATTGGAAATAATTGTATATGGGTATACAGGCTGATTCATTTTCGGCCCTCACCATGGGGATCTCGCTTATTATTGGAGATAGAGTATAGGTTTAAATTTGGCAAAGTTGTTAAATTTTGTGTTTGTTATAAATCCGTAAAAGAAAATAGACCTGTGACAAATGAC
The DNA here is from genome assembly GCA_935421215.2 of Melolontha melolontha. Taxonomy (NCBI): domain Eukaryota; kingdom Metazoa; phylum Arthropoda; class Insecta; order Coleoptera; family Scarabaeidae; genus Melolontha; species Melolontha melolontha. The sequence continues at coordinate 17,060,465 of OW285240.1, read as the reverse complement.
CTTCGTTATTTAAAAAAAAAATGCGAAAACCCTATTTTCTTCTTTTACCTGTAGCACCGACATTTGGCCTTGTAGAGAAAAAATAAAAACACATCCTTTTGGCCATTTCTAAACTTCTATCCAGTGGTGTACTCTAAATTTTTATACGACGTTTCGTTTCTTTCTGGCCATCATCAACTATCTAATTTCTTATAGGCGCCATATTGGATTTAGACATCTTCAGAAAAAGTTCTTCTTTCTGATTTCAACCATGTACCACATGCTGACTAAAGTTTTTGACATTAGGTTTTATTTGAAAGAATAAATTATAAGATTAAATAAGGTAGCCTTTGGAATTTCAATCTGTCAAACATTTCATTTATTGTTCATTAATAATACAAAAATGTCATACACTAACGAAGAGAAACGAGATATGATAAGTATTTTTTATTCTTCGAACCGAAATTCAACAGTAGCGAGTACAAGATATCTACAATTATATCCAGAACGACAACAGCCTCATCGTACCATTTTTCTAGATCTCGACAGAAATTTGGTCGAGAATGGATCATTTACTAAGCCGCGTAATGGTCAACACAACAGGAATTTAAATGAAAATCGACAAGATATTTTACAAATGGTAAATTAAAAGCGTGTATTCAAATTTCATGTTAATCTTGTATTTTTATAGATAAATAATAATCCATCAATTTCTACACGCGAAGTAGCGTCAGAATTAAATTTGTGCCAGTCCAGAGTTTGGAGAACTTTACATAAAAGTAGGTTTAAACCATACAGGTTAGTCACTCTTTACTGCCTGGAGATAATTTGAGAAGGCTAGAATATTGTAATTGGTTAATGGGAAGGATAGAAAATGACGAAAATTTTTTAAGCAAAATCATCTGGTCAGATGAAACAAAATTTACAAATTCTGGAATGTTCAACAGAAATACGGAGCACTATTGGGCAGTACAAAATCCCCGACAAAACAGGGTTAGAAGACCACAACATCGTTTTGGAATAAACGTTTGGATGGGTATTTTGGCAAATCGTCTCTTAGGACCACTTATGTATGAAGAACATTTAAATGGAGAAAGATATTTAAACATTTTACGTACATACGTAGCTGACTATCTTGACGACAATATCCCATTAAATCAATTACAGCAGATCGATTTTCATGTGGCCGGTGGGAGAATTTGTACGTGCGTCAAGTAAGGGTCAGTGTTAGATAGAGACAGTATTCGGAAAAATGAAATGCAAACTCTTTGTGCGAGTCGTGCATTGGGACGTAGTAAGGGATAAATTCAGAAAATCACATTGTTGAACATGTTTATAATGGTTTGTATTTCACTAAATTAAGGCAAATAGAAGTAAAATAAAACGCATAGTTTCATGTAACATGTTTAATTAAAATGTCTTACCTTACCTACTAGCTAATAGCGTACTAACATCACATTAAGGGGATGACTGAATAAGATTGTTAGCTACACTTAACGGTAGAAAGGCTTAGGATTAAGTAAAACTAATTTGGATAATTAACTGAATTATTGGCAAATAATGTTTATGCTAATCTCTTTCTCATTATAATCACATTGTAGACTTTCTATATGTACAAAGGAACAGTATATTCTTCAACGAGCGTAGGCGAGTGTTGTAATAACATTATTTAATAGTCGTGGAGAAAAGAATATGATTAATACTAATATTATTGGAAATAACAGCGAAAATAATAATTACAATAAGAAATAATACAACAATACTCAAAAATAATTATAGGAGAAAACAATAATGAACAATAACTAAGTTTCAAAAAAATTACGGTAAATTATACATATAATTATATATAAAGTTATGCAGAATCACTATCACTGACTTCCTCTTCGCTCTCCGATTCAGAGTCTTCACCCAAATTAATAATGAACTGGTCTGTAACTTCGTCTATGAGAGGTTCCGCTTCCAAAAACTTTTGCTCCCATTTTATCGCGTGGTCACAACATTTATTCCATTCAGCAGCACTAAATTCATCAAAAAAGTTATCACATAACTGTTGAACATATCTAATAGTGAATGATACATTTTTTTGTGCCACATATTGTTTAAGAGATGCCCATACTAACTCAATCGGATTTAAATCTGGGTGGTATGGCGGTAATCGCAAAACACTATGGCCACGTTGTGTTAACATTTCATCTATCTCGAACGTTTTAAATGTTGGCTTATGTACTTTAATAATATTATATAAATCGGGCTTGAGCATGTTATTGTCAAAGTAAATATTCTTAGACCTTAACCAGTCTATCATAACTGATTTCCTGCTATTAGAATTCTTTTTGGACATTATGATAAGGAGCATTGTCAATTACTAGGACAGAGGTTTGGAGAGTTTGGAGGCAGGTTTGGAATTAATCTTTCTAACAACCATTTTTTGTAATTTTCATAATTCATCTCGTGATGATAATCTCCCGTTGTGGTATTAGACTTAAAAATCAATTTAGCATTCGGAATGAATCCCGTCTCGCAGCCAGCATGAACAATAATTAGTCTTATACCTTTTGATATAGGCCTTGCTAATCCTTCATTGGAATTGTCACTCCAACAAGTAGCCACGGTTTGAGAACTGTGGATGTAAGTTTCATCGATATATATAATCGGTCTTTTTTCATTTCTGTAGCTTTGAATGGTACGCAAATAAGACACTCTTAACTGACGAATGTCGTGCTTTTCCATTATCAACTTTCTGTTGGTTTTTGTTTTTCTCCAACGAAAGCCCATATCTTTTACTACTTTCCGAAGAGAATCTATTCCTCCAGTGTATCCTGTTTCTTTAAATTTTCTTAGAATGTTTGGCATTGTAGGCATAATTTTGTCAACAGTAAAGGTATTTAAAATTGTTCTACGCAGCACACCTTTATCTGCATCGTCTAAGTCAGTTTTGGGCTTGGTTTTTTTTTATTTTTCTTTGGCGATGTAAAAGATGAATCGGCACCTGCGTTTATTTCACTTTTTTCTTTAACAATCCGTCTAATACTTCTCTCAGAAACACTCGTCGCGGCAATAACACGTTCATATAACTGATCCAGTGGAATTTTGAGTACCCCTGAAGTTTTTTCTTCTTGCATATATTTAAATACATTTGAGATCACTTCACGAGTTTGACTGTGTAAAACACATTTATTTAATTTACTTTTAAACTCCATTACTCACTACCTTAATACGGCACTGCACTACTGTGTTTATCGCTTAAAACGATGTAAAACACTGAATGCCAGAGGTTCCCCTACCTATGAATTTCGTGCGCATCTCGAGGGCGGTACTTCTAACCGGCCACATGAAAATCGGTCTGCTGTACAATATTTATGGTGGCAACAAGATGGCGCACCAGCACACAATGCAGCTGTTGCTAGAAATTTCTTAAATCAAGAGTTTGCTAACCGTTGGATTGGAAATAGGGGAGTTGTTGAATGGCCTGCGAGATCACCTGATTTAAATCCGCTGGATTTTTTTATGGGGATATGTTAAAAATAATATTTATAAAGTAGATGCGCCACAAAACATTGAAGAATTACGAGACAGACTTCAGAATGCCTTCGATGCAGTTCCTAGAAGAACTATACAAAGGGCAGTACAAAATGCCAGAAGGCGTGCCCAATTGTGCATTACCGAAGATTGCCAGATAATTGAACATTTACTGTAATTGTTTATTGTTTACTTTTCTATGTATTTTTATTAATGTTTTTGTTATGTTGTACTCGCTACTGTTGAATTTCGTTTCGAAGAATAAAAATCATATCTCGTTTCTCTTCGTAAGTGTATGACATTTTTGTATTATTAATGAACAATAAATGAAATGTTTGACAGATTGAAATTCCAAAGGCTACCTTATTTAATCTTATAATTTATTCTTTCAAATAAAACCTAATGTCAACAACTTTAGTCAGCATGTGGTACACGGTTGAAATCAGAAAAAAAAACTCTTTCTGAAGATGTCTAAATCCAATATGGCGCCTACAAGAAATTAGATAGTTGATGATGGCCAGAAAGAAACGAAACGTCGTATAAAAATTTAGAGTACACCACTGGATAGAGGTTTAGAAATGGCCACAAGGATGTGTTTTTATTTTTTCTCTACAAGGTCAAATGTCGGTGCTACAGGTAAAAGAAGAAAATGTGGTTTTCGCGTTTTTTTTTTAAATAACGAAGGTCATTTGTCACAGGTCTATTTTCTTTACGGATTTATAACAAACACAAAATTTAACAACTTTGCCAAATTTAAACCTATACTCTATCTCCAATAATAAGAGAGATCCCCATGGTGAGGGCCGAAAATGAATCAGCCTGTATATGTAGATGAAACAACAGATCTATATGGACGACACGGAATATTAAATGATGAAAATTCGTCAAAAAGTTTTCTAATAAGTATGAAAGAATTAATTAACAAAATAATAATAATACAATAACAAGATTTATTCATGACGAATTAACACATCTTTTTCTAGCGGAGCCGGTCCGAGTGATAAAATTTTACTCATGCTGTTGGACGGTATATGGTAAAAGCTGCATCTAACATCAAGATTTTTATGCGAATTTAGTTCATTGCACTTGCTTAAGGTACGGACTTAATTCACTAGCTGAAACTATAAGATTGCAGTTCCAGTTAGTAAATAAATTAAGAACATATGTCAAATAAATGTTTGCTAAAGCTCCATTAAGGGTAGAAATCTTTACAGACATGTTACTAAATACCACATTACCCCCACAACTAGTTCTAACCAGATGGGGAACATAGTTATATGCCGATAATCCCGTATTAATTACAAAATTCAAATATGCACCAATTACAAGTGTCGACGTAGGGAGGTTTTTCGGCTTACAAGAACATGTTAAATAATAGAAGATATAACTTTACAATGGAACATTTAAAACAGTATTTAATAACGCTAAGAAATAAGTAATTAAACTTCTAGTTTCAAAAATTATTTTATTGTAAATACCACTACAATATTGTTTCGCCATACAATGGCTTCATCAGGTGGATGAAATACTGAATATGTACAATACAAGTTTGAATATTTATGTGAAAATTATTGGGGAAATGGTGGTGGAAAAATTTTTACAATCTTAAATTTAGTAGAGAGGAGTTGTTTAAATCTAGTTGGTCATTTAAAGCTAATCCCAAACTATTGTATCTATTAATTTCTAAGTTTTCTAACAGGTTAAGTTTTTTTACTTTTTTCTTGAATGTGTAAAATTTTGAAATCTATATTAAATCTATGATTGATATCTATACAATGACTTGCGAAAGTTGAATCTGTAAGTAAGTGATTGTAAGTAAGTGATTGAATTATAGGAATTAATTATCTTGTACTTTAATTTTGGATAAACTAAGGAAAGGGTTTTAGATTTTTGTTGGCTATTTAGGATGCTATTGACAATATTTATAGAGTAACCATTATTTAATGCTATTGTGTATATTCTATTTAGTTCAAGGTCGAAATTACTTTTGCTCATAGGTACATGAATTAATCTATATACCATTGATTGGTATGCTGATAATATGTGTGTTATAGGATGAAAAGAATTAGCGTGTATTGTGGTATCTGTATGTGTTGGTTTATGGTATATAGCGAACTCGTGTTTATTAGTTTTGTGTGATATGGTTAAATCTAAGAAATTAATGCTTTTATTTATTTCTGTTTCTATAGTAAAATTTATTTTGGGGTGAATAGTGTTGATATAATTATGTAAAGTTTTTAATTGTCTATCTGAATCGTTAAAGCAAATTAATATGTCATCAACATACCTAAACCAATAAACACAATTACCAAACAAAGGATGTGTACTAAATTATTCATTAAAATTTCCGCTAATAAGGGGCTTAGTGGGTTTCCCATTGCTATTTATTAATTTATTAATCAGTTGTTTTCGGGATTAGTAGTTTTTTTTGAAAATGTATTTTGGTGAAAATAAAACGTTATTAGATAAATGGTTTTCGAGATTAATAATAGCTTTTTTTATTTAAATTTGTTTAGAAATGTATATTTAGTGAAAATAAAGTGTTATTAGTAGGTATAGTGGTGTAGGATTTGTGTTGTTTATCTAATTTTTATGCCTTTTTTGTAATTTTATGCTTTATTAAAAAAAATACGCGTTTTTAATGCTTTTGTTTTCTGGTATTCTTCTTTTTACTACGTACGCGAATCCTCAACGTACATCTGAATCCTTTATACAATTTATGAAGTTAATTTACAAGTGCATTTTCTTTACACATGTTTCTATTAAGAGAATGAATCTGTCTTTTCTTAAGGTGCTATGTTATAAGAATGGGCTTATTTTTGTGTGTCTTATTAATTCGCAATAATTAAGATATATTAATAATTTTTATTAGTAACAGATATATTTAGTAATATTTCACTAATTCTCACATGCGAATAACTGTATATGCAAATTAAACAATGTGAGAATTTAATACTAAATCCTCGTTGCAAAATATAAGAACGCTCTTGGGATTATATGAGATGGATTTTGGTGTGTCTTCGTGTGGAACTAATTTCAAGTTTTTCAATATCGAAGCCAGACCTATTTTGATTTGTAAAATGGCAAATCTTTGACCTGAAACAGTTCTTTTTTATAAAAAAATTCTTTTATCGAGATCTCGTTCTTACCAATACAAATTTTAGGACCCTCTCCAAATGGAATATTTACGTAGTGATGTCTTTTTGATTTGTTTTCTTTAGTAAATCTATCTGGATCGAACTTATCTGGGTTCGGATAATATTCCTCATCCATGTGAAGACCTAAGACATTAATCATTACCGATATTCCTTTTTCTATTTTTATATCTGTTCCTGGTATGGCGTAATCCTCAGTACAGATACGGTGCAGAAATGGGAGTGGAGGATAAAGTCTAAGTGTTTCTGGAAGTAAAGTTTATTATATTTGTTATTAATTAATCAGTATCTGTAATAATTATGTTATGTTTGGTTCTGAAATGTCTTGGAAATGTAAATATGAGAATAAATATAAATTTTTTCAAAAGGATCTAGGAGTATTTTGTAATGCGTGAGCAAGGGGTCTTCGTCTAAGTTTAACTTGGCAATACAATAGGGGAATAAGTAAGTGAGTAGGTTTTGGGATAAGATACTTCCCATTTGATATGTAGAAGTGAAGAAGTAAGTTGTAGACATAGAACTAAGTTCAAAAATACAGACAAGGATAATGTAAAACAATTGCTATTAAACAAAATAAGGGAAGATAAATAGTGGACCTTTTGTTTAACGCAAGAGAAAAATATAAGAGGTCATGCGCCCAGGCACAATTTGAAGAAGTGTATGTGATACGATGAAAAAAGATAAAACTAACTGGAAATACCGTATAAGACTAATTCTTATGGAAAAGAATGGTTTAAATGCAGTGGAAGATGAATATAGTATACATGACACAGAAGAAAAGAAGAAATAATGTAAGATAAAAAATATCGAAGCTATTTACAGGAATCACATCCTAATATGCTGCATATTACTTGTGTGGCATATGCTCTCGACATATCAGACACCTTTCCCGAAGTTGATAGACTTGTATCTGCTTTTAAAAAAGCTTTCAAAAAAGCACCACGGAGAGTAGCTCTTTGTAGGGAAAAGCTTCCATCTTTGTCACTGCCTCCTCTCCAGTAATAACTAGATGGTGAACATGGTTGGAAGCTACTAGTTTTTATGCAGAGAATTTCGATAGTTTACAAAATTTCGTTGCATGTTTAAATGACGATGCTCGAAGTATTTCTGACTGCAATGAACTAATACAAACTCTAAATTTGAAAAAAATGAGTTATACTTTCTCCAGGAACGCTGGATATTTCCCAAAACTAATCACTTATTTTAAAATAAAAATATCAAATTAAATGATGGATTAACCATATTAAATGTGGCTGTTAGTAGTTAATATTAATATTCCTTTACTCAACTTGAATTATGAAACGAACAAATAAAAATGTATTTCGTAATTTATAGATCACCACCCGTTTGTTTTCCAAATATATAAATCAAATTAAAAACTCGCCTGTGGGTGATGAGTCATTGGCCTCTCGTCTCCGGTCCCTAGTTATTACTGACGCCGAGAACCAATTTGTTGACAAAACCACCCTTGTATAATATGTACGGAATAGCGGATAATTATTTCTTAGATATGTTTCACAATTCAAAAAGAGATTAACTTATGTATGTGTAATCAAATATATAATTTTTTTATTATTTGTGTGTGTGTGTGTTAGTTATGCGTTAGTTAATTTAAATTTATAATTAAGTATATATTCATTTTAAATTCTTTATCTGTAATGTTGGGCAATAATTATTATTATTTCAGATCCAAAATAAATGTATACAATGTAAATAAATATATTTAGATGAAAGTGTATTTATTTATTTAACAGTCACAGAAGATTTAAAAAGTAAAGTGTATACAGCCTTACAACCCGTGTACGAAGACGCAACATCGGGGTCGTGATTCTAGTAACTGTGGTTGAAGAATCACTGCCAGAAACCGGATTAATTGCAAACATTTGATTCCAAGAGCCGACATCCTCAACAGTCAAGGTTTTGATGATCATTGTATCAATGACAAAACTGGATTCGTCATAAAAAAATTGGTGGGTGGACTTGACGGACAATAGAAAATTTATATGGGTGTAAATATAGCTCTCTTTTCGGTTTCTTATGAGAAGGTCCATACGAAGGTTCTGAAATGGATACAGAACAGGTAAAAGAAAACACAGTAATTGTTAAGGGAGCTTGACTGTTAGTTGGGGTGGACGCCGTACAGAAACATGGAGATTTTATTCAACAATTTGATTCACATTTCCCAAAATATCGAGTGTAGCAATAGTGGAATGACTAGGAGGGTGAGTCATTAAGTCCATGAAAATTGAGATAAGAAACACTCTATTCACCAAAAAAAGGTTTACTTTCAACTGGATACAATTCATCCAACGTTTCTCTAATTTTTTAATACCCTCGAAATATCGTATCTATAAGACACTGGAAATTAGCTTGAATCAAGTTTAGCTGGTTTTGTAAATTTTAAATTTGTATCAGGTGTTTACAATTAGAAATGCTTTGCGTATCATCATCTTGAAGATGAAAAACAAACTTTTTTAATTCATTCAAGTGTTGTGAATAGAAAAATGCTGCTTCTAGCCATGTTCCCGCCTAGTTAATACAGGAGCTGGGAGTAAAGGTAAAGTTGGAAGTATTTCTCTATATAATGCCACTCGTGAAGGTGCTTTGAGAAATATCTTTTTAAATGATGAAACCAGGCGCGGCTCGTGATGACGTATTTGGGAGTGCAAGTACAATGATGCGAGTGCTTCGTGTATTCTCATGTACTAACTGTAACGTTTTCTTAGTAAACACCGAAAACACACGAAGCACTCGCATCATTGTACTTGCACTCCCAAATACGTCATCACGAGCCGCGCCTGGATGAAACTAACTTGTCAGCATTTGGAAAATGACCCCTGATGTAATTTACATACTCTGGTATATGACGATCAGTATATTTTGTAAGAAACCTCTTGAGGACTGGATTGTTAAGCTTTTTGAATGGGATATTGGCCGCCATGAAAGCTTCACTAAGTTCTTCGTTAAAAGTGTCAGGTGCAGAATCCAGATGAGTTTTCGAAGAAGCGTGTCTCTGCACATTACACTTTTGTGGACGCATTAAACTTAATCTCGGTGTCATTACGAATATGGAATCAATCCGTATGGCCCCTAATAAATCCTACCATTGTTGCCCTACGAGAATTCATCACATTTAATGAAAAGAGAAATACTAAGAACAGAAAGAAATGGACTAAAGAGAAGAATCGAAAATTACTCCAAAAATATTTTTTAAAATACTAAAAGTTGTAACCAAATAACACTGAAAGAAACCAGAAACAATCCCTTATAGAAGAGAACAGAAAATATACCATCTCAAGAACAATAAATACATATATACATATATATATATATATATATATATATATATATATATATATAATAACTTCGTGACCTTGGTATGATATGGTAAACCTAATCAGTAGGCGATTAAAGGTCTGTATATTACTTCAAAATATACGTATTTAAAAAACTCTACATGTTTCGGCTGTATACGCCTTTATCAAGAGAATACAAAATATGAATGACAGGATATAAATTTATATCCTGTCATTCATATTTTGTATTCTCTTGATAAAGGCGTATACAGCCGAAACATGTAGAGTTTTTTAAATACATATATTTTGAAGTAATATACAGACCTTTAATCGCCTACTGATTAGGTTTACTATATATATATATATATATATATATATATATATATATATGAAAAAATGTGTGAAAGCCGTATCCATCCGGGATGTGCAGACGTCGACGTTTCATAGTTATTACTAATTGTCAATACGACTTTCATTTCTATACTGCATGTATATATATTAATGATGATAAACGTACTGTTAATGAGAATTCATAATTATTGAATTCTCATATTACATGCCATTGCCGCTCTAATCGTTGCATCAATCTCTACACCTGACAAAATCGCATTTGTCTAAGAATGTAGCCGCAACGTGTCACGGCGCCAACCGTCTAGGTTGTTCGGGAAAATGAAAAAATGTGTGAAAGCCGTATCCATCCGGGATGTGCAGACGTCGACGTTTCATAGTTATTACTAATTGTCAATACACCTTACCCAGAAATTTTTTCATTTTCCCGGACAACCTGGACGGTTGGCGCCGTGACACGTTGCGGCTACATTCTTAGACAAATGCGATTTTGTCATGTTTAGAGATTGATGCAACGATTAGAGCGGCAATGGCATGTAATATGAGAATTCAATAATTATGAATTCTCATTAACAGTACGTTTATCATCATTAGTATATATACACGCAGTATAGAAATGAAAGTCGTATCTATTTCTGGGTAAGGTGTATTGACAATTAGTAATAACTATGAAACGTGGACGTCTGCACATCCCGGATGGATACGGCTTTCACACATTTTTTCATTTTCCCGGACAACCTGGACGGTTGGCGCCGTGACACGTTGCGGCTATATTCTTAGACAAATGCGATTTTGTCATGCGTAGAGATTGATGCAACGATTAGAGCGGCAATGGCATGTAATATGAGAATTCAATAATTATGAATTCTCATTAACAGTACGTTTATCATTATTAGTATATATACACGCAGTATAGAAATGAAAGTCGTATCTATTTCTGGGTAAGGTGTATTGACAATTGGTAATAACTATGAAACGTCGACGTCTGCACATCCCGGATGGATACGGCTTTCACACATTTTTTCATTTTGCCGGACAACCTGGACGGTTGGCACCGTGACACGTTGCGGCTACATTCTTAGACAAATGCGATTTTGTCATGTGTAGAGATTGATGCAACGATTAGAGCGGCAATGGCATGTAATATGAGAATTCAATAATTATGAATTCTCATTAACAGTACGTTTATCATATATATATATATATATATATATATATATATATATATATATATATATATATGCATGTATAACAGCATATAAACACGAGAATACACTTTGGAAATTAGTGGATATAATTTTTTAAGCGATTATTTGAACGAAGTCTAACGAAATAATATATAAATGTATATTCCGTCTTGCACGCCACTGTAAAATATAATTTATGGATAAATAGACACAACGAACTATTCATAACGACGAAAATACAGCACCGGCTCGAGGAAGGCAATCGAGCAGGCAAATATTGGGGCTATTACAACATGCATACTATACCTGAGAGAGCCACAACGTTTTATCGGGGCAATTGGTCATTCACTCGCTTCAGTCCGCTCTCTGATAATTAGTAATATTTATATAATAAGTTTCTACAACTTACTACTATCGGTAACGTATGATAATGTTGGTAAAGTAAAGTTTGTACTTTACGTTACTAACATTATTCATATCGGTCTGCAAACAAAGATAAATAAAAATATATAGTAGTTAATCTATATCACAGAGATTCATTTTCATAATAATATTTGTTGATGAATAACAAAAGAAAACGTGTATGAATATGTTCAATCATGGTAATAATATAATTCTTCGCGGCGTTAATGCAACTGATAATTTGAATATTTTCAAAATGACAAATTTTTTTAAGATTGCGTAGGTATCACAACTAAATGAGAGGTGATACCATAGAGAATAAGTATACGTATAGCTTGCGAATCATCAGTTCAAAGTACGTTTTTCTTTCGGAATTTCCGTATACATCTGTATAAAATATTTAATTTGTCGGATAACCTTGAAACATAAGCTTGCGTGCGTTTATCAGATAAGTAAAACAACATAATTAAAATAGTTACTTAGTAGTAATAATAACATTGTAAGTGTGGGATGATTAACCAGAGTTGCAGTATAAGTTACTCGTATTTTGTAAATAAATTAGAAGCCGTTTAAAAATACGCTTGAAAGAATCGCTATTATTACCTGGTTTAGCTAAGAAATCTATCAGGGAAAGTCTCCCAGCACAGGGACACCTACTTAAATGAAATTTGGCGTTAAGTGTTCTAATTGCACGATGTAAGAAACCGTTTTCGGTTGGTGCGACAAAACCGTTGTAACAGATAAAAGGCTACCATAAAATTCAACTTATTTTTGCTCTTTTTGTAAATTGCTCTGTAATCGTTTCAGAAAAAATATATTTATTAATATAGACATTTAACCTTTTACAGTCTTTCTAAACATACAAAAATCGATTATTCTTGAAGAAATTATACTCCCCCTACCTTCACTAATTTAATAAGATTTTTTCATACGGTATGCTTTCTATAAAAGAAAAACTATTTCAGGCGAGAGTATAGTTTAATACCTTTTGAACATAAACTCCAAATTCCAAAAATTCCTCCTAAATATAAAATTGTTCAACGTGATAAATTGATTTGCCGACGAGTACGGTTTAAAAGTTTTGTAAGAGAGCTACTCATGCATTTACTGCTTATTTTCGTAAAAAAACAATACCACTGACAAATGCCTATCCTATCTCTATATATAAAAGAGAAGGAACAAATAAAGGAATACATAAAAATGTTTCCATGTTTAATTATGCAAAGTGAGTCGAATTTTAGCTTTATTTCATATTAGTTAGTAGTCGTGTTGAAAGATGTAATTAATTTTGTCAAGAAGTTTAGCACGCATAGTTTAAGCGGTTTGACTCATTGAATCCTAATTTACAAGTTGATTGAAATTAATATTAAAAGTATTTAGTTTTTACATATATTTCAATTGAATCCAAAGCTTTATGCGACTTGAGCACATGGAAATAAACACAGCCCTTCATAGACTATAGTCTATTTTTAAACTAAGAGGAGCGTTTTAAATTAATCGCGCCAAAATTACTATGCGTGATTGGTTGCTTCAGAGGTAGGATTACGTTATGCAAAAATTGCGTGTTGACCTATCGATGTCAAACGCTTGTCAAATTTCGTTTTCTGTTGTGTTCCCGTTGTTCTATTCAGTTGTATTGTTGTATTACCGTAAATAAATCCGTTCTTTTTAGAATTTGCGAAACCTTTAAGATACCCTTCTGTAGTTATCGATAATTATTCAATATTCATATAAATATGGATACTGTTGCAACAAGTTCAGCATCATTTTCACCTCCGAAAAAACGCAAACGTTTAGATATAGGGCATTTATCTGTTGTTGAAAAGCAATGTGTTTTAAATATGTATAAACAGCTGCGAACTGATGAACCGAATCTTAAAAAAACTGTTATTGTTTCTAAAATTAGTAACACCGTGGGTAAGTTTTCATGGATTGAATAATGTAACCAATTTGATAATGTTCTGCTTTTAGTCGTTGCACTATCGACAGTATATCGCACCATAAAAGAGTATAATGAGACTGGTACAGTTACTGCATCTAAACACTATGGAGGAGACCTGGTAATGTTGCTGCATACGATGAAGTAGTTAAACAGTCTGTGCGGCAAATAGTGCATGCTTTCTTTTATAAAAACGAATTACCTACGTTGGACAAAATTTTGATGGAAATAAAGAAACGTCCAGATTTACCGCAAATGTCCCGTTCGTCATTGTACAAATTTATGAAGCAAATTAACTTCAAGTACATGAAAAGAAACCGTAAAAGTATTCTTATCGAACGGGATGATATCATTACATGGAGAAGAAAATACTTACTTAAAATGAAGGAATTTAGGAGAGAAGGTAGACCAATTTATTATTTAGATGAGACGTGGGTTAATGAAGGTCATACAAAAGAAAAAGTATGGATAGATAACAGTATAAGAGATCGGCGTCAAACATTCATCGAAGGGCTATCTACAGGACTAAAAAACCCGTCAGGAAAAGGGAGGAGGCTTATTGTGTTACATATTGGATCCGAACATGGCTTTGTTGATGGAGGGTTTTTGCTTTTCGAAGGTAAGAAAACAGGAGATTATCATGAAGAAATGAATGCAGCCGTTTTTGAGACATGGTTTAATAATGTGTTATCAAAATTACCTGACAACGCTGTTATCGTCATGGACAACGCGTCTTACCACAGCCGTAGAATGGAGAAAATTCCTACGGCAGGATCAAAGAAAAAAGATATGCAAGAGTGGTTGCGAAATAAGCAGATTGAATTCAGAGAAGAGATGGTACGAGCTGAATTTCTGAATTTAATCAAAATAAATAAAGAACAATATAATTTGTATGTGATTGATGAAATGGCAAAACGTAATAATAAAGTTCTATTAAGGTTGCCACCGTACCATTGTGAACTCAATCCAATAGAGTTGATATGGGCAAAAATAATGAATGAAGTAGCATCGAAGAACATCACATTTAAATTGACAGAAGTGAGGGGGCTGTTATTGCAAGCTATCGAAAATGCTCAAAATGTTAATTGGAAAAGTTGTGTTGAGCATATAATTAAGGAAGAAATAAAAATGGCCACACTAGATGGCATCGTAGATGATCTAATCGAACCGTTTATTATTTCTATTGGTGCTGATAGTGACAGTGATACTTTCTCAGACAGTTCAGATTTAGAATAGATTATTTTGTTTAATTTTTGCAAGTAACAAGTAGTTAACGGAGCCTTTGATTTCTTTAAATCCTTTATTTATGTTATTTTTGTGTTTAATGTAAATAATTTTTAATAAATGTTTAATTACGTTGTGACTTTATTGATGTAGAGTTTATATTCAAAATTAAGCGGGAAATAACGCTAAATTAAATGTTGCCTTTGAGCTCAATGAATAAAGAAAAACTAATAAAATACGAAAATTTAAAAAAACATTCAGAATGTCATTGATTTGGTAACTTTTACAGTGTAAATGTGGCTTTTCCATTTACTCCTCTTAGTTTAAAAATAGACTATAGTAAGTTTATTTAGCAAATATCTTACCAGATGGCGTATATGACAATGACAATCTATTTTATTTATGTTCATGTTATGTTTAAATCGGTTAGTGCGTATCCTAATTTGGAAGGTAAAGTTTACAAGAAATAAGAATCCTGGTTATTTTAATTAAATGGCTGAAAATGTTTGAGAGCAATCTACATTGTGTGATGCAGATGACACTTTTTTTTCGTTTTAAAAATCATTGCTAGAAACAATTTTTGAGATCTACCGATAAAAACATTTTTAAATTGTGTGTGGTTTAGTAGTTATCACGTTTGGCTGTGGACTTCATGGATCTAAGTTCAAAACCATTGAGCGGCAATTTTTTTATATTTTTTGTTTTCATGTTTTATTATGTAAACTGAGTCAGAGATGTCGAATTCTAACTTTATTTTGGTTTCCACCTAAGTTTTCGATAGATACAAATTCATTAATCAATTGTAATTATCAATTTATTTGAAACCAGCAAAACCTGTAAATTAAACCCAAGGATAACTTTTGGGTTTAATCTTCTCCCAACCATGTGTCTGCATGAATTTGATAGCTTTGAAATTAGTAACATTTCTTTGTCAGTGCAATGTATTCCCAAAAATAGTTTTGGACTAGTTTATTGCTAAATGCTCTGATGGGACAGAAAAAAGGAATGTAAATAAACTTCATGTGTTTGAGTTTTTAAGCAAATAAGCAAGGAGAAGCCAAGCTCATACAAGTCGTGGATTCCAGACCCCAAGAAGAATTGGTTTGTCGAAGAATTCGAGCTCAAATTACCTCTAACTTGAGCTCTAATTCTTCGGCAAACCAATTTACTCCATTTTCATGCTTAGAAGGAATTTTTAGAGGGGCTTCTGTCTCGATGTTCAAATCTACTTTCGTTTGAAATAGCTTTTTATGGAGATATGACCTCGTATGAATAAATCGAATAACCTGATTTCACGTTACATGGTGAGGGTGGGGAGTGGTGACTTCTTCAAGAATACATGACATGGATTTTGGCATATTTGGATATTTCTCATAAAAGGCTACATGTTTATATTAATCAATTTTTTTTTAACGATTACAAAGTCATTTACAAGCAGCAAAAAATGGGCCAAAATCCAAGTCTGCTTTTCTCCTCTTAGAACATTACACATCAATCGTGAACAATTCTTGTATATGTTAAATTTCATGCTGGTATGTATGTTTGGTATAGAATTTCAAATATTTTAACATCAAGTATCTGTGAATATTTTGAGTTAATACAAGTAATAACATCGCAACAATACATTCAATTTAATCTAAGAATGTTATATAATTACCGTTCATAACTTGGTCCATATATCTCATTTCATTTAATGCTTCGTAATTAAGCTGTCCATTGTGACGACTTAATACATCTCGAACTTCTTCCCGAACTCTGTCTTGAATATCCTGGTGCCAAGCCAATTTGTACAAGCAGAATCCTAAATTACTCGAGGAAGTTTCAAAACCTGCTAAAAAGAAAACAAACGCTTGAGCTACCATTTCTTCCATGTTTAGTGTTTTTGATGAATTGGCATCACGCTCACTGATCTCTAGTAATAATTGAATGAAATCGTTTCGTTTAAAATTAGTTGATATTCTCATATTAAAAACTTCTTTAAATGAGTTTTTAAAGAATTTCGAAACACTTTTGCCGATAACTCTGAATTTCAATAATTTCAATACTTTATGTAATTCAGGCATTACAAAATAAATAAATCGGGCAATAGCCGACTTAAATGTAAGTTTAGAAAATCTGCTCCCGTATTTTATGAATTCAGCATTCGGAATTTTGAAACTATTGCAGTCTACGCCAAAAGCACAGCAACCAATAACGTCAATCGTATAACGGCTTACGATATTTTTTATATATAAGGGTTTCTGTTCTATACATGATTGTTTTATGTGTCCCATCATCTCATCACAACAACATAAAATAGCGTTAAACATTGTCTTCATTCTTCCCGGACTAAATGTTGGTGATAATTGTGTTCTTAAATTTCTCCATTTTTCACCCTTTAGACTTAATAGATTTGCAGTTAGGGGTTCTGATTCATCAAACAGGACTCCTCGGTTCATAAAGTGTGAAAAATCTTTTGCTAATATAGATTTTATTAAATCAGGATCTATTGGCATCAATATTGGTTTATTAAACAAGTAAATTCCTCCGTATCGCTTCCCCTTCGCTTTAAATTCACGGTATGCATCATATAATGTACCGAGAAAACCTTTTTTGATAAATAGAGGGTTTTCGAAATTTCCGGTAGGTATACTAGGTTCCAAGTACTCAACACATTTTCTTTTCCAATAACCATGAGCTCGTTTAAAGTAAAACAAAACACTTATAATTACAATAATTGTAATCGCAACCAAAGAATAAATTATAATCATCGTGTTAGACTAGATTTACAGGTTTACTTTGGACAACGTATTCTTGAAAATTTGAGTGTATTTGAGTGTATCTTCATCGACGTGTCTTTTAAAACTAACAATCGATATTATTTCAAGCCCTTGGCTGGATTAGTTTGTTTACTGTTCGGATGTAATTTCGTATCAAGCGTATACGATTAATATTTGTTTATCCAAGAGATTAAAAGGGCATATTTAAATTGTGATTTATACTACTTTCTCTAGTTTTCTGAATTAATGAAAAAATATAGTCGTCCTAGTAACGAGCTAATAATTTTTTAATGAAAAATATAAAAAATCATATTATAACATACAATAATAAAAATTAAAAAAAAAATTTACATTATTATATTACTGCTAAGTATCATTTTATTTTTATTGTCATAAAAACAAGTGACCTATGACTATGACATGTATTGACATAATTCTACCTTTACCCGATGAAAATTAATAATTGATTAGAAAGTTTAGAAATAAATAGACGTTATTAATGAACAAAGATATATAAATAATTACCTTTGGTAAATCTGTTCACGTAATATAAATATTCTGATAAATTTTAGTTCGGATTGGATAAACAAAACACCAGGTAATTAAGAACTAACTATATTAATAAAAATAAGTAACACTAACAATAACTGGCAATATTTATATTTATTTTTGTATACAAAATTTACTAAATTAGCGCTGTAAGCCTTTACATAGTGATAGTCCATGTTACAATAATTAATAAAACACGTATACTTTATTATATCACTATATTAAACAAATTGTGTGACCGCGGTTTCAGCCAACATGCATTGTATTAAGAATGAAACACAAAATCTATGCTAAAATTTAGTGTTAGGCGGTAACTATCAACTAGGGGGCAATACATGGAATAATATACAATACATTGTAACAATTATTAGTTAATTATAGGGTAAAACAGAAAATATAAATGTGAGTGCAGTAAAATTGTAAACTAAATTAACCTAAGTACAGAAGGCAAAAAGCGGCGTATACAGGCTGATTCATTTTCGGCCCTCACCATGGGAATCTCTCTTATTATTGGAGATAGAGTATAGGTTTAAATTTGGCAAAGTTGTTAAATTTTGTGTTTGTTATAAGTCCGTAAAGAAAATAGACCTGTGACAAATAACCTTCGTTATTAAAAAAAAAAATCGCGAAAACCACATTTTCTTCTTCTACCTGTAGCACCGACATTTGGCCTTGTAGAGAAAAAATAAAAACTCATCCTTGTGGCCATTTCTAAACCTCTATCCAGTGGTGTACTCTAAATTTTTATACGACGTTTCGTTCCTTTCTGGCCATCATCAACTATCTAATTTCTTATAGGCGCCATATTGGATTTAGACATCTTCAGAAAGTATTTTTTTTCTGATTTCAACCATGTACCACATGCTGACTATAGTTTTTGACATTAGGTTTTATTTGAAAGAATAAATTATAAGATTAAATAAGGTAGCCTTTGGAATTTCAATCTGTCAAACATTTCATTTATTGTTCATTAATAATTAGAGAACGGACGCAATTTCCATAGAACGCAATCGGCAATTGGAATTGTGTATAACGTCGCACAGTACATCCCGGCGTAATTCAATGAAGTATTTGTTTGACTTACTCGGACACCTGGGCTTTCGGCGATAACAATGGACAAGCCAGCTATTGTATTAGGAGAATATAGTGCTTTTTAAAGTGTTTTCATGAGCGTAGATAGAAGCGGGGTTTTTATAATGGATTTTATTTATTAATTAATATTTCGTAAGATAAATAAAGTGCTGTGAGTTAGTTTCTTGTTTTCGTAGTTCTAACTGTTATTTACATTGTAATTTTTGTGATAGATCCTGTTTAATATCGTTTGATTGAATATATTTCTACCAGTTATTTCGACGTAAGTGTGCATTGAATTTCGTTCAGTTTCAATAACTTATGCATACATTTTTAGTTTTCATTTATTTAGATCTAGAGCATTGTTTAAGTTACTTTTTCAGATATGATATGGAAGAACGTCGAGAACGGGATCGTAAAACAATGGCGAGTTGGATTGACGGTCATACTGATTGTATGTCCATTGTCAGTGATTCCGAAATTTATTACAAAATCCGTAAAATATCGTCAAAAATTCGTCACTTAGGATCGCAAACACATCTGAACTCTGTAAAACTTTTATGGCGGCTAATATTCCATTATTTAAATTGAACAATCCAATTTTGAAGACATTTCTGAAAAAATATACTGGTCGAAATATTCCTGATGAATCAACTTTACGCAAATATTATGTTTCTAGGTGCTATGCGAGAACAGTAGAACGCATTAGAAGCCATTTTTTAAATCAATACATATGGATAAGCGCCGACGAAACGGTGGATATGTTAGGAAATATTGTAGCTGGTGTACTACATCCAACTATTCCCTATAACTCATATGTAATAGCAACAAGTGTTATAAATAGAGTTGATGCGGAAACAGTTGCTGAAACCATTCAAGAGAATATGCAAAAAATGCTTCATTCGGACGCCACGTACAAAGAAAAAATACTTTTATTTGTCAGTGATAGTGCTGCGTATATGTTAAAAACAGGCAGACTAGTGAAGAAAACATATCCTAATATGCTGCATGTTACTTGTGTAGCACATGTTCTCCACAGAATCTGTGAATATATCAGAGACACTTTTCCGGAAGTTGATAGACATGTATCAGCTTTTAAAAAAGTTTTCAGAAAAGCACCATTGAGAGTAGCTCTTTTCAGGGAAAAATTTCCATGTCTGTGACTGCCTCCCACTCCAGTAATAACTAGTTGGGGAACATGGCTGGAAGCTACTAGTTATTATGCTGAGAATTTCGATAGTCTAAAACATTTCGTAACACTGCTAAAGGTGGATGCTAGAAGTATTGGTGAGTGCAAGGAGCTCACACAAATCCCAAATTAAAAAAATCAGTTGTACTTTCTTCACGAACACTTTGGAAAGTTGCCAAAACTAATCACTTATTTTGAAAATCGAAATCTCAAATTAAATGACGGATTAACCACATTAGATGTGGCTGTTATTAATTTGAAAAGTATTCCAAGTGACTTCGGATGTGGCCTTCGGCAAAAGTTTGAAGCAATTCTTAATAGAAATCCAGATTTAATTACATTGCAGCAATTATGTATCGAGACAATTCCACAAAATCTAACGGCTAAATATGAAGAAATAAAAGAATATTTTCAGTATGCACCTATAACCAGTTGTGATGTAGAAAGGACGTTTTCTATTTATAAGGATGTATAGCAATCGCCAATTAAGTTGGCGCGAGAAGGGGGTGCGCAGAAGCCGTTTTTAAAAACGTCCTCCCCCACTACTCAACTAATTGTCAGAATACATTTGTCATTGACGGAACATAATGTTTTTGCTAGGGGATCATAAAGTGATACACGCTCAGAGGTTAGAATTATCTGACATTTGATGTAAAACCAAATATAAATTCCCCCACTACTTCTAATCCTGCGCGAACTTACCCCTCCTCGCGCCTACTTAATTGGCGTTTGCTATACTTAATTCAAAGAGAACAAAATTGACAGAAGAAAACCTTGAGAAACTATTGCTATAGTCCTTTTACGATAACAGACGAGGCACGTCATAACCGGAAACTTCAGAATTACCTACCTATACAATACTAAACCCAAAAAGAACTGTCTTTCACTATCGTATATCTAGAGATTTCTTCTTTGCAAACGTTCCTATCCTGCGTAACGTTGCCAACTTCTATTTTCGCTACTGTCATTCGTATCTGTCACTTGTGCGCCATTTGTTGTTCTGTATTAATATGGTCACGTTGTGCTCCGTCTACCTCCATATCATTGCATTTTTAATCCTATTGAACTGATATGGGGTATTAGCAAACGCTATTATAATAACCATATTGGCAAATACGGCAGAACAGAAGAAGGCTGCATAAAATTATGGAAGGAAGCGCTCAGTGAAGTAACCCCAACATGTTGGGCAAACAGCATCAAACACACCGAAACAGAAATTAAAAAATGGTGGGATAGAGAAATTGGCTTTGAACGAGAAGATGTAAGGCCTTTAGTTATTAATATAGGCGCAGAAGAAAGCTCAACCGATGACAGCGATTTTGAATAAAAATTATGTTTGTCATTATTATGTTATATTAAATTTGCTTTTCTTTATTATAATGTCAATTTATTGTGTATACTGATAATAATATTTATTGAAATAAACGTATTTCTATTTTATTTCGATAGCTTAATTGCTGTTAATAACATGTCTCAATTATGCTAATTGTCAGTTATAATTTACCACGTACATAAAACTATAGTTAGAATGAGAGGCGTTAGGTTTATCTAATTGTTTTAAAAGTATGTAAATTATCGTTATTTCCTAAGTATGAACAAGACCTACGTAACTGTCAACGCGGATTACATGTCAACTTATTTTTAATACATAACCTCTGTGATAGATGTAAACAAAAGATTTGGCAAGAGTGCGTGACGCAAACATGACGTATGTTGATGACGTGCCTCGTCTGTTATCGTAAAAGGACTTTAGTTAATATTAATACTCCTTTACTCAACTTGAACGACAAAATGAACAAATAAAAATGTTCCAATTATAGAAATAAAAATAAAAACTTTAAAAATACAACTTTTCAACAAATAAATATGTATTTCGTAATTTTATAGATCACCACCCGTTCGTTTTCCAGTTATATATATAAAATTAAATATTTTAGAAATACAGCCTTTCCCCAGTACTGCACTGAGTGGTAAGCGTGTCCGTTCTCTATTAATAATATAAAAATGTCATACACTAACGAAGAGAAACGAGATATGATAAGTATTTTTTATTCTTCGAAACGAAATTCAACAGTAGCGAGTACAAGATAACAAAAACATTAATAAAAATACATAGAAAGTAAACAATAAACAATTAGAGTAAATGTTCAATTATCTGGCCATCTTCGGTAATGCACAATTGGGCACGCCCTTTGTATAGTTCTTCTAGGAACTGCATCGAAGGCATTTTGAAGTCTGTCTTCTAATTCTTCAATGTTTTGTGGCGCATCTACTTTATAAATATTATTTTTAACATATCCCCATAAAAAAAAATCTAGCGGACTTAAATCAGGTGATCTCGCAGGCCATTCTACAACTCCCCTATTTCCAATCCAGCGGTTTGCAAACTCTTGATTTGTGAAATTTCTAACAATAGCTGCATTGTGTGCTGGTCCGCCATCTTGTTTCCACCATAAATATTGTAATTGATTTAATGGGATATTGTCGTCAAGATAGTCAGATACGTATGTACGTAAAATGTTTAAATATCTTTCTCCATTTAAATGTTCTTCATACATAACTGGTCCTAAGAGACGATTTTCCAAAATACCCATCCAAACGTTTATTCCAAAACGATGTTGTGGTCTTCTAGCCCTGTTTTGTCGGGGATTTTGTACTGCCCAATAGTGGTCCGTATTTCTGTTGAACATTCGAGAATTTGTAAATTTTGTTTCATCTGACCAGATGATTTTGCTTAAAAAATTTTCGTCATTTTCTATCCTTTCCATTAACCAATTACAATATTCTAGCCTTCTCAAATTATCTCCAGGCAGTAAAGAGTGACTGAAATGGATCCTGTATGGTTTAAACCTACTTTTATGTAAAGTTCTCCAAACTCTGGACTGGCACAAATTTAATTCTGACGCTACTTCGCGTGTAGAAATTGATGGATTATTATTTATCTATAAAAATAGAAGATTAACATGATATTTGAAAACACGCTTTTAATTTACCATTTGTAAAATATCTTGTCAATTTTCATTTAAATTCCTGTTGTCTTGACAATTACGCGGCTTAGTAAGCGATCCATTCTCGACCAAATTTCTGTCGAGATCTAGAAAAATGGTACGATGAGGCTGTTGTCGTTCTGGATATAATTGTAGATATCTTGTACTCGCTACTGTTGAATTTCGGTTCGAAGAATAAAAAATACTTGTCATATCTCGTTTTTCTTCGTTAGTATATGACATTTTTGTATTATTAATGAACAATAAATGAAATGTTTGACAGATTGAAATTCCATGGCTACCTTATTTAATCTTATAATTTATTCTTTCAAATAAAACCTAATGTCAAAAACTTTAGTCAGCATGTGGTACATGGTTGAAATCAGAAAAAAAAACTCTTTCTGAAGATGTCTAAATCCAATATGGCGCCTATAAGAAATTAGATAGTTGATGATGGCCAGAAAGAAACGAAACGTTGTATAAAAATTTAGAGTACACCACTGGGTATAGGTTTAGAAATGGCCACAAGGATGTGTTTTTATTTCTTCTCTTCAAGGCCAAATGTCGGTGCTACAGGTAAAAGAAGAAAATGGGGTTTTCGCGTTTTTTTTTTAAATAACGAAGGTCATTTGTCACAGCTCTATTTTCTTTACGGATTTATAACAAACACAAAATTTAACAACTTTGCCAAATTTAAACCTATACTCTATCTCCAATAATAAGCGAGATTCCCATGGTGAGGGCCGAAAATGAATCAGCCTGTATACCAAATCAGTCTGGTCGTTAAGTAATATAATATCTAAATTGTTGGAGCCTTTGAATATTTCTAGGGCCTCTAGGAGGTTTAGTTCCTTACCCTTCTCGGCCAAATGTAGGATTTTTACAAAATTATTGTTTGTTGTATGATTAATCTTTTATATGGGCGGCAAACGTAGAGTTAGGGTGTTCATTGTCGAATTCTTTAATATGTTCTTTGACCCGAACATTAAAACTACAACCAGTCTGTCCGATATATACTCTTTTACAATGGGAACATTCAAGCTTAAAAACACCAGATTTGTTTAAGGCTTTTTTAAATTTTGGTATTAAAAATGATATCAGCAACTTTTATGTAAGGTTTGAATGCTACTTTAATATCAAATTTAGAAATAATTTTAGCAATTTCATCGCTAACATTGCCAAAATAGGTTAAGGAAATATGTATATTGAGTTGATAACTTATTATGGGGATATACTGAATTTGTTCGGGCAAAATAGATTTAATTTTGTATTTTTAGTTTTATTTAGATGTAAGTTTTAAATTGTAAATATTATATATTGTATATAGAAAAGGTCTTGGAGTTCTGAGATATCTTTAATATGGTTAATTACTTTAGGACTGTTCAAGTATTACATTTCTTCATGGTCTCATTTTCTACAGTCATAAAAACTATTTATTTTATTACAGGCAAAACCCTCTGGTTAATCTATCCATTATGTAAATAATATATTTGAATAAGCATAATTATAATAGAATAAGTTTTATTGTACATATTTCCTGTTATATATTATTATAATAGATTTAATAATTTAGTTCGAGGCGATTCTACGAAATATTAGTTTATCTCTGTGCATTATATATTTATTACTTTAAGAAGTATTTTATTTTCTATAATTAAGGGTTTCCGGCGTATATTGTTTATTTTAATACATTTATGACGTCGGAAACTACAGCATATACTTTTCTTGGAAATGTAAATAATTGTTATATGGAAATTTCCGTATATTCCTTTTTTATTGTTTTCTCCCTCTTTGACTGGTGGGGAGAAAACTTCTTGCCGAAAAATAAGAGAATGAATAAACAGTTCCAAACAAGATCTCTTAGAGCTCACTACAGTTACAAGTACGATCTCTTCGAGTTAAAGCTTAGGTCTCAGTGATCTAACAAACAGTTCCTACTAAGATCTCAGTGATCTAAATAGGAGCAAATATTATTTATTAGCCAGTTTTTCTCGGTCTTTAGTATTAAGACCAGATACTGCATTTAGCATTTATTTGACGGAACTCCAAGATTAAACTTGTAAAATATATTAGTGTAAATAGAAAAAATATTGTATTATTTCAACACATACTTCGGTCTACACATACCGACTTCCTTCAAACCAGGAGGATGAAACAGAATTCAAAGCAAGTTTAGTTAGTTTTTTATTTAATATATTTTTTGGGGGAATGGCCATTATTGTACGCAATTTGTTTAATAATATCCATTTCTTTGTTGAAATTTTATTTTGATAACAGTAATGACATCGCCCTTTGTATCATAGAGTGAAAAGCAGCTAGTTTGTGTCGTAAATCGCTCGGTATGCAAGAGTCGGAAAATGTAGATTTCCTAAAAATATTGAAGCTAAATTGGTTATCGGATTTGCTAATTTTAAGATCTAAAAAATTAAAAAAAAATTTTATTATCTAAAAAATGTATTTATACAATTATCTTTTTCAATTTCAACTGTGGATTTAATATTTAAAAAAATCATTGCTCAAAAACAAATTAAAGACATCATTGATCTGCCCATAATGGCAAAGCAAAACCTAGGTCAATTAAGACAAATTCAAGATGGAATTTTCGAAAAACACTCATGCCTTAGGGTCTCTGGGTCTTCCTACAAACAACTGTAATCATTTCCTAATTCATATTATCACAACTAAATTAGATTCGGGTACAAATAGGGAATGGGAAAATCAGTTACCAATATCAGACATGCTTCCCACACTTACACTTACTTGATTTTCTAAACAAAAAATGACTAACGTTAGAATCTACATCAAGACAGTATAGACAAGTAAATAGTTCATCGTCTAAACATAACAATTTTAACAAACATGCTTCACATATTGCAACTAATACAGTTTGCAAAATCTGTTCTGGAAATCACTCAATATTTCAATGCGATAAATTTCTCAAAATGTAACCAGAACAAAGGTTTAGAGAAATAAAAGTTCCAGCAAAAACTACACCAATCACTGCAAAACATATTATTACAAATGCTTTGATAAAGAATTTAAATAATAAAGTTACAAACACAATTAGTACAGTAGCACCTTCAGTTAGAAAGAACGTGATAAACAAATCAACAGAAATTACTTTCGATAATGAAATGTGGCAAAAGACTTGCCACCGAAAAGAGAAACATGCTACAAAACATATTACAGATGAACCTCAGGAGAACAATAGAATAATTCAACCAGATCCTGATGTGAAGAAGCCTTATAAAGATTTATACAATTTACCCGTTAAGAAGTTTGCTGGTGCTAATAGTAAAAGAAAACATGAAGATATTAATATTGTAGATATAAGAAAATATGGAAGACTGAATCATTAACATGTCCTAAAATGGCACGTAAATTTATTGCTAAATATCCAATTACTTATGCATGTAAAAATATACTTGATATTACTCTCTTTCTACAAGACAGAGACATACAAAACTCCAAAATCAATAGGCCCTAAGCCGATATACAAGAAAAGAATCCAAACAAAATATGGATTTTAATCATGTAATTAATTTTCAAACAATTACACTTTTATGTTGGAAATACAGGGTGGGGCACAGGAACCTGATGTTTTTAGAATGCATAATATTCGACCATTAGAAAAGGAAAGGGCATTTGACAGGTGGGGATACCTTCCCTGACTCAAAGCATTTGACTGTCAGTTACTGTCATGGAGCCGTGGACGCTAGAACATCGCATATTTGCATATGATTCTTTCGTTAGAAGTGGTGAATCAGTGACTACGGTTCAACGTGAATTTCGTCGGAGATTCAATATTAACCGAAATGGCTCTGTCCCCACGCGTAACACAATCCTACGTTGGGTTCATAATCTTCGAACACGAGGCTCAATACTCAAAATAAAAGCGCTCGGATCCCAACGTACAGTGCGCACTCCAGAGAACGTTGAAAGGGTTAGACAAGCGATACTGCGAAGCCCACGCCGCTCTGCTCTGGCTCATTCGGCCGGACTGTGAATCAGTAATCGTACTGTAAGAAGGATTTTACATGGTGAATTACATTTGCATCCATACAAAATAGTGGTTGTGCAGGAATTGAATGAAAGGAATTACCAGCAACGAGTGAATTTTGCCCAACAAATGCCTTACACTTTATGAGCAGAACGAAAACATGTTGGTGGTAATGAGTGATGAAGTCCATTTACACCTTAGTGGGGCTGTCAATAGACAAAATTGTCGGTATTGGGCTGCCGAAAATCATCAAGAGCTTCATCAAAAACCGCTGCACAGTCCTAAGGTTACAGTTTGGTGCGCAGTGGGGAGGTTTGGCGTTATCGGTCCCTATTTTTTTAAACAAAACGATGTTACCGTTACTGAAACATCGGCGCGTTACATTAATATGGTGAACACCTATTTTATCCCTGAATTGCAAAGAAGAGGTTTGGATCCTCTACAATTATGGTTTCAGCAAGATGGAGCCACGGCACACACCACCAGAGCGTGTATTGCTGTTCTTCGTACTCTGTTTCCTAATCATCTCATTTCGAGATTTGGTGATGTTTTATGGCCTCCTCGGTCTCCCGACTTGTCCACATGTGATTTCTTTCTATGGGGGTTCCTCAAGTCTCGTGTTTACGAGGGTAGACCTCGTACGTTACAAGAACTGAAGGAAGCGATACGTCAACAAGTTAATCTAATTCCTAGAAACCTGCTGGAAAGAGTGGAAGTCAATTTTCGTGAACGCCTACAACATTGCGTAAACGTAAACGGACATCACATACCTGAAGTAATTTTCCGCACATTATGAAATGCTAAATTCTTGCGTATGTAATCCTACCAATAAATTTCTTTTAAAGCAAAAATTGACGATTTTATTGTTATTTCAAAAACATCCGATTGCCGTGCCCCATCCTGTATATGCATCTATATCACAAATGTACAAATTGTATAAATATGTACAACAAGTACAAAGAAAATATATGTTTCGTGGAAAATTCACTAATATAGTTTAATGTACATCTATTTATGGCCTCCAATATATTACTTATAAATATATTTTAGCAAGTAGTATTCATATCAGCATGATTTGCTGTAAATGTTTATTTGTTATGGCATGACATTGCGTTTTATAATAATGCCATGACTTTGTATAAATTGAATTTTACAATCTTAGCTCTCTAGTTATGTTGTGATTGTGATTAGTTTCGTAATTTAATTATTGAAAAAGTCTTGAATAAATGTTCTCAGCAAAGTTCAACTGGATATATTGTGCCAGAATTGTATCTTTCTTCCATTCCTTTGGAAGTCAAACAAATTTAGATCTGAATTAGTTTATTTCAAATACAGGGTTTCCCAGAACTCGCGCTCCAGTGAAAAAAAGAGAAATTACCATAAAAGGATAAATAAATACTGTCAAAGAAAAAAATTTGTATGTTGAATTTTACTTCAACAAATCAGAAGCCATCCAGAAGGATTTTTCATAATTGTTGTTAGGTTACATATTTTATTATGTTGTAAATAAACTGGTCCACTATGGAACTTTTAAGAAACGTCATTGTCAAAGTTTATTTTAAATCCCTTCAAATCGCTTTAGTACGTGGACAAAATTCATGTTATCATTTCCAGGAAATCTTATTTGCAAAACGTAAACAACACTCCCAAACCCCGAATTCCGAGAAAAGGTTGTTTGTCAAATGCGCACGTGGTGAGTCATAAAGGTCAGAAGTTAGGCAATGAGTTTAATGCAACCCTTTCATTCAATCAGTTGCAATTTAGCGACATTTTCGTGCACATCTCATAGTGGCATATTGTAATATTGGGAAAGTTTTTGGGATGGCTAAGGGTAAGTACTGAGGGTAAGTACTATTTTTTAATGTATTTTTTTAAATCAGAATCTATTAATTTGAATTTTTAGTATTTTTTTTTAAATAGCCTATACATTTTAGCGTGTTTTTTTATAAAAAAAACTTTGAAAGTTCAGAATATACAGATATTCACCTCTATCCGGGCTAGTTTTTAGATATTACGCAGAAATAACTTTATTCTTCGTAAAAATACACATATTGTTTAGCACACTTCAGTACAACATGTTTTGTTTCTTTTTTTTTCAGAACACGTTTACTCTATTTCAAGGGTAGCCTTTTTTGAGGAGTGGTTGAAACACACAAAGAATGAAAAAAATTCGCGTGTATATGACTATCTTTCTTCAAAATTTCACTTTGGAGACATTACTGAAAAAGAAATAAAGTTGAAGATATCCAACTTGTCTGATAAGATTGGTGCCAAATGGTTGGCTTCAGGAAAGTCGAAGAAGCGTTTTTTTAATTAAAAATAGGACTTGGTTGGATGAAGCAGACATACAGTTTACTGCGAGTTCTTTTGCGCCACAACCTTCGACATCAAGTGAGGCTGTGACTCCTGCAGGAAGACCTCGCAAAGATTTCGAGGAATCGTCGTTTAAGACGAAGAAACGTCGCGTCGTGGATCTCGTAGAATCTCGAAGTGTCAGTGAATTGGTGACTGCTGCCGAAATTGCTGTGCGTTCAGCAGGGCAAAGGATAATTGCCAATGTGATTAGAGACATTAGTGAGAGCCCAGATAATATCAATCATAAATCAAATTGAAATTTAAGAACGAGATGGGACTCATTGTAGATAAACCAAAGCCAGGATTTGGTTCTTCAAATGATGGAAATACAGCCCGTCGATTTTTTTAAGAATGCTGAGATGAGTGCTCAGATCACAGAGTTGGATGTTACAATTATAAAAAAGTTTGATGTTATTTTGAGGACATTGTCTTCTGGATTCGAGATAAACTTAGTTGAATTCAATAAATTTTGTCTTTAAACCAGAAAACATTATCTTAGTCTCTGTTCGTGGTACTGTATGCCTGCTACTGTGCATAAAATATTAATTCACATCACAGAAGTCATAAAAGCGGCATTGCTTCCAATTGGGCAGCTTTCCGAAGAGGCTCAGGAATCACGGAACAAAGATTGCTGCAGATTTAGGGAGTACAAAACCCGCAAGTGCTCGCGTGTTGCCACGAATAGAGACTTACTGTCCATGTTAATTATAATATCTGATCCTTTGATCAATAGCCTTCGAGAGATTCCCCAAAAAAAGCCGGAAAAAATATGTACAGATGTATTAAAGTTAATTGTAAGCCCTAGCATAGAAGAGTCAAGACTGGAATCGTCACCATATTGTCGCACAATGCCACAAAATGATGACGATTATACAGTAAACGACTCATCAGAAGACTCTGATGATGATTATTAGGTTAAGCTACTATTTTTAGTTATGTTGTTAAATAATTTTGTTTGTTTGTATATTATTTTTATTAGTATAGTATATATACAGAAAATTTCACTTAAGATGCAATATACAAACATGTATAGGTTTTTTATTTCCATAGAAACTAGGTAATACATTCTTACATTGTCCAACGTAAAATGCAACATATCAATATAATTTGACATTAGTTAAGTCAAAAGTAGCAGTATTTCTATTTCGATATTAGCTTAGTATCAATCTTAAATGATATACACAAAGGAAGAGAAAACTCAGTTAGTGACATGGTATCTTTCGGGATTCAATTCAATAAACGATATTTATCGGAAATGTAGTTTTAATCCTAAAACACTACATTGAATTAAATAGGCTTTACTGTCAATAATTTGACAAAACAACCATGAAAGATATCATATCGATCATAACTATTACATATCGCATTTTATGTGGGACAGTGCAAGTGCATAGTATTTTCGTATCTATGGTTACTACATTCATATACTGCAAGTTACATGAAATTCACTGTATATTAATTTAATATGATTATTGGACGCTAATTGTAGTATGTACTCGTGCTTGTACTAAGCATGTAAACCTTGACTTGTAAATTTTTCTTTATCAATAAATGAGTATTTGAGTATATGTATTTGAGTATTTTAAATATATTTTTCTGATTTAAAAAAATCGTTTTTTATTACAAAATAAAACAAAAAACTGTAAATAATATCTAAATATGACTACCTCTATGTAAAAGCATCTTTATATAACATAAAATAATTTTGTCCACCTAGCATGTTCTACGCGGCACACTGTGCGGCCCCGTGCTCAACCATACTCTTTGTGGAAATGTGGAAATGTTGATAAATTACGAAAAATGTGAACGGAATGGTAGAGAAACACCAAGCGTTTATGCCCAAAGCTTTCCTAACAGGAGCCAGCCCGATCACAAAATGATCTTCAGGACTGTCGCACGAATAATAGAGACAGGCCAAATTTTATATAATTGGTGATGCGCCCAGGACTGTCCGCACTGTTGAAAGTAAAGAGATTATTTCGGATGCTTTTGAAGAAGGTACAGAACGCATTAGAGACGTTGCACAGGAATTTAATATTTCGAAAGCTTCTGTATGAGTGATGAAGGCTGAATGACAATATCCGTATCATTATACGCGTGTGCCGTATTTGCAACCAGAAGATTACTCTTCCAGACGAGAATTTTGCTACAATTACTCATGAAATGGTTACGCATTCTGAACTGAGTCTCTTGCGCCGGGCGTGGTTATGCTTACATTTGCAAGTATAACCATGCCCGCCGCAAAAGACCATTCATTTTAATGAGGCCACTTTGAGTACTTGCGATTGAATTTATTTTTTTTTCATGATCCCTTTTGGCTATGTTGTTTCTGTATTATTATTATTATTATTACGATGTTATTACCTTTTCTCCTGTTTTTATGATAAGTTCACGTGTATTAGAATAAAGAGTTCTTTTCAGAACCGCCATTTGTTGTTTAATTAAAAAAAAAATAAAAGTAGGTTAATATGATTGTGATTATAACATCTGGAATTACATCGCTTTAACCTAAGACGTTGATATTGACGCTTTGGCAGGCGTGTGATTCTGGCAGTGTGATAATATAATCCTAGCAACTGAATTTATTCACATTAACACTTGAAGTGCCCTTTTTGGAATTGGTGGATCTTAAACATCACACAGTTCTGCTATGGAAGCAATTCTTTTGCATTTTTGGAATATAGATTGTAGTCGGCATTTGTCAGTTATCTCTTGGGCGTTCTCTTCGGAGTTCTAGGACACCTGTATTTAAATGTTAGACATAAATTAATTTATATGGAAAATTCACATAAATTATGGATTCTTTAGGTAGGTATCTTTCCAAAACTGTGCTTGCTATTTTTGTATTAAATAAATCATTTATATAGATTCATATTAAAAGAAAGTAATGAAAAAACGATATTTTATAAAAACCAAATACAAAAATGAAATATTACATGCCAACGCGTATTAAGAAATGATTATAATATAGAAATATTAAATTCGGAATTTCCCATAGAGAATATAGTAACAGAACTTGGACCGTATGCGAGTGATGAAGTTTTTTCGTCGGATGCGTTCTAAAACTTCTTAACATCAAAGTCGTTTTGATTTATAACATGGCAAACCAACCTGAAATAAAAGTCGTATGTAGATGTACAAACATGTAAGGTGCCTTCAAAAACTTTCCTCATTAGAGACGGCATGCTCATTCAAAATTTATTATACGTTTATGACATATTACGTGCTCTGTAACCTTCATTATCAAAAAGCATGGCCCTCTCTAAGGAAAGTTTTTGAAGGCACGTTATATGCAAAGTAATTCGAATATTGTAACTAACAACTTAGCATACGACCAAATGGCTTATTCAATACCTTTATTTACATAATAATACTATCTACACACAAAATATGAATTATATCTATGACCTATACGTTTTCGAAAATTGAAGCTGTTTTTACTCATTAGTTCACATTTTCTTTTAATTACTGGTGCTTTTTAGCTGTTTGCGTTATTTGTCACCATACATCCCTATCAGCAACTACTCGCCACCATTATTTTGCCTTCATTTTTTAAGATTCGCTTTCACTTACTCTTTCCGTGTCATTTTTGTCCTTCCTCCCAGCCATAGACTCTGTTATTCTTCTTATTGGTGCCTGTGCTTCTCCTCTAATATGTTCGAATCATTTTAACCTTTGTGTATCTTAAACTACTTTCACGATTTCTTCTTCATTATTATATCAATTTCGTAGTTCATCACAGATCGGCACTGGTTTTTGTTAACCTTTATAACCATTTTAAATATTTTTAGCCGTTCTTCTTTTAGTGTTAAGCTAGTGATCTTCATCGCGTGTGTTCCTATCTTATTTCTTATTTCTGCTTAACTTTTTGTCAAGTCGGTATACAACCTGGAGTTGTTCTTGAAAAATTACATGATTTCTGTTGACCAATGAGCAATTTTTCTCATAAAATTATCTACATGTCCTCCAATTGTTCACAGTGCATTTCTACATTTAATGCTCTACCCTCAGGTACCAGTTCAAAATATATAACATCCTCATATTTCAACCAAACGCATAGCGTCATGTTTGATTCAAATTTTTTAGATTAAATTTAAATTTAAATAGATCTCTTTTCATCACATGTTAGAACCTCCACTAACTTTCGATGACTACGAGCTATAGTCTACCATGGAAGTTCGTACTGGTAGTTTGGAGTTATATAACATTTTAACGAAGAAACTCTTGTTCTACAGCTGAGAATCTTCATGAACAGAGAAGGCCTTGAAGAACAGGTTATCTATTTATGAATTTTTTTATACCAGTACAATCCGGATAACATTTGGACCTTCTACCTCATACAATATAGGAGCAGCAACAGCAGCACTTCAGGAGCAAATTAGTCATGTATCTGAAGCAAAACAAAGAAATTGTGACACATTATAAGAAGCAAATAATATGCTACAATTCTTAGATCACGCATCGAATGGAGTTGGGCCCAGTTTTCTAAAATGCATTGAATTGGTGATGGACATTTCAATCCACTGTATACGTGTATCAATGTACTTATACGTGGACGCCTTGTAAAGTGCGCGATTCTTCGTGCGTCTTTACTGTGCCTCGTGTTTAACACTGTGCTTATTAATTTTACCTACTGGTTGCCGAAATACGTATTTAAGATACGATTATTAATTCTGGTAGATAAAGGATTTCATATATTTTTTAAGTTAATAACTTTGTTAATGAAATGTTTTGCTATAAATATGTACTTACAATAATAATAATAATGGTTATGGCCTTAGAGACAAAATCCATATATATGGTAGAGATGTCATGTCCGGTTGAGACGAACATTTTGGGCAAAGAGCGTGAAAAAAGCGTTAAATATCGGGATCTGATTCTGCAAATAAGGCTTTTAGTTATCCGGAATTCACGGTGACCTTTATGCCGCTGATCATCGGTATATTAGACAAAGTAACAAGTTAACTTTTCGAAAACCTAAAAGGAATTGGAATTCCGGTGACGAAGTCGAAAACCATTGTGAGAGAAATGCAGAAGTTCGTGATCTTGGGATCGCTGAGAATCCGGCGGGCTCATAATACTAGCTTCCCAACATCGTAGAGCTAGTAAATCTCGAAGGCTCATCCACAGTTTAGTGGATGCACCCTGGCCTTTCGTATTCGCGAGGTGCGAGGGGGCGCCATTCTTCCACCTGTACACCACCACCAATTGAGATTGTATGAGTATAGTAATTCATTGCTATATTCAAGAATCTGAAGATATTATACTTGTTCATAGCATACCGCCTAATTCTGAGCAAACGCAACGATCCGAATGTATGAATATTTCTCCCGCTTCGAATAAAATTCCCCTGAATGCTGTAGGCGTGTCAACATCAATGTCATATATCATACATACTTACATATTATGGAGCCGCGTAAGAAAAATTATCTGATTACAAAATTACTATTAAAGGACTATAAATTGTTTAGTCCTGTGTTATGGTAATGAGTAAATTGCAATACGTTATTCTACAAAGCGTAATGAAATTATTAATAAGCGGTTAAGAAAATTGCAAATAAGGCATCAAGAGATTTAATAAATTAAATTTTAATAATAAAGGTCACAAAAACTGTTCATAGTAAACTAAATAAACTTCAGAAATAAATAAAAACTAAATTAAATTCTATTAATGTTAAGAAAAATTTACTCTTACAGATAATAAAATAAATTGTTCATAATGAGAAATTAATTATATAATAACGGAAATTCATCCGTTTAAACTCATCACCGTAAAATAATTGATGATGTTTGGAATACAAAATAATACAAATCTGTATAAAAACAAATTTGTATCTGTATATGCATGGACACACAGTACGTATTTACCAGCTTTTGCTTCAACTACCAGACGCATGCGTTTCTGTGTAACCACTTTGTCAATGATAGATTTACGAAGCAAAAGACTGTAGGTACACTTGCGGACAAAACTTACTACATGACCGCAAGTGTACCTACAGTCTTTTGCTTCGTAAATCTATCATTGACAAAGTGGTTACACAGAAACGCATGCGTCTGGTAGTTGAAGCAAAAGCTGGTAAATACGTACTGTGTGTCCATGCATATACAGATACAAATTTGTTTTTATACAGATTTGTATTATTTTGTATCAAAGCTTGATGTGAATTATCGCATCGACATGCAACCTGTTTTTTTGCTGTACTACGCCACCTGGCGACGAGTTAATGGACTCACAGTAATATGCGTATTTTTTCTTCTTTTCCAGTAATAGCTTTGCTATTCGAGAAGAAACACTTTGCACCGGCGTGGTCGGTTTTGTCCGTCAGATGGCATGAGGTTATCTGATGTCTTCGGATAGGACAAAACTTACTACATGACCGCAAGTGTACCTACAGTCTTTTGCTTCGTAAATCTATCATTGACAAAGTGGTTACACAGAAACGCATGCGTCTGGTAGTTGAAGCAAAATCTGGTAAATACGTACTGTGTGTCCATGCATATACAGATACAAATTTGTTTTTATACAGATTTGCATTATTTTGTATCAAAGCTTGATGTGAATTATCGCATCGACATGCAACCTGTTTTTTTGATGTTTGGAATATTTATAATTACGAAAACCATTTAATTTTAGTGTGCGGTTAACGGAAGAGCAACATATGCCTAAATTGTTGGAAATATCGCTAACTGTCAAATTTGAATTTACTTCTATTGCAGCGCATACTAAAATGAACGTATCATTAGGAACTCTGCGATTTGGGAATAATGGTATTAAATTTTGTACAGAACCAAGTAATGTCTATTTTCTTTTCTTATTTTCTTATTTTCACTATTCAAACGCTTAAGAGACTCCGTATAGGGTGACAGTGGTGTCACTAATTTGTGACATTAGTTGTTAAATGGTTGCGCGACAGACTGGTTTGTGATTGGCTAAACGCGTTCAGGGGAATTGTATTCGAAGCGGGAGAAATATTCATACGTTCGGATCGTTGCGTTTGCTCAGAATCAGGCGGTATACACATATAATGTAATACCATCCAAAGGTCTTACAAATAATAAAACTAAAATCAAATAAAAATGTAGGGCGCGTGCCGGAGCTTTTTCTTTACTGAGGGTTCGGCGCTGATACGCGTGAGGACTTCCGAACTGATTGTTCAAATTCTGGGCAGCCATACTGGTCTAAGGTGTAGGGTTGGAGAAGTAAAAAAAAATAATAATAATTTATTCACTCAAAACATACATTTTACGCAATCTATATGTTAGCAAATGGTTTAGTAAATAAGTACATTAAGTCCACAAAGGAACATCCTTATTTGTGGTGAACAAAATTAGAATTATCCTAAAATTTGTAGTTTAATACCGTCTAGCATAATGTTTTATATTTACATATTACTTATAAATTTATAAATTCTTGATTTCCAAAGAAAGTGAGCAACAAGTAAATAAAAATATGGAAAATTCGACAGAGTAAACGGCAGTTTCTGTATTTCTGCCATTTATTATTACTAGAGTCATATGTTATTATCATGAATAGTTAATAGTTAAAAATATTTGGCATCAATATTTATGTTTCCAATTATTATTATTATGGCATCGAATCATCTGGCACTTTCTGAGTCTTCGGCTCTGTTACTCTACTCTACTCTACTCTATAAGCTTGGTGGTAAGCAGTTGATATTGGTATACATAACAGAACGGTATTCACTACAAGTTATATAATGTAATTTATTGTTATTGTTTTTTTTTATTTCCATGATTCTTGAGATTATAGATAATTCTATATCTGGGTGTTTAATCAGCGATTCGAATTTATCCTATTTGTATAAATTTACAGGCTACTCAATGTGTGGAGTACTATTAACCGCTGCATTAATTCGTGATAATTCCAATGATTTGAGATGCTTAGAGGCCGGAGAATGCCGGAAGTAGTTTACCATCCCAATGCACTGTAGCTTTTTTTTTCTGGAAGTTTCACTCGGAAATTGTAAATAGAAGACTTGTTGACTATGAAGTCTTCGGTATCTTGACCTAACACTTCGATAGTAGCTATTAGGTTGTGAACTTCTTCCCGGTTACTGATCTTATATTTATCCAAAGCTGCAGTAACCTTAGGAGTCATTACTGCTTGACGTCTAGAAGTACTAGATGGCACTTAGAGGTAATGCACTGCAACTTAAGGGTCTATTGTGCGTACTAATGTACGACAGTATAATATAAAGTACCTTTAAAACTAAACAACTTAGTATCTATCTACATTAGCAAATGCATAAGTTTGTCACATAAAAGTAATATTTTGCAAAGTTGAGTGACAAATTTAACGATTTCCCTTTTTATGGAATTTCCGATTTTGAAAGGCCAGGGGCATCTGTTCTTCTTACCCAATTGAGTCCAAATTTTACATAGCTCATTTCTGACAGAATGTAATAATGGAAAATTTCCAAAAATAAAAAAAAGGCCATATAAAAACCACTCTAATATATTATAGTGATTCTTATATGGTAAAATTCAATATGTCTATGGTCAACTTTGTTTAGCTAATTAATTCATGGTTTTTTAGTTATCATTTTATTTACATTTTCTTTCATAGTCGTAAAGTACGTTAGTATACATAATAAATTCAGAAAGAGTATTTGTGTTTGCTATACGTCAGTTAGAGTTGGCAGACAATATAGAATTATTTAAATCATTAATTTTAAAATAAATAATTGTATATAACAACATAATTTGAAACATACTTGAGTGGGTAAAACCTCACTAAATTTGTATAATACAAAAGTATTTTTAATAATATAAAAAATATTATTAAAAATGGGGTGTGAGGAACACAATACAAGTTCATTTATGTATTTTTGAATGTATCTTCTCCAAAGACGTAGATACGTATTTCACATTTCTACATGTTCATCGGTACGCCCCTGTTGGAGAAGAGACACATTCAAAACAAACATAACTACGTTACTATCTAGCAGAAACAGCGCTGAATATTCCTTCACGCTCTGTCTGAATAATTTCGGCTAGATAGTAACGTAGTTATGTTTGTTTTGAATGTGTCTTCTTCTCCAACAGGGGCGTACCGACGAACACGTAGAAATGTGAAATACGTATCAACGTCTTTGGAGAAGATACATTCAAAAATACATAAATGAACTTGTATTGTGTTCTTCACACCCCATTTTTAATAATAT
The DNA here is from genome assembly GCA_935421215.2 of Melolontha melolontha. NCBI lineage: Eukaryota > Metazoa > Arthropoda > Insecta > Coleoptera > Scarabaeidae > Melolontha > Melolontha melolontha. The sequence continues at coordinate 17,021,321 of OW285240.1, read as the reverse complement.
TTTTTATATTATTAAAAATACTTTTGTATTATACAAATTTAGTGAGGTTTTACCCACTCAAGTATGTTTCAAATTGTGTTGTCATATACACATTCGGCTCTCGCCGACAAGTAGTGAAGACACGAGAATACAGTTTTTTATAGATACGGTGGTTACCGACTATAAAAAACACGTCTAGTTCGGCTGTTATTATATAGACAGCGCTGAATATTCCTTCACGTTCTGTCTGAATAATTTCGGCTAGATAGTAACGTAGTTATGTTTGTTTTGAATGTGTCTCTTCTCCAACAGGGGCGTACCGACGAACATGTAGAAATGTGAAATACGTATCTACGTCTTTGGAGAAGATACATTCAAAAATACATAAATGAACTTGTATTGTGTTCTTCACACCCCATTTTTAATAATATTTTTTATATTATTAAAAATACTTTTGTATTAAATAATTGTAATTAAAAATGCAAGAATAAATTATACCAAGTAACCTTTAGTCGTTGAAAGTTAATTTTGAAATAAATCATATATGTATTAAATAAATTAACGTCAATATGTATTGGAAAGCATGTAGAAATTATTAAACAGGAAAGGCTTAAAATTTTTAGAAAAATTAATATTTTTTTGACATTGCTGTTGTAATGATTATTGATTGAGAGAATTTTGGTATATAAAAAGTTTGAGAGGTATTTTTATTAAAAGATTTAAAATTTGGAAATATTTTAATATAATTAAAATAAAATTGAGAAAAACATTTATATTTATGGTTGAAAATGTATTTATATATATATATATATATATATATATATATATATATACAGTGTGTTTCACTTTTCATGGGTACACCTAAATAACTTTTTTTATTTTGAAAGGAATCAATATAAAATTTTTATCAGTTATGTAGGCCATGACGATGCACCTTTTTGTATGAATAGAGTTTTTGTAAAGTAAATATCTAGCCAACTATAATTAAAATAAAAAGTAGTGTTTCTAGTAATATCATACTAGCGATTAAGATAGAGCAAAAAAGTATTAGGAAAAATTTTTACAAATCATTCGAGAACCTCTAATACCAAATTTAGTTGAAAATTTTTCATTTTTAAATTCTTCTACATTTTTATGCTATCTGTAGATAATAGTTTGTTATTGCAATAATAAGAGTGCCATGAAGCAAAAAAATAATTTGTCAGCTTAAACGTTAATTCACAACAGTTTACTTCAGTTGTAACTATCGATAGACATTTACTATTGCTCAAAAAGTAGAAATTATTCGAATTGTTGGTGATAATGTGCGTTCTAGAGAGGCTGCTAAAGACTTTTAACGCGAGACATCCTGAACGTCCACCCGTCCGTCATCGAACTGTTGCATACATGAATAACATTTTCAACACTACTGGAAATGTTGGTAACCACGTCAACAAGAATTGAACAATCGAGAACACCATTTCGATGCAGTAATATTAGCAGCGTATCGTAATAATCCTCACCCGAGTTTACGAGATATGGCTAGCAGCCTCTCGGGTAGAACGTACATTATCACCAACAATTTTAATAATTTCTACTTTTTGAGCAATACTTAAATGTCTATGGGCAATTGCTCAGCAAAGTTCAATAGTTACAACTGAAATAAACTGTTTAGTAAATTGACGTTTGAACTGACAAATTATTTTCTTTCTTCATGGCACTCTTATTATTGCAATAAGAAACTATTATCTACATATAGCATAAAAATGTAGAAGAATCTAAAAATGAAAAATTTTCAGAGAAATTTGGAATTAGGGGTTCTTGAGTGATTTGTAAGAACTTTTTCTAATACTTTTTTGCTCTATCTTAATCGCTAACATGACTTTACTTGAAACAGTACTTTTTATTTTAATTATAATTGGCTAGATATTGACTTTATAGAAACTCTATTCACACAAAAAGGTGCATAGTCGTGGCCTACACGACTGCTAAAAATTTTATATTAAATGCTTTCAAAATAAACAAGTTATTTAGGTGTCCCCATGAAAAGTGAAACACACTGTATATATATATATATATATATATATATATATATATATATATATATATAAATAAGTAAATATTTCATTAACGGGTGAGCGGTCTGTCAAGTAAAAATAAAACTCCTTTATTCCACTCTATATTTCATAACGCATTGGTTACTTCATCAGGATTGTATTTCAGAGTTAAAATTAAGCAAATAACGGCACTAAACATGTTAAAATTCGTCAACTTTAAAACATCAAATAATATGTTGTTAGTTTGTCGTCAACCTCTTAAAAACAAATATGAACAAATCATATTTGTTTTCTTATTAAACATGCCTCTATTTGAAAAATTTGTTTCGTCACCCCATAAAATACACTGTGCTCCATTCAAATTTTCATCACAAAAACTAACAAGCCAATGACAGAAAGCTAATCTTCTGGCGGAATTTCCTGGCTGTAATGTTTGAGAGATTCTGAACTTAAATGGGATATACTTATGCGTTTTCAAAATTCTTTGAACTGATGAATAACTTAATGCCAATTCCTTAGTAGCATCCCTAATGGAAAATTCGCGATGGGCTTCAAAATATGCTAACACTGTAATTTCTACTTCTTCGTTGACGACGATATTTATCTTTGTTCTTTTCTTTCTAAATAAGCAATCATGCAGTCTAAACTGATTGTAAAGTTTTCGAAAGTAACGTCGATCTGGCTGCTGTCGTAAAGGATAGTGTTTAGCATAATATTTGCTAGTCCTTATTGAATTTTTACGACATAAAATGTATGCTACCAACATATTGCATTTATCCAAATGAGGAAATACCATAGTGAAATATTGTCAAACACTAAGCAACGAAAGTAAAACCAAAATGTTTAGAAAAATAAATAGAGAACTAAGAAACATAACACAAAATTTAAAAAAAAAATATTTATATTCAGTACGTTATTGACATTTACAAAGGGAATACTACTTGTTCTATTTAAAGTGAAAGAAGCCTACTACTGATTTTACAGAATGAAAGAGTATCTTTGACATCAACTAAATTCCACCGTAAATACTTTATTATTGGTTTTAAGAAAATAGTGTGTTGAAACTTTTATATTACAAAGAACATTATCATTCAGAATTTTAAAAAATATACAGGCTGTTCCATTTAAAAAAATTATAAATTTCAAAATTTCTCGAAAATGCGTCATTCAATTTTTTTTCATGAACTGCATGCTAATCAATGTTAAAAACACTAATACTTTGCTAATTTAACCTACTTTCTAGAATCAATAATAACAGAGATAGCAATAGTGCGCACTTAATTTGAATCAGCCTGTATATATATATATATATATATATATATATATACGAGTATATATATATATATATATATACGAGTATATATATGTATTACATAGTATTAGATGGAATTTCTCATTTTCTTGGCGGTAATTGTAATACGAGATAAAATCAATCTTTCTTGGGAGTAGCGGCCGGGTAATTCAAACAGTTTTTATTTAGTTTAGAGAGTTTTATTTAGAAATACATAGCAAATTCGCAGCAATATATTAACACTAAAAAAATTAAATTTTTTGAAAAGGATACTATATATATTATATCGAAACTTCAAATTAAATAATGTTTTAATTACCCGGCCGCTACTCCCAAAAAATATTAACTTTATCTCGATGATTTAGATATTCGGCGATTGAAGGTCTGTTTTACATTAATATGTATATATTTAAAATAAGCTATTACATATTTCGGTAAGTATTACCTTTATCAAAGAATTATAATCGCCGAATATCTAAATCAACTATATTGTACAAAGGTCAAGAAATAATTATCTATATATATATATATATATATATATATATATATATATATATATATATAAATATAATAACTTCGTGACCTTGGTATGATATGGTAAACCTATGGTCTGCCCGTTGGGCAGTCAGGTGCCATTCCGCCTTTCCAGCAAGAGTGAGGAACCATGCTACGCGGCGGTATCTCGTCGCCGCGCAATGCACACACCACTAGGACCGGTCCTGGGCGACAACCTGGCTAGGCTGCCGTTAACAGCACACACACGTTCGACGTGTGTGCTATGCCCCCGCTTCGGCGGAAAACGTTAAGATGGCATAAGTGTGACCATCGTCGACCGAGGTAGCCACTAAGAGTGTTCCCTTAGTTGCGATGAGCAACCCCGTACAGGGTGCGCTTCGCCTGTCTGCGCCTTGCCTCGTTGGGGCGGGGGTCAGACCGTCGAAGTACTGCACGGAATTGTAAAGAAGTTGTCGGGAAAGGGTTGGCGGCCCTACGCAACGGCTAGTTATCCGACCTCTCTAAATTCATGCGACCGATCACTAAACACACGCACGAACGCACCGACATACAAAACCCTACACTTACGCTCTCACACAAAACCACACACCCATAGAGAGACGCAAGCTGCCAGCAGCAACCAACACACAAGTTCATACCCAGAAGGAGACACAAATTGCTAGCAGCGAACAACACATATTTTCACACCTTGTTATCTATTTTTTGGAATACTAAGGCATGATTTATTATTATTACTAGAATGTATCTTTGAATAATTTAAACCATAGCAACTTAATTACTTGACATTTATATCCTGTCATTCATATTTTGTATTCTCTTGAAAAAGGCGTATATAGCCGAAACATGTAGAGTTTTTTAAATACATATATTTTGAAGTAATATACAGACCTTTAATCGCCTACTGATTAGGTTTACTATATATATATATATATATATATATATATATATATATATATGTTACTCTTGATGTTCTCGCGCACGTATGATGAAGGTGTAGTTTCTCGGGTTCTTGGCCGCGTGTGAGTTTTGTGAGGAGCTAGTCGGTCAGACCGACTAGCTCCTGAAGATGACGAGTGCGATATCGTTGAAACGTAGAGTAAATAGTCCTTTTCAGGACAAAACTCACACGCGGCCAAGAACCCGAGAAAATACACCTTCACATATATATATATATATATATATATATATATATATATATATATAAGGTAAACTTAATAAGTCGGCGATTAAAGGTCTGGTTCATTACTTCAAAGTATATATATTTAAAACAGCCCTACATGTTTCGGCAATGATGCCTTTGTCAAGGGAATAAAAATATATAATTTATATTTTTTATTCCCTTGACAAAGGCATCATTGCCGAAACATGTAGGGATTGTAGGGTTGTTTTAAAAATATATACTTTGAAGTAATGAACCAGACCTTTAATCGCCGACTTATTAAGTTTACCTTATCATAACAAGGTCACGAAAATATTATATTTATATATATATATATATATGATTATTGCTATCGCTACGTACTATTCATAATTTGTATCAAGTACACTTTTCATCCTTTTCCGTGAATGGCCTTTATAACGAACACCAATTTGTATAACACTACTCCTTACTTGATGAAATTTCAATAACATCTTAAACAAAAGACGTAATTAGAATTTTGCTAATTTATTTACCTAACAATTGCCTTGTCACTACAATGGCCTTATCAGATATTTAGTCCATCTAGATAGATACATAATCGATAGCAATTGTTATATTGTATAAATAAATTAGTTTAAAAGCAACAGCTTAATTGTTTGGTATTAAATTGTTTTAAGTGTAATGAAAGTGCAAAGAGAGATAGAGGAGATGATTTGTAAAAAAAATCTCTCATCATGTCGTGATTTCTATTATCAATATTAACTTACGAAGCAAATATAATACAAAACGACACCGTAATTGTACACATACGTTTCGCTAAAATCAAGATTGTTAAAATTTCTTAAAGTCATAGTAATTAAGAAAAGAGACCACCTAAAAAAACATCGAATTCAAACAAATGCTAATAATGATTAGTTGCAATGTGTTTTTATCTCCATTGTAAATACATAACTTGTTCAAATCAAGCCGTTTTTAAAGTCATTATAAATATGATATGACTTTTTGATAAATGGCTTTAAAAACGTCCTTGAAAATAGAGTTTCAACTAACTCCCAAGATTCCGTTCAATTGTTATTAGTGTTATTACAGATGAGTGAAAGTCATTCAAAATCTTCTAAATCATTGTCTAGGGAAGAAATGGTAACACAAGCTATCCTTCATGTTCTTTACTATAGGTTTTGAGAATTCTGAAAGTAATCCAAGGTGTATTAGTCGTTACAACAAATAGCTCACCTAAAGAAGCATTGTTTGAAATTAAATATATAAATCAAGTTATCAACGGTAAATATCACATTTTATTTATTTTAGTGTTACATTGAAGTTCGTGATGAAGGAACGAACTTTTATCTGTTTCTGTATTTGTTACAAACATAAACTTTTATGGTAGGATAGGGTTTATTAGAAAACAATTTACTATATTTTTCTTTTATTTTCATTACTTCATCTTTTTTGGTGTGATTTTTTTCTTGATATGATTTGAAAAATATTTTTCCGTGACTTTTTCCTGTTCTTCTGTCCACTGTATTAAAGAACGCTTTCTATTCTTCTCTTTGTTTATCACACGACGCTAGTAGTACATGTTTACGCATAGAGTACGTTTAGTATTATAGAGGATTAGTTAAAAGTATGGAGACGGCGATTTATTGTCGTTAATATTCATTTTAGGGATTTATGTTCAACATAAAAGTTTGTTAGGATATTTTGATCTACATTTGAGAATATTTGATTTTTTTTCTTCAATTGTTTTTTAGTTACGCCTGTCCGCGCATTTTTTTAAAATGGGAACTAGTAAATTTTACTCTACCATTCGATAGAGTATTTTTTTCTACAAAAAGGTTTTGTTTAAGTATGACAATACGTTAAGCACGTATAAAGCGTTTGTACAATATGAAACAAACATGTAAATAATTTACATATTTGTAACTATGCACATGGACAATACACCTCGTATTTTCAGCATTTACTTCTGCTTAATACATATGTTTCTGCCATCTGCATATGTATTAAGCAGAAGTAAATGCTGAAAATACGAGGTGTATTGTCCATGTGCATAGTTACAGTGCATAGTTACAGTTTCATATTGTACAAACGCTTTATACGTGCTTAACGTATTGTCATACTTAAACAAAACCTTTTTGTATATTTACCGCCATCTGGCTGGTTGTTAATGGACTACATCTACATACGTATTTTATCGTTTCCCGTAGCAGCTTAGCTGTTCGAACGATAGGTAGCCCTCCAGACAAAGTCTCTTTCGCCCGTAAGATGTCAATTATTAAATAGTTGTCTTCTTATAGGACGGAACTTGCTTGATCTATGCGGGCTATTTCAGTAAATTTAAATACAGATACAAACCAGTTGTTTATAACGGGTTTGTATTAATTTCTATACATTGCTTCACTAGCTTAACTGAGGACGCCTAGATGGCAGAAACATATGTATTAAGCAGAAGTAAATGCTGAAAATACGAGGTGTATTGTCCATGTGCATAGTTACATATATGTAAATTATTTACATGTTTGTTTCATATTGTATTTTTTTCTGTTTACAAAAATATTTTTTTTCTTTAAATTCATTTTAATAACTTTTTTATAAGAAAAAGCCGGTTCATGTGTTTAACAGATGTTCGGTACATAGTAGATAGACAGAAGCGTAGCGATAAACAAACTTGAGCGACATAATTTTATCAGTGGTTATTGTGTACGTCAAATCTTTGACAGAAATAATTCATTTGTGCAATTTGTTGCTGTAAATATTAACAATGGCGAGTTTAAGTGAACATGAACGAATTGAAATACTTATGATGTTGGGTTATGGAGATAGACGCAGAAGTTTAGAAGACGTTAGTAATTTATTTAATGATACGCATCCAAGTAGAAATCCAATTTCTAAATCCGCTGTTGGTAAAACTTTAAGACGCTTTGAACAAACGGGTAGCGTTAAAGATTTGCCAAGGAGTGGTAGACCTAGAACAGCAAAAAGCGATGATAACAAACTGGATATTTTATTGGCTGTATCTGAATATCCCCATTTATCAACCAATCAATTAGCCGCCAATTTCAATATTTCACAGTCATCGATCGTGTCATTTTTAAAAAGTGAAAAGTATAAACCTTATAAGGTACACCTTGTACACGAGTTAACGGAAGATGATTTTGATAGGACATTACAATTTTCTGAAGAAATGTTAAATATTTGCAATAATAATGAAAATTTTGTCAACAATATTCTTTTCTCTGACGAAGCTACTTTTTGCCTTACCGGTGAAGTAAACAGACATAACTGCAGATACTGGTCATCGTAAAATCCCTCTTGGTTATTGGAGCAACATACGCAGTACCCCCAAAAGGTTAATGTTTGGGTTGGCATTCTAGACGGTCATATTATCGGTCCCTTTTCCATCAATGGCAATTTAACTTCGGCTCTGTATTTGAGCTGCTAGTGCTACGCTCTATCCTCATGAAAACAATGAACACCTGCCCAATGACAGTATCTGGTTCCAGCAAGATGGCGCCCCACCACATTATGGTGAAAATCTTCGTCAATATCTGGACAACGTTTTTCCCCACAGATGGATTCGAAGACGAGGAACCATTGATTGGCCAGCTCGTTCGCCAGATTTAAGTCCTTTAGAATTTTTTTCTTTGGGGATACGTAAAAAACAATGTTTACAAAAATAAGCCCGATAACGTCGAAGATTTACAAATCCCAATTACCAGAACGATACAAGAAATTCCCCGAGATTTTTTACAGAACTCTGTTCGGGGTTTTGTAAATCGATTGGGTCATTGTCAAATTACTAATGAACGACAATTTGCACACTTACTTTAATTTACTTTGTTATTAATTTGTTTTTTTTTCTTGTAAAAAAGTTATTAAAATGAATTAAAAAAAAACAAAAATATTTTTGTAAACAGAAAAAAAACAAACTTTTATATCGAACATAAATCCCTAAAATGAATATTAACGACAATAAATTGCCGTCTCCATACTTTTAACTAACCCTGTATGTATTATTATGAAATGCACCCACATTACTACCCGTAAATAAGTGAAGACTTGTATACATACACAGAGGAAATCATTTTATGTGTGGGCTGTAAATGCAACAACTTGCTATGGTTATGATACGTGGTTTAAAAAAAATATCCAAGAATTAATTAATGCTATGGATTAAAAAAAAAAAAATAATTAAAATAAAATATTTTGTGACATGACTGTATAATAAATGTATATGATACATTTTGCGAGCGGTAACTAGAGTGAAAAACTGGTTATCCGGTGTCGCTTTGATGTGAAAGTCGAGGTCAATCTGGGGGACGAATTCTAGCCATTGAACAAAGAGGTGCTTGCTTCGTGAAATATATTTTATATATTTAATTAGTTCGAGATTTAATTGATTGCAAGTGATTTATAGTTGATATTTAGAGATACAAATTCCCGATTTTTATAGATATTAAATTCCCGATACTTTGATGTTTAGTTTAATTATGCACCTTTTCGTGAGAGTCTCCATATTAATCTTGTAAGTAGAATTAAAATTTTATGACGTCATAATTATTAGAATTATAGTTCTATTGTATTAAAACAAGTAGATAAGAGATTTAAATTTTAAGCATATAGATAATACAGTTTAGTATTGAAAATTCTTTGTTAAAATTATAAATGAAAAGTTTGTCCGATTGGAGTCAGGGTTTTTTGTGCATGGCAAGGCACATGCGTAGTTTTTGTTCGCGGTTCAGAATCTGAGTATACAGTGTGGTTTTCTGGGGAGAATTTAATGTTAAACTTGATTATTTTAGATAAGTTTGATCGGAGTCATTAAGGAGGAGGTTTTCCATTCATTTAGCGGTCAATTGTCAATGAATGTTTTTTACCTTCAGTATCTTTGTTATATGATACAGTATCTTTATACTTTGTGAAGATATATTTTTTATTTTTTTTAATTTTTGTATTAATATATAAAATATTTATTTTAATTTTAACCTGTGTTTGCTTTATTTACTCATTCCAATATTGCTAATTAATTAATACCCATATAAAAGAATATATTTAAAAGAAACCTAAAGAGAGATTAGTTCAAATTTAACTTATATAAAATAGATAAATAAAAATTTTTGTGTACAAGTGTACTGGCGCTCAACTCATATTTTAGACACGTTTTTCCTAGGTGGAACCCGAGAAGTTAGAGGTCTCAGATTTGACAATTCACCGGCTGAGAAAACCTAATTGGGAAAACTAGTTGTGGATGGTGGTGTAATAAATTATCAACCCACTATTCATAGCATATTTTTGGCAAGGCCAACGTGGGGCGAAAAGAAGCAGTATTGGTAGTGAGTAAGGAACAGAGCACGAAGATGGAAGAAAAAATGACATCAGGAGGAGAATGGAAGGAGCCAAGAAAAGAAACCGGAAGCGAGGAATTTTTGGATGAAGCAAGGGCAAGATTAGGTCAAGCAAACACCATATATGAAGAGGGGCACGACAGGGTAAACAGAGATATGATGATGGACATATTAATAACATATTGGACATATATGGACATATTATGCAGGAAAGGATGGAGATAATGATAGAAAGAGAGAAAAGAATGGAAGAAAGGATGGAGGGAATGATGGAAAGAGAAAAAAGAATGGAAGAAAAGATGGATGCGATGATGGTAAGATAAAAAGAAATGGAGGTAGGCATTGTAAACAAAATAATGGCGTTTAATAATGCGAGCCAAGATGAAGATTTAACAAGGGGTATGGACTCGATGCAATTGTCTCCAGGACAACAAGTAGAAGAAAATATAACGCACTTAAACAGTAAATTATCAGAGGAAATAGAAAGAAGAGAATTCTCCGAACAAAGAATGGGTTACCTGGAAGAAAAATTAGAAAAGAAAATAGAAGAAGTAAGACGAGAGAAGAATCAAGTAAATATGCCCACATATATCCCTGTATCAGTACCAAATGAAATGTTACCAAAATTTTATGTAATTTCAACAACGAATCCCATGAATTTTCTAAAAATGATAAAAGCCAACTTGGAAGGTGTGCCAGGGGACGAGAAAAAATTGAAAATGATTGGAAACTGCTTGAAATATGATGCTTTGGTTTGGTGGGACATGGTGTCTGATGAGGTGACGACCATGGACCAATTTGAAGCCAGATTCACCAATCAATTCTGGGGACAAAACAAGCAGACAAGGGTAAGACAAGAATTACTATATGGTAAATATAGAGTTGGTAATAACGAAACAAGAGAGGCCTATGTCATGAAGAGGTACCCCATATTAAAATATTTGACTCCAAAGATAAATGAATTTGATTTGGTTTCACAATTAGTTCGACATTTTGATTTTGAAGTCAACCAGGCAGTAGCTATGCATAACATCACTGATATGCAACAGTTTCTTGAGTTATTAAAAAGCGTAGATGATGCAGAGCGTGGCAGTAGATATAATAATAGTTATTCAGAAAATAATATTTAGAGAAATAAACAACGAAATCAATATTCGAGAGTTAACTTGCACAACATGCCTCTGAGATCTGAAAGACCTATGTTCGATAATCATATTCAAATAAATAGAAATAAAATTGTTTCCCCAAACAGAGAAATAAATGGTTCAGATAGAGATAATAGAAAAGATAGAGTAATAAATCAAAATAAATATACAGGTACGAGATGTAAAGATACAAGGCCTAATTTTAATGTAGAATCAGTAAAAGCAGACCTAAAGAACCAATCAGAACTTGCTTGTAGTAAGGATTTTTGTTAGGGCCAACCAAAAAGAATGAAAGTTATGTCAGATAGCGCGATTAATACTAGTTTGCCACATATTAAGGTTAAGATAGGAAAAAGGGAATGTTATTGGTTAATTGATTCGGGTAGTGAAGCGTCATTTTTAGATGAAAAAGTCGTTGAAGAGTTAATAAAGAATAGGGAAGGGAAATTTGTACCTACGAGAAAAATTACAATTGTATCAGCTACTAAAAAGATAATTGATGTAGTTAATAAAATTTATGTTATGGAGTTTGAAGTAGAGAACCATAAATTTATTTACTTGTTTACTTGTCTTGTTTATTTACCACTTTTCGAAAATTAACTAGTTTACTAACCTCTTTTGATTTTTTTTCCCTAACAAAATTTCGTATAACTATTCACTATAACACAGAGCAGGTAGTATATATATATATATTGTATAGTATAAGTTATTTGTTTTCTCTAGTTCTTCTGTACCAATTAAGAAGGACTGGCCGGCACAATTTTCATCTAAAATTCCAATCAATAAGCAATATAGCGTTCACAGCTGTATGTGTAAACTACGAAAGAAATATAATTTTCACCTATTGTTTCTTTAATTTTTATCAAAGCTTCCTCAAACAATAGACTATTATAGTTTTTTGTTGTAGTTGAGCGACTAGGGACTGACAGTTTCGTATATTTCTCAAAACATTTTTAAACGTTAAATTATCCAACATACATTGAAAGTCGAATGTGTGCACTTAGAAAGGGGTTGCACAAGTCATAATGGAACTATTCGGTTCTATATTTTTACTTGTTGAAGTAAACGATTGATTCAGAGTAGTTTGTAGTGCATTTTTAAATATTGTGCGTTTTATGCAAATCAGTTCCTATATGTTGAGTTAATTGAAATTTTTCGTCGCATCGAATCTATAATAATTAGTTGCAGGTATTAAAATAAGAAATTAAACTTAAACAAATATAAACTTACAATTTTACTGCAATACTTACAAAATTCAGGATAATCTTTTATCCTGATCGACACATGTGAATATGATTTTGAAATATCAAAAATAATAAGGCAAAATTACGTGTACATATACTTTCAAGAACTAACTAAACACAACTGGCGATACGACTGACCTATAGGTGAACCTCATTGCTTGAAGATTCACTGGATCTTCCCCGACTTATTAAGTCGGGGAAGTCTGGGATTTCCCGCTGTACGAAAATGCTCAGGTGGACTGTTGTAATATATCATGAATAGATGGTTTTCTATATTTTTTACGGTGCCCTTTAGAAATAAATAATAAAATATGAACAGATTGTTGCGTGTACAAAATCATTTTGCTACCCTTTGTTAATTTTTGAACGTGTAATTACTTTATTTGTTTACTTTAAACCTTCGTAGCCTTTTCAAACTTTATCCTTCCGCTAATTTATATTTTATTTGGCATATTCCCTAATTATCGAACCATTTAGGCTTCTTCAAATTTCGTTATTATTTTAAAAGTTTCTTATGTTCTAATATTTTGGAGGAACGTATATCCTTTATATTCCGTTGTAATTTTCCCGCCTTCTCTGTGCAGGCATCTTTTTGTGTAAATTTTATGCGAACTCGTGTTTTTTTTATCTTTGCCTTATGCGAGTTTCGTTATTTTAAAACGTTGATTACTTATTGAACGAGTTATTATTTTAATTTTGGAATTTTGGTAATGCTTTCAGGGCGATTTATTTGATGGTTTAACCTTTATTTTAAGTTTTATTTAGGAATTTTTCTGTCATTGGCTTTGTACGCCATCTATGCGGCATATAGGGTTACTTCCGTTTTAGTTTGCTTTGCATTTTTCTGTAATTAATTTTGATTAATTATCTTTTTCTTGGTTGCGTTTTTACTTCCGAATTTCAGGTTATTAGCTTCTGTATTCACACCATGTTGTCCTCTGGGCTTATTGTTTACTATTTCGTTAATTTTAACATTTTCCGTTGGAATTAGTTTTTGTAACTATGACGCAGTTACCTTCTCCTATAAATATCGTGCAGCCGAAAGTAAGGCTCGATCTTTATCGTGTAAGCCTTGAAGTACGCAGAAGTTCGTAACCTAAGTCAAGTTTTGTTCTTTTTACCCAGTTTTAAATTTTCTGCATAGGCAGGATTCGTGCATCCTTGACTTACGGGCATTAATTAATCATTTGTGTAAGTTTTACTCGACCTCGTGCTTCAGGTGAGTTTTAAACTTGGAGACGGCTGTAATCTTTTTCCCACAGCTACGTACTCCGTTTTCTTTTGACTTCCGTTTATTCGTTCCGTTTATTCGATTTCTTTTTCCATAATTTAGGGCTGTAGTTTACGGCTGAAGGAGAAGTTTGCTTAGTAACTTTTGCAGGGGAAATTCCAGACGCAGACCGCATTCCAGCAGTTAAGATTTCCACATCCACGTTTTTCCGGGACTCCGGTGACCACGTGTTGGAGGACACTCCTTTTGTGATCTCAAGGTAGTGTGGTACATTTTTATTTGCCGCAAAATCCAGATTAACGACGGAAATTCCATAATTCTGGTTTCAATAGTTTAATCTTATATATATAAAAATAAGTTTGTGCGTAACCACGTGCTGCATGGTGCGAGTCGCCATTTTGTCGCAAACAGGAGAAAAACCACTTTCAATTAAAATTTTATACCTAATACCTTTGTAAATCTATATAATTTAAATGTCTTAATCTTGATTAGTTATTTGCTTACGTTATTGTAATTAATATTTTCTTATAATCAATCCAAGAGGCTTAAACGCTTCTAATATTTAATTTTGAAACTAGCTGTTACTTTAACTCATACTTGGGTAACGTATTATTGTTTTCATTAAGTTTACTCTTGATTAAATTAATTTTAATTCTGTCAGAGAACCTTTGTCTCTAATGTCATTTAGATAATTCTAAACACCGTCTAGTTTTTTTAAGACGTTACTCAACTGGAATTTTTTTTTTTTAAGTATATACAGACTCCGCCTGAATAGTTTGATTCACTTTATTTGTGATGTCCTTTGTATAAAATTACGACACTTTAGCTTAACTTTACCTTTTATTATTTCTGAAGATTTTATACTGGGTGACGCGTATGTAATGTAAAGAACGTCAAAGCTTTGATGATCTACTAACGCTAGATCCAATTCTTAACATACTTTGTTTACTTTAGTGTTTTAGTGAATATCTCAACTATTTCAGTACTTTTCTATATTTCATATATTTACTTTTCTTTAATTATAATATGCGCTAGTTTTTGTCTGAAACTATTTGTAGATAAACTTTTGGACTGATCAATAAATTTATTTGTTACTGTTTTATCCGAATTTGTGTTTGTTTGCCTTAAGACCCTAACGAGCAAAAGTGTTTGAGTAGTTACTGGGAAGCTGAACACCCCTTGTAGTGTTTTAAGCCCTTAAGGCCGAGGGTGTTCTACGTTAGCCTATTACTTGCCAGACCAAACGTAGTGGTGCCCAATATAAGAACTATGCGTTGTGTTGGCCCACGACGCCTCCGCTTTATATCATACTGAGCTAGTCGGCAAGATATTCGAAGGGCCTTTGAGACCAGGGGCGGAATTAGGACTCGTCCTAATTCCAACTGGGGTTTTGCTGCCTACACGTTTTTAGGGGTAGCAAGATATGCAATTTTATAAGGAATATGGTCAAAGAAGTATTTATATGCAAGATATACAAAATAATAGTAATCGCAAAAGCTTCCTTTTAAAGTGATCCGTATAGATCTGCGAGAATTTTGGTAAACATATCATAAATAAAAAATATGCATTTTCGTATAATCCCAGCTTTAGTAATAACAATTTACGAAATCTTGGGAGTTAGGTGAAACTCTATTTTCAAGGATATTTGTGAAAAACACATTATATCATAATCATAATGAATTTAAAAACGGCTTGATTTGAACAAGTTGTGTATTTACAATGGAGATAAGAACACATTGTCAACCCACCATTATTATCATTTGTGTTAATTCGATGTTTTTTAGGTGGCCTCTTGATTAATCATAACTTTAAAAATATATAGCAATCTTCTTAATTTTAGCGAAACGCATGTTTAGAATGACGGTGTCGTTTCATACTAAATTTGCTTAGTAAGTTGATATTGATAATAGAAGTCACCACATGACGAGAGGATTTTTTTACGAATCATCTCCTTTATCGCTCTTTGCACTTTCATTGCACTTAAAACAACTTAATTCCAAAAATTTTGCTACGGTTTTTAAACTAATTTATTTATACAATATAAAAATTATTATCGATGATGTATACGAAATATCCGATAAAGCCATTGTAGTGACAAGACAATTGTTGGGTAAATAAATTAGCGAAATTCTAATTACGTGTTCATGTTTAACCTTCCGTTAGGCGCGCTGATGTTTGCAACGTTAGTAGTCGCGATGGGACTGATAAACCCATGGTGTTGGTTTTGTATTTCTTCACTTATCTGTTTACCTTATGTATAGGAGATCCATTATATATAACATTTTAACATTAAGTGAACATACTACTTAACTTTTATTAGAAAGAAAATAATATTTTATTACAATATACAATATAAGAGAACATTATACAGAATCCATTATTATATTTTCTGCGGTATTACAAATTAAGCAATTTTCACAAACTGTTTTCACATGTTGATTCAAACATAGGTACACGTGACATTTTTCACATGTAAACTTGGTACGACAGTCTTTTTTAGAGGCTTGGTAGCAAGGCTGAGATCGTTTCCTTTTTGAGCTGGTAGGAACAGAAGCAGTTTTAACGTTATTAGTAACTACTTGCGGTTTATACTTCTTCAACATACTTTTCAGATCATCCGGTAGACTTGTTATTAGCGACCTTCTTTGTAGCTGCCCGGATAATAAAGTCAGAGACAATTTTTTCAAATATGCCCGCCTATCTGAGTTTTGATTACCATTCGCGAGAAAAATGACTCTTGAGTTTATTCCAGCTGTATTCAAAAGATGGTAAAAGATTACCATAGGCCATCTTCTCGTCGCTCTAGCCACATTATAACTAGCGCATAGCTTATCCACCACATCTACCCCAGACTTGGTATCATTATAATGAAGTATTATTTCCGGCTTTTTATGTATGTTATTAGACACTTCATTGGATGATACATGAAGACTTGATAATAGAACAACTGTCTTTCCTGCTTTTGGAACATATGATACAATTGTTTCATTTTTTGAAAAACCAAAAACACTATCATATTGCTCACGACCTTTCGCTGTTACAGAGTTCGAGGGAATTTCCCGTCTGTTCTTTCTTATTGTTCCTACGTATGATAGTTTCTTGTTTTCTAACTCTTGCACTAGACTCAAGTTAGTGAACCAATTGTCCATAAATTGGTTCAGCCAACCTAAGAACAACAGACTCAGAAGAATTGTTTTGACGGTATGGACCCTCGGGCTGCTGTCCGCAGTATAATTCCATGTTTTAAGTATAAAACAACTTCGCATCAGATAGGCAAAAAATCTTCAAGCCATATTTGGTAGGCTTGGACGGACTGCCGAAAGCCGCAGCGGCCTCGAAAAGCTGGTAACTGTTCATCAACTGTTACATTTTGACCAAGAGATAATTGTAGCTGACAATTACGGATAAACATTGTGAACATCTGCCTAACAGCTGCCAGTTTGTCAGACTTTCTGCGATCTTCTCTTGAAGCCCTCTCGTCAAAACGTATATATCTGATTAAAAATCTAAACCGTTTTTCAGACATCGCCATTCTAGACATGTTGATACCAAGGTCATCAGTTGCCCACATATCATGAAGGTTTTGGCGCCCACCACGAAAAACACCTGCCAGATATAGCAAACCAAAGCATGCTTTCATTTCTGTAATATCTGTGAGTCGGCTATCTCTTTCTCGGTGAAATTTATCTTTCACAATTTGTATATAATTGTTAGTATTTGTAACTATCAAATCTAAAATATCGTCACTAAAGAAGAGTTTCCAGCATTCAATTTCGGTTTTAGCTTCTCTTGCCGCCTGTGTTACACCCGGTAACACTCTCATAATATTCTGAGGACGACTATGTGTCTTTTTCCAAGGCTGCTTTCTCCATTGTGTTCCATTTTTCCCTGAAAACAAAAATAGGTCTAATAATAACGCTTCTTTTCTAGCGTGTAGCTGCTCACCATAAAAGAAATGTGTATTATCTAGTTCTAGATTCTCTTCATTTTCACTGTCCTCTACCTCATGATCGGTATCTGACATGACATCTCGCATTTCAACACAATCCTCTGTTTCTGAATCGTCACTTTCGTTGAAATCCTCTTCACCAAAGTCGTCATCATCGTAAAGTAGCCGATGTATTTCTTCTATATCGTTCGGATTTTCGAGATCAAATATGTTCTTGTTCATTCTAATTATTATAAAATTAACAAATGGTTATGATTATAGAGTTAATAAATAACGTTAGTAAATGCGCAAGCATAAACATAACCCTTCAATTAGCAAATGAGGCACGCTTATTGAATGGCAAAAAAAACCACATACCAGGTCGCAGTGAGTCTACTGGCCCCAATTGATGATCTATACACAATTAGCTATCAAAAACACTAACATCGATTGATGAAATCGAAATATTCGTGCAGATTCAGATAGGTTATAACGTACTGTTAGATGTCACAACACGATATACACGTGGCTCCATCTATTAGGAAGTAGTTCGCTTTTCTATAAATGATGGGATTATCAGACCCATGCGCGACTAACGGAAGGTTAAGATGTTATTGAAGTTTCATCAAGTAAGTGTTATAAAAATTGTTGTTTTTATAAAGTTATTCACGCAAAAAAAGAACGAGAAGTGTATACTATGAAGAGAAAGTAACGATAGTAATAATCATATGTAGAGTAAAATTACTTTCGGATGAGACTGAAGATGCGCGAGCGATGACGTTACAAAAATACTGAATACCTTAAAAACATTGAGCAGTCTTGACAATATAGGCGGCAGTTTTAAATTTAAATAATATTTAGTTATATTAAACCATAATAATTATGTTTTGTTGTCGATTTTAAATAAACTTATTACTTCGCGAAGAATAAAATAATTATTAAATCAATAGGTAGGGGAGAGTGTTGTACCTGTGATCAGTTTTCAATCTATATTTCATAAAATTTTTATACATAGCTTCATGAGTAGCACTGCAGCATACAACAAAAGATACAACCTTTATCTATAATTCACGACGTATTGGTTGGTGTATTCATTTAGTTAACCTTTGAAAACATTTTTGAAATTTTTTTGACAGGGTGGACAAAGGTACAACACACTGTGGTACCTTTGTCTACATTATTTTGTACCTCTGGACAGAGACAGAATTATCATATAATTAAGAGTGAGCAAACATGAAATCATTCAAATGTACTTTATTACATTTTGTATAATTACTGCATATGGTATGTATCAAATTTAACACAAAAGTACATCATGTTCTGTTGGCGTTGTGAAGTTCCAGCCATAATTGGTGATGTTTTCTCAAGATGTCGCCTTCTAAAATACACGAGAGTTCTTCTGCCGAATAGACATACTTGTTTGATCCAGTAATCCTTTTGAGAAACTGGACCATATATCCTTCATTTATGACTTCAACTATTTTGGCAACGTAGTGCACAATGTTTCGTTTACCAGCCAGTTTTACGAGGACAAAATCGTCTTGTTTAATGAGGGAGGAGTTCAAAGTTTCCTCACTCTTCTGTTGTTCTAATGAATAGTTTTCAAGAATGGTTTCCAAATCATCGTCACTTGAATCCTGTGTCACATTTTCGATGTCTTCGACATCTTCATCTGAACTATCGCATCTGATCCTCCTCTTGACTATCTTTGCTTTCTTCATCCTACTCTGAAGAAGTTCTTCTTTCTCGGGGGTGTCCGTATATACCACGCTTGCGTCCTCTTTGAGAAACCTTTCGGGCTTCGGATTTGGGGAATGGACGCACTACAAACGGGCTTTTGTATTCTGCCTGATTTTTCTTGTCATCGAGAGACTGCGGGGAAAGTGCCGCTGTTGAGGTTGAAGCTGATGGAAGTGGAGATAGCTGACGGCCAGAGGAGCAAGAAGTAGGAGCATTTTGCTATGATTCTGGATTGGAGCGGTCTGTTACATAGGAGGATAAATATTCATGCTCTCCAAATATATCTTCGTTAACAGGGTATATCTCCGTTTTTTCAAATCCCTTGATGATGTTAGCAGGAGTGAATGCTTTTGGAAATGCCTTGCCGGTTATTTCAGCTACATCATACAAGCTTATGGGATGTCCAGGATGGCTCATCATCCACTCATTACATATGGTATTGTAATATGTTTGTATGGCCCAAAAACAGTTCTATCCAGTGGTTGAGTTTTGTGTGAGGTATGTGGTGGCAATGTCAGTAGCACTATGTTATTTTCCTTCGCCAAATCAATAACTGGAATTGCAATGTGGGACTCATGGTTATCTAGTATTAGCAACACTTTTTCTTGCTCTGTCGGTTTCACGTGGGCTATAAAATGCTTCAGGTACTGAAGAAAAAGCAGCTCGTTTGACCATCCTGATGGATTGGCTTCTCCAATGGAACCAGGTGGCGCACCATTCAACATATGGTCTTTGTAGTAAACCCTTGGGAATATTAACATAGGTGGCACATGATTACCTATGGCATTAACCGCAGCTATCATAGTTATATTGATTCCTCTTTCGCCAGATGTCATACTGCCCAGCTGCTTCACACCTTTTTGAGCTATTATCTTCGGTGGTGCATGAACTGAAGAGTTTCCGGTTTCATCTAAATTATATATATTAGCCGGAGAAAAATGATGGCGTGACATCACTCTTTTAAGGTTGTTAAAGAAAGCCTGGATATTTTCTTTGTTGAAACTAGTGGATCTGGCTAAACTCGTCGCCTCAGGTTTCCTTATGAACAATGATGGATGACGGTTCATAAAATGCCTCAGCCATTCTTTGCCTGCAATATTACTGCTAGTCCAATTATCTGGTATTTTTATTTGGTTTTCACGTGCATACTGAAATGCTAAGATCTTTGCGTCCCTTTTTGTGAGTCCATAATGAAGTGACGCTGCTTGTGACAAATACTGCTCTAACTGCAATTCTTGTTCTGATGAAAAAACTTTTTTAACATCGTTCTTCGCATTATACACAAATGTAGGATTATTCGACTTTAAATGGAGCTTAAGATGATTGGTTAATGTCGATCTACATATATCATATTTTTTAGCGACCTGTCGAAGTGATATCTTATTTTCTTCAATTGCTTTTTGCAAAGCGCTCACATCCACTTTATTTCGTTTAAGTCCACTTTTGCTTCGTGGCATTTTTATCTATAGAAAATGCTTAATATTAATTAAAAAATAATATATTTTATCTTGTTGTACCTCTAGCCATACTAGTTGTACCTCTGGCCATGGCCACAGGTACCACAAGATAAATGTCTCAAGGTACAACAACATGTGCTTTTGCGAAAATAATTGTATATTTGGAGGTTATGCGAATTTTACGGAAGAAAAAACATGGTTTTGAATAGCAAACATAGTATATTTCTTTCCTTGAAATCATAAATGAAATCAGCTGACAACTTTATGAAACAATGAGTTTTCTATTATCAAGGTAATAATTTGTTTGGATGCAGAGAATATACAACTTACACTAAATTCCACTGTCTTTCTATTTGAACAGAATAACTAATGTGGCGACCTCTTGTGGCCATTAGCCAAGGCTTGCAGCAGAAATTCTTACCATTGCATCGAAGGTAACGATTTTACAGACAATGGTCAGAGGTACATGCGTCCAAAGGTACAACACTCTGTAACATTATGTAACGAATTTTTTATAAATTGTATTTTACAATGAAATATTTCTTTTTATAGTGCTTTCACATTTAAGTCTTTGTAGTTATAAATTATTATTATATTAATCCATATTTTGTAATATGGTTTTCATTAACCTTAATTTTGGTTTTTCTCATTATAATTTTACTCCTAACCAAAATCTCACTTTAGAGACATTAAAAGAAGATAAATACACAAGCATGTGCCTAGAAAATTTTTTGTATTTATTAAAACAAATATACATACATACAATGTATAATCAAATATTTATTTTCGCTGATGACAAAATTAATATAATATATTTTGAAAAATTTAAAATCTTCAGAAAAAAATCGTAGAAATCATCTTCAGAGTCATTATTGACATTAATAATAAATTCTTCACAAATATCACCCATTATGTGCTCCTTCATAATGTAATCTTTTTCTACACCTTCTACATGTCGACAAGTTTCTGACCATTCCTCTACCTTGATGTTTGAAAATTCTTCTCTCGCCAATTTTTCAACATCATTTATATGAAATGTAACATTTCTTGATGCAACCCGATTCTTTACAATGCCCCAGATTTTTTCAATCGGGTTTAGTTCTGGGTGGCAAGGTGGCAATCTCAGGACGGTGTGGCCTTTTTTTGCAAATATACCATCTATGCTGTACTGTATATGTTTTGGCTTGTGAAGTTTTACTAAATTGTACAACTCCGGTTTAGTACAATTTGCATCGTAAATTATGCCCCTTTCGTTTAGCCACTGTATCATATCACACTTTCTACTGGCTGATGGTGGATGTTTATATGACATAACATTATGGTAGCTGGCATTATCCACAACAATCACAGAATTATCAGGCAAATTAGGAATTAAAGATGTTTCTAACCGTTTTTTATAATTTATGAAGTTCATGTCGTCATGGTAGTCGCCACTTTTTTGACCTGATTTGAAAATTAATAACGCATCATTAACAAAACCCTCTGCAGAACCAGCATGAACAATTATTAAACGCTTCCCTTTTGAAATTGGACACTTTAATCCTTCATTAGATTGATCGACCCATCCAAAAGGAGATGTATGCCCTGCATGTATGTAAGTTTCATCTAAAAATTACTTATGTACTTAAAATATGTACTAAATAGATTTTCTAAATGCTTTTTATACCTGTATATATTATTGGACGTCCTTGGGTACGATAATTTGTTATTTTGCGGATGTAAGAACACCTCAGCTCTGTTATGTCAAACCGCTCCATTAAAATCTTACGGTTATCAGTATTTTTTTTCCATTTAGCAAATAAAAAGTTTAGAGTGATATTACTAAAAATAATAAAAAAAAGTACCTGAATCCTATTCGTAGCAATAATTTCCTAAAAGATGATAGCCCTCCTGCAAAACCGATTCCTTCATCATCGTGAATTTTATTATAAACGGCTTTTATTGTGGGTCTTCTCTTTTCAGTCACATGAAAATGTGACTAAATATATATACATATATATGTTGTAACAGCGTTAGTGGACAGGGCTTTAAATCTCACCAATCCAGCTTTCAGACCAACAGTGGTTAATAAAGTGAAAACAATTTTAACAGAAAACAATTATCCATCACAATTTATACAAAACATTATAAAACACAGACTTAATAAAATATATAACAAAACTAAGTGTCAAAATAAAAATAAAACAACCAATGAACTAACATATATCCCTATACCCTATATAACTGGATTATCCGAAAAACTAAACAATATATTTAAACCAGTTAATTTTAAAATAGCACATCAAAGCGGAAAAAACCTAAAATTCATACATACAAAACTAAAAGACTCAACTCCAACACTTAAACAATCACATACAATATATAATATACCCTGCAAAGACTGTGACAAAGTATACATAGGCCAAACAAAACAGTTACTACAGGAAAGATTAAAAGGACACAAATACGCAAAAAATCAGACAGCTTTAAAAAAAACATCAGATAACATTAAAACATAATTTTGATTTTGAAAACACAAAAATAATTACTAAGCAAAAAAATACAAAGGCCAGGGAGATCTTAGAAATGATTCATATATTCAAAAACAACAAAACAATCAACGATCGAAACGAGATGATGGACTTTCTAAACTTTATTATCCGCTCATTAAACAATAGAAGACCAAACTATTTTTAAAAACGAAACAAACAATTTCATTTCTGCACAAAGACATTTAGTTACACTAAATATTCCAAGAAAGGCAGTCGACCTTATAAAAAGGTTTGACATGTCTGGCCATACATGTTACACAAAATATGTGTTTTGACACGAAATAAATTGGTGAGTTTTGTATCCTTTAATTTCCTTACTTTAATTTCATTATTTTATTTTTAATTTTAATTCATTCATACAAATGTAAATATATTTTTTACCTTTCTTTGTATTAATTTTTTAGTTCTAATTACTTGAAAAAGACTTAATAAAAAAGTCGAAACGTCGTATTAAATATTGGAATTCATTAAAGGTCGCTAAACCAAGAAAAAGTCTCTTGTTTAAATATTATGACACGGCCAATAAAATAAATAAGAAATAAATTTTAATTCTTATTAACACTAAATATACATACATATATATATATATATATATATATATATATATATATATATATATATAAGGTAAACTTAATAAGTCGGCGATTAAAGGTCTGGTTCATTACTTCAAAGTATATATATTTAAAACAACCCTACATGTTTCGGCAATGATGCCTTTGTCAAGGGAATAAAAAATATAAATGACAGAATATAAATGTCAAATAATTGAGTTGCTATGGTTTAAATTATTCAAAGATACATTCCAATAATAATAATAAATCATGCCTTAGTATCCCAAAAAAATAGATAGCAAGGTGTGAACATATGTGTTGTTCGCTGCCAGCAGCTTGTGTCTCTTTCTGGGTGTGAACCTGTGTGTTGGTTGCTGCTGGCAGCTTGCGTCTCTCTCTGGGTGTGTGATTTTGTATTTGTGTGACCGCGTAAGTGTAAGGTTTTGTACACAGGACCGGTCCTAGTGATGTGTGCATTGCGCAGCGCCGCGCAATGCACACACCACTAGGACCAGTCCTGGGCGGCAACCTGGCTAGGCTGCTGTTAACAGCACACACGTTCGACGTGTGTGCATTGCCCCCGCTTTTGCGGAAATCGTTAAGATGGCACAAAGTGTGACCGTCGTCGACTGAGGTAGCCACTAAGAGTGTTCCCTCGGTTGGCGATGAGCAACCCCGTGCAGGGTGCGCTTCGCTGGTCTGTGCCTTGCCTCGTTGGGGCGAGGGTCGGGCCGTCGAAGTACCGCTCGGAAAAGTAAAGAAGTTGCCGGGAAAGGGTTGGCGGCCCTACGCAACGGCTGGTTATACGATCTCTCTAAATTTACGCGACCGGTCACTAAACACACGCACGAGCGCACTAACATACAAAACCCTACACTTACGCGGTCACACAAATACAAAATCACACACCCAGAGAGACGCAAGCTGCCAGCAGCAACCAACACACAGGTTCATACCCAGAAAGAGACACAAGCTTCTGGCAGCGAACAGCACATATGTTCACACCTTGCTATCTATTTTTTGGAATACTAAGGCATGACTTATTATTATTATTGGAATGTATCTTTGAATAATTTAAACCATAGCAACTCAATTATTTGACATTTATATTCTGTCATTTATATTTTTTATTCCCTTGACAAAGGCATCATTGCCGAAACATGTAGGGTTGTTTTAAATATATATACTTTGAAGTAATGAACCAGACCTTTAATCGCCGACTTATTAAGTTTACCTTATCATACCAAGGTCACGACAATATTATATTTATATATATATATATATATATATATATATATATATATATATATGTATATATATATATATATTGATATATAATTTTTGGTTTTAGTATATATTTTTACTATGTTTGATAGTAACGATGTAAAAAAATAATATTCTAATAAGTAAACGATGATAATAGATATAAGATAGAATTCCACCTACCTTCGGTTATGCTTATTTATATCCAAAATAGTTAGATGTCGCTCCACGTAGTGCTTGAGCGAATCGATTTACAATAAATTGATTTTAATTTATTGTAGTTAATTGGGCGCCAGATTATAGACGAATGGTGCTATAATCAATTTAGTTAATTACCTGCGGTTTTGTGTGTGAGCTAGAGATCTTATTTCAGAGAGCCGATCCTTCTGTATCATAATATGTGTTTTGAATGTGTATATCAAGACTTATTTTATAACAGAAACGATGTTGATTCAAAAGTATGAGTATTTAATTAAAGATTCAAAATTAACAATAGCAAACAAGATATGTGAAGCATAAATAAATGTTTGGATTCAAAATGAGCGTCTAACAGGCATAAAATTTAACATAAACAGTGTTTATCATTGTCTACTAGCAAACCAAAACAGCTGTTCTTACTATGCGCAGAACACATACACAAACGTTAGGTGATATTAAATATACGTTAAGTCCATGTTTCGTCTTATAAACGAAACCAATTTGTATATTATATAGTAAATATAAATATTATTCATTTTGTATTATATATTAAAAATAAGTATTATTCATTTTAATATTACACATTAAATATAAGAAATCATAGATTATAGTATTTAAATCTAAGAGTCAGAAACAAAATTAAAACCTTTGTATAGTTATATTTTCTTATTGTATTAAGATGCAAACGTTTCACTAAATTTAAGATACCGCGTATTACATATTTGTCAACCTTTATTCATGTCGGTACTTATTTATTGCGGCATTCTTTAGATACGTTTCAAATTATATTATTTTACAGTGAACGTGCCGTGCCATGTATACAGTTAGAATCAAAAACCATCTGCAACGTTTGTTAGTTTAGTAGGCACAATTTACAATCAAGGCGGTTCTTTGTAACTTTGCCGAACTTTTGTTCGTCATCTGGCCGCATGTGGCCTATTTTGTTAATTGTTCCAAGGTTACTAGAGCACCAAATGCACCTACAATATTCAATAAAATGATTATAAATAATCTGACTGATAGAGCAGTAAAACTATCACATGCTCAATACATCAAGACAATTAAACCGATCTTAACAAATAATAACTATCTACCACAACTTATAGAGCAAACAATTAAAAAACGAATCCACCAAATATACAACACTGCAGACACCAATAACAATTTAAACAATGAAAGAACATATATCACGATTCCATATGTTCCACAATTATCAGAAAAAATTAAATATACGAGGGTATATCAGATATAAACGAGACGGACTTTTTTAAACTATTAATGCTTTATTGAACAAGGTTAATACAAATGTACTATTTTTCTACATAATCTCCCGCCCGCGCAATACATTTTTCCCAACGGATTGGAAGCTTTTTAATCCCGTTATCGTAAAAACTTTTAGGCCGGTCACAGCCACTGGAGCACAAATGCCTCTGAAGTTAGAAGTTATAACTTATAACGTCTAACTTCATTCACCTAGTTCAAGTAGGTAGTATATATAAAATATATGCAAAATATGTGCTGCCAGGCTTTGAAAGGCTGTGTGACAAGATTTTAATAAATCGAGGTTTCTTTTGTTTTCGTAGCTTTTATTGCATTTGGTTATAAAAATAATATAATAAATAGTAATAAACACAGCTTCTAATCTAGTAATATATTATCAGAATGTGTTTTTCTGGATTTTAGTTAAATTTACACCTTGTTTTAGAATATTGTGAATGAACACTTTACAATTGACTACTTACAACATGGAAATTCAATGAAGCTAAAACTTCAACACTAATAAAAGGCGTTTGTTGTTTATAATAATAGTTCTTAACGACAGTAATAAAATTTTCTAAGAATAGGGGCTTTACTTCAGCTCCAAAATGTCCATTTTCGATCAATTATGGAAGTTATTCGTAGAGTTGCACACTTTGTCTCGAATGCATGTATTGTAAGGACGGCTTGTCGTTAAAATATTACGATTCGTTTTAAGTTTAAATTGAATTCACAACCAAATACAAATACATGCGTATTATTATTTATGATCCATAAATACAAATGGCTATTATGATTTTGTATAATAACAATATCCAGTGCATACTAAAATATCACTCTATTAATTTATGAGATCCGGCAAATCATTTCAGAGAATATTTAGATAAATAGTTAAATGTGGGGATGCACTACATACGGTCCTGCCGTACCGCAAACATCCTCAGCTCTAGTAATTACCTACAGTGAAAATAACGGGCAAATTTAAGTTTAAAATTGATTATAAATTAATAAATGACTCAATTGTAAGTTATTCTTAAAAAGATAGGTTTCTTCCTCCGTGGGGTAAATTTTCTTTTAAAACAGGAGTCTGTAGATTCTGAAAACCATGTCCGATCTTCTAAAATCATTAGATTTAAGGTTTTTTGTGATGGGTTACTCAAGTAATAGAAATTTCAGGATAAATGTGTGCGCGTGTGTGTGTATAACGTCTCTCTCTCTCTCTCTCTCTCTCTCTCTCTCTCCTCTCTCTCTCTCTCTCTCCCTCTCTCTCTCTCTCTCACTCATTGTTTTACATACGGCAAAGAATCCTTGTTATTATCAAAAAAACGGCTCTTGTTTGGCTGAGCTTGAACTACTACAACTAACTATGAACTAGGCCTAGGCTCTTTGTCGTCATGTGTATCTAACGGCCGGTTTCATCATATTTTCTTAATAGGGATTTTATCTGAAAGGCCATTTAGCTAAAAAGCTCTCTTAAATGCTAAATTAAAAGACGACCGTCTCATAATCATATTGCCAATGCTTCTTAACTAAAAGGACTTTTACCTTAATGTTGGTCATACTGAAAATTCGAATTGACTGATATACGCGCGCCAGATCCAAAGCATTTTATTTCGTCGTTTAACGTTTTATTAGTGTTTTAGTGCTCTTCGAACAAATTTCTTAAAATATTTTAATATTATTTCAGGTATGTACTAAAACAGTTTTTTTTTATGGAGAAAAATCATGTATTGTAGTTTAATTTCTTTTTATTTTAGAATGAATAATACGCCTAGCAAAAGAATGCGTTGCTCAAATTTCTCTAAAGATCAGCTTCTTTTAATTGAGGAAATTCGCAAATTTAAGAGTATAATAGAGAACAAAGTGACTAATAAAATCTCATGTCATGAAAAGGTATATCTATGTTAATATCATGTTTTTATACATATATATAATTTGTGTTATAATTTATAGCAAGAAGCATGGAAAAAAATTGAGGGTTTTAATTCCAAAGTATCTGCCAGAAGATCAGTACAACAACTAGTATCTAAATATGAAAACCTAAAAACAGAAGCTAGGAAGACAGTTGCTCAAAGGAGGCAATATCTGATGAGAACTGGTGGTGGTTCCAGTTATACATCGGAAATAGACCCAGTGTTATTGGCTGTTCTACAGCTAATAAATATGAAAACTGTTGTAGGGCTGCAATAAAACTTTGATGGTGATTTCGATTTCACAATCAATGTTTCTAGGGTATTGCTGTTACACTCATCTGCAATATAATATAATTAATCTCATTATATTACTTTGCAGGATATCAATACAGATATAGGTCTAGATGTAAGCAGCACGCCTCTAATGGAAATTCATGAAAGTCAGGTAAGAAAGTTGTTTTGCAAATATAAGTTATAATAATAGAAATCTGTTTTAAGGAAAATAACTCTAATGACATTGATGCCGAACAATATTTATCTGAGCCTGTAAGTAACTAATTTGAACTTTTATTCAGTTACTTATGTTCAAATTTGGTAATGTTTGTATATTATAAAATATATTTTAGATATCCATTACAATACAGAATGAAGAAGTACTGAATACAGTTTATGTGCGTAAATCACCATCACTTGAATTTATTTATGTTAATTCTTGGTTGCATTTTATAGGAAGATACATCCACTCCACCATCACAGTCCACTAAAAATGATTCACCAATCACAAGGGATATAACTGATGCTGGAGTAAAATCTGTTTCTGACAATGATGTATATTACATTCTGTTTTAGTTAATATATATGCTTATATAATTTTACTTTACAGTGGGGTAGTTATGTTCCTCGAAAATTAAAAAAAACAGTGAGGAAGAGTTTGCGATCCAAGTTGGCAAATCCAGTTATAGAAGCGAAAGCTGAGTATTACAGAATGAAAAAGATACTTGTAGAAAAGCAGATAGAACAAAACCAAAGGGAACATGAAAAGAAAATGATTTTGTTGGATATGGAAATTGAAAAAAAAACATAATTAAGGAATATGTGTATTTTAATATGTATATTTTAAAATAAAAGCTATATTTATTTACATAACCTTTTCAAGTGCTCTGAAATTAACAACTAATCAGATAAATGTATATTTTATACTAATTTCTAAATACAAACTAATATTGATAATGTATATATTAAACAAATTTATAAATAAAAAACATTCCGTTAAAATTTAAGATTTACAATCTGTTGAAGTGTTCTGTAATTAATAGCTGCCTCAATTGGCGACCTGATTGGTTTTCAATAATGTTATTTTCTGCTTCATGATTTAAATTATGCACATCTACAATATTCCATTCTAAAGGAATATCTTCTTGCATGTCTAATGCTATATTGTGCAATACAGCGGTAGCAACTATTACTGTCATTGCTGTGTTTACATTGAAGCGAATTCCTAATGACAAAATTGGAAATCACCTTTTCCATACACCATATTGTCGTTCCACAACATTCCTGGTACGAATAATTGATTCATTATATAGAATCTCTGCAGGCGACCTTGTTGTTTCTAACTTTGTCATTAAATATCGTTCAAGGCGGTATCCACTATCTCCAATTAGCAAATACCTCTCATATCGTAAATCTTCAAACTCCATTTTTAATTCTTTCATTGTTTGGACCTTTGCTTGATGTAAATCCATATCACAAATAAATCAATAAAACACACATAAGATGTTTTAGATTTACACTTTATTAATAAGATAATGACAGCTGTTTCGCTAACACAGTAGCTCCTTCAAATTCTTAAGTTGAATTTGAAGAAGCTACTGTTAGCGAAACAGCTGACATTATCTTATTAATAAAGTGTAGATCTAAAACATCTTATGTGTGTTTTATTTATCCATTTTGAAGTTGCAATTATTGAAAATGGTCTGATCGTGAACTGAGCCAGGCCATCTACATACAATGTTTCGTATTTTAAGTCTAGCATCTGATATTGTTTGCACATTTAATGCAAATAATCCTTTCCTTGATATAAAAATTTCTGCATCGTCACCACCTGGAGATTGTATTTTAATTAAAGTACAATCAATAGCACCAATCACCCTTGGAAAGTTAGCTATTCTATAAAACTGCACCGCTGCTTCTTCAGTCTCATGTTCCTCCTCGTGCATCTTAATATATCTATTGCTCAACCTCGCTATGGCTGTACTGACCCTGGTGATAATTCGACTAGCAGAAGCTTTTGACACTCCTACAAAGCTGCATTTGCCACTAGCATACTTCCAGAAGCATAAAAGCGAAGTGTGAGCAATAGTTGAATAACAGGTTTTATGCATCCACCTCTAAAAAAAATCAATTTTTATGTAACTACAACAATATATCTAAATATATGTTCTACCTATTCGTAGCCGACTGTATTTCACGTTCAATTTCATTTAGTAAGTAAAAATGAAAATGTGGGCTTCGTTAATCTGAATCTATCGAAAAAATCTATGTCGTATATTTCAAAATAATTTTTTCTTTCCTTATAAATCTTTCTTCTTCTTACAAAAATATCTCGTCGTCTTCGGAAGTGGAACTGGAGTCTGACGAGAAGGTATAAAATTCATCCATATTGACTAACGTTCGCAGTTATAAATGACAGCCCATGTGTTTGTAATAACCTAATTGGGTAATGTTTTATATTATTGATATAGTCAAGGTGTGGCCCCGGTCTTATTTATATTGTATACACAAACACGGCCTCGGTCCATCTGATTGACTAACACAAGCGTTCTCAATTAGAAGTATACACACTTGCACATCTGTTTACAGATAAGCGAGGACGTAGTCAAACGAGGGCAATCTAATGGTATATAAGATGTTCTATTAAAGAACAATCAATCAATCATAGTTAGAGAGCCAGTTAGATCTCTCCTTTGACTACTATACATTCGTTGTTATATGTGTATAATTGTTATGTTTGTTACGTGTTAACTCATTATACTTTGTTAAACCAACTTCATCTGAGTTTTATTTCCATGCCTATAAGCATCAGCATATCGACGTAACAATGTAGCCACCACAGGACCCGGCTACATTACATGTTATTTCTAGGTTAAATGGTCATTTAAATCAACTAAATGGCCAGATTTCTTCTTTTAACTAAGAGGCGATTTAAAACAAACTTTTAAGCTAAATGGCAATTATGAGACGAAATATTTCACTAAAAGTCCTTTTAAAAATTAAGAGACCGTTTAAATATATTATGAAACCGGCCATAAGATAGAATGGAAACGTTTTAAACGATCAGATAAGTTGCTGGGATTTCAACTAGCCTTGTATTGTTTCCCATAAGTTATACAGTTAGCCAGTTTTCTGTCATTAAAATATTTCGAAATATCTGATTTTTCTTCCTTTTTATTGGCTTGCGTTTTATCTTAGTCTTTTTAGGCACCGAATTTTCATTATATTCTAATTTATCTTTATCCCTTGTTGAGTGCAGTGACAGACTTCTTGCAGAATCTTCATATTATAAGAAATCTGCAAATTAATGCTTCGTTACACATTACATCCATAGATAAGGGATAGTACACCATACTGCTTAAAAGTTTTTTAGATTGCGTACCAGTTCATTTCCTACTACTGCTTTTTAAGTTAAATTTCTTTATTTTATAAAACTACTTATTCGTAAGATACCACGAGGTGGGTTCTGTTCGGAAATTCGTAAACATGTCTCTGACCGTTCCTTAACTATTATTCTCTTGGCACCACATTATCATTGTTATGAAAAAGTGGAATTTCGTCTTTATTCATGCTTTAATTAAATTATCTATTTTTCAATAAAATGTATTTAATTTAAAATTCATGTATGAACAAAAATATAAAATTCCTGTACAGATAGATGGAATCTAGTTTTGTTTTTACAGTGCTTTCGTCGAGAATTGATAGGCGACAATACTTTTCCAAAAAAATTTTCAAGTCTGGATGATTTTTTTTAACGGAATATTTGAGGATACACATGCTCCACACAGTTACACACAAAAATTATCACTTTCGTTTGTATTTTACGTAGTTGCCCGCATAAGTTGAACGTTTACTATAGGTTTGTTGTTGAATTTGGAAGCGGTCGCAGCTTCGAGATTAGGAAAATACGATCCGTCGGTGAAGAACAAGAAGAGGCCTGTCAAAGTAACACTCCGAAATCCCGATGACGTTCTTCAGATCCTCCGTAATTGTAAAACATTGAAATCAACTTCGAATTTCAATAATATAGTTATCTCACGAGATAAAATGTCCCAACAGCTACAACTTTATAAAACGGTCAATGAGTAACTAATAGATCGCAGGAAGGCTGGGGAAACTAATTTCGCTATAAAATATACCGAGATATCAAAAATTATCTTGGTCAACGGATGCCATGGAGTGAAAAACGTCTGTCTTAATTTATATAATCCTTTTGAGAAAACTTCCATGTTAAGTGTCATACTGACATTAAAATTAATATATTGACAAATAGTAACGTCAACATGACACTTAACCTGAAAATTTGATCAGAATTTTCTCAAAATGATATAAATTAAGACAGACGTTTTTCACTCTATAGCCACCGTTGACCAAGATAATTTTTGATATCTCGGTATATGTGATGTTCCCACTATCGTGAAGATTAGCGCACAGGAAAACTGAATGGGTTCAACAGAAATTATACTTTACATTTAATATACCAGACTGTTCGAGGAATTAATTCTAAACTTCAGACTATTCGTGCCATAAGTGACACAATTGAAGCTGATGTTGTTTTTTTCACAGAAACTTGGCTTTCTAGTGGTGTGCATGATGCAGTAGTATTTAATACATATTTCTCTGCGTTTAGAGCTGACTGAAATCTTAGAGCAATTAGACTTTCTACGGGTGGTGGTGTGCTATTTGCCATTAACGACAACTTAATTTCCGCACCTATTTCTGTTGCTAATACTTCATTGTTGGTGTCACTTATAGATTTTACAGCCTGCCGATGCAAAATTATTCTTACACTATAATAATTATAAATATTTAGATTCTCTCAAGTGTCTCTTGTGATGACTATGATGTTTTCCTTGATTTTCTTGTATTTGAATTACTCGGTAAACAAGTTTTAATATTGGGCGATTTGTCCTGATTACGATATTACTGCCCAAGGTACGGGCAAAAAATATTTTGGCCTTCTTAATTTTATGTCTACTCTCGACTTGCGTCAATATGACACCAATGTTAATGGGAGATTGCTTAATTTAATATTCAGCAACATTTTACTTGAATTTGGCGGTAATACACAATTATAGTTTTCAATCTAATAACAACTTTAGACATAATTTTCGGAGGGTCGATTATAATAATCTCTACAATGATATGTTGGATGTTGATTGGAAATTTTATCTTCAAGTATAGGAGTATAAGGTTGAATACATACCTAAGAAGAGAGATAGGAGAGTACCAGAACAGATTCATGCAGGGAAAGTCAACAATCGATGCAATTCACTCATTAAGCCAAGTTGTAGAAAAATGCTATGAAAGAGATATAGACTTACATTTAATATACATCGATTTTAAACAGGCGTTTGACAGTTTGGAAAGGAAAACTATCATGAAGGAAGCAACAACATTGGGAATACCAGAAAAGATAAAAAGGGTAATCAGAATGACATTAGATGAATCAAAAGCAGCTGTAATTACAGAAGAAGGGATGACAAATGCAATAAAACAAACAAAAGGAGTAAGACAGGGAGATGGACTTTCGGCGGCACTATTTAACATAGCATTGGAAGGAACCATACGAAGTTGTGAAATAACCGGATCCTTAATACAGAAATCAATACAAGTGATTGCATATGCCGATGATATTGCTGTCATGGCAAGGGACAAGAAAAGTTTAGAAAAAATAATAAAGAGGATAGATGGAGAAGCACGGAAACGAGGTCTAGAGATAAATCAAAAGAAAACGAAATATATGAGAGTGAGTAGGAAACAGGCAGAACATGGGAAGGAAATACGGATGGGAGACCGCAGGTTTGAACAAGTACAAACCTTCAAATACCTCGGAACGATTATAAGTAATAAAAACGATAGAAGTATAGAAATAGCACAAAGAATAAAATCGGGATACAACGCATACTACAGGTATAGGGAGATAATGAGAAGTAAAAAGATAAGTAGGAAAACAAAATTGAAAGTGTACAAAACAGCGATAAGACCGACAGTCTTATATGCGGCGGAAACTATGTGCATTACAAGCAGGGACGCAGAAAATTTAAAAATTTTCGAAAGGAAGATAATTAGAAGGATTTATGGACCGGAGAGGATAAGCGAGGAGCAGTATCGACGATTAACTAATAAAGCTATAAGAGAAATACTAAACGGAGAAGATATAGTAAAGGAAATCAAATCGAAAAGAATACGTTGGTATGGACACATAATGAGAAAGGAGGAAGAATCAATATCAAGGAAAATAATGAAATGGAAACCGCGGGAAAGTGGATCCAAAGGAAGACCTAAGTTAAGATGGGAGGACCAAGTGATTAATGACATAAGGGCCATGGGAATCATTAACTGGCGAGAGAAGATAAAGGATAGAAAGGTATGGAGGCAAATAGCAGATGAAGCAAAGAAACATGACAACCTGTAAATACAAACAAACAAGAAAATGGAGAGGAGTGACGAACCGCCCCATAATGATAGTCAGAAGAGCTCAAGCAGCGGCTCCAATTCCGTAAGGAATGTATAGCCAGTTATATATATATAGGAGTATCTGCTTTTTACGATAACCTGTATTCCATAGTTGATCGATCAGTCCCTGGCTCAATACTGACTTAAAGAAATTGATAAAACTGAAGGAATATTACTTCCGGAAATTTAAGAAGACAAGGTCTGAGTTTCATCGTTCTGAATTTTGCAGATTACGTTCCAAGGAAAACGTGAAGTAGTGGGTGTGCATAAAACTTATCAAGCGAGCGAGGAGACTGAAATTGTGAGAGATCCGAAATCGTTTTGGAATTTTATGGCGAATAACAGGAACATGTATGGGATACCTGGCTCTATGATTATTAACGATGATAATGTTTCAAATCCTCAGGAAATAAATGCTTTTACTAATGTTTTATCAAATGTTTTTCATTGTGTACCTCATTTAACGAATATCACATCTACTAACAACCACACATTAGGAGTATCAATTCAATCTTTTTCTTCAGAGGAAACGATAAAATGCATGAAGAATCTGAAATCTGGCTTTACTTCCAGATATGATGCTAACAGTAATTTTTAATTTAATAATTAAGTCATCTTCGTTTTCTGATGTGTGGAAGATTAGCAAAGTCATTCCAGTTCAAATTATTTTGAAGAGTAAATCGGCGTTGGCTTTACAACAATACGGTTTCATTGTAGGTAGATCCACTATTACGAATTTTATTGAAATAACCCAATACATTAGTGAAGCTGTAGATGGTCGGGTACAGGTGGAGGTAATCTATACTGACATTGCAAAAGCATTTGATGTTCCATTGAGCCACTCCTTACGGTTAACTAAGTCGGGCGCTTTTGGTTTCTCATATGCTATACTTCAACTCTTCTTATTTGTGTAAAAGATCGAGTTACGCCTACTACAATGGTTTCAATCCAGGCAGTATACTCCGTCGTCGGTCGTTCCTCAAGGATATTCTCTAGAATCCTTATTAGTCAATATTTTCATTAATGATCTATATTGTAAAGTGCTAGTTTACGCGAATGATCTTAAAATATTTTCTAGAGTCATCGTTGAACGATTGTGGGGAATTGTTACGTAATCTTTATTTGATTAATCAATGGTGTAGACGTAATGGACGTATTGAATACTGACAAATGTGCTGACGAAATTATCTCGTATCACCGTGTTTGAATCCAATTTTGTTTCCGTATGGCCTCGACTATATTCCCATTCCCAGAATCGATAAAATTAAGGATTTCGGTGTTTTATTTGATTCCGCATTACGATTCAATAATCATATTCATGATATGTGTACTGCAGCTATTAAATCTTTGGAATTCATTATAAGATCTTGTAGGCAGTTTCGTAATCCCTTAACATTAAATTCCTGTATTCTCATTACCTGCATATGCGTCTCCCTGTGGAGAGTGTTGAAAGACAATTTTTGAAGTATCTGTCTTTCAAGTGTGACGATTTATATCCGGAAACAGGCACTGAATATAGGTCTTTCTTGGAACGCCATTCTTTAAATTCTCTGAGTGACAGAAGAGAACATCTAGTGCCAAATTTCTCGTTCATTTACTAATAGGAAGGATTCTTTTGTCACAATTGAATTTTTTGCTTCCAGCACATTTAACTCGATCGTCGGACACTTTTACCATTCCAACTGCCAGATTCAATGTGTTGCTTAAACACCCTTTGCTGCACAAGTACTACTCTGATCCCTTTTTTCTGTGAATGGAAGTTAATTTTCACTACTCTGCATTCGTCTACCAATTATCATTCATTTATTGTTTTGTATTTGAATTGCATTTTTATTATTTACTTATATATTGTAGTAGTAGAACCTTCATGAGATGTTACGTATAGGAACAGGAACAGCACAGCGATTGCATGTATTTTAAGAATTATATTATTTATCTACACTTTTTGTAATGTAATTTTAAGTTTGTGTTTGAATCTACCTATGTTCTTTAAACTGTTATTAATATGTTTCAAAATTATAATTAAAAAAGAAACGAGGCCATGTAAAGAATAGTAATTGACATGGAGACGAGAGATATAAACAGTTTGGAAAAAAAGTGATTATATAATTGGAGCCAATTATAAAAAATTGGAAATAACATCGATAAAAGTTGGTTTAAATGCCCTGGTGGAGTAATCTTGGAAGAAAAGACATTGCTGAGGCGGTGTTTTTGGTTTGAGTGTCCGGATCGTGCCACCTGTCCTTTTCCAACAAATTGTACTTTCAATAATCCAGTCGTTGAGTCCTGTATACTCAAGCTGCAGATACATGTAGAACAAGAAGTATTAGTACAATACTGCAAAGTCACAGTGAGTGTTCCTTAACGAAGTGTTGTTGTCAGTCAAGCAAAATTAATTGTTCTACCGAGAAATGTATGCTTGCTTGAATTGATTTAGTTATAATAATTAATAACGTCAATTGAAATCATAGTGATAAGTGATAAATCTATATTAACTTTCTTTAGTATCATCAATTTGTTGATTGTATGTCCACATATCAAACTTGTTAGTATTATCATGTTGTTTAGCTACTGTTTTTGCGATTAAATTTATGTGTTCCATTGAAGAACTCGTTGTTTATTTATTTTGTTATCAAGTATTTGTACAATTATATAACAATCCTGAGCTAGCACATTTTCATTTACAAACTGAAGTGATTGCATGTTATATATCAATATATATACAGACTGTCCCGTAAAAAACGCCAACATTCATAATTCCGTTATTTATTGTCCGGTTTTATTTAAACAAAAAGTAAATTTAATAGCATCAAAAACACTATAAGATAGCAGTGTTTTATTTGTTTTCAATTGTTTTCATTAATGTCAAACGACAGTCAAGTTTTTCATTTTAAATGGCAACATATATATTTTTGGCTATATTCGGATTGTATTTTTTTTTCTGAATTCAACGATGTATAACATGTTTATTTTTGATAAGCGTTTATTGCAAAAAAAAAACTTTATAAATTTCATCTTTGTCTTCCATTATTTATAAATATTCGAATGTGTCATGAAACATTTGAAATGTAAGTATTATAAATATTATTATAAGAAACAAAACACTTTACAATAAATGTTGGAATTGCCCGCCACCTTGTTTAACACATATCGCACATCTCCTAATAAAAAATTAAAAAAAAACTTTATAAATTTCATCTTTCATTATAGTAGACTTGGCCCAGTCCACTAGCATTATGTCAATGTGCCTTAAGTGTCAGTTTGACTTTATTAAGTTTTCTGTATTATCCTGTTTGAACGTTTTGCCGCAACAAAAAGCGTATTTTCGTTAAAAATGAATAACAATGAATTAACGGACATGTTGCAAGTGTTCTTTGAATGTAATAAAAATCGCCTTCAAGCAGTTCGTCGGTACAGTGCTCGTTTTCCGGACAGAGAAGTTCCAGGTTCGAAAATATTTCAGAGAATTGAAAAGAATTTAAGAAATTATGGATCATTTACCAAACCAAAAACACAAAAACGGAAATTCTCCGAAGATAAGGAATTAGATGTTCTTCTTGCAGTACAGCAAAATTCACGAACTTTGATTCGCGAAATTGCACATAATATTGGGGTATCAAAAACTACAGTTCATGGTATTTTAAGAAAACACAAACTTAAACAGTACATAGCTCGAAAAGTTCATGCATTAGAACAAAATGATCCTGGCCGAAGAATCCAGTTTTGTCGTTTTTATTTAAATGCATTGGAACAAGACCCGAATTTTTACAGAAGGATAATTTGGTCTGATGAATGCACTTTTAGCAACAACGGTATTTTTAATAGAAACATACATCGACAGTGGAGTGCAGACAATCCGAGATTTGTAATTGAAAATAATTTTCAAAGACGTTTCAACGTAAATGTTTGGTGTGGCATTTCAGGTGATCAATTAATTGGGCCATTTTTCATAGATGGTTGCTTAAATCAAGAAAAATACTACACTTTATTACACGAAAATCTCCAAAACTTTTTAGATGAATTACCTTTGGCAAATTTAAATAGAATATTTTTTCAACAAGCGCACAACGCCAGAGTAAATAACATCCGGTCCTATCGAGTGGCCTGCGCGTTCACCGGATCTTACGCCCCTCGATTTTTGGTTGTGGGCTTATCTACAAGATCGAGTTTATTTAACAACTCCAGAAAATGTTAACATTTTAAGACAAAGAATTATTAACACTTGTCAAGAAGTACCTGCCGCTTGTCTTTTAAATGCGACCTTTGGAGTAATTAGGAGATGTGCGATATGTGTTGAACAAGGTGGCGGGCAATTTCAACATTTATGGTAAAGTGTTTTGTTTCTTATAATAATATTTATAATACTTACATTTCAAATGTTTCATGACACATTCGAATATTTATAAATAATGGAAGACAAAGATGAAATTCATAAAGTTTTTTTTTTGCAATAAACGTTTATCAAAAATAAACATGTTATACATCGTTGAATTCAGAAAAAAAAATACAATCCGAATATAGCCAAAAATATATATGTTGCCATTTAAATAAAAACTTGACTGTCGTTTGACATTAATGAAAACAATTGAAAACAAATAAAACACTGCTATCTTATAGTGTTTTTGATGCTATTAAATTTACTTTTTGTTTAAATAAAGCCGGACAATAAATAACGGAATTATGAATGTTGGCGTTTTTTACGGGACAGTCTGTATATATATAATTTTAGAAAATTTCTTGATCGTACTAATATAAATTCATAATTATATATATATATATATATATATATATATATATATATATATATATATATATATATATATATATATATATATATATATATATATATATATATATATATATATATATATATATATATATATATATATATATATATATATATATATATATATATATATATATATATATATATATATATATATATATAGAGAGAGAGATAATTATTTCGTAACCTTTGTATGTTATGGTAAATTCAATTTGTTGGCGATTTAAGGTCTGGTTTCACTTTAAAATATGTATATTTAAAACAGTCCTACATGTTTCGACAAATGATGTCTTTTTCAAGCAATATAAAATATAAATGACAGTATATTAATGTCCACACATAAATGACATTAATATACTGTCATTTATATTTTATATTTCTTGAAAAAGGCATCATTTGCCGAAACATGTAGGACTGTTTTAAATATATATATTTTGAAGTAAAACCATACCTTAAATCGCCAACAAACTGAATTTACCATATATATAACAAGTGTTCATTTGAAAAGCCAATCTAGTAGCATTTGATTTACTGAGAATATTTTGAAGAATGTCGTAAATTAAAATTTACTTCTTAACCTACGAAGTCGTATATTTTGACAGTTTCATACATACAAATAAATAACAAATAATAGGTATTTATTGAAAACTATAACAAATGTTGAAAATGCCCTTCAAGATCAATGCACTTTAAAATCCTCCGTTCAAAATTTCTGACGATATTCTGCAACATTACTGGATTGTTATTAATTTCCATGCATTTCTGTTCAATTCTTTGTAGCATATCATTCAAATTCAATATAGGTGTTCGAAATATGTTATTTTTTAGATAAGGCCACAAAAAGAAGTCGCAAGGTGTTAAATCGCATGAACGTGCAGGCCAGGCAATTTCAGTATTTCGACTAATTATACGCTCATCAAAAAATTATCTTATATAATCCAAAGATTCTGCAGCACAGTGACAAGGTGCCTCGTCTTGTTGGAAATATGCATTTTGAAGTTCATTATCATGCAACTGATTGACAAATGGTAGTAAAATTTGCGTACGATACCTTTGAGCATTTAACGTTCCCTGAAAAAATATTGGTCCAATGATTCGCCTTTGGCTTATCGCTGCCCAAACACCAATTTTCTCTGGATGTAGCGATTCTTCATTAATTATATGTGGATTTTCACTACTCCCAATTCTTGTATTTTGTGAATTTAGGTATCCCGTTTTATAAAACCATGCTTCATCAGTAAATATGACTCTTTTCGAAAGTTCTCCATTATTGTTCATATTTACAAACCAATTACAAAACTGTAGTCTACGTGGGTAATCAATTTCTAACAATTCTTGTTTGTACTGCTGTGACACGGTATGGATAAAGTTGCATATCTTTTTTTAATAACTTGTGAGTTGTACCAACAGAAAGGTTTATTTGTTGACTCGAATGTCGAAAAGATGTTTGTGGTTCATTTTCCATTATTTCTTCAACACGATTGACAACTTGAGGTGTACGTTTCTTAACTGCTCCGCTGCCTGATTTTCTTAAGAGACTACCAGTTTCAGAAAAAAGTTTTAAAGTTCTATCCAAAGTATTCTTAAATTGTATATTACAAAATGTTGAAACTCAACTTGAAATTCTACCATGCAATCTTGAACTGAATAAACCCATAAACCATGAATTTTATTACCACTTCGAAAATAAGCCTGGACTAAAAAAAATTTATGTTCTAAAGTGAAAGCCATTTTAAAACTGAGAAGCAATTTATTTAAACCAAAATCGACGCACGATTATTTTATACACTAACTGATATTTGTGATTGACATTATCAAATGTCATTTGGATTGACGTTTACGGAACAACAAACACATATTAATATACAGGGTTGGGCAAAAGTAACGCATCAGTCGAATAATTCCGTAAATATAAACTTTAGAACAAAATGTTGTTAACAAAAGTTTTTGACAAGTTATTTTGAATTGCCTTCAATCATTTGTTTTTTTTTTAATGATGATTACATATGACAGCCAAAAAATTTTTTTTTAAATGGAAATAATATTATTTTTTAGACAATTCGGAATCTTTATTAAGTTCTGAATATGAATGCGTACTATTTTCATGGAGTTACATAGTAAAAATATTGAGATAAAAATAAAATTTAATAAAAGTAAACAAACTACTTCAAGTGTCCTCAGAGAAAGAAATCCAATGGATTTAAATCGGGAGACCTAGCGGGCCAATCAATAAAACTCCGACGTCCAATCCAACGACCGGGAAAAATTGTGTCTAAATACTGTCGAACATTAATAGCATAATGTGGTGGTGCTCTATCTTGTTGGAACCATAGATTATGGTTTGGCATGCTTGGTTGATTGTCGTTAGGAAATAAAATCAACAGATCTGGTACAATATGGTTACGCAATAAATGTAGGTAACCATCACCATGTAGGTTGTGTTCCAAGAAGTACGGACCTATGATTCGTTGCCCAACAATGCCAGCCCACACATTAAGTTTGTGGCGATGCTGTGTATGATTTTGTCGCATCCAATGTGGATTCTCAGTCACCCAATAACGGCAGTTATGCCTATTTACAAATCCATTTAGACAAAATGTAGCTGCGTCAGAAAATACGATGTTGTTTAAAAAATTTGGATCGTTATTGGACAATTCCATTATTGTTTCACAAAACTGTAATCTTCTGTCCGGGTCATCTTCGTTAAGTTCGTGCAGTAAGTGTATCTTACAGGGCTTGTATTTGTTCGCTTTTAATATTCGTCTAATAGATCTGCTACTCATATCATTTTCTAATCCTAGTTGAGTGGTTGACGTAGTGGGATTTTCCGTTACAGCAAGTAAAACATGAAGAGATCGGTCTTCATTAGTGATTTCTTTTGGTCGGCCAGCTTTAGGTATATCTCTAACATCGCCCGTTTCTCTAAATTTAGTAACCAATCTCGAAACTGTTGATTGAGCTATAGGATCTCGATCCAAATAAACATTATTGAATAAAGTGCAAACTTCGTGATGTGAACGTTGCCTGTCACCATATCCGACCATCATAAGAATTTCTATTCTTTCTTTAGTAGTTAATTTGACCATTTTCACACAAAACACGTATTAAAAAAAGCAAGTTTTACGATGGAAACTATTTTATTGTGAAGCGTCAATAATTCAATGACAGTCAAAAAATCTACAATTTCCAAAGCAATCTACAAAACACTGCACTAGTCCAAATGTACGTTTATTAATTTTATTTTTTTCTCAATATTTTTATTATCTAACCCCATGAAAAAAGTACATATTCATATTCAGAAATTAATAAAGATTCCAAATTTTCTAAAAGAAAATATTATTTCCATTAAAAAATAAAATTTCTTTTTGCTGTCATATGTAATCATCATGAAAAAAAAACGCAAATGATTGAAGCCAATACAAAATAACTTTTCAAAAAACTTTTGTTGACAACATTTTGTTCTAAAGTTTATATTTACGGAATTATTAGACTGATGCGTTACTTCTGCCCAACCCCGTATATGCGTCTTATTCTATCAAAATTTCAAAGTAACCTAGATTGACTTTTCAAATGAAAACACGTTAATATATATACATTTATATTATGGTAGACTGTATGTATTTATTTAGGTTAAGTTTTATCCTGTAATTGGAATGTTTCCGTTGGACATTAAAGAATATTATTATTATTATTATAAGACTGACAAGTTTCATTTAAATCGGTGTTTTCGGGTTAGAATACCTTCTCTGTCAGCAACCAAAATTGTATTATATTAGGAAACGACTTATATTTTCCTTTTAGATTCTATACAGTGCTTCTCAAAAGTCCCCTCCCCCCCTCTTATCTTTGGAACGATTACTGAAACTGAACTTGGAACTTGAAACTTGGAAACTGAATATTATAGGTTATAAACTTCCCTACTAGTGATGATAGATGACGAAATCGTCATAGATGACGTCACAAGGCCATTGTGACCAATAATTTTAAATGGAACGCTACGGCAAGCGACACCTCTTTTAAAAGGTATCGAAAAAACCTATTCAATGATACTAATTTTGTTTGTGTTTGAGGCAGTTTTAATGGCTCATTAGTAAACATGAAAATTTAAATTCCATTCAGTATGATATTAAATACAGATTTAATAAACAGTATGTACTTAAAGAAATTGTTCGAAGTGACCTCCATTTACTTCCTGACAGTGAAATATCCTATTTTTAAACTCTTCTCGTACTTCTTCAAATGTGTCTGCGGAAACAGCCTCACATTCTGCAACAATATGTTGTTTTAAAACGTCAATATTGTCAAGTTCAGTGGCGTAAACCTTCGATTTAAGGTACCCCCACAGAAAATAATCCAAAGGTGTGAGGTCCGGTGATCGAGGTGGCCATTCCGTTGAACCTCGTCGTCCAATCCATCTACCAGGATACTCCTCATGCAAATACCGTCTTACTGCACCGTAATAGTGTGGAGGAGCACCATCCTGTTGGAATGTTATTTCCAAATTGCCGAATTCATCTGGATTATCTTCCAAAATTTCAAGGATTAACGGTTCTATTGCGTTTTGCAACATCTCCAGATAAACCTCACCAGTTAAATTAGTATTTAAAAAAA
The DNA here is from genome assembly GCA_935421215.2 of Melolontha melolontha. NCBI lineage: Eukaryota > Metazoa > Arthropoda > Insecta > Coleoptera > Scarabaeidae > Melolontha > Melolontha melolontha. The sequence continues at coordinate 16,976,426 of OW285240.1, read as the reverse complement.
GAGGCCCAACGATGTGGTTTCCCAGGATACCTGCCCAAGCATTCACCTTCTGGGGAAATTGGGTATGTGTTTCACGAAACAGGTGAGGATTTGCGTCACTCCAATACCTGACATTCTGTGTATTTACATTTCCATTTAGATAGACTTTCGTCACTAAAACAAATTGTTTTGACGTAGTCTGGCTGTTGGTTAATTTTAGTTTCCATATTTTCACAAAATTCTAGTCTTCGGTCTGGGTCGTCGTCTGAGAGTTGATGAACCATTTTTAATTTGTATGGATGAAATTTTCAACACCCTGTGTACTGTACTTCGACTAACTTCACAGGTAGATGCAACTTGAGTTGTTGAAGAAGTAGGATTAACTCTTACTTCTGCCAGTATATCAATTTTTTTCTCATCAGAAATTTGTGGTCTGCCAGATCGTTTCGCATCATTAATACTACCCGTTGATTCAAACTTACAAAGAAGCTCCCTTAAATAAGTCCTCGAAATGGGGCGATCGGCAAACCTCTCATTAAAAATGCGTTCTGCTGCATGAATATTTTGTCTAGTTTCACCAAGAATTAGGACCGCTGCTACTTTATCACCTAAAGCACGTACCATTTCGCTTCTTGAAGCACTTAAACTTTCGTCTCACAACAGTTTAACAAATTATTAAAATGAACAAAAATATTAAAAGTACCATAAACTGTAAAAACAGTGAGACGTTCGATCAACAATACACAAATTATTAAATGTACAAAAACTTGGACAATTACAAAAACGTCGAATATTGGAGACTAACAAAAACGTCAGATTATTTGACAACTAACCATAGGCGGAGCTTGAATTTGGAATTTTAGTATTAACTTGACAATTTGATGTTTTAAAACAACGTATTGTTGCAGAACACATTTGAAGAAGTACGAGAAGAATTTAAAAATAGGATATTTCACTGTCAGGAAGTAAATGGAGGTCACTTCGAGCAATTTCTTTAAGTACATACTGTTTCTTAAATCTGTATTTAATATCATACTGAATGGAATTTAAATTTTCATGTTTACTAATGAGCCATTAAAACTGCCTCAAACACAAACAAAATTAGTATCATTGAATAGGTTATTTCGATACCTTTTAAAAGAGGTGTCGCTTGCCGTAGCGTTCCATTTAAAATTATTGGTCACAATGGCCTTGTGACGTCATCTATGACGATTTCGTCATCTATCATCACTAGTAGGGAAGTTTATAACCTATAATATTCAGTTTCCAAATTTCACATGTGTATGTATAATCGTTCCAAAGATAAGAGGGGGGGAGGGGACTTTTGAGAAGCACTGTATAATGGCCCAACAACTTATATTTTACCTCAATTTTGTGCAGGTGTTTTAAGTGGAAAACGACAGAGTGACAAAACAAGAGTAACAAATAGTGATTCTCGAAACACTAACATATTTTCATTTTTAAGAGACATAACCTTCGTTTTGATAGATAAAGTTGAAGTTTGTTGAATGGAATATGTGCATGTAAAATTTAATTTTAAAAATAAAATTGTATCGGCACTTTTGAATAGATTGCATAGATTTGCCCATGTATGTTAATTTTCGTTGAATTGAAAAGTAAAATAGGAGTCCCAAAGGTTGTTAATTATTTAAAATAATAAAAGTTATGCCTTGAAGAAAATATGAACTATTAAATTGATTGAACTCTCGCTTGGCACTTGGTGAAACATCTTGATAAATTCACGATGAAAAAAGAACACTTGGTTATATGTTTCACTAAATTTTATTTACATAAAATAAGACAATTGTTTCGGACTCTGCAGTCCATTTTCAATTAACATAAGAATAAATTTTCTATAGTATAAATAGATGTATGTAACTACAAAATAGAAAGGGGATAACGTTACTAACAAATTTTCGTGCAAATGGAAAAAGGGGTATTTTAAGATACAATATAATTATTCAATCGCTCATTAAATTCAAATAACTGCCCTCATTATCGGCGAAATCGGTGAAATTTCACTCAAAATCAAAGAAAACAACTTAGTATTAACAAAAGCTGATAAAGGTAATACAATCGCCGTTTTAGAGAAAAAGATATATTTACAAAAAATCGCAGATGTTATCGACAATGACAAGTTCTTATTATTAAAAAAACGATCCAACGTGGTCATTTCAGCGAGATATAAAATCACTTTTGAAGAATAGTAGTCACATAATCACACCTAACAATTCATACACTTTAAATATCATGAACCCTAACGCCCCTTTGTTATACGGCCTCCCCAAACTTCACAAGCAGAATTGCCCGATGAGACCGGTCGTTTCATATGTCCAGGCTCCAGCGTATAAGCTATGTAAATTCATGAACAACATTTTACCAGATCTTTTACAACTTAAATTTAAATTTAGCATAAAAAACTCTTTAGATCTAGTGAAGAAATTAGATTCAGGTGGTCTACCAAGTAACTTTAAATTGGTTTCATTTGACGTCTGTAGCTTATATCCCTCCATCCCTATTAACGAACTAAATATAATTCTAAATGATTTAATAGCCAAGAGTACATTAACAGGTGACAGTAAGGTAGAACTACGTAATATTCTAAATGTTTGTATTAAACAAAATTACTTTAGGTTTAACAACTCCTTTTACAGTCAAAAAGATGGCCTAGCAATGGGCTCCCCATTGTCTTGCCTCTTAGCGGAAATTTTTATATCAAATTTTGAAGATAATTTGTTTAATTCAAATATCCCATATTTACGTCACATTCACAAATGGTTTAGATACGTAGATGACATTATATGTGTTTGGACAGGTACAAATAGACAGTTAGATCTCTTCTTCAATCATTTAAATAATATCAATAATAAAATACAATTTACAATAGAAAAAGAGAAGGTTAACTGCTTAAACTTCTTAGATCTCACGTTAAAGAAACTGAATAATAAATTAGATTATAGCATTTATAGAAAACATACTTTCACAGATACCCTTATTTCAGCAGATAGCAATCAGTCAAACAGTATAAAAATATCTTCGTTTAATAGCTTTATACACAGACTTTACCTCTATCTAAACCAAATTATGATAAAGAAGTCAATACCCTGAAGTGTTTGGCTATAAATAATGGCTTCACCCCAGACATAATAGACAATATTATCAAAAAGAAAAAACGTCAACAAATTAATAGTTTTTTGTATGCTTCTTCTCAAAAAGAATCTCCTAAACATAGGTTCATAAATTATGTAGGTAGGACCTCGAAATCACTAATAGATTAACAAAAAACAACATAAAAACTATTTCAGTAAATAAATTTAATTTAGGTAAATTGTGGGCCAACAATAAAGATAGATTTGAAAAAACACAAAAATGTGGAATATACAAAGTCAATTGCATGACCTGTGATGCGTTTTACATCGGGCAAACAGGTAGAAGTTTTCACACTCGTATTACTGAACACAGAAAAGCCATTTTAAATTCTCGGAAATTCTCAGGGATTTCAGAACACTGCATTGATAACAACCATATGATCTCATCGGACAATTTTAATATATTACACTCCTCTTCAAAAGGATTAAGATTAAATCTCCTGGAAATATTAGAAATTTCAAAGGCGAAAAATAAGTCATTAAACGATTGTAAACGAGCAAACAGAGTTTAGCCTTTCGCCGATAATGAGGGCAGTTATTTGAATTTAATGAGCGATTGAATAATTATATTGTATTTTAAAATACCCCCTTTTCCATTTGCACGAAAATTTGTTAGTAACGTTATCCCCTTTCTATTTTGTTGTTACACACATCTATTTATACTATAGAAAATTTATTCTTATGTTAATTGAAAATGGACTGCAGAGTCCGAAACAATTGTCTTATTTAATGTAAATAAAATTTAGTGAAACATATAACCAAGTGTTTTCATCGTGAAAATATGAACATTTTAAAAATAGACAAAAACGAAATATAACAACCATAATTTTGTAGTTTATTCTTGATAGTTTGTAATATCTGGTTAAATCTTATTAAAAATAATTTGGGTAGATAAATGAATGAATTTCTTTAGCCAGTTTTGTAACTTTACGCACTAAATTAATACATATAAACTTCGTCTCACGATTGCTTTCGTATTTGATTGTTTATTAATCTTCACATGCTTTGTTTTTCTTTAATAACTTGATTAAGGTATTAAAGATGTGGTTATATACGTTAATACTTAATTATAATTTTGGAAACGATGATGTTTATAATTTTGGATGCTAAGCATTACGCAGTTTTACGTTAGTTTTGCTAATGAAATGCCCTTCTTTTAATTATATTTGCTTATCCGTCCATGGTTCTAACTATTATTTGTAATTCGTTAAATTATAAATCATAAACATAAGGATATTCATAAATACACCAGGGAAGTACGAAGCAGAAACGAAAAATCGATAATAGACTATGTCATAATAAACAGAGAATACCGGAGAGAAGTAAAGGATACGAAAGTAAGGAGAGGGTGTGAGATAAATACAGATCATTATTTGGTTCTCTCGAAAATAAAAATAGATAGCCAAGAAACAAACGAGAAAGTAAAAACAAATATTAATAAAAGAGGGAAAGAGAAGAAGGTAGTTAGGACATACAAACTTAGAGAGAAGAAGAGACCGTTGAAGTGTACAAAGAAAAAATTGAGCGAGAAATGAGTAAAATCAAACAAAAAATAAGTAAAAACATAGAAATAGAAACGCTATGGAAAATAGTTAGAGACACAATAATGATAGTATCGGAAGAAAGTTGTGGGTATAGTAAAATAAGGAAACATATTAAGCAAACAAAGTGGTGGAATGAAGAGATAAAGCAAGAAATAAAACGAAAAAAACAAGCATGGAAAAACTACTTATGCAACAGAAATAATCAAACATACAACAAATATAAAGAACAGAGAAGAAAAGTTAAAGAACTGGTAAAAGATGCAAAACAAAGGACATGCGAAGAATTTGGGGAAGCAATGGAGAGAGATAGCAGAGGAAATCAAAAACTGTTGTATGGAGTACTGAAACGATTAAGGAAAGGAAATCAAGTTAAAACCTTGTACATAAAATCAAAAGAAGGAAAAATACTAGAAGATGAGAACGACACTATGGCGAGATGGAAAGAATACTTTGAGGATTTACTAAGCACGGAAATTAATGACGAAGTAAACAAACCGGAAATATTGCACGAGTCGCCTACAAGAAAAAAAGAACACACGGAACAGGACAAAATAACCATGGAAGAAATAAAAGATGCACTAAAGAGGCTAAAGAGAGGCAAGACAGCAGGAATTGACGGAATAACAACAGAGATGGTAAAGAATTTGGGAGAAAATGGAATAGAAGTATTAGAAATACTATTTAATAAAATATGGGACGAACAGAAAATACCAGAGGATTGGGAAATGGTAGTTTTGTTACCGATATATAAAAAAGGAGACAACAAACAGTGTAAGAATTATAGAGGAATTACACTATTATGCGTCGTGCTAAAAGTTTATGAAAGAATCTTGGAAGAGAGATTAAAAACAATAATCGAGGCGCAACTCGAAGAATCACAGAGTGGATTTAGAAAAGGTAGAAGTGTACAGGACAATATATTCACATTGAAGCAAATGACGGAAAAGAGTGTAAACAGCACGATATACATAGGTTTTATAGACATAGAAAAGGCCTTCGATTGTATACCTCGAAACTTGGTGTGGAGGAGCCTAGAAAAAAGAGGAATAAATAGCAAACTGAGGAAAGCAATAGCAAGCATATACAAGTGTACAAGAAACGTGGTGAGAGCGTGTAATAGGCAATCAGAAGAGTTTGAAACAAGGGAAGTATTGCGGCAAGGAGGAGTACTCAGTCCTATACTATTTAATATAATATTTGATGTACTGAAAGATATTAAAAACAACACAAAAAAGATACAAATAGGATATAGAAATATGGGGCTGGTGGAGGTAGCGGAGAACGCGTTTGCTGATGATTTGGTGGTATACGCAAATACCGAAAAGGACCTGCAAACAAACTTGGTAATTTGGGAAACAGCACTGAAAAAGAGAAACATGAAAATTAACGCAGACAAAACTAAAGTGATGGCGATAGGGAAAAACCATAAACAGTTAACAATTAAAGTAGGAGGAAAGGACATCGAACAAGTTGAAACATTTAAATACTTAGGAGTAAACATTCATAGAGAAGGGAAAGAAGACACAGAGATTAATGGCAGAATTGAAAGCACGACAAAGTTGTACTATACACTCAACAACACTTTCATCAGAAATAGAGAAATTTCAACGAAGACAAAAATGACTGTGTTTAAAACCGTATATAGACCAATACTAACATATGGGTGTGAAAGCTGGATACTAAATAACAAAACAAAATCCAAAATACAAGCGATGGAGATGAGGTATTTAAGAGCAGTCAAGGGAGTAACACGCAGGGACAGAATAAGAAATGAAGTGATAAGGCAAGATCTGAATACGGAACCGATCCTCGAAGGTATAGAGAGACAGAAATTGAAATGGTTCGGACACGTCGTTCGTATGGAAGAAACAAGGCAGACAAAGAGAGTATGGAAGGCTAGGACAATACAGAAGAGGAAGAGAGGTAGACCAAGGAATACATGGGACAATACAGTAGCGGAAAACCTGCAAAAACGTAGAATGACATGGAGAGAAGCAGAAGTTGCGGCAAAGAATAAGAAGGAATGGGAAAAATTCATATATAATAAAAAATAGAACTAAGTTTCATAGTGAAAATTAAGTGATACCTTGACACCCGTAGGGTAATTTCAAGGTTTATTGATTATAATAATAATAAAATAAATTATAAATCAATTATTTATAAATAACCCGGTAAGTTCAATAAATTAACCAATGTTAGAAATGTTAACTTTGCAAATTAATATTCAATATTACCATACTTGAAAAGACAATGAAAAGAAAATGAATAAAATTTTTAACTCTCCTAAAGACAATGAAAACTATTGACCTTTTGTTAGGATGTTTGATTAATAGATTGTTGAAATCTTAATAAATTTAATTGTAAACACCATTTAATTTTAACTTAAAACATTATTGTAAAAAATGTTCAAAATTCTTAATTCCATAAGGTAATGAGTTTCGTTTTCTATTTTTTTTGTCTTACATGTCTCACATTAGTAGTGTTTATATATTAGAAAGCAGAAAAGTTCGGTTCCATCATAGAAGGTAGTGTTGGTATTTTTAAATGATTACATTAAGTTTTCCTTGCATAGTAACAGTGCGTAATGATATGCAGTTTGGTAGTGTGAATTCTGAATGTTTATTTTCTCTTTATTAAAATGTAGACAAGACAGAAGATCCAGACCTGTCAAATTAATCGTAATATTTAAAGATTATTATGGGGTAGGTATATTGTACGAATGTGTGCAAATATATGACCATAATTCCCTATTTGAAATACATGTGATTATTACATGATAATGACTTTGAAGTTATTTCATGGCTGCTATAAATTGTAACGATGATTTTAAGTAATAATAAAGTCACTTATGTTACACAGAGATTATAGCAAAGGTTAAATATAACAATGATTATACAATTTTTGGGTATAAAATTGTCTGATCCAGCGATCTTGGCCATTAAAAGTTTAGTAGCTAAAGTGCATTTATTTTGTGTCCTGTAAATTAATACCAAGAATATGATAATTAGCGCGTTAATTCTTGGGCTATTTACTTTCTTGCCTATATTATTTTGGGGCTACATCAAATGGTGTCATACAGTTTGGTCTAGAAAAAACTTGCCTTACATAAAGCCTACATCGATTTGGGGTAATATAGAGAATCCATTGAAACAAAAACTCGGTGTTAAACAATCAATTAAGAACGCGTACGATGAATTCAAAAAACGCGGAGTCTCACTTGGCGGTGTGTATTTATTCACTCAAACTGCATGCCTTCCAATTGACATTGAACTAGTAAAGAACATACTATCCAAAGATTTCAAATACTTTAACGGACACGGACATGCCTGTGATGAGAAGAATGATCCTTTGAGCGCGCATCTTTTCAATTTGGACGGCGAACCGTGGAGGAACATTCGCGTAAAGCTGACACCGAATTTTACTTCCGGAAAAATGAAGATGATGTTTAATACTTTACTAGATTGTGGCCACCCCATGATAAGCCATATTGAAAAAATGCGTGAGGAGGGAGAGGGCTTGGATATTAAAGAAATTGTTTCTTGTTTCACTACTGATGTTATTGGTTCTTGTGCATTTGGTTTAAATTGCAACAGTTTTAAAGAACCAGATGCTGAATTTAGAAAATACGGTCGTCTAGTCGTTGAAGTAACACCACGAAACAAAGTATATAATTTTGTAAAATTTGTTACTCCGGGTTTAGCAAAACGTATTCACGTTCGGAGAGTAACTTTGGACTTAGAAAATTTTTTCATGGGTGCCATTAAAGGTGTCTTAAACTATAGAAAAATTAATAGTATTGCTCGCAATGATTTTATGCAATTATTTTTGGAAATGGAAAAGAAAGCTCTAGCTAATGGAGAAAAAGCACTTACAATAGAACAAATAGCTGCTCAAGGCTATATATTTTTCGTTGGGGGATTTGAAACATCAGCCACAACTATGACGTTTTGTCTTCATGAGTTGGCCTTTAATCAAGATATTCAGGACAAACTTAGAGAAGAAATAAAACAAACACTCAAGAAATACGATGGAAAATTTACTTACGAAGGCATAATGGAAATGAAGTACCTAGATCAAGTAGTTTGCGGTAAGATTTATTCGAATTTTAAGTAAATTATTTCACACAATATGTTCTATCAATTAATATAATAGATACTTAGGTAGCATTCATTTTCATTCTGTTGGAAATAGCGAATTTAATATCTTAAACGGACCATCTTTAAATTGTTCCATTTTATGGAATTTTTTTAGATTAAAAGCATAATGAATTTTAATATTTTTTTTCTAGTCTAGAATCTTTGGGATACTTTCGAAGTATCATAACATATGAAAAATATAAATGTTACCTTTTTTGTTTTTGTTTTTCATGACTATTATAATGCTATGTCATTCTGTTCAACCATTTTACCATATAACTCTTCTCTTTAACAAAATACACATAACCACACTTATATAGAATCACTCAGTAATTACTAGAAAACTTGAAAAAAAATCATTTTAAGATACAAAGTAGTTTATGCAAAAACATTTTATTGCAGAAAAAAAAAATTCGAAACAAACTTTATAATTACAAAAAAAAGTTAATTCCTCTGAAAATTATAAATGTTAAGTAAACGAGAATTTTTAGAAATAATTTTAAGTTTAAAAAAAAAAATTAATTAATTAAAATTTACTAATCAGTAGTACGTCCTCTAGCGTTAATACAAGAACGAATTCGATGAAGCATGCTCTCTATTAAAATATCAATTTCTTCTTGGGGAACATTTCTTTATTCTTCTAAAACTGCTCGTATTAATTGTTCTGCGTTACAAGGGTTATTTTGGCATGCTCTAATCTTTCTTTTAATCTTATCCCACAAGTGTTCGATTGAATTAAGATCCAGTGAACAAGAAGGCCCATCTAAAATCGGCACATCCTCCTCTTCTACAAAAATTCTACTCGCTCTGCTGGTATGTGGAGGTGCATTCAAAAAATTAAATTTTTGTGGTGTTAGTATATTTCGACGTATTTGTTATGCATTTCTAAACTAAACTGTTAAAAAGTTTTAGTTTTTGAAAAAGATTTTATATATAGTACTGAAACGTCCAATTAAATATTGTTTTAATTACCCGATCGCTGCTCCCAAAAAATATTAATTTTATTTCGTATTTATCTATATATCTATCTATCTATCTATCTATATATATATATATATAAATATATATATAAATATATATATATATATATATATATATATATATATATATATATATATATATATATATATAAATATAATATTTTCGTGTGACCTTGGTATGATAAGGTAAACTTAATAAGTCGGCGATTAAAGGTCTGGTTCATTACTTCAAAGTATATATATTTAAAACAACCCTACATGTTTCGGCAATGATGCCTTTGTCAAGGGAATAAAAAATATAAAATTCATTTATATTTTTCGGATTCGGATATAAATATACTTATCAAATCCTCGATTTGCATTTTATTAATTGTGGAAAGTTCTATTAAAATCTAAGAAGCCGAATCAAAGATATTCGCATGGGTCCATACTTAACCCTGTATATCAATCCATCTATAGAATACATATATATATATAACAGTTCATAAATTATTGGAGTTTTTCACACACCCTTATATTATATATATATATATATATATATATATATATATATATATATATATATATATATTATAATAAAATGTTAATTGATTTATAGAAGACAATAGCTTTTATTTGTTACATCTGTTATTGGAATTTCTTACAAGATTGGAAGTCTATTATCTTTGTATTGTTTTCTAAATTTAGAGTGTCAAATCTATAATTAAATTTCAAAGTATATGACTTCCCTACATTTACCAAAACTATAAAATATGTAAATCTAGTTAATTTTGAATATTTCGAAAGGTTATGTGTGAAGGAAAATTTATTTATAAACCAATAAGTTCATAATATTATTTAAGAATCATAATTATTGTAAATATCAAATATTTTGGAAATTCTATAACTAAGCGACCAATGAGCTTAGAGAACAGAAAAGCTGTTGGGTTGCCATAGAGAGTTATTAAAACAATTAGGGAGAATAATTTTTTGCATTTTAAAAAAAGTTTAGTTATGTTTTAAAAGAGAATTTAAAAAAAAAAAAAAAAAACGTTTAATTTGAAAAATTAAAATAACAAATGGTAAATCTACTTACTTCCTTATAAAATCATATAATTAACTGGAAAAAATAGTAATACAATAAATATTTGGGAAATTGAAGAACATATCATCGCTTGTACGGGGAGAATCTCAGAAGATAGCCCGTTATAATCCTTTTTGTCGTCCATTATATGTGTTCACATATTCTGTGGTGTTTAAGTTATAATTTCACATTTTTACTTTGCATGAAAACATTTATCCGTATTTAATCAAATGGTATTGGATCACCCTGAATCAACAATGGTTTAAATGGGACAATCTCTAGAAACCAAATTATCGAATATGAAGATTATCCATTATTAAAAAGGAGACAGTATACCTTGTTTTGCTGGAGAACTCAACGCTTGAGGGATTTGGTTAGGTTCGTGACCGGATTTCCCTGTTTGGCACAATATTCAACTGTACATCAGGTGGACCAAGATTGATCGCAGAGATTAGGTGTCCTTAGACGAGAATCTTGAAGATAGAAAGGAAATGTTGAGCTAAGTTTGCATTATACGATTCACTTCCAAAAATTTAACTTAATAAGTAAACAGACTAATATATATACTTACCGGAAGTAGATTAAAATTCTAATAATAATCATTTTTTAATTATGTAAATAGGGAAGTTATATCAATTTTTTAAGCGTGGTTTGATTTACCAGAGCCTATTTTGTGTCAATATCCAAATATTTGTTATATATCTGCTGATTCATTTAATTCCTCTTATAAAAGAAATTCCACATAACCTATAAATTTTAAGATTAAGTTTTCATTAAAATTAATTATTGATCTATTGTTAATCCTGTATGTTATGTTTAATATTACCGAATCAAATATTTTTTTACTATAATAAGATGTTCATTTTAAATAAACGGTATTTAAGAACCTAGACAAGTTGTTTGAAATTAATTAGCTTATCATATTAATACTGAGCTAAGATACCTTTTATTTTTCTTTGTCAGACAGAATCTTTCACGACCCTGAAGATATTAGAGTTCTCATGCACGTTTTTCTTCAAAGCTAGTTTAAATATCGAACTTTCCTTACTCCAAAACTTTATTTGGATATACATGTTAGGATTGCTAACAGCTACCATTTTGTATTCAATGATTGGGCCTGCGCAGAAGTATATCTGAATGCGGGGGTAAAAATTCGAATTTTAAATTCATATTACAGTTGGAAAGTTTAATATTTTGACTTAAAGAACGTGTGTATCAAAGAATATTTATTTTTTTTTTGTACTCCAACGTTTGACTAGACTCTAAGTTTATTACATTTTGACGGTCCAACGTTGGGCTGCTTAATTATATTACAATATATATATATATATATATATATATATATATATATATATATACAGGCTGTCCCGTAAAAAAACGCCAACATTCATAATTCCGTTATTTATTGTCCGGTTTTATTTAAACAAAAAGTAAATTGAATAGCATCAAAAACACTATAAGATAGCAGTGTTTTATTTGTTTTCAATTGTTTTCATTAATGTCAAACGACAGTCAAGTTTTTTATTTTAAATGGCAACATATATATTTTGGCTATATTCGGATTGGATTTTTTTTTCTGAATTCAACGATGTATAACATGTTTATTTTTGATAAACGTTTATTGCAAAAAAAAACTTTATAAATTTCATCTTTGTCTCCCATTATTTATAAATATTCGAATGTGTCATGAAACATTGGAAATGTAAGTATTATAAATATTATTATAAGAAACAAAACACTTTACAATAAATATTGAAATTGCCGGCCACCTTGTTCAACACATCGCACATCTCCTAATTACTCCAAAGGTCGCATTTAAAAGACAAGCGGCAGGTACTTCTTGGCAAGTGTTAATAATTCTTTGTCTTAAAATGTCAACATTTTCTGGAGTTGTTAAATAAACTTGATCTTGTAGATAAGCCCACAACCAAACATCGAGGGGCGTAAGATCCGGTGAACGCGCAGGCCACTCGATAGGACCGGATGTTCCTATCCACCTATTTCCAAATTGGGTGTTCAACAAATCAATATTTACTCTGGCATTGTGCGCGGGAGCCCCATCTTGTTGAAAAAATATTCTATTTAAATTTGCCAAAGGTAATTCATCTAAAAAGTTTTGGAGATTTTCGTGTAATAAAGTGTAGTATTTTTCTTGATTTAAGCAACCATCTATGAAAAATGGCCCAATTAATTGATCACCTAAAATGCAACACCAAACATTTACGTTGAAACGTCTTTGAAAATTATTTTCAATTACAAATCTCGGATTGTCTGCACTCCACTGTCGATGTATGTTTCTATTAAAAATACCGTTGTTGCTAAAAGTGCATTCATCAGACCAAATTATCCTTCTGTAAAAATTCGGGTCTTGTTCTAATGCATTTAAATAAAAACGACAAAACTGGATTCTTCGGCCAGGATCATTTTGTTCTAATGCATGAACTTTTCGAGCTATGTACGGTTTAAGTTTGTGTTTTCTTAAAATACCATGAACTGTAGTTTTTGATACCCCAATATTATGTGCAATTTCGCGAATCGAAGTTCGTGAATTTTGCTGTACTGCAAGAAGAATATCTAATTCCTTATCTTCGGAGAATTTCCGTTTTTGTGTTTTTGGTTTGATAAATGATCCATAATTTCTTAAATTCTTTTCAATTCTCTGAAATATTTTCGAACCTGGAACTTCTCTGTCCGGAAAACGAGCACTGTACCGACGAACTGCTTGAAGGCGATTTTTATTACATTCAAAGAACACTTGTAACATGTCCGTTAATTCATTGTTATTCATTTTTAACGAAAATACGCTTTTTGTTGCGGCAAAACCTTCAAACAGGATAATACAGAAAACTTAATAAAGTCAAACTCACACTTAAGGCACATTGGCATAAAGCTAGTGGACTGGGCCAAGTCTACTATAATGAAAGATGAAATTTATAAAGTTTTTTTTTATTTTTTATTATTAAGAGATGTGCGATATGTGTTAAACAAGGTGGCGGGCAATTTCAACATTTATTGTAAAGTGTTTTGTTTCTTATAATAATATTTATAATACTTACATTTCCAATGTTTCATGACACATTCGAATATTTATAAATAATGGAAGACAAAGATGAAATTTATAAAGTTTTTTTTTTGCAATAAACGTTTATCAAAAATAAACATGTTATACATCGTTGAATTCAGAAAAAAAAATACAATCCGAATATAGCCAAAAATATATATGTTGCCATTTAAATAAAAACTTGACTGTCGTTTGACATTAATGAAAACAATTGAAAACAAATAAAACACTGCTATCTTATAGTGTTTTTGATGCTATTAAATTTACTTTTTGTTTAAATAAAGCCGGACAATAAATAACGGAATTATGAATGTTGGCGTTTTTTACGGGACAGTCTGTATATATATAATTTTAGAAAATTTCTTGATCGTACTAATATAAATTCACTACTATTTAGGTTATCGGTCTGTTTTAATTAAAACTCAAAATATATTAACGAAACATTGAGTTTAGAACAATTGAGTTTTAATTAAAACAGACCGTTAACACAAATGCTAGTAGATGGCAAATGTGATTTTTCCGAAACGTAGTCAAGAAACTAGCACCGGTCTTTACGAAGATCAAACAAAGAAAACCCGGAATCCAGTTACAACACAAACTACTACCCGCGGAAACCTAAAAGAAAACATATATATAGTAGATTCAATTAGTTGGCGATTTAAGGTCTGGTTTTACTTCAATATGTAAATATTTAAAACAATCTTACATGTTTCGTCATATGATGCCTTTATCAAAGAAATTTAAAATATAAATCAATTTGTATATACATATATATATATATATATATATATATATATATAATTTCCTTTCCTTTACTTTATAGTACGCTTGTTTTGTAAACATTAAAAAATATAGTTCTACCTAATTATTTATATTGCCTATCCTTTTTCAGAAACTTTGAGAAAATATCCACCACTGCCATTTTTAAATAGAGTGTGCACTGAAAATTATAAAGTACCAAATACAAATATTACCATAGAAAAAGGAACGCCAGTTATTATTAGCTCACTGGGTATACAAAGAGATGAAGAATATTATCCAGATCCGGAGAAATTCGATCCGGATAGGTTTACCGATGAAAATAAAAGAAAACGGCCTGGATTTACGTTTCTGCCTTTCGGAGAAGGGCCTAGAATATGTTTGGGATTACGTTTTGGTACCATGCAAACAAAAACTGGAATGTCATTATTATTGAATAGCTTCAAATTTTTCCCAGCCGAAGGTGAAAAATATAACTTCGATTTGGAACCTACATCTCTAATATTAAGCAAAGATGGACCAGTGATGTTGAACGCGGTTAAATTAAAGAATTAAATTAAAAATTTAGAGCAGTGAGCAGAATAAGTAATTTTATTTTGATAATTATCAATAGATATATCTACATATTATAAATTGATATGTTAACTTTTACTTCACAAGTGTTACATTGTAAGTATGATTTACATGCAACAAATATGATTCGATTCAACTTAAGCAAATCTTATTCTACATTAAATCAATTTCTTCAGTTATACTCGTATTTTGCAAAAAGTTGTGTTTGTTGCAGGTTTGTAAATATTTCTGCTCACATTAAGTCAGATTCATTAGTTATGTATTTAGAAAATTCTAAGTACGAAAATGTAATAACTGTGGTATTGTGATGGTAATATATAAAACCAAAAAAAAAAATAAAAAAATAATTTATATATATAGATATATATTTTATTATTGGACTTTAGTAGGGCTTCCGATACCATCAGTCCATCTTACGATCGGTTATAAAGATGTTTGCCTTGAACTGATCTGCCAGTGAGTTTGCTCTGACCGCTTTCTTACTGACAGTTTCGGGTATTTGCGTACTGGATCCATTGCTAACACAGTACTTATGTTATTTTCGTTAAATTTTTTTGCTTTTCTTTTTTGTTATATTATTTACACCACCGGTAGTTGGAACTGTTTCAACCAGTCTGGGTACTAAGTTTAGACCAGAGGCTTCCAAACTTTTTTTTCTCATAGACCACTTTGAAAGTTTTACTGGTTCCGGTGGAGCTACATTTCTACCATATTCCCAAAACTCGACAAAAAATGTGAAGATTAGATCTAACTATGGAAATTTGCGTTGCGGCTGAGTTATTGGTTAATTAATTTATTGATTGTGCTGTGAGTGGATGTCAAAAAAGTAAAGTTAGCAAATCAAAAAAGTGATTCCATCCAACTTTACTCCTTTGACATCTACTCACAGCACAAGAAACCAATCAATTCTCACATATTTTATTTAGAAAACTCCCCATTCGGAGTGGTAAAAATAAAAAGAAAAATAGTATATTTCCTTGTGTTGTATTTATTCAAATATGTAATTATTACACTATTAATTATTATTGTTATCATATTACATTGTAATATGATAACAGTCCTAATATAATTAAAATTAAATATTAATAACGTAACGTAACTTCTACAATGACAATCACAAAATAGTCATAATTTTAGTGGGAGGGATGTACTTGATGGATTGACAGCAAATTATCAATATTTGGCTTCAGTTTTGTTAGGAATAACTGCAAATATCCCCGTTCTGTGGTATTCAATCGGCTCCTTTTTTTTGTTAAAAGGTTTGTAACGACACTAAAACTTTTCTCGACAAGATATGACGAGGGAAACGCTATCAAAAGCTTTCTCGCAATTCCCCACAGTCCAGGATATTTTTCGGGTATTTCTGCCTGCAGCCAAAATGTTTGATACCCTCTTTTAAATTTCACATTCAGTTCCTCATTAGTGCTAAGCTCGAGTAGCTCCTCTTGTAATATCACATTCTCCACTTCCGTTTCATAAAGTGGATTTATGATCCATGGTGGTATTTCCATCGTCAGAATATCTTCAAATCTGATTTTAAAGTCATCATGCAGGGCAATTAAATGTTGAACGTAT
Source organism: Melolontha melolontha (assembly GCA_935421215.2). Classification (NCBI taxonomy): domain Eukaryota; kingdom Metazoa; phylum Arthropoda; class Insecta; order Coleoptera; family Scarabaeidae; genus Melolontha; species Melolontha melolontha. The sequence goes on along the minus strand of OW285240.1, from coordinate 16,959,607 downwards.
GTGTGAATATCCTCATCAAGGCATTCTACCTGTGACAAGTTTGAAAACTGGGAAAATTCGCGCCGACTAATATTTTGCTTCATAAATTTCAATTTTCCAAGAGAAGCTGAAATTACACCCTTTGTTTTTATTAAATTGAGACTGTCCCCTTGTAATTGTAAGTTAATGTCATTAAATTTTTTGAACAAATCTGTCAAATACGCGATGTCTGCTTTCAAATTGATAAGGTTTTCTTTTAAATCTGGATCTTTACTTTCCAGAAACTCTAAAACTGATTCAAAAAGTGAGCAAAATCTTGTTAAACATGCACCTTTCGACAACCAGCGTACTTCAGTATGTAAGAGCAATCGTTGGAAGTCTTCATCATTTTCATCGCACAATTGTGCAAACAAACGCGTATTCAATGCATTGATTCTTATTTTGTTAACTGCATTAATCACAAATTGAAGCGATAGGGGCAATTTAGCACTCAAATTTTTCGCTACTAGGTGTTGTCGGTGGACGACACAGTGAATTGCTGTTACCTCTGGTATAATTCTTTTAAGATGGCTTATAAACCCACGACATCGCCCGCAGGAGCTCCATCTGTTGCCACCGAAATAACGTTTGTGAATGGAATCGATTTTTCCAAAAAAAAATCACTCAGGACATTAAATATTGATTCACCTTTAGTGTCCGTCTCCAAAGTTTTCGCGAATAGTAGCTTTTCATGAATTTCTTCGTCCATAACAAATCGAACATATGCCAATAATAATGCTTCATTACCAGGTAAAGTTGACTCGTCCAGTTGAATAGAAAAATGAGTTGATTGCAGATAATTACACAAGAAACTTTCAATATCAGAGCTCATTTCGTCAATACGTCTTTGTACAGTGTTTTTACTCAAAGGAATTCTTTTGAGTATGTCAAATGGAAATTTGTGCAGAACAGTTTTTAAAGCCTCTTCAACAGCGGGTAAAATTAACTGTTCTCCAATGGTGTGCGATTTTCCAGATTTCGCTATAAGTAATGAGATATTGTAAGATGCCCGCAAGCCATCATCGTTACTTTCCGACGTTGAAGCGAACATACTGTGCACGGTGGGTTTCTTTTCATATTTTTCCTTCAATGTTTGAAAATATTTCAAATCTTTACCTATTTTATGTCCATAGGATGACACCTTCTTAGATGATCTTCGAGCTTCGATGGTTTCATAGTCATTGCTCAAAACTTTGTTGCATAAAAGGCATATGGGCAATAGCTTGTCTGCCTTTGATGGAAGAAAACCAAATTTTAAATAATCAACACTGTACTGTCGACATTTCTTCTTAGATTCAACCATGTTCCGTGTCAGTTACCTACCTGTAAATAAAAAAAAAACTTTGTTGTAGTAATCTTAAGGCGGTCTTATTTAGCAGGATATCGCTATTTTAACAGAATTAATTGATTATTGCAATGAAATAAACAAAGTACCGGCGGCAAACTGATTCTAATTATTAAAAGCAATAAATCGCTAAGATCAATAATTGAGTTTTATGAAAACAGCTGAACTGATTTTAATGTAATGTAAAATATTTTTTCATTAATTATATTTTGATATCAAAACTTCGCGATTTAAATTATTTATTTATTACTTTGATGCACGTTACGAGTATGTAGTATATAAAGACACGTACAATTTATGAAAATATATTTAATTATTAGTGAACCACCACACAGTCGGGTAATAAAAAAATTACTAATAAAGTAGGGACAAGAAGTTCAACCTTTCTCGGCTCTCTGTTCTTTTATGGAAGTATCCAATAATGGCTCTGTTCAGTATTTAATTTTTAATACGTACCTACTACACGCAAACATTACAAATATACTTATCACAACATAAATATATCTCCTATCGCAGGTGGGTTGGAAGAGATTTATTTTAGGAATAAGCCTCAGCTTTTGTACCTATGTATTTTTTTGTAATTTGTCCATTTTTTGTTTACTTACGTGTACAATAAATTGAAAAATAAATAGATAAATAATAAATAAAATAAAAGTATGTATAACAAATAGGCAGGTAAGTACTTACTTTTCCGACAGTGGCAAACACTAACATCGATTCACTATACTTTACTTTTCTTTTCGAAATTCGGGAAACAAATGAGTAACGTTTATCCGCGGTATTCGTATTTATATTGGTGAAGAATCAAACAAGATCATGCAAGATTGCAAGCACACACACCACAAGTCGTACTTCGTCCCATTGCACGTCTGAACAAGCATTGTGGACGGCGGCAGCGGCAGCGCTTTGCAAGTCTCGACACGTTGTACTGAATATGGAATATGCAAGTTTTTACAAGTAACAGTCGCTGAGCTTCTTAAAATATTATCTGCCTACATTGATAGGTGAACTCAAGCCAACATTTTAGTTCTTCACTATCGAAACCAGATAAATTTTCGTGGACCCCCGCTTACGAATTGTGAACCCCCATTTTTTTGTCACGCCAACGTAGACCCCCGTCGAGTCTCCCGTGGACCCCTGGGGGTCCACCTGGACCACTTTGGGAATCAATGGTTTAGACCGTTTGGAAACTTCATACTAAATTTTCTAATATACGCGTAAATATATAATTCACATAGACCATAACACTCAATTATGTAAGCGTTATGATAGAGTAAGCATAGCATTTGCGATATTTTTAATGGCATTTACAAATTTGTAGATCAATATCAGAGAACACTACATCAATTTATAATTAACTATTTTTTGACTAGTGCCTGAACGTTATTTTAATTTTACCTTCTTATATCCACAGCACACTATGCGTTTTGGAAAAGTAAGACAACACAAGCATTTCCAAGACATACTTGATATTGTTGAAATTTTGCGTAATTTATCAATCTGAGCAATTTTTCTTAATAACATATTGCCGTAAAATCCGTGCCGTATCTCCTCATTAGTGGGTAAAATTACTTTTTTGTACATTTTCAAGGCACGTTTGATTTCTCAAAACTAAAAGTATGGCATGGTACAAATTAGTTTCTATCCAAGCAGCGCTGAACCCCAGAAGGTGAAATTTTAACTTTTTACCTATTTATCGATCCTGGATACATTGTATAGATACAAAATAAAAAATAAAGAATAAAAGAATCTTTTAAATGTTTTTAAAAATAATTTATCAATAGACAAACTTGTGTAAGTCAACATTTTGTTTTGGGAAAAATAATAAAAAACAATTCCTTTTAATTAACTAAAATTACATTTTTTTAGTACGAAGCACCGATAAAAGTTACGTAATATTAGAATGGAATGAAATAAAAGACTATAAACAATTATACACAGGGTCATTCTAAATATATGCGACAAATTTTATGGGCTGATTGCTAGGGTTATTATGATCATAAAAGTTCATATTAATGTACTTAAACGGCGTGGTTTTAAAGTTACGGGTTGTTTAATAGTAAATTAAAAGATATTTAAACAAATTTTGTCACGCCGTTTTGCGACCGACTATATCATAAAACATATATTTAAAGCTGATGGACTATAACAAAACTATTGTCTGGCAGCTTCGAGATCGTCATCGAATCAGTCAGTTGTCGATCTTTACATGTATACGTTCGATATGATTTATATTTACGTCTTCGATTAAAGGTAGATTGTTACCAAATTGGCCGTGAAATACTTCATCTTACATCTTCCTTTAATACATATTTTAAAAATGCAAACAAACTATGTATACATTTTTGCAAGGTTATCGAACACTTACCATACAAAGTTGTCCACACAATAATATTATCTTCTAAAGTTTTTGTAAATATAAACTTTGCAGTGTGTATTCGCAATAGCGGTCTTTTTTGTATCCATATTAATATTTAGTATATATTATTCTCCTAACAAAAAAGAAAACATTCAATAGTTAATTGACGAAGGAGATACTTGTTGAAACTGCATTATAACGCTAAGAAATAAGTAATTAAACTTTTAGTTTCAAAAAATTCTATTTATTATAAATATCACTACAATATTGTTTCGCCATACAATGGCTTCATCAGGTGGATGAATACTGAATATGTACAATGCAAGTTAGAATATTTATGTGAAAATTATTGGGGAATGGTGGTGGAAAAATTTTTACAATCTTAAATTTAGTAGAGGGGAGTTGTTTAAATCTAGTTGGTCATTTAAAGCTAATCCTAAACTATTGTATCTATTAATTTCTAAGTTTTCTAACAGGTTAAGTTTTTTACTTTTTCCTTGAACGTGTAAAATTTTGAACTCTATATTAAATCTATGATTAATTTCTAAACAATGATTTGCGAAAGTTGAATCTGTTTTCTTTTCCTTATGGCATCTCTCGTGTTCTTTCATCCTAATTTTGAATGTCCTCCCCGTTTGTCCTATGTATACCTTATTGCAATCTTCGCATGTTAACTTATACACACCCGAGTTTGATTCTTTGTCTACTTTATCTTTGTTATTTTTAATAAAGTTCTGTATAGTATTGTCTGTTTTAAATGATATATGTTCGTTATTAACTTTTTTAATGAAAGTACCAATTTTTTCTGAAATTTTTCCTAAGTAAGTGATTGAATTGTAAGAATTAATTATCTTGTGTTTTATTTTTGGGTAAACTAAGGAAAGGGTTTTAGATTTTTGTTGGCTATTCAAGATGTTATTGATAATATTTATAGAGTAACCATTGTTTAAAGCTATTGTATATATTCTATTTAGTTCAAGGTCGAAATTACTATTATTCATAGGTACATGAATTAATCTATATACCATTGATTGGTATGCTGACAATTTGTGTGTTATAGGATGAAAAGAATTAGCGTGTATTGTGGTATCTGTATGTGTTGGTTTATGGTATATAGCGAATTCGTGTTTATTAGTTTTGTGTGATATGGTTAAGTCTAGAAAATTAATGCTTTTGTTTATTTCTGTTTCTATAGTAAAATTTATTTTGGGGTGAATAGAGAATAGAGATCAGATAGACAATTAAAAACTTTACATAATTATATCAACACTATTCACCCCAAAATAAATTTTACTATAGAAACAGAAATAAACAAAAGCATTAATTTTCTAGACTTAACCATATCACACAAAACTAATAAACACGAATTCGCTATATACCATAAACCAACACATACAGATACCACAATACACGCTAATTCTTTTCATCCTATAACACACAAATTGTCAGCATACCAATCAATGGTATATAGATTAATTCATTTACCTATGAATAATAGTAATTTCGACCTTGAACTAAATAGAATATATACAATAGCTTTAAACAATGGTTACTCTATAAATATTATCAATAACATCTTGAATAGCCAACAAAAATCTAAAACCCTTTCCTTAGTTTACCCAAAAATAAAACACAAGATAATTAATTCTTACAATTCAATCACTTACTTAGGAAAAATTTCAGAAAAAATTGGTACTTTCATTAAAAAAGTTAATAACGAACATATATCATTTAAAACAGACAATACTATACAGAACTTTATTAAAAATAACAAAGACAAAATAGACAAAGAATCAAACTCGGGTGTGTATAAGTTAACATGCGAAGATTGCAATAAGGTATACATAGGACAAACGGGGAGGACATTCAAAATTAGGATGAAAGAACACGAGAGAAGCCATAAGGAAAAGAAAACAGATTCAACTTTCGCAAATCATTGTTTAGAAATTAATCATAGATTTAATATAGAGTTCAAAATTTTACACGTTCAAGGAAAAAGTAAAAAACTTAACCTGTTAGAAAACTTAGAAATTAATAGATACAATAGTTTAGGATTAGCTTTAAATGACCAACTAGATTTAAACAACTCCCCTCTACTAAATTTAAGATTGTAAAAATTTTTCCACCACCATTCCCCAATAATTTTCACATAAATATTCTAACTTGCATTGTACACAGTGGCGGCTCTTGATGACGTACGATGTGCGCTGCTGCACGGATGAGACTGTTTCGTTTAAGCTTTCATGTATACAGAGAAGCAAGTAACCGTACCGAAATCTTCCGAAATAGTTCGAAGTAGTCTCATCCGTGCAGCAGCGCACATCGTAGGTCATCAAGAGCCGCCACTGATTGTACATATTCAGTATTCATCCACCTGATGAAGCCATTGTATGGCGAAACAATATTGTAGTGATATTTATAATAAATAGAATTTTTTGAAACTAAAAGTTTAATTACTTATTTCTTAGCGTTAGAAAACATTCACGTAATACACACGAAATAGTTGATTAAGGCCAGTTCTAAAAGTTTATAAGCAGCTGATTTTGCATGTAAATATATTGAACTTGTTGACCTTAGCATACAACGGTCTCATAGTTTTTATAAAATCGACAGCTTATGTTATCTATGCAAACATGTGTGTGTAGCTTCAATAGAGGTATTTATTATTTATACACATTCTGAATATTTTCAATTCATAGGCAGCACATAATAGAATTTTGAGGGGGCGTTTAATTTTGGGGTTCGCGTGGTAATTGACTTACAATATTTTTTATGTATATTCTATACAGTGCTTCTCAAAAGTCCCCTCCCCCTCTTATCTTTGGAACGATTATACATTCACAAGTGAAATTTGGAAACTGAATATTATAGGTTATAAACTTCCCTACTAGTGATGATAGATGACGAAATCGTCATAGATGACGTCACAAGGCCATTGTGACCAATAACGGCAAGCGACACCTCTGTTAAAAAGGTATCGAAAAAACCTATTCAATGATACTAATTTTGTTTGTGTTTGAGGTAGTTTTAATGGCTCATTAGTAAACATGAAAATTTAAATTCCATTCAGTATGATATTAAATACAGATTTAAGAAATAGTATGTACTTAAAGAAATTGCTCGAAGTGACCTCCATTTACTTCCCGACACTAAAATATCCTATTTTTAAACTCTTCTCGTACTTCTTCAAATGTGTCTGCGGAAACAGCCTCACATTCTGCAACAATACGTTGTTTTAAAACGTCAATATTGTCAAGTTCAGTGGCGTAAACCTTCGATTTAAGGTACCCCAACAGAAAAAAATCCAAAGGTGTGAGGTCCGGTGATCGAGGTGGCCATTCCGTTGAACCTCGTCGTCCAATCCATCTACCAGGGTACTCCTCATGCAAATACCGTCTTACTGCACCGTAATAGTGTGGAGGAGCACCATCCTGTTCGAATGTTTTTTCCAAATTGCCGAATTCATCTGGATTATCTTCCAAAATTTCAAGGATTAACGGTTCTATTGCGTTGTGCAACATCTCCAGATATACCTCACCAGTTAAATTAGTATTTAAAAAAGATGTCCAACGATGTGGTTTCCCAGGATACCTGCCCAAACATTCACCTTCTGGGGAAATTGGGTATGTGTTTCACGAAACAGGTGAGGATTTGCGTCACTCCAATACCTCACATTCTGTGTATTTACATTTCCATTTAGATAGAAAGTACTTTCGTCACTAAAACAAATTGTTTTGACGTAGTCTGGCTGTTGGTTAATTTTAGTTTCCATATTTTCACAAAATTCTAGTCTTCGGTCTGGGTCGTCGTCTGAGAGTTGATGAACCATTTTTAATTTGTATGGATGAAATTTGTATTTTTTCAACACCCTGTGTACTGTATTTCGACTGACTTCACAGGTAGATGCAACTTGAGTTGTTGAAGAAGTAGGATTAACTCTTACTTTTGCCAGTATATCAATTTTTTTCTCATCAGAAATTTGTGGTCTGCCAGATCGTTTCGCATCATTAATACTACCCGTTGTTTCAAACTTACGAAGAAGCTCCCTTAAATAAGTCGTCGAAATGGGGCGATCGGGAAACCTCTCATTAAAAATGCGTTCTGCTGCATGAATATTTTGTCTAGTTTCACCAAGGATTAGGACCGCTGCTACTTTATCACCTAAAGCACGTACCATTTCGCTTCTTGAAACACTTAAACTTTCGGCTCACAACAGTTTAGCAAATTATTAAAATGTACAAAAATATTAAAAGGACCAAAAGCTGTTAAAACAGTGAGACGTTCGATCAACAATACACAAATTATTAAATGTACAAAAACTTGGACAATTACAAAAACATCGTATTTCGGAGACTAACAAAAACGTCAGATTATTTAACAACTATCCAGAGGCGGAGCTTGAATTTGTAATTTTAGTATTAACTTGACAATATTGACGTTTTAAAACAACGTATTGATGCAGAATGTGAGGCTGTTTCCGCAGACACATTTGAAGAAGTACGAGAAGAGTTTAAAAATAGGATATTTTACTGTCAGGAAGTAAATGGAGGTCACTTCGAGCAATTTCTTTAAGTACATACTATTTCTTAAATCTGTATTTAATATCATACTGAATGGAATTTAAATTTTCATGTTTACTAATGAGGCATTAAAACTGCCTCAAACACAAACAAAATTAGTATCATTGAATAGGTTTTTTCGATACCTTTTAAAAGAGGTGTCGCTTGCCGTAGCGTTCCATTTAAAATTATTGGTCACAATGGCCTTGTGACGTCATCTATGACGATTTCGTCATCTATCACCACTAGTAGGGAAGTTTATAACCTATAATATTCAGTTTCCGAATTTCACTTGTGAATGTATAATCGTTCCAAAGATATGAGGGGGGGGGGACTTTTGAGAAGCACTGTATAGTGTGATACATTTAATAATTAAAAAATCTCGATGTGAGGCTTATCCAAGATCTTGGATAAATTATTTATGCAATTTTAGATTAAGATTCCTATTTAATTTAGTTGCTTATTTGGTCAAATCATTTCAATACCGTGATCTTAATTTTTTTTTATAAACCTTATCACCTACTTTTAGAATTTATCTAAAACACATTATTTTCTGTACATACATTTCAATTTCACATAGTAATTCAAGTTATTGCACACCATTTAGTTCTTTCATTTTATTTGCTATACTGGGTGAGTCTTTTACTCATGTTCAGGCATTATTACGTTTTATTGAGAAATAAATAACTACATTAATGTAAGTATCTACTTGGTCAATATTATATATAGTTGTTCATTCTATTCATTAAATTCTGCTGTTTTATATTTATTTTTGTTGGTCAGCAAAATTGGCGCAATAGTTTTCATTATAACTCATTAGTTTTTTTTATGGTAAAGTCAAAGTGGCTGTAGACTCTGACATTCTGGTGTAACATTTGTTTTATTTGTTGATACTTCGTTATTAATAAATTCTCTATTGGTATTGTTTTACATTTGTTGTTTCATTGTTATGATAATAAAGATACACGTAGATACCTATGATTTAGTTCAGTTACCATCGGCAGTGCTCTATCATTTATAATCATTTTATTGAATACTGTAGGAGCATTTGAGTGGTTATTCATATATCGAAAAGAAGCTGTGGGTTTATTATACCAATTTGTATAAAAAGTACCCTGTCTATCATAGCTTAAAGAAATATCAAGAAAATTAATACTGTTATTAATTTCTTCCTCAATAGTGAATTTTAATTTGTTGTGAAAATTCTTGAATTTATTTAAAAGAGAGTTTATTTTATTAGTCGGAATACATGTTATGATATCATCAACATATCTTTTGAAGAAATTGGGGTGGTTTTGTTCCAAATGTTCCATTACCAGATTTGGGCAGCTAAAGTAGAGCCCATGGCAATACCAAAAGTTTGATTATAAAAAGAATTTTTGCACTAAAAATATGTGTTGTCGAGACAGGAAAAAAGTTCAATTAACAACAGAAGTGATATAAAAAAATTAAGCAGTATATACTATAGCTTAATTATGTAACGATCTGCAATTTTCCATCATAATATATGTTGCTATTATATAATTATATATCTTAAGTTATTTAAATATCTATACATTTGCTTATCATGCTGGCAGTTCCGTGTTTTGATTCCTGTCTGGTTGTCCGAGTGGGTTTTCGTGGTATTCCTTCTCGTTTAAGGCGAATGCCGACAGCTTTGCATCTTAAGACGCTCCACGGGCGCATACGTAATGATAACTCATGTCTTGCGTTTCCCTGTTTTTGTTGTCTGTCTATTTTGGAATACTAAGGCATGATTTATTATTATTCAATTGGAATGTATCTTTGAATAATTTTATCCAAAGCAACTACAAATGTATGGCATTAATATACTGTCATTTATATTTTATATTCCTTGAAAAAGGCATCATTTGCCGAAACATGTAGGATTGTTTTAAATGTATATATATATAGTAGATTCAATTAGTTGGCGATTTAAGGTCTGGTTTTACTTCAAAATATATATATTTAAAACAACCCTACATGTTTCGGTAAATGATGCCTTTATCAAGGAATATAAAATATATACAGTATATTAATATACTGCCTTTAATATTTTATATTCCTTGAAAAAGGCATCATTTGCCGAAACATGTAGGACTGTTTTAAATATATATATTTTGAAGTAAATCCAGACCTTAAATCGCCAACAAATTGAATTTAAAGGTTTTTTAATAATATAAAATATTATTCAAAATCTGGCGTGAAGAACACAAATGCAGGTTCACTATTAATATTTTCTGTGAACGTGTCCGAATATATCCCATCCCCAGAGACGTAGATACGTATTTCACCTTTCTACAGGCTCATCGGTACGCCCCTGCTGGAGAAAGGATATTCCCAGACACATTAACAGAAAAGAACCACATCGCCCTATCACCGTAATTATCCAGACCGAGCGCAGAAGTAAATTCGGCGCTGCCTGTTGTCAGACAGCCGAAGTACCTCGCACACCGTCCACATAATTAATGTGAAGTAACGACGCCCTTCTAAAGGCCGAATTTACTTCTGCGCTCGGTCTGGATAATTACGGTGATAGGGCGATGTGGTTCTTTTCTGTGAATGTGTCTGGGAATATCCTTTCTCCAGCAGGGGCGTACCGATGAGCCTGTAGAAAGGTGAAATACGTATCTACGTCTCTGGGGATGGGATATATTCGGACACGTTCACAGAAAATATTAATAGTGAACCTGCATTTGTGTTCTTCACACCAGATTTTTAATAATATTTTATATTATTAAAAATACCTTTGTATTATACAAAACTGGTGGGGTTTACCTACTCATGTATGTTTCAATTATTCTGATAAATTGAATTTACCATATATATATAGTAGATTCAATTAGTTGGCGATTTAAGGTCTGGTTTTACTTCAATATGTATATGTACAGTCGTGGCCAGATAAATGTAGTACAAGCTTTTCTTAATAAATTTTTATGGTGTAAGTTAGTATTTTGACAATTATATGTCAAATTATTTTAAATTTTATTAAATGTCAAACATATTTTTACGATGGCACGAAAGCTAATCGCAACTGATAAAGTTCGTATATTAAATTTTTTATTTAAAATTTTTAATTTTAAATTTAAATTTAACTTATTATTATACTTTTAACTTATATTAATATACTTAACATATATATATATATTAATATATTGTAAACATTTATTACATGTTCAAATTTTTCAGAAAAACATCTTAACTTAAAAACTCTTAGCAATGTTTTAGCTATGAAAGAATTTGTTCATACAAGTACAACTACTTTAGCAATATTGCTTAAAGATATTGGTTTTAAATATAAGAAAGTGTGTAACAGGAGAGCACTCACAGAGAAATTAAATATAGTCTGCAGGAGAAAAGTGTTTTTAAGGGAATATATGAGTAGCTTAAATTCAACTTTATGTCAGGTCGTATTCCGTGATGAAACTTGGATCTTTTCGAATGGGAATAGAATGAAATCCTTGCAAAATAATAATATTAAAAGTGTTAGGAAACCCAAAGGCTATGATAATAAACGGTTTATTATTATACATGCTGGCACAGAAAATTCATTAAAGGAGCTAGTCTGATTTTTCCATCAAAAACAATCACTGGTGATTACCATGGAGAAATGAATGGGGACTCCAATGGGTAAATGATCAGCTTAGGTACCATCACTTATAATAATGGATAATGCTCCTTATCATAGTGCTATTTAAAATAAACAACCAAATACCTCCTCCAAAAAACAGAAATTACGAAATGTTGTGAAAAAAATATATAAGCTATTCACCTGCAATGACTAAGAATAAATTAATTCAATTAGTAAAATATCATAAAGGAGAGAAATTTATTATTATTATTATAGATGAAATAATAAGAGGAAGTGGACATGAAGTTTTAAGGTTACCCCCATACCATTGTGACTTCAACGCAATTGAAATAATTTGGGCTAAGGTTAAAAATTATTATAATTCAAGTATTGCAAGGAATGGTTATTCAGATGAAAGACTTAAAGAAATGTTGAATGAAGCTTTGCAAGCTTTGGTGAAATTAGTTGATATAATTGTGTTAGGCATACAGAAAATTTAATTAAAAAATGGCGTGAGCGAGAGCAATTTCTTGATAGGGCAGAGATTGCTCCAATAATAATTAATGTAAACGACTCATGTTCTGAGTCAGAATCAGAAACTGGTTAGTAAACTATCCTATTTGGCATAATATTTTTGTATTTATATTTCGTAAAAGTTTAATATGGTAACATTAATATTGCCATAAAAACCATTAATGTGCATCATTTGCTGAAGCAGCGAGGAAATTACTGCCACTGGTTCAACGAAACGTTACATGATGAAGATTTCGTGGGAATGTTTTATTTGAATGAAGTTTGTTTTTTTCTTATTGGTGATGTACTAACTTGCAAAATTAACAAATGTAGTTATCAGAAAATCCTCATATGTTTGTTAAATTATTATCTTCATCTAATAAAGAATAATATGGATTTGGATTGTATTATCTGCAAGACTAATTATTATACCATTATTTTCTTAAGAAACAATAAAATATTAAATGTAGAGTACATTGATGTTTTCTTTTATGTATAATTTTAAATGTAATTTGAAACATATATTGACAACTCTCAAAAGGTTTGTTACGCTCGTAAAATTATCCTGAGTCCTTTTGGGAATTTTAGTGAATTTATTACATTATTTGCTTTCGTTAAGTCATCATAGGCTATTCATAATTCAATATTCTCGTGTAATATTATATTATTTACTTTATTTACTAATTATCGATCATATTAGGCTTCTTCAAACTTTAATTATCTTCACATTATTCTGTACGTTCAAATATTCTGGATGTCACTATATCCATATTCTTAACCGGCTATTTTTCTAAACCTCGACGCAGGCCGACATTCTGGAAATTTTTATGCGATGTCATGCTTCGTATATTTTTACTGTTATATCAATTTTTGTTTCCCCTTAATCTGTTCTAATATTGTGTTTTATTTAATTATTAGAATTTTGGGAATCTATTAGAGTGCACTACATTTTGTTGTTCTTCCGATTGCAGATCGCTTGACGATTGGGGTCATCCTTTTATTGTCTTTCTACCCTTTATTGCTGTGAATTAATTACCGAATTTTCGCTTGTTAGCTTCGTCGATCACTCTTAAACCTTGTTTGGGTTTTTGGGAAATTATTTTCTTTTCTTTCGAATTTTCTGTCCAACGATCTTGTGTATGACGTATATCGGGCGAAGATCGCTTCATGCGAACTTCAATCGACCGGCACTTTGATCGTGGTCCTAGTCAGCGTTGGTTCTGTTGTATTTTAGTGCTTGAACTTAGTTTTTGCGGTAAGCGATATTTGTTGAAATATTTTGTATTATGTCTAATGTATTCCTTGAATCCTTCTGGGCTAATTAAGTAATTAATTAATTAATTTGGATTGAACCATCTATTTTATTGAGAATTCTTCCTGCTCTATGCTGTTCACCGTCGGAGTTTTCTTTTAAACCACGTGGAAGGCTGGAACAAGTGTTCGCACTTTCCCTCGAAGCAGAACATTTAATTCACGATACTTTGAAGGAAATCCGGAGGAGGAAAAAATCACATATCATCCTCAGTTGCAGATATTAATTTCGGCGTGGTCCACACAAAAAAAAGGAAGCTTCTAGAAGAATTTTGCTAGCGTCCAAAATGGCGTTCTTTCGCATGATGGCGGCATAATGGCATCTAAATTTTGAAGAATTCAACGGAATTGTTTTACCTGTGCTTCTCCTGTGAAGGCTAACACAAATTAAGTTTGAAGTCTGGTCGATGTAAGAGGCTTATTAAAGTTGGTGTTGAAAATTCTATCTCTTGATGATGGTTATTACATAACCTTTTACAAACCTTTTAAATATTTAACTAATTTACTGTTTAATTAATCTTAAGTAAAGCATTAAAGAAGCTATTCGTTTTAATTTGGGCAAACGATGTAAGAGAACCCTTCTTATCTTTAACAGTATCGTAAGACCTAGACTGTTGAAATCAGGATAGATACTAGGGTTCGTGCTTCACATGAACTTGCTGATGTATTGAATTCATTTTAAATATTGCTCATATTGCCTTTACAACGTTTGTTCACTTCTCAATGCCGCCTCATATATTTTGATCGTAAAACCTAGATAGCAAGCAAGGCATTTTCATTATAAATTGGCAGATAGGAGTCTGTACTTCGGAATTCAAGTTTTTGCTTTTATTATTATTATTAAACTGGTTGACTAGCTTCACCAGCAGCCAGGAAAAGATAGTCTAGATATATTGTACAAGGTTGTGAACCCTCAGTCGGGCCATCGTTCTGATTTATCCTTAACTTGGGGTACGTTGTAGAACTTAATTACTTTCTTTTATACTTTGTAAACATTTTGTAAAGAACCACCTATTACGTATACCTAATTTGTGTTCTGCTTAACTCATGTTTGGATTTTAAATCGATTATATCTTTATTGATCATAGATTTACTACCTGTGTATACAGGGTGATGATGTTTTGACAGGTGTACCTGTTTTTTGGTAAACTCTGTATTGCGCTTAGAGCGATACTTAAGTGATTTGGGGTATTTTAACTGGGAAATTTTGAGCTATATTTAGAATTTAATTCTGAGCCTAATATATGCCTTGTCGCATTTTGATATGTTTTGGCGTTACTTTTAACTAATTGATGTATTGCTATCTATATCTATTAAACTTTACTATTGTTAACTTCTCTTGCGTCAACCGAAATAATTGTCATATATTATTTTCAGAGCCTACTATGACTCGTCATTAAATTTTGTTATTGTTGATGTCGAGTGTTTTACTTGGAACCTATCCCTCAAGTGTTAGAGTGAAGCAAAGATTTGATTTGGTAACAGGTGGTAAAGGGGCTTACTCTTTTGCGTTTGGAGCTACCAGAGTCCCACCCGCTTCCGTGTTTCGGGGGACTTTGCAGGGTATTAATACGGTGGGTCTTAACCACTTTCTAGCGACCTTGGAACTCGCGACACTCTCCTTTCTCGATAGAGCTGGCCGGCAGAGTATTTACCCCGGGACGTCCATCACCAGGTAGGTCCGGACAAGAGAGGGTTGCCCTGTGTAACATCTCACAACCACGAGGAAAATTTGTATTATTTTGTTTAGGTTGCATAAGTGTAGCAGGTTTTAATTCTTTTTCAAAGAGTTGCAAACATATCTTTTACATTCTTTTCCATATATTTCAATTTATTTAAAATATAAATAATATATAAATTAAGTAGAAATATAAATTATACATCGAATTAATACATTCCCAATCTTTTTAGCCCAGATATAGTGCAAGAAAATAATTTTGGTAGGTATGTCATTCTTAATAATGCATACATTTTTTAACACTTTTTCAATACCTATGCATTTCACTATTGATATCTGGCTTGAAATATTTGTTTTTAAATAAATTTTTAATCGAATATTATCGTGAGTTTATAATTATAAATAACATTTAAAATAATTTGTTCGAATATTAAAGTAATAATTTCCGCATAGTTTTCATGGGTGGAAAATATTTATACAAAATTAGAAAAGAAACAATACTTTTGAACTATTCATGTTCCCACTTTACTCATTATTTTGACATGTAGGTTATGTATATGCTTTCTTTGGTTATATTGCAAGTAACACTAAAATTTTGACAATATGTATTTGCAAAACATGACGTTTGTATTTTATGATGACAGACGGGTATTTCCGCGATTGAATACATGACTTTATTTGACTCTGCAGTACTTACTTGAATCATATGCTTCAAATTTGACCTTGAACTGAAAACTTATACTTTATAAACTATATCTGCAGTTGTCCATGACAACTACATATATATAAGTATGAGTGAGTTTTCCTATTTATATCCAGTTCGTAGGGGTAAGGAAACAGAAAATTTAAATAAAAATAGTATTTAAGAACCATAACTATTATGTGCAATCATGAAAAATTAATTTCTAAATATTAAATAAATTAATATCCCGTATTTTTTCTTACTTTGGATATCAATTATATTAATTAAAATTTGATTTTTCACATTTCACATTTATTTAGTTTAAAAATATGAAAATTAAAAGTTATTTAATTTATTAATATTCAGTAATTGTATAGACAGTAATTTTGTACACGCCCCTATTTTCAAATTTACAAACGCTCGAAAATTAAATTTATTAATATGTGCATATAACGAGATTTACATACATATATACATTTTATTAAGATGTATTTGCAAATTCAATGCATTATTTTATAAATAAGTTCAAATGATTTTCTGGGTTAAATAAGTCGTATTAAATAATTAAATTTACCATTAATTTTAAGGTAGATAATGCATTACTAGCAGTAACGCGCCAAGTATCTTCGGCGCCGTCGTGCGAAATACTGATAGGCGCCTTTACCCTATATGTATTGAGCCAAAATTACCAGCCACTCTCCCACAGTTCAACATTGAAATTTATGACGAACTCTTTAGACTTGTTAGTACTGGCAGGTATTTTTTATTTGAGGCAAGCAATTTATACAAAAAACAGTGTAGATGCAAATATCAAGTACACTCTTTGAAGTAACAATAAAATTATTGCTGTCAATGCTAAAATAATTGTAATAATTGTTTTATGTAAATTTGTTGATTTGTTGTAAACTTTCAAAAAATGTTTTTAATATTTTTAAAATTTAACTTATCACAAGTGGCCGTAGGCGCCTTTAAGGCCTTGGCGCCGTTGTGCGCTGCACGACCTTGCCCATATGGACGGCGCGTCACTGATTACTAGGCTTTGATACAAACAAGTGAAGCAAGGTGTCTTATTTTGATCTTGATAAAGAACGTGTCTTAAAATTTCTAGCTCTGAGTAAGTTAAAATTAATTAAAACTTCGCAAATTTATATTAAAACTGTGTTAGATAAATATATTATCAATTTGAAAACCGAAAATCCCGAACCAAAAGTCTTATTTTATATTTATCAAGAAACGCGTCATAGCAACAACGCGTCGTATTTAGATTGAAACGTAAGTATTAAAATAACAAGAAATCTTACTTGAATATACATTATAACAGTGCTAAAATACATAATATTCATTTGAAACCGTAGGTTTCCGAACAAGCAATCCAATTTGGTTATTCAAGTTATTCCGGACTTTTACCAATCGTGGAGGCTTTACACGGACCCTATCCTGACGAAGAAACATCTTAAAAACGTGCAGATATCACAGTAAATCACAGGTCCTTGTAATTATTTCGTTTTATTCTAAAAAGAAACATCTCATAATCACGACTTATTTATTTAAATTTCCAACATAAATAATTTAGAATATTTAAAGAATCACCATAAAACATTAATTTAAGTATATTAACTTATCTACAAACATTTATTTTAATTGTAATTGTATAACTTTTATGAAACACTAAATAATTATCATACTCTCCATTAATTGATTTAGAGAAGCATAGACCTTACTAAGGCTAAGTGTACATCCTAAACCGATATCTAACATTGCAGGTTCCTGTATAATTATCAATTCCTTTTCATCACTAAAACTGTATTCTTTTTTTAAATCACACTCATTGTGTTTTTTCAATTCATGTTTTGAAGTCAAACGTAAATGCTAATTTAATAGGTAAAATAAAAAGCTATATATGTATGTTAACTTGCCTTAAGTCTGCGATATAACGATAATTATACTACGAGTCTCATTGTTAGCCGCATCCTCTCTGAAGAAACACAAGTACTACAGTAAGTAGAATTTCTGATTATTAAAAATAAAATATACTTCAATATTAAAAATCTTAATTCAATCAATATTCATTTATTGATTACATAATTACAACTTATAATTTATACAATCACCAGCAGTGTGCTTTAACATTATATATATATATATATATATATATATAACAAGTGTTTTTTATAGAGGTATAGAATTTTGAAATGGAATAAAACAAAGATGAATTTTTTAAATTGACATGAAATTTACTTTATTCGAAAGATAATCTTCTGGCATTATAATTTAAATATGACTTCTGGCATATGACCGCCACGGCTGGCTCGGAAGTAGTCTAATCTGGAGGTCCAATTTTCGATGACTTTTTCCAACATTTGTGGCCGCATATCGGCAATAACGCGGCGAATGTTGTCCTCCAAGTGGTCAATCGTTTTGGGCTTATCGGCGTAGACTAGCGACTTCACATATCCCCACAGAAAATAGTCTAGCGGCGTTAAATCGCACGATCTTGGAGGCCAATTCACGGGTCCGAAACGTGAAACTATGCGGTTACCAAACGTTTCCTTCAATAACTCAATTGTGGCACGGGCTGTGTGACATGTTGCGCCGTCTTGTTGAAACCACAGCTCCTGCACAACATGGTTGTTCAATTGATGAACGAAAAAGTCAGTAATCATGGCTCTATAGCGGTCACCATTGACTGTAACGTTCTGACCAGCATCGTTTTTAAATAAGTACGGACCAATGATTCCACCAGCCCATAAAGCACACCAAACAGTCAGTTTTTCTGGATGTAACGGTGTCTCAACATACACTTGAGGATTACCATCACTCCAAATACGGCAGTTTTGTTTATTGACGTATCCATTCAAACAAAAGTGAGCTTCATCGCTAAACAAAATTCGCTTATGAAAATCGGGATCAACGGTAATCTTGTTTTGGGCCCATTCACCGAATCTACGCCTTGCTAGGTGATCGTGTGGCTTCAATTCTTGCACGAGTTGGATTTTGTAAGCACGCAAACCAAGATCTTTCCGCAAAATCTTCCATAAAGTGGATGGACACATATCCAATTCCTTTGCACGATGGCGGATAGACTGATTCGGGTCTTCCTCTATGCTACGCTCTACAGCAGCAATTACTTCTTCTGTACGCACTGTACGACGTCTCTGTGGATGCGTATTATCATTTAGAGTAAACGTGGTGCGAAAACGTTCCATAGTTAATCGAATTAATTGCTCTGATGGACGATTATGTTGACCGTAAAATGGACGTAGTGCGCGATAGTATTTCGAACAGAACCATGATTTTCAAAATAAATTTGCACAATTTGGAAGCGTTGTTCAGGCGTCAGTCTATTCATGTTGAAATGCCAAACCAAACTAAACATAAATCACTTGACAGCTGACAAAATGGCCGCCAGTTAAAAAAGTGTTGCCGACTTAAAGTTCTATACCTCTATAAAAAACACCTTTTATATATGTATTTCTAAACAATTCCTAAACAGCTAACACATACTATTATTCATATTCGAACTCTATGTGTATAGATGTAAAATAAAAAATTCTTATAATTACGTATTTCAATAATTCTCTCTCACATGTGCTTATAACAATTCTAATAGTCTAGCGTACACCTTCCGTAAAAATAAGCAAAATTGCTTAAAAAACTAGTAAAAAAATCTTAATAGAAATATTTTTATGTATTTGAAATATTTGGCGAAAAAATAATAATTTGAAAAATTCAAGATCTGTCCCTGATTACAATGGTATTGAGGTTAATTAGGCGTGAAAATTAGATTTTTGGTTAAAAAGTAACAATTGACGGACGATGAGAAGATGCATTATCGTGCAACCATTTTAATATACTCGAGGATAACTTTAAGTCATCGACCAGATGAGAAATGAGGAAGTTATGGCAGTATCATAATCTCGCGCTTTTTTTGAAATTTGGGCGATGAAATTTAAAATTATAAGAAAGCAAAGTGTAGAATTTTTATCTTTCGGTTTGGGTGTAGTTAATGCATTCAGATGGGTTGATTACGAATAACAAAATCTCGATTTGATATCTCTTCAAATTCTCGAGATTTTCGCCAACAAGCGCCAACATGCAAAAATAGTAAAAAGCTGAATTGCGAATTTTTAGCGGAAAATCGTTAGGGCAGTCGTTTGGATAGTATTCTCGATATTCAGGATGAATCCGACAAATGCGGTATACCGAATGCTTTAATACACCAAAATAAGATTCGTTATACCACTTGAAATAAATTCTTTGTGACAAACCGCTAGATTTCCTTCATTTGATGATCACCATTCAATGCTTAGTATGAAAACATTACATCTACTGTCACACTGTCATCCACCAGCTACAATCTTTTTTAAAAAGTTTTCGTGTCTTTGAACTTCTTTAATGATGTTTTTACAATACCTAATTTGATACAATTTTTGATCACTGCTTAGTGGATGTGGAACAAAACTTAAATCTAATTTATGGGGTACTCTAAGATTCATTTCCACGAACCTCGTTGAAAATTGTTTAAAAATTTTCATAAAGTCTGGTACTTTTGGAATTTTTTAGCGGCTTTCATTTCAATTAATAGGGCTGAACGTTTATTATCACCTACATTCTCTCTGTCCAGTGGCGGCTCTGGGTGGTTCACATAGGGAGCGCATAATTTCAAAATTAAAAAGTGTAATACAAGAACGCTTACCAAATCCTTATAAATTTCACCGACGTACTGTTCCAGACAGGTACTGTTCATTGTAGAGTTTGTTTTGAGGGAATAGTAAATATTACACAACACAGTTTACATCTGACGATAAACGAAGTCTATTTTACGTGTCTTTGACTTGCAGAACAGTTCTATCACTTCTTCATTAAAGTTTGGGAAATCATTTATACATTCTTTTTCACAAGATAATATAGTAAGGGCATTTAATCTCTCTTCTTTCATTGTATTTCTCAGGAAAGTTTTTATTCTCTTCAGCCGTGAAAACTGGCTTTCCGCTTCGGACGTTGTCATTGGGATTGTAATGACAATTTTTAAAAGCGTAACAACTTTATTAAAGGTGTCGCTTAATCCATCCAGCAGAAGACCTAGCAGACCTACAGCACCGACTTCTATATTTTGCCTAAATTCTTCTCTGGAATATAGAAAGCTTAATTCAGTTCGTAGTCTGCTTTCATTGAGGTATGGATAAAATTTTACTGCTTCTTTAAGGCAATCTTCCGGAAATTTTTTTTGAAAAGAGGAGAACTGTTTAAAAGAAATTAAGTTTGCTAATATTAAGTGCCCTGTATACCGAAATCTAGTTTTTATTTCTAGCAAAATAATATCGCACACTTCAATAGTTTCCCTCCTTCTTTGGTTACCATCAGTTACTCTTCGTCGCTTTGATGGTCGAGGAGTCAGTTCTGGGTCATTTTGTTTAACCAACTGATTATCTGTGTCAGCGACTTCGGTTCGAATTTTTCCAATAGCACGTTCAAAATTATCTAAATTATTCTTGATTTTTAAAGCATCTGTATTGACATTTAGTAATTGATTAAACAATATGTCCACATGTGGCATAATTTTATGAAAGAAAGTTAACCAATAGGTAAAATTTTCCTCCTCTAAAATTCGCAAATTGGCACTAGCTTGATGAATGGTAGTTTGTAAACTAGCTTCTCACTCGATTTGTTCTAGAGCTTCTAATTGAAGCTCTAGAACAAATCGAGTGAGAAGCTAGTTTACAAACTACCATTATATATGAGATCCGAGAAGAAATAATTTTTCTTCTCGGATCTCATATATTGTATTCACTGTCCTAGAATTGAAGTTCCATCTTATTTTTGAAGAACGAGGTAAGCTTTTTCTCTGAAGGAATTCTTCCAATCTTGCAGCTCGTTGTGGTGAAGTGGAGAAAAATGTACATAATCCCTTCGGATTGGCAAAAAAAATTCTGCAATTACTACTGCTCGATGTAGCATGTGACATAATTAGATTTGTCTGATGTGCATAACAATGTACAAAATTAGCCCTTGGATACTGGTCTTGGACATGTCTTTGCACGCCGTTAATAGCACCACTCATGACTGCTGCCCCATCATAGCTCTGTGAAATCAGATTTTCTGGGTCATCAACAAGCAAACTAATTTCGTTAAGGATGGAGGCAGATAAAGAATTAGCATCATGTCCACTAGGCAGAAGAAATTTCCAAAATCTTTCGACCGGTCTCGCGTTCACAATATATCTTAAAACAACCACCAACTGAAACTGATTGGACACATCTGTGGTTTCATCAGCTATCGCAGATATGAAGTCGGTTGCTTTAATTTCACTGGCAACTTGTTCATGATACACGTTCAACATTGCATCAAGCAGCTCATTCTGTATCGTTTTTGATAATCCCTTAAAAACCGGTGCTGCTTCGATGTGATCTCTGAGCGATTTATCCAATTCTGCCGTAAAATTTATCAATTCCCGAAAAATGCTCTTGTTACTCGACGTTTGCTGTTCATCATGACCCCGAAGTGCCAGTTCAAACGCGCCACAAAATCTAATGCAATATATAATTAAATTTAACACATGCCAATTTTTTGTTACCTTTTCATTGTGTTGTTGAATTGCTTTTCTATATGATGAATCTAAAACATTCTGAATGTTATTTTTTCCTAACATTCTTAGACTAAATATATTTTTCAAATGCCCTTCGGAATTTTCATGTTTAATAATTTTAGCACTAAAATGAATTAAGCCTCTTATTCCGTTCTTTGACCAAGACGGTTCACCACCAAACAAAAGACACGGAAAACAAAACAAAGTATTTTTAATTTCACACCCACAAATCCAGTAATTTTTCTGATAAATATTCGTTTTGAATTTTCTTATAACGTCTTTACCTTTAACAGATTGTTTATTTTCTAAACATAATTGAGGCATCGGCCATTTAAGATTTTTAACTGCGATTTTTTCATTATACGTTAACCGCGAAAACGCGTTGTTCTGTAAAAAAGATACCGTATTCATCGTAACAACGCCCGAGAGCAGTCTGGTTCAGTTGCTCCAACGCTATGTATTATGCGACATTGAAGTACGGCAAAATACAGTTCTCCCCACTATCAACGTAATGTTAATGCCTTAACAGAGCTACAATTGGGCTTTGCTCAGTATATCTGTGACGACGATCGGTATATGTACGTTGTTAGCGTGCCACGTTCCTCGTCAATAACTATGAATACATAATATATAATATAAATAAATACTTTCACAGTTAGTCGCCGCTTGGTTTGTTTTGTTTCATAATTCCAGGGGGAGCCGCCACTGCTCTCTGTATTTTCCGAATCGGCGATTCACCCAGAAATTTATGTTTCTTATTTCCATGAATAATTTTAAACACTTATGGAGAAAACACGGTGTGTTTTCGTTCTTTATTTTTCGACCTAGATGCATTATCCCATAAATGCGTCAGATTTTTATTTTAGTGAAGTGAAATGTCATGAAATTTTTACGTATTATTTAGAAGAGTTGACGCTTCATAAATCATTCTATTTAATAAAATAGAGCAATTGTGTTTATTTTTGGAGACAGAGGGTATACTACAGTAAAATAATTATGTATTGAGTAAAAATTGATCAATTTACAAAATTGTATGTATATTTACTTCCATATGTCTAACAGAGATTATATAGGAATAAAGTAAAAACTGCTACAAATATGCTACATACAAATCACATTTGCATTAAAACAATCAAATAGTAAATTATGTACCCCATTATTCTAACAATAAAACTGTGATCTACTGGAAAAAATCCAGCAGCCGAAATTTCTGGTGCGGCTATGTCGTAACAATAAGATAGCTGAAAAATTTCATTTAATAAGAATCTGTTGTCGATAATGGGAATATAGTGCATATCAACCGTCAACTCTCTGCATAGGCGGTGTAGCTTATCCAGTTCGTTGACTAGTTTGTTAGAAGAGTTCGCAAGCATATGGGTCACTATCTGAAAAAAATAAAAAATGGATATATTTCAGTAAAGATAAACAGTAGTCAGAAAAATGCAGTATCTTTTCTATTCCATCGTTCTATACAGGGTGATTCTTAATATATACGACAAACTTCAGGAGCTGATTCCTGGGGTTATTTTGATCATAAAAGTTCATAAGAACATATGTCCAAAACCGCTTAGTTCAGAAGTTATACAATGTTTAATAGAAAGTTAAAATAATAAATGGTTTTATTATAAATAAACACAATAATTAGTAAAACAAAATTAACTTATAGTAACTGTTGAAAATGACCGCCCCCAACCGCACTACAAGCTGCTATCCACCGTCGTATTGACTGGCGAGTCCGTTCGAAAATACCAGGGGTATTTCGAATTGTTTCAAAAGCTGCTATAATACGATTTCTTAGTTCATCGACATTTTCCATGGGAGTCGTGTAAACTAATGATTTAAGGTGGCCCCAGAAAAAAAAGTCCAATGAATTTAAGTCTGGAGACCGAGGAGGCCAAGGTTGTGGACCTCCCCGTCCTATCCACCGATTTGGATACGTACTGTTCAGAAACTCGCGAGCAAGTAAACTAAAATGCGCTGGAGCACCGTCATGCATAAAATACATTTGTAATCTTAACTAACATAAGAACATATATCCAAAACCGCTTAGTTCAGAAGTTATACAATGTTTAATAGAAAGTTAAAATAATAAATGGTTTTATTATAAATTAACAAAATAATTAGTAAAACAAAATTAACTTATAGTAAATGTTGAAAATGACCGCTTCCAACTGTAATACAAGCTCGTAAACAAGTCTGTGCCTGTCTCTAATATGCGTAGCGGTCGCGTTGTCGATGCTAATCAGTTGGTGTTTACCATTGCTCAAGAAGCACTTGTTGTTATTATGTACGGTATTTACGAATTGTTTATTTGTTATTTCAATATTTGTTAATAGTATCAGAGTATTCATTCAGTTTATTGCCAGTTTCTGTTTTCTAAAATGAATTATACGAATGCTGAGATGTGTGATATGCATTTCGTTTACGATCTTGCCAATGGAAATGCGCGTGCTGCTAGACGTCTTTATGCAGAACGATACCCGAACCGTATCATACCACATCATTCCATGTTTGCCCGTCTTCATCAACGTATTAGTGAAACGGGAAGTTTAAAAAAACGGATGACTGATAGCGGGCCCCCATCTACAGTGAGAACTCCACAAGTTGAAGAAATGGTATTAAATGAAATTGAGGAACATCCGACAACAAGCACCAGAAAAATTGCGTTTGATTTAAACATTAGTCAGGCCACAGTTTGGAGAATATTGAAAGATCAACTGTTGTATCCATATCACATTCAACGGGTGCAGGCTCTATTGCCAGCAGATTTTCCACAAAGATTAGCTTTTTGTCAATGGATGCAACACGAAGTCGTACAAAATCCTAACCATTTGGCTCAAATATTCTTCATCGACGAGGCTACTTTCTCTAGAAACGCGATTATTAATTTTCATAATAATCACATATGGGCCGAAGAAAATCCGCGAGAAATAATGAATGCCCGTCATCAGCATCAATTCTCTGTAAATGTGTGGGCCGGAATTGTTGCAGATCACTTGTTAGGTCCACATTTTTTACCGATGCGGTTAAATGGCGAGGTATACCGCAATTTTCTTGAAGAGGAGTTACCACTACTGCTGGAAGAAGTTCCGTTGCAGTTAAGATTACAAATGTATTTTATGCATGACGGTGCTCCAGCGCATTTTAGTTTACTTGCTCGCGAGTTTCTGGACAGTACGTATCCAAATCGGTGGATAGGACGGGGAGGTCCACAACCGTGGCCTCCTCGGTCTCCAGACTTAAATTCATTGGACTTTTTTCTCTGGGGCCACCTTAAATCATTAGTTTACACGACTCCCATGGAAAATGTCGATGAACTAAGAAATCGTATTATAGCAGCTTTTGAAACAATTCGAAATACCCCTGGTATTTTCGAACGGACTCGCCAGTCAATACGACGGAGGATAGCAGCTTGTAGTGCAGTTGGGGGCGGTCATTTTCAACAGTTACTATAAGTTAATTTTGTTTTACTAATTATTTTGTTAATTTATAATAAAACAATTTATTATTTTAACTTTCTATTAAACATTGTATAACTTCTGAATTAAGCGGTTTTGGACATATGTTCTTATGAACTTTTATGATCAAAATAACCCCAGGAATCAGCTCCTAAAGTTTGTCGCATATATTAAGAATCACCCTGTATACAAATATATGTTCATAGAATTTTATAATGTAACCTCAATCAACCAATTATTTGAAAAGAGCTGCCGAAACGTGTAAGAGAAAATTGCTGAAACCAAGTGAGTAGGTGAATAACAGACCTTCAATCGCCTAAAAACTTAAGAAATCTCCTATAATATATATATGAACTTGTGTAATCTTGTCTCCGTGACAGATTAGACAACATTTTCATGATTTTGTCCATTCCTTTCTGTCCCAATTAAATTTTTCCAATTGTTTGTTTTCATTTTTTTACGTTGTCTTCTATACATTTTTTGCACCTTCCTTTTGATCGCCCCTTTCGTCTTCTCTCACTTGGCTTCCAATCTGTTACAATTATAAATACGATTTGTTGTTTTTTCTATAGATGCAGCCATACCATCCAATTCTTTGGGCCTTGAATACTCTGACTAAATTTTCTCTTTTTAAGATTGCATCAATTTCAAAATTAATTAATTGTCTTGCTTAATTTCGATTCAGTTTCCTTGGTTATTATCCTCACTCTTTCCTCTCGAATACATTAAAAGTCTTCTTCTCTTTGTGCTAAACTTACTGTTTCTGCCGCATATGTTACAATCGGGCTGATAATCGTTTTATAAATTTTCAGTCTTTTAGTTTTACTTAATGTTGTTGAAAGTCTTTCGTTTGTGACGAAAGCTTTATAGCCTAACTGTAGTCTTTTCTTCATATCTGTATTTTCACAATTTCTGTGTTTTATAGTTCTTAAATATTTAAATGTCTAAACTCCTTCAAAGGTTTACTCCTTGATTTTTGTCCTGTGAATTTTGTTTATCTCCATCTATTACAGTGCATGTACTTTGTTGATTAATTATCAATCCTTTTTCTTTAACTTTCTCTTCTATCTATACAAATGCTTCCTCTAAATCATTTCGGTTTCTTACTATAAATGTTATATCATTAGCGTATGCGACCTGTACACCATTGATGTCGATAATTTAACAATTTATTATTATATAAGGACATAGTTCATTATAGAGCCCATAAAATGGAATTTTTTTTTCTGAAAATGCTGTGTTTGAAATTATCAAAGAAATGGAAATATTTGTAGTTTTACAAACAAGATGCTTACAATAAATTGAACGAAACATCAAAAAGTACAACTAGAAGGCACGTGCATTCATTTCTCTTAAATAATGAGCTACCAACTTGTATAAAAATATGAAAGGCAATTTATATATTTTTGAAAGTTATAATGTAAACTATATACGAGTATATTATTTCTAGGTTATTAGACGGGATGCTAGTTTACTTCTAACAAAACGAACATTACTTTGAAGAATCCTAAAGAAACTAGGATTTAAATCAGGAAAACGCACACTAAACAACATATTAATTGAACGAAATGATATTATCTTATGGAGATGTCGTTGTTTGACAAATATAAGAACGTTTCGTGCAGAAGGCAGAAAAATATATTATTTATATGAAACATAAATTAGTGCAGGTTATACAAAAGCAAGGATATGGAAAGATACAGCGGAGCTTAATGCAAGGCAAACATCTTTCTACTGGTTTTAAAAATCCATTTAACAAAAAAGTTACTGATTGTGCTTTACATTGAAAACGAAACTCGTTTTTTGTGAATTGTGGTTTGTTCTTTCAATCCAAGAAAATGGAAGATTATCATGACGATATGAATAGTGAGGTGTTTATCGCATGGATATGAAATATTTTATCTTCTCTTGAATCCAGTTGCATTATAGTAATGCGCCTTACCATTCTACTAATAGAAAAAAGTCATCTACGATATCGTGGAAAAAGGGGGCACTTATTTAATATTTTTAACAACAAGAATTTAGCTGAATACATTATACTAAATGTTAAATAGCTTGAACTATGTAAAGAAGAAACTATGTATCCTGCCATTCAGTTTCGTACGTGGTTAATAAAATAGGTAGAGAAAGTGGTCGTATGGTTTTACGATTACCTGTAATCACTTTAATTTGAACCCAATTGAACTTGTATGGGCTCAAGTTAAGATCATGTTGCGGCCAAAAGTAAGTTATTTAAATTGGACGAAGTAAAAAATATATTGTTAGAAGGACTAGATATGGTTGATGCCAATGAAAATAACACATCACAGAAAAAAAAGCAAAATGAATTGCTTAGACCATTGATTCCCAAAGTGGTCCAGGGGTCCACGGGAGACTCGACGGGGGTCTACGTTGGCGTGACAAAAAAATGGGGGTTCACAATCCGTAAGCGGGGGTCCACGAAAATTTATCTGGTTTCGATAGTGAAGAACTAAAATGTTGGCTTGAGTTCACCTATAAATGTAGGCAGATAGTATTTTAAGAAGCTCAGCGTCTGTTACTTGTAAAAACTTGCATATTCCATATTCAGTACAACGTGTCGAGACTTGCAAAGCGCTGCCGCTGCCGCCGTCCACAATGCTTGTTCAGACGTGCAAAGAGACGAAGTACGACTTGTGGTGTGTGTGCTTGCAATCTTGCATGATCTTGTTTGATTCGAATTCTTCACCAATATAAATACGAATGCCACGGATAAACGTTACCATTTGTTTCCCGAATTTCGAAAAGAAAAGTAAAGTGAATCGATGTTAGTGTTTGCCACTGTCGGAAAAGTAAGTACTTACCTGCCTATTTGTTATACATACTTTTATTTTATTTATTATTTATCTATTTATTTTACAATTTATTGTACACGTAAGTAAACAAAAAATGGACAAATTACAAAAAAATACGTAGGTACAAAATGTGAGGCTTATTCCTAAAAGAAATCTCTTCCAACCCACCTGCGATAGGAGATATATTTATGTTGTAATAAGTATATTTGTAATGTTGGCGTGTAGTAGGTATGTATTAAAAATTAAATACTGAGCAGAGCCATTATTGGATACTTCCATAAAATAACAGAAAGCCGAGAAAGGTTGAACTTCTTGTCCCTACTTTATTAGTAATTTTTTTATTACCCGACTGTGTGGTGGTTCACTAATAATTAAATATATTTTCATAAATTGTACGTGTCTTTATATATTACATACTCGTAACGTGCATCAAAGTAATAAATAAATAATTAAAATCGCGAAGTTTTGATATCAAAATATAATTAATAAAAAAATGTTTTACATTACATTAAAATCGGTTCAGCCGTTTTCATAAAACTCAATTATTGATCTAAGCGATTTATTGCTTTTAAAAATTAGAATCAGTTTGCCGCCGGTACTTTGTTTATTTCATTGCAATAATCAATTAATCCTGTTAAAATAGCTATATCCTGTTAAGTAAGACCGCCTTAAGATTACTACAACAAAGTTTTTTTTTTATTTACAGGTAGGTAACTGACACGAAACATGGCTGAATCTAAGAAGTAATGTCGACAGTACAGTGTTGATTATTTAAAATTTGGTTTTCTTCCATCAAAGGCAGACAAGCGATTGCCCATATGCCTTTTATGCAACAAAGTTTTGAGAAATGACTCTATGAAACCATCGAAGCTCGAAGATCATCTAAGAAGGTGTCATCCTGATAAAATAGGTAAAGATTTGAAATATTTTCAAACATTGAAGGAAAAATATGAAAAGACACCCACCGTGCACAGTATGTTCGCTTCAACGTCGGAAAGTAACGATGATGGCTTGCGGGCATCTTACAATATCTCATTACTTATAGCGAAATCTGGAAAATCGAACACCATTGGAGAACAGTTAATTTTTCCCCCCTGTTGAAGAGGGTTTAAAAACTGTTCTGCACAAATCTCCATTTGACATACTCAAAAGAATTCCTTTGAGTAACAACACTGTACAAAGACGTATTGACGAAATGAGCTCTGACATTGAAAGTTTCTTGTGTAATTATCTGCAAACAACTCATTTTTCTATTCGACTGGACGAGTCAACTTTACCTGGTAATGAAGCTTATTATCGGCATAGGAGCAGATTGAATATCACAGAACGGGGAGATTTGCGGTTATTCCTAACAAAACTGAAGCCAAATAATGATAATTTGCTGTCAATTCATCAAGTACATCCCTCCCACTAAAATTATGACTATTTTGTGATTGTCATTGTAGAAGTTACGTTACGTTATTAATATTTAATTTTAATTATATTACGACTGCTATCATATTACAATGTAATATGATAACAATAATAATTAATAGTGTAATAATTACATATTTGAATAAATACAACACAAGGAAATATACTATTTTTCTTTTTATTTTTTCCACTCCGAATGGGGAGTTTTCTAAATAAAATATGTGAGAATTGATTGGTTTCTTGTGCTGTGAGTAGATGTCAAAGGAGTAAAGTTGGATGGAATCACTTTTTTGATTGGCTAACTTTACTTTTTTCACATCCACTCACAGCACAATCAATTAATTAAATAACAAATAACTCAGCCGCAACGCAAATTTCCATAGTTAGATCAAATCTTCACATTTTTTGTCGAGTTTTGGGAATATGGTAGAAATGTAGCTGCAGGGGGTCCACCGGAACCAGCAAAACTTTCAAAGTGGTCTATGAGAAAAAAAGTTTGGGAGCCTCTGGTTTAAATAATATTGTTGACAACTTTCTAGAAAATTTGGCTTTTATTGTAAATATTGAATCTTTAGAATTTTCATTAGATTCAGGTTTTGATCTTGAAAATGAGTAATTTTCAATATATACGACAAATTGCTGTAACAATATAATTCAAAATATAATTTAAATTGTGTTGATGCTTTTTAATATGCATTTATACATTTTTTGTAAAATAAAAGTATTTTCAAATAAACACATTTTATAGGTTTAAGGCTATTATACACGATCAAAGAAATTCATGTAAAAATTGAAGCGCTTGACAGAATACACGATAATATTTAGAATCAATGATAACAAAGGTGAATGACATTTTGTTGTTGGTGGATAGTAAAAATTATTGGCACTCCCTGGAGTAGCTTGACGTAATTTCACTTGTGTTCTCTTTTTTAATTTATTGTTTCCGAAATACTTATATTGTATAAAAAAAATGAATGAATCTAATGCAGTAGCTGCTATTACTATAATAAATAAAAACAAAAACCAAAACAATGTGATATATGCTAATGTCATAATGTCTTCAACCAATTTCAAAAATATAATCCCTAGAATTCACTAGAAATACATTGAATGACCCTGAAAAATAGGACAGGATTTATTCCGTTAAATTTTTACATGTAGAAATATGACGTAAAATTAGCTGTAATACACGTTCAAGGGACGTTGTTCAATAAATACATGTAGAAATACATGTAATCTATGATGTTGTATAACAGCCTTTAGAAATATTTTTGCCTAAACCATGTAAAATGTGCAATTAAATTAATTTTCTTATCGCTCTCTCATTATGTGTAATATTAAAAAAGCTATGTTTTGTAAAATGCAATATTTGTTAAACAAGCACTAATGTTAAGAGATAAGTACATAGATATCATGATAATTATAATATATCACTGTCACTATTAATCCTTTAAATTTATTAGTTTTACGTCTTTTGTGTGCACAATTATTACCTGAATACTATAGTGGTTATTAAGAACAAACGACATTCACTCTATTAGATAAAAAAAATTAATACGATGCTTATCACAAAAAATAGAGGTCATGTCTTAATGTCAATGTATTTGTTTCGTACGTTTTCTGTGAATTTTGCAATAGTTTTATTTGCTGATAAATCATAGAGTAAAATCATTTTCGGATGAGACTGGCTCAGAAACACATTTTAGTAATCAGAAAGAGAGCCACCTCATAAATGAGAGAAACAGCTAGCAGTATAAATCCGTGTACTATATGAGCCACAAACGTTTATCGTTTATTTGTCAGTCGGTATCAGGCATTTGATCGGTGTGTTTCGTAGTAGTATTGTACGTACATTGAGAGTTTTCCTATTTGTAATATTATTGTTGTGTTTTATCTATTAATTAATTCTTTTTCAAAGCTATTCAAGAGTAAGAATGCATCCTCTTGTAAGTAGAAATATACTTATCATAAAATTCCTGAAAATTTAGTTGTATTTATTTACACAGGGTAAAATGTAAAATGTCTGATATGGCAACAAACTCTGTCCTGGAGGAAGTGAGCCCTTGTTCGAAAAAGAGAAAAGTTATTCTTGAACAATCTCGTGAAATAATTTTTAATGTATATAACTATTTTAAAAAACAAGGTGTGACAGGTAAATATATTTACAAATTAGGTGGATACATAATATTTAACCTGTAATAATATTACTTTTTTTAAATCAAATTCAAAATTATAATTTATGTTGTTCATCATTTATAGGTCAGCTGCTAGATACAGTTGCAGAAGCAACAGGTATTTCTAGGAGCACTGTAGGTCGAATAATTAAAAAAGGTCATGCTGTTGAAACAAGAAAAGTAAATTCATTCTTATCGACAAAAATAAAACCACCAAAACCATCAACAAAATCTACTGTCGATAACTGTGGGGAAGAAATTATTCGCAAAATTATACATAATTTTCATGTGACTGAAAAGAGAAGACTTACAATAAAAGCCGTTTATAATAAAATTCACGATGATGAAGGAATCGGTTTTGCAGGAGGGCTATCATCTTTTAGGAAATTATTGCTGCAAATAGGATTCAGGTACTTTTTTTTATTATTTTTAGTAATATCACTCTAAACTTTTTATTTGCTAGATGGAAAAAAAACTACTGATAACCGTAAGATTTTAATGGAGCGGTTTGACATAAGAGAGCTGAGGTGTTCTTACATCCGCAAAATAACAAATTATCGTACCCAAGGACGTCCAATAATATATACAGGTATAAAAAGCATTTAGAAAATCTATTTAGTACATATTTTAAGTACATAAGTAATTTTTAGGTGAAACTTACATACATGCAGGGCATACATCTCCTTTTGAATGGGTCGATCAATCTAATGAAGGATTAAAGTGTCCAATTTCAAAAGGGAAGCGTTTAATAATTGTTAATGCTGGTTCTGCAGAGGGTTTTGTTAATGATGCGTTATTAATTTTCAAATCAGGTCAAAAAAGTGGCGACTGCCATGACGACATGAACTTCATAAATTATAAAAAATGGTTAGAAACATCTTTAATTCCTAATTTGCCTGATAATTCTGTGATTGTTGTGGATAATGCCAGCTACCATAATGTTATGTCATATAAACATCCAAGATCAGCCAGTAGAAAGTGTGATATGATACAGTGGCTAAACGAAAGGGGCATAACTTACGATGCAAATTGTACTAAACCGGAGTTGTACAATTTAGTAAAACTTCACAAGCCAAAACATATACAGTACAGCATAGATGGTATATTTGCAAAAAAGGCCACACCGTCCTGAGATTGCCACTATACCACTCAGAACTAAACCCGATTGAAAAAATCTGGGGCATTGTAAAGAATCCGGTTGCATCAAGAAATGTTACATTTCATATAAATGATGTTGAAAAATTGTCGAGAGAAGAATTTTCAAACATCAAGGTAGAGGAATGGTCAGAAACTTGTCGACATGTGGAAGGTGTAGAAAAAGGTTACATTATGAAGGAGCACATAATGGATGATTTTTGTGAAGAATTTATTATTAATGTCAATAATGACACTGAAGATGATTTCTACGATTTTTCAAGCGATGAAGACTGAAGATTTTAAATGTTTCAAAATATATTATATTAATTTTGTCATCAGCGAAAATAAATATTTGATTATACATTGTATGTATGTATATTTGTTTTAATAAATACAAAAATTTTTCTAGGCACATGCTTGTATATTTATCTTCTTTAAATGTCTCTAAAGTGAGATTTTGGTTAGGAGTAAAATTATAATGAGAAAAAACAAAATTAAGGTTAATGAAAACCATATTACAAAATATGGATTAATATAATAATAATTTGTAAATACAAAGAGTTAAATGTGAAAGCACTATAAAATGAAATATTTCATTGTAAAATACAATTTATAAAAAATTTGTTACATAATACCAATTGATTTATAATAATAATTTTATTCTTCGCGAAGTAATAAGTTTATTTAAAATCGACAACAAAACATAATTATTATGGTTTAATATAACTAAATATTATTTAAATTTAAAACTGCCGCCTATATTGTCAAGACTGCTCAATGTTTTTAAGGTGTTCAGTATTTTTGTAACGTCATCGCTCGCGCATCTTCAGTCTCATCCGAAAGTAATTTTACTCTAGTAAGGTATATTTCCTCTGCACATTCTTCACATTGTCATTGTATTTTGCGAATAAATTTGTTGTAGATGGAACACCTCAAATAATAAATAAGTTATAAGATATTGATTCAAGTATTTTATGCTTGTCTAATACCTTACATTGGTATATATTTGCCGCTTCTTGCTTGAATAAAATTATTAAATGTGTCTAAGCTTTCTTAATAATCAGATATGCATACCGGGTTCTTTTTTTATTATTACACATACAGAGGCGGATTTAAGCATAAGCCCACTAAGCGCGAGCTTAGGGCCTCGCTCAGAGGGGGGCCAAATTTCAACAGGTAAAACCAAATTTTTAAAGCATCCCCCTTATAGAATTTTACAAGATGCGGGACTCTTCTGCACGTCTATGTGTTCAGGAAATTCAGGTTACTGTTACTGCCGCTCTGGTTCTGGCTCTTCTAGTCTCGCGCAATTATTTTTTCCCTTCCCCTGGCTGCAGCAGTCGGTGCACGTGCACTCCAGGCCAGGTCCAGTAGTCAGTGCTTAGCGTCTTCCCGCGCGATTCATTATAGCGCCCATCCCCATCATTATAATAGGTAACCTCTATTCTCTGTTTCTACTATTTTATGAACAAAATCTGTTACCTACTTTATCTTAGCTTTACAACATACAACATGAACATACAACAACAACTGTCTGTGTTCTGTGTCCCTACCAAATAAAATGAAGCGATTCGAGTCCGGTGCTGCTAAACGAAAACGAAAAAGATTGCAGGAAGAAGATGCCAAGCGACAACGAAATGCCTTATGTGAATTTCTTACGGGAGCTCAGGCAAATGAACAGCAAACTCAAACTAATGATATTTCTGACTGTGACAATGAGACTGAAACCAACACAGATATTTTCGTTGGTCAAGAGATTGACTCTTTACCAGTACAAGAAAATGACGCCAGTGCATGTACAAGTATTGAACAAAATAAAAATGGTATAATAGGATGTTGATGTTCAATTAGAGACAAAATCACAAATGACTCTAGTAAGCTACCCAAGTGATATTGCATTGTGGCCTAGTTTTATAACACATAAAATGATTGATTTTTACATGTTAAATAAACCTAAAAATATCGGCGACCTTACAGATTCAAAAATTGAATATGAGGACAGAAACAGAACATACTGCAGAAGCTTTCAAGAATCGAATTTCTATTACGTAAAGGCGAATGGTGAAAAGGAAAGGCAGGAATGGTTAATTTTTACTGAAACATCTAAGTCAATATACTGCTATGTTTGTAAATTATTCTCTCGATCTTCAAAATTTGCTACTACGGGATTCAATGACTGGAGGAACGTTAATAAATGTTTAAAGGAACATGAGCATTCGCCAGGTATAATATTTTAATTTCCCTGTTTCGGCTTGTAAGGTAATATTAATTTAAAATGTTACAGAACACAGAATTTCAATGTGCAACTTGAGTAAAAGATTGTCGACAATGGGAAGAATTGATACACAAATTCTTCAACAAATTGAAACCGAAAAGGATTATTGGCGAAATGTTTTGAAAAGGGTTGTTTCTACTGTAAAAATATTAACAAAATTGGGAGTGGCGTTCAGGGGTCACAGAGAGGGAATGGATTCCCAGAGAAAAGGGGATTATTTGAGTTGCATTGAATATTTGGCCGAATATGACGAATTTTTGAAAAACCATTTAATGAAATACGAAAACTGTGGCAGCGGTAAAACCAATTATCTATCGCATCATATTTTTGATGAATTTATCAAAATTATGG
Source organism: Melolontha melolontha (assembly GCA_935421215.2). Lineage (NCBI taxonomy): Eukaryota > Metazoa > Arthropoda > Insecta > Coleoptera > Scarabaeidae > Melolontha > Melolontha melolontha. The sequence goes on along the minus strand of OW285240.1, from coordinate 16,923,364 downwards.
CAAAATCTGTTTTGGATAAAATTACATCAAAGGTCAAAAATGCCATATATTATTCCATCATCGTGGACTCGACCAGACGTCTCCCACGTTGATCAAGTCTCTTTTATTTTACGGTATGTGACAGAATATGAAGCGATTCAGGAAAGTTTCTGTGGATTTATCCAAATTGAGCATCACGACAGTGCATATTTAACAGACGTTGTTTTAAATACACTACAGAACTTCGGAATCTCGGTCACTAATTGTAGAGGGCAGTCATATGACAATGCTGCGAATATGGCAGGAAAATATACCGGCTTACAAGCAAGAATCAAAGAACATAGTGAAACCGCGTATTATGTGCCATGTGCAGCTCACTCCCTTAATCTAGTTGGAAATTGCGCTGCAGAATCATGTTTAGCTTCAGTTGATTTCTTTTCCTTCGTAAATAATCTGTTTACATTTTTTTCATCCTCTACAAGTCGTTGGAAAATTGTAATAGATCATTTATCTGGTCCCAATTCTAAACACTTAAAACGTGTCAGTGACACCAGATGGTCAGCAAGAGCTGATGCAGTGTTGGCTCTTCGCGAAGATTACCAGAACATTAAGGAAGCGTTGAAAGAGTTTTGTGAGAGCCCAAACCAGCAACCAGTGAGTAGGGTGGAAGCTAAAGGTTTACTTAAAAAAATCGATGAATATGAAACAGTTTTATTAACAGTTTTGTGGAACAAATTGTTATCCAGAATCAATTCTACCAGTAAATCTCTTCAAGAAATAAAGTGCAATTTGCTTACCGGATCAAATCTTTTGAAATCCCTAACCGAATTTGTAAATAATGTTCGAAACAATTTTGAAAGTATTGAAAATGAAGCAACTGAGCTTTTGAATGTGATGGAAGATGATTACCGAACTTTTAAAGATGAAAGGTCTAGGGATAAGAAGCGAAAATTGCAATTTGATGACTCTCGCAGTAATGAAATACGCTTGGTTGGGAGAATAGCATTTATTGTAAATGTTCACAATACAATTTGTGATGCGTTATCTTCTGAACTTATTAGAAGAAGACAAATCTATGACGAAACTTTAAAAGATTTTCAATTCTTTTTTCATGATCAAACCGATGAAGAAATTGAAATAAGCATTAATAATTTGAGTCAAAAATACGCAAGTGATATTCAAGAGAATACTTTTAAAGATGAAGTTTTACAATGGTTGCGTTTTACCAAAGAAATGAACATTACTAGTCCCACTGAAATGTACAAAGCAATAATAACTAGTTTGAGATCCACATTTCCAAATGTGGAAACCATTTTAAAAATATTCCTCACAATACCTGTGTGCAATGCCACTGCGGAGCGATCATTCTCGGTGCTTAAACGCGTGAAAAATTATTTGAGGAATTCTCTTTTAAATGATAATTTAAGTTGTCTTGCCATATTATTTATTGAAAATGAATTAGTTCAAGAAATAAATTACGATGAGATGATTGACAATTTTTCGCGCGCAAAAGTCCGAAGAGTGGCTCTGTAGTAAAGTTTTTATGTTTATTTGTTTTTTATGTAAGATTTTAACCCTGTTAAAATATATTTTTTAGAGTTTTGTTTTATTTTTTTGGTATCTATAATTATTATTGATTTATGTTTATTAGAGAAAAATATAAACACATCGTTTTTTTATGCGCTTCTTTTTAGTCATACCTATAGTGGTGTAAAAAAGTATGGAAAATGGGGCCTCAAATTTTCGTAGCGCTTAGGGCCCTTACAAGCTTAAATCCGCCACTGTACACATACATTTTTCCTGCGTGTAATTTTAAAAAGCAAATTATTAATGTATAAGCAACATAGTAGGCAACCAGCCATACAGTTATGTTTCGTCGAACGAGAACCATGTGCTTTTAGTATTGTCAGTGCAACTGCAGTTCTATTTTAATGCAAATAAAATAACTATTCTGTAAATCCGCTACTCTTACTTCAAGAGATCTACTATTTTTATTTTTTTGTATTGAAAAATTAAATTTTGCATTTTGCTACAGTGGGTTTACGGTAAATAAAAATAATCCAATAGGTCTATCGCTTATTATTCAAATCCAGACAATGACTTTTTGGGGGTACTGCGTTTGGGTTAGGTTTGGGCATGAGGATTTGTACGGGACCATTACCTAATGGATTAATGGCAAGCAAATTTAGTATTTTTCAATAGATAAATGATAATAATAGAAGAATGCAGTTCTGAGAGTTGACTTCACCATTTACGGTAACTAGCTTCATCAGTAAAAATTATTTTATTTCAAATTTCTTCCTATTAATTTAATATATTTAGCATTATTTCACCAAAATCAGTACGTTTTACTTTATCTCCTCTCTTGATGTTTATATATCTTCTATGGCTTATATTTGAATTCTTTCAGGGGTTTGTACACCGAACTGTGATACTTCAAAATGGTTGGGTACATCTAAAACCGATCCTACAGACTGTTCCTCTACATAACACAGGATATTCAGCTTCATGTGTTCTATTAATACGTGATTGTTTTTTTTTTGTGGGAATTTAGAAAACAAACATATTTTCTGAATTTGTTAAAAATATTTAAAATCGTTTTCGCACATGGAGGATAATTAACGGAGAATATGTCTCTGACCGTCCTTAAACTATTATTCTTCTGGTACCACATTATCATTGCTACCTTTTCATCTTGGCTATATACTTAGTCATGATTTAATAAATTATCTACTTTTCAATTAAATGTATTTAATTTAAGATACATGTATGAATAAAAATACAGAAATAGTTGACAAAAAAAATGTTTTTTTTCTCTCCATGGCAAACTTATTTAAGAATTAACCTACAGGTAAATCCTTCACTGATGTATAAAGTTACACATAGACAAAAAATATATGTAATAATAAAGAAAGAACCCGGTATAACCTCAACATATGACAGCATCAGATGTTTATGTTTATTCGTTTGAAATTACAAAATGTATCTTGTGTAAATTACACTCAAATTGTAGCCCCATCTGCTCCTTTCTTATTTAGAATGAGATGTAGTGAAAAGCTTCGCATTAGATTCTATATCTGCCATGTTGTTTATAGTAGTAGGTGAAGTTTGGTTAATTTTTAACATTTAATTTGTATCTGTCGCAGTTTTACCTAATTTACAGCAAAATTTATTATTTACTTGTTGCTCCATTACGACTGGCAGAAACACGATGTGCGCGTTAACGCCCTACTCAGAAACTAACAACTGTTTTATCTTCGTTTGACCGGCATCTAGTGGTGAAACTATGAACTATTACATACTGTTTCATTTTTGGTTCTTTTTCAGGTGACTTTACTACAGCAGCGTCAATCCGGGAATTAAATTGCCACACCTCGTCGTTCACACTGCAATATAAACTTTACGAATTAAGCAATTTTAACTTCACTACGAATTTTTTAAAAAGATTTTAACGACTGGTTCCTAATGCTCTATTTTCTAAGAAAGAGAAATCCAATAGAGCAGCGATTCCAAACATTCTTATCTCCGCGACCCCCCAAAAAGTAAATGTAAATAAAATTAATATTTCGCGACCCCCTCTCCCATCCAAAGAAATAATAACTTTAAGTCTTGCTATTACTAATTTAATGTTGACTGTAATTATAAATGTAAATAATTATTTAATATTATATAATCACATTGCACTAATTTTATGCATTAAGAAAATACCGACAGTATACAGAATGTAATACGACTATTCCTATTATTTTATATCGCTGCGTTTATAGAGACTGGTATGAACATACATGTAGTACGTGTAGATACATACATGAGCAATTTAAAAGTTCGAACTTGATATGTACGTGTTCTTTGTAATTTGGCCTCCTTCTATAATACTCGCTGTGAGATCATGTTTGAACATGCATATGGATGTGTTTGAACAAGATGTGTTATCACTAAAGACGGCAGACTATGTGCCCGAACAGTAGCGTGATGTGGAGGGATCGAGTAGAGGCGTACGACGATCAATTCAGTTGCCGTTGAGACGTTGTAAACGATACATTGTTAACACAATCGTGTTGAAAATGTCGGGAGTGCGTAGAAACAATGCATCGACTCGGTTGCATGCTAACGTAGTAAAGAAATTTTTACATCGGTTTCCCGATTTAATATATGACGGTACCGTTGTGAAATGTTTAGTTTGTGAAACAACTTTATTAACTTGGAAAGCAAGTCAGTGCCAAAGACATATAAATAGTGACAAACATAAATCGAATAATAGTGGACGCAGATCATATAATAAATTTGTGTGTGATTTTACAATGATGTTAATAGCGACCAATATCCCAATGCAGAAAGTGGAAGACCCAATGTTTCGTCAGTTTTGGAAGAAATACAATCCTACGTGGAAATTACCAGCAAGAAGTACGCTACGTAATTACGTACCGTCAGTGCGTGAGAGAATTGTAAACTGTACGCAAAATACTGTAAAAAAAATTCCTGTGGTTAACAATAGACGAAACTACAGATATTAAAAAACAGTCCATCCTAGCCATTCTAGTATGGACGCTGACTCCGCAAGGACCTTCTCCTCCTTATTTACTAACCTGTAAACGAATGCAAGGGTGTACTACCAGAGCGATATATGATGTATTAATAGAAACACTACACAAATTTGAGATTTTACCGAAGCAAGTGTTAATGTTAGTTACCGATGCTGCCAAGGTAATGTGTTCCACGGCAAACTTACTCAAAACGATTCAACCAAACCTGCTGCATGTCACATGTTTGCTTCACGCTTTACACCTTGTAACAAATACTATACGTACAACTTATCCGATGTGGATCAACTGATAGGACAAACAAAAGCGGTTTTTCTTAAATCTCCGTAACAGATTCGGCTATTTCATTCGCTGTGTCCTGATATACCCGAGCCGCCGCAACCAATTCTTACACGATGGGGTACTTGGTTAGAAGCAGCATTTTATTATTATAAACATTTTGAAAAAATTAAATCAGTGATTTTACAACTAGATGCCAAAGAAGCAGCTGCAATACGGTTCAGCCAGGTTCAATTTAACAATCCTCAAGTTGCAGCAAATTTAAAAATAATTTACGACAGTTACGTTCCAATACTGGACGCAATAATAAATTTACAGAACACTGCGCTGTCCTTATCGGACTCATTAGCAATTATTGACCACGTAAAACTAGTGCTGCATATCCTCGAAGATGAAAAAAGTGGTTGTGTCCGTGAAAAATTTAACAGTGTATTAGATAAAAATGTAGATTTTACAAAATTAGGGCAACTTTTTACCAATACTGAAGATCCGTTGTACAGATACAAAGAGCGCTTTAACTATGCAAATATAACATCTCTCAACGTCGAACAATCCTTGTCTGTATATAAACATACGATATAAACGATATAAACATACGCTACGTATGAACCTTTCCGAGACTAATACAGAAACATATATTATGGTGCAGTTTTTTCATCGCGCACATCCGCATTTTTTTGCAACAATGTAATCGTGTTGGGTAAGTTATTTATGTTTTTTCTTAACGTTTTGTATAGGAATTCGATATATTTATTTTTAAGTAAGCGCACTGTTATTCTGCTAAACTCTCCACGCAACGCCACTGCTGGGGCACATAGTCTGCCGTCTTTAGTTATCACCAGTATAAAAGAGGTGCTTGCGACTACACAACTTCAGTTAAGTTTCGAATGCAAAGCGTGCATCTGGTGCTTTTATTTTAGTGAGCGGTTAACCGTGAAACTGTCATACTTGAAGAAGCTACTGTGTAGCGAAACAGCTGTCATTATATATTTTTTAAATATAGTGTAAATCTATGAACATCATGGGTTTTATTTTTATTTTGAACTTTTAGATGAAAAATAAATGTATCTATCACATTATTTTTTTTACATGTATACTTATTGTAAGTAAAATGTTTAAAATAAATGATTTTTTTCTCATAAAATTATTTTTAATTATTATTTAAGCTATTTCGCGACCCCCTTTAATATCACCGCGACCCCAGGATGAGAAACGATACAATAGAGCTTTTCAACAACTCCAATATTACATAAATATGTTACAAGGTATTCTTACCCAAATTGAAGCCGTTCTTATCATGATAACAAAAACAAATCGAGACGTAAATTGGCCTGTTTTAATAAGATAAAACATAGTCGTAAAAAACATTACGTTTTCACATACGATCCGGACTGCAATAAAAAGAATTTGCCACTGAAAAGTCATATTAAATATATCGATCAACTCTATTAATTTCAGGTACATATTCACGATAATTTTTACTCTTGCGTCCGTTACGCCTTTATTATTCTTATTGTTCATAATTCTATGAACTGGTTTTAAATAATCCCTTAAGATTCTCTCTAAAATAAAATTCAGTTTTTCAATTCGCTTCTTAAGACATACCAAATATTTGTGCATTAAAAGCATGGCAATCATGGTGTGATAGACCTGTACGTGTTTTGGAAACGAGCTTAGTAGATATTTTACTCTGTACATAAAACATGTTCCAAAGTACAGTGTATTAATTATTATTATTTCTAAATAAAATACGAAGCTTTCTTCATTTATAATATTCATTTGGCTTAATTTTAAATCGATATCTTCGATAGTCTCCAAGAACGTTTTTAATTCTTTCCATCTTAATGTGTTTATAAAAACTGTGAGTAGATTTTCGATAGTTTGACTTGTGTAAAATATATAATCCAGAATAGGTATTTTATTCGGAAAATTGTATGGATTTTCGGCGTAAATGTCGATTTTACCATATATTGTCCATGCATACAAGATAAATATAAAGATAACTATGAGTATTAATTTTAAAATTGATTTTGTATCTAATCGAATCTTGTTCAAGTTCGAAAATGGTATTACGTAAATGTAAGAACAAAATTTGTGAAAAGATTCTATACATTCTACATCAGTTGACTTTAGCTTATTTAGTTCAAAGCTGGGCATTTTTATGAAGTAGTTTTATAGAAAGATTCGACAACTGCTTGGTGGTTCACCTAATAAAAACTAAAATTTATATTTCAAGTATATTTTATTTTTAGTTAATGATAATGTACCTATTAGTCACAACACATTTATATTTTCGTATACATTCGATTTTAATATTAGATTTTTCGTAATAGTCATTAGTACTACAATATGTTTTCTGATTTATTACACACCAAATGCGTCAAATTTTTCATTTATATTAGCGTATTTGATATTGTTGAAGGGTGATAAATTTAAATTAAAAGCTGTTTAGAATATAGTCAGATACAGGTCACATAGTAAAATAATCTTATCCATTTTCTGCTTTTTCCTCTTCACTTTATAAATAAGTGCCATAAGTTGTTCTGGCTTTTAATTGACAGGAGTAGTCTGTCATCACAGAGAAATTTAGAAACATCACACTTTTTTAGAAATAAAACAATCTTTATCGTTTTAAGAATGTTTATAATACACACTCTACGTCTAATAAAAGAGATCTCCTATCAATCAAGTCAATGGTTCGCCATTTGCATCACTTATCTGATGATGACGTACTGCTCAGTGCTAAGTTGCTCAGGGATAACTTTTCTTCGGGAGACGATTAAATTCCTATTTTTGTTGTGAGAGATTGTGAAAACGTGTTTACTATAATATTGACGAACATATTTAATTTGGCTCTCACTTCATCTACTTTTTCAGTTGCTCGGAAGAATACTAAAATTGTTCACGTTTTAAAGACTAGTGATACTTCGGACTTACCAACTATCGCCCTATTCACATTTTATCGAACATCGCAAAAATTTTTGAAATTGCACTGTATTGAAAATCATACCGTTTTATTAAAACTGCAAAATCACCGAATTAATATGGCTTTATGATACAGCCTCTAACCTTGCGGTATTTTCTCAATTTGTTGCTGACAAGTTGCATGGCGGGACACAGGTTGATCTCGTATATACCGACTTTGCGAAGGCATTTGATAGAGTGGATCGCGCTATCTTGCCAGCTAAATTGGTAAGTTTTGGATTTAGTGAATCGCTAATTGACTTTTTAAATTCGTACCTACATAATAAGCCTCACCATGTATTCTACGACGGATATTTTTCATCACCTTACATTACTCCTTCTGAAGTTCCGCAAGGCTTTAGTTTAGGACCATTTTTTTCGTAATTTTCAGTAGTGATCCTTCAGATCCGATCGAGTCTAATAGCTTTTTCTTTGCCGATAACTTGAAGTTGTTTTCTCGAGTCACCAACACGAGGGATTGTCTTCTACTATAGGCCGATCTGGTTAACATACATAATTGGTGCACAAATAACTGTTTACCTTTGCGAAAAGATTTAAAGTTTTAAATTTTAATTATCAACTTGGAGATGCGAATATATCACGTGTTGAATTAATTACGGATCTGGGCGTTACCTTTGGTATGAAAATCTCATTTAACAAGCTTATCAGCAATGTGTCTAAGCCGGCTACACAAACTTTAGGATTTATTCGAAACTGTTGTCAATTTTCTAACGCGAGTGTATTGAATTCATAGTACAGAGAATACCATAATTCTCTGATGGTTTTTGGTATGGATAAATATTTTTATTTATGAATTGTTTGTGGATTATAATCAAGACAGCATGGGAGTTTGTTTGACATTAAGTGTAATTAATTGTCATGAACAATTACATGGTTCAGCAGCGCGTTCCTAGTGTTACGCATTATTTACGTACAAAATCGGTTGTTGCGACTCTACGTTCGTTCTGTAGTCAATTTAATTGTCGTACTGTACCATCCCGCAATGCTATTTGGGCATGGTATTAGAAGTGGCTTAATGAAGGTAATATTGCAAACAGAAACCGACTGGGGGACACGTAAAACGACGACTGCTGAAAATATCGAGAGTATAAGAGATTACTTTACGAGAAGTCCACAATACTCAACATGCAGGATCCTTAAATTTAAACAAAACCAGCGCTCATAGAATACTTAGGCGTATTAAATTCCATCCTTATAAATTGGCACTTGTTCAAGAACTAAGCCCATCGGATAGACAAAATCGACTTGAGTTTTGCAGGCAATTTTTAGATCTGTTTGCTGGTGAACCCAATATTGCATATTGTCTGTTTATGAGCGACAAGGGTCATTTTTATTTAAATGGCGAAATAGATATTGGGCAACAACAAATCCACATCAACTTCACGAGCAATTAGCCACAGGAATTATTGGCCCATATTTTTTTCAATAGTTGAACATATCACCTAAGTCATCAGACTTAAATACCGGACAAATTTTTTATAGCTTTCAAAAAACAGGGTAGGTAGATGTACGAATCTGAATATAATCTCCATTGGTTGAACAAAAATAGTCTTGCAATCTTTTACCAGAAAACTCTGAATTTGATCATGGCCAGCTGAAAAGCAGAGGGTAAGAGAAATTTAACCCTCTGATTGCTTTTAAAATATCGGTATTAAATATAAGGGAAGTGTTCATACACATAGTACCTACATATAAATGTAGACACATTTGCTATGGTCGGCGTCAGTTGTAACGTTAGGCGCCTAGTAACGTGGTAGGTATCCGACGACAAAGTGGGTATTACGTGCACCGCACGTAACGGGCGGAAATATATAAGAAAAAAAAAGAATAAGGTTTCGGACAGCCTCGGTTGCTCAACCTACCCGCCCCTGCCAACGTCTAGCAGCCCACCCGGCTACTACAATAGCCTCCGCTCGGGGGTGGGGATACCCACAGGTACGATAAAAAAGTTGTAAGGGGCGCCACCGAATTTGATACCGCTAGACGCCGAAAATCCAGAAATACTGGATCTAAATAAAATTACGGCCAGTCTATAGAAGTCGACGGGTAGACTGCGCAACCATGTCGTCCGAAAGCGAAAAAGAATAGTTCGGTCACCAGGCCAAGTAGAACAAGTCTTTATTAAGTTCTTAATATAAATTCAGAAGCAACATAAAAAAAAGAAAAGGCTTTCCAAACAAATTCGTGGAGCTTTTGAGCATATCCCAAATACTGGAGGGCGCTATACCGGTACAGGTTTTTCGGAAAACGATAATAAAACCCTTATAAATTCAAAAGTCACGTGGTAGACGAGAAGCAAGAATCCAGTCAACGGAACGAACGACTGCTATCGGCAGTGTTTGTCTACGATCTAATCGAAAGATATCCCGCGCCAATCAAGGTGGGGCGTCAAAGACAGCGCATGAACAAAATGATAGAGTAAAATCATTTTCGGATGAGACTGGCGCAGAAACACATTTTAGTAATTAGAAAGAGAGCCACCTCATAAATGAGAGAAACAGCTAGTAGTATAAATCCGTGTACTATTCGAGCCACAAACGTTTATCGATTATTTGTCGGTCGGTACCAGGCATTTGATCGGTGTGTTTCGTAGTGGTGTTGTACGTACATTGAGAGTTTTCCTATTTATAATATTATTGTTGTGTTTTATCTATTAATTAATTTTTTTTCAAAGCTATTCAAGAGTAAGAATGCATCCTCTTGTAAGTAGAAATATACTTATCATAAAATTCCTGAAAATTTAGTTGTATTTATTTACACAGGGTAAAATGTCTGATATGGCAACAAACTCTGTCCTGGAGGAAGTGAGCCCTTGTTCGAAAAAGAGAAAAGTTATTCTTGAACAATCTGAAATAATTTTTAATGTGTATAACTATTTTAAAAAACAAGGTGTGACAGGTAAATATATTTACAAATTAGGTGGATACATAATATTTAACCTGCAATAATATTACTTTTTTTAAATCAAATTCGAAATTATAATTTATGTTGTTCATCATTTATAGGTCAGCTGCTAGATACAGTTGCAGAAGCAACAGGTATTTCTAGGAGCACTGTAGGTCGAACAATTAAAGAAGGTCATGCTGTTGAAACAAGAAAAGTAAATTCATTCTTATCGACAAAAATAAAACCACCAAAACCATCACCAAAATCTACTGTCGATAACTGTGGGGAAGAAATTATTCGCAGAATTATACATAATTTTCATGTGACTGAAAAGAGAAGACCCACAATAAAAGCCGTTTATAATAAAATTCACGATGATGAAGGAATCGGTTTTGCAGGAGGGCTATCATCTTTTAGGAAATTATTGCTGCAAATAGGATTCAGGTACTTTTTTTATTATTTTTAGTAATATCACTCTAAACTTTTTATTTGCTAGATGGAAAAAAACTACTGATAACCGTAAGATTTTAATGGAGCGGTTTGACATAAGAGAGCTGAGGTGTTCTTACATCCGCAAAATAACAAATTATCGTACCCAAGGACGTCCAATAATATATACAGGTATAAAAAGCATTTAGAAAATCTATTTAGTACATATTTTAAGTACATAAGTAATTTTTAGATGAAACTTACATACATGCAGGGCATACATCTCCTTTTGAATGGGTCGATCAATCTAATGAAGGATTAAAGTGTCCAATTTCAAAAGGGAAGCGTTTAATAATTGTTCATGCTGGTTCTGCAGAGGGTTTTGTTAATGATGCGTTATTAATTTTCAAATCAGGTCAAAAAAGTGGCGACTACCATGACGACATGAACATCATAAATTATAAAAAATGGTTAGAAACATCTTTAATTCCTAATTTGCCTGATAATTCTGTGATTGTTGTAGATAATGCCAGCTACCATAATGTTATGTCATATAAACATCCAACATCAGCCAGTATAAAGTGTGATATGATACAGTGGCTAAACAAAAGGGGCATAACTTACGATGCAAATTGTACTAAACCGGAATTGTACAATTTAGTAAAACTTCACAAGCCAAAACATATACAGTACAGCATAGATGGTATATTTGCAAAAAAAGGCCACACCGTCCTGAGATTGCCACCATACCACCCAGAACTAAACCCGATTGAAAAAATCTGGGGCATTGTAAAGAATCGGGTTGCATCAAGAAATGTTACATTTCGTATAAATGATGTTGAAAAATTGGCGAGAGAAGAATTTTCAAACATCAAGGTAGAGGAATGGTCAGAAACTTGTCGACATGTGGAAGGTGTAGAAAAAGATTACATTATGAAGGAGCACATAATGGATGATTTTTGTGAAAAATTTATTATTAATGTCAATAATGACTCTGAAGATGATTTCTACGATTTTTCAAGCGTTGAAGATTTTAAATGTTTCAAAATATATTATATTAATTTTGTCATCAGCGAAAATAAATGTTTGATTATACATTGTATGTATGCATATTTGTTTTAATAAATACAAAAATTTTTCTAGGCACATGCTTGTGTATTTATCTTCTTTTAATGTCTCTAAAGTGAGATTTTGGTTAGGAGTAAAATTATAATGAGAAAAAACAAAATTAAGGTTAATGAAAACCATATTACAAAATATGGATTAATATAATAATAATTTGTAAATACAAAGACTTAAATGTGAAAGCACTATAAAAAGAAATATTTCATTGTAAAATACAATTTATAAAAAATTTGTTACATAATACCAATTGATTTAATAATTATTTTATTCTTCGCGAAGTAATAAGTTTATTTAAAATCGACAACAAAACATAATTATTATAATTATTATTATAATTATTATTATAATAATAGCATTATTTTTTTTGGATCTAACTATTAAAAAAATCAACAATAAATTTGACGTTTACCATAAAGAATCTCATACAGACATAGCTATACCTCCCATAGAACACAAATTAGCAGGTCTCCATAGTTTTTTGCATAGATTAATTATCGACTATCCAAAGAAAATTATGAAAAGGAAATAAATTTAGTAAAACAAATAGCAATCAATTACGGCTACACAGATACTCTAATTGAAAATATGCTGACAAAAAACTATTAGAAAGAAGCGATCTTTATGGTATATCCTGTAATAAATGATAAACAAAATTCAAAATTTTAGATTACAAACGTTCACTGGCAAACCTAGTGGACATATTTCAATGTATTTAAAAAACCTTAATGTAAACGCAGTATTCAAAACTAATAATAATTTATCAAAACACATTAAAAACAATAAAGATAGAACAGATAAAAAGAAGAAAGAAGAGTCCATAAGTTAATATGTGAATGCGGTAAGATATATGTTGATCAAACAGGATCAAACAGATCGTTTGAAAAACGCATTGCTTAACATTGCTTTTCGTTTAGAAATAAAAAACAAGATTCCACTTTTGCTAGTCATCTATTAGAATAAAACTACACAATTGATAAGAATTACCATATTTCATATTTAGAAAATAAAGGCACTAAATTAAATTTACTAGAAAGGTTAGAAATTAGTAAATTAAAGAATCACAAATTTTACTTAACGATCAATTAGATTTAAATAACTCAACTTTGTTAAATTTATTCATTTAAGGCACTCGTTTAGACGATAATAGAAATCTACATTACTTTATTAAAACAAATTTTATTCGTAAACTTGTTTAGCGTGCAATACGGCCTATAGTATAACAGAAAGGGCTGACCACATGGACCACTTATTTTCACTACAATATTTGTTAAAGTTCTTAGATTTTTAAAGGCGTTATAAAATAATACTAAACTTGTTCGTTTTATATTTTTGATGTATACCATTTTCGTGTAACGTGTTCTGTACCTGATGAAGCCACTGCGCAGGTGAAACAATTTTTTATTTAGGATTACATATTAATGAAGTGAAGATGTTAACTGTTAGTTTTATTTCTATTTTAAATTATGGATTCATCAAGTAAAAGCCGAATCAATTCAATTACTTGACATTAAGTTACTCTTATAGGCAATCAATACACCTGCGCCACGTGAAACATCCATTGCCTCAAAAATCCTATCGCAACGAAGTAACTTGTTTTCAAAAACTTTGCTCATTTGAGACGGCCATGCTCATTAAAAATTATACGTTTGTGACAGATTACGTGTACTGTCACCAACCATGATCAAAAAGCGTGGTCGTCTCTAATGAGGAAAATCTTTGATGGTTGCTACAGTCGTGCCGTACGGTGCCTATTGATAGCGTTGACAAAAGAGAAAAAGAAAGAGAAGAAAACAAGGCTTCGGGCGACTAAGATTGCTTAAACTCATCCGTTCTTGTCAACGTCTAGCGGTCCACCCGGCTACTGTGAAGCCTCCGTGCAGGGGTGGGGATACGATACCCAAAGGTACAAAAAGAAATGTAGAAAAGGGCGCCAACAAATTTGGCATCGCTAGACGGCGCAAATCTGGAAATCCTACTAAATAATGGCAGCCTACACCAAAAGGCGGGCAAATGCCGCAACCAAGCCATCCGAAATCTTTATTATAATAGTATTCGTTAGAGTTACACAAAACGAAAATTAAAGCCAAAAAGGTAATAAAAAAAAATTAAAAAATGCAACGTAGGATTTTAAGCAGAATTGATTCGTTACACAAAAGTAAAGCGAAAATACAATGTATATAAAAAAAACTGAATAACCTCTACACAAAACCCCCGTCAAAATACATATTTATCTGGGTTCACAACCAGTAGCGTGAACCTATATACAAAACTATAAGCCGACCCTGTATACGTCTAGAGACTTATCTATATGTTAAATAAAACTAAAGTTAAAAATTCCAGACTCTCTGGGAGTGTGAAAATTGGCATAAATTGAACAAAATAAAGTTTAACAATGGTTCTATAATATCTTAAAAATGAATTGATTATTGAAATTAAACAAAACAAATAAAGAGGAAATAAATCTAAATTTGAAGTCGTAAAAAGAAAACGAAATTTTATTTTAACTTCTATGTGAAACAAATGCATGTCCTTGATCACTTGGACACCTGCAAAGAGCACTTTATATTTTATAAGCAAAGGTCGTTTCCTTTTAAAAACAAAAAAGTTCCATGAATGAAAATTTACGTTGTATTCTTATAAGTAAAATTATTTTAAACCTTGAAATATAGCAAAGGAAAAAAGTAATGTTGCTTAAAATTAATTTAAAATAAGATTAAGGAATTAAATAGTATAAAAAAACAAAAGAAATAATTGATTAACGTGTTAACTAACGTGATCTTTTAAAACTGATTAGAAACTTAAATTGGCTAGCAAGAGTACTTAATATTTCAAATTATACATAAAAAAGACTAAATAAATAAAGAAATTCTTATCTTTGGTCCTCTGATCGTCGAAAGTGGTCGATTCTAATTCCTAGGAATCAATTGCATAGATTTTCGGTAAGTCGCAAAAACTGTGGGAGCTTCAGTAGCCCATGGGAAAAGAACACCTATTTAAGAGTGCAAACAAATGAATAAAAATTAAAAGAAATAAATTAATTTCTGAATTACATACCAGAATATACTAGTGGTTTGGATGACAGAAAACTTATATGTTGGTAATGGGAAGCGAACTCCTCTCGCCACCGTAATCTTCCCTAACAGGTAAATTGGTACATCCAATAAAATACGTGAAACTTGATTAAATCCCCTTAAGTACAGGAGGGCATGGTACAAAAACGAAACCTCTTAAGAAACGATCATAAAGCCCTAAATTCAAGAATCCACGTTGTGAGCGAGAGAGGGAATGTATGCCGGAATATTTCATATTTTCATAATATAATAAAAATTTAACATTGTTGGATATTACGTTTTTTTCTTGATTAGATGGCGCCTGGTTACTCTAGTTTTCATTAGTATTAATTACTATTGGAAGTTCATTCAATATTTTATACGTAATTTTTTGTCGCCATTGCGTTTTCGTTCCTTAACTTCGCAATGACGTTGCTTAAATTAATCCGGTTGGAACAGAGTTCCACTCAGATCTTAACATTTTTGCCACGTAAGATTTCTTTAACGGTGTAGTTGTTATAAAAAATTACTTTTACTACGCGAGATTTTTTTCAGTATCTCTACCTGACCTCATCACTAAAACAATGTTATTTCCACACTTCTTCTCTGGTACAATGAGATTAACTAACTTAACAGCTCGTATTCATCATTTTTTTAAAGACTATTATTTATCTTCTATTCGAGTCTTGTTGACAAGTTTATCAAACATACTAGGTGATAACCTTTCGCTGTTTGACTTTAATTTGTCTAATTTATTACATGGATCATAAATCATAATATATCAGGCGCGGCTCGTGAGTGCCGTGAGTGCGTACGAGTGCCTCGTGTGTTTTCAGTGTTTACTAAGAAAACGCTACAGTTAGTAAAGGAGAATACACGAAGCACTCACATCATTGTAAGTGCACCCCCAAATACGTCATCATGAGCCGCGCCTGTAATATATGATAAGAAGCAAGTAATAATAATATAATAAAAGACAATTTTTACATGGAACGCAATATTCTTACTCAGTATGCCTATTTCTATCAATTAATCAATTAATTCTCGAATTTTTGTATCTGAATTAATTGTTTGGTCGCATGGTAAAATTTCAAAGTAGACAATTTCTTTGTAATCCCACCATGATTGAAGAAAAGTTGTTTTTAATAAAAAAGAAAACACAATTCAAATTAAAAATACTTTTATTTATACTGATTTTGAAGTTGACGATTTTATATAACATAATAAGGTTAAATTAAATATATATATAACAATACAAAAATATGTCTAGCAGCTATGGTTTAATTCTTTTTAAATGAGGCATAGTTCTTGTAGTGGCCCTATCATTATGTTTTTTTTGTATAATTTTTTAAAAGAATATTTGCAACTGGATGAAGTAACATTTTTAACAATAGCTCCTCATTATGATCTGGGCAGCTATGCCAATAAATAATTCTATTTCTAAGCCATTTACTATTGTTTCAAAAGATAGAGCCATTAAAATATATTTCTGATTTTTTGTTTAAGAAAGTCGTTCTCTATTTGTAGCAATTTAATAGGAATAAGATATGCATAAGCAACTGATAAAATGACTCCCCCACTGGGATAGCAAAGTCCGCCTCTGCTAGTTTCTGTTATTAAACCTGAATATAAGTTGGAACTCTCATCAGATTTTAAGAAAATGCTACAATAATCACATTTAGTTTTTTTTTGATACAGAGTAGGCTGCATAACCAGCAACGTATACTAGTGGTGACCATATGTTATCTTCAATGTCATCTATATCACTCTCGTCAATAGTAGCACAAATATTTTTAAAAATCAACGGAATTTCAGACTTAATATTTTCTTCACATTCTTTGTCTTCCATAAAAGCTAAAATATCCTCCTTAGTAATATTTATGTCGCTATACGCTTTCGATTTTAAAATCAAGGGAAGAACAGATGTCATTCGTAATTTACTCTCACTTGCAAAAATTTGCCGCACAGATACATGGTACTGAGCACCAGCTCGACGCCTAAAAATAAAAAAAAAACAGTCGTCTTAAATTAAATAAAAATGAAAAAATGTACTAATTATACCTATATTTTCCGAACCTCTCCTCCAATTTATCTGTTTGTAATTTTCCTGGCAAAACAAAGCTATAATTTTTTTGGTTTCAACTTGGCTGTTAAAATTTCACCCGTAGATTCAACACAGCATGTTGTAAATCTTTCAATATCTTCTTTATGAAAGTGTAGTTCACATACCTACAAAAAGTGATTTCTTCAGCTGATTGACTCTCATAACTTTCAATAAGTACTATATTTTAAATTAGCAATACTAATAACATAGTAAATTAATTAACACAAAATACTGAATATGCCTGAGTCGTATTTTTCATACATATTTATGTTAAATACCAATTAAAAAATTTGAAAATACAACTTACTCTCGAACTATTAGTAGGCACAAAGCATTCCCTCTTCATGGCTTCAACCCATCGTTGCCTTAAATTGAGGTCTCTTGGAAAAGAAAAAACCATCACCTTAGGCCCGTTTTTGTAATTTCCGTTACAATTTGGTACACACACTTCCACACCATGTTTTTTTTTTTAAGAACAACTTATTATATAAAATAAAACACAAACACTCGTTCTTTTAAAGATCAAATCAGGGAAGTAATGTTCGTATTTCAAAACAACCATGTAAGGTACAATAATGTTAAACAAAGAAAAATATGAAAAAACACTTAAACAATCGTTTTGTTTTAACAGCAACAATTGGAGAATTAAATATTATTTACTTTTCGTAAAAACCGCACTTTTGAACGACTGATACAACCTCAAACCATAAACAAATCTTCAAGAATAAGCGATTATCGTTGGCCTCATCTTGATGACTAATAGCTTGTCATTTCTCCTGTTTCACGACCTTGTATATAGGTGGTATTGGTACAACACGCAGTTATTGAATAGCACTATTCATTCAGATAACAGCATATCTCTTTTTTGTCGTTGAATAGTAACGCAATTATTTATATATTACACTTAAATTCCTTTCTTCATGGGCGTAGATAGAATTGTGAGGAGTTTTTTATATTTTATTTTATTTATTAGTTTATATTTCCTAAGATAAATAAAGTACGGTGAGTTACTTTATTTTTTCATTATTTTAACTGTTAATTACATACTTCGTAATTTTCGCAATAGATCCTGTTTTATATCGTTTCATCGAATCTACTTCTCCCAATTATTTTGACGTAAGTGTCCAGTGAATTTCGTTAAGTTTCAATAACTTACGCATACACTTTTAATTTTCAATTATTTAGATCTAGAACATTGTTTAAGTTGCTTTTTCAGATATGATATGGAACAACATCGAGAATGGCATCGCAAAACAATGGCGAGTTAAATTAAGGGTTCTACTGATTTTATGTCCATTGTCAGTGACTCCGAAATTTATTGCAAAGTCCCTAAAATATCGTTAAAGAATTCCAAGGAATCGCACGTAAAACGTCAATTATCATCGCACATACATAGAAATTAGACCCGTTGGAATCTGGCAATTTTCACGAAGAACTCTGTGAAACTTTAATGGCGGCAAATATTAAATTAAATAAACTTAACAATCTCACCTTCAAAACATTTCTCCAAAAAGATTTCATAAGGATTCATAAGTTATGAATCCACCTTACCTACGCAAATATTATGTTTCTGAGTACTACACGAAAGCAGTAGAACGCATTAGAAGCTATCTTTCAAATCGGTACTTATACTCGTAGATGAGTGCCGACGAAACTGTCTATATTGTATATATATTGTGTATATTGTATTAGTACGCTGTATGGAAAATGTTGTAGCTAGTGTACTACATCCAGCTATTCATCAAAACAAAATATATAAATACAGTTGATGCGGAAACAGTAGCTAAAACCATTTACGAGAATATGCACCAAATGCTTCATTCGGACAACGGGTACAAAGAAAAAATACTTTTATTTGTAAGTGACAGTGCTGCATATATGTTAAAAACAGGGAGACTATTAAAGGAAATATCTCCTAATATGCTGCATATTACTTGTGTAGCACATGCTCTCTACAGCATCTGTGAATATATCAGACACCTTTCCGCAGGTTGACAGACTTGTTTCCGCTTTTAACCTTTATGTGATTGGAAGGGTACCCGGGTACCTTTTTCAGATTTAAATATTAATATTTTTTGTGTTTGAACTTGCTGAGCTTGGAAATTCTGTGACATCTCTAAACTTATTTTATATTAGGTACATTTTATTATATATACTTCGTTATTTAGATTTAATTTTTAACAAAACAATGGCATCGGAAATTATTACAACCTCTAAGACCGGTATGGCTACCCGGGTACCTCCATTTAAAATTACATATAGATGGATGTGAAAAAACAAAAGTAGTATTTTTACATTTTTTATTTATATATGTTATAAAAAAAAATGTATAAAAAGAACGAAAATAAATAATAATAGGATTAAACTGCCTGTTGGTTACAGGTATCGCATACGGTCTTAGTAACAGAATGCTCATTACAAACTGGTTTTGAACAAGAATTACATGCTTTTCGCGTTTTTCTTTGTCTGTGATTCAATTCCCGGCAAATTTAACATTTTCCAACTACCAAAATACGCCCAGAAGTATCTCGAGATGATTGATCTCTGACTGCTGTAACGACTGGTTGTGTAATTTGGCGTCCTAGAACCATTTCTAGTGATGTACGTGTAAAATGATTGCCCAAAACTCTTGGAATACTGCTTCGAGTTAGTACAGCAGACATGCATAACTCGTTTGCAAGATATTTCAAAAATCTCCGTCGTCGGTTGATGTAAGCCTAGGATTGTGCTCCGTGTAAATTATGTATGCACTCAGTGCAGCAAGGTCGACCATATTGTAAAAAATGCTAGGGGCCAACGATTTGTTCTACGCTTTACTGTATACTCTAATAACATTTTATCCATCGTGTCGACGCCGCCTTTGGTTTTATTATAATATTTAATAATTTCGGGTTTTGCAGTACCAGTATGTTCTACTTTGCCTGTTGTATGCATTGATGATAATAGGATGACAGATTTGTTCTTTTTGGGAACATACGAACATATAGTCGCTCTTTTAGTAAATGCAAAATTAGTGGAATTTATAACTCTACTTTTATTGGATTGCATATTGGAAGGAAGAAAAGTTTTATTTTTTCGAACGGTTCCTACTGAAGTTAGGTTCCAAGAATTTAGGTTATGAGCCAACTGTAAACTTGTGAAAAAGTTGTCTGTCGTTATATTTCTTCCAGAACCTTTATATTTAGTAACTAAATCTAGAACTGTATGCTCTCCAATATTCACATGCCGTTCACCGTCTGGTGGTTTTCCAGTATAAATTTTACCTTGTAAAGGATAAGCAGTTGCCGCATCATAAGCCCAAAAAAATTTTATCCCATACTTTGCCGGTTTTGAAGGAATGTATTGGGTAAATTTTGTATGTCCTCTATAAGGAAATAATTGCTCATCGACCGTTATGCATTCAAACGGCTTATAGTTGTTTTCTAAATTACTATTTAGCATTATCCATATATCACGAATTGGAGCAGCTTTGTCACTTTTAGATCGTTCAGCACGTGTATTCTGATTATCAAAACGAATAAATCGTGAAAACATTTTGAAGCGATCACGAGACAGCCGCACGAATAAGAGGTAAGGATTCAAATTTCCACATTTCAGATATATGTTCTTTATTAGATTTATGTACACCAGTTGCAATTAGGATTCCTAAAAATGCATCGAATTCCTCTTCAGTAAATGCCTTGAAAACCTTTCGTGGTGGTGGCTGCCGCCTAGAATCTTTGTACTTTTGAGCTTGTTTTTCATTATAATCTCCAGTTACTTGTGTTCTGTTAGTTTCCCTTAAAATTATGGTACAAATTTCATTGGACATGATAGATTTAAAAGTTTCTTTAGCAGTATATAATGCACTAAAACTTGGTGCGCCACATTTTTCACGCAAGATATTTCGGCTAATTGTCTGCGCTTGTGGTAATGGAGTATTAGTCCAATGAGTTCCATCTTTAGCAACTAAAACAGTGGGCTGTGCAGGCGTTTCTTCTTCATCACTAATTTCATCTGAATAAGGTTCCTCTTGTTCGATTACAGGTTCTATTTCTGCATCAGATTCTTCAGATTCGATTTCCGGAATGTATTCTTCTTCATCCGAAGCAGTAAATGGCTCTCCTTCTAATGCTTCTTCCGCTGCTGCTAGTAGTTCTACTGATGTCAGTCTGAAAACCATAAAATATCACATTACGTTCTTATTACTACTATTACTTTTACTCTTACAGGATTTGTAATTATATTAACTTCGATATCATACCTGGTTCTCCTCCATCTTGATTTTGTAAATGAACCCGAACTAGGACCAGACGTATTATCACACATTCCGATATAAATAATAAAATTTGCACTTGTTATTACCAAAAACACTAAAAATATTTAGTATGTACTGTAGCGAACAAATTATATAGAGCACTTCGAAAAATGGACGGTTACTGATTTTCAGACATGTCTAATCTTGTTCATAACAGCGCAGTTTATGTCTCCCCACCACTGTCTCCCGTATATGTATAGCTGCAACGTATATACAACGTGGGGTACCCGGGTACCTACGTCGTCATTAGAAGGTGTTATTTTTCCCAGTCACATAAAGGTTAAAAAAGTTTTCAGAAAAGCACCATTGAGAGTAGCTCTTTACATTGAAAAACTTCCATCTTTGTCACTGCCTCACTCTCCAGTAATAACTAGATGAGGATCATGTTTGGAAGCTACTAGCTACTTTTATGAAGAGAATTTCAATAGTTTATAAAATTTCGTTTCATGTTTAAATGACGATGCTGAGTGCAAGGAACTAATACAAATTCCAAATTTAAAAAATCAATTGTATTTTCTTCAGAAACACTTTTTGCCAAATTTGCCAAAATTAGTCACTTATTTTGAAAATCAACATCTCAAATTAAATAATGGATTAACTGGCACATTAGATGTGGGTATTAATAATTTGAAAAATATTCCAATGTGTTCCAATTCGGATGTGGCCTACGGCAAAAGTTACATACAGTTTTTAATAGAAATCCAGATTTAATAACATTGCGGCAATTGTGTATGGGAACAATGCCTCAAAATCTAACTGCTAAATACGCTGAAATAAAAGAATATTTCCAGTATGCACCTATAACCAGAGGCGACGTAGAAAGAACGTATTCTATCTACAAGGATGCATTTCATTCAAAGAGAACAAGTTTTACAGAAGAGAACCTTGGCATAGTATTGCTAGTTAATACTAATACTCCTTTACTCAACTTGAACTATAATATGAACAAATAAAAATATATTTCGTATTTTATAGATCACCACCCGTTTGCTTTCCCATTATATAAATAAAATAGAAAACTCTTTAAAAATACAAATTTTCAATAGTAAGCCCGTGGGCGATGAGTCATCGGCCTCTCGTGTCCGGTACCCAGTCATTATTATAAATACACTTAACAAATGGATTCAAAAGAAGTAAGTTCCTTGCATTCCTGGCCACATGTGAGAATGGAGCTTTAGGTAATACGAGTAAGTTAGGATTAAAAACAAATCAGGTGCGAATATTATAGGTAAGAACTGCGATAGATAAACATATGGAATCGATATTGCTTAGAATACCAACATCCAGCAAGTAGTCAGAATCCACACCTCTTTCTGGTTAAAGTCCTGCAGATTTATATGATAAATACTAAATCTACACTGTGCACGTTCGAGCAAGAACTTCGAGGAAACATAACCGAATGCACACATATTCATGTTTACTAGGGAAATAAGCATAGTATAAAATTTCGAATCTGTCAGTTTTGACAAAACTTTTACTTTTGAAATTGCCTAAATATGATCAGAAAATCACAAATTTGTAATCGAAGAGAACATCGAAGTCGTTCTGCTAAGATTTTTTAGCTATAGCATTTTCCTACAAAATACGATAATAAACATAATACAACTCTAGAATACTATATAATACACTCATAAATAACTGAGGTATAATTATTGTGAAAATTGAACTATCCGATATCCCAAGAACATTATCATATATTTGGAAGTTGTTAAGGCAAGCTAGAATTGACACTCAAGTAGATGAAAGAGGTTATTTATACGTAGATTGAAAACCAATGGATGGAGGTTAGATTCTTAGAGCACTTCAAAAATGTTTTTGGATGAAAAGCACATAGCAAAATCTGTTGGACAAATGTGACGAAATAAATTCTAATAGTCTGGGACAAAAGATTATAGAATCCAGTTTAGCTAGTAGCAACGAAGGCTAAAAAATCTGTATATCACGTCAATTTGCTTGCGTTTATAAATTGTTTCACTGTAACAGTGACGAATAAATTAAAGCAACAATATACGCGGATCACATATTATTTAAAATTACAGAGAAGCTGGATGTATAACATGTATACATACAGGGGTCGGCATAAGTCAGGCAACATATTTGCATTAAAAGAAAAAAATGTAGCGTCAAAATGAATTTATTCAAAGAAATTACAAAAGGGATTCGAAAAAGGGTTACTGTAAGTGATCAAATTGATGGCCATCTTGATCAATGCATTTACTGCAACGTTTCTCAACGGTGAGGCAGGTCCGGCGAAGCACGTCAAGCTGTCCGCGAAGATTTTCTAATTCTTCTTCAATTGCAGTTCGGAGGTCGGGAAGGGTACGTGGTCCTCTTGCAAAAACGCGGTCCTTGAGAAGGCCCCACAGGAAGAAATCACAGGGTGTCAGGTCACATGACCGTGCGGGCACTCAACGATTCCTCGTCTGCCTATCCATTCTCCAAAATGAACATTAAGGTACTCCCGCACACATAACGCGTAGTGCGGCGAAGCTCCATCCTGCATGAAATGCCGGATGTTCGCGAATGTTGGATCGTTGTCCATTTGCCCACGTAAATCTTCGAGCATTTCCAGATAACTTTGGCCCGTCACGTAACCCTCAAAAAAGTACGGACCCACGAGACCTCCCGCATGGATACCTGCCCACACACACACCCCAGGCAGGTTTAATTCTTCTTCAATGAAGACGTGAGGATTCTGGTCGTTCCAGTACACGCAGTTATGCCGATTGACCGTACCGTTCAGCTTGAAGGTTGCTTCATCCGACAACAAAATGGAACGCTGGAACTGCGGATCATCCTGACTGCATCCGAGGTACCACTCGCAAAATTCCAATCTGCGATCGAAATCATCCTCGTGAAGTGCGTGGAGGAGACGCGGACGGTAAACTCGATAGTGCATGCGTTTCAGCATTCGTCGTAAAGAACGATCGGCAGATATTTGAAGTTCTCCCGATAGCCGCACTGTAGATTGGTTCGGCTGCTCGACAAACGCCAGCGCCACTGTTTCCATATTATCGTTAGTTGTTACAGATACCGGTCGTCCAGAACGCGGCGCGTCGGCAACAGAGCCCGTTTTTAAGAATTTCTGGTACAACTTCCACACTGTTGAACGATTTGGTAGCGGCGAGTTCGGAAATTGTTGTTGAAATTCGGTAAACATAGTTTCGTAATCCGCGTTCGTACGAAGATACGACGTAACAAAAAAAACTCTTTCTTGAAGCGTGAACTTGTATCGGTTATTCATTCTGAAAACGCGTCTACTCGACGAGTACGTGTTATCATGACACCGAGACAACTGTCTGAAGCACGAACATGCTTCGTTTTAATCTTTTTCGACAACGTTGTCAGACTTATGAGCGTTGCCGGACTTATGCCGATTTTTCGAGAGCGTTGCCTGACTTATGCCGACCTTGTTATATGCATTGAAAAGCGTTAAGTATCACTTAACAGCTGTAGGAAAACTCGTTTTCGAGTTCGTCACAAACTTAAAGAACTCAATGCAACGATCTAACATTTGGGATTCAATTATGAAATGTAATAAAAATGGTTCACTATGAAAAATTGGTTGTTTATAAGTTCAGTCGATAAAGACCATAAAGCACGCAAGACTAATCAGCACAAACAGAAAAGTTGACATTCTTCAAAAGATTAGGTTAAGAGTTTAAAAATCCCACAAGTAAATCCCATAACTCCTTTTTATTGTTGATTGAAAATAATATATTCAATTCCATTATATCACAAAAATTGAAACGTAAACCGTTTTTGAAGAATTTAGAACGCGTTTTTATTTATTAATAAATTTTGTATTTCTTCCGATCCATTTTTAGAATTTCATTTATAATTAATTATAGTGATACCAAATTAATTGATCATAAAAAGTATTTCATTGATATTTATATTTTGCGACTACAAAATTCACATTTGAATCTATGCTTGCTGTGTAATTCAATGTATTAAGTAAGCCTCATCGTGAAGACTCATCATAGCTTGTTGCACGGCCTTGTATACCGCCTGATTCTGAGCAAACGCAACGATCCGAACGTATGAACATTTCTCCCGCTTCGAATACAATTCCCCTGAACGCGTTTAGCCAATCACAAACCAGTCTGTCGCGCAACCATTTAACAACTAATGTCACAAATTAGTGTCACCACTGTCACCCTATACGGAGTCTCTTAAGCGTTTGAATAGTGAAAATAAGAAAATAAGAAAAGAAAATAGACATTACTGGTTCTGTACAAAATTTAAAACCATTATTCCCAAATCGCAGAGTTCCTAATGATACGTTCATTTTAGTATGCGCTGCAATAGAACTAAATTCAAATTTGACAGTTAGCGATATTTCCAACGATTTAGGCATATGCTGCTCTTCCGTTAACCGCATACTAAAATTAAATGGTTTTCGTAATTATAAATATTCCAAACATCATCAATTATTTTACGGTGATGAGTTTAAACGGATGAATTTCCGTTATTATATAATTAATTTATTTTATTATCTGTAAGAGTAAATTTTTCTTTACATTACTAGAATTCAATTTAGTTTTTATTTATTTCTGAAGTTTATTTAGTTTACTATGAACAGTTTTTGTGACCTTTATTATTAAAATTTAATTTATTAAATCTCTTGATGCCTTATTTGCAATTTTCTTAACCGCTTATTAATAATTTCATTACGCTTTGTAGAATAACGTATTGCAATTTACTCATTACCATAACACAGGACTAAACAATTTATAGTCCTTTAATAGTAATTTGGTAATCAGATAATTTTTCTTACGCGGCTCCATAATATGTAAGTATGTATGATATATGACATTGATGTTGACACGCCTACAGCATTCAGGGGAATTGAATTCGAAGCGGGAGAAATATTCATACATTCGGATCGTTGCGTTTGCTCAGAATTAGGCGGTATAGGTGGTATTGGTTGTACTCAGCGATGTTATAGACTATTTATATGATCCATCGTAATATCGGACTGATGCGTCCGGTCTCTAATAATAACTAGAGAACGGACGCAATTTCCATAAAACGCAATCGGCAATTGGAATTGTGTATAACGTCGCTCAGTACATCCCGGCGTAATTCAATGAAGTATTTGTTTGACTTACTCGGACACATGGTCTCGCCGCGACAACAATGGACAAGCCAGCTATTGTATTCCGAGAATATAGTGCTTTTTAAAGTGTTTTCATGAGCGTAGATAGAAGCGGGGTTTTTATAATGTATTTTATTTATTAGTTTATATTTCGAAAGATAAATAAAGTGCTGTGAGTAAGTTTATTGTTTTCATAGTTTTAACTGATAATTACATCGTAATTTTTGTGAGAGATCCTGTTTAATATCGTTTGATTGAATCTATTTCTACCAATTATTTCGACGTAAGAGTGTGCATTGATTTTCGTTCAGTTTCAATAACTTACGCACACATTTTTAGTTTTCATTTATTTAGATCTAGAGCATTGTTTAAGTTACTTTTTCAGACATGATATGGAAGAATGTCGAGAACGGCATTGTAAAACAATGGCGAGTTGGATTGACGGTCATACTGATTGTATGTCCATTGTCAGTGATTTCGAAATTTATTACAAAATCCGTAAAATATCGGCAAAAATTCGTCACTTAGGATCGCAAACACATCTGAACACTGTAAAACTTTTATGGCGGCTAATATTCCATTAAATAAACTTAGCAATCCCACTTTAAAAATATTTCTGAAAAAATATACTGGTCGAAATGTTCCTGATGAATCAACTTTCCGCAAATATTATGTTTCTAGGTGCTATACGAAAACAGTAGAACGCATTAGAAGCCATCTTTTAAATCAATACATATGGATAAGCGCCGACGAAACGGTGGATATGTTAGGACGCTGTGTTGTAGCTGGTGTACTACATCCAACTATTCCCTATAACTCATATGTAATAGCAACAAGTGTTATAAATAGAGTTGATGCGGAAACAGTTGCTGAAACCATTAAGGAGGATATGAAAAAAATGCAAAGAAAAAATACTTTTATTTGTCAGTGATAGTGCTGCGTATATGTTAAAAACAGGCAGACTATTGACGAAAACATATCCTAATATGCTGCATATTACTTGTGTAGCACATGCTCTCCACAGAATCTGTGAATATATCAGAGACACTTTTCCGGAAGTTGATAGACTTGTATCAGCTTTTAAAAAAGTTTTCAGAAAAGAACCAATGAGAGTAGCTCTTTTCAGGGAAAAATTTCCATCTCTGTCACTGCCTCCCACTTCAGTAATAACTAGATGGGGAACATAGCTGGAAGCTACTAGTTATTATGCTAAGAATTTCGATAGTCTAAAACATTTCGTAACACTGCTAAAGGAGGATGCTAGAAGTATTGGTGAGTGCAAAGAGCTCACACAAATCCCAAATTTAAAAAATCAGTTGTACTTTCTTCACGAACACTTTGGAAAATTGCCAAAACTAATCACTTATTTTGAAAATCGAAATCTCAAATTAAATGACGGATTAACCACATTAGATGTGGCTGTTAATAATTTGAAAAGTATTCCAAGTGACTTCGGATGTGGCCTTCGGCAAAAGTTTGAAGCAATTCTTAATAGAAATCCAGATTTAATTACATTGCAGCAATTATGTATGGAGACAATTCCACAAAATCTAACGGCTAAATATGAAGAAATAAAAGAATATTTCCAGTATGCACCTATAACCAGTTGCGATGTAGAAAAGACGTTTTCTATTTATAAGGATGTACTTAATTCAAAGAGAACAAAATTGACAGAAGAAAACCTTGAGAAACTATTGCTAGTCAATATTAATACTCCTTTACTCAACTTGAACGACAAAATGAACAAATAAAAATGTTCCAATTATAGAAATAAAATTAAAAACTTTAAAAATACAACTTTTCAACAAATACATATGTATTTCGTAATTTTATAGATCACCACCCGTTTGTTTTCCGATTATATAAATAAAATTAAATATTTTAGAAATACAGCCTTTCGCCAGTAGGTACTGCACTGGGTGGTAAGCGTGTCCGTTCTCTAATAATAACATACACTCTAAGTATTACTCGATTTTGTTTTTGGTATTATTGTTTACGTATAGTTAATGTAGTGTATTTAGACTATTATACTACTAAAATATAAGCCAATTACTTTTAATTATAGAAAAATTTGAAAAAAAATCAATTCAATTTTTTTAATTATATCTAATATCATGTTGAAATTAACTTCTCTAATGCTTATTCAGAATAACACTGTATATTACATAAAATCTCTTCTAGTTGGAGGACACATCGCGTTATTATTAGTTTTGTTTCCTTTTTTGTTCTGTAACTGATTTTGTACTGTTGGGCAATAAATATATTATTATATTATTTATCTTGGCTATTTACATACAATAGTGAGTTTGAAGCAAACATGAAAGGAAAGTAAACAAGAAATATAGAATACAATTAAAAAAATCAAGTGTCATAGTGCGGAAATGTTATATTAAAAATTGCTAATGGAATAAAAAAATGTATCCGTCTTAATACCCTAAGCACTAATTTTACATAATATGTTAAATTATGTCATCATGTTATTCTTTTTATATGTAAAAACTTTGATAAAATATTAATTTGCTAAATATCATGTTACGTTCAATATTTTATAATAAACTTAAAATATGCAATATCATTCTACAAAATTATCTTTTAAAAATGTTGGTGATTCACTTAATTAGTTTTGGTATTAATTTTACCAAACATATTGTTGAGGAACACGTGGATTAATGAATTCATATAATATTACGTGTAAATAACGTAGATGTCACATCTGCATATACATATATATTTTTATTTTACATACATATATATATATATATATATATATATATATATATATATATACGTGAATTTCAGTAAGCGAGCAGTCAGTATCTTGTAGCAATCGTGAATGAATACAGTGAACATATTCAATTCGAAATGACGTTCGTAATTGAATTGATTATTGCGTTAATTATTTTAGCTTGTTTATTTTTGGCTTATGTAAAGTGGTCGCACAACTACTGGGCCAAGAGAAACATTCCGTATATTCAACCAACTTCCATTTTCGGTAATATGAATAATTTCTTAAGCGGAAAATATGGCATTCACCATTATGTTAGAAACGGATATGATGAATTCAAACGGCGTGGACACAAACACGGAGGAATATATCTTTTTACTACACCAATCTATATTCCAGTCGACACAGACTTGATTAAGAGTATTATGACTAAAGAGTTTCCACATTTTCCTGGTCACGGAATGTCCATTAATGTGGAAAGGGATCCCCTGATGGCCAACCTTTTGCACTTACAAGGTGACAAATGGAAGTATTTGCGCACAAAGTTGACTCCAACTTTCACATCAGGTAAAATGAAAATGATGTTTCAAACATTATTAGATTGCAGTGACCCTATGATCAATTATATCGATTGTTTGTGTAAGAACGGGGAAACTTTAGATATTAGAGAAATCTTAGCTTGCTATACAACAGATGTAATTGGTTCTTGCGCATT
The DNA here is from genome assembly GCA_935421215.2 of Melolontha melolontha. Classification (NCBI taxonomy): domain Eukaryota; kingdom Metazoa; phylum Arthropoda; class Insecta; order Coleoptera; family Scarabaeidae; genus Melolontha; species Melolontha melolontha. Next base: position 16,893,148 of record OW285240.1, on the reverse strand, counting down.
TGGTTTGGATTGTAATAGCTTTAAAAATCCAAATATTGAATTTAGAAGATACGGTCGTAAAATCTTCGAACCTACCTTTAAGAGTGAACTACAGAGATTTATAGGATTCGCTAGTCCAAGGTTAAATAGTCTTCTGCCTTTCAAAATGGTGCCAACGGAAATTGAAACATTTTTCACGGAGGCCGTTGAAAATATCATGAATTATAGAAAAAATAATGTTGTTAAGCGTAATGATTTCATACAACTATTTTTGGAGATGGAAGAAAAAGCTAAAGCCAGCGGGGATAAAGCTTTAACTCTGAAAGAAATAGCGGCACAGGGATTTGTTTTTTTCCTTGCGGGATTCGAAACTTCTTCGACTGTAATGAGTTTCTGTCTACATCAACTGGCTTTTAATCAAGATATTCAAGATAAGCTTAGAAAGGAAGTTCAAGATGTACTTAGGAAAAATAATGGTATATTGACGTATGATGCGGTAATGGAAATGAAATACTTGGATCAAGTAATCAATGGTAAGCAATTACGGATTAATTTAGTGACAACTTGAGATTTATATTGAAATTTATAATTCATACTCCTGAATAATTTAATTCGTCCTTTATTTTCGAATCTCTTTACTAATGCGTCGACAGGTTTCTATGCAGAATTTTAAATAATATTATTGCCTTTTTTTTAATTTAAATTACATACTTCACAATTTTTAACAAATATTTATTTCAAAAATTAATATATTTACAGAGACTATGAGAAAATATCCACCAATAACATTCATACCTAGGGTATGTTCAATTGATTATAAAATACCAGACACCAATGCTACATTAGAAAAGGGGACAACGGTATTTATTAGTGCTCTGGGACTCCACAGAGACGAGGAATTTTATCCAAATCCTGAAAAGTTTGATCCTGAAAGATTTAATGAAGAGAATAAAACCAGCAGACCTGCATTTAGTTTTTTACCATTTGGCGAAGGTCCTAGGATGTGTATTGGAATGCGTTTTGGTTTGATGCAAGCCAAAGCAGGCTTGTGTATATTACTGAAAAATTACAAAGTTTTCCCGGCTAAAGACGAAAAGTATAATTTTGATTTTGATCCATGGTCATTTACATTGGCTAAGAAGGGGCCGATAAATTTGGATGTTGAGAAATTACCCAACTAAATGATTAATTTATATGCTCACGTTGTTTTATATCTTACGTAATGTATCTATCGATAAGATAGACATACTGAATAGGGTGCACTTGATGTGGAAAACAAAATCTTTTTCATGATACTATCAGCCCCTATTAAATTTCAAAGCATTTTTTTTAAACAGTAAATTTAGTATTTCCTCATTGAAAATGTCATATTATAAAAATTAAAAAGGCATCCTAAAATAATCTAAAGGAATACTGTGGTCTAAGGGTGAGACTAAATACCAATAGTTTGGTAAATATAAAAAATTAGAGAAACGACTAAATATGAATATTTTATAGAATTTTATACCAATTTAGTGTGTATGCTACAAATTTTCATTCATCTATTTCCTAGGATATTCGAGCGCTATCTATTCGATTTTAGGTCAACAATTCAATAACTTAATTTATGAAGCTTTTACGTTTTAGAGTCTAATATTGTATTGCTAACCTGCTAACATGCGTATAAAAAGATTTACAGATATGTTGTAATTATGTATTTATAATTAGACTGCGATTTACTGTTACGTAAGACTAGATCAAAACGGAAAAGCTACAATATGTAATTTTCGTACTGAAACTAATTCGGTTTGGGTTAATTAATTATAATTAAAGTTTTCACATAACGACAGCCTTATCTTGAATTTTAGTACTATTTAAATATTACGTAAAGTTATGTGTTATTAAAACGGATAAAAAGTTATTTAAATTTTCGGCTTTTATATTAAATATTTTAAATATTTTCAAATTAGTATGTTATTTTGTGAAGTAAATGTGAATCTAAACATTGCTGTCTACAAATTGCAACGCAAATTATACGAAATTTTATTTGAAAAATTTTCGTTCACGTTGGGACTATTATTGGAAACGCCTTATAAGGCACCGATGTTAATATTCAGATGTCAGTTTAAAAGTTATACATACTAATTTGAAAATATTTAATATAAAAGCCGAAAATTCCAAGAATTTATCAAATGATATATATATATATATATATATATATAATATACAGCGATTATTATATATATATATATATATATATATATATATGGAAGGGATAGTCTTTTTTTGGGGGAATCCAGCAAAATTAAACCTATTAAATAAGCCAGTTCTTTATTTTTTAGCCCAATATTTCGCATCGAATTCGTATGCTTCCTCAGGGGATCACTTTAAGAGTAGATGGATGTAAATTTAGTACTTAAATATATATATATATATATATATATATATATATAGATATATATACTTATATATTATTATATATAAGCTAATAATAAATTAAGAACGAGCAAGCGGTCTGCCAATTAAAACTTATTTACTTTCGATCTCTATATTTCGTAACGAGTTTGTTGCTTCTTCGGGAGATGCAAAAGATTAATTAACAAGACATTCAATAAATTAATGTATACAGCAATATAAAAATACTCACATAAGATAGTGTTAGAAAATGTAAGTGGCGTACACAGACATATTAAAATTGATTAAATTTAAATTTAAAACATTAAGTTAACTTTTACATATACATGTTTTTTAAAGGTTGATGTTAAACCATACATCTATAGTTATCTTAATGTTTTAAATTTAAATTTAATCAATATTAATATATCTATGTACGTCACTTACATTTTTTAACTCTATCTTATGTGAGTATTTTGATATTTGCGGTATACATTAATTTATTGAATGTCTTCTTAATTAATCTTGTAGCATCTCCCGAAGAAGCAACAAACTCGTTACGAAATATATAGATCGAAAATAAATGAGTTTTAATTGGCCTTTTAATTTATTATTAACCAATATAGTACGGTCGATAATTCTTGTAAGTTTATACCATATGATCAGAAATTATTTATATAAGGGATGGCCGTGGCTGGGAGGATCATTGCCTTTGATAGGTTCAGCTTGTTGTTGCCAATTAAATGTCAGTTTTGATTTGACGTATTTGTAATTATATTGGTATGTTAGCTAAAAAAACTGACATTTAAATCATGTCTAATAAAACTTCAAATCGAAACTGACATCCAACAAACATGTAGAACCAACAACAGGCTGAACTTATCAAAGAGTGGGAGGATTACCCAACCATGGCCATTCCTTATCTAAATAATTTTTACAAAGGTATTTTTAATAATATAAAATATTATTAAAAATCTGGTGTGAAGAACACAAATACAGGTTCACTATTAATATTTTTGTGAACGTGTCCGAACATATCTCTCCCCAGAGACGTAGATACGTATTTCGCCTTTCTACAGGTTCATCGGTACGCCCCTGCTGGAGAAAGAATATATCCGGACACATTCACAAAAAAGAACTCTTGGGAGAGATATGTTCGGACACGTTCACAAAAATATTAATAGTGAACCTGTATTTGTGTTCTTCACACCAGATTTTTAATAATATTTTATATTATTAAAAATACCTTTGTATTATACAAAACTGGTGGGGTTTACCTACTCATGTATGTTTCAATTATTCTGATAAATAATTTTTGATCATATGGTATATATATATATATATATGCATATATCTGTTTATAGACAGATACGCATATTATTTGTCAACTTTTTTTTTTAAAGAATTAAATTCATACACTAAATTCTTTATTCTACATTATCACACTGAAATCACAGATAGAGAAGTTCGTAATAATGAACGACAATTTACTGATACACAATGTAACATCTTGTTACGTCTAAAATTTTTACATAAATTACTTACCAAAAAATAGCATAGATGTGTAAACACACTTCAAGTATGTGAATACGAATTAATACAAATTTGTTAAATATATTTAAGTATCTGTACATATGGATCTGTACAAATACAAATATGTTTTTAACATATTTGTATTAATTTGTATTCACGAATTACTTAATTCTAAAAATCGTTTTAAATTTTTTAACATTTTCTAAAGATCTCTGATAATAAACAATATAAATAATAATTATAAAATACATAATGAATAAGCGTAAAATTCTACAAAATAAAGTTTCTCTTTTTTGTGATTACCAATTTTGGCATAATGAATATAACAAAGTCGCACTGCGTAAATAAGCAATATATTTTGTTTATAGTATTATATTATTATTATTATTAGAGAACGGACACGCTTACCACATGACGCAAAGCCTAGTGCAGTACTGGCGAAAGGCTGTATTTCAAAAATATTTAATTTTATTTATATATGTAATTGGAAAACGAACGGGTGGTGATCTATAAAATTAGGAAATACATATTTATTTGTTGAAAAGTTGTATTTATAAAGTTTTTAATTTTATTTATATAATTGGAAAACATACGGGTGGTGATCTATCTATCTAAAATTACGAAATACATATTTATTAATAAGTTTTATTTATATAATTGGAAAACAAACGGGTGGTGATCTATAAAATTACGAAATACATATGTATTTGTTGAAAAGTTGTATTTTTAAAGTTTTTAATTTTATTTCTATAATTGGAACATTTTTATTTGTTCATTTTGTCGTTCAAGTTGAGTAAAGGAGTATTAATATTGACTAGCAATAGTTTCTCAAGGTTTTCTTCTGTCAATTTTGTTCTCTTTGAATTAAGTACATCCTTATAAATAGAAAACGTCGTTTCTACATCGCAACTGGTTATAGGTGCATACTGGAAATATTCTTTTATTTCTTCATATTTAGCCGTTAGATTTTGTGGAATTGTCTCCATACATAATTGCTGCAATGTAATTAAATCTGGATTTCTATTAAGAATTGCTTCAAACTTTTGCCGAAGGCCACATCCGAAGTCACTTGAAATGCTTTTCAAATTATTAACAGCCACATCTAATGTGGTTAATCCGTCATTTAATTTGAGATTTCGATTTTCAAAATAAGTGATTAGTTCTGGCAATTTTCCAAAGTGTTCGTGAAGAAAGTACAACTGATTTTTTAAATTTGGGATTTGTGTGAGCTCCTTGCACTCACCAATACTTCTAGCATCCTCCTTTAGCAGTGTTACGAAATGTTTTAGACTATCGAAATTCTCAGCATAATAACTAGTAGCTTCCAGCCATGTTACCCATCTAGTTATTACTGGAGTGGGAGGCAGTGACAGAGATGGAAATTTTTCCCTGAAAAGAGCTACTCTCAATGGTGCTTTTCTGAAAACTTTTTTAAAAGCTGATACAAGTCTATCAACTTCCGGAAAAGTTTCTCTGATATATTCACAGATTCTGTGGAGAGCATGTGCTACACAAGTAATATGCAGCATGCCTGTTTTTAACATATACGCAGCACTATCACTGACAAATAAAAGTATTTTTTCTTTGTACGTGGCGTCCGAATGAAGCATTTTTTGCATATTCTCCTTAATGGTTTCAGCAACTGTTTACGCATCAACTCTATTTAAAACACTTGTTGCTATTACATATGAGTTATAGGGAATAGTTGGATGTAGTACACCAGCTACAACATTTACCACACAGCGTCCTAACATATCCACCGTTTCGTCGGCGCTTATCCATATGTATTGATTTAAAAGATGGCTTCTAATGCGTTCTACTGTTCTCGTATAGCACCTAGAAACATAATATTTGCGTAAAGTTGATTCATCAGGAACATTTCGACCAGTATATTGTTTCAGAAATGTCTTCAAAATTGGATTGTTCAATTTAAATAATGGAATATTAGCTGCCATAAAAGTTTCACAGAGTTCTTCGTTAAAATTGTCAGATTCCAACGGTTTCATTTTTTTTTCGTGCTTTAACGATCCTACGTGACGTTTTACGGTTGATTTATTGCAATTTTTCAATAACGCTTCACACACTTCACAATAAATTTCGGAACCACTGGCAATGTACATACAATCAGTATGGCCCTCAATCCAACTCGCCATTGTTTCACGATGCCATTCTCGACGCTCTTCCATTGTCTGAAAAAGTAAGAATATTCTAGATCCAAATAAACGAAATTAAATAACGAAATTTTATGCACACTTACGTGAAAATAATTGGAAGTTGTTGCTTAAATGAAAAGAAAAGGAATGTACGTGCTATTTCTCTTATGAAATACGATAAACTTATTTATTTTATCTACGTACACGACACCACTGAAAACACTATATTCTCCTAATACAATAGCTGGGTTGTCCATTGTTACCGCTGCGAGACCAGGTGGCCGAGTAAGTCACACAAATACTTCATTGAATTACGCCGGGATGTACTGAGCGACGTTATACACAATTCCAATTGCCGATTGCGTTTTATGGAAATTGCATACGTTCTCTAATTATTATACGTTTGTGACAGATTACGTGTACTGTCAGCAACCATTATCAAAAAGCATAGCCGTCACTAATGAGGAAAGTTTTTGAAAGCACGTTATTGTTATACTCTGCAGGCCAAGTACAGGAGGAAAGCAATGTTATGAATATATTTTGATATAAAGAACGTGTGTTCATTTGAAAAGTCAATCTAGGTTACTTTGAAATTTTGATAGAATAAGACGCATATATATTAGTATGTGTTTGTTGGTCCGTAAACGTAAATCCAAATGACATTTGATAAAGTCAATCACATTTGTTATTTATTTGTATGTATGAAACTGTCAAAATATACGACTTTGTTGGTTATGTAGTAAATTTTAATTTACGACATTCTTCAAAATGTTCTCAGTAAATCACATGCTACTAGATTAACTTTTCAAATGAACACCCGTTATGTACATGTATGTTAGAACGATGAAAAATAAATATAAAGATAAAGAGTAATGTGTATTTATTATAGTACGAATCAAAGTCCTAACTAAAGCTTCGCTATACAACTGGAATGGGTCATTGTAAATGTGTTGAATACTCCAAATTCAAAGGCGGTGTTTATTACTCTATATTAAATAATTTAATAAAGTAATTTGAAACATATTTAAGTAAGTAAACTTCACCAAATTTTTTATAAAACAAAAACATTTTTAATAGTATACAAACATGATTAAAAATCGGGTGGGCGAGTTCATATTTCTGTGAAAATATTTTTTCAGGTGTTTCATCTTACCACAGAATCTCAGTACAAGCCATTGAAGAGATACTTTCACAGTGAATAACACTCTTACCATCATATTACAAAACTTATTTAAAAAGAGCGTAGAAGGACATTTGTAACATTGTTATATACGCTATCGGTTGTGTCCGATATAGAACGGAAGCATATTAATACAGCTTCTGCAAGTTGCGTCTGTATCTATCAGATTACTGCACTTGTTATGAAGACAGAGATGGTTGTTTTGGTGTTCGTGATGTTGACATTAGTCAATGAGCGGCGCTGAAAGGTCTTCTACGTTCTGTCAAAATAACGTTGTAATATGGTAAGGGTGTTATTTAAGTTGAAAGTACCTCTCCAGTGGCATGCACTGATGATTCTGTAGTAAGTTAAAACACGCGTTTGCATGTCCGGAAAGATACTTTCATACAAATATGAATTTCTGTTTTTAATAATATTTGTTTTATACTATTAATAATTTTTTTTTATACAAAATAATTTAATCCCGAATTTGTGGTGTGCACATTATGTATCGGTACTACATTGTACGCTTCTATAAATGTCACATTATCTTACTCAATCTGCTGAGCTCTGATCATAAAAGGTAAGTTAGTTAAAAGGGCAAATCACTGTGTGCAATACAATATTAAAATAAAAATAATAAAGAAATACAGTTTAAAAATCATTAGTAAATTTTATTGAAATACATAAAAAGACTAAATTAGACATAATTTGCGTAATTTGAGGTATAATGACTGCATAATTATTAGATGTAAAAATAAAAATAATATTCTTTGATAATTGACTTAATTAAATATTGATAATAAAACACTTAATGATGATTTTCTTTGATTTGTTACGAAGAAATGATCACATTTTCAAGGTTAAGCATATACATATTCGAGTGGATTCATACATTTGCCTAAGCCTGTATCAGACGTGTACTATATGGATAAAGGTATCGCATTCTATCTATACCGCTTTAAAAAGATTTGTCTTTTTATTCCAAATGGCTATTTTTTCACAACTTTGAAATTAAACAATAATTAACAATGCAATGGGACAATTTCTCGTCATGATGTTGAAAATTCGTTTAGAAAGTATAGCTTTAATGTCTTAGAATAACTATATCGGCAACTGGATAGAATTTATACTAAGTGTGATATAGAATGAGATGTTCATTTACTGATTAAATTTTCGATTTCGACAGTAAGCAAATAACATATAACAGAATGTAACTACCAGTGATAAGCAGTATATTGTCAATTAGATCAGGAATATTTAGAGAAAACAAATATTACTATTATATTCTGTAATAAAAGCTTTAGAAGGCATAAAAATATAAATGTAATAATTTTCAAACGAATGGCACTGAAAATATTTTAAGTAACATTATGTACGAGGGATGTTTCCAAAGTACTGGGAATTGTGCTCGAATTAAATTACGCAGAACTAATAGGCAATGCTATTGGTGATAGACAAGTCTTGACATGTTTATGCAGCTATCCAGTGCAATATCGTTCAACTTGATTCAAGTTTTCGACGATATAGACACATTTTCGTAGCACTGGTTATGTAACCATGAAAGACGCGGCTGAATCTCAAAGAGCAATAATTTTCTTCTTGTGGAAAGAGGGTGTGAAATTATTAAACATGTGCAAGGAGTGTTCTTCTGAGTCTGCAGAATCTAAAAGTACTGTATATCGGTAGATCGATCGTTTTAAAAGTCGTACGCAGTGGTCACCCGAGCACGTTGGTAAATGAAAGAAACATTACTGCCGCGGAGAATCTACTGAAGGAGGACAGACGAATGACTATTTCTCAAATTAGTGTACGCGTAGAAATAAGTACACGACAAGTTCATGAGATCTTACATGACTGTTTGGGCTAAAGCAAGGTTTCAGCCTGCTGGCCGCCAAGGCTGTTGGGGCGGTAACAGAAACTCAATAGATTTGACACTTGTCGTCAATTCAAGAGCTGTTGATCCGTTACGGTGATAAATTTTGGCAACGGATAATACCCACTGACAATACGTAAATCCGAAGAAGAGTCTCCACTTAAAGCGCGTGCAGTTCTATCTGTTGGAAAGGTAATGCTTACTGTATTCGGGTATTTCGAAGAGCTTATTTTTATGGATTATCTGGCGGAAGGTATTACAATTATCACAGAATATTATTCGAACTTATTATTCGAACCACTGCGGTAGGAGGCATTTATGAGAAAACGGCCCGGGAAGTTGCATAGTGTCCGTTATTGCAACAGGATAATGCAAGACTGTACACCACAAGAAAGGATGTTTTGAACGATTTACGATGGAAATTGCTTCCGCATCTACCTTATTCACAGCATCTCACACTGAGTGATTTTCACCTGTACCCAGATTTGAAAAACCTTTACTGGGTGTTCGTTTTGAGAGTTTAACTGACATAAAACGTGCCATAAATGGGTGGAATGAGGAGACACCGAAGAAGTTCTTTGAGGACGGCTTAAAAAAATTAATCATTGGAATAAATCTATTCAATTAAATGACGATTATGTTGAAAAAAAACATTGTAATATTGATGAAAATTGACAAAATAAAAAAAATATACCTAAATTCCCAGAACTTTGGAATCCCTCGTACTAATTTTTTCAATGTCTTTGTATGTATTTGAGTATACTTTTGTTCTAATAAGCGCATAAAATATTAGGTTCTTGTTTTTATATCTATGGTTAAATGAATACATTGATTGAAATGATTTGGAGCCAGCTCAAGTAGAATGTTCGTTGCAATAATACGAATCCTAAATTTAATGACATTGTAATTCACAAATTTATTGTTCAATTGCTAATATATCAGGAAAATTGGGGGAAATGCATTAATCACACGATCAATATAGAAAATATATATTTAGGGTACGCGAACAAAATTCAACCGTTTATACTTCATTTATTCATTTATATTTATTAGATCATTGATTCCCAAAGTGGTCCAGGTGGGTCCCCAGGGCCCACGGGAGACTCGACGGGGGTCTACGTTGGCGTGACAAAAAAATGGGGGTTCACAATTCGTAAGCGGGGGTCCACGAAAATTTATCTGGTTTCGATAATAAGAACTAAAATGTTGGCTTGAGTTCACCTATCAATGTAGGCAGATAATATTTTAAGAAGCTCAGCGACTGTTACTTGTAAAAGCTTGCATATTCCATATTCAGTACAACGTGTCGAGACTTGCAAAGCGCTGCCGCTGCCGCCGTCCGCAATGCTTGTTCAGACGTGCAAAGGGACGAAGTACGACTTGTGGTGTGTGTGCTTGCAATCTTGCATGAACTTGTTTGATTCTTCACCAATATAAATACGAATGCCACGGATAAACGTTACTCATTTGTTTCCCGAATTTCGAAAAGAAAAGTAAAGTAAAGTGAATCGATGTTAGTGTTTGCCACTGTCGGAAAAGTAAGTACTTACCTGCCTATTTGTTATACATACTTTTATTTTATTTATTATTTATCTATTTATTTTACAATTTATTGTATATATATATATATATATATATATATATATATATATATACCGTGTGGCCGCCATCGATAGCGCGATGCATGTATTAGTAACTACTGGTCGACTATAATGGGCGTGCCAACATGAAATGCCACACCGACAGCGGGCGTATTATAAGAATTCATTTTCGTGATATTTATTTATCATTCTTTCGCAAAATTGCATACGGCGATAATAATCATCGGGAAAAGGTACTTGTGAACTTGTAAATTTGTATGAACGATATTTATTAGTACGTAAAATATTTTGAGACGTTGTTTTGCTGATACCCAATTCGCGGGCAATTTATCGAGACGACATAGTGGGATTTACTTCGACTAAAGCACATACTCGAATTTCTATATCACTTATATTCTTATCCGGAACAACTTTACTTTTATTAGTTACTATAGAAAATGTAGTTTCGAACCGATTAACTGTCCTACGAATGGTGCTTGATTGGGAATTTGACGTTCAGTGTAATTAGCTGCAAATAAAGCTCGAGTTACTTCCACGGAATTACCACCGTAAAATTGTTTAATCATAAAGAGTTTTTGCTCCGGTGTATAATACTCCATTTTTTAAATGACCGTTACGTACACCAACAACGCGGTTTATTAAATATTGTGAGCGAGTAGTTCCCCTGACGATATAAACATTGCAACTAACACCCATATGCGGGAGCGACAGCTAATGCGCTTGCGCGACTACACCGTCTAAATGTGAATTTATTGGACAAATACGAGTGCATCATAGGGATATGCGATATACTAGGCTCTCTTGTAATCCATTGGAACATTGCGTCTACTTCTTTACCGTTCTAACACACGGACACCTCTGTGTGTTTTGCTTACACTACAGGTTTCGCTATAGTGCAGACGCACGCGGCCACATGGTATATATATATATATATATATATATATATATATATATTGTTATGGTTCATACTGCACTCATATATCTGCATCTGATACGGAAAAACAGATAAAACAATGCAAATAACAATTATAAAAAGGGTGAAATTAGCGAATTAAGATTGTAAAATTAGTATCAACATGTTTATAAATTAATACAACGAGAACAGTAATTCAAATTAACTTATTTTTATTTTTTATAACTTATTTTATATTTCTATTTTAAATTTCATAATTCAAATATTTCGCGCGATACTACCGGTATCTAATTTATCCACATTGAAATATTGTATTGATACTGATTAGACACGCCCTCTTTTTAAATTTAACCTAAACACGAATGCAAGAATGCAACTTAGAACACATAATAATGACATAACCTACATTTAAAAGTAAACAAAGTGTATTTGAAAATTATTTAAAAAATTTTATAATTTGATTCGGAATGTAATATCAATTTAATTCAAAACACCAGCGATGCTATGATAATAAAGTTTCGAGGCTATTTGCCAATATAAAAATAGGCCATGAAAAATAAATGAACGTAGAGGACGCCGGAAACGAATTTTACAATATATGGCCGCGTTTGTGCATTTATCCAAGTTAAAAATTAAATTACCATAATCAAACTCAACAGATCTCATCGAAAATATCTATATTTGAAACGCAGAAAATTAGCAAACCTTTTTAAGTAAAAACCAGCCTCTCATCATCGAAGATACGCCGAATATTGACGATAGCATCTTTACAAGTATCCAAACTGCAACGCGTGGGCCTTTTGGACGATCGGACGACGCCAAACCCATATCCAGAATTCTAACGCCGAACTTGCTGCTGCTCGACTACAACGCCTCCAGCTTGAGCCAACACGCAAAATCTTGGAACACAGGTTCTTGAATGATCCATTTATAATTTCATTGCCTATAAAATTTACATATTAATAAACAAGTTCATTATAACCTATATAAACTTTAATAAAACTTCGGTATTTATTATCTATGTATCGTTTACCCTAGCTTAATAAATACAAACATAATTTAACATCCATATAACACCGTAGTACTTACCATATTAGTATAAATAATCCAAAATATTCTTTAACTTAGTTTTCTTTGTTCACCAACACGATATTAGTAATATTATATTTACACATGTTTAGATCGTAATTCTCTGTATAGACACATGTCTAAGTTATGATAATTGTTACAGTTCTCTAATTTTTGTCTCAATATATTTTATTTTTATCACTTTAAACTGTTTTATTTGTTAGCATTTAGTTGTTGAGTTAAACATATTATATAGACACCTAACTACAATTAGGGAGATAATTCACAGACCGACTTTGAACCTGAGGTATTTTACTATATGATCTATTTTATAATCATGCTTTCCGACTGCTGCTAGTGCATTTGTATGTACACAGAGGACGTAGTTATATTTGTGATTAATTTAATCACCGGCGCCCATTATTTGAAAATTCAACATTTACTACATTACATATCATCCTTTATTATAAATAATTAAAAAAAAAACGCCTCCCAAGTATTATATCATTCAACGTAGAGCTTTAGTACCTCTTCAATATATATATTATCGATAAAGCCTTCTTATACCCGAATGTGTTAAGGCGTCTGAAAAACTTTTTATTTACGAACAAACATTGCCCAATCCCTTCTGTCTCTTGCCATTACTTCTGCATCCTTCCACTTTGTTCCCCTGGCTTCCAAGCACTCTGCCACTACACTGTTCCACTCTTTTCTCGATCTTCCTCTAGTCCTCTTTTCCTGTATCCTTGCCAGCCATATCCGTTTCGGTTGTCTCTGGTTATCCATTCGTATTACATACCCGAACCACTTCAGATGTTGCCTTTCAATGCTCTTTAAGATCGATTCCACTTTTAGTTCTTCCCTCACTGTTTCATTCCGTATTCTATCTCTTCTTGTAATGCCTTTAACTGCTGTCAGGAATCTCATCTCTGCCGCCTGGATTTTACTTTTTTGCTGCCTTGTTAACACCCAGCTCTCACTACCATACATTAATATTGGTTTATGTATAGTCTTGTAGACTAGGATTTTTGTCTTAGTTGATATTTCTTTCTTTCTTATAAATTTGTTATTCAAAGCATAGTATGTCCGTGTTGCTTTTTCTATTCTTTTATTTATTTCGGTTTCGTTCTTACCAAACTTCTGTAGATTTACGCCCAGGTATCTCATCGTATTTACTTGCTCTATTTTTGTATTGTCCAGTGTTATTAATGCTTGTTTGTTTTTTTTCCCAATTACCATTACCTTTGTTTCATCGATGTTAATTTTTAAGTTTCGGTTTTGAAGGGCTTCGTTCCATATTGTTACGTTTTCTTGCAGCTCTGTCGTGTTTTTTGCAAATATTACTAGATCATCTGCAAAGACGCAGTCAGTTATTGTCGTTATTTCCATATTTCTATAACTCACTGGTAATTTCTTCAGTTTGTGCTTTATTTCTTTTTGTACGTCATCCATCACTATGTTGAATAGTGCTGGGCTCAGTACACCACCCTGTCTCAATCCTTCTTTAGTTTCAAATACCTGTGACTCTGCATTTCTCGTTCGTACATAATTCTTTGTGACCTTATACATACACTCTATATTGTTTCTCAATTTCCTATTTACACCTCTTCTTTTTAGGCGTTCCTATATCGCTTTCCTTGGTACACTATCAAACGCTTTCTCTAGGTCAATAAACGCCAAGTACGTATTGCTTTGCTGTCTTTTTTCCATTATTTGTTTTATAGTAAATATGTGGTCTTGTACTCCTCTTCCCTTCCTAAAACCGCTTTGTGAATCTTGTAGCTGTGTCTCTATTTGTATTTTTAATCTTTTTTCCAGTATTCTTTCGTACATTTTGGCCATTATACTCATCATTGTTATTCCCCTATAGTTCTTACGGTTCTTCTTCACGGTAATCTCCTTTCTTGAAGATGAGTAATATCACTCCTCTTTCCCAATCTGTCCATATTTTGTTAAACAGTTTAGTTATAGCTTCTATGCTTTTTTCACCCAAGTTTTTGATCATTTCTGGTGATATACAATCATGACCTGCTGCTCTTCCTGTTTTTATTTTTATGATTGCTTCTTTAACTTCTTCTATTTTTATTTCTTGGTCACCTTCGTCTGTTAATTGGGTGGTTATTTGTTCTTCTTTTTTATTATATCCTTGTACTATTTTTCTATATTAAGCATATCCTCAAAGTATTCTTTCCATCTGTCCATTATTTCTTTGTCATCTTCAAGTATTTTTCCCTCTTTTGATTTTATGTATTTGCTATTATAGTTCGTATCACTTCTGAAAGTTTTCAATACTTTATAGAATAATTTCTGGTTTCCGTGGCTATCACTTTCCATTCTTTCCCCGAATTCTTCCCATGACTTTTGTTTTGCTGCTCTCACTAGTTCTTTTACCCTTGTTCTTTGCTGTTTATAATTAGCGTAGCTTTCTTCTGTTTTCGCTTTGAGGTATTTCGCCCTTTATTTATTTATCGCATCTTTTATTTCGTCGCTCCACCAGCTTGTTTGTTTTTTGTTTTTATTTATTTTTATAATTCCGCAGGCTTCTTTTGCAGCTTTATGTATTTTGCTTTTTATATTTGTCCATAATATTTCCACATTATTGTCTGTGTCCAGTTTATTTAATTCTTCCATTTCTTGCTCAATTTTTTCTTTGTATTTTGTCGCTATTTCATTTTGTCTGAATTTATAGTTTCTTATAACCACTTTTGTCTTTTGTTTTTTGTTCTTAGTCACCATTGGGCTTTTTCTTCCTGGAATGAATATTTTTGACAGTAACAAGTAGTGATCTGAGTATATTTCTGGACCTCTTTGCACTCTAGTATCTTCGACTTCTTTCCTATGGCTTTGGTTTATTAGTACGTAGTCTATGATTGATTTTTCACCTCTACTTCTAGCTTCTCTGGTGTATTTATGTATTTCTTTATGGGCAAAGAATGTGTTCGTGATTATTAGATTATTAGTTAAACAGTAGTCAATAAGTCTCTTGCCATTATTATTTCGTATTGCTTCCCCCTGCATTCCAATTACTTTTCCTGATTCTTCATCCTTTTTCCCAACACTTGCGTTAAAATCGCCCAATACAATTAGTCTTGCATTGACATCCTCTGTTGCCTTTTCTAATTGTTCCCAAAACTCTTCTTTTTGCTTTGCTGCGTCATCTTCATTTGGTTCGTACACAATTATTATTGTTGTGTTTGTTTGTTTTTCGATTTCCATTTCAATCTTCAGTATCCTCGTTGATAAGGCCTCCCGGTTTCTTATATATTTAATTTTCAAATTCTGTAATTAGTTCATCTTCCTTTCCCATTATACTTTGTATATTCCATGTTGCTACTCTCCACACCTTTCCTTTCGTTTTTTGTTTGCATTTGTAGATTTTTGCTTCGCCTCTTTTTTCAGTGCTATTTATTTGACCATCTGTTTCAGTTCCCTTTTCTTCCAGTATTTTGAAAACATTTCCATTAATATTATTTGATTTCAGTTCCTGTCCATTTCGTTGCCTGTTCAGTTCCATACTGCCGTCCTTTGTCTTTCTGGTTAGTTTTTTTAATTGTTTATTGTTCTTTCAATCTTCTCCAGCATCCTTGTTTGTCTATTCAATTTCCAAGTCTCCCCATTCACCAGTAGCTTTGCAAACCCCAATTTAACCTGTTTTCCATGTCTCATTTCTTCTTTTGCTTTCTGTCTAATATTCCTCTGAATATCTCTTTCTTCTCTTGTTAGGTCCTCATTGATAAATATCTGGCTGCCTTGTCTATTCTATAATTTACTTTTATTTTGCATGACCTCTTTTTTATTCTCTTCACTGTCTAGTTCGACTAGACATGTTTTTATCCCCAATCTACTAGCCTTTTTTATTATTATTTTCACACCTATCTCATTTTCTATAAGCTTTCTCATTTCATCTTTCAGTATATTGCCACCTCCTGTATTCATTGTCATCCCCTGTACTACTATGTTTTTCCTTCTTCTATCACTTTCCAATTTCTCAATTCTTTCATTATATAATTTTACTTCACTTCTTAATTCATTGACTTCAGCCATCGCTTTTTCATTTATTTCCTTCAGATTTCTTATCTCTTTCTTGCATTCTACCTGTTCTTTCCGTAGCTCTCCTATTTCGTCCTTCAATGCTTTAGTATCTTCTCCTTGTATTTTCTGTTCAGTCTTAATATCCCTTATGTCAGCGGAGAGTCCTTTCATCATTCCCATAATTTCTTTCAGCATTTCATCGTTTGTTTTTGATGGGCTTCTGTATGTTTTCTTCGACCTTTTGGATGAGTCCTCTTCTAGTACGTCCGTTCTTTTCCGTTTTACATCATCAGACGTATCTGAATCCATTATCGAAATTTCCTCTTTTACCTGTTACTTTAATTGAAGTCCGTCCCTGTTCTCTACTTACTATTATTGTCTCTAGTCGTATAGCTCGCCGCGTAAAAAGCCCGTCCCCGGTCTCCCCGTCGGAGGTCGTGCTCCTATCGGTCAAGCCAGATGTTCACATATATATATATACCTATTTGTATTTATTTTATTCAAAAAACCTTTGTCTATTGTAGTTTTTTAATTTAGTTCCCGACACTATCAAATACACTCTATCTGACTGTTATTTTTAACACACGCACAATAATTATTGTTCGTAATTTCTCGATTATTTGAGTTTGATAACGGAACTCACTTACATATGTACTCCTGGGTTCATGCACAGGACCGAACTCCGGTTCACTAATAATTATAATTAAATATATTTTCATAAATTGTACGTGTCTTTATATACTACATACTCGTAACGTGCATCAAAGTAATAAATAAATAATTAAAATCGCGAAGTTTTGATATCAAAATATTATTTACAAGTATTTTCAATCGAACTTACAGAAATATATCAAAATATAATTAATGAAAAAATATTTTACATTACATTAAAATCGGTTGAGCCGTTTTCATAAAACTCAATTATTGATCTTAGCGATTTATTGCTTTTAATAATTAGAATCAGTTTGCCGCCGGTACTTTGTTTATTTCATTGCAATAATCAATTAATCCTGTTAAAATAACCATATCCTGTTAAGTAAGACCGCCTTAAGATTACTACAACAAAGTTTTTTTTATTTCCAGGTAGGTAACTGATACGAAACATGGCTGAATCTAAGAAGAAATGTCGACAGTACAGTGTTGATTATTTAAAATTTGGTTTTCTTCCATCAAAGGCAGACAAGTGATTGCCCATATTTCTTTTATGCAACAAAGTTTTCAGCAATGACTCTATGAAACCATCGAAGCTCGAAGATCAGCTAAGAAGGTGTCATCCTAATAAAATAGGTAAAGATTTGAAATATTTTCAAACATTGAAAGTAAAATATGAAAAGAGACCCACCGTGCACAGTATGTTCGCTTCAACGTCGGAAAGTAGCGATGATGGCTTGCGGGCATCTTACAATATCTCATTACTTATAGCGAAATCTGGAAAATCGCACACCATTGGAGAACAGTTAATTTTACCCGCTGTTGAAGAGGTTTTAAAAACTGTTCTGCACAAATCTCCATTTGACATACTCAAAAGAATTCCTTTGAGTAACAACACTGTACAAAGACGTATTGACGAAATGAGCTCTGATATTGAAAGTTTCTTGTGTAATTATCTGCAAACAACTCATTTTTCTATTCAACTGGACGAGTCAACTTTACCTGGTAATGAAGCATTATTATTGGCATATGTTCGATTTGTTATGGACAAAGAAATTCATGAAGAGCTACTATTCGCGAAAACTTTGGAGACGGACACTAAAGGTGAATCAATATTTAATGTCCTGAGTGATTTTTTTAAGGAAATATCGATTCCATTCACAAACGTTATTTCGGTGGCAACAGATGGAGCTTTTGCCATGGCCGGGCGATGTCGTGGGTTTATAAGCCATCTTAAAAGAATTATACCAGAGGTAACTGCAATTCACTGTGTCATCCACCGACAACACCTAGTAGCGAAAAATTTGAGTGCTAAATTGCACCAATCGCTTCAATTTGTGATTAATGCAGTTAACAAAATAAGAAGCAATGCATTGAATATGCGTTTGTTTGCACAATTGTGCGATGAAAATGATGAAGTCTTCCAACGATTGCTCTTACATACTGAAGTACGCTGGTTGGCGAAAGGTGCATGTTTAACAAGATTTTTCTCACTTTTTGAATCAGTTTTAGTTTCCAAGAGTTTCTGGAAAGTAAAGATCCAGATTTAAAAGAAAACCTGATCAATTTGAAAGCAGACATCGCGTATTTGACAGATTAGTTCAAAAAATTTAATGACATTAACTTACAATTACAAGGGGACAGTCTCAATTTAATAAAAACAAAGGGTGTAATTTCAGATTTTCTTGGAAAATTGAAATTTATGAAGCAAAATATTAGTCGTCGCGAATTTTCCCAGTTTTCAAACTTGTCACAGGTAGAATGCCTTGATGAGGATATTCACACATACGTTCAACATTTAATTGCCCTGCATGATGACTTTAAAATCAGATTTGAAGATATTCTGACGATGGAAATACCACCATGGATCATAAATCCACTTGATGAAACGGAAGTGGAGAATGTGATATAACAAGAGGAGCTGCTCGAGTTTAGCACTAATGAGGAACTGAAGGTGAAATTTAAAAGAGGGTATCAAACATTTTGGCTGCAGGCAGAAATACCCGAAAAATATCCTGGACTGTGGGGAATTCCGAGAAAGCTTCGATAGCGTTTCCCTCGTCATATCTTGTCGAGAAAAGTTTTAGTGTCGTTACAAACCTTTTAACAAAAAAAAGGAGCAGATTGAATATCACAGAACGGGGAGATTTGCGGTTATTCCTAACAAAACTGAAGCCAAGTATTGATAATTTGCTGTCAATCCATCAAGTACATCCCTCCCACTAAAATTATGACTATTTTGTGATTAGCATTGTAGAAGTTACGTTACGTTATTAAAATTTAATTTTAATTATATTACGACTGTTATCATATTACAATGTAATATGATAACAATAATAATTAATAGTGTAATAATTACATATTTGAATAAATACAACACAAGGAAATATACTATTTTTCTTTTTATTTTTGCCACTCCGATTGGGGAGTTTTCTAAATAAAATATGTGAGAATTGATTGGTTTCTTGTGCTGTGAGTAGATGTCAAAGGAGTAAAGTTGGATGGAATCACTTTTTTGATTGGCTAACTTTACTTTTTTTACGTCCACTCACAGCACAATTAATTAATTAATTTACCAATAACTCAGCCGCAACGCAAATTTCCATAGTTAGATCTAATCTTCACATTTTTTGTCGAGTTTTGGGAATATGGTAGAAATGTAGCTGCAGGGGGTCCACCGGAACCAGCAAAACTTTCAAAGTGGTCTATGAGAAAAAAAGTTTGGGAGCCTCTGATTTAGACAGTTGTAATAAAAAGTCAAATTTAGTCAATAAAATATCTATTACTAAACATAAGTTTTCACAGTACAGTTACACTTGACTAGGCTCTAAGGCTTGACTAGTTGGGTCACATATTTACTGGAATATTTGTATAATTTCTCTCATTTTAAAGACACCATAAAGTAATAATAACTTTTTTGGATTTATATACAGGTGTCCCTGAAATAAAAAGACAATGTGTGAAGAATGGAAAGATGTAATTATATAAATATGAATCCAAAATATTGTCAATTACGATACGAACTTTAAAATTAAAAACCCCCTGAAAATTTTATATATTCAAAAGGTTCAGAATGGAAATACCTCTATTGAAGTTAGATACATTCATAAGCCACAGTGTATGCTTACACACGGGACAGCTATCGATATTATAAAGTCTATTACATTGTTGTAGGCTAAGGTTAACAACTTCAATCAAAATCGATTGTTTATACAATCAAGGAAATTATTAAAAATTTTAAAAATGTGTATTGTGAGTGTTTCTTTTGTAACGAGAAGTACCAAATATAAAATATAAATATTGATATATTGTAAACACACATTGCAATATTTATATTTATAAAAATGTTATAAGGTACCATTGTGTATGAGTATGGTAAGGGTTAGAAAACCTGATGTTAAAAGTGAGCCACTTAATTTTTTAAAGTAGGATTAAAAAATTATGTAAGAGATATGTTATATGGGCATTTAAGATCCTATATGGTAATGATCTAACTCTAATCGAAGACATAATTTATTTACGTATCAAGGGAGTAAATATTTCGTAGTCGAGACATGGATGTAACAATGTCAAGACTGTGATGTTACTTTGCTCCCGTGTTGTGTACAACATTTTTCTGTTCACACCATAATTTTTCCTCAAAACAATAACATAAAAGTAGCTACTGAAATTAAACAGTTGCAAAATGTAGAATGTTTTATTAAGTAGAACAGGATACCGTTACTTGTTCTTCTGCCCGCGTCGTCTTTTTTATATAAAAAAAAACAAAAGTACTGAAATTAAATAATTAAAATAGTTATTTTCGCTTTCGCTATCACTCATTTTAAAGATTAAGAAAAGAAACGAATTCATAACTTTTTGACAGTCACTGATGTTGTCTCAAAGTGAAATGGGATATTTCTCGTTCTTCTGTTCAACGAATCCTAAAATCCGCCAAATTCAGGCCTTTCAAAATTCACTCGCATCATGAATTAGAACCGAGAGATTATGACAGAAGATGGGCGTTTCTTGCATGGAGAGCAACTGCCCGTGAAGATGGCATTATTAGCTCAATATTATAGGCAAATGAGAGCCGCCTTCATAATAATGGAACCGTAAATCGACACAATTGCCATTATTGGTCTGTAGAAAATCCTCATTGGATGAGAGAGAGACCAACTTTGAGAGAAGACTTTGGGGAATTAATGTATGGTGTGACATGATCGATGGGTACATTATCGGACCAAAGTTTTGTGAAGGAACCTTAACCTTCCGTTATGCGCGCTGATGTTTGCAACGTTAGTAGTCGCGATGGACTGATAAACCCATGGTGTTGGTTTTGTATTTTTTCACTTATCTGTTTACCTTATGTATAGGAGATCCATTATATATAACATTTTAACATTAAGTGAACATACTACTTAACTTTTATTAGAAAGAAAATAATATTTTATTACAATATACAATATAAGAGAACATTATACAGAATCCATTATTATATTTTCTGCGGTATTACAAATTAAGCAATTTTCACAAACTGTTTTCACATGTTGATTCAAACATAGGTACACGTGACATTTTTCACATGTAAACTTGGTACGACAGTCTTTTTTAGAGGCTTGGTAGCAAGGCTGACATCGTTTCCTTTTTGAGCTGGTAGGAACAGAAGCAGTTTTAACGTTATTAGTAACTACTTGCGGTTTATACTTCTTCAACATACTTTTCAGATCATCCGGTAGACTTGTTATTAGCGACCTCCTTTGCTGCTCGGATAATAAAGTCAGAGCCAATTTTTTCAAATATGCCCGCCTATCTGAGTATTGATTACCATTCGCGAGAAAAATGACTCTTGAGTTTATTCCAGCTGTATTCAAAAGATGGTAAAAGATTACCATAGGCCATCTTCTCGTCGCTCTAGCCACATTATAACTAGCGCATAGCTTATCCACCACATCTACCCCAGACTTGGTATCATTATAATGAAGTATTATTTCCGGCTTTTTATGTATGTTATTAGACACTTCATTGGATGATACATGAAGACTTGATAATAGAACAACTGTCTTTCCTGCTTTTGGAACATATGATACAATTGTTTCATTTTTTGAAAAACCAAAAACGCTATCATATTGCTCACGACCATTCGCTGTTACAAAGTTCGATGGAATTTCCCGTCTGTTCTTTCTTATTGTTCCTACGTATGATAGTTTCTTCTTTTCTAACTCTTGCACTAGACTCAAGCTAGTGAACCAATTGTCGGCCGTAATGTTTCGTCCAGATCCATAAATTGGTTCAGCCAACCTAAGAACAACAGCCTCAGCAGAATTGTTTTGACGGTATGGACCCTCGGGCTTCTGTCCGCAGTATAATTCCATGTTTGAAGTATAAAACAACTTCGCATCAGATAGGCAAAAAATCTTCAAGCAATATTTGGTAGGCTTGGACGGTATATACTGCCGAAAGCCGCAGCGGCCTCGAAAAGCTGGTAACTGTTCATCAACTGTTACATTTTGACCAAGAGATAATTGTAGCTGACAATTACGGATAAACATTGTGAACATCTGCCTAACAGCTGCCAGTTTGTCAGACTTTCTGCGATCTTCTCTTGAAGCCCTCTCGTCAAAACGTATACATCTGATTAAAAATCTAAACCGTTTTTCAGACATCGCCATTCTAAACATGTTGATACCAAGGTCATCAGTTGCCCACATATCATGAAGGTTTTGGCGCCCACCACGAAAAACACCTGCCAGATATAGCAAACCAAAGCATGCTTTCATTTCTGTAATATCTGTGAGTCGGCTATCTCTTTCTCGGTGAAATTTATCTTTCACAATTTGTATATAATTGTTAGTATTTGTAACTATCAAATCTAAAATATCGTCACTAAAGAAGAGTTTCCAGCATTCAATTTCGGTTTTACCTTCTCTTGCCGCCTGTGTTACACCCGGTAACACTCTCATAATGTTCTGAGGACGACTATGTGTCTTTTTCCAAGGCTGCTTTCTCCATTGTGTTCCATTTTTCCCTGAAAACAAAAATAG
Organism: Melolontha melolontha; assembly: GCA_935421215.2. Classification (NCBI taxonomy): domain Eukaryota; kingdom Metazoa; phylum Arthropoda; class Insecta; order Coleoptera; family Scarabaeidae; genus Melolontha; species Melolontha melolontha. Next base: position 16,869,787 of record OW285240.1, on the reverse strand, counting down.
GTCTAATAATAACGCTTCTTTTCTAGAGTATAGCTGCTCACCATAAAAGAAATGTGTATTATCTAGTTCTAGATTCTCTTCATTTTCACTGTCCTCTACCTCATGATCGGTATCTGACATGACATCTCGCATTTAAACACAATCCTCTGTTTCTGAATCGTCACTTTCGTTGAAATCCTCTTCACCAAAGTCGTCATCATCGTAAAGTAGCCGATGTATTTCTTCTATATCGTTCGGATTTTCGAGATCAAATATGTTCTTGTTCATTCTAATTATTATAAAATTAACAAATAGTTATGATTATAGAGTTAATAAATAACGTTAGTAAATGCGCAAGCATAAACATAACCCTTCAATTAGCAAATGAGGCACGCTTATTGAATGGCAAAAAAACCACATACCTTGTCGCAGTGGGTCTACTGGCCCCAATTGATGATCTATACACAATTAGCTATCAAAAACACTAGCATCGATTGATGAAATCGAAATATTCGTGCAGATTCAGATAGGTTATAACGTACTGTTAGATGTCACAACACGATATACACGTGGCTCCATCTATTAGGAAGTAGTTCGCTTTTCTATAAATGATGGGATTATCAGACCCATGCGCGACTAACGGAAGGTTAACTGGTGAGGCATATTTAGAATTTCTTCAGGGCGAGTTTCCAGGTTTTCTTGAAAATGTTAGGATGAATATACGTGCCAACATGTATTTTCATCATGATTGGGCACCCGTTCACAACTGTAGAATTGTGACTGATAATGTTAATCATATTTTTTCTAATAAGTGAATAGGCACACATGGACCAATAAGATGGCCTGCAAGATCACCCGATCTAACGCCGTTAGATTATTTTCTATAGGGACATTTGAAGGATAGGATATACCAAGATCTTAAAACTGCATTTTTGGGAAGTGTGTTTTTGCTACTTTAAATTCAAATACGAAATAATGAAATGCTTTTCATAATTTCCCACAATCCCGATTTTTGAATATTTAAAATGCAATATCACCTCTCTTTTGAAGTCTAAATACAAATTGTAATACTTCATGAGAAAGAAAATTTTTCGTAGAATTCAAATTTTGAGGAAAATATACAGAGTGCTGTTTAAAATAAAAGAGTTAGGCTCGTTAAACCGGAAGTGAAACAACATAGGCTCAATTTAAAGAAAATCAGGTGTGTATTAGGTGTCCCAAATTACAAATTTTTATTTTATTAAATAACGGAGGTATGCCATTGGAACAACATAACTGAGACACCCGGTATATTTTATGTAATTTAATTTTTCCATTTCACGTTGTCTTTTTATTTCAAGGACACGCGGTGTAAAATATATAATATATATGTGTGTGTTTAGATAATTTCTTAGCCGTTCATTAAATATAATATTATATATATATATATATATATATATATATATATATATATATATATATATATATATATACCGATGGGTCCAACTCGCAACGGGCCATAGGCAATAATATACGTATGGAACGTAATGCGATGTGGCAACGTATGTACGATGCCTATATTGAGTGACTTTCTTAAAATTAAAATTTATTTTGCTGAATTATTGATTTTTTTACTTTTATCTTTTAGAAAACGTTATTGTTTTTTTATTACTTAAAATTACTTTACATGAAAAATAGTATACCATAAAAGTGTAAACAAAGACAGTATACATTGAAACGAATATTCATTCAATTGTATTGTCATGAAATTGAATTTGTCAATCGTTGTTAAATTTGTTAGAATGAATAGATATTTATATTTATCAGAAAATACTAATACTTAAAGCAAACAAATAAGGTGTAGTGTTTTGTTATAGGAATGTATAATATCCATTTCTTCCTGAATATTTATTATGCAGCTGATGCTTTCGTAATATGCTCATATTTGTATTTCTACTATTATCGTGATGTTATTATAATACAGATACCAAAATCTCACGTAATATTTCCATCAGCCTTTTATTAACAATAAACAAGTAAAGTACAACTTCGTAGGTCGACAAACGCTCCAGTCTTCATTATCACTGTATTATACATGAACTGTAGGCTTAGTTTTTCGTAGAAATTGAAGTACGTGTCTGTTCCTTTGTAAAATTATAATAAGGGCAGGGGTTAATTTTATTCTGGCATTTTTAAAAATGCAGAGATCAGTTTTGCGACAGCATTCAGCTAATTACAATCTAAAATAAGCAACATTGTAACGTATTTTGGAATTGTGAATATCCGTAGGTAATAAAATAAAAGGAAGTATTGTTTAATTACAACTGTAGCTTCCTCCTGGTTTGAAGGAAGTCGGTATGTATCGACCGAAGTATAAGTTGAAATAATACAAAAATGAGCATATTACGAAAGCATCAGCTGCATAATCAATATGCAGGAAGAAATGAATATTATACATTCCTATAACAAAACACTACACCTTATTTGTTTGCTTTAAGTATTAGTATTTTCCGATAAATATAAATATCTATTCATTCTAACAAATTTAACAGCGATTGACAAATTCAATTTCATGACAATACAATTGAATGAATATTCGTTTCAATGTATACTGTCTTTCTTTACACTTTTATGGTATACTATTTTTCATATAAAGTAATTTTAAGTAATAAAAAAACAATAACGTTTTCTAAAAGATAAAAGTAAAAAAATCAATAATTCAGCAAAATAAATTTAAAATTTAAGAAAGTCACTCAATATAGGCATCGTACACACGTTGCCACATCGCATTACGTTCCATACGTATATTGTTGCCTATGGCCTGTTGCGAGTTGGACCTATCGGTATATATATATATAGATAATTATTTCGTGACCTTTGTATGTTATGGTAAATTCTATTTGTTTGCGATTTAAGGTCTGGTTTTACTTCGAAATGTATATATTTAAAACAATACTACATGTTTCGGCAAATGATGCCTTTTTCAGGGAATATAAAATATAAATGACAGTATATTAATATACTGTCATTTATATTTTATATTCCTTGAAACACATGACACATGACTTTCGCACACCAGTGTATAAAACTAGTGACCTTGATTATGAATAATTACTTTTCCAATTCGATGTTACACACCTGGAATTCAAAAAAAACATTACCGGATCTTTTACACTAGCATCCTCTAACATTATATGTATTAACTTTGTGACAAATAACATGTGTTTGTGCGAGGACTGCTTTTGTTCGTCAAAACTGCATGTGTGCCTCTCTTTTAAATGTGTTTGTCCTGGCTTTTAAACTGTACTTTCGGAGTAAACTATGTGTATGCCGTCGTTATTAGTCGGATTACTTTAAAATATTGCAAACATTATGAATATTGAGACGGGTAATTTCTCCATACAAAAACCAGTTCACATTTGTAAGTATTATAGACTTTCTTTAGTTAATAAGTAGTTAATTTGTTTCCATCTGCTCTTAAAGTGACCCCTGAGGAAGCATACTATTTTGACGCGAAATATTGGGATAAAAAAATAAAGAACTGACTTAAGTAATAGAGTTTAATTTTGCTGGATTCCTCAAAAAACAATTTTCCTTTTCATAAATATATATATATATATAAAATCGCTATTAAGTTTTTGAGAAGTTTCAGTTAATAGTTCGTTATTGTAGTGACTAATAAGTAGAACTTTTAACCCCGTCTCTAGCCCCAGGACAACAAGTCAGTGACTTTCCGCTGCGATATCGGCCAAATTTAATTATTTCTAATTGAATTAATAAGTTTCTTACCCAGATTACAGCTGTTTTTATTACAATGACAAAGGTGAACCAGGCAGTAAATTGTCCTGTCTTGATAAGCGAGAACATAGCTGTAAAGAACATTACATTTTCGATTACGATTCTAACTGCAATAAAAAGAATTTGCCATTGAAAAGTAACGTTAAATATCTCAATTAACTCTATCAATTTCAAATACATATCGAGGATAACTTTTACTTTTGTCATTGTCACACCTTCAATATTCTTGTCACTAGCAATTCTATGAATCGATTTTAAATAATATTTTAGGCTTTTCTTCAAAATAAGATTCAGTTTTTCAATTCTTTTCTTAAGACAAACCAAATATTTATGCATTAAAAGCATGGCAATCATGGTGTGATACACCTGTATGTGTTTCGGAAATGCGGTTAATAGAAATCTTACTTCGTATATGAAACATGATCCTATATACAGTAGATTAATAATTGCTATTTCCATGTAGAATAAAAAGCTTTTTTCGTTTATAATATTCATATGACTAAGTTTTAAATCGATATTGTCAATAGTTTCCATAAAAACTTGTAACTCTTTCCACCGTAACGTGTTTATAAAAACAGTGAGTAAGTTTTCAATAGTTTGACTTGTGTAAAATATATAATCCAGAACAGGTACTTTATTCGGTAATTTATATGGATTTGTGGCATAGATATCTATTTTACCATATATTGTCCATCCATACAAGATAAGTATGAAGATAACTATAAATATTAATTTCACAATAGATGTAATTCCCAATCGTTTCCTATCCAAATTCGAAAATGGTATTACGTATATGTAGGAACAAAATTTATGAAACGATTCTATACATTCTATGTCTGTTGATTTTAATTTGTTTTTTAAAACGTCCAGCTTAAAACATGTCATTTTTGTAGGACTGTTAGTTATGCTTTACAAAAATTATATACAACAAAAACTTCATAGCGATTGGTAATAATTAATGAACACATTAACCAGATTGATATTTTTAGTTTAATGCTTTTACCTTTAATAAGATTGTGTACATTCGTGATTTCCTATTAATTTAAGTGCAATAGATTTGTCGAGTTCATAACTTTAACTACAAAAGTTATAAAATGCTCACAAATTCAATATTAAATATTCATATTTTGCTCGCAGTGTTGATAAGCTTAATGAAATGAATATAAGTAGCAAATTTTAAATTAAAGAAAGAAACAAGTAGTACATAATGCAATTTTTAGAAAGTAAATGCGAAGCTGAGACAAGTAAGTAATTCTTATGAATGTTAAAAATGGTTTAAATTTATTAAATTATTGAAATAATTTACTGACATTTTAAGGGTAATGTAGGTAGCTTCTTTAGAAATTTCGTTTTAAATTTTCTTCTAAAAACTTTTTCGAAGAAAAAAATTCTTAGCGATTTTTGTTAGTAATAATTTATGGAAGGAGATAGATGTATTAAAATCAGAAAGCGATCATTTTGTTAATTAACGTAACACATGTATTGACCAGAATAAGAACAAAACTCCAAGACTTTTGAAAACACAATTTTAGTTTAGACTAAATATAGAAACGTCAGTTAAAATATTATAGAGAGAAAACGTGAGAGAGGCCTTAAAAGAAGTAATACGGAGTGCTATCCAGAAATTGAATGGGAATGTGAGAAAAAACACAATAAATTGTTCTTACAGCTTATTACAAGCAGTGCTGGAAGTGTCCGCTTATTAACATGTTCACCACTGTCTACGATACGGTACATTAAGTATCGTGTGGATTGGAGAACTGTCGTGGTGTAGGATCCATGAATTATTGCGCCACTTGTCGTCGAATGTTTTCTCTTAGTCGCCGAAGAACACAACATCGCAATTAACACGCACGTAGGATGTTATTTGATCTGCGTGTGGTTGAGGCTCTTGTGCCTGGGATCGTGCTAACGATCATGTTGGTGATCCTATAGAACTCGCCTGACATCCTACGTGAAAAATACAGATCACTTCATTGATTTAATAAAAGACTTCCGAGTAGGGCCAACAGATCTGTTAGTCAGTTTTGATGTGACATCCCTATTCGCACAAGTGTCAATCGAAGAAACAATATCCATCTTAAAAAATCATTACCAAGTGCCTAAAGCCACAATAAACCTTGTAGAACACTGCCAAGTGAACACATATTTTACATATAACAACCAGAAACACCGACAAATAGAAGCCGCACCGATGGAATCACCCCTCTCGCCGATAATTGACAACATTTTTATGGAGAACTTTGAAACAAAGACGCTAAATACCTACACGGACAAACTGAAGCTGTGGCTACGCTATGTTGACGACACGTTCGTAATCTGGCCACATGGTAAAGAAAAACTAGGCGACTTCTTAAACCACTTGAACGCCGAACATCCGAAGATCCAGTTTAAAATGGAGATAGAAGAACAAGGAAAACTACCTTTTTTAGACGTGTTGGTAATAAAGAAAGAAAACGGCTCACTAGGATACACTGTTTACCGGAAACCTATACACACAGATACATATTTGAAAGCCCAGTCACACCACCATCCGGCACAACTGTGAAAAAGTTAAAGAAGAGTATATATCGAGAGCCTTTCTCTCGTATATAAAAGGCACCACAGACAAAATCAGCCGAATATTACGAAAACACAACATGGATACAGTTTTTACTACATATAGAAAAATAGCAAATATAATAGTTAACGCGAAAGATAGAATCCCACTCGAAGATCAGGGCGTCTATGAAATACCATGTTTGGACTGTGAACAATCCTATGTGGGTCAGACAAATAGGCGAATAAACGTAAGGAGAGAGGAACACAAAAATGCAGTCGTCAAGAAAGAACTAACATCATCGCTGGCACAACATCGGCTGCTAACGGGTCATGCTATCGACTTCGATAATACTAAGATTCTAGCGAAGAGCGAAAAGTTATCGGTAAGAATTATTAAAGAAAAGATAGAAATAGAAAAAAGAACAAAGAATCTTAATAAACGCGACGACGGCCAGCGCCTATCACATGGAAACCTCTTTTAGCTCACCTACATATTAACACTGAACGCAAACACGACACACTGCTATGTCAACCGGACCGTCAACAAAACACATTAGGATCCAGCCCAATCACACGAAGCCGTTCGCGCGCGACAACGATAAGGCCACACCTATCTCCGACGCAGCAGTATATAAGTAGAGGCAGTTCACAACAACGGCATTCGACCGCCAACTTCGACCAGCGCAAAGCCAACTCCAGAAGATAACGGGTGCTATCTCGTTGAAACGTCGAGAAAATGAGTCCTTTTCAGGACATATCTCATACGCGGGGAAGAACTCGAGAAACAATGATTTCAAATATATATATATATATATATATATATATATATATATATATATATATACATATATATAAGGTAAATTTAATAAGTCGGGCGATATATATATATATATTGTGGTAGGTCAAGCCTACACCTAAGAATTCCTGAGATTCGTGAAATACAGATCGTTAACGTTTGTATATAAATATTAGAAAATAAGAAATTTTTGGAACTGAATTCTTCATCTGACATATCAATAAAGTTGATTTCGCGTTTTTAATTGTTCAAAATTAATTCTCATATTTATTTATTTTTATCTTTTCATTTGCCTTAGTCATTCTATTTCTATATTTTGTATTTCCGAAGACATTTCAACTTAATTGATTAATAATAACTGATGCATATTTCTTAGGGAAAACTGTACTTATTTGAAATAAATACAGCGGGAAATATCCCAATCAAAAATTAGCATAATATAAAATTACTAACATTCTCATAACAATTATTTATTTACTAAAATAAAATATGTAATTTTTGTAAAGTATTTATATAGTTTAAGTAACTAAATTATCATTTTCATTAAAATTAATTAGCGAGATTATATTAATACATACAAATTAGACGAATAAGAAGCTAGCATTCGGAACAAACGATAGTTAGCGTCATCTTGTAAAAAAATTCCGAAAACACATCAACGTATTTAAGTGCCGCTCTGGAAATAAGAAGAAAAATTATTAAATAAATTAGAAAAACTATACTACGAACCTATAAAAATATCACCTGTTTATCCAGCTCCTTTTTGACGCATTTTGCGTATCCAGACATCAACCAGTGCCGCATAAACCGAAAATTCCATTTCACCGGGAATAGAAAACAACTAGATCGAAGCCAAGCGGTGACGCCGTCCGATTACCCGCCTAAACCTGTATCCTGGATTTTCGGATTCACAAGAAGACTCCACACTAACCCATTCCCGTCTATTTCAAACTTAAGTCTCCTTAATCTCCTACAAATTTTGAAAATGTTGAATTAGTTTATTTCATAAAGTAAAACCGCTATCAAAGACTTTTAAAATAGATATACCTGATGGGTATATTTAGTATTAGAATTATTTAATTTAAAAACTAGAAGAATACGGTTCCCCTGTTTACTAATGTTCAATTTTAAAAGAAGCATTTATGTATGTTAGTTTAATTAAATTCACTTTCGTCAATTATCTTTGATTAACCTAGAATTTTTGTATGTTCATATTATCACGTGACATGATTCATTTTGATTATTCCTAATTTTATTATATCTATCACTTACCTGTTAATCATCACTTCCATTAAAGCATTTACATTATTCCTTAACTCAATCGTTTCATTTAGTAGAATTTGCATCTATGAAATTACCATTATTTATTGTGTTGTTCACCATCTGTTTTTGTACGTATTCTATTGGAGACACCGAACCTGCATTTTAAGTGTATTTTTGTATGCACAACAAAAAGAGTCTCATTGTTCTTATAAGCCGGACATTTAACACAAATTTAAGCCCACCAGAAAATAAACTATAAGAAGTTATACACATGTACAGCTGTTGAGGTTAAGTATACTTCGTTATTAAACGATTATTTATCATTTGAATTATACGCATGTAACAGACATAATATTTTAAACAATTCCATCTGTATGTAATATTTGGAACCATATTTAAACAGATATTTATAGTACATTTTTATAAAAATTACCTTATCAGCTTCAGTATTTTTAAATTATTAAATTAAGTATTTATATTACATATTAAAGCCCTCCGTTACAGTTCAATATATATATATATATATATATAATATTTTCGTGACCTTGGTATGATATGGTAAACTCAATCAGTCGGCGATTAAAGGTCTGGTTTATTACTTCAAAGTACATATATTTAAAACAACCCTACATGTTTCGGCAATTATGGCTTTATCAAGGATATAAAAAATATAAATGACAGAATATAAATGTCAAATAATTGAGTTGCTATGGTTTAAATTATTCAAAGATACATTCCAATAATAATAATAAATCATGCCTTAGTATTCTAAAAATAGATAGCAAGGTGCGAATATATGTGTTGTTCGCTGCTAGCAGCTTGTGTCTCTTTCTGGGTATGAACTTGTGTGTTGGTTGCTGCTGGCAGCTTGCGTCTCTCTCTGGGTGTGTGGTTTTGTGTTTGTGTAAGCGCGTAAGCGTAGGGTTTTGTACGTTAGCACGCTCGTGCGTGTGTTTAGTGACCGGTTATATAAATTTAGATAGATCGGATAACCAGCCATTGCGTAGGGCCGCTAACCCTTTCCCGGCAACTTCTTTACTTTTCCGTGCAGTACTTCGACGGCCCGACCCCCGCCCCAACGAGGCAAGGCGCAGACCAGCGAAGCGCACCCTGCAACCTTATGTTATTTAAATATCAATTACATTTAAATATCATATACATTTGCTTATCATGCTGACTGTTCCGTGTTTTGATTCCTGTCTGGTTGTCCGAGTAGGTTTTTGTGGTTTTCCTTCTCGTTTAAGGCGAATGCCGACAACTTTGCATCTTAAGACGCTCCACGGGCGCATACATAATAATAACTCATGTCTTGCGTTTCCCTGTTTTTGTTGTCTATCTATTTTAGAATACTAAGGCATGATTTATTATTATTCAATAGGAATGTATCTTTGAATCATTTTATCCATAGCAACTGCAAATGTATGATATTAATATACTGTAATTTATATTTTATATTCCTTGAAAAGGCATCATTTGCCGAAATATGTAGGATTGTTTTAAATATATATATTTTGAAGTAAAACCAGACCTTAAATCGCCAACAAATTGAATTTACCATATATATATATATACATATATACAAAATGCATTTACTTTATACAGTGAAAAAATTCAAAATATTGAAAAAGTATAAACTTGAAATTAATTATTTCACCTGTAATTAAAGTCAATGCTTTGTCACGCCACAGTAAATATTTTTTATTCACATTAATTATTACAATATATTCTAAACTTTGTTCTGTAAAGTTCGTTCTTTTATTGGACAGTATGTTTTTAAATATAGAAAAACTTGTGACTGACTAGTGAGTGGCGCATAGAAATAATAATCTTTAAATTTAATATATCTACCGATTTTCGTATTTTGAACATTACTACAAAAGCCCTTCAGGAAAATCAGTATTGCATCAATCTTATTATTTAAGCGAAACTGACTTTGTCTCTGCTTCTGCATGACTCGTTAGAAGATAGCGTCTGTTCCGCAGTCTAATGATTACAGACGTAAAGCGGGGTTTCCACTTGTGCGTTTACATGCAGCAACTATTGAAAATTGCAGCATTTTTTAATGCATGGCATTTAAAAGGGCGTGCGCGTTTACACATAAGTGCAACATTTAGTTCGATAAGTAATTTTTATAGTAAATTATGTTTTCACCAACTTACTCTGAATGTTTGGATTTATGTTGACATTATCTGTTTTCATGTCAAACTAGTTTGTAGCTGTCATTTTATCCGAGAATTCGATCCGTGTGCCATAATTCGATCCCACCATTTTATTTATTACTGAGAGTTTTTTGTCTTTGTATTTTACAATGGATCAAGAAGAAATCCTAGTTATATTTTTAATTTTTTTTTATAATCTACCGAAGGTATTATATACAAAAATGGTTGATTGCTACATAGTACTGTTAGTTCATATACCGCCTAATTCTGAGCAAACGCAACGATGCAAATGTATGAATATTTCTCCCGCTCCAAATAGAATTCCCCTGAATGCTGTAGACGTGTCAACATCGATGTCATACATACTTACATATTATGGAGCCGCGTAAGAAAAATTATCTGATTACCAAATTACTATTAAAGGACTATAAATTGTTTAGTCCTGTGTTATTGTAATTATTTTATAATAAATAAATTGCAATACGTTATACTGACGATGGTCACACAAAGCGTAATAAAATTATTAATAAGCGGTTAAGAAAATTGCAAATAAGGCATCAAGAGATTTAATAAATTAAATTTTAATAATAAAGGTAACAAAAACTATTCATAAATAAACACTAAATAAACTTCAGAAATAAATAAAAACTAAATTAAATTCTAGTAATGTAAAGAAAAATTTACTCTTACAGATAATAAAATAAATTGTTCATAATGAGAAATTAATTATATAATAACGGAAATTCATCCGTTTAAACTCATCACAGTAAAATAATTGATGATGTTTGGAATATTTATAGTTACGAAAACCATTTAATTTTAGTATGCGGTTAACGGAAGAGCAGCATATGCTTAAATCGTTGGAAATATCGCTATGTGTCAAATTTGAATTTAGTTCTATTGCAGCGCATACTAAAATGAACGTATCATTAGGAACTCCGGCAAATAAGTCACATATTCTTCGATAAGAATTATCAGTGTGGTACCATTTCATCATTTCGGCTTTCTCTTCTAGTGTATAACGCGGCATTATCACTATTCAAACGCTTAAGAGACTCCGTATAGGGTGACAGTGGTGGCACTAATTTGTGACATTAATTGTCAAATCGTTGCGCGACAGACTGTTTTGTGATTGGCTAAACGCGTTCAGGGGATTTGTATTCGAAGCGGGAGAAATATTCATACATTCGCATCGTTGCGTTTGCTCAGAATTAGGCGGTATAACATCTCTTGACCATGTTACCTTCTTTATGTTTGTTGGGGACATTACTACCAAATAATAACAAATTTATATTATAGACAAAACCAAAAGACTGGTTAGGCATACGTAGGGGTTAAGTATTAAGTCTATTACAATTATCCGCCACAAATACAATTACACGCGTGTTTGTAGCCAACATAAAATCATTCACAATTCAAGTTGTGTTGTAACTAAAAATACCTAGAAGTGCATGCCTTTAACTGCACAAAATTAGAACCGGGTCTACTTCCGTGCATGTTTTGATGCATGATCTTTAATAAACTGCACAGTATAAACTAAGAAATGCATGGAGTTTACTGATGCATCAATAGTTGCTGCATGCTGCTTAACAGATGAATTAATTGCTGCAAGACCTTGATATGTCGTATAGGCAGGTTTATACAAATACGTATGGTCTAAACAAATTGTTTTTTATATTGTTTATAATTACGCAAACATTAGGTATGTTGAACGGTTTGAAGTTCAATAATAATAATAAATAAAATGACTTGCACGAAAATACTAATAGCATATGTAGCCTTGAACAATATATAGTATCACTTATAATTAATCATATGTACTAACGATAGCAAACGTTTATGGCAAATATAATATGAAATTCTTTAATGTAAGTGCTTTTATCTAATTATGATAGCTGACTTAAAAATATTGAAGCACTTGAGATAAGTCTACCTCTACACGGAATCCTACGAATCTCATTAAACGTAAAATTCCTCTTAAAATTTTATAGACAATAAATTGTTGAAAAAAATATTATAATCACACGAAAAAGTTCTTCCGCGGTGGATATCAATATTTTATTATCAGAATATGAATTGCATACTATATTCCGCGGTTATGTATTTTGCATATTTAATGTAGGCAGCCAAATATCGTTTTCTTATTTATTGTGTATATGTTAAGTGCCTTACAAGTGCCCTAAGTCTGTACGATTTTAATAAACGTATTGTTAATATTTATTTTTAAATGAAGTAAAATTGCTTATGCCTCCATTATTTTATAATAGAAACACCGTCAATTTATTGAAACTATGATTAGTTGTGTGTTTTGAATTAATACCAAAATATTTGCTTATTTATATAAAAATAACTACATAATGATAATTAATTGATAAGGGAGACACTTGTTGAAACTCCATAACTATGATAGTATAAATATAAGTGTGTGTTTAAGTGTGAAAATAACGCATATTATAAACAAGTACAGTGAAATCTCCCCTAACGGACACCTCCCTTAAGCGGACATCTCCTTTATACGGACACATTGTGATAGCCCCGAATTTGTCTTATGGAATTTACAAGTAAATCACATTCTTTTGAACGGACACTCTCTTGGACGGACACGGACAGAAGAATTCAGTCCGTTTCCTTTAAAAAATCTCTCTTGTACTCACTGCGGACAGCGCACATCAAAGTACATACCGTGTGCACAACGTCGTGCGATCGATGGATATATAAGTAATGACTGGCCAACTGCAAGTATATTCGCCTTGCTTGAACACAATAAGCGACTGATAGGAATATTCAATGTGTTAGAGAGAGATTATTTTATTCGTTCTTAGATCGTATGTAGAATGTGTTGGATAAAGAAATGTCGCGTATGGAACGCCCGTACAGTTAGTCAGTAGAACAGATTGAATATACTCTCTCAACCCTAACCACATAAACTCGCTATTCGTCTTCGTCTTACTACATTGTGGTAGATCAATCACTCCCCGGCGTTCATACGGTATATGAAACGGGCTGCTAAATCGGTATGCGCAACGGCATTCGCACGCACGCTAGTTAGTAGATAGGGATTTCCCCGAGACTCCGAATTCATACAGTCGTGTGTTTCTGCATATACGTAGCAATAAAAATGGCATCTAAACGAAGTTATTTAACACTCAAGGAAAAGATTGAAATAGTGGAAGTATACAAAAGTGAGAAACTTAGTGTTCGTGAGTTAGCTAAACGTTTTGGTATTGGTAAAACACAGACGGTTAATATCATAAAAAATATAGACGATCTATTGAAAGTGTGGCACTCCAATGTTAATGTTAATAGGAAACGATGCTTTATTAACAAAGGAGGTGCAGATGTAGACAGAATGTGCTACGAGTGGTTTATCAAAGCAAGAAGTAAAGGAATTCCTCGGTCAGGTAAAAATTTTAAAGGGCCCATAGTGCAGAGTAAAGCGAAAGAAATTGCTGAGAGTATAGACTCTACTGGATTTAACGCATCTTATGGATGGTTAGATAAGTTTCGAAAGTGCCATAATATAAGCTTCAAAGCTATTTCTGGTGAGGTAGCTAGTATTAAGGTGGAAGATGTAGCAACATTTTGAAATAAACTACCGTCAATTTTGAAAAATTATTCACCGAGGGATGTATTCAATGTCGACGAAACCGGGCTGTATTTTCGTGCTCTTCCTGACAAGACTTTACATTTAAAACAGGAAAAATGCGTTGGCGGTAAATGTTCAAAAGAAAGAGTCACCATCATGCACTGTGTTAACATGCTTGGTGACAAAGAAAAGTTGTTGGTTATAGGTCATGAGGCTAAACCTAGAGCTTTCAAAAATATAAAAGTAACTGAATTGCCTGTTACTTGGAAGGCCAACAGCAAGGCATGGATGACTGGTACTATAATGACGGAATGGTTGAAGGAACTAGACAGCAAAATGCAAAGACAAAAGAGACACATTTTGCTATTTGTTGATAATGCCTGTTCGCATCCAAGGGACATAGAACTGCCTAACATTAAATTGGTGTTTTTCCCACCTAATTGCACATCTGTATATCAACCCCTTGACCAGGGTATAATAAAAAATTTTAAAATGCACTATAGGACCATTGTCGTTAAGACTATTTTAGCAAAAATTGAGTGTTCAAATTCAGCTTATGAACTTTGCAAATCAATTAACATTTTAGATGCTATTTACTTTATAAAGAACGCTTGGGACAAAGTATCAAAACAAACGATTCAAAACTGTTTTCAAAAGGCTGGGCTTATTGTTGGAAATCAAACAATCATGTCCACAGAAGATGAATTAACGGCAAATGATAATGTTCCTCTATCACTATTAGCTGAATTGTGGAAAGTACCACCAGCATTAGGGATTGAAGAATGCAACGTAGAGGCCTTTTTGAGCTTTGACAAAAATCTAGTAACAGAAGATACGAATGACATGCCCTCTGTCACAAATCAGTCGTCGGATATTGTGGAACTGGATGGATCGGATGAAGATGTGGAAGAAGTGAGCAACATGAAACTAACGACTTATCAACAAGCCATAGAGATATGGTAAAACAATTAAAAAAATTTAGTCAAGATCGAGGAGATGCAGCCGTACTAGAGTTACTCACTAGAATTACACAATCACGACCAAAACATTAAGAAAACTACTCGCCAGGCAACCCTGTTGAATTATTTTACAATGTTGGATTAGATATAAGTAACAAGGAATTATGTACATATGTACAATTCAATTACTTTAAATTTTGTGCTGGTTTACAGAGGTTACATTTATGTTTGATATATTTAATAAAATCACATTGGTTCATTATGAGCTTACTTATTTTAATATTCCCAAAAAATTCACCAACTATTCCCTTAACAGGACACCTCTCTTGAGCGGACAGATTGGAATAGTCCGGTAGGTGTCCGGTCAAGGGAGATTTCACTGTAGCTAAAAATATTATTGATCACAATAAACCAACCCGTAATTTCAATAAAGATTCGTCTACTATTAAATCCATACAACAAAAATCCATTGATCCAATGATATAGTATTTACAAAAGCGGACAAAGGAAACACAGTGATTGCGATCCCTAAAGTAGATTATAATAAAAAAGTTGATGAATTTCTTAATACTGGTTCATTTACAAAAATTAAAACTAACCCCACATCTAAGTTTCAAAAACAATTAAAAACTACGTTAAACATGTCCAATACTATATTTACCCCGTCACAAAAACACAAAATTGTTATAATGAATCCACAACCCCCTAAAATGTATGGTTTGATCAAACTACATAAAAATAATTTACCTATCCGACCTGTAGTTTCGTATGTCAAAGCCCCGTGTAGAAATTTATGCAAACAGTTAATTAATATTATAATAGAACTTACAAAATTTAAATCAACCTTGACTTTAAAAAATTCCTTAGATCTCATAAATAAAATCTCATATTTAAATATCCCTAATAACGCTAAATTTGTGTCTTTCGATGTAAAAAATCTATTTACTAATATTCCAACAAAAGAAGTAATAGACATCATTAAATTTAAACTACATTAACACCATACTAATCCCGTTATATGCGGAGAAATCTTAGATCTACTTAATATTTGCATGGAACAAAATTACTTTCAATTCAACCATGAATATTACACACAAACGACGGGATTAGCAATGGGAAACCCTTTAAGCCCCTTATTAGCGGAATTCTTCATGAATCATTTCGAAGAAACTATTAGCACTCACCCCCTTTTTAAAAAATGTATTTACTGGTTTAGATACGTTGATGATGTACTAGTTTGCTTTAATGGTACGGATAGACAATTAAAAATGTTTTTGATTATTTAAATAATGTTCACCCTAATATTAAATTTACACTAGAAATAGAAAAGAATGGCTTAATTAATTTCCTAGAACTTACTCTATCAAATAATGCTAATAAACATGAATTTGCCATTTACCATAAACCTACACATACAGATACAACAATACATGCGTCCTCCTTTCATCCTTTAAAACACAAATTAGCCGCGTATGAATCTATGATACATAGACTTTTACATATACCCCTTAATAAAAACAATTTCAACATAGAATTAAACAGAATACACACTATTGCTAAAAATAATGGATATTCATACAATATTATCAATAGAATCTTCCAACACAAACAAAAAATACTAACCCGCTCTTTAATATACCCTAAACAATTAAAAGATGTAGTATATTATTCTTCCTTAACGTATATCGGGAAAACTTCAGACATAATTAGTAATCTTATCAAGAAAGCCACTAATACTATCATAGCGTAAAACCAATAATACAGTTGGTAGTTTTTTAAAAAACAATAAGGACAAAACGGATAAAAAACTTGTTTCAGGCGTCTATAAGTTAACTTGTGAGTGTAATATGTCATATATTGGTCAAACAGGACGAACATTCACTCAAAGGATATCCGAACATCAAAATAGTTATAGAAATAATAAATCAGATTCAACTTTTGCTAATCATTGTATAGAGAATAACCACAACTTTAATACAAACTTCAAAATTCTTCATATTCAAGATAAAAGGAAAAAACTAGATTTGCTAGAATCATTAGAAATTTCTAGATATAAGAAATTAGGGTTAGTATTAAACGACCAAACAGAAATTTGTAATTCCCAGGGCGAATTACAAATAATGCCGGAGGTCATCATTTTAAGCTCCATATTTAAATAAAAATCATTATGTAATATGATAGTATAAAAAATGCTCTGATTTTAAGTTTCAAATAATTTAATCTAACTTTCCACTACAATATCGTTTCATCACACTGTGACTTCATCAGGTGGATGAATAAATGGTGAATTTACAAATGTACAAGTTATATATACAAAGCCTGATAATTATAAATTTAATGAAAGTAGGGACTTTCATTAAATAGCTATAGAAGATTTTAATTGGCGAGAGAATATAACAAAGTTACAGGAACGAAATAAACTACAGACCCCATTTCAGAAACTTGTACACCAATGTAAGTATATTATTCATTTGTGTTGATACTTCATACTATATTAATAAATTAATCTGAAAAGTTTTAAAATTATATTGCTAACTCATCACAATACAACCAAAAAAAAACTCTTTACCTATTGCCATAATTGAATACATTAATGAACCAAAATAATACATCAACCTTGATTGTGACAATAATGTAAAACTTTAATTCATGTATATAAGCAAAAGTTTATATATGTGTAAATAAAAATAGAAAACATGAAAATCAAGTAATTAAGCCAACAAGACTACAGCGAATATTTATCACAGATGTCATTAGAGAAGTCGTTTGAAAGTCAACAAATTATGGAAGTGTATGTCGATATCTGAAGAAACCAGATTGAAATTGCTGTCCATAACTTAGTTAGGAAACCTGATCAATCAATACATTGATTCGAGGAAAAGAAAGATAAAAACAACAGGAAGGACGTGTGAAGAATGGTGGAATAAGAAAATTAATATAATAGCATTATACAGTCAACTTCGTTGTGAAGAAGCCTATGAAGGAAGTTAAGGGTGTATGCAAAACGTCTAAAGGAGAGGGAAGACACGTCAAAGTAATAATTCATAACATAACACATAAACTAAAAAAACTATCTCCCATGTAGTTAATGTTTGATTGGAAGTGAATCGTACCATATAGCAAAATAGCATTCAGTGTCCGTACATAAGGACAAGCGTCGCATGTCAGTGTCTAGATTGGACGACTATACAATGCACCAAGTCACGGACACTCATTGGGCCGATATGTACTTAAATCAAATAAATGGAGCAAAAGAAAAAACGTAAACAAATTTTATCAAACTATATGCAGATATAATAAAAACCAAATTTAAAAGACCATCAATCAATGTTTCAATTTACAAAAAGGTTGTGTTTATGTATAACAATACGTTATGCACGTATAAAGCATTTGTTACAATATGAAACAGACATGTAAAAAATTTACATATCTGTAACTGTACACATGGATAATACATCTCGTATTTTCAGCATTTACTTCTGCTTAATACATATGTTTCTGCCATCTAGGCGTCATCAGTCAAGCTAGTGAAGCAATGTGATACAAATGAAACAAATCTTTATGAATAGATTTGTATCTGTATATACATTTCATTGAAATCGCCTAAAAGTCTCTTTCGTCCGTAAGATGTCACTTATGAAATAAGTGCCACCTTATAGGATGAAATTTGCTTTATCTTTTAGGCGATTTCAATGAAATGTATATACAGATACAAATCTATTCATAAAGATTTGTTTCATTTGTATCACATTGCTTCACTAGCTTGGGATGTTATCATTGTTTTAAATAACCTTCTAGTAATTCAATATTGGACGTCCAATATTTCTCGATAGCGATAATCTTTTGTCATGTCTTCAAGGAAAATGAATCCTATGATACATCTTCTTGATACTGCCATCCAGACCCAAATTTTCAAAGGATAAATCGCTGCCTCATGAAATTCATGTAGATTCTCTGAAGACCACGCATGATAATTCTGAAAATTTACATGGCCATTCAGGTGGAACTAGATTTCATCAGAATAAAATATGATTTCAAGAGTTTCATCGTCTCTCAAATTTTCATGTTTGATCGCCTCCCATCATAGGACTTGCAGATGGCATCGCATTTCTTACGGCTTAACCTCCCTCGCGAAATATAACGCATCATGCACAGCAATACAAGCATCTCGCTATTTCTCTTAATTTCAAATTTTTAAATAAAAGTAGTGATATTAAGCTTTATCTATTTAAGATGTAAATTTTCGCTTACGCCGTAAATTCTTCGCACACATAACAAAAGCTGTTTACAAGCATTTACACATCTGCGTGTCAATATAAACATGTCCATCTATTGCAAATTGATTTAATTTAATTTGAATGAAGTGTGGGTAGCTTCTTATATACCCACATAGCACAAAACTATTAATTCTTTAATTTAATTCAATATAAAGGAAACAGCGGGAGGAGATTAGATACGACGTAGCAAATATGTCGAGATATGTTTAACCTAATCGAATTTTTTTAAACTTTGCACATTAAATGTGCAACTAAATATTTTAAAATTCAAAGAATTATTATGAAAAATAATTTAAGCAAAATTATGATGTGTGGAGAAGTTTCGAAACTAATTTTAGAAATAAGTTGTAAAAACGTAAGATGCAAGTATTTTAAATATAAAAACACCCATGACCAATGTTGTGAGATGGAGCTAAATTGACTATTGTCATTGCAAGCTTTAACATAAGAATAGATTTCAATTATCTTCTTGTATTTCACTTCTTCTATCTCATTTTAATTTGTGAACCAGTATAGTTACAAGGTAAAGGAGAAATATATTCCACTTTTTTTATGAACTGCACATCCGCAAAGTTCTTTCCAAAAATCATGAAATATACATCGCGAAAGGTAGCATAAATAAATGACTCCTGTTAAATTTGCATTACATCGGTAACTTTTCTATATACGAGTTATATGGAGTTCCAAGAACTTATTTTTGTTGGAGGGTCGATATAAAAGTACAAACCAACAAGCTAGTGATCAGACTAGACCAACGAAGACGACGTGGAGTTCCTATCGAAACGTTGTTACGTGACTGACTAAAGTAATAGATAAAGAGGGTACCACCGTGAATTATTGTTGAATTGTAATCAAAGGTCATACGTCACACGGCTGACGTAGAGGCTACAACGTACCCACCAGGTATAGTATAAAAAAACATAGAAGCTACACAACTACAAATCAATACTCGAACCAGGTGATGTGATCATGTGTCGATAATTACGAAGCGTTCATTCGCTTTGTAATTTTCAGTAGCACTTAATAATATATAAACATCTGGACCAGTTCTACGTCTTTTTTAACTCTAGACTGGTTAACCGTAACTGAGTATCTTTAGCGGTAGCTTAGTTCGCGTCTTAGATATTTGCTGACCTAAATATCGAAGACTGTGTGTATTGAATCCAACAGAAAGTTGTTGCGAAAATCAGCAGATGTAAAATAGCAATCCACCACAAAAGGTGATTACAATCGCACTTAGCACGATACACTCCACAAAATACAAAGGGGTCTTAAATCTTTACACATATGCCCTTAACGACACTTGAATCGAAAGTGAAATAAAAAACGCTATCTCTAGGGAACTAATATGTAGGTACATAAAGGCTAGCGTCCCTCCGCGCTACCCTGCATGCCTTACCAGAAACTCGTCTCTTTCCGGCAACGTTATTGGTCGAATACGCTTAGCTTTGTTATTATTTAATTATTAATTAATTACTTAATTTTCAGTTTCACTGAAGTGATATTTTACCTGTTCATTTTCAGTTGTTTATATGGGTTTACGAGCTCGTATATAATCAATTTATATTTCTTTTAGATTATAATGTTATTACGCATGCAGCATAATTAGATAAATATATCTGAAAACATCTACAACCAATCAAATTAATATCATTATCAAACAATATATTTTAATTACACATTATCTCTACATGTATCTAAAAATACCAAAATTATGTATATCTACTGTAGATATAAAAAAAATGCATATCATCATGTACTATATACGAATTCTGTTGTCTAAGCCATTGTTGTTAGGACTGTGTTATAATTTCGAATATAGCCAAATTAGTTTCCATCAAAATGGATTTTCTAATGAAATTTGCCTATGTGTGTAATGGTTTGGTTTCTTATATAGTTCATGTAAGATGGTTACACAACTACTGGACTAGAAGAAAGATATCGTACATTGAACATACTTCAATTTTTGACACAATTAATTGATTTCTAAGCGGAAAATACGGTCTAACACATTAGATACATTAAAAAAGGATACAATAACTTAAAACAATATGGTTCTAAACACTGATGACTAATATATATACATAGTTTCATATGCTAAGACAGCAAAGTGACGTACCTTCGAAAATTTTCCTCATTGGAGACGGCCATGCTTTTTTTAATGGTTGGTGACAGTGCGCGTATTCTATCATAAACGTATAATTTTGATAGTTTGATTATGTCATTTAAATGTGTGTAATAATTAGTAATTTTGCTTTTCAAAAAAATTTTATTACAATAGTCAAAATTAAAAGAAAGTAATTCTAAAGCAGATGTTGAAAATGTGGACCATTATTTTGATGACAAAGTTGAACTCTACGCTTCATGCTTTCAAAGCCACACATTAGGATTTCCTGGGTTATGACAGCGCAAGAATTCACAATAGCATTACGAAGAGCTTCGATTGTGTGATGTCTGGTCTTGAAAATGTTTTTTTTAATATGGAAAAATAAAATAGTCTAAAATTGTCAAATCTGAAAATCTTGGAGGAGAATTAATAATTCTTGTATTGCAAGAAAGCTATTATTTCTCGAAATTTGTGCGCTGATGCATTATCTTGCTGGAAATATCTTTCCGTTTCAGCAGTTATGGTTTGATTACAAAATATAGGCCCAATAGTTCGTCTCCTTGAAACTGCTAGCCAGACGCCTATCTTTGTGGATCTAGCGTAGTTTCCACAAATTAATTTTTTGCTTGTTTAAATATCCTGAAAGATGAAACCAAGCCACGTCCGAAAAGAGGCTTTTGTCGAGAATGTCATTATTATTTATTTTATTCAAAAACCATAGACAATACAGTGTTGTTGTAACTAAATTTGGCTGTTTGAATCCCGAAACTGCTTGAATTTTATATGGAAACAACTTTAAGTCCTTTTTTAAAATAGTATGACATGTTCCCACCGACAAAATGAGCTTGTAATAGTCTTGCGATTGATTTTTTGGGTAAGTTGTCCATTCGGCGTCGAATATCCTCTATGCAGTGTATGCAGCAGTGTGTTGTTCGTTTTCTAGGTGCTCCACCACCAGGTTTACGAGTTATTGCCCCTGTTTAACCAAATTTAATTAATAACATAAGCTTGAATATAGATTGTTCTATAGCAAATTCGAATAATAAATATTTTATGTTGTAACTCTAACATTATAATGAAATACTTTTAAAAATATAAGCGTTTATAATTTGAATTCATGTATGATAACTATAAGAATTTGAAGTTTTCTAAAGTTTCGCACCAATCTTTGATTAATTAATTACTTAAAAAGCAGCCTACTATAATGAGGAAAGTTTTTGAACGCATGTTATATGAGTTCCAGGGATTTCTGGGTACCAGGTTGAGGTAGAAATATTAGACAAAATAAAAAAGAGCTCTGAGATTGTTCTAATGACAGTACCATATATACGAGTATGATGTAGCGCTTCCAACACAAGGTGTTCAAAATTTTGTCTTTTAAATGATTAACATAAGATGCTAGCGAAGCATTTTTATGGTAATAAATTAGAACCGAATCCCCAAAAATCAAGTTTATGCATTCTACCTGAGAAACAGAGACGCTAAGCGTAAACTAAGAATTACGAGGAGAAGTGAAGAGCTGGTGTCATATGAGTACCCAAAATACTTGGGGGTAACCTGAATCGTACGCTCTCATTTAAGAAACATTGTCAGAACACAAAGGCCAAAGTCCAAGCTAGAAACGGTATCATACGTAAGTTCACCGGCACGGGGTGGGGAATCAATTCTTCGGTTTTACCAACTTCTGCTCTCACTGTCTGTATTTCTGCCGTGGAATATGCTGCACCGCAAATATCTAGACATCCCTTTAAGGGGCGCATAGTTACAGGATGCTTACATTCCACCCCATTGGAGAAGATATACCCTCTCTGGCATCGCCCCACCTTATATAAGACAACAGGATGCCTTGAAGCATGAGAGGAAGAAACAAATGATAGACACAAGACATGCTCTACACAATCACACTCCGTCTAGATCAAGATTGAAATCCAAAGTGTTTCCTGAAAAGGCAGCCAATAATCCTAAAAATGAGACATTTGAACTCAAAGAGGAATTTACCCCTGGACATGGTCAGCCTTATATAATCTGGAGGAAATTGAATAGACTGCGGACCGGTGTTATACGCTGTTGTACCCTTAAACCCTCGTAAACCTTAGGATGGAATTTGCAGGCTGAGAGCGATCTGAGTGAGAATCAAACCGACCAGCACCTGTAGAGTCGCCCTGGCCATGGGGAGGGCTGTATAGTTAATGACAAAGCTATAGCTGCGGCTAAACATTGGCTGGCTTCGTAGAGTATTGATGATGTTCGGGACACGGAAATGAATGAATCTGTTGAAAATATGTATGCATAAGCGGATTTCATTAGATGGTGGCAAATATTATTATTTTTTTTGTTTCTGATGAAATTCTGAAGTGATTGGTGTTGCGAATAATACAATCTTCTTCTGAGTTTCGCTATATTCATCTTTACTTCCGATGAAGTATGCTGTGTTGACCTAAATATAACATGACTTCGTTGGAGCCAAGGAAAAGCTATTCTGAATGAAAGGAGATAATGTCTACAAATTAATTTGCGAGTTCGGGGCGAGTTACATTGGATAAACAGGAAGAACTATTGTCACGATGAACAAAAAAAGAATGAGGCAAAAGCTTCTTAAAGAAGAAGAGTATAGAAATGGACATAAAGTAAATTTCGAAGAAGTGAAACTATTTGTTATTATAAAAAACTGTCATCGCTGGAGCAATAAAGAAGATATTGAAATAGAGAAACATCAAAGTTTTATCAAGAAAAAGGCAACTTAGTAGAAATTTACTACAAAACCCGTTATGGCCATTGAAGGACAAAGGTAATGATCTGTATAAACAGTGCAGTAGATACATTCAAGATGCAAAGGTTTCGATAAAATGAGGTGTAAATAAAATGTTTTTACTTCGTGGCGCATTTTTTTTATTTTGACGACAGGGTGACGCACTTACCTGGGATGATAGGGTAAGTACAGACCTAAGTGTTATTTTCTAATTATATTGCAATAGATTTAATTTCGGGTAAATGCAATATGCTCGTGAAAACAACCTTTAAAATGGTTTTTGTGGATGTAAAATATATTTATTAATAAAAAAGTTATCAGCGTACATAGGTTTTAACTTAACTAATTACTGAACAAAATAACCTGCAAACGATACTTCAAAAGTAATTTGGCCATGTTTACATATTTTAGGTTGAGGAAGTAACTAATGCTTTTTACATATTTTAGGTTGAGGAAGTAACTAAATAATATCATTTATTTGGATATGGCCGATATCATCAACAGGGGGATACTTAAAAGTCGAAGTTTGGTTAAAAACTGGTTTTCTTGTGAACTTCGTACGCATTTCATCAGATTCAGTGTTACAGTCTTTAGGTAAAGCTTGTCAAACATAATATTTAAGGATTTTTTCCTGGAAATTTAACTAACGCCCAGTCACCTTCTGTTATATAAATACTTAACACAATCTCGTTACTATTGTATTCTTAAAATGTAACACAAAAAATCCAATTTCGCGAAATATTGGTTTTCAAAAAAATAACCTATTCACGAATAGGTTATGTTACAAACGTCAACTATGACGGTCTACACAATCCACGCTTGCCAACTCACTAGACATCTGATGAGAGGTATTGAAATTACTTAATCGTTACATATGCAACTTGTTATACACATATTTGTTATATAGAGCTGAGGGATGCACTTACCCTGGTACGCAGTTAACCAAACTAACCTCAGCAGATCTACTAGAAGCTGGCAGTATGATCGCCAGGTGAACGACATTGCGAAATTACACTGTTTGATATAACTTAGGTACCCTAAGTTTCTGATGGTAGCTAAAAAGAAAAAGACCAAGACAAATTTTCTTTTTGTAAATGCAACAAGCTATATTAATAAAAACGAAACATATTTATATATTTATATATACATTATGTCGCTCTTAACTAAAATCTGTAAAAATACAATATAATGCATTTTTTCTTAATGGTCACCGTTTAGAAGAGTTTTTCTGCATTCAACATTATTTGTCCATTTTTTGTCAATATGAATGAAAGTGGATCAAAATCTATATTGTAATTCTCGGTTTTTGCTGGTAAAACCCTGAAATTGTTGAGCAACATCGATAAACCAGTTTTTGTTTGCATTAAACCAAAGCGGAGGCCAATACAATTCCTGGGTCCATCGCCAAATGGAATAAAACTAAATGCCGGTCGTTTCGATTTGTTTTCTTCAGTAAATCTTTCAGGATCAAATTTATCGGGATCTGGATAAAATTCCTCATCTCTCTGTATCCCGAGAGCACTAATAAATATCTTCGTTCCTTTCTCTATAGTTACATCACTATTTGGTAATTTATAATCTAAAACACATTGTCTGTTTAAAATTGGTACCGGTGGATATTTTCTTAATGTTTCTGGAACAAAAAATAATATACTTATTTATTTATTATGTAAGAGGAAAAATAAATAATAGCAATAATTAAGAATTATGAGTTATTATGAAAATTAGAATTTAGGTGAACAAATACAGTCTTGTCAAAAGAATTTTGCAAATATGATATTTCATATTAATAACATATTGATGATTCTAAAGTAGCAAACAAGTCGTCAAAGGTGATTTATTACCTGTATAATATTCTAAAATTTTTCTACAAGAAATAAACAGCTTAATTGATTATTGAACAACTTTGTGTAATGTTACAGTTTCGACAGATTATTTACATTGGGAAATATCGTCTTTTTGAAGACGATATAGGTCTTCATACGAGAAGCATTACGTGTTAGAAAGAAATGTAGATCACATTTGTAATCAGTGTCTCAAAAATAATCCATTTCATGCCAAATTATATGTGATATTTTGTTTCTGTAGACCAGTGTACTAAATTTATTCTGCTGCTAATGCTCCTCCAGAACTTCCCAACATTATAAGTAAGGAATGACAATGGGCACGCAAGGAAATACGTATCATACAGAATTAATTTTAAAAAAATGTTGCAACTGTTAAACTAACGGATAATATAACGAAACTAAAAGTTTAGTACTTGCCATCCAGGACGACATTCTGTTAATTCTTCTTTTTCTTCATATTATATTTAATTTATCTATTCTAAAGAATACGTTCCCATCATATTGGAACCGAACTAGAGTTACTACAGTATTTAAGAGAGGAGACATTACTACTGTGCGTAATTATAGTGTAACAACTAAAGCAGGATACCTATTTCTATATATTCAATGTAACACTTATTTAACGAAACGCGTCCTCATTAATTGCTGCAATTTCTCATTCTTAATTAGGTTAGCAGAACATTAAGTAAGTAAACATGATACCTATATACAGGCCGATTCATTTTCGGCCCTCACCATGGGGATCTCGCTTATTATTGGAGATAGAGTATAGGTTTAAATTTGGCAAAGTTGTTAAATTTTGTGCTTGTTATAAATCCGTAAAGAAAATAGACCTGTGACAAATGACCTTCGTTATTTAAAAAAAAAAACGCGAAAACCCCATTTTCTTCTTTTACCTGTAGCACCGACATTTGGCCTTGTCGAGAAAAAATAAAAACAGATCCTTGTGGCCATTTCTAAACCTCTATCCAGTGGTGTACTCTAAATTTTTATACGACGTTTCGTTTCTTTCTGGCCATCATCAACTATCTAATTTCTTATAGGCGTCATATTGAATTTGGACATCTTCAGAAAGAGTTTTTTTTTCTGATTTCAACCATGTTCCATATGCTGACTAAAGTTTTTGACATTAGGTTTCATGTGAATGAATAAATTATAAGATTACATAAGGTAGCCTTTGGAATTTCAATCTTTCAAACATTTCATTTATTGTTCATTAATAATACAAAAATGTCATACACTAACGAAGAGAAACGAGATATGATAAGTATTTTTTATTCTTCGAAACGAAATTCAACAGTAGCGAGTACAAGATAACAAAAACATTAATAAAAATACATAGAAAAGTAAACAATAAACAATTACAGTAAATGTTCAATTATCTGGCCATCTTCGGTAATGCACAATTGGGCACGCCTTCTGGCATTTTGTACTGCCCTTTGTTTAGTTCTTCTAGGAACTGCATAGAAGGCATTCTGAAGTCTGTCTCGTAATTCTTCAATGTTTTGTGGCGCATCTACTTTATAAATATTATTTTTAACATATCCCCATAAAAAAAAATCTAGCGGACTTAAATCAGGTGATCTCGCAGGCCATTCAACAATTCCCCTATTTCCAATCCAACGGTTTGCAAACTCTTGATTTAAGAAATTTCTAACAACAGCTGCATTGTGTGTTGGTGCGCCATCTTGTTGCCACCATAAATATTGTAATTGATTTAATGGGATATTGTCGTCAAGATAGTCAGATACGTATGTACGTAAAATGTTTAAATATCTTTCTCCATTTAAATGTTCTTCATACATAACTGGTCCTAAGAGACGATTTGCCAAAATACCCATCCAAACGTTTATTTCAAAACGATGTTGTGGTCTTCTAGCCCTGTTTTGTCGGGGATTTTGTACTGCCCAATAGTGCTCCGTATTTCTGTGTAACATTCCAGAATTTGTAAATTTTGTTTCATCTGACCAGATGATTTTGCTTAAAAAATTTTCGTCATTTTCTATCCTTCCCATTAACCAATTACAATATTCTAGCCTTCTCAAATTATCTCCAGGCAGTAAAGAGTGACTAACATGGATCCTGTATGGTTTAAACCTACTTTTATGTAAAGTTCTCCAAACTCTGGACTGGCACAAATTTAATTCTGACGCTACTTCGCGTGTAGAAATTGATGGATTATTATTTATCTATAAAAATACAAGATTAACATGAAATTTGAAAACACGCTTTTAATTTATCATTTGTAAAATATCTTGTTGTTTTTCATTTAAATTCCTGTTGTCTTGACCATTACGCGGCTTAGTAAACGATCTACTCTCGACCAAATTTCTGTCGAGATCTAGAAAAATGGTACGATGAGGCTGTTGTCGTTCTGGATATAATTGTAGATATCTTGTACTCGCTACTGTTGAATTTCGGTTCGAAGAATAAAAAATACTTATCATATCTCGTTTCTCTTCGTTAGTGTATGACATTTTTGTATTATTAATGAACAATAAATGAAACGTTTGACAGATTGAAATTCCATGGCTACCTTATTTAATCTTATAATTTATTCTTTCAAATAAAACCTAATGTCAAAAACTTTAGTCAGCATGTTGTACATGGTTGAAATCAGAAAGAAAAACTCTTTCTGAAGATGTCTAAATCCAATATGGCGCCTATAAGAAATTAGATAGTTGATGATGGCCAGAAAGAAACGAAACGTCGTATAAAAATTTAGGGTACACCACTGGATAGAGGTTTAGAAATGGCCCCAAGGATGTGTTTTTATTTTTTCTCTACAAGGCCAAATGTCGGTGCTACAGGTAAAAGAAGAAAATGGGGTTTTCGCGGTTTTTTTTTAAATAACGAAGGTCATTTGTCACAGGTCTATTTTCTTTACGGATTTATAACAAACACAAAATGTAATAACTTTGCCAAATTTAAACCTATACTCTATCTCCAATAATAAGCGAGATCCCCATGGTGAGGGCCGAAAATGAATCAACCTGTATATACTGAAGACAGACGAGAACGAGTCAGTCTTGTAAATCTAATCTAATCACTATTGTACATGTGAACATGGTAACATGAAATGTTATTATTGAATGTTGTGTTATATTGTTCCGGAAATATTTAAAAAGTTTTTATCACACCACTGTGCGATCGACTACATTATAAAAGGCGATATCTTAAGGTTGACCGAGAATAACAAAAAGAATAGTTTTGTTATTGTCCAACTCATTTAGCTGTTACGTATGTGAACATACGCTTCAGCGTATATGTGTGTGAGGTATTTATTACTTATACACATTCTGAATATTTTAAATTCATAGAAGTCATGTAATATAATTTTCAGGGTACGCGTTAACACAATATTTTAGATTTATGTTTTATATACATAATTACATATTTCCATTTATCATACATTGTCTCTTTATTTCAAGGACAGTCTGTATACAGGATGCTATACATAGGGAAAATTAATGAGTGTCGAGGAAAATGTAAATGTTGCAATTTTCTGAAGAGGATCAAATACTTTTTGTTCTGGATTAACCAAATACTCAGAAACATATTGTCTAAAGCAATTAATTAATGATGAAATATTTATTAATATGGTTATCTTGTGTAGACCATGAAACGCATTTCACCGAAGAGTGAATGCTATTGTAAGCTAAGGGTGCAAATAATTTATAGAAATTTCATAGAATTATAATTTGAAATATATGAGAGCTTGTTTTATTCGAAAACATGAAAGAACAGGAAAAAAGCCTGACGTCTTTCTTCTATAAGGATATTTTGACTGGTGCAAAATTTTAGGTTATGCAAATTGTCTAAATTGTGTTTTGTTTTTCCTTAATTAAATTTGAAAATATCTCTTCCTCTGCAATACAGAACGAGATATATACTCAACGAAAAGAATTTATGAAAGTGCCTGTTATTTGAAAGGATGTGCTAAACTTGAGAAAATTATATTTCATTAAACCAGACCTAAGAATAGCAAAAAAGAAGAAATCGAAATATTTTTAAACGTACAGAATATAGACATTTGCTAGTTTTCGAAGACTCATTTTACGGATCAATATTATCATCAGAGGATATAAAATATATCCTACAACAGGGGTAGGTAGTGCAACTATCACCAAGTAGAACATTAACCACCATGAGGAACATCTACAATATTAAGAAAGTAGTAGTAGACTTTTGAACTTCTAAGTCCACTAAACAAAACTTAACTGTGGGAGCACCATATTGTCCACCTAAGCATAATCTAAAAATAACAGACTATTAAAAATACCTACAACGCTTCCGGAATAGATTTGTACTAAGAGGAGACTAAGGCTAAGCATACTAATTGTGTTTCAAGACTCTCAATTAACAGCTTAGAAAAGTTCTAAGAGAATTAAATTGGAACTTTTACTGTACTGGTAGACCAATTTGTCGACCCACAGAAAATATCAGATTTCCTAAACTTCTTTATTTCTAGAAAAGTTTCACGAAATTTCATAGATATCGAGGAAAACATGAGTGAACGTAAATCAGAAAAGAAATTGCTCCTAGACGTGTATTAGAACAACTGATTGGTATAGTTTTGAAGACGGTGTACCAAACAAACTGCATCTCAATATACCGCTAAAAACTAAAGAAGTTTTATATAGAGAAGTTTAAAATCTGTTCAAGATCATAAAAATTTGCTACAAGATGATAACAGCTAGAGAATCATATGATAAAACGATTTAAAATAACAAAACACAACAATTGAAAAGATAAATATTAATACTGAAGCGATATTGGAAAGTGGTTTAAAGAATATAATGGCGGATACTGATATCTAGTACATTGTGGGAAATCACCATATTTGCCGTATTTAGAAATACCAATTCGTGATGCAGCACCCATACAAAAATCGGATGTAAATTGAGCTGGAGGCAATAGTACGAAAGTCGAAGCATTTGCAGAACACCTTGAAAATACGGTCAAACATCAACACCAAAAGACGCGTATTCAATCAAATTAAAAACAATCTTAAAACTAAGGACCCCGAGTTTTATTTAAGTGCAGAGGAAATCCTGAATAAACTTTCCAAGAAAGCTATCATCATGCTTACACAATTATTTAATGCATCTTTTAAGAAACACATATCAAACATATGAAAAGTTGCAGAAGTAAGAATGCGGCAAAAACAGGTAAACCCGAAAATCTTGCTATACACTGTGTCCACAGATTCATTCTCAACATGGTTATCTCGCTAATTATGAGAGATAAAGATTTGGTTAAATGGGATCAAATACTCCAGAGGTAAAGTTGTACCAAACCCTATACACTAGCTTTGAATATTTAACGTACTTCGTGCGCTATTGCAAAAAATTTTTATTTTTTCGATTTTCTTTAATAACTCATTTATTTTTAAAGTAAGAATAATTTAGTTTGCACTTCCTTAAGGCACTTTTTTAACGGGAATCTGGTGGTGTATTTAGATTTTTGAATACTGCTATAGTAGTTGAGCTACAATGGTCAAGTTTCATTTTTATTATGGGGTCATAGTTGGCTATGACACCATCGAAAAAAATGTTTCTTTCCCTTTTTAAAAATGTATAATTTGTTATACCTGATACCAAAACTATCATACATATATATATAAAACAATTTAAGATACAACTGTCATTGTTAGTGTTTGTTTATAGTTGATATTTAGTTTATGTTCTGTGAAATTTACAAATCGAATAACAAAATAAATACCATTTAAATACTAAATTTAGTGATTATTATTAAACTAGCACACACTTACTTATTAGCGTGCAGCTGTATCGTGTTCATAACCTCATAAAAGGGAAAACTATAGAGTAAAATAACGCCTAAGCCAAAATTTCGTTGGTGGATGCGCATAAAAAATTAAATTTGTTACAAATTACAATATAATCTTACTTTACTTAAAATGTAATGCCATACGTCTATCTACTTTTGCAAACTCATCTATGACATATAGTGATGACTTATCCGACGATACATCAGGTATCACAGGGCCTAGCACCGTCTAGTAGAATGTTGATGCAGAAGGATCGAGATAATCGAATATGCGAGAGTTTTCCCATGAATATAAATAACACTCAAGAGGGATTTAATTCATTCCACTCGAGTAATCTTATATAAAGATAAACACATAAATGTTCTTATTGTTAGTTATTGTTATTTAACGTATTTCGTTTTTATTGTTAATACAATCCCGAGCAAGCAGGCTAAATGTTTGGGACCCAAAAATTCAACTTATTTGTCAGTTCGTGCTATCATGCATTGATTTTATATCAAAATAGAGAATCCAATCACGCATCAAAACTTCAATCCCGCAAGCCCGCAGGACTGAGGGTCATCAATCCCGCGGATCCGCAGGATTTGCGGGATTAAAAACTCAAAAATCACTTAAAATCACAATGCTTTCTTCAGTTGCTAAGAAAATTAAGTATCAGAATTTAGTCATTCAATAAAAGACAACTAAATTCAAAATAAAAGTAGCATTTATTATGAAAAACGAAGAAAATGTCTATTGTGCGATTTATTCCACCTTGCCTAGTGATTTCTTCGACACAATAATATATGGTGGTTACTTCCGTTTGAAATACTGTAATATTTACGTAGACTCATCTGGATAATTGTTCTTTTTTCTGTATAAGACACCTTTCTCTTTCTTGGAGGTAACCGTGTACCAGAAATATTCTGCCTGTTTAGATGAGCAACATATAATTGTCCGTAATTAAAAACTGGATTTGGAAAATATATGCCAATAGCATCGAATGTTTGACCTTGCGCTTTGTTTATTGTTAAACAGTATGCTAATCGAACTGGGAACTGACGTCTCTGTAAAGTGAATGGCAGAGTCGATGTGTTATTTGAAATGAAATCTACTCGTGGAATATATACATGTTCGATAGATAATTCTCCATTGAAATTGATAATTTGGACATCAATAAAATGATCTCCTAAATGATGTACCAAAAGGCGCGTTCCATTGCATAAGTTTGCTCTAACGTTTAGATTTTTAAGGAGCATCCAGCTTTCAATTCCAATTTGTACTGTGGAAATCCGCTTGGTGTTAGGCTATTTAAGAATTCAATTGGATATAAATTCTCTTCAGCTTCATCGTCACTCACAATACTATCAACGCTTAAGTATGTTATACTGGCAACATCTTGCCTGTTATGTAATATTTGTTGATTTATAATGTGACAATCTTCATTTAATGGTGTTAAAATTGCTTTATTCGATGCATATCCGAATCGAAGATCTCTGAATATGTTTTGAATTAAATCATTTAACGTATCCACCACACATTCATGAGGTATTTCAATAAGGTTGTTGCGCAATTTTGGCAATTTGTTGTTACCCCATTGGTCTAACCAAGCGATAAAATTTTGTTCTTCTGGTCGAACGCGCATGTTGGTTTGTAATTTTAATGTTCGAAAGTTGTTCCACAAATGGCTATTTTTAATTGAGACTTGAACAATACTTGCACGGTCACCTCCTTGTAATATTGGTAAACATTGCTTGAAGTCACCTCCAATGACGACACATTTACCTCCAAATGGTTGGTCATTTTCGCATAGAAAACGTAATGTGCGATCAACTAATTCGAAAATAACTCGTGTAGCCATACTTACTTCATCCCAGATGATTAATTTTGCATTTTTTATGTATCTTGCTTCATTCGATTGTCTTTCTATACGCGACGTTGAATTTTCAATAATAGGCACTGGCAACTGGAATCTTGAGTGAACTGTTCTGCCTTGTTTCAATAACGCTGCTGCAATACCAGTTGATGAAATAGACAAAATTTCGATCTCTCTCGCAATTAAGCACGTGAGAGCGGTGTTATATAGAAAAGTTTTTCCCGTGCCGGCGTGACCAGTTACGAAAAAGAGCCTTTCTTGTTCGTTATTATTATTTACTGCTTTCATGATCATGTTGAATATTTTACGTTGTTCATCATTTTATTTATTTATCATCATGTCAGCTCGACGTTGTTCTTCGTTAATGTCGATATGATCTTCTAACAGTTCGTTATTTTCTGGTGGATCATTTATCCCGTAATTAGTTAGTCTCCTACCATTTATTATTAGAATTGTTTGAATTTTTTGTAACGCTGCAATTTCTGCTTCTTCCTCGTTTAAACGCTGTCTGCGTATAAAGTTTTCAATCATATGCAGTCGAAATTGCGTCCATAATGCTGGTGCATCATCCACTACGCCAAATATTAAAATGAAAGCGAATATTTGACGTAATTGTTTCGGCATGTCTCTGTCACATTCTGGAAAATTTTTCGTACATTTGCCATTGTCCATACAGACGCAAGTTGGATTATATATTCCACATGGATCATGAATCATGAATCATGTGTTGGCCAACCAATTTTAAATTGTTTAATAAATGACGGTAAATATAATATTTTATTAAATAACACTTAATTTAAATAAATTATTATTTTTTTTATATGTAAATTTTGTGCTTTAACCACACTTTTGATACAAAAAGGAAAGAACATATTTCATGTATATTATTGTAAATAAATATAATAATTAAAGTTTTACATTATTGTCACAATCATGGTTGATTTATTATTTTGGTTCATTAAAGTATTCATTATGGCAATAGGTAAATTTTTTTTTTGTTGTATTGTGATGAGTTAGCAATATAATATTAAAACTTTTCAGATTAATTTATTAATATAGTATGAAGTATCAACATGAATGAATAATATACTTACTTTGGTGTATAAGTTTCTGAAATGGGGTCTGTAGTTTATTTCGTTCCTGTAACTTTGTTATTATATTCTCTCGCCAATTAAAATCTTCTATAGCTATTTTATGTTTGGATGCTAAATATGATTCTAGTGCTCAATCATTTTATTTTTGGTTGCAAATATAATGCGATTAATTAAAAATGTGTAGATAGTCGGGTAGTATTGCTCGCAAATATAAAGTAATACGATTTTGTATTACCTTGTAATTATGACAGTTGTCTAAGTTTAATTTTTTGACTTCTGTCATTTTCCTAAACTTGACAATTTATGTTAGTGTTGGGCACTCGTTAAAAGTGAAATAGTACCATTTTGCTTTTAAAAAATTTTATACAATGAAATTATATTTATTTATTTTTTTTTATTTAAGGGCACACAAAGTGCTATTATATTGGTGTTTTCGACATATTTCATCATTAATTAGCTACACTGTGTACGTATCGCGGGGACAAAGTTTTCATGCCTGGTTGCCACGGCAACTTAGCGTTTATTATATATAACTAGAATACAAAGTAAAATATATGTATTTATATACATATTATTTATGCTTACAGTATTTCATCATAAACGATATTTTTAGTATATGTCAAGTTATTAGTATTCGCTTCTCCCTGTTGATTGGTGTCTGAAACACAAATGAAAACTTGTTGTTTAGTACGTGCTCTGGAAAAAGCAACATATAATTGTCCGTGGTGAAAAACTGGATTTGGCAAATATATGCCAATAGCATCGAATGATTGACCTTGCGCTTTGTTTATTGTTAAACAGTATGCTAATCGAACTGGGAACTGACGTCTCTGTAAAGTGAATGACAGAGTCGATGTGTTATTCGAAATGAAATCTACTCGTGGAATATATACATGTCAATTTGGACATCAATAAAATGATCTCCTAAATGATGTACCAAAAGGTGCGTTCCATTGCATAAGTTTGCTCTAACGTTTAGATTTTTAAGGAGCTTTATAATGCATCCAGCTTTCAATTCCAATTTGTACTGTGGAAATCCGCTTGGTGTTAGACTATTTAAGAATTCAATTGGATATAAATTCTCTTCAGCTTCATCGTCACTCACAATACTATCAACGCTTAAGTATGTTATACTGGCAACATCTTGCTTGTTATGTAATATTTGTTGATTTATAATGTGACAATCTTCATTTAATGGTGTTAAAATTGCTTTATTCGATGCATATCCGAATCGAAGATCTCTGAATATGTTTTGAATTAAATCATTTAACGTATCCACCACACATTCATGAGGTATTTCAATAAGGTTGTTGGGCAATGTTGGCAATTTGTTGTTACCCAATTGGTCTAACCAAGCGATAAAATTTTGTTCTTCTGGTCGAACGCGCATGTTGGTTTGTAATTTTAATGTCCGAAAGTTGTTCCACAAATGGCTATTTTTAATTGAGACTTGCACAATACTTGCACGGTCACCTCCTTGTAATATTGGTAAACATTGCTTGAAGTCACCTCCAATGACGACACATTTACCTCCAAATGGTTGGACATTTTCGCATAGAAAACGTAATGTGCGATCAACTAATTCGAAAATAACTCGTGTAGCCATACTTACTTCATCCCAGATGTTTAATTTTGCATTTTTTATGTATCTTGCTTCATTCGATTGTCTTTCTATACGCGACGTTGAATTTTCAACAATAGGCACTGGCAACTGGAATCTTGAGTGAACTGTTCTGCCTTGTTTCAATAACGCTGCCGCAATACCAGTTGATGAAATAGACAAAATTTCGATCTCTCTCGCAATTAAGCACGTGAGAGCGGTGTTATATAGAAAAGTTTTTCCCGTGCCGGCGTGACCAGTTACGAAAAAGAGCCTTTCTTGTTCGTTATTATTATTTACTGCTTTCATGATCATGTTGAATATTTGACATTCATCATCATTCAATTGATTTATCATTATATCAGGTCGACGTTGTTCTTCGTTGATGTCGATATGATCTTCTAACAGTTCGTTATTTTCTGGTGAATCATTTATCCCGTAATTAGTTAGTCTCCTACCATTTATTATTAGAATTGTTTGATTTTTTTTGTAACGCTGCAATTTCTGCGTCCTCCTCGTTTAAACGCTGCCTGCGTATAAAGTCTTCAATCATATGCAGTCGAAATTGCGTCCATAATGCTGGTGCATCATCCACTACGCCAAATATTAAAATGAAAGCGAATAGTTGACATAATTGTTTCGGCATGTCTCTGTCACACACCTCCGTCAAGCAACGTATCCATTCTCTGTCTTCTGAGAGAAGATTACGTTCTTGGCATGCTTCGCGAAATGTACCAAAGACATTTTCGTTGATGGTTTTGAGGTCTTCGAAGCTGGTAGCACCACGCATATGTAACAATAATAGTCGAAGGTAGTATAATTCTCCATTACGCCATGTCTGGTTTGTTGTCTTCTACTCCACCTGCTGTTTCTCCACACGTAATGTATCGGATATTCTGTGTATAACCATTGTCTTGAATATTCGTTATCTAGATTGTTAGCAAACCATTGTAACAATTGACTTGTATTATTGTTTATGGCAATTTGTTCTTGTCCATCACGAAATGAAACATATTGTCGCCCTGGTATGTGTATCTGAAGACGTTCTACATGATGTGAATTTTTGTGCATTTCCAGTTGTAGTATATGCCAAGAACATTCCGGAGGACTTAAATATCTACCACTCAGGTATGATTTTATCTCATCATAATGAATTGTCTGTTGTTCATTACCATTCCTTGGTTCATTGTTATCTTGTCTTTGTATTACTTCCATTGTTATATGGTCATTTCCTTTGAAGAAGTATTTGTAAAGGTATTTTATTGTCCGAATGTTGACACATGCTTCCATATTAATATGTGTTCTGTACTTTAATAGTAAGTACGGATTGTGTGGAACAACATATGCATTACTTGCCACGTATCTGGCATTTAGACGACGAAGTTCGATTGTTCTACCGTTGTTTGGTCGTCTATAATGTATTCTTCCTTCTCTTATTGTCGTATTATTATACCAATAGTTTGGAAAATTTTTCGTACATTTGCCATTGTCCATACAGACGCAAGTTGGATTATATGTTCCACATGGACCATGAATCATGTGTTGGCCAACCAATTTTAAATTGTTTAATCAATGACGGTAAATATAATATTTTATTAAATAACACTTAATTTAAATAAATTATTTTTTTTTATATGTAAATTTTGTGCTTTAACCACACTTTTGATACAAAAAGGAAAGAACATATTTCATGTATATTATTGTAAATAAATATAATAATTAAAGTTTTACATTATTGTCACAATCAAGGTTGATTATTATTTTGGTTCATTAATGTATTCAATTATGGCAATAGGTAAAGAGTTTTTTTTTGGTTGTATTGTGATGAGTTAGCAATTTAATTTTAAAACTTTTCAGATTAATTTATTAATATAGTATGAAGTATCAACATGAATGAATAATATATTTACTTTGGTGTATAAGTTTCTGAAATGGGGTCTGTAGTTTATTTCGTTCCTGTAACTTTGTTATTATATTCTCTCACCAATTAAAATCTTCTATAGCTATTTTATGTTTGGATGCTAAATATGATTCTAGTGCTCAATCATTTTATTTTTGCTTGCAAATATAATACGATTTTGTATTACATTGTAATTATGACAGTTGTCTAAGTTTAATTTTTTGACTTCTGTCATTTTCCTAAACTTGTCAATATATGTTAGTGTTGGGCACTCGTTAAAAGTGAAATAGTACCATTTTGCGTAAAAAAAAATTTTATACAATGAAATTATATTTATTTATTTTTTTTATTTAAGGGCACACAAAGTGTTATTATATTTGTGTTTTCGACATATCTTATCATTAATTAGCTACACTGTCTACGTATCGTGCGGACAAAGTTTTCATGCCTGGTTGCCACGGCAACTTAGCGTTTATTATATATAATAATTTTGCTGTCATGGACCCGTTTAGTAATAGTGACAAATTTTATATGTTGTCCTGTTACATTCTGTGTCACAAAAATTCGACGAGAGTACGAAATGTACATAAACCAGTATCCAGAACGCAGACAACCCCATCTTTCTACTTACAGAAATTTAACGGTAAATTTAATACATCATGGATCATTTACTAAGCCATACACAAAACTGCAGCGCATAAGTAATGAAACTAAAACTAATGTTTTACAAGCAGTTGTTGAAAATCCAAACACATCAGTTCGGGAAATTCAATATAACACCGGCGTTCCCAAATGTACTGCTAATAAAATTTTGGCCTCCCACAAACATCATCCATATAAATACAATGTATGTCAATCTTTAAGACCAGGGGATAATGATAGACGAAGAGAATTTTGTGAATGGTACACTAGGCAATGCGTTGATAATGATCATTTTTCTTCTCAAATATTATGGTCCGATGAAGCTAGATTCACAAACAATGGCTTATTCAATAGACAAAATTTACGATTTTGATTACTGAAAACCCTCATGTAATCAGACCTGCTCGACATCAAGTGCGTTTTGGATTTAATGTCTGGTGTGGCATACTAGGATCACGATTAATTGGTCCAATAATTTTTAATGAAACACTAACGTCCGACGTTTATTTGCATTTACTGCAAAATAATATTGAAGACTTGCTGGGTGAATTACCTTTACAAGAGGCTCATAATTGTTGGTTGCATCAA
Source organism: Melolontha melolontha (assembly GCA_935421215.2). NCBI lineage: Eukaryota > Metazoa > Arthropoda > Insecta > Coleoptera > Scarabaeidae > Melolontha > Melolontha melolontha. Next base: position 16,830,277 of record OW285240.1, on the reverse strand, counting down.
GACGGTGCTCCAGCACATAATTCCAGAATTGTAACCAATTTTCTCAGTCAGCGGTTTGGTAACAGGTGGATCGGAACTCGTGAACCGGTGGAAGGGCCACCAAGATCTCCTCATCTGACGACGCTCGACTTCTATTTGTGGGATTACATTAAAAACAAAGTGTATGCCCGCAGCTACAAAAACATAAATGAACTTCGTGAAAGCGTGGTTTTAAATAAAGTTGTTAAATCGACTATTCGTAGATCCTATTTATGTTTGGAGAAGGATGGTCAACTGTTTGAACATTTTTATAATTTCTTATTATAATTTTGTTTTAAATAATATCTAAGTATTTTTTGAGCTGCCTATGTTTTCAAGTTAATAAATCATTGTTGGAAAATAAAGTTTTTTTCCTTTCTTTGTTTGCAAACCCTTCTATTGTCAAATGCCACATACGCTCTAACCTGATAATGTAACAATATGTTGTTTTTTTAATTTTTGAAATTAGTTTTGTATCAGGTATAACAAATTATACATTTTTGAAAAGGGAAATAAAAATTGTTTTCGATGGTGCCATAGCCAACTATGACCCCCATAAGAAAAATTAAACTTGGCCATTGTAGCTCAACTACTGTAGCAATATTCAATAATCTAAATACACCACCAGATTCCTATTAAAAAAGCGCCGTAAGGAAGTGCAAACTAAATTTGTCTTACTTTAAAAATAAATGAGTTATTAAAGAAAATCGAATAAACAAAAATACACTTTTTTTTTGCAATAGCACCCGAAGTACGTTAAATATTCAAAGCTAGTGTATAGGGTTTGGTACAACTTTACCTCTGGAGTATTAGATCTCATTTAACCAAATCTCTATCTCTCATAATAAGCGAGATCCCCATGTTGAGAAAGAATCTGTGGACACACTGTATAATACAGACGCATGAAAAGAAAGCAACAGATTCGGAATCATCAATTCGGATTCAGACAGAGACACTCTACGATAGATCAAGTGCTCCGAATCACAGATGTCATAGAAAAAGCATTAGAAGGCAAGCGCATGTTCAACTATCTTCTTGGATGTAGCTCAAGCTTTCGATAGGGTTGGCATGAAGGCGTTACTTGGCGACTGAGCAACCTACTACGGAAGTCATGTAGAAATTTGGTGTAATATCATATTATACATATTATACGTGTTATATTTCTACATTTTGTCAAATTATTTATTTGAAAATTATGTTTGATAACGTCTTCAAATTGTGATAAAACCCAATAACATTAATAAAAATCTTACCGTTTACAACTTTGTCCATATATTTCATTCCCATTACAGCATCATAAGTTAATATACCATGATTCTTTTTCAGTGTTTCTCGGATTTCTTCTCTCAGCTTATCTTGAATATCTTGATTAAATGCTAATTCATGAAGACAGAACGTCATGGTCGTAGATGAAGTTTCAAAACCAGCTATGAAGAATAGAAAACTTTGAGCAGTTATTTGCTCGATTGTTAAGCCTTCAACATTATCGGCTTCCGCTTTTTCTTGCATTTCAATAAATAAATGAATGAAATCATTACGCTTAATATTGTTAGGTTTTCTATAATCCATGACATTTTTCACAATGTTTACGAAAAATGTTTCAATCTTTAAAGACACAAATTTGAAAGGCGAAAATTTTATCAGTGATGGAGCAGCAAACATTATAAATTGGTTCATCATATCTCTAAAGGTCGGTGTTAATGCTTCACGGCCATATTTTCTAAAGTCAGCATCCGGATCTTTGAAACTGTTGCATTCTAAACCAAAGGCACAAGAACCAATGATATCTGTTGTATAACAAGCAAGTATTTCTTTGATATTCAAGTCTTCTTTATTCTTACTCAGCGTATCTATGTGTTCTATCAAAGGAACACCACAATCCAGTAAAGTCTGAAACATCATTTTCATTTTACCAGACGTAAAGGTTGGTGTTAATTTAATGCGCATGTTTCTCCATTTTTCTCCTCCTAAATTAAACAAATTTGCAGCTATAGGGTCTTTCTGTTCATCTATTGAAAACCCGCGGTCAATAAAATGTTGAAAGTCTTTGGCGAAAATACATTTAACTAAATCAATGTCAACTGGTACAAATATCGGTTGCGTAAAAAAATACATGCCTCCGTGCTTATGTCCACGTCTTTTCAACTCATCGTAGTTCCATTTTAAATCAATAGCAAGGTTACGTTTTGGTTTGAAAGGATTTGCTACATTCCCGAATATAGAAGTCGGTTTAATGTAAGGAATATTTTTTCTAGCCCAGTAACTCTGAAACCACTTTACGCCAAGTAGAAATGAGAACACTAAGAAAATTACAACACAAAGAAATTCCGATATCATGTTGACGGACTTGTTAACACTCTCGCAATCGTGCGAGACACAAACATCAATGAAAAAATGTATAATTACTTATCTACGTATATGTATATATGTCCAATATAATTTAAATCACGTGATTCCCAGTGCAATGTGCGTATTAAAAGAAACTACGACATCCATATTATCAGAAATTTTTATCTAATTTCGTTCTCTCCAGTGTAATAAACTCTAATAAATGACAACATAATTTGAAACATACTTGAATAAGTAAAACCTACCAATTTTGTATAATACAAAAGTATTTTTAATAATATATAATATTATTAAAAATGGGGTGTGAAGAACACAATACAAGTTCATATGTATTTTTGAATGTATCTTCTTCAAAGAAGATCTTTGGATCTTCTCCAAAGATCTTCTTTGGAGAAGATACATTCAAAAATACATATGAACTTGTATTGTGTTCTTCACACCCCATTTTTAATAATATTATATATTATTAAAAATACTTTTGTATTATACAAAATTTGTAGGTTTTACTTACTCAAGTATGTTTCAAATTATGTTGTTATATACGTATTCGGTTTACGCCGACAAGTAGTGAAGACACGATAATACAGTTTTTTATAGATACGGTGGTTACCGACTATAAGGAACACCACGGCTAGTTCTGCGATTATTATATAGACAGCGTTGAATATTCCTTCACGCTCTGTCTTAATAATATCTGCGAGATAGCAAGGTAGTTATGTTTGTTGAATGTGTCTCTTCTCCAACAGGGGCGTATTGACAATCATGTAGAAATGTGAAATACGTATCTACGTCTTTGGAGAAGATACATTCAAAAATACATATGAACTTGTATTGTGTTCTTCACACCACATTTTTAATATTATACAGGGTGTCCAAAAACTCTCCTGACAAACGAAGACCGGAGTTTCCTCAGATAATTTTAAGATAATTAAACCCAAATTCACCTAGTCCGAAAATGCTTCCTAAGGGAGCTAGAGTTCTTTGAAGATGGCGCCTTGTATTTATTTTTTTTTAAATTCCTCCAGAAAGCTTCTATTTAGAAAAACAAAAACTGGTATGCTTATTTATCCTCCAGAGATGAATCGATTCCATCAATTGCGAATTTCTAGTACCGGTCATAGGCGCGTCCGTTTTGGGTAGGTCAACGGTTATTTTAAGGCATAACTTTTTTGTCTTTAACTTTTAAGCATTTGTGACACTAGATTATTAAATTTTCAGGTATTCCAGTACTAAAATGTACTCTTACTTTAAGTCGGTAGGATACACTGTTTTCTAGAAAAATCGATTTGTAAATTTTTCGTTTTTTCTTCATTAAAGTTCAATTTTTTATTTTTTGCAATAGTTAGCTCTGAACTGCCAACAGAAGTAAAACCTACGTTTTTCATTGTCAAATTGTTGTCAGTTCGCTAAGTTTATCTTTTCATTTTTTACTTTGTGTTATTCAAACACAACGATTTCAATTAAAAAAAAAAATGGTTTTTACTAATGAGGAATACGCCGATATGCAATTAGTTTATGGCGAAATGAGGTGTAACGCTCGAGCGGCGCAACGTAGATACGCTGAAAAATTTCCCAATCGTCAGCATCCCACTCACTCAACATTTACAGCTCTTCATCAACGATTAAGAGAAACAGGTTCAGTGGTCCCAAAAAATAATGAAACAGGGAGACATAATGATGTAACAGCAGAACATGAAGATGTTATTTTAATGGAAGTTGAGGAAAATCCAGAAATTAGCGTTCGAAGACTATCTGCCTTGTACCCCACAATTTCAAAATCTTCCGTAGGAAATATCTTACACAAAGAAAATTTATATCCTTTTCATTTTACAAAGGTGCAAGCACTGCTAGAAGGAGATTTTCCTGCTCGCGTAGAATTCGCTAGATGGTTACAAAATCAGAAAAATCAAGATGAAGATTTCTTCATCATCTTCATCATCAGGAACATTTTGTTTGGTGACGAAGCTACATTCTCAAAAAATGGAATTTTTAATGTACATAATGAACATTATTATTCGTACGTTGGTGACAATCCCCACGTTGTTCAAGAATTTAAGCATCAGCATAGGTTTAGCATAAACGTCTGGATAGGAGTAGTTGACGATTATCTACTTGGACCTGTGGAATTACCTGCTCGTTTAAATGGTGCTGATTACTTACATTTCCTGCAAAATATTTTACCTGATTTGTTAGATGAGGTGCGTTTAAATATTCGGCAAAACTTATGGTTTCTACAGGACGGCTGTCCGGCCCACTTTAGCAGGAATGTACGAGACTTTCTAGATAATAACTACGAAGACCATTGGATTGGAAGAGGCGGTCCAGTTGCTTGGCCAGCAAGGTCGCCGGATTTGAATCCTTGCGATTTTGTGTTTGGGGATACATAAAAGCATTTGTTTATTCCGTTCCGATACAAAATCGCGCAAAACTCTGGCTAAGGATACAAGATGCTTGCAACGAATTTAGAAATAACTTTGGAATTTTTGCAAGAATTCGGCGTTCTCTAAGCAAAAGGGTAAACTTATGTAACTTTTGTAACAATCTACCTTTGATACTTGTTCTTTTTTTGTTAGTTTCGTTCCATTGTAATAAATAATTTGTTTTTAATTTATTAAATTAATTTTCATCCATGCCTTGATAGTCCAAGCCAACTTCGTCGCTAAAAATAAGTAGGTACATAATAAATTGAACTTTAATGAAGAAAAAACGAAAAATTTACAAATCGATTTTTCTAGAAAACGGTGTATCCTACCGACTTAAAGTAAGAGTACATTTTAGTACTGGAATACCTGAAAATTTAATAATCTAGTGTCACAAATGCTTAAAAGTTAAAGACAAAAAAGTTATGCCTTAAAATAACCGTTGACCTACCCAAAACGGACGCCTATGACCGGTACTAGAAATTCGCAATTGATGGAATCGATTCATCTCTGGAGGATAAATAAGCATACCAGTTTTTGTTTTTCTAAATAGAAGCGTTCTGGAGGAATTTAAAAAAAATAAATACAAGGCGCCATCTTCAAAGAACTCTAGCTCCCTTAGCAAGCATTTTCGGACTAGGTGAATTTGGGTTTAATTGTCTTAAAATTATCAGAGGAATCTCCGGTCTTCGTTTGTCAGGAGAGTTTCTGGACACCCTGTTATTATTAAAAATACTTTTGTCTAATAAATGAGTCAGAACAATGATCAATAAGTTTTGTGTATACTTATTCATTAATATAAATTGTATTCTTATATTTCTTTTCACAAATTTTTGGTGTATTATTATTTACGCACACATCGTACAGACGGCATCTACTAAATAGTTATCATAAATTAGAACACATAGAAAACATACATTTTCCATTTAACGTATTTGTTATTCTTTCCTTTCAATATTCAATATTCCCACAAGTTATAGACAAGAATCCAAAATATTCTCCGCAAAAACTTCAAGAATTCCATATTCTACGAAAAGTACCGGAGAAGAAGTACCCCTACGAATTACCAACGCTAGGAATTCCTGTCTCCGTGAAAAGGCCCTACTTCAACAACGATGTGTATAGAAACAACAATATGTGCACTGTAAGTCTACACACAAATCTATCTAAATCTATCTATGTCTGTATATCCTAATTTAGAAATTTTTGAAACTGAAAATAACAAAATCGAAACCATGTCTATTTCGCTAGAACTTGCAGAAAAAATGCTAATCAAATTTGATGGAACTAAAACAAAATTATACGAATTCATTGATAACTGTGATACTGCCTATAAATTAGTTAAATCTGAGCATAAAGAAGTGTTATTTGCTATTATCGAAACTAAATTAACGGACAATGCTCGCGCTGTAGTTAGGATTCGATCATTCGATGATTGGGAAAGTTTAAAAAGTCATTTAGTCGATACATATTCGGAAAAACGCACAATGAGCCAATGGCAATTGGAATTAAATTCTTGCAAACAAAATCTTAACGAGTCTGTGTCTCCTTTGCAAACAAGGTAGAAAATTGTTATATCAAAATCATAAATGCTCTTGATATAAAATTATCTAAAGATGCTCGTGAAGCATGTACCAACCTTCTAAAAAACGAAGCCTTAAATGTATTCACCACTGGACTACAAAAAGATATTTCTATCTTAGTAAAATCTCAAAAACCAGATTCTCTTGAAAAAGCAATTTCCTTAGCGCTCAATGAAGAGCAAGAAATGAAATCAAAACAGGAAATTTTCAAATATCAAAATATAAATAACGCTTCAGCAAAACTTTGCACAAATTGCAACAAACCAGGACACACACTATTTAATTGCAGATTTAATAAAAATCAAAATTTTAAGTTCAAACAAAACGAATATAACGTTAGACATTTTCAACCACCAAATCAATCAAGACAAATAACTCCAAATTCAAACTCAAACATTAATCCTAACAATTCAAATTTCAATCAAAACTTTATAAAAAAAATTCTGCAGATACTGTAAAAAAATGGTCATGTTATTGAAGAATGCAGAAAAAGGCAAATTAATAATTCCATGAGAAATAATACTCAGTCAACCAATAATAGCAATACTAATTTAAACTCGCAAAGTCTTCAACCTACGACGGCTGGGTCGAAGACAACTCAGAGTACACAGGCCGCATTTCAAAAATAAATATTGGTGTCACATCCTATGTTTCCCTTTCAATTAAACAATTACAAACAAACTCCAACAAATTCCTCCTAGACACAGGTTCCAACATCTCTTTAATTAAATGAACAAGTTTAAAAAGCAATACACAATGCTACGACAATCAAATAATAACCCTGAAAGGAATCGATACAGATGTCATTCAACCAACTAAAAACTATATGTTATACCTATTTACAAATTCAAGTTGGCCAAAATTCTCTCGAACATATATTTCACGTCGTAAAAGACGATTTTCCAATTCCATCTGATAGGCAATGACTTTCCTACACGATTTAATTAATTATAAAAACAACAATCTTCTCTTGAGTGAACATTTAATTCCACTCTATCACATTCAAACTCCTTTATCGCATACCGTCTCACAATCAAATACAAGCTCAAATATACCTAACGAATCTTCTCCAGAATCCAACGACATCAATCTCACAAAGATAACTCTAAAACCTCGTTGCGAAACCATTGTAAAAATTAAAGTTATTAATAACGATATAACAGAAGGTATTTGTCCTGATATTCAAATTCTAGAAGGTGTACATTTATGTCCTAGCTTAGTAAAAGTTCAAAATAATTATGCAATCACCTCTATTCTAAATACTACTGAAAAATTTGTCGATATACTAAATCTAAATATTAAACTTGACCTTATTTCACAAGAAAATAACGAAAATATTACGCAAGTATTTCAAACAAAGCTTTCCAATGAAAATTATGGTTCCGAACGTCTTCACAAAATATCAAATCTACTCCGAACCTCTCAGCTAAACAAAGAAGAAAAGGTGTCATTAATTAAAATTTGTCATGAATTCAATCACATTTTCTATATCGATGGCGACAAATTCACTTCTACTTCCGCAGTCGTCCACGAAATTCTTTACTACTTCTTCCGCTCCAATCAACACAAAATCATACAGGTATCCACAAGTACACAAGGACGAAGTAGACCGACAAATATCCAAAATGTTGGATCAAAATATTATTGAACCTTCAACTTCTCCATGGAACAGTCCTGTCTGGGTAGTCCCTAAGAAAATATATGTATCTGGTCATAAAAAGTGGCGTATAGTTATTGACTACAGGAAGCTTAATGACATTACTGTAGGTGATTCTTATCCACTACCAAACATACCTGACATTCTAGATCAACTAGGTCATTCTAAATACTTTACTACAATAGATTTGACCTCAGGATTTCATCAGATTAACATGTCCCCTCCCGATGCTTCTAAAACTGCATTTTCTACACTTTCCGGGCACTATCACTTTAAAAGAATGCCGTTTGGTTTGAAGAACGCTCGTGCCACATTTCAACGCTTAATGGATAATGTTTTAGCCGATATAAAGAATTATAGATGTCTCGTATATCTTGATGATATAGTTATTCACGCAGATACTCTAGAAAACCATAATAAACGATTAATGGAAGTATTTCAAAGACTATCAAATTTCAACCTCAAGATACAACTTGACAAATGCGAATTCCTCAGACGAGAAGTTATGTACTTAGGACATCTTATTACCGAAAATGGAGTAAAACCTGACCCTAATAAAGTCAATTCCGTATCAAATTATCCTGTACCTACTGACCCTTCTGGAATAAAATCAGTCCTGGGATTAGCTGGTTATTATAGACGATTTATAGAAAATTTCAGTTTACTTACACAACCTCTTACAAAACTCTTAAAAAAGGTTGCAACTTTTCAATGGTCAAGTATTCAACAAAAACATTTCGAAAGCATAAAACAATTATTATCTTCTGAACTTATTCTACAATATCCGGATTTCTCTCAAATATTCTATTTAACAACAGACGCAAGCAATTTTTCGATTGGTAGCGTATTGTCACAAGGTGATATCCCTAACGATTTACCTATAGCATACGCTAGTCGAACTCTTAATAGAGCAGAATCTAATTATTCCACCTCTGAAAGAGAACTTCTTGCTATAGTTTGGAGTATCAAACACTTCCGATCATACCTATATGGACGAAAATTCGTAATACTCACCGATCATAGACCATTAACTTGGCTTTTTAATACAAAAGACCCTGGTTCATGGTTAGTTAGATGGCGATTAGCTCTTGAAGAATATGACTATGAGATTCGTTACAAACCTGGTAAAATAAATCGAAATGCTGACGCTTTAAGTCGCATACAATCTCCATCGCTCGACGCTCCTATCCCTTCGTCACAAATCACACACATTCAACAATCCGAATTAACCTATTCTGAGTTTCTAGAAAAACTTCGTACAAAATTAATCACCAACGAAAATGTAGTTGAAGTAAACGGAAATATACTAGACAAAAAAGATAATCTCTGCATTTTTATATCCGTAGACTTAGAACATACAGAAAATTCAATGATAAAATTAGAAAACAAATTCAAACATCACGACATACTTAAACAAAAACAACATAATATTCACGATATTTCTACTCTAAACGAAAACAACAACAAAATCTATTATATCTTTTATAAAGAACATAATTGGGATTCAGTAAATTATGAAGAATTATATAACTTATTAATCAAGTTAAAAAATCAATTGATTTCAGACAAAACTACTTCCATTTCAATCTCTAGAAATTTTTCCAAATTTGATAAGCTGAACTTTAACAAAGTTAGGTCAATAATTAGATATCTTTTTCGTAACACAGATATTAAAATTTCAATATTCTATGATGTGCTCATTACACCTGATGCTTCAGATATTCAAAAGATATTAGAAGAAAATCATAGCAATTTAACAGCAGGTCACTACGGATTTCATAGAACGTACAAACGCATAAAGCAAAATTATAAATGGCACAACATGAAAAGAGATATTAACCGATTTATTAAAACATGCGAGTTATGTCAAAGAAATAAATTAATCCGTAAAAAACATATTAAACCCATGGAAATTACCACGACAAGTTCATCACCATTCGATAAGATATTTCTTGATATCGTCGGACCATTACCCTTAAGTGAAAATGGAAATAACAAAATTTTCTCAAGCTTACACAATACCAAATCATGAAGCTCATACAATCGCTTCAAAATTAGTAGAAGAATTTATATGCGAATTTGGTATACCTAAAGTAATATTAACTGACCAAGGAAAAGATTTTACCTCTAAATTACTTAGTAATATTGCAAAGCTATTTAAACTCAAACAAATAACCTCTACTGCTTATCACCCCCAATCAAATGGATCATTAGAAAGAAGCCATGCAACTTTTATAGAATACTTAAAACATTATATTAATAAAGAACAAACAGATTGGGATAATTGGGTACACTTCGGAATTTTCTCCTACAACACAAAAATTCACACATCCACTAAGTTCACACCTTTTGAATTAATATTTGGAATTAAAGCAAATATTCCAAGCAGTTTAACAAAAAATACCGAATTCAAGTACACTTATAATGATTATCTCGATGAACTTACTTTAAAATCACACGAATTAGCCAAGAAACATTTAATTGAATCCAAGGAAACTAATAAAAGTCACTACGATAAAAAAATCAATGACGTTAATTTTAAAATAGGTGATAAAGCTTATCTGCTTAATGAACAAGTTAAATTAGGAAAATCTAAAAAGCTAGCTCAACATTACAACGGTCCCTATAAAGTAATAGAAACCAACCCACCAGTAAATTATACTATACAAAAAAATAATAAAAAGTACACAAAGTACACGCTAATAGGCTAAAACATGCATTTGTTTCAGATGCCTATGTTTAACAACCACATCGACTGAAGATACTTACACCAACACTCCTATTCAAAAATCGTCAGGCATATATTTTGAACACGTGAAAAACGTAAAATTCACCGAAACAAATTGGAATCTCATTTCATACATAAAATTAAATTCCCTTGACAAAAGTTTAAAATTTGTAGAAAAGTACTATCAAAGTACTCTTGAATTATGTCAAAAGGATACTATTCTTTTAGAACTTTCACTTTGTCAACCATTGTTAAGAGTTTTAGATCAAACAATACCGAAATTATTCCAAAAGGAACAAGCTTTTAGAAACCTAAAAGGTCAACGAAGAGTAAAAGGAGCTTGGTTAAATATAATCGGATCAGCCTTCAAAACAGTATTTGGCACACTCGATGAACAAGATGCCGAATATTATAACGACGCAATAAACCAAGTAAATAACAATGAGAAACATGTAATCGATCTGTTAAAACAACAGATTCAAGTCGTTCAAACAACAATAACCAATTTCAACGATACAATCGTAAATATTGAAAAAATAATATAGTCTATGTACAAAATTTTGAAAAACATCTCAATTTCACACTAAATACTAATAAAAAATTATTCGATATAGAATTGAAACAACGCGTTGAAGAACATTTCACACTTTTAACATTATTAGTCAGCGAACTGGAAAATCAATACACAACCTTGATAGATACAATCTTGTATGCTAAAACGAATACACTACATCCATTCGTTATTAATCCAGAACAATTAATCGATAATCTTATCAAAACATTACCTCACATACTAGGTTCATCTACATATCCTTTAGTATTGACATTAGAAAACGCTCATAAATATTATAACATAATCAATGTTCAATACCATACGAACCAAGAAATGATTATATTTGTAATTACCGTACCTTTAGTAAAACAAACTCAATATCTGTTATATAACCTAATTCCACTACCTATTAAGAAATCAAATTCCAATTTATACACTTTTATCTTACCATCAACTAATTTTCTAGTTGTATCAGAAAATCGAAATACAACGTCACATTAAAAGATTTAACTTCATGTAATAATCTAGATACTACAACTATCATTTGTAATAATGTCGATACATTTTATTCAACGAATTCAAGACCTACATGCGAAACAAAATTACTAACATCCAATATCAAAGAAATCCCTGATAATTGTGATTTTCGAATCGTACATTCGATAAACGAAATTTGGCATAAACTAAACAGTGACAATAGTTGGATATATGTAATCCCAAAAGAAACAGAAGTTACATTATTGTTTAAATAAACATTTAACATCCTTTAACTTAAAGGATACTGGTATATTAACTTTAAATTAAAGATTGTAAATTATATACTAGTACTACAACCTTATTTTCGGGAAATACTGTACAACAAACAGAATTCAAATCAGTTGTACCAGATATCGATTTATTAGACGATTGCTGTAAAGATAAAACAAAATCAAAGAATACCTCAGACTCAAATTTAAACTTAATTCCTTTTAGACCTATCAATTTAGATACCGAGTCATTAAAAATAGCTAACCATAAGTTAGAAATGCTGGAAGTTATGGCAAACGACATAAACACTTCTTTATTCTCGAAAATAACAAATAATTCTTATTTTATTATATGTACAATTTTAAAATGTGTATTATTATTATATTTAGGTTATAAGTTATTTAGATACATATATAGGAAATGCATGCAAAAACAATGTTCAAATGAACGCAATCATAATAGTTCCGCATGCCAACAAATAACAAATTGTTTGACATTAAAAATCTGCAAAAATTCAAAGTCAAAATATAAAGATACAGACATAGAGTGTGTTGATATTCCCCCTTGTGTCCAAATGGAAGAACCAACATCAGAAACAACAAACGTTCGAAGAAGTTTGCGGCTCGCTAAATTAATAATTATTTCGTATATATTTTGTATGTTATGGTAAATTTAATTTGTTGGCGATTTAAGGTCTGGTTTTACTTCAAAAATTATATATTTAAAACAATCCTATTTGTATTTATATTTAATATTCCTTGAGAAAGGCATCATTTGCCAAAACTTGTACATATAGGATTGTTTTAAATATATAATTTTAGAAGTAAAACCAGACCTTAAATCGCCAACAAATTGAATTTACTATATATATATATATATATATATTAGACTGGTCGCAGCTTGTATGGAGTTTTTTTTTTTTTTAATGCTTAGTATATGCACTGTCTAAAATATGAGGTTTGCTGTTATAAATGCGCTATTAATTTTTTTAGCTCGATTCGACGGTACCTTTTGGTGCCTAGTGGGGCCAAAGTACCAGATATAATGAAAAAACATACATTTAGTCCTATCTTTATTGCTTGTTGTAACTACGGTAGAAAATATATAATTCTTTCGATAAAACAGAATTTTAATTATCTAATAAGTGTTTTTAAACTGAAATTATTGTCAAAGTTTTAAAACTTTGCTAATGCATGATTCACATTCACGAGACAGTTATTAAATTGTTTTGAATGTTTTTTAAAAAACCTTATCAATAGTGAATATTGTTGTGCGAAAGCAATGCAAAAGCAATGTTAATATGAGTGGACAGCAAAAGTGAATCAACTCATACATTTCTCTGGTACAGATAACGGTATTTTTGCTCAACGTCGTGTTATGTGCGACTTGAAAGAAAGCGTCATTTATGTTTTGCTGATTTTTACATATTCTGCCAACCATTGACGTTATAAGTAGTGCAAATTAATATTTGATCACAAATAAATAATATAAAGTGAAATCTTCGTGTTAGAAATATGACTCCTGAGTGATTAAAAAGAAAAATTTACGCTCTGACCAAGATATTTTTTTAGTGGGCAAATGCGTAAATGAAATTTTGGGAGCCAAACTACCATCTATTAAGAAAGTACTTCAATTATTTTTTTACAAAATGCGGGTTGAATATAAGACATTCTTAAGTAGTATGAAATATGCTATTGGCGTTGCAATGGAATTTTGGAACAGGGCACACATTCCAACGATGCATGAGACAAGTTGTATGCGGAAATTGAAAAAAATATACGAAAAATGGAGACAAATACAAAAGAACTGTAGAACCCCATACGAAAAATATCGAAAACAAGAAGAAGATTTTTGTGATGAAATAGAAAATTTTATTTTTAATATCGCAACTCCAGATGCTTTGGAAAAAATGAAAATAAAAGAGGACAGAGATTTTTTAGTGCTCCAAAGAAAGAGAGGTCGCCCAGGAATTATGCATGGTGTAGATAGAATTCTCCAGAAAAAAGAAAAACGTAAAGAGAAGCGATTGGAAGAAGAAAACAATCGTGTTGCAAAGTATAAAAATCAAGGTATTTATTTTACTATTTATTAGATTTATACTTTTTCTGTAAAAAGTCGTCGGCAAATAATTTCAGCTAAATTAGGCACGGATATTGCAGATGACCCAGAAGCCGAAGATGTTGAACTAGGTTATGCAATGGACTCCCAAAACGTATCGGATACTGAGAATGTCTTCGAAAATATGAAAAAAACACAGACTCAATCTCGCAGTACTATTCACTTTATTGATGACAGAATGTTAGCAAGCATGGACAAATGCAAGCTTTCTACAAAACATGCCATTCATATTGTTACTTCAACTGCTGCTGCCATTCTAAATAAATTGAAAGACGCTTCCACTGCTTCTACAGCAATAAATTTCGAAGATCTGGTATTAAATCGAACCACAATCCATTCTATGCGAAGAGAATACCGTAGAAGACAAGCTAAGTGGATTATCGATGAATTCAATGTAGGTAGTTGATTTAATATTAAATTTTAGAATTATAGTAATACATTTTATTTATTACAATACAGATTCCCCAAGTATTTGTTTTGCACTGGGACGGCAAACTCCTTTCAGACATAAAGGGAATAGAAAAACAAGATCGACTTTCTCTCGTTGTGACCAGTGAAAACATAGAAAAATTGCTAGGTATACCAAAAATAGAAAATTCTACCGGGGAAAATATAGCTGACGGCACCTTAAATTTTTTGCGACACTGGGCACTTGATGGATTGGTAGAAATTGTATCTTTTGACACCACGCCCACTAATACTGGGATTAATAACGGCGCTGCAAATTTACTTGAAAAAAGTTGGAACGCAAACTACTTTTTCTTCCATGTCGCCACCATATTAGCGAATTATTAGTAAGGTCAGTGTTTGAACTGAATTTTGGAAAAACATCCGGACCAGAAATTCTTCTCTTCAACCGATTTGCAAAGTATTGGAAAAACATTGCAGCTAGCAACTTCACAAAAGGGACTTTGGTCGAAGAAGTTCTGCGGAATTTAACAGCATCGCAGATGGAATACGTAAAGAATTTTTGCCTGAATGCATTACAATGTCATTACGTGCGTGCGGACTACAAAGAGTTGCTTCAGTTAACACTTCACTTTATTGGAGAGCATGTACCAGATTTTAATCAATTTCGTTTACCTGGTGCAACATCCCATGCACGATTTATGTCAAAGTGTATTTATTGCTTGAAAATTTTTTTGTTTCGCAAGCAATTCAAAATGACAGCAGCGGAATTGAAAAGTCTTCGCAGTATTTGTTTAATCCTAGTAATTATTTATGTTCCTTACTGGTTCCGATGTGTGAATGCTATTGAAGTGCCGAAACAAGACTTTGATTTTATACAAAACGTAGTTACTTATTTCGACAAAGAAGTTTCTACATTGTTGCAAAAACTAAGGAAACATTTGTGGTATTTAGTAGAAGAAGCAGTTGGCCTTTCGTTTTTTGATGAAAGTGTCCCGTTGGTAGTAAAAAAGAAAATGGTCCAAAAACTTTACATCAATAATGAAGACGAAGACGAAAATGATGCAGAAGTCTCGAAAAGAAATGTGGTAACAATGGAAGAAATTTTGTCTTACAGTGCAAAAGATATATCGCATTTCGTAACTTCACGGACAAAGAGATTTTTTACTCGACTGCCTATAGATGTATCATTTTTACAATTAGATCCCTCTGAATGGCAGCAAAGAGACGATTACTGTACTGGCAAACGAGTCTGTCACCATTTGCACGTCGTGAACGATGCAGCAGAGAGAGCAATTAAACTTATAACGGACTTCAATCGACCTTTGACCTACGATGAGGAAGATAAGCAGTTCCTACTTCAAGTTGTGGAGCAGTATCGCCAATTATATCCATCTCACAACAAATTCGCTCTCATGAATTAATACAAAAAATACCACTGGAAATTAATAATCTAGTTCTTACCTTTAAATTGAATAAAAATATGTAGTTTTTTATCCAACGAATTATATTTTTCTTTCGTATAGTTATAAAAACCAATGAAAATAGGACTAAATGTGTGTTTTTCATAATATCGGATACTTTGGGGCCCACTAGGCACCAGAAGGCACCATCGAATCGAGCTAAAAAATGAAGTCCGCATTTGCGACAGCAAACCTCATATTTTAGACAGTGCATATATATCAATTAAAGAAAAAAAAATTTTGCGACCAGTCTAATATATATATATATATATATATATATATATATATATATATATATATTGTTGTGAGGCAAATTACCACCAACATTTATATATATATATATTAAATTAGTCTTTTATATATCAATAAAATTTAGAAAAATTAAAAATATGTCATATTATACTTTTTTATATTCTAAGGTTAAGGATATATCAAAGGAAATAATAATACATTATGAATAGTTTTTAAATATCCCAATTTATATTAGATATTAAGCAATAGGTAATTAATTCAGAAGGAAATTGTAATTAATTCAAATTTGAACATTTAACTTTACATCATTTCCGTTGTTCGGATTATCCAATGATGGATGTGAATCAAATTTTAAGGGGACGTTTTGTTTTGAACGGCGTCTTTCCTGGAGTCTTTCGATAGAGCCCGTAAGAGACGGTGGCCATTTTTTTATAAATTATTAGCGTCGTTCTTATACCGCCAAATACAAAATCAGATTTTTAAATTAATTTCGACGATATAACGTACATAAAATATTCTCAATAGATAGTGTAACATATAAGTAATTAGAGAAAAGTCTTTTAAATGTCGTATAACAGTGTTTAAATTAATAATTAACGAAAGCATCATTTTGAAATCGAAATTCCAACATGGCGATTCAATATAATTAATTTGAAAAACTCGAAAATAAAGAAGATTACCGTATTTTGGGGACCTTATGTTATAAATTCACATCCAGAACTTCCTGTCCTTCAACAAGAGCAATTTATTTAGAATTCCGAGAAGATTTATTGAATATTTAGTAGATCCAAGCAATAATTTCCTTATCCCACATCAATCGAGGCAATATCCTAGTTTCTTCCTTACACCCGGACCATACTTAGCATCCCATTAAAGAAGGTACCTAAAATTATACACATAAAGAGACATTAATTTGATTATAACTTTTAAATTGATCGAAAGAATTGGTAAACTATTCTTATTCATTTAAAAAACTATTCAGAATATTTTTCTTTAACTAATAAATTCATTTCACTTACTTTTTGAACATTTATAGACCATTCGAGGTCTGAATCATTTACTGGGATTATATATTGGATGTGTTTAACCTCATTTTTAGGTAATAATATTCCGAACATATCGATTTTCAGTACAATCAGGGTTATATTGCACCATAAGTTTGATTTTTACAGTTAGAGTTTACACAACTCATATTTCCTTTGATACAACCTATTCAACGTTCAGTAGTTTAGATTAATTATATTTCCTAAAGAATATATACATAAGTTTAGGTGTTTGTAATATTTAAAACTAGAAATAAGCATATACAAAAATGAATACCTACCTGTAAGGGTATTCCTATATCCTATCATCGTATTTGTTATGTTTTCTTACTAATAATCTTGAAATTAAATAAATAAACATATTATTTCTTTTGTCTGACATTTGCATTTTCTTTGTTGTTATATTAGCAAAGTTACTTAAGTTGCTAGATAGGCCTCTTTAGATTACCTATTCTAGTTTGTACTTAACCCATTTATTTCGCCTAGGGAGTTATAGCCAACCGGACGTAGATGTCATTTTGGTATGTAAAAGGTTTGAAGGTTTGATATATGTGTTATTTTCTTTTGATATCGATACTTATCATTATTAGTAATTGGTTATATAAATAAAGATTTGTTTTATGGTTTATGTATGTTTATTTCCACAGCAATAACGGACCAATTTACACGAACCTGAGATATTTTGTAATTATCAATAAGAGTCTTATCATTGTATACCGAATGTTGTAAACTGCCGAGCCTATTTCACTAGCAATTTTAAGTGTAAAATCTTATTGTCGCTGTTGCTTTCCGTAAGCGTTTTCGCTGACGGGTTTACTACAATATATATATATATATATAACATTTGATAAATTATTGGAGTTTTTCTATTGTGGCCTAGTGGTAAAGGCGACAGCCCGGATAGCTGTAGACTTGGGTTCAAGTCCCAACGTAGACCATATTTTTCAAATAAAAAATTTCGTATGATTTGCTTTGTAATTTGTAGACAGCAATGTTTATATCCCCACTTACTCTGCAATTACATACATTCTAATTTAATATTTGTAAATATTTCACATAAAAAAGCCGAAAAACTCCAATAATTTATCAAATGCTATATTTAATGAACGGCTAAGAAATTATCTAAACACTTATATATATATATATATATATATATATATATATATATATATATGAAAAACGAAATGTAAATGAGAATTAATAACTATTAAATTCCCATATTACATGCAATTGCCGCTGTAATTTGTTGTATTAATTTTTACAAATGACAAAATCAGATTTGCCTAAGAATGCACAATACGTGCGACGCCAACCGTCCAGGTTGTCCGGGCAAACGAAAAATGTGTGAATGTCATATCCACTCGGAACGTGCAGATACCAGTATTTCATTGTTTTTACAAATCATCAATACACATTATCCGGAAATAGATATGACTTTAATTTCTATACTGCGTGTATATATACGAATTATGAAAAACGCAATGTAAACGAGAATTAATAACTATTAAATTCCCACATTACATGCATTTACCGCTATAATTTGTTCATTAATTTCTGCAAATGACAAAATCACATTTCTAATATAAATATTTTTATAGTTAATATTCGTAAAATTAACTTGTATCATAGAGTTAAAACTGTGGTAAGTGATTGTTACAGTTTAATATCATATTTGAAAGCTTAATTAATGTAGGCATATTGAAATAATATGTTTATTTTTAATATAGTTTTAGGTGAAATTTTAGGACCTTCAATATTAAATAAGTACGTGTACGAATGGTAAAAAATGTGTCAGGATGCGTTTAAAGTTTCATGATAATGTTGGATGTCTTCGGCAACAGGAAAAAGGTGTAAATGGAACAGGAAAAAGGTTCGTAGGCTGCGGTATCTGAAGTTATCTGGTTCGGTGATTTATATATAACCTTAATTCGGACTTGCGGTAACTGAATTTTAGTTCTAAGAAAGCTGAACGTCAGAATTTATTTATTAACACACTTTTAAGATATTTATTCTGTTTTCCCGATATTTTAAATATTTTCTCGGAGCTTGAAAAGATGCGGCGTGCGTCAGGTTTTTCGTCTTACAAATAAAATATATAATTGGTTTTTAATATTTTTTTCTTAATTTTATTAATTAACGTAAATATGATATAAATACACACACATATATATATATAGTAAATTCAATCAGTTGGCGATTTAAGGTCTGGCTTTACTTTAAAGAATATATATTTAAAACAACCCTACATGTTTCGGCAATGATGCCTTTATCAAGGATAAAGGTATACAGGTATGACAGTATACAAATTTCATATAGATTGAGTTGCTATGGATAAAATTCCAAATTCCAAATACAGAAATTAAAGAAATGATTAGTATTAAACTGGAAAAAAATTCAATTAACAACAGAAATGATATAAAAAATTTAAGCAGTAGGTATATACTATAACTTAATTGTGTAACGATCTGCAATTTACCATCATAATATTTTTTTTTTTTGTTATATAATTATATATCTTAAGTTATTTAAATATCAATTACATTTAAATATTCTATACAATTGCTTATCATGCTGACTGTTCCGTGTTTTGATTCCTGTCTGGTTGTCCGAGTAGTTTTTCGTGGTTTTCCTTCTCGTTTAAGGCGAATGCCGACAACTTTGCATCTTAAGACGCTCCACGGGCGCATTTATAATAATAACTCATGATTTGCTTTTCCCTGTTTTTGTTGTTTATCTGTTTTTGGAATACTAAGGCATGATTTATTATTATTCAATTGGAATGTATCTTTGAATAATTTTATCCATAGCAACTCAATTATATGACATTTGTATTCTATCATTTATATTTTATATCCTTGATAAAGGCATCATTACCGAAACATGTAGGGTTGTTTTAAATATATATGCTTTAAAGTAAAGCCAGACCTTAAATCGCCAACTGATTGAATTTACCATATCATACCAAGGTCACGAAATAATTATATATATATATATATATATATATATATATATATATATATATATATATATATATATATAGATATCATATACATATATATACACTTGTCACAAAAAGTATCGCATCATGTAAAAAAGTAAGAATTTTTTTGGATTATGGAATAAATCTCAACTGAAAATATTGTACTTATTTCGTAAATGGCATACTTTACTTATTTTATCTGACAGTTAATTTTTATCAGATGTTTTTTCTTTGTTAATGTCAAAAAACGTAAAAAGTGGAAAGTGTAAGAAAAGGCGTAGTTCATTAATACTGTTAAAAAGTAAATTTGCATAGGCATTTGTTAACTGTTTTTTTATTAAACAGATTTTGGACAAAAATGAGTAATTTGACACCAGTACAAACAGCCCAAATTGTGGCCTTAAGTGAGGATGGAAGATTGCAGCGATATATAGCCCAATTTATGAATATCAACCAATCGAGCGTATCCAGAATATTAATAAGGTTCAGAGAAACGGGAGTTTACCATAGAAGACCAGTTCCAGGACGTCCAAGATGTACCATCCCTGCAGATGACCGTTTTCTACGTCTACAAGCCCTACGGGAAGGTCATATTACTTCACGAAAACTGCGCAATGATTTTTCCAGAGTCCGTAATGTCCAAATAAGCATTAATTCTGTTAGAAACAGGTTAAGGGAAGTTGGGAATGCCTGTTACTACACCATTGCTAACCAGAGCACACCGTGTGGCACGTTTGAGATTCGCAAGACAACATGTAAATTGGAATGTAAACGACTGGGCTAATATCCTGTTTACAGATGAGTCCAGATTCTCAATTTTCGGGTCAGATAGACGTATTCCAGTTTACAGACGCGAAGGCGAGCGATTTGCACAGTGCAACATAAGATCAGCAAGGAATTTTGGCGGTGGCTCTATTATGGTATGGGGAGGCATTTGTTTAGAAGGTCGCACAGAGTTAGCTGTATTTCGCAGGGGATCTTTTACAGCTGATCGGTATATAAGAGACGTTCTAGAAGAACATGTGGTACCATTTGCTCCTGTTATTGGAATAAATTTTGTTCTAATGCATGATAACGCACGCTGCAATAATAACAACCGATTATCTTCGAGAAGTAGGTATTCAAGCTTTAGCATGGCCAGCAGTAAGCCCAGACTTGAATCCAATAGAGCACGTTTGGGACAACCTAGAACGCCGCATAAGATTTCTTAATATCGCTGCAGACAGCTTAGATGACCTTGAACACGCATTATTAGAAGAATGGGAAACTTTAGATATGGAGTTTGTAAGGAATTTGATAAGAAGCCTTCCACAACACGGATGCGAGCTGTTATTAGGGCCAGAGGTGGCAATTCTAGATACTAAAAATCGTTTACTTTACTTTAAGACATTTTTTGTTACTTTAAAATTTTCTTGTTTTGGAGAATAAAATTATCTTTGCAATTTCCTCAAAAATTTTCAAATAAAAAAAACCAAACATCTTTTAAACTTAACGAAAAATCATTATCATTTTTTAAAAAAAAGTATATATGTTTATCGTGAGAAGCATTTTGTCAAAATCCATTTATTTTGAAATGATGCGATACTTTTTGTGACAAGTGTATATATATATACGAAAAACTAAAACTATTTCAATGTAACATGTATAAAACATAGACTAGATACATATTATTACAACATATTCATAGGATAAAATTTATTTTTTTAAGTTCTTTAAAGTATGGTTCAATTATTGTTTTGCTTTAAATTTTTTAGAGTCGATTTAAAAACTACAGCGCACACGCAACTAAATTCGAGAAGCATTCATAAAAATTTCACCATTATAAATATAAATAATTATAAATAATTCTGTATGTCTATTAATTTTGCACACACTTCGCTCATACTAGGTATAGTAGATTTTGGAGTTTCACATTCGTCCACATCGCGATTATCAGAGTGATGTTCTTTATCATTATTGAACAATTCTTTAACAATTTCCGTAATACTAAAGTTAGGGGTCTCTGTAGTCAGATGACTATCAACACAAGCAAATTCATCTAAATTCACAATTTTGTTACGAACTGTAGAAAAGAGTTGGGCAAGAGGTATTTAGCCTTTTTCATCAAAAATTGTATCTTTTTGGATAACATCAGAGAATCCGACCTTGCAAACACAATTCTTAACTGTAACAGGAGACACCTTTTTCCAAGCAGCTGTAATCCATAAATGTATGTTGGCTATATTTATGGTTTCTTTCAGAATTCTCAAAATCACCTTCACTGTCAATAAACGTTAGAAGCCTTTTAATAATAAAAAAAAATTGGTAAATCAATTTGAAATTCTGAATTATTCCTTGATCTAAAGGCTGACAATGCGAAGTGGTGTCTAGCGGCAGTAATTTCTGTTGCCGTCCAAGTCTTTTTGATAGAAATCTATTCTAAGGGTAATTTGTCAACATAATTACCTTTAAAACGGCGAAGATTTTTACTTTTTCCAATGATTAATGGATCTTCTTTTTCCATATTTGCACACACTAAAATAGTCAAACGTTGTTTTGCTCCCTTCTTCCCTGCACAATTCTCATTTTTTAATGCAAATGTCTCAATTGGCATGGCGCGGTAACAAAGTCCTGTTTCGACAGCATTATAGATATCTCGATGAGAATATTCCTTAAAATCAATTTTAACTTGATTTTCCAATCCTCTATACGTCCAAATTAACCTCTGTGGACTTTCCACAAATTGATTTCAAAGTTATACTGTGTCGCCGGCAGAAATATTCCAGCCATCCATTTGATGTTGCGAAATATTCAATCTTTAAACTGTTTGCTGCCTCCAGTGCTTTTTGTTTAAGTAGTGGCCCAGATATTGGAATTGCTTTCCAACTGGCACTGCCAATCTTTCCGACTTCGGAAATTTTCCTTTTTGTTTCGTGTTAACACCGGCCTCTAATTCATCTTTATTTTTAATAATATCGTTAATTTAGGACAGACACGTCTTTACATATCTTCTTGTTGTTTGAAAATGTCCTAAACAAATTCTATACTGGAAGCGACCACAGGATCGTCAGAGCAAGCATTAACATAAACACGACTGCTCAACGAAATAAACTCTTCAAAAAACAACGTTACCCAACTGGAGATGTTCTAAAACTAAATAGGGAACAATATCAAAATGATCTAGAACAGAGAGTACCACCAGCGGATACTTTGCAGAGACTAAATACGGACCAACTTACAGACACAATCATTTACGCCATAAAGACATCGACTAAAAAAGTATGTTCGCACATGAGAAGACCACAGGTTTCGAAATTCAGCGCTGATACTCTGAGACTGATGGATGAAAGAAGAAATAGGGTGGATAGAACATCAGCCAGTTTCAAGGAACTCAACAAAAGGGTTAAGAATGAAATTCGAAAGGATAGAAGAAACCAAAATACAAAACTCATAGAAGAAACCATTAGGGATGGTTGTAAAATGAAAATACTACGTTCAAAGCTCACGAGAGGGAAAACAAAAATGACAAAAATAAAAAACGAAAATAATGTGCTAGTACAAGACAAAAAAGATATCATAAGAGCCCTAGAGAAATTCTACACGAGGCTTTACTCATCTGACTCACCACGCCCACAAACACGTACGCTCGTCTTGAATACAGGATCCGAAGAAATGCCGGAAATTACAACAGATGAAGTAGATACAACTTTAAGACAAATGAAAATAAATAAATGGCCAGGCGAGGATCAAATAACAACAGAAATGCTGAAATTAGGGGGACAAACTATAAAAGCATCAATAACAATACTGCTCAACAAGTGCCTACATGATGGAAAAATCCCAAAGGAGTGGTGTACTTCTGAAGTTATACTGCTGTTTAAGAAAGGCGACAATACAAATATCGAAAACTATCGCCCAATATCTCTTCTATCGCACCTATATAAGCTATTCACTAAAATCTTAACAAGTCGTCTATCAAGGAAACTGGACTTTTATCAACCAGTGGAACAGGCCGGCTTTAGGAGGGGTTACAGTACGATAGACCATATCTATACAATACGTACTCTGGTAGAGAAATGTACGGAATACAATGTACCAATGCACCTGGCCTTTATTGACTTTCAGAAAGCGTTTGACACCATCGATATTACGGCAATATTAAACTCACTAGAAAGCGCACGAATAGACTCTAGATATATACAAATAATCCAAAACATCATATGAGGAAGCATCAATATATATTAAAATTGATGAGACCACGAAAACAGACAAAATACCACTACAAACAGGAGTACGCCAGGGAGATGTCATTTCACCGAAACTATTCACGTTGGCCCAAGATATTTTTAAACGGCTAGATTGGCACAACAAAGGTATAAACGTTAATGGTTCTAGACTAAACCATCTTAGGTTTGCTGATGATATAGTCTTGATAGCAGACAGCATTGAAGAACTAAATGAAATGCTACAACAATTGGGCCGAACATCTGCAGACATAGGTCTAAAAATAAATTACAGCAAGACGAACATACTAAGCCCTGATGATGCCAACATATACATAAACAATAACCACATTGAATGCGTAGAGGAATATATATATATATATATATATATATAATAACTTCGTGACCTTGGTATGATATGGTAAACCTAATCAGTAGGCGATTAAAGGTCTGTATATTACTTCAAAATATATGTATTTAAAAAACTCTACATGTTTCGGCTGTATACGCCTTTTTCAAGAGAATACAAAATATATATTTTGTATTCTCTTGAAAAAGGCGTATACAGCCGAAACATGTAGAGTTTTTTAAATACATATATTTTGAAGTAATATACAGACCTTTAATCGCCTACTGATTAGGTTTACTATATATATATATATATATATATATATATATATATATATATATATATATCTGGGCCACGTTATTAAGCTTGGAAAAGAAAACCAGCATCAGGCTCGCCTGGATAGCTTTCGGCAAGTTGGGACACGTACTTAGAAATAAGGAAATTCCAATAAACCTAAAAACTAAAGTATACAACACATGTGTTCTGTCAGTCCAAACCTACGGACTTGAAACTATAAGCCTGACCAAGGCTTCCGCCAATAAACTCAGAACATCACAAAGAGCCATGGAAAGGAGCATGCTTGGTATTTCACTAAGAGATAGGATCAGGTGCGAAGATATCAGAAAAAGAACGAAGATAAGAGACGTTATATGGGAAATAGCAAAAATGAAATGGGCGTGGGCCGGACACATAGCTAGACAAACCGAGGATAGATGGCCACACAAAATCACGGAATGGAGACCAAGACAAACAAAAAGAGGTGTGGGACGCCCTGCAAAGAGATGGGTGGATGGTATCAGAAGCGTAGCGGGAAGGCGATGGGTCCACACTGCACAAGATAGAGACGAGTGGAAAAGATTGAGAGGGACCTACGCCCAGGAGTGGACGGATACAGGTTGAGAAAGAAGAAGAAGAAGATCGTTAATTTGTGTTTTTAAACACCATATTTTTTGAACATTCGTAAATTTAACACATACTTTTCACTTTCTGCGTTTATATTTATGTTGTCTTTTAGCAACCAAGGTTTTCTTTTTAGTAACATACTTAATTAAGAACCTTTCAAATACGGAGACAACTTTAAACCAATCAAGTAGGCGAAAGAACCTTTCGCGTACGGAGAGAATTTTAAACTAACCAAGTAACTGAAAGACCACATTATGTCTAAACTTGTAGAAATTAACGCGATCTCTCTTTAATCAAACATAAATATGTACGTACTGCGCCGACAATTTGTTTTCGGGATGTGTTCGGGACTGATATCGCTTTCGTTTCTACAAGTTTAACTTAATTATGTGTGCATACTAGGAATACATAATTATGGGCAATTTCACACAAATACGAAATAATGTTGGATATTTTCATCAATAACGATAAATCATAAACAGTCCGACCGATATCGGCAGGTATTTTCTATGAGAATAAGCCGTAAAAATTTTGGTTTATTTGGCCGAGGTCGTTTTATAAGGGTGGCCGTATCTAACGGGTTTTTGTTAATGGGTATTTTCTTATAGTCGATTCGGGGAATTTTGAAACTGTCCGCTACCATACGAGGCCGCTTTAGACAGGTGACCGTTAACACAGGTTTTATTGTATTTACGACATGTGTGAATATGAGCACGTTCTTATTTTTATTTAATAACATCGTGGAGTTATAGTTATAATATAAAAGTAATGATTTCATACATAGACATTTGCTAAATCATCATGAATAAGCAGTCGTTTATTTTTATCATGATAAAGGAAACAATGCTTATCGAAATAAATCGATATTATAGAAGATACTCATAAATAATTCAAGGAGCGAATTATCATGTCGCAGTTTAGACAAAAATATAAACGCAATTTAAGAAGAAAAATGCAGTTTAAAAGAAACGAACTGAAATATACATTTTTCGAACAAATGGACCGATCGATGTAAATAAAAAAATGTATATTGAACGTAATACATACTAATGAAATTATAGGAAGTAAGGTATAATTTTGTTAATAAATAAAACAATGTAAAAAAAGAAATGCAACAAAAATTTAAAGCCGAACAAAAAAATGAAAGAAGAGGATGTTTATATACCCTTTTAGTATACCTATAGTAGAACTTAGGCAACACGATAGAAATACTTTAACCATCAATTATGGCATTGAAAGCAGATAGTAGAGACGACGATGGTGATGGTATCTGTGTAACCGTTTTTTATTTATGAAGTAGAAAGTACTGGCATTATATGTAGGTACATAAGTATTTTCTACTACTTAAACAGGTATTGCTTAAAATTAAAACAGTGTTTAGATTCCGTGTCTATTTGTATTTACTCCCCACATTGATATAAAATAGGTAGGGAAATAGGTAGACTTTTATAAAATTGCGAAGGTTGCGAACATAAAAGACCCCGAAGAGCACACATCTCAATTTTTAGTAATTTACTTGCATACAAAATAAAAGTATCAATTTTTAACAGTACACAATTTTCACCGGATCTTTAATTTCAGGGTTCGCGTCGTAATCGACTCAAAATTTCTAGATTCATATTCTATATAGTTGCAGCTTTCCGTTTTTCGTATTGTCTTTTTCTTTAAAGTACACTTACATACAGCTGGAATTCTTTCAATATTTTCTTATGACTCTTTTTATATGTATTACAAAAATCCTTTACGACTCTCATTTAGGTCACCACTGATGTTAGTGATTTTCAAAGTAATGAGTTAGCTGACGAACTGCCTAAGGAAGTTGTTAAATGGACTTTCATAGGGCCAGAACCTGTATGTGGAATCGCTAAGGATTCCGCTGGTTATGGTTAGAAGTAGAACATAAAAAGAAATTGAGGCTAACGTAATGTCAACTACATACTATAACACTACCAAGGAAACTGGACGCGAGGGAGAGGGAGAGGCGCGATTACAGCAAAGAGGAACTACAGAAAAACACTTTATACGGAAATTTTAAGTAGATATTTGACGTTTGGTTACACAGCAATTTTTATATATTTATATATATATATATATATATATATATATATATATATATATATATATATATATATATTGTAAAAGCACAGTGAAGCTGTTATTTAAAATAGGCCTCACGTTGGTTCGTCAAATGAAGAGAAGCGCTGACGATCTAAAGTGAACTAAAGATAATAATAAAGTTGAATAAATAATATAAGTTAACGTTTATGAAATTGAATTTAAATATTGGGCGCCATAAATTTAAATAGTTCTAAGTTAGATCAGCGCTATCTGTGTACTTTCTTTATAACCAACTAGTAGTCGTAGAGCAAGAGTAATTATTGTAATTAAGGTATATCTCTGGATCTTCGTCGGTGTGTGCGTATTACCCCTTAAGAATAATGTAATTAATATATCTATTATGCAAAACTCAACAATTAAACAGTAACAAATAAAAGATTAAGTTAAATAAAAATAAAAATTTATTGATGTAAAAATAAGGAAACTGTAACAGATATTAAATATAACGTGATATGTGTCAATAAATAGTATTAATAAGTAGTGCACATGTGTTTAGAACAATAAAAAGGTTATGTTTTGTGAAAATGAGATAATTAAGTATTAAATTATACTAAAATTAAACACAATGCAGGTGAGTACTACGTTATCTTAAAGAATTATGTTTGTTTCAATTATAGGATTGTACGTAAATGATGTTTTAAATCGTAAAAATTCAGTAGTTTTATGTAAATATCAAGTTGTTTTGAATAATTTTATTAAGAAAAATATTAACTTTTAGGCTTTATTTGTAGAATAACATTGGATGTGAACCTGTTTTCCGATGTATTTAGCTGCGAATCAGGCTGGAAACGATGTGATCTGGAAAGACGCAGAGTACGGCTCCTCCAATTTGGGTAACGGCGTTTGTTGCGAGCGATGGCTTCGGTACTGCCTATTCGTCGGGGTTGCAATTCCAAAAGATGCTTTGATTGAAAATGGTTGTTTTTGACGTGATAAACTCCAAATTTGTTTACCAAAAGTTGGGCCGATTATTTATGTTTCGAATGAGCGAAAATTTGGTATGATATACTTGGTTTTTAATTTATTATATAATTTAAACTTTTAGATGTTCGAAAAATACGGCCATTCGTTGTAAAATTTTTATATCAGACGCCGATAGCGCTTTTTTATATTCCAAAGCCTATTTTAATTATTATCAAAAGCCTCGAAGTTTTTACTTTTCCCACATCAATTAACATAAGAATATACATAATATTTTAGTTTTAACATGATCATAAAATTTGTAGAATTATTTTCAAATATTCAGAATGTGCTTTTCAATGTAAGGTTAAGTTACAATGCGCATAGTAAGTATCGTTTTCGCGGGTTCATTATATTTTAAATCGGTGGGCGTGGTTAACTAGTATCGATACAAATTATAGATGTAGATAAATTAGATATCTGTAATTTCTCGCGTATGATTTGAATTATGAAATTGAAAAATTTAAATATAAAAAGTAAGCTAAGAAATAAAATAAGTTAATTAGAAATTTTTAAAGTGATCGTCATATTAATTTATTTACATTTCGATACTAATTTCACAAATTACGTCCGCCAATTTAATCCTTATACAATGTGTTTTATATGTTGTTTAATCTGTTTTTCTCATTGTAGGAGCTGGAATTCAGGTGCTGTTTGACCCATAACATTATATATATATATATATATATATATATATATATATATATGAAAAATTTGGTGAAAAACTTATCTGCGCGGAATGTGCATATATCGATATTTCACTGTTTTTTACAGATCATCAGTGCACCTTACCGAAGACAGACATGATATTCACTTCTATACTACGTGTATATATACGAACTGTAATGAACTTCATGTGTATGAGAATTAATAATTATTAAATCTCATTTTACATGCGATTGTCGCTATAATTTGTTGCATTTAATTCTACAATTCGGCAAATCACTTTTGCCCTAGATTGTAGACGCAACAAGCCGCGACATCAACTGTACAAGTTGTCAGTACAAATGAAAAATTTTGTGAAAAACTTATCTGCGCGGAATGTGCATATATCGATATTTCACTGTTTTTTACAGATCATCAGTGCACCTTACCGAAGACAGACATGATATTCACTTCTGTATATATACAAAATTTTTCATTTGTACTGCAACTTGTACAGTTGATGTCGCGGCTTGTTGCGTCTACAATCTAGGGCAAAAGTGATTTGCCGAATTGTAGAATTAAATGCAACAAATTATAGCGACAATCGCATGTAAAATGAGATTTAATAATTATTAATTCTCATACACATGAAGTTCATTACAGTTCGTATATATACACGTAGTATAGAAGTGAATATCATGTCTGTCTTCGGTAAGGTGCACTAATGATCTGTAAAAACAGTGAAATATCGATATATGCACATTCCGCGCAGATAAGTTTTTCACAAAATTTTTCATTTGTACTGACAACTTGTACAGTTGATGTCGCGGCTTGTTGCGTCGACAATCTAGGGCAAAAGTGATTTGCCGAATTGTAGAATTAAATGCAACAAATTATAGCGACAATCGCATGTAAAATGAGATTTAATAATTATTAATTCTCATACACATGAAGTTCATTACAGTTCGTATATATACACGTAGTATAGAAGTGAATATCATGTCTGTCTTCGGTAGGGTGCACTGATGATCTGTAAAAAACAGTGAAATATCGATATATGCACATTCCGCGCAGATAAGTTTTTCACAAAATTTTTCATTTGTACTGACAACTTGTACAGTTGATGTCGCGGCTTGTTGCGTCTACAATCTAGGGCAAAAGTGATTTGCCGAATTGTAGAATTAAATGCAACAAATTATAGCGACAATCGCATGTAAAATGAGATTTAATAATTATTAATTTTCATACACATGAAGTTCATTATATATATATATATATATATATATATATATATATATATATATATATATATATATATATATATATTGAAACGATACGAATGAATGAAGACCCTTTACACGAATAATGGAAAGATTTAAGTGCTCTGTTGATCATCGATTGGGATATTTGATGAAGTGGCCATTGAGTCAAACACCTTTCTTTTAACTGACAAAGTGTTAAAGTGCAATCTTCATCAATCCATTTGCAAATTTCACTTATCTGTAATATAGACAATAACATACAATTGTTAAATTCTAAACATTCTACAAAATGTATTCAAAATAATCTGAAATTGCAAAATCGTTAATAATTCAACTCTGTTACATGCGCCTTTTATACACAAAAGTAATACCTAATAACTTACCAAACTTACTCAACAACACCATTTCCCCGGAGATTTTCGGCTGAAAGACTAACTCAGTTAAGAGGCGAGATAGGAGAAGGTTCTTTTTTATAATAGGAACCACCGTGTTTATACTCTCAAGCCGGTACAGCGAACACAAACGCCGCCGACAGTAAGTTAAGTAAATTGGATTGAATTATGCATGAAAGAGAAAAAACATTCTTTATTGAGATGAATTTGGTATCCAATTATATTAAAGAGTATCTCGTTGGAGATCAGCTAAAAATACATCAGCGTACTTTCGGATTGACTCGGTCATTACTTGATGCAAATAGATTTTCATCTTGAAACGTAACAAACAATTAATCTGTTTAGATTTACACCATATTCATGTGTAAAAACCCACAACAGCTATATCGCTACAAAGTAGCTTCCTCAGGTGGAGATACTACATTAACTTGCGATGCAGCTGTTACGGTTTTTTTACATATAAATATAGTGTAAATCTAAACAGATTAATGGTTTGCTTAGTTTCGAGATAAAAATAGTATTTCGCATGGATTGTGATCTTTGATTTCATAAAGTCGTTTTTCCGCAAATGTAATATTGTGATTTGATCATTGTACAACAATCGCTTAGAAATGTATAATAAAATCCTTTAATAAATATAAAGAAATATTTATTTTGTGTATTGTCTTAAATTGACCATCGATAAAATACTGGAATTGAATAGTGATGGTAATAATAAAATCATTGGGATAAATGAAAGGCAGATTTAGTAAATGAGTTATTCTATTGTTTGAAACATAACATTCGACTTTTATAATACTTTTAAACATCCCTATATTCTCAAGAATAATAGCAAATGAATGCAATTTGTTCTTGCTTAATTCGTTTTTGTAAATCAATCATTATATTATGTAAATTAATATTTCTTATAACACTAAGTTGTAGCACGTTTATCTTAATTAAATTCTATGTTTTTTTGTAAAACACAATTAATTATTTCGCATAAATTAATAGATTCGTTTAAAGTTTCTGTTATTATAAAGTACTAAGGCTATAGATATGTTGTTCTAGAATCGCAGCAATACGTAAAATTTATAATTTTAATATTTGTTCATTATGTGATATCTATCTTATCGGTTCATTGAATTTATTAATAGTGTTTAATGAGATAGAATTTTGTTTCACAATATTAGATGCTAACTTTATTTGATTACCTTGAAGTTCCCTTATTCATTTATCGTATCGTTTTCCGTCATTAGATTAAATTTTCGGTTATTGCTTTAAAATTATACCGTCAACTATAGCTCTTTTAACTCTGCCTATCGGAGAAATAAATTCATTTAAGTTATGCGTTACTTCATATTTCGTTAGATTTAAAGGGTTTACAGGTAGAAACACTTTGTATATTGAGAACAAGTTCAGCATTTGCCATTTATTATTATTATTATTATTTTGACATTTATTTATATTTGTTTTTAGGAGGTTGGCGACAAACTAGCAACATATTGATGTGATGTTTTAAATTTGACGAATGTTAACATGTCTAGTGCCGTTATTTGAAATTTTAACTCTAATTACACTCCTGATGAAGTAACCAATGCGTTATGAAATATAGAGTGGAATAAAGGAGTTTTATTTTTACTTGACAGACCGCTCACCCGTTAATGAATTTTTACTTATGCAGTACGGTCGATAATACTTAATAGTCTATATATATATATATATATATATATATATATATATATATATATATATATATATATACTTTTCTCAGCGGAGAGCGAATATCACAAATATGGTACTAGAACTATTGATTATTCTCTACATAAAATGGAAAACTCCTTATTACTTAAGGTGTAAACTATAAAATAAATTATAAAACGAAATAAAAAAACTGTGCTATATGTAGATCTCGGTTTCCGGGTTGGAACCGCGTCGAGCTAGGCGTAATTGCCAACGTTTCGTCCACTGTTTCAAGAGACATCTTCAGGGCTGTTCGTCATTTCGCAGTAGCTTGAAGAATGCTATGACAGCCGGGGTCATGAGTCTTGAATTTTGATTTGTGGTCGAAGATTGCCTCCATTTCCACACCGTTGTTTCGTATCTCCCAGGGTTGTGATGTGTTTGAGTCTGATTAGTAATCGTGCGTTGTTGTGTTTTTTGTGCGGTCATGTGTTTTGTATGTGCAGTCTGTGCGTCAGTCGTGTTTTTGCGTTTAAGTCATGTGTGTTTGTTTGTTGGTCATCATCACATTTTTTGCGTTTCAGTTGTGTGTGTGTTTAATGTGTTTTATTGTAAAGTGTTATTATTGTCTGTGTTTGTTTTACGAAGTATTGTATTTGTTCGTTTGTTGCGTTTGTCGAGTATAATGTTATTAGCATATTGCCTAAGGCAAGTGCTAATTCGTCAACTGTGTTAAGTGTTGTTTTGTTTTGTCTTTGAGTCCAGGGATTATTTGTTGGGGGTGGTGCTGGTATGTATTTAGGTTTGGGTGCGGTTTTGTTTGCTGGGTTGTTAGGATTGTTAGGACAGTTGATGAATGTGGATAGGTGAGGACCACCGCAGTTTGCACACTTTGGTGGGGTTGTTTTAGTCTTTGTACATAAGTGTGTCGAGTGCTCGTCGCCGCATTTCATGCATTTGTAGTTGATGTAACAGTTTTTTTGATGATGTCCGAATGTCTGGCATTTGTGGCATTGTATAATGTCTGTCCGTTTATTTAAGGGTTCTATTTTGATTGCAAGTACGCAGCAGTCGCGTAAGTTGTAAATTGACTGGTACTGTCTCGTCAGTTCGATTAATGCCAGTGGTGCAGGTATGCCGTGTTTACCGTTTATTCTTTTAATTTTTAATGTCGGGTAACCTTGGTCAGTCAGATCGTCGGTGATGTCAGTGTCTGTGATAAAGGTAGGAATGCCACGCATAACTACCTTTAATGTCTTCTCGCTTCTTAGTTGGAATGTATAGTATTGTATCTGTTCGTTGTCGAGTGTGTGTTTAAGTGTACGGTAGTCATTGTCAGTTGTCATTGTCAGTTGTCGGTTCGATGTGTATGCCTTGTCTCACTAGTTTGTTTTCTACAGTGTTAATATTGTTTGTTTTTAGTATGTGTCGTATGTGTGCCCATTTGTCTTTTTCCGTGATAATTATTGGTGCGATTTTGTGTGTTTTACGTGTTTCTGTTTTTGTGTTATGTGTGATGTTGGTTTTGTCACTTACCCTGGGTGTGCTGTTTGATGTTGACGGTTGTGGAGTGAACTCGGAGGTTTCTTCTTCAATTTTTTCCTCGGTTTTGGTATTGAGGGCGTCGTAAGAATTTTTTATTTCTATCGGTGTACTTGCGTGTTCTGTTTTTTGTTTCTTCGCTGTTTTCTTCGGGCTTGTGAATGCGTCGGTGATTATTTGTTCGGTTGTCGGTTTTATTGGGTTTGTTTCTTCTGTGTGATGTGTGTTAAATGTAATTGTTGCTATCGGATTGTCGCGATCAACCATAAATATTTGCGATTGATCGCGCAAAAGAAGTTGTATTTCTTCTTCGTCGGTGGTATCTTCAATTATAGTTTTAGCGTCTCTTAATTGCTGCTCGGTACATCTTCTTTTAAAGGTTGGTCTCAGCGCCAGGTTAGTGATTTGAATAATATTATCTGCTCTTTCTCCGGCCATTTCTTCCGGGTTCGTATTGACGTTGTATTGTCGTAAGTGCTCTCAACTGCGATGTTGCGAGAACAGATATCGCAGTGCTATGACAGAGACCGACACAACTTATATAGGAGGGACCAGGTCAGATGGCGGCCTGCTATTGGCTGGGGACAATGAGCCAATGGCATGCGTCGTATGGGCGTGGTAATTCTTAGTAGAGTTCAGTAGAGTTTGGCACGTCGGATGTAACGTATAGCCATTATCTCTATTGAGATTGCGGGGATGTTTGTAAATTTCAATAGATTCACGGATTTTCCTAGGGAAATAATGCGATTCACGGGACAGAAGCTTGACATCTTTGAATAGAATTTAATGACCGGAGTTGAGTTGGTGTTCTGCCAGCGTTGAACCGGCTATATGTAACAGTCTAGTACAACGTTCATGTTCGGACACACGCACACCGACTGGCCGCTTAGTTTGGCCAATGTACACACTGCCACACGAACACGGAATGCGATACACTCCTTGTGCTTGAAGCGGATGTATTTTATCTTTGGCAACTCTATTGAATTCTACTGCGAAATACTACGCCCATACGACGCATGCCATTGGCTCATTGTCCCCAGCCAATAGCAGGCCACCATCTGACCCGGTCCCCCCTATATAAGTTGTGCCTGTCTTATGACAGAGACCGGCACAACTTATATAGGGGGGACCGGGTCAGATGGTGGCCTGCTATTGGCTGGGGACAATGAGCCAATGGCATGCGTCGTATGGGCGTAGTATTTCGCAGTAGAATTCAATAGAGTTGCCAAAGACAAAATATATCCGCTTCAAGCACAAGGAGTGTATCGTATTCCGTGTTCGTGTGGCAGTGTGTACATTGGCCAAACTAAGCGGCCAGTCGGTGTGCGTGTGTCCGAACATGAACGTTGTACTAGACTGTTACATATAGCCGGTTCAGCGCTGGAAGAACACAAACTCAACTCCGGTCATCAAATTCTATTCAAAGATGTCAAGCTTCTGTCCCGTGAATCGTATTATTTCCCTAGGAAAATCCGTGAATCTATTGAAATTTACAAACATCCCCGCAATCTCAATAGAGATAATGGCTATACGTTACATCCGACTTGCCAAACTCTACTGAACTCTACTAAGAATTACCACGCCCATACGACGCATGCCACTGGCTCATTGTCCCCAGCCAATAGCAGGCCGCCATCTGACCTGGTCCCTCCTATATAAGTTGTGCCGGTCTCTGTCATAGCATTCTTCAAGCTACTGCGAAACGACGAACATCTACATACAGCCCTGAAGATGTCTCTTGAAACAGTGGACGAAACGTTGGCAATTACGCCTAACTCGACGCGGTTCCAACCCGGAAAAGAGATCTACATCTAGAGAACGACTGCGGAAACCTACACCCACACTGTACTATATTTATTTCAATTTTTATTTTTCGGAAATTCTCTATCAGTAAATTCGTGGTCTGAGTAAATACAATATTGTATATGGAGGTTAAAATAAATAAATAAATACATGCAACAATATGTATTTTAATAGTAAGTTAATTGTTTTTAGCAAATAATGTTACAATTGTAATAACATAATTTATAAAATATTTTTTTAAATAGTCAAATCTCGGCTTGTGGACTAGTTAAATCTTATCTGAGAGTGTTTCTGCTTTTAACATTATCGGTCCTTTTTTTGCTAATGCAGCGGAGTGCGGATTAAATTCCACGTTGTACTTTTCGGTTTCGGCTGGAGTGATCTTGAAATTGTTCAATAACATTGATATACCAGTCTTTGCTTGCATTAGTGCAAAGCGGAGACCGATACAATTTCTGGGACCTTCGCCGAATGGTAAAAAACTAAATGCAGGCCGTTTCGCTTTATTTTCTTCAGTAAATCTTTCAGGATCGAATTTATCTGGATCTGGATAAAATTCTTCATCTCTTTGTATACCAAATGTACTGATGAATACTTTGGTTCCTTTTTCTAGAGTTACGTCGGTACCTGGTACTTTATAATCTAAACCGCATTCTCTGTTTAAAAATGGCGCTACTGGATATTTTCTTAAAGTTTCTGAAACCAATAAAATGTTGGTTAGAATAAAGTTATGTACATACACACACACACATGCACGCAGGCACACACACACACATATAATATATATACAGGGTTACCGCTGAATAGCGTCCCAACTATGCGAATCTGATGAATACGTATTAATATCAAATTGAAAATAAAAAAAGAAATATATTTGTAATTCATTAAAAATTTCCAAGTTTTTAGGGCCAAAATGTACTCGTAGTTAAACTCGGTCTATATCTTTATTCTTTATTTGCCGAAATACAGCTGTAAAATTCAAGTTCATTGACATGCAAGAAAGATCGATAAAATTCCCGACAATAATTCTAACAACGAAGTCCTATTCATAGATAGTGAATATTGCTGTTTTCTACCAAAACATACTCGGCTGCACATATGCGATGTTTTTCTTTGTGGATATCAATAATAAGCCTTTAAGCCGTGATATGTCCACGAATCTATGCCGCATTAATTAAAATACGATTTAAACTAAATAGTTTGAACGAGAGACTGTAGCTTGTCCAATGGGATAGAAACCTGATTTTTAATTATTTGTATGGAATTATTTACTGTTACATTCGTAAATTCTTATTCTTATCTTATATTCTTAACGTCGTGACCCGGTAAACGTTTGATTTGCGAGTTATTTGTTTCGTTCAACGCGTACTGTATCACCCTCTGATTTTATTATATTGTGCCGTATCGCCTTCCCCCCTGCCGTTTCCGTATTGCATTTCGGCGTGTAGAGGCATTCGATCAGAGGTGGTTATCGAATCCAGTTGGCAGTAGTAGTGTGTGTGTCTTTTCGTATAAAAGGAAGTTTAGTTTTCACGAAATCTATGACAATTTGAGTTATAGTCGCCTACGCGGATCCTATCATAGAACGTGAAATATTAATAGATTTGTCGTATACTGACTTCGAAGTATGAGAAGCTCGTAAGAGAAAAATACCCTTTTAGGCGGTATTTCTTATACGGACTCCGGCTTAATTCCAACTCCTCTGCGAAGACAATAATTCTAGACACCCGACACCTTTTAGTCTGCAACTACCAACGAATTTGATTCTCTAGTGTCAATTATTCGAGAAGTAGACGAAAATATATATATATATATATATATATATATATACAGTGTGGTCATAAAGTTTGGAACCAAGCTTATAACCGCATTATTTTACATTTTTAGGAAAACGCTCGGACAGGTAAATTTTCTTTTCTAAAACGCCATCTTTTGACATACAATTTTTTTCTATGACGTCATTGGTTTTCGAGTGATGACGTTATCAACACTTTCTTTAAACGGCAACCATATTATTTTTTTCTCGTTTTTGGTAGATCTTTATATCCACCAAATAGTAATATAAAACAATTGGTATGTTGCATCACAATTTTTTTGAAAAAATTATATAAATTTAGAAAAAATACGAAAATTTTATTTTTGTACAAAATTACAATTAAATTAAAAAAAATACGTCTGAACTTAAATTTATTGTAACAGTAAACGTAAATTTTCAAAATGGACCCCACCAACCAACTGACACTGTCCCAGCCGAGTGTAAATACTTCGTATACTCGCCTCAATAATGTCTGGGGATATTTGTGTAAGTTCTACGCGAATTCGTTCTTTTAAATCTTCTAAATTGTTCGGTTGGTTAAAATACACTTTCGATTTCAAATAACCCCACAAAAAAAAGTCTAACGGAGTCAGGTCAGGAGAACGAGGTGGCCATTCTATGGCGCCTCTCCGTTCAATCCATTTATTGGTAAATATTTCGTCAAGATAGTGGCGAACCTCTATACCATAATGGGGAGGCACCCCATCTTGTTGAAACCAAATATTTGGATGGGGTACATCACCATCCTCGTGATTTGGGAAAATAGCAGCGAGCACTGGAACCGGTTCAAATCTTAAAAATTCTAAATATTGCGCAGTAGTCAAATTTCCTTCAAAAAAATATGGTCCTAAAATGCGTCATCCAATCATTCCAACCCATCCGTTAACGTTTCCTCTGCGCTGAGTATGACACGCTTGAGTCCAATGCTGATTGTTCTGCGACCAATATCTGCAATTATGGCGGTGAACAGATCCATTTGGGCAGAACGTAGCTTAGCTTCATCTGAGAAGACGATGTTTTCCAAGAAATTTGGATTTTGGTCACAACGTAACATTACGTCTTCATAGAACTGCAGTCGACGATCTTCGTCATCCTCATGTAATTCCTGTACAAGTTGAACTTTGTAAGGACGATAGTGTTCTTTTTTAAATAAGTTGACGACAAATGAGTGAGCCACCTGATTGGCTAACGCAAGTTGTCTGGTGGAAACATGATGCCTTTCTTCTGCTTCTAGAAGCACATTTAATTTCACATCTTCTCCTACTTGAGGTCTACCTTGCCGCGGTCGATCTTTTACGGATTAAGTTTCGGTAAACTTTCCAACTAGTTTTGTCACCGTAATTGGAGGTTTATCAGGATGTTCATGGTTAAACAATTCGCATGCTTCTGCATGCGTTCTTTGTCTGTTCCCATACCCAACCATAATTAAAATTTCGATTCTTTCTCGCTCGGATAAATGTGCAATTTTTTATATTAGCGAAAATGAACAATTTTTACGCAATATCTCAAAAATATAACGTCAAAAATAGAAGTAAATAATTCAACAATGTTGTCGCCCATAGAAACAATTTCAAACTAAAATTTTTATACATAAATTGTATAAAAAGAAACAAGAATGTCATAAAGAAATATCTTGCAAAAAAGTGCGTGTTTTTGTTTTTGTAAATTTTTTGCATAGTAACATGAGTACATGTGCTTTTGACGATCCGGTTTGTTCAAGAAGAATATTTAAGTCCTCACACAAGACAGAAATGTGAAAAAAGCTTACTTACATATTTCAGTAAATTTTGTAATCTTAATTAGTTTTTGAAATCTTCAATTTTTGGGCGATAATTTTAATTAAGAAATGGTCTGCCACATCATGTCAATTTTTAAAATAAATTAAACTTCTTTGGCCCTTTTTTGTGAAACTATTTAATTTTAAATAAGATTTTTTAATAAGTAATTGACCGATTGGGAAGACGAATTTCTTTTGACCTGGAGCGAATAACGCAGATTACTATTGATCGCAAAGCATTTACACACGGCTAGGACAGTGTCAGTTGGTTGGTGGGGTCCATTTTGAAAATTTACGTTAACTGTTACAATAAATTTAAGTTCAGATGTATTTTTTTTAATTTAATTTTAATGTTGTACAAAAATAAAATTTTCGCATTTTTTTCTAAATTTATATCACTTTTTCAAAAAAATTGTGATTCAACATACCAATTGTTTTATATCACTATTTGGTGGATATAAAGGTCTACCAAAAACGAGAAAAAAATAATATGGTTGCCGTTTAAAGAAAGTGTTGATAACGTCATCACTCGAAAGCCAATGACGTCATAGAAAAAAATTGTATGTCAAAAGATGGCGTCTTAAAAAACAAAATTTACCTGTCCGAGCGTTTTTCCTAAAAATGTAAAATAATGCGGTTATAAGCTTGGTTCCAAACTTTATGACCACACTGTATATATATATATATATATATATATATATATACATATAACAATAGATAAATTATTGGAGTTTTTCGGCTTTCTTTATATGAAATATTTACAAACATCAAATTAGAATGTATGTAATTGCAGAGTAAGTGGGGATGTAAACATTGCTGTCTACAAATTACAAAGCAAATCGTACGAAATTTTTTTGAAAAATATGGTCTACGTTGGGACTCGTATTTATCTATTGTTATATTTAATAAACGGCTAAGAAATTATCTAAACACTTATATACATATATATATATATATATATATATTGATAAAACGTAATGTAGCTGTTCAAACTAAGAATGATAAGAATTATAAACTTGATGTAAACATTGCTGTCTACAAATTACAAAGCAAATCATACGAAATTTTTTTAATTGAAAAATATGGTCTACGTTGGGACTCGTATTTATCTATTGTTATATTTAATAAACGGCTAAGAAATTATCTAAACACTTATATACATATATATATATATATATAAATATATATATATATATATATATATATATATATATATATATATATGTATATATAATCGCCTACTGATTAGGTTTACTATATATATATACAGGGTCCGGCAACGAAGCGGGGACGGAAGATTACACGCGTATTTGAAAGGTAATCAAATATTTAGTCATCGGATATCCTTCCGTACCATCAAGCGCACGTTTTAAAAATATTTTGTTTTATACAGGGTGTTCCAGATGGAAATGCCAGACTAAAGTTGCATTTTTTTAAATGGAACACCCTGTATATTAATAGATAAAATGATCCGCGCTTGAAAGCTGGTTACATCGATATAATGTTGTATGGGTCTAAAGTTGATAGTTTCTGTGTAAATAATTATTTTACTTGATAAATTGATACATTTCAGTAGGCTATTCTGCATAAGGAAAATCAAAATATCCGAAACCAATAGAATAGAATATTTTCTACTAGTATGCACTTTCGTTGCTACGTGAAATTAATTCTGCAACTGCTCGCGTTATACAGGGTGTTCACAATTTCGCAAAATCGAAGAAATCTCGTAATTTTTAAATGGAACACCCTGTATATTTTTAGCTCATTGAAAAGCCCTTTTACTACGCTTTCTATTGATACCTCATTTGATGCACCTAGGATGGATCATTTGCTAATTATTTCTTTTTAGATTTGAATTAATGAAAAATGCTTGTATTTTTAGTAGCTAATTTGCGCTTTTAAACCTTCTGTAAGATCGGGTATTCAACAAATTATCCATAAATGGTCTATAACAAGAAGAAACCCCATTAAGTACGAGAACCAGTTGATTTTCACTCAGCGGTGAAAGCAAACATTAAATTAATATAAAGTAATATAGCATTTTCAAAAGATTCATGCTGATCAAGTTATCTGGTGTCAGTTTTAAGCTTGTATACTTAATAACCAAGTTGTCAAAAATTTTGTTCCATCTTATACAGTATTTCGTTCAATCTTTAAAAGAAATTGCTATAATGACTAATTTTAGTATTCAAGAAATGGTGAATATGATATTTATCTTGGGGAGTGTACAAGAAATTGTCTCCTAGCAAGTAGAGTATATACAGAGAGATTTCCAAACCTTGAAAGAAAGCCAAGACCGGAAGCATTTGAAAGGTTATTAGAGAGATTTACAGAAACTGGTAGTGTAATATACAAGAAGAGAGAAATAAATAAGCCGGTAATCAATGAAAAAAGCGAATTGGCCGTATTATTAACATTACAGGAAAATCCACATATAAGTATAGACGGTATTTCAAAGGTAACAGCTATTGAAGATAGGAGCGTACGGAGAACTTTAAGAAGTCATAAGTATCATCCGTACCATATGGAATTAAATCAGGAAATGCATGGTGATGATTTCATTAAAAGAACAGACTTTTGTGGTTGGTTGTTAAATAAAATGCGAGAAATGCCAAATATTTTAACAAAGATTTTGTTTAGCGATGAGGCTACTTTCAAAAGTAATGAGGCGGTAAATAAACATAACATGCATTATTATGCAACAGAAAACCCGCATTGGATACGTCATGTAGACAATCAGAATAGATGGTCTCCTAACGTCTGGGGAGGTATACTTGGTCCATATATCATTGGGCCGTACTTTTTCGATGGAACCGTTACAGGCGATACGTATTTGGCATTTTTGCAGAACGAACTGCCTAATTTACTTGAGCATGTGGATGCTGACACCCGACAAATTTTCTGGTCGCAACAGGATGGTGCACCTGCTCATTCCAGCCTTAACTTTAGGGAGTTTCTAGGGCGATGGAAGGAAGACAAATGGATAGGACGAGGTGGTCCAATCGCTTGGCCTCCACGAAGTCCAGAACTTACTGTCTTGGACTTCTATTTTTGGGGATATGTCAAAGCTCTAGTTTATGTGGAAGTTCCTACAACAATGGAAAATATGATGGAACGCATAAGAGAGGCATTTAGAAATGTTCGCCATGAAACATTACAGCATGTTCAACAGAATTTCACCAGGCGGCTTCATTTATGTATTGAGAGACATGGAAGGACATTTGAAAGTTTTCTTTGATTTATTTGCATTTACTATTTACATTTACTTTATTTTTATTTACTGTGCTACTACTTTTGTTAATTAAATTTGATGTTGTGGTTAATAATTAGTATTTATTTAAAATAGTGCAAACTTTTAATACTACTCGTACTTGATTCTTTCCTACATGATTTCGATTTATGTTAAGCTAATTAGATATGTATTGTATCATATTAGGTATTCGTAAAATAGTTGGTTTTTCAAAATTCTTTAAAATACAAATTAATTAATGTAAATTTTTTATTAAACTAACACCAGATAACTTGATCAGCAGTGAATCTATTGAAAATGCTATATTACTTTATATTAATTTAATAATAATAATTTAATTAATGTTTGCTTTCACCGCTGAGTGAAAATCAACTGTTTCTCGTACTTAATGGGGTTTCTTCTTGTTAAAGACCATTTATGGATAATTTGTTGAATATCCGATCTTACAGAAGGTTTAAAAGCGCAAATTAGCTACTAAAAATACAAGCATTTTTCATTAATTCAATTCTAAAAAGAAATAATTAGCAAATGATCCATCCTAGGTGCATCAAATGAGGTATCAATAGAAAGCGTAGTAAAAGGGCTTTTCAATGAGCTAAAAATATACAGGGTGTTCCATTTAAAAATTACGAGATTTCTTCGATTTTGCGAAATTGTGAACACCCTGTATAACGCGAGCAGTTGCAGAATTTATTTCACGTAGCAACGAAAGTACATACTAGTAGAAAATATTCTATTCTATTGGTTTCGGATCTTTTGATTTTCCTTATGCAGAATAGCCTACTGAAATGTATCAATTTATCAAGTAAAATAATTATTTACACAGAAACTATCAACTTTAGACCCATACAACATTATATCAATGTAACCAGCTTTCAAACGCGGATCATTATATCTACTAATATACAGGGTGTTCCATTTAAAAACATGCAACTTTAGTCTGGCATTTCCATCTGGAACACCCTGTATAAAGCAAAATATTTTTAAAACGTGCGCTTGATGGTACGGAAGGATATCCGATGACTAAATATTTGACTAACTTTCAAATACGCGTGTAATCTTCCGTCCCCGCTTCGTTGCCGGACCCTGTATATATATATATATATATATATATATATATATATATATATATATGTATATATATATATTGATAAAACGTAATGTAGCTGTTCAAACTAAGAATGATAAGAATTATAAACTTAGAAAAATAATTAATAAAAGTTGATCTTTATGATTTCAAATTCAAAAATTGGGCGCCATAAGTTTATGTGGTTCTTAGTTTGTTCAACGCTATCTGTGATCTTGATAAATAACCAGCT
This sequence comes from Melolontha melolontha, assembly GCA_935421215.2. Lineage (NCBI taxonomy): Eukaryota > Metazoa > Arthropoda > Insecta > Coleoptera > Scarabaeidae > Melolontha > Melolontha melolontha. Next base: position 16,785,958 of record OW285240.1, on the reverse strand, counting down.
AACTGCGGTAGAGCTTGAGTACATAAATTAATTAAAATCACCAGGATCTTCGTCGGCTAGGTGTATTATTTCCGTAAGAACAATGTAATTAGTGTATTAATTAAGCTCAAACTCAACAATCAAACAACACAAATAAAAGATTGAATTAAAAACATAAATAAAAAAATTTATTGAAATAAATAAGAAAACTGTAACAGCAATTGAATAAAAGAAATAAGAAAACGGTATTATTTAAGAAAGAATATTACGTGCTAAGTGACAATAAAAGAAATTAACATGTTGCACATGTGTTCATAAGTGATCCGGTTAGGTTATACGAAAGTTATAAAAACAAATATTTAATGGTTCTTAAAATTAAACATAATATAGGTAAGTATTGTTTTATCTTAGGCAATATGCATGTAGAAATTGCACGTTTTAATTGATGTTTTATGAAAAATGTAATAATTCCGAAATATAATATGAATATTAAGTTGTTTGTAATGATTTTTATTTAGACAAATGTTGACTTTTAGGTAATATGTGGAATAAACGTAGGATGTGAACCTGTTTCCGATGTTCTAGGATCCGATGTGGACTTGAAGTTCTATGATCGGGATAGATGCGGAGTACGGCTGTTCCAATATTTCTGGCGGCGTTGGATGTGTTCAACGGCTTTGGCTCTCGGTTCGACGGTATCCAATTACAAAAAGATGCTTCGATCGATTATTCTTGTTTACGTCGTGGTATTCTTCAAATTTATATATCAAGAGTTGGGCCTATTATTCGTTTATCGAATGATCGAAAATTTGGTATGATATTTTTATTTATTATATATTAAATTATTTAAATTTCACGAAGTTAATAAAAATGCGGCCATTTGTTGTAAAAATTTTATATCAGACGCCGTTCTTCGGCTTTTTTATTCCACAGCCTATTTTAAATATCGAGAAAAGCCTCGAAGTTTTCGCTTTGTTTGCATCAATTAAAATATGAATTTGCATAATGTTATAGTCTAAATGTGATCGAAAAATTAGTTAAATAATTTACAAATATCTAATATGTAGTTTTCAACATAAAATTAGTTATAAATTGTGCCGTAAAGATCGCTTTCGCGGGATTCATGATAGTTTTAAATTAGCGGGCGTGGTTAACTAACATCGATATAAATCTTGATGTAGATAAATTAAATACCTGTAATTTCGCGCGAATAATTTGAATTATGAATTAGAAAAATTTAAATATAAAAAGTAAGTTAAACATCAAAATAAGTTAATTATAAATTTTAAAGTTATCGTCGTATTAATTTATTTACATTTCGATACTAATTTCACAAATTACGTCCACCAATTTAATATTTATACAAGTGTTTTAATATGTTGTATACCTGTATTTCATATTGTAGGAGCTGGAATACGGGTGCTGGTTGAACCACTACAATATATATATATATATATATATATATATATATATATACGTATATATATATATATATATATATATATATATATATTGTAGCCTGTTAAGTTATCACTTCCGACGTATGGAAAAGATAACCTGACTTCCATGTTTATTACAAAAATTATGAATTTAAATTTGACTTATATGTCTGAAGTGGGTAGTTAATTTTTTTGTTTTAATTTCATATATATTTAGTATAATATAAAACACAGAGTGGCTTCCTTATCATTGGTATACTCAAGCGTCTTTGCAACTTCCAGGAATGTTGCCAAATTTTGAAGAAATCACCACTAACCACTGCAATAAGTATATACTCGTGTATAACACATATGTATTTACACGTCAGCGTTGGAGTCTTGAAAGAAGAGATATTAATATATGTGCAAAAGAATAATCAAATACATTTTTATGAAATGTTATCTAAAGCTACTCGAATTACTAATAACAAATTATAAAATCAAACAGAAGCAACGTATTTAACAGTACTTTATTTCTTTGTATTTATTTTTTTAATGTTTGATATTGACTTAATTACGGCTACAGTTCGATTAATTTTAGCCGTTTTTATAAAACTAATTAAATCGTTTAATGCGTCACTGTCATCCGTGGAATTAGGAATTAGAATCAGGTGTGGCAAAAATAAATGGAATAATACAAAAGTATTTTTAATAATATAAAAAATATTATTAAAAATGGGGTGTGAAGAACACAATACAAGTTCATTTATGTATTTTTGAATGTATCTTCTCCAAAGACGTAGATACGTATTTCACATTTCTACATGTTCGTCGGTACGCCCCTGTTGGAGAAGAGACACATTCAAAACAAACATAACTACGTTACTATCTAGCCGAAATTATTCAGACAGAGCGTGAAGGAATATTCAGCGCTGTCTACATAATAACAGCCGAAGTAGACGTGTTTTTTATAGTCGGTAACCACGGTATCTATAAAAAACTGTATTCTCGTGTCTTCACTACTTGTCGGCGTGAGCCGAATGTGTATATAACAACATAATTTGAAACATACTTGAGTGGGTAAAACCTCACTAAATTTGTATAATACAAAAGTATTTTTAATAATATAAAGAATATTATTAAAAATGGGGTGTGAAGAATACAATACAAGTTCATTTATGTATTTTTGAATGTATCTTCTCCAAAGACGACTATAAAAAAACACGTCTACTTCGGCTGTTATTATGTAGACAGCGCTGAATATTCCTTAATGCTCTGTCTGAATAATTTCGGCTAGATAGTAACGTAGTTATGTTTGTTTTGAATGTGTCTCTTCTCCAACAGGGGCGTACCGACGAACATGTAGAAATGTTAAAATACGTATCTACGTCTTTGGAGAAGATACATTCAAAAATACATAAATGAACTTGTATTGTGTTCTTCACACCCCATTTTTAATAATATTTTTTATATTATTAAAAATACTTTTGTATTATACAAATTTAGTGAGGTTTTACCCACTCAAGTATGTTTCAATATATGTTGTTATAAATGGAATATATTTATTTTTATATACAAGTAACATATTAATAAAATCCTGTGATAATTCTGGGATTAATATTACTACTGCTTTCTAGAGCCTTTTTCGCTACTAATGATTCTTTTATAGTTTTTCGTCAACATTTTCTCACATACGGGTAATCACATATTCTGTCATTTTGGTAGTCGTGTTTATTTAGGGTATTCCCGAGGAACAGTCGTTTTTCCATCCAGCAGATATCACTGATGTTGATTTTTTTTTTTTCGGTATTGATTGATATTTATCAATTTTTTTCAAATTTGTAAAGTAAATTTGAAATGTCTAATAGACGAGAACATAGTGTTTATGAAGATGTGCAAAGCAGTGATGATGGATTTTATTTGACGATTATACTAATGAAAATATCAAATATCACACGGCTTGAACACATTCATATGAATAAAATTTATACATTTTTAGGTGATAGTCGTTTCCTAAATTTAATTCCCACCAGGACGACAAAAAATATGATCGCAAAGAGTTAATTGCTAATTCTTGAGTTGCAGTTATTTGCACAATGTTTCCAAATATTATTAAAACTACATTTTCCAGAGATTTTTAAAAATTTACAACTATTGTATATTGTTTTATTGTTTATGTTATTTTACACTACATCTCATTGTATTCTTTATTTTATTGTATATGCGGAGCATGCTATTAGTGTTTTTTTAATACCTTCAGGAAATATTGGTGAGATAAATCCAGACAAAAATTAGATATATAAAAAAAAATTCTCATCTCTTAAAAAAGTATGAAAAAAATATAAAAACAATAATAATAATAAAGTAGCTACCGTGAAGTAGAGAAAACTTGATACTTGAAAATGTAGTTCTTAAAGGTACGAAACAGTGTGTAAACCAGTTCTTCTTTGTTGTTTAATGAAGAATATATAAAATAATTTTTACACCCCAAGAAACTGCAAATCAAGATTTACTAAATATTTACATTAAGCAGTTCACTTTACTAAGAACTTATTATTTTAATATATTATGTCAGCGGTTTTGTTGAATCAATATGCAATATTACCTCTACTTTAATTTTTTTGGCCAGCAATTGAGGAGATATTTTGTCGTCTTTAGAGTCTGATATATCACAATTGTTATCGTTTGTTTTGCACTCAGATGTAGTTTCCCGCAACAAAATTCTGTCAATAGTTTAATTGTTGTCTTTATTTCCTGGACACTAAATTTTTTTGAACATTCCATTGTATTTATTTCGTTGAATAGTGGACTTTCATTTTATTAATATTTTTTTAAATTTATTATTTTGTCATAAATTAATCCTACAACGCGGAACTTCTGTAGAATACTTTTACTTGCATAAGTCTTTTAATCGTTACTATTCCTCATTACATGTTTATTTTTTTCCCTAAATACTGACATTTTTCGAATATTCCGTCGTATTTATTTCGTTCGATAGTCCACATTTATTTTCAAGAATAATCATTAATATTATGAGATTGAATTAAATAAGTGGTAAATGCCCACATATGTTTCAAAAATTATTTTTGAAATAAAAGGGTATATTTTTCGGAGATATGGTTTTAATATTAATGTTACTTAAGCGAAAAGAAAAGTTAATAAAATTTAAAAATATAATGCGCAATATAGGAACTATTACAACAAATCCTCAATTATATATACATTTTTTATAAAATTTATTATAATTTACTAAAGAAAACACTCGGTATATTTGTTTCACAAAATATATTTATTAAATCTCTAATATATGTTTCGACTTTTCAGTCATTATCAAAGAGTTTTTAAACTAAAATATAAAGTACACTTCTACCACTATTTATGAGTTTTTACAAGACTTTATTACGGCATCAATAGTAGGGGTGTTGAAAAAATCCAGCTGTGTATTTGTGACATGTCTATTAAGATTTATGGCTTTTTTAATTTCTAATATTTCCAGGAAGTCATGTCTTTTGCCTTTATTACAAGTATGTAAAAGTTTAAAATTACTGGTATTGAACAAATGTGTATTTTCAATGCAATGTTCCGCGAATCCCGTATTCATATTACCATAAAGAATAGAACTTCTATGCTCTTTTATCCGTTCTTTTATTAAGCGTCCTAATTGGCCGATGTATATCGCATCACAATCACTGCAACTTAATTCGTACACACCTGACTTATCACACAATTCTGTTTTTTGTTTATTATTTAATAAAATATTTCCTAGATTGACTTTATTCACTTGGATGACATTTAACCCTAATTTATTCAGTTTATTAGAAACTTTATTGCTAACCCCAGGTATATAGTTGAGTGTGTGAAATGTTTTATTCGTTATTGTATATGTGTGCCCGTAGTAAAAATTCTTCGTAAGGATAGTACGTTGTTTTTTGATAATCATTTTATCTATAAATTCTGTTTTATATCCGTTGTTTCTAGCTATTGTTTTTATGGTGGTTACTTCTTTTTCGTAATTCTCATTATTTAAAGGGAAATTAATCAGTCTATGTATAAAACTATGAAACGCTGCCATTTTTATATTCCATGATTGACTGGAATTTGCCGGGATTACTGTATCCGTTGTAGTGGGTTTTCTAAATATATCAAACTCGAATCGTTTATCCATTCTTGTTAATTTTAAGTCTAAAAAATTTAGCGTTCCGTCTAACTCTTTTTCTATAGTGAATTGTATTTTATTGTTAAGAGAATTTAAATACTTGAGAAATTGGTCTAGTTGTCTATCTGTGCCTGACCACAGGCATAAAATATCGTCTACATATCTGCCCCAAAAGGAAATGTATTTTAATAGTGGACTGCGGTTGACATTGTTTATGTGTTTAAATTCAAAATCTGCCAAATATAATTCAGTCAGCAACGGGCTTAGCGGGCTACCCATTGGTAAACCGTTGGTTTGTGTATAAAATTTGTTATGAAATTTGAAATAGTTTTGTTTAAGGCAAATATTAATTAAGTTAAATAAAGTATTCTGTATTACGATGTTCGGGATAGACTTTTGAATGTGATTCTTTAAAATTGTTTTTAGTTCCACTATGGGGATGGATGTGAAAAGACTTTTTATATCAAAGGAGACTAATTTCATGTTAGGGGTTAAAACAATATTCTTTAATTTGTCTATTAATTCAAAGGAGTTTTTTACTGTTTTGGGTGAAATGAAATTTATTATATCCGGTAAATGTTTGTTTAGCGATTTGCATAATTTATAGGCTGGAGCGTGAACGTAAGATACAACGGGTCTTAAGGGGATTGATTCTTTGTGTAACTTAGGTAAACCATATAATATCGGAGCTTTGGGGTTCATTGTTGTTAAATATGTTTGCGGCAGAATATCGTTAAAATCTTTAGGGTTAAATGTCATCCAAGTGAATAAAGTCAATCTAGGAAATATTTTAGTAAATAATAAAGAAAAAACAGAATTGTGTGATAAGTCAGGTGTGTAAGTTGCAGTGATTGTGATGCGATATACATCGGCCAATCAGGACGCTCAATAAAAGAACGGATAAAAGAGCATAGAAGTTCTATTCTTTATGGTAATATGAATACGGTATTCGCGGAACATTGCATTGAAAATACACATTTGTTCAATACCAGTAATTTTAAACTTTTACATACTTGTAATAAAGGAAAAAGACTTGACTTCCTGGAAATATTAGAAATTAAAAAAGCCATAAATCTTAATAGACATGTCACAAATACACAGCTGAATTTTTTCAACACCCCTACTATTGATGCCGTAATAAAGTCTAGTAAAAACTCATAAATATTGGTAGAAGTGTACTTTTTATTTTAGTTTAAAAACTCTTTGATAATGACTGAAAAGTCGAAACATATGTTAGAGATTTAATAAATATATTTTGTGAAACAAATATAGTGTTTTCTTTAGTAAATTATTCATTATGTTGCACCTAGAGCCAACAGTGGATTCTATACATTAAATTTATTATACTTAGCGCTTTCACTGTTTTAAACGTAATTATATTCATCATATTAAAAAGTCAAATATCTTTTTCTGACAGATATATTCATTTAATTAACGTTAGGTAAGGACGAATGTTTGCAACGAATTCATAAACAAGGATAATATATAGTTTTGTCATTGTCTATGAGCGAATACTGGGAATAAGTTCGCTGCGCCGTTAAACGGGACACAATGTTGCCAAATTTCGGACGACACGAATATCTTCCCTTACACGTTATATACACAGAAGCAACTTCGTACGGCAGGTGCCTTTTTTAAATACAATATTAACGCCACCGATTTATGTTAGAACTAAAATCGAGTATTGTAGACACAGGTGTATTAAAGTGGCTTCCTAGACAATTTTTGAAATTATGCTTTAAACGTCCTCTATTATATGTTAATGAAAAAAGAACTCCAAAACGTTGTGACTTCCAAAATTTGACGTTACAACGTTACTTATATATGAAGTGATAACGAATTTTCAGTATCTATTTTGGATACGACTACGTATCGTTCATCAATATATATATATATATATATATATATATATATATATATATAGATATATATATATATATATATATATATATATATACAAGGTGAGTATAAATTGGCATACTAACTATACGTGATGACGTTCTTGGTCAATTTTAGAGTTAAAAGTCTTAATACTAAAACAATGTACCATGATTCCTGTATTTTCGGAAGGAATTTAAAAGAAACATACATTTCGCAACATTTGTGAACCTTACATTTTAAATCGTGCACACGAGGCAAAATAAATAAAATTAGCTCTTGAAATTACATATTGATTGTGAAAATATTACAAACTTTTAAAATATTGTGTAAGTATGACATTTTTATACCTCTTCTGTATCTATTTGACAGAAATCAATTACCCACATATTTGTTCAAATTGAAATCCATCAGTTCGTAGACATAGCTGCGATCTATGTGGTATCGTTTGTACTATTCGCTCAAGTATTTCCAATGTTATTTCTAATACTGCGACGGCAATTTGGGCTCTAACTTCATCAGCGTTTTGAGGAGCTGTAGAATAAACTTTTCCTTGAATGAAACCCCAAACAAAAAGATCTAATTGAATTGACATCAGGGGATCTCGCAGGCCATAATATAGAATCGCCACGACCAATCCATCTGTTTGGAAGTGTTGATCCAACCAGTCCTTTACGTTGCAAACAAAGTGAACAGGGGCTCCATCATGCATGCAAATCATATTACGTTGTATGTTCAGCGGCATCTCATCAATAACTTGTTCTAAAACATTTAAATATTCATCGGCATCTAGACGACTTGGTAAGTAAATTGGTCCAACCACCCTGTGATTTGTTATACTCAGCCAAACGTCAACAGAAGGAAAACCTTTGGTGACCGTATTCGCGAAATTCATGTGGATTTTCTTATGCCCAATGATTAAATTATGAGTATTAAATACACCGTCTCTGGTAAACATGTACTCATCAATCCAAAAAATGCGTCTTAGAAAGCCACCTTCTTCTGAATCGTATTTAAGATTGTATTGCAAAAATTGATTCGAAATAGGTTATCATTTCCGTAAGTAGCTGAACTTTAGAAACGTGGTATGGGCGAAGTAAGTTTTCTCGTAGAATCAAATGAACAGTTTTATTACTGGGGGCATTTAATATAAAAGCTAATTGACGAGTACTCGCAGAGAGGTCTTCTTGTATTGTGGCTAGAATTTTCTCTTCTATATGCACGGTACACCTTTACCTTGGTCGACCAGCGTGCGTATTTCTTGGAATAAGCGAACCTGTTTGTTGGTCCAGCCTTCGAAATACATTTGTACTTGGATGCCTCCGATTTTAAAAACGTACACCGTATTCCCGTTCTGTTATGTTTGCATTTCCACCGAGCAATAAATTCTGGTCGTCAATGTTATTTCAAAATTTGTTTAGATTGTCACAAAGTGTAAATTGCTCCCGCCTGATACATCAATGAAGTGTCAACATGAATGAAATTTGACAAAGAAAAAATGACAATTATTGTGATGCAACATGATTATAGGTTATGACATTTACGACGTTATACAATATTTGTCATCGTGTCAAAGCATGACTTTGACTACCAGAATTTATTTCTCACGACTGTACAGTACTGTGAAATAAAATCTCATACTCTCATACACATGTAATGTCAATTGACTTAATGTCCTGTCATTGTCATATTTTCCCGTAAATTTTCAGACAGCTAAAATTATTAAATTATATAGCAACATAACTGAAATTTTCTAAACATTAAAATACCATTAAATATGCCTCAGCATTTAAATCAACTGATGAAAGGCAATGAAAGCCAGCATTGTGTCCAAAATAGAAGATGGTTGGTCAAATCGAAGAGTGGCTATGTTTTTTAATTTAAATAGAAATGCCGAGTTTGATGTAAAAAAGCGGTGGATGCAGGACGGGTTTTTAGCAATGAAAATCGGTTCTGGACGTCCTAGAAGCAGCGTTGACGCTGATGATGCGGCTTTGATAAATTACATAAGAATCAATCCCTTTACTACAGCGAGGAAAGCAGTTACAGAAGCATATTTTCCAGCTTCTAGATCTGCAGCCTGACGAAGAATACGTGTTTCCAATTTAAAAAATTCTATTTTCTGTTCAAAGATTTTATTAGCCGACGAAAATAAGCAACCGCGATACTATTTCCTTTAAATAATATCAAGGAGAACTACTGGAACAGAGTTCACGGATGAAAAATGTTTTCAATCATCCTACAGCGGAAAAGTAAGAGTATATAGACCACCGCATTCTCGACTTAACGAAAATTATATTTAATTATTATATATAATGAGCAAACAAAATAACAAGTAAACACGGAAACACGAAAACTAGTCAAAACTATACAAATAAACACGAAACAAACAGAGATTACAGAAAAATAAGCAGGTCAAATGAAGTAGATAGGACATAAGTGTCAAAATTTCACATTAGTAATACATTTGAATGGAACAACATAAGGTACCTTCTTGTGGCTACTTATTGTTTTTACAACGTTGGCAAATGTGTTTTTTCGTTAAAATAAGTTAATAAACAAATAATGAAAACAAATATTAAAATCAAAAAGAAAACTTTAACGAAAAAATAATAATAATAATTATTTATTCAAATTGTGCCTCTTTCTGTCAACAAATATCGATTAATAACGCATATTTAAAGACTTAAGTCCGAACTCTAGGAACCGCTGCGAAGCATGGTATAATATTTTGGTTTTAGGATTTTAGACTCCGAATTTAACGAAGAACATCGCTACGTGTATCTATAAAGAATCTCTAAAGAAACGATCAGCATTCTGTTACATTGATTAGTGCATTATATGGAAATGAGTTTAGAAAAAGTAATTGAAATAAAAACTTTATGCCTAGAAAGTTATGCGTTAATGTCAATTATGTAAGCATTTTGAAATTAATTAGATTCTACAATTTCATAAACAATTTATCTGATATAAGAGAAACAATTAAGCATACTTGAGTGGGTAAAAACGTCAACATTTTTTGTATAAAACAAAAAACACTTAGTAATAATATCGAAATATTATTAAAAATCGGAAGTAGAGAACACAATACAAGCAAATATTTGTGTTAAAATTGCTATACCGACATCCGTGCTGTCTATATGACTTGATAATAATGGAGTTCTTGCAGTAAATTTTAGCTATTCCCGAATTATATGCTCTGATTACTGTATAGCAAGAGGAAACACCTAGATAACAAGTTTCACGCAAATATTAAGAATGTACTAGTCGTTACAGAAGAAGTTCCTCGTTCACAGATATATAACATTGAATACAAATGGTAAGAAAATTGAACAAAAATAGAAATAATCAAATTATAACAAGACTAGGGATAGAGTTGGTCAAAGAATATATGGAACACAAAAAACTGATTTGATCGTATGATAAGAATTAAAGAAGAAAGACCTTAAGAGATTCTGAAAGTAGGCCAATAAGAAAGATGGCTCGATATAGGCAATATTGAGAGATAGAGGAGAAAATTTAAACTTAGAGATAATGTCAAAACAATAGGAGTGGATATAAAAATGTTCTAGAGAAAGATCTTATGTTCTATAAAAAACTTAAGATAAGTTGTTTCTATTTGTTAACTTACCCCGTATTACTTGATCGAGATACTTCATTTCCAATACAGCATCATAAGTTAATACACCGCTATTTTTCTTAAGTGTTTCTCGGATTTCTTTTCTTAGTTTATTCTGAATATCCAGATTGAATGCCAATTCATGAAGACAGAATGTCATTGTCGCTGAAGAAGTTTCAAAACCGGCGACAAAGAATAAGAAACTTTGAGCTGCTATTTCTTCCAAAGTTAAACATTTCACTTTATCAGCTTTTGCCTTTTGTTCCATTTCAATAAATATTTGAATAAAATCATTGCGTTTGATGTTATTAAGTTTTCTGTATTCGATGACATTTCTCACTGCGTTTATAAAAAATGTTTCGGCATCCGGATTTAATAATTTAAAGGGCGCATATTTTGTTAATGAAGGAAAAAAGAATATCATGAATTGGACTATTCGATTTCTAAGGTCCGGTGAAACTATTTTACGACCATAACTTCTAAATTCGGCATTAGGATCCCTAAAACTGTTGCATTCTAAGCCAAAAGCACAAGAACCAATGATGTCGGTTGTAAAACAAGCCAGTATTTCTTTAATATCTAAATTTTCACAATTTTTGCTTAATTTATCTATGTGTCCTATCATGGGAACGCCACAATCAACCAATGTTGGAAACATCATTTTCATTTTACCAGACGTGAAGGTTGGAGTTAATTTGATGCGCATATTTCTCCATTTTTTCGCCTTCTAAATTAACCAAGTGTGCAGTTAGAGGATCCTTCTTTTCGTTAATCGCGGAAAATCCGCGATCAATAAAATGTTGAAAATCCTTGATCAAAATGGTTTTGATTAAATCAAAATCAACTGGAACATATATAGGTTGGGTAAAGAAATATACACCTCCATGTTTGTGTCCGCGTTTTTTTAACTCATCGTAACTCCTTTTCAGTTCAATATTGACACCGCGTTTTTGATTAAATGGATTTTCTATGTTTCCAAATACAGAAGTGGGCTTAATATAAGGAACATTTCTTCTAGACCAGTAATTCTGTGACCACTTTACATACAGTAGAAACAAAAACACTAAGACAGTTACTGCCCCAAATAATTCTGTTGCAGATATCATGTTTACATATTTCTTAACACTCTCACACCCATACAGTAACAAAATATTATCGAACCAAAATTTTTTCGTGCTTTATAAATAATTTCTTATCTGTAATATTAGATCTAGTTGAGATAATTGAGAAATATCAACATATTTAATCTC